>CM066314.1:1263088-2526176 GCA_033807775.1 Saussurea involucrata
AGATAGAGGAAGGAAAAGAAAAACAAGTGGACAGCACTACAGATTAGAGATATCTCCACAGTCCACAGAACTACATAAACTGGTTTTATTTATTCACCTGAGCATTTTAATGTTGAAACAAGCAATGCTTCATATATAATCATTAATCAGTTTCTAGTTTTTGCAGCTAAAATTTTCCCAAATTATCAAATTGTTCATGAGGTCTACATAATTCTTTTTTGAGTCTCGTCCGATAGACTGCAGATCTCTAATGGTTTTTGGCATTTCTCGGCTTCATTTTGATATCAGAAACTATATATATCTAGATGCATAATCATTTATAAACCCAATAAATCGTACAAACTTACAACCCAGTTTCCAAGTGTTGTCACGCATATGAAACAAGATGTGTAAAAAGGCAATGTTTATACAGTGTTGATTCATATGTAAAATGTTCATGACTGTTTTGGGTGTGGAAAGGAACAGTCACAACACTATATAAGCACTGCATTTTCACACAGTGTACCTGAGAACTAGTTTGTAAATTTGTACGAATTATTGGGTTTGTAAAAGAAGGGGACTCTATATATCTAATGCCGATAGCTAGAAATAGTTTGTTCTGCTTTCAAATCATTTCCTAGTTATCTTGATATCAAGCAAAAATGGTGTAAATTTAAAACACCTTCTGCAAAGTATTACGTAATTTGACTTCTACATATTCATGGAATATATAAGTTCATTGCTGTGACAAATACTACAATCAGTATCAGAGATCATTGGTATCCACTTTGTAACAAAAACAATGTCAGATGCAAATCCGAAAATTAAAAATAATAAAACACTCTCATTGTGTTATACAATCGATCGAAGAATTAACAATCTCATACATCATTTTACTAGATTGTTGGCAGATATCAATACGACCTCATTTTCAAAAGAAAAACCTATCCGTTTTATTCTTATAAGAAAGCTAGTAAACTTCAAAAGCTACTCAATATGGATTTTGTTTCAAATTTTACCCCCACATTATTATGTTCATAATGAATCGTGTTTCCTCAAAAGCTTCAGCATGGTAATGGAACAAAAATTATTATTATGAGATCTAAATGGAAAAGGGGAAGTTTTCTAGGGTTTTAAACTACAAGAGTTAAACCATAAATACATAGAAATCAGATCATCAAACTATCTTGTAAGATTACTATTTCATAATTTCGATGATCATCAAGCATATAATACTAAGAATAGTAAAAAAAACAGGCATCGGAATTTGAGAATTTCATGGAATCGATAAACCTGAAGAAGTAGATACTAGATAGGCGCTCGGAATTGGTATAGTTAAATTCCGGAAATCGTAACCGACACCGGGAGTAGTTCCGGCATCGGTTAAACTACTAGATTTTGCAAGCTTTTGGATCGGGTATATTTAGGAATATAACACGTAGGGATGAGAATGAGATGGAGTAACAACTCATTAAACCACTTTGGATCGTTGTATTTAAAATCTCCATTGATACGGCGGGAAGCTTTAATGTTTTTTTAATTTTTTTTAAACTACTAGATTTTGTCGAAATTTCTATTTTTGTTTATCATCCACTTTTGAAAAATAAATTATTGTTTTCCTATATTTTTAATCATGAGATAGATATTTATTTACTCCTTTTATTGTTAGATGTTCATTAAACGTGTAATATTTATATTTTTCTGAAACTATGTGTTTTTTTATGTATTGTGTACAATTAATTTAGAACAGAAAAAATATCAGTTAAATTTTATTCAAGAAATGTACATCGGTATACACTAGTTAAAATTCTATATTATCGTCAGATTTTTTAACGATGTGAATGGTTTTACTACGTTATATGTTAGGTTTAACCGTAAAATCAAAACTTCAAACCATGAATTTGATCAAACCAGATGGTTTTGCTATTCTTGAAGCCTGATTGTACAACTAAATTGTAGAAACGGTACAATTTAAAGGTGAGACCCAATGAGAAAGCTTAGCATCGGATTAATGTTGTTGCAATACGATTTGGCTTTCAGTTTTTTTGGATTTAATTATTTTTTCGAATGTTGAAATTCTATTGTCTCATATTTTCTTTCACCATGTTGGCTGTTTTTGGCTCACGACATTGATGAAATTGAAATCATAAGAAACCTAGAGTCGGGGACGAGGACAATTTAGAAGCTTGGTCGAAAAACATTGTAATAACCCGAAAATTTAAAGTTTGGCAAAAGTTTAAGTTCAAGAATGATTTTGATAAGTTACTGATTTTTGGAGGACCAAATAAGTAAATTTGGTATTATGTTAAATGTCGTTGACACCTCATGGTTTTTCATTTGGTGACTCATTTGATTTCCTTGGAATTCTTTCTTTCCTGCCGACTTCACTATCTTTTCTTGATCATTCTTTTTATTTCTCAATTTCTTTACATTTGTTAGAGTGTTATTGTTAATATGTATAGTTCAGGGTTCATTCTGTAATTACTTGTAACTTACATAGTATATATTGTTCTCTTAGGGTTTGTTGTTGAGTTAATCATAATTGTAATCACTCTCTGATAATAGAAAACCTCGGCCGTTCCAGCCATCTCTCTCTCTCGATTACATCTTTGATTCATCTGTTGATTCACGCATCGATTCTAACATGGTATCAGAGCTTTAGGTATGTCTCACTTATTCTTCTGATTTCTAGTCTTGTTCTGTTGTTATTGATCGATTTCTGCTCACTTTTCTGCTCGTAATTTACTGAATCGCAAAACCCTAATATCGATACTCTCATTGTACCGGAACCTGCTTGTACCTTGCTTAATACCGGGACTTCACAAGTACCGGAACTCGTTTCCATTTACCGGGACTTCACAAGTACCGCTTAATACCTAATACCGGTACTATCATCTCATTGGGGTTTTCTTCAAGTAATTATGATTCTGGCTTGTTTACTCGGACCACTGCCGCAGGTACTATCTTACTCATGTTGTATGTTGATGATATGATCATTACCGGCAGTGACTCTACAGGTATCACCCATCTCAAACAATCTCTCAGCTCATGCTTTGAGATGAAAGATCTTGGTAAGCTACACTACTTCCTTGGCCTTGAAGTTCTGTCAGACTCTTCCGGCATCTATCTCTGTCAAGCCAAGTACATTTCAGACCTGTTGTCCAAAGCTGGGATCACGGACAACAAAGTTGCATCTACACCCATTGAGCAAATTCTGCACCTTGCTCCCAATGCTGGAACCCCCTGCGGGACCCTACACGGTACCGTCAACTAGTTGGTTCTCTGGTCTATCTGACTGTTACTCGACCAGATCTTACCTATGCAGTTCATATTGTCAGTCAGTTCATGGCTGCTCCGTGCTCCGATCACTATGCTGCAGGTCTTCGTATCCTTCGGTATCTTAAAGGGACAATGTTTCATGGACTCCACTTCTCGTCCACATCGTCCTTAACTCTTCGTGCCTTTTCCGATGCTGACTGGGATGGAGACATAACTGATCGTCGTTCTACCACTGGATATTGTTTCTTCCTTGGAGACTCTCTTATTTCCTGGCGCAGCAAGAAACAATCTCTGACAGCTCGATCTAGTACCGAAGCTGAATATCGAGCCTTGGCTGACACTACACAAGAACTTGTATGGCTACGCTGGTTACTATCTGATATGGGTGCTCATCAGTTTTCCCCAACACCATTGTGGTGTGATAACAACAGTGCTATTCAGATTGCTCACAATGATGTCTTTCATGAGCACACAAAGCACATCGAGATTGACTGTCACTTCACCCGCCAACATGTTCTTCGCATGACCGTTCGACTTCTCCCAATCTCAACTATTGATCAGACAGCCGACATCTTCACCAAAGCTCATCTTCCGGGGCGTTTCCGGGCCCTTGTTTCCAAACTCAACTTGGCGCATTCTTCCCCCACTTGAGTTTGAGGGGGGGTGTTAGAGTATTATTGTTAATATGTATAGTTTAGGGTTCATTCTGTAATTACTTGTAACTTACAATAGTATATATTGTTCTCTTAGGGTTTGTTGTTGAGTTAATCATAATTGTAATCACTCTCTGATAATAGAAAACCTCGGCCGTTCCAGCCATCTCTCTCTCTCGATTACATCTTTGATTCATCTGTTGATTCACGCATCGATTCTAACAACATCGATAGGTGTGAGTATTTTTAGAGTTTTTATGGATAGAGTGATGGTGCAGAAAGATTAGATAAAAAGAGAGAACTCTTGAAGAGGCTTGGTTATGGAGTTCGTTCGTGAGATGTTTGATTTGAACAATTTTAGCCATTAAAACTCAGAGTGAAATATTTGGACTTGAGGTGAGTTTTCTCTTAACTATTTTCGAACTGAAATGCATTTATTATAAATGGTTAATTTATGATGTGAATGATATCGGTATGTGAGTTTTCTTTTAACCATTTTCAACTGAAATGCATTTATTATAAAATGGTTAATTTTATGATATGAACGATATCGGTATGTGGGATTTTGTTATAAATGAATATGTTACGGTATTGCACTATCGCACTGTGCTAGAATGTTAGCAACACTATCGTGCTGTGCTAGAACGTCAGCTTCACTATTATCACGATGTGCTAGAACGCCAACAATATTGTGAGATGTTGTGCTTGAAGGCCAACGGAGTGTATTGTTGAGTTGTGCCCGAGTGCCAACGATTGATTATTAATCAAAGGTTTTTATATAAACTGTTTTAATGCATGGTTTTATATAAAATGTTTTTATAATGTTATTGAAATGACAGAGATTATCTCACTAGACCGTTTGGTATAACCCTCATTTTGTTTTCAAAAATATGCATTTCAGGTAAATTCTATATTGAGATTGCTAGCCTGAAGAAAGGGTAAATGGTAATTATATAGATGAAAGTTTTCTCAAATCGGTTCGTTAGCATTGTCGGGTTATTTAGTTTTATTCCATCGTTATTTTTTTTGACGATTCTGGGAAGATTGTTTTATTCCATTATTCTTGGATCGTAGTTTTAGTTGGTTTCCTGAATATGTGAATGGTTTCATGTTATTAAGGTTATATCCATATGTTTCATAGTTTCCTCTCTCTCTCTCTCTCCATTTTCTTCTTTTTACCATTTACCCATTTCTAATTTTGCAACCAATTGTTGAAGCCGAAATCAAGTTAAAATAAGTCATTTTTGTATGTGTAAAATTGTTGCTCGGACATAAATTTGCTATGAAAAAGGATTCGAAAATTATTGTTGAAGCCGAAATCAAGTTAAGATGAGTCATTTTTGTTTGTGTAAAATTGTTGCTCGAACATAAATTTTCTATGAAAAAGGATTCGAAATTTATTGTTGAAGATGAAATCAAGTTAAAAGATAATTAACGAATAAACTATTTAAAATAATTAGAGAAGAGACACGATACATAAAGTTCTAAAGTCAGTGGGGGTATAGTCGTAATCATGTTTAATGTATTAGTTAGTATTTATGAAAAATTAAAAAATGTTAATGAGTCAACTCCCCCAACAAGATATATCTTGACTTGTTGATCGAAACTTGTTTTGATATGTTGTCCAACTCGCCTCACCCATCTATCTTAGCACATATATGTATATGAGAAGTCTATTCGCGCAATGCAACACGATATATCCCGATTTTAATGTTCTAGTTTATTTTAATGTGTGGTTTTAAGAAAACGGTTAAAGTTTTTTTATAAATTTGTTTAAAGAATGACGTTTTTTAGGAGTTCATGATTTGAGGATTTGAAAGTGGTTAGAGATAAGAATTAATTAATAAGACTCCACAATTTAAGGATTTGAAGGTTGTTAGAGATAAGTATTAATCAATTATTAGCATTAAAAGCGGTACATAAAGCTTAATTAGTTGTTTTTAAGAGATTTTAAGTATTTAGCATTAAATAGCGGTACATGAAGCTTTAAGAGTTGTTTTTAAGAGTTTTTCATAAATGTTTTATAATATAGTATAAATATCGGTGTTGTAAAAATTCTTGCAATAAAATATAAGTATAAATACAAAAAAGAAAAATGATATGTAACATTCCAATGGACCAACCTAACCCGGTTAATTTGTGCATATATATACATAGAGAGAGAGAGATAAAGGTTCAAATGAGAACAATAAATATTTATGAAAACATGAAAAACGGTCGTCCATGTACAAAATCATATGTGATTTTACATTAACTGGACGCGGACGACCTTAACCGTGACTTGCAAGTCACGTGACAAGTCGCGTAAGTCATATATGATTTTGTACGTTTACCCATATGATTTTGTACATAGGCGGCCGTTTTCGTGTTTTTTCAAATTGTTAGTGTTTTCGTTTGAACTCATCTCTCTCTCTCTCTATATATATATATATATATATATATATATATAGTTTATCTAATTAACTTGTTGACTCGACAATCCAATTGGCTAAAATGGCATATTGAACAAGAATGAAGGTACAAGATGCAATACCTTCATGGATTGCTTGTACAAGATTTCGTCTAGAGTTTCTTGCATAAAGCGTCAGATTTCCCCCTGTTTTTGCATTGAAATCATCTATGACGATTTCCATGGCAACTCTGACTTCTTTACCAGCTCGAGATGTCATGTCTATAAGACTGTAATTGCACCAATAACAAACGCATCACTTGTTGAAGCATACGCGATGTTAATTTTATAATTTGAATAAGATAAAAATAATAAAATAGTAATAATAAATACATGAAAATAATCAAGTGTGTTCCTCTTTATAAGGAAATATGATGCCCAAAGAGAATCCCCCACCAAGATTTCTCAAGTGCTTCCCCATACGTTCAAATATATATATATAGGGAGGGAGAGAGAAAGAGACAAATATATGAACTTTATTTATATATATATATATATAGGAAAGTTCAAATGAAAACTCAAATTCAATTGTAAACATGAGGACAAATCTCGTCCATTGACCGCAGCCATATTTAAGTCATTCATAAAATTCAGCTTTAGGGGTATTTTCGTCAAATTAGAATGAGTGCATCCTTTATTGACTTTTTATTTTCTTTTTTAATTAAAAAACTTTTACCCCCTTAAATTTTAAAATAAATTATCTCAAAAATTACTAACATTTTAATCAAACAAATTACATCAAAAAAACGAGAATTTCGTGCTCTTCGATATGACATCCATCATGATATAGTTTTTTTTTCGTTTTAACCGTTTTTACGTGAAATCGTGTATATGTGTTATATTCAGAGTGAATAAAGGTACATTTATCCAGTTTTGAATATTTACCTTTATTCAGTCTGAATATATAGAGTTATTCAGACTGAATAAAGGTACAAAATTTAAACATTTATTCGTTTTGAATATCTACCTTTATTCAGTTTGAATATAACACATATTCAGTCTGAATATAACACATATTCAGACTGAATATAACACATATTCAGACTGATGTATTTATATGTGTTCTTCAGTTTTTCGTTTTTTGAGGTTTTTCTTTGAACCTCCCCCTCTCTCTCTCTCTCTCTCTATATATATATATATATATATATATATAGGGGTGGTATCGGGTACAAACCAACTAGTTTGTACAAACTCGTACAAACCATACCTAGCTTCATGATTTTGTAAATTTGGCTTCATGAATGTATATATATATTTTGGCTTCATGAATATATATAATTTGGCTTCATGAATATATTATTTGGCATTTTTAACTAATTTTTTTACAAAAATAAGGGTATTTTAGGGTATTTTTGTAAAAAAATTAGTTAAAAATGCCAAATGATATATTCATGAAGCCAAATTATATATTCATGAAGCCAAAATATATATATATATACATTCATGAAGCCAAATTTACAAAATCATGAAGCTATGTATGGTTTGTACGAGTTTGTACAAACTAGTTGGTTTGTATTTGATACCCAGCCTATATATATATATATATATATATATATATATATATATATATATATATTGTGCGTTTCAATTGTAAACCAAACAATTCTAACAAACTATACAAACCACTATATATATATAAAAGATTATGAACTTAGGAATAAATTAAAACTCAAACGGGAATCATTTTAGCATGCCCCTCTGCAAGTGATCTATTATGATCATTCAAGTAACCAAGATCTCGTATTTGATTTCGTTTATTATGTTCCATTAAATGTTAACTGTGCAAGTATGATGTTTGTCAATGGGGTACACCTTTTAATGGAGGAGAATACTGGATGATGAGCAGCAGAATGTATATGGATCAGAAGCCTCGATGATGGGTAGTTTAGGAGGACCTTTTGAATAATTACACCATTTTTGTTTATTCAAACCTCATTTTCATGCTTACCTTTCTTTGATATAAATACATCAGTTTGAATATGTGTTATATTCAGACTGAATATGTGTTATATTCAGTCTGAATATAACACATATTCAGTTTGAATATGTGTTATATTCAGTCTGAATATAACATATATACACGATTTCATGTAAAAAACGATTAAATCGAAAAAAACTATATCATGATGGATGTCATATCGAAGAGCACGAAATTCTCGTTTTTTTGATGTAATTTGTTTGATTAAAATGTTAGTAATTTTTGAGATAATTTATTTTAAAATTTAAGGGGGTAAAAGTTTTTTAATTAAAAAAGAAAATAAAAATTCAACAAAAATAAGCGTTGATTCTAATCTTTCCAATTTTACCCCTACGCACTAAATATTCATTAAGCCATGGACAGAGTTTTCAACTTATTTACAAAATTGTCACCGTGTTTTTTTGCCATTGATCTCTTCACCAGATTATTAATCAACGACTGTGGTTTGTTCTCACGTTTACAATTGAATTTGAGTTTTCATTTGAACTCACCCCTATATATATATATATATATATATATATAAAGTTCATATAGGTACACTGAGACGATTAAAATTTATGGATATTGGAAAAAAGTGATACTTAAGGGCATCTTCAATGGGTCACACTATATTTTACACCAAATTTAAAAATAGTGTAAATTTTAGTGTTAATAGTAAACCTTCTCTAATGGGTAACACTATTTTTTAAAAGTGATGTGAAAAATAGTGTAAATGAATAATGTTACCCCAAATATAGTGTAATACTATTAATTACACTAAATTTAGTGTGAAAAATAGAGACCCCATTGAAAATGTGAATAATGTTATTTACACTAAATTTAGTGTTTAGTATAACATTTAGTGATCCCATTGGAGATGGTCTAAGTTATAAATCAATGTCATGGCAATTTATTGGAAAACAAAATATGATTAAAACACTCAAAACTCAAAAGCATCTATAAGATTGATCAAATACCAAGATGCATAGTTTTTGTGCTTTGTTATTAAAATTAGAGAATCTTCAACAAATTTTCTATAATTTTTTTAAAATAGGACTTAAAAGTCAAAATCTCTAAAATGTATTACATTTAGCTCCAATAAATTGTCTATTTTAGTAAACCAACATCCATTATATTATTAAAATATTATTTAAATTTATCATCCCAATACATTTTTTTGAAAGAAATTTATATAAAATAATGATAACTCAATATTATCGGTGAGAATGAATAAAAAGTAATTTCTCTCTTCATCTAGCAAGTTTTAAAGAATTCTCTAAACTTAGATCTTTCTTTAGTTTTCTATATTTTAAAGAACAATATAAAGAAGCTGTTGGAGCAATATAAAAAACAAAAATGCAAGTTTCTCTATTTTAAAGATGCTCTTACCAACTTCGCATTTGGCCATTTGACCATTTTCTTTTTCCTTCTAATACCTTAATTATTTTACAAACTTATTATTTGTCTGCACGAATGTCCGGTCATATTTGGTATAAATGAAATAGATTTAAAATTTATGTTACAAACTTCAATAATCTTCTTATATATTCTTCTTCTAATATTGAAAAGTCAACTAATATCCACGTAATATAGAAAGTGATGTGTGTGATATATAGATAGAAAGTGATGTGTTTGTAGTAAATTCATTCAAATTCAGTTTAAGTCAATCAATACAGGTTAAAGTCCACGAAATATCACGTTGTTTGTCAAAACCACACAATTGACAAAATTGCATCAATGCTTCTTGACCGTTTGTCCAAGTCATATTCACGTACATGCATACGAAGTTTCATGTAATAACGATCCTATTACTGAGTAACAAGTCAACAATTTATAATATATCTTCATCAGGATTTTGACTTGATACGTTTTCTGTAATAGCAACTTCGTTACACCTTCCTTTCACCGTCCATATGTAATCCAATGCTCAAGGAAAGCCAGTTGAATTTATTTTTTATATTCCACAAATTGTATATAATTTATTTAAATGTATTTATAAATAAATCCATAAGTCGTTTGAATTCGTTATTGAAAGGATGTTTTTGAATTTAAAAAAAAAGATGCAATAATAATAATTCAAGAATGATTTTAATAAATCCTATTCGAATATTTTCTTTTTATTGACTCTTTCCACCATCTCCTCCCACTTGTTTTTTATTTTCCAATTGTAATAAAATGGTTTGTTAGAATTTAATAATATAATAATTAAGTTCAACATTAATTTAAAAACAACTTTTTAATAATCATATGATTAGGAGAATATGCAACAATTTTTGATACATATATGAATCAAAGAAAGGAATAAAGAAGAATCTCACTAAAGATGAATAATTTTGCAAGTTACCTCATCTTTTTGGTTGCTTTCTCGTTGCCGTTGTTTCTTCTGCAACCATTACCGACCATTGGAAACTTGAGTGCAGGCACGAAGATCACTACGATTGGTGTCATTCTTGATCAATCATCTAGACCTGGGAAAGAGGCCAAAGTGGGCATTGAGATAGCAACTCAAGATTTCAACATCAATGCCCATATTCAGCTTTCAGTTTTATACCTTCAAAACTCACGAAACAAGCCTGTTCACGCTGCTATTGCAGGTAAATCAATGCTTTCCATTATTTCAAGTTGTCCCAAATGATGGTAATTATAATTTGTTCTAAAAAGTTGGTAAAAAGAACTTCGTTTTAGAAGCTAACATGACTAGAGATGTGAAAATGCAGCCAAAGAAGTTATCGATAAACACAGGGTGAAAGCCATTTTGGGAGGTCATACATGGGAAGAAGCATCTGCGATAGCCGAGGTTATCAGCGAAGCTGATCATGATATCTCAGTATTTCTTTCGCTAGCTGATACGACTCCACTGCAGGCATCAGATCAATGGCCATTTCTAGTTCAGGTAGTTCCGACACAATCCACGCAGATGAATGCAGTGGCTGCCATTTTACAGTCATGGGGTATTCGTCAAGTTACTCTCATTTACGAAACCTCGCATCTAGCTTCCTCATCTTCATCAATCATCTCCCATCTCTCTCAGGCATTTCGACAAACTGGTTGTGAACTAACCCATATCTTACCACTCACATCTGGTTCATATGTCCTAGATGAAGAGCTTGAGATACTCAAGAGACAAAAACGTCTAGTCTTTATAATTCATACATCTCTTGAACTTGGGATTCGCCTCTTTCAGACGGCCAAAAAGATGGATATGATGGGAGATGGGTATCTATGGATAGCAACCAATAAAATCACTGATCTTCTTCATTCCTTTAATTCCACCATGACTTCTTCTTTGAAAGGCATGGTTGGGGTCAAAAGCTACTTCCCGGAAAACACACCAGATTTTCAAGATTTCAGGAAAAGATTCCGGCAAAAGTTCTTATCAGATTACCCTGAAGAAGACCACCAAGAACCCGGAATTTTCGCTGTGCAAGGATACAATGCCATGAAATTATTAGAAAAATATTCACCGGAAGACTTCGATCACCGGAGGGAGAGTACAGTGGAGATTGTTAACGTGATGGCAAAGGGGCATCACAGTGTGTACTGGACCCAAGGATCAGGGTTTTCGGAGACAGTTGATGGTGACATTAATGGTGCTACTACTTACACCGATTCAATGGACAACCTGCGACAAGCTCTGTGGCCGGTGCAACCATGGTTTGCGCATAGACGTCGCCGGAATCTAGCCGAAAGCACGTTTAATCGGATGAGAGTTGGCGTTCCTGGCCGATCTCTGTTCAAGCAATTTGTGAATGTGGAATTCGATCCCAAAAAGAATCAAACTGTGTTTGGTGGATTCTCACTCGCTGTATTCGATGAAATGATGAAACAAATGAATCTTCCATATGAATATTTTCCGTTCTATGGTTCTTATGATGCATTGGTCAGACAAATACCTGCAGAGGTCACCACCATCTTCACAACTCTATCTTCACGAACCAAAAAAGCGTCAGATTCATCCCATCGGGATAAAATCTGGACATTTTGATTGCAAAATAAATCGTACGAGTTATTGATTCCTTGCTCTTTTCTTTTCAGAAGTTCGACGTGATCGCCGGTGATGTAACGATTTTGTCAAGCAGGCATGAGTACGCAGATTTCACACAACCCTATACGGAATCGGGTTTGGAGATGATCGTTCCGATTCGACCCAGATTATCAAACCAGCCATGGTTGTTCATGAAGCCTTTCACCGCCAAAATGTGGTGGTTAATAGCAGCGATCACCTTTTACAACGGCTTCATCATCTGGCTGATCGAGAGGACCCATTGCGACCATCTTCAAGGCTCCGTTTTAACCCAAATTGGAATCATCATTTGGCTTGCATTTACAACACTTTTCACTTTGAGAGGTATCATACTAAATTTCATTGAACTCTCTATTTTACTCTCATAACGAAAAACCAACCAAATAGCCCCTTAGCTAGGAAAAAAAAATTACGCTTTTTAAGCGCAGATCGAGCTGGGCTTTGTGGTTGAAAAAGGACCCAATCGGGTTTTTTCATACCAAACTTTTTCGGGCTTAACTGTTTTTCTAGGCTTTTACAGGTCGGGCTCTTTTGGGCCAGGCCTGCCCCCAAATTTTCAGCGAGGTCGGGCTCTGATGTCAGGCCTAGACTAGGATTCAGGCTCATCAGGCCTGGGCTTTTTCAGGCCGGGTCTGAGGCCGGCTTTGGGCTTGGGCTTTTCGTTCATCTATAGAAGTTACAATTTATTCCCTATGTTGATCAACGGCTCTTTTAGAGATTAATCTGATGGGTTTCCATATATCATTTTCGCTTGCAGGGGACGTGTTGCATAGCAATTTGTCAAGAATGGTGGTGGTTGTGTGGCTCTTTGTGGCTCTAATCATCACACAGAGCTATACCGCGAGTTTCGCAAGCATGCTCACGGCTCAACGGCTTGAACCAACGATAACGAGCGTCGAGATGCTCAGAAACATGAACGCAACCGTAGGGTACTGCAGCGGTTCCTTTGTCAATCACTACTTGAAGGATGTTCTCGGTTTTGAGACCACCAACCTCAAGAGCTACAACTCGACTCATCGGTACGCTGAGGGCCTAAACAGTGGCGAAATCGCAGCTATCTTTCTTGAAGTTCCTTCGGCCAAAGTCTTTCTAGCTCAGTACTGCAAGAGCTTCATCAGAACTGGGGAGACATTCAAAGTTGGAGGATTTGGATTTGTAAGTTCTCTTCATGATTTCGATACAGTTTGATCTTTGAGATGGAATGAACCGGTTTTACGAATTTGAAATGGATTCATTTTCTCATGAGTTTTGACATGCAAACTTCCATTCGTAGTATGGTTGTAAATTTATCGAGAAAAAACAAGGATACGTAGAATCCTTTTGAATCTCTCTCTAAAAAAGCCCTCTGTAGAAACAAAATGATCTTATATATAGTGTGTCTAAGGACTAAGGGTGAGTAAATTAAAAATTAAAGTTTCAGTTCTAATAAACTACTTTATAAGACTTGATTTATAGGACAAAAAACAAAGTCTCCTATCTAAAGGCGTCCGTAATAAGTTTATATGACGTTTTTGGGTGTTTTAGCAAGTGTTTTAGGACACTATTAATACAAAACGTCGCATTAGCTATTTTATATTGTTGGATACAAGTGATAACAAGTTAATTAGACTCACCAAATTCTCAATGATTTTATTCAAGAACAGAGAGGCATTAAATAGCCAGAGTACACAACGGAAAGAACGAAAAATACTGAAAAGAAAAACAAATCATAACAACCCTAATTCTGCGTTCAACACGATGACTCAGAGAATGACCGAGTAAACTGGATAACTAGCAACGGATGCTTGGCTTGGGCCTTATTTCAACCAGACTAAAAACAAAGAGGGCTAGCCCAACATAGAGATCAGCCCAATAAATTCCTTCCCTTAAACAGGCGAGCATTAAGCTGCTTGTTTAACATCTTGCACTCCGATTTCCTTTCTGATAAACTCAAAGGCTGTCAACTTCAGAGGCTTGGTCATGAGATCTGCTAACTGCTCCTCTGACCTACAAAACTTCAACTGAACAACATCTTTGTTCACCAACTCTCTAATGTAATGAAACCGTACGTCAATATGCTTTGTTCTTCGATGCATTACCGGGTTCTTTGACAACTTTATGGTTGAACTGTTGTCACACATAACCTCCACAGTTTCAGTTTTTTCTTCAAGTTCTTCAAGCAGCCCTTTCAGCCATACGCAATGGCACGCACATGTTGTAGCTGCAACGTATTCTGCTTCGGTCGTTGACAGAGTGACTACTTCTTGCTTGCGTGAACTCCAACATATTGCAGCACCATTAAACAAACAAACGTACCCAGAGGTGCTTCTCCGATCTTCTAGATCACGTGCATAATTGTTGTCAGTGAACACCCTCAACTTCTGACTTTTATCCTTCCCGTAATACAACCCATAATTTATAGTTCCTTTTATATATCTTAGTACTCGCTTTGCCACAGCCATGTGTTCTTCTTTAGGTTTAGCCATAAATCTTGATAACAAGCTGACCACATACATTAAGTCTGGACGCGTCACTGTTAAATACATGAGACTTCCTATGAGACTCATATACTTGGTGTTGTTCACGTCCTTCCCTGGTGTGAGCGTCATAAGTTTGGTACCCGGAACAATTGGATTCTTCACATCGTTTGCTTCCCACATTTTGAACCGTTTTAAAACCTCCCTTGCATACTGTGATTGACACAGTGAGATACCTTCTGAATTCTGACTTACTTCCACACCAAGGAAGAAGTTCATCTTCCCTAAATCGGTCATTTCGAATTCAAGTTGCATAGACCTTTTAAATGACTCACACATCACAGGATCATTTCCAGCATAGATCAAATCATCAACGTATAAGCTAACAATGATGACTTTATTCCATACCTTCTTTATAAATAGTGTGTGATCATGACAGCTCTTCTTGAACCCTTCACGTATGAAGTAACCTTCAATCCGATTAAACCAAGCTCGGGGAGCTTGTTTTAATCCATACAACGCACGCTTTAACCTGTACACCTTGGCTTCCTCTCCTTTCTTTATGAACCCCTTCGGTTGAGTGACATGCACCACCTCCTTGAGCTCACCATTTAAGAACGCGCTTTTGACATCTAATTGGTACACCGTCCAACTTCTTTGTGCTGCCACTGCTATTAAGGTTCTGATCGTGTCCCACCGTGCGACTGGAGCGAACACCTCATTATAATCTATTCCTTCCCGTTGGGCATAACCTTTGACTACTAACCTCGCCTTGTACTCGTCAACCTTCCCAAGTCCGTTTAGTTTCGTCTTGTACACCCATTTTACTCCTATAGGCTTTGTTCCAGCTGGAGGATCAACCAATTCCCAAGTGTGGTTCCTTTCTATAGCAGTCATCTCGGCATTCATTGCTTGCACCCATTTTTCATCTTTGCATGCTTCTTCATACGTCACTGGGTCTTCCATTGCACTATACATTGCGAAACCAGCTTCATCTTCATTAAATAGATCTTGATCTGTATAATAGTCATCCATCCACACAGGTGGTCTTCGTGTGCGAGTAGATGGCTCAGATAAAGTAGCCGGTACACTTTGATCCTGCGAATTTCCTGTGGTAGCCGAGATTGGACTGTTAGAAACATCATGAGTTTGTGATATACCTTGGTCTGGTGAACCTGCTTCATTTTCAGAATTCTGTGTCGTGTTGGGAGTATTTTTTGAATCTTCTACATCTTCATTTTCATGTTGACCCCCTTGAACCTTCTCATCATCTTCTATGATGAGTTCTGATTTCTGATTCTCTTTAGACCAATCCCAAGTTGCATCCTCATCGAATATCACGTCTCTGCTGATCACAATTCTCTTACTTGATGGGTCATACAAACGATAGGCTTTTGATTCTTGGCTTACACCAAGAAACACACACTTGTGACTCCTTGCATCCAGTTTTGTTCGTAATTGAGCAGGTATATGGACATGCCCTATGCAGCCAAATACCTTAAAATGCTCTACATTTGGTTTCAAGCCCGTCCAAAGCTCCTCTGGTACCTGTTCATCAAGGCTCCTGCTCATACACCTGTTTAACACATGGCATGCCCACTTTGCTGCTTCTGCCCAAAAATATTTAGGTATTGATTTTTCAGCTAATAAACACCGAACCATGTTCATTAAGGTCAGGTTTCGCCGTTCTGCAACCCCATTTTGCTGCGGGGTGTAGGCGGCTGTAAGCTGCCTTTTAATACCTTGAGCTTCACAAAACTCATTAAAAGAATTCGAGGTGAACTCACCTCCTCTATCGCTTCTCAAACACTTGATATTCATGCCAGTCTCTTTTTCCACAGAATTTTTAAAGTTTTTAAACATTTCAAAACTTTCATTTTTCTGTGATAAAAAATAAACCCAGGACTTTCGTGTGTAATCATCGATAAACACAAGTATGTACCTTTTTCCACTGGTTGAGGCTGGAGTGATGGGTCCACACACGTCTGTGTGTATTAATTGCAACTTCTCTGTAGCACGCCAATTGCTCTTCTTGGGTATCGCCTCTCTATGTTGTTTTCCGATGGCACATGTCTCACATACAGCGTGTTTCTCTGCAACTGAGGGTAGACCTTTCACCATCCTTTTGTATACCATGGTTCTAATGGCTTTGTGGTTGACGTGTCCAAACCTCTTATGCCATAGTTGGGTCTTAGAATCCTCACTGACTTGTAGACACTTCAATTCTTGAGGCTGCAATGAGGCTTTAACAGGAAACATCATGTTATTGGTCATGTTGGATGTAATGATCAAACCCTTTTGAGGATGAAAAACCATGCAAACACCACCTTGAATAACAAAAGTCAAGGACTTTTCTTGAAGCTGCCCAACACTGATGAGATTTGATGTTGGTAAAGGTACATAATAAACATTCGTAATGACCTGTGTTATGTCGTTCACAGTCAGGCGAACATCACCCTTTCCTTTGACTTCCAATCTGTGGCCATTTCCCAATCTGACTTTGTGTTGATACGTCTCATCTATGCGAATAAACCACTCCTTAATACCCGTCATGTGGTTTGAACAAGCCGAGTCTAGAAACCAGAATCTCTCCTTATCGTGCTTGTCTTCACTTTCTGCTGCCATTAACATTTCGGTTTCCTTTTCGTATCCTTCAATATCAACTGAAGCCATCAACAGAAGTTCTTCATTGTCTTCAAATTTTGCATAGTTTACTGGACGGGCATCATTTGAACATTCATATTGAAAATGCCCTAATTGATGGCATTTATAGCATTCAATTTGAGACTTGTCAAATTGAGGCCTGTTCTCACTTTGTGATCTTCCTCGGCCACGCCCTCTTCCTCTATTTGAGTTTCCTCTGCCCCGGCCTCTTCCGCGTCCAGTACTATGATCGTTTTCAACCTTTAGGACTTGTTCATCATTCACCTTTCTTCTGATCTTTTGTTCATGAATCAGTAAGGAACTTTGAAGTTCATCTACTGTCATGGAATCAAGATCCTTTGATTCTTCTATGGTACAAACCACGAAGTTGAAACTTTCTGTCATGGTTCTTAGCACTTTCTCTACAATCTTTACATCACTCATATCTTCACCGGCATTCCGCATATCATTTGCAATAACCATGACACGTCCAAGGTAATCAGTAACTGTTTCTCCAACTTTCATCTCCAACGTCTCGAAATCCCTTCGAAGCCGCTGCAATTGGGCTCTTTTTACTCTAGCATTTCCCTGATATTTGAGCTTCATAGCATCCCATATCTGTTTAGACGTCTGCTTCTGTGTGATTGTCTTTAAAATCGATTTGTCTATCGATTGGAACAGATAATTACAAGCTTTTAAATCCTTAAGCTTGTTCTCCTCGTAGTTTTTCATTTGCGTCGCTGTTGCCTGCTCCCCCGGCCTGATTACGACGTACCCTTCATCTACCACTCGCCAGTATTCTTTTGATCGGAGAAGGGTCTCCATTACCATACTCCAATGGTCGTAGTCTCCGTCAAATTTGGGTACACTGGGGCTATGAAACTGTCCTGTTTCCTCCCCCATCACAACGATTGCTTGAATACTCTCAGGAACTCTCGTGAAAGGAATTACGCTCTGATACCACTTGTTGGATACAAGTGATAACAAGTTAATTAGACTCACCAAATTCTCAATGATTTTATTCAAGAACAGAGAGGCATTAAATAGCCAGAGTACACAACGGAAAGAACGAAAAATACTGAAAAGAAAAACAAATCATAACAACCCTAATTCTGCGTTCAACACGATGACTCAGAGAATGACCGAGTAAACTGGATAACTAGCAACGGATGCTTGGCTTGGGCCTTATTTCAACCAGACTAAAAACAAAGAGGGCTAGCCCAACATAGAGATCAGCCCAATAAATTATGACACTTTGAGAAAATGTCCTATAAACTCATCTTTTTATAGAACATTTGTTTTTATGACACTTTTTCAAATAATATCTTATGAAATAATACGACATTTTTTTATAAAAATGTCATAAAAAACTTGTTACGACGCCCAAAAACGTGATACAAACTTACTACAACGCCTTTAGATAGGACACTTTATTTTTTTGTTCCTATAAATTAAGTCTTATAAATCGTTCTATTAGGACGCTTGGAAATATTTGGCGTACTATAAACTCAATTTAGTCGTGGTGTCCGTTGTGAACGGGGGACAAAGGAGAGTGCCTCATGTCCCATACTATAAATTCATCATGAATGTGTATCGTTCATAATAAATAGCGTAAACAATCATCATGGATGTTCACGTTCATTATTCACAATGAATATGGACAACCATGGGTACGTGTCGCGCTTTCTTTCGTCCCCCGGTTCACAACGGAACAAATGTCTGTAATTGGAATTTCCAGAAGTTGAGGTTAACGTGAGAAGTGGATCTGAACCGTTGATCACTTTTAATCAAATGTCCTCCCATGAATTGAATTGATCTGGTGCATATCTCATCTAGACATTGCCCTAAAAAAACAAATGTGGTAGATCTCAGGTCTGATACCATATGAAACCTTTTGAATCTCTCTCTAAAAGAGATAGCCGTGTTTCCTACATATATATACAGGTAGGTTAAGTCGTAGTCTTCTTCACCTGAAAAGTCGAACTATATTGCTTACGAACATACTAAGAGAACATGGTGTTATACTTGCAGGCATTTCCTAGAAAGTTTTCTTGGCTTTCCGATGCAAACAAAGCTCTAATGAACGTATCAGAAAGCGGGAAGCTCAAAGAACTCGAGGACGCCTTTCTTATATCCGAGAAGTGCATCGACGACAAATCCTTTCCTAACGAAAATGAGAGTCTTAGCCCTCGAAGCTTCTCAATACTATTTGAGTCAACCGTTGGGGCATCAACGCTTGCTCTAGCCCTGTACATCATCATTAGCGTTAGACAATTTTATGAACGTAATCCTGAAATCACTAATTTCTTCCAAATGATATCAGCGTTCATGAAAAACCAACGGCATCAAATGAGACGATCATCTAGCACAATTGTCGCCATCGAAATCCCCATGCACCCTCGATTCACGGACTCAAGTGGATGTGGATCGTCCGTAAGTACATAGATGCTCGATGATTCATACATATAATGCATGTAAGTCAGATTTATAAACCAAACGAACCCAGTCTATCTCATCCGGAGAGGTGGGATTTAGGGAGGGTAAGATGTATGCAAACATAAACTTCATCGTTTCACTACATAAGTTATCAATGATCCTGACACGTTAGAATTATGTCGTTAAATGAGTCATGTACGAAAAATTAAACCAAAATGAGGTGTTACTAATTGGACATTTTTTTGGTTTAACGGAATGATTTTTAGGGATTTAGATTTCGTAAAAAGATGTGAATTTGAAAGGGCTTAGAATTTTTGGTGTGTTTGATCCGTGGGATATGAAATGGAATCCATAGATGATTTGTAAAAACAAATTAATAATAATTATAAAACTAATTCAATTATCTTTTATTAATTGATTATTACAAAATGAATATTTTTAACATTATTACGAATAAATCATTTAAAACCTCGTGAAATACTATTTATGTAGAATTTCTAAATCTAATGTTTGTGGGATTTTATTCAATTCTAAACTTTCATTTAAACCAAACGTCGGATTGGAATGGAATCCATTTCAAATCCTGCAAACAAAACGAGCTTTAGTATCATCTTAAAGTGCTACAAAAGGGACTTGAATGGGGTAACAAACACAAGGACTTTTGTAAGAGTTTGTAAAGAAGGTTTTCTTTTTAGCCCGCATCCATTGCTTGGGTTCGCCCGGGTTGGTGTGGGATGGAGTTGAACACCATCGCACCCCTTGGGGTTGGCGTGGGATGGAGCCCTCCCGGGTTGGGCAACCCAGCTCGGGTTGGGTGATTTCAATTTTTTATTTTCTTTTTTCAAATATATCCGTTGAAATATGAACGTTGGGTATGATTTTTATTTATTTTTTAATTATTTCTATCCTATAAATACTAATATTAATCTACTTATTTTTTCACACAAACAAATTTACTCTTAATCTCTCCCATCTTTCCCACTTCATTCTACTCTCTCAATATTATTTCTTTCTTCAAAAAAATCATAATGGATAAAGAAACACAAGGGTTCACAACACCACGACGAGGTTCCAAATCGCGAGGCACGAGCTCGCAACCGTCCCCGACGGAAAATATTTTCAATCTTACACCACCACCATCAACCTACCATGGAAGCATACAACAATACCCTATGTATTCACCCAACACCCTCCCGGTTGGGTTCCAACAATTTCATTCGGGTGGATTCCAACAATTTAATTCGGGTGGATTCCAACAAGTTAATCAAGGCGGCTTTCAACCATTTATGCGAGGTGGCTTTCCACAATATAATCAAGGTGGGCAATTCCAACAACTACTACAACAAGAAACATATTCGGAGGACGTTGAGGTCGAAGAAACGGTTCCCGAAACCCCACCCGATTTGGTTCCCAAAACACAAGGGAAAAAGAAATTTGCAAATAGAACGAAAGCGGTTTCGTGGACTTCCGAAGAAGAGGTTTTGTTGGCACGTGCATGGCTTCACGTCTCCGAAGATAGCATCGTTGGAAACGCACAAAAAGCGGGTATATATATTTATTAATGTATTTATCTTTATTATATATACGTATTCATATATATATTTATTAATGTGTTTATCTTTATTATATATACGTATTCATATATATATTTATTAATGTGTTTATCTTTATTATATATACGTATTCATATATATATTTATTAATGTGTTTATCTTTATTATATATACGTATTCATATATATATTTAATTTTGTAGGACAATTTTGGGGAAAAATACTCGATTATTTCAACTCAAGTCGCCAACATCAACGCAATAAAGACCAAGTACAATCCAAATGGGGTGACATGAACAAAAAAATGATGAAGTTTAACGGGATCTACAATAATCTAAGAGCCCAATATAAATCCAGATGGGGTGACGCGGACTTCATGGAGAGGGCACACACGATGTATCGGGCAGATAATAACCAAAAGCCTTTCTTCCACGAGACGGCTTGGAGAATTGTGAAAGACCACCCTAAGTGGAAGATCGTACATTCCATGGACGATAACCCGAGGCCCTCAAAACGGAGCAAGTCCACGTCGGATTCAAACCCAAACACGACGTCTTCTGACGCACGTGTTCGGTTCAACCTTAATGAAGAAAGCCATGAGGAGGAGGATGTCTTCGTACAAGAACCGACACGACCGACGGGGAGAGATAAAGGTAAACGTGTCGCGTCATCCTCCACAAAGACGGCGGAAAAGGACGAGGCGTTGAAGAATCCTATGGCGTATGTCGAGAATATAAACGTTGCAAATACAAAAATACTAACCGTGGAGGAGGAAATGTTGAAAACCGCGAGGGACAAAGCCGAGGCGACAAAGACAAAAGCGGAAGCGGCAAAGACAAAAGCGGAAGCTTTGAAACAAAGAGAAATGCGGAAAGATCTCAAGTTTTACATCAAACCACATGATCATCTCACGGGTAACGAGTTAAATGCGGTTTTAGCCCACAAAGAGTTGCTTCGACAACTATATGGTTGGTAAAATTTGTAGTTTTTTAATTTGAAATTATGTATTTTTTTATGTTTTTAATTTGGTTATGTAAGATTAAAATTGTAGTTTCAATTTATGAAATATTTTATTAATTGTTTTATCTTATATTAAATTATAAATTATTTATAAAATTTAAATTATTTAAATTAATTTACTTGTAACAAAAATAAAAATAAAAATAAAAATAAATAAAAGATGGGATGGTGGTGTGGGATGGATGTGGGGGTTTGTGGGTTAGAATGGGTTGGAAGGGAAAAATGATGTGGCATTGATGTTGCAGTGAAATAGTGTGGATTAGAATGGGATGGATGCGGATGGTCTTGTATGTTTCTTGGTTGGTTTACAAATTACAAGTGAGAGGAACTCCACCCGTTGCTACAGATGTACGAACCCCAATTGTCCCATAAACTTCAGGTTGTCTTACAAATATTCTTAAAAAGTATATATCCATATATATAAATATATAGATATATACTATATATAGAGAGAGAGGGATGATCAAACGTGAACAGTAACTCTTTAAAAAAACACGAGAAGTTCACGTTAACGTAATAAATATAAGAAGTGGTTATCAATCGTTGGATGAGAAATAGATGCACCGGATCAATTCTCTTCTAAACCGCAATTCATGGAATGGTATTTGATTAAAAGTGATCAACGGTTCAGATCCATTTCTCACATTAACCTCAACTTCTCACACGATTCTTCGCCTATAATATATATATAGAGAGAGAGAGGGCCCTTCTTTTGCTAACCAACTCATTGGCACTAACCGTGCTAACCATCAATTGACCAATCAAAATCATCTTTAACAATTGGTTGATGTTCACGCAAGTTTTACAAAGTAGGGTTAAAATTGTATTTTCAATTTATTAATATATCCATTATATTACTTCCTTGTTTATCTCACCAATATCCCACGATTATGATTCCTTATTTGTAGCCCAAATAAAATTTAATATTCATTTCTTATTTTTAGCAAAAATCAAATTCAATCATTATCAATAATAAAAGAGTAAACGACAATTTTGGTCCCTGGTGTATACCAAAATCACCGAAAGTGGTCCCTAAACTTCAAAAGCGACATTTTTCGTCCCTGGTCTCCTTATTTTGCTCTGAAAATGGTCCCTGCTACAGTAACTCTGTTAAAAACCCAGTTAAGTCTCAGTTAAGTCAGGGATAAAATGGTCTTTTTACTTTTTTATTTATTTTTCTATTAAAATAAAATAAAATAAGAATATATTTTATATTTTATATATTTATATTATATATATATATATATATATATATATATATTATATAGATACATAAAGCCACCTTCTTCTTCACCACCTATCTTAACCCACCTTCTTCACCACCTACACCTATCTTAACCCACCACCATATACACTGAGTTTTATATATTATATTATATTTATATTATATATATACATATATATATATACATATATACACAGTTTCTCCACCAGACCTTTTCGATCCAGTGATGAAGATGTTGTTGTGATGAGGTTACACCTGGTGTGTGTGTGTGTGTGTTTTTAGATTGAGGAAAAGTAAATACTCGCTGCAACTTCTTGTTATATTATTTTGATCCAAGTTAGAAGAAATATTATTAGCTATAGCTTGTTTGTATGAGTAGATTCAGTCATTGCAGCAAGAAGAAGAAGAAAAATACAACTTCTTCATTGCTGGATTTGTGGGTGTATTTGGATTGAATGCAAATAGGTAAAGAAGGTTCATTACTGGATTTGTGGGTGTATTTGTGTTTTGGAGGATGATGGGAAGGTGGTGGAAGGTGGGGTTGAAGGAGGGGGTGAGGGTGAGGATGATGACGGAGGTGGTGTGGTCGCCGGAGAAGACGGTCGGAGGTGGTGTGGTCGCCGGAGAAGACGGTCGGAGCTGTGGGTTTGATTGTAGGTGGTGATGAATCGATGTATGAAGGATTTATGTCAAAACCATGGTCACAACTCGATTTTCCGGTGAAACTCGGTTTTCCGGCGAAAGCTCCGGCGAGAATGAAACTCGTTGATTTCTCAACCAAACTTGATTCTGAAAATTGATTTGTGTTCCAAATGCATAAGCCAACTGATCTGAAGTGAACTTATTGATATAAACACCCTTAAAATTCAAAACTCATTAACATCTCCATGAAAGCTTCGATGAAGAACAACTTGTCACCATGTATGGCTTGCGAAAAGTAGCAGTTAAATGATGGTGATGGTGATGGAGTGGTTATGGTGGTGATGGTGGTTTCTCCACCACTGTGTATATATATAATATATATATAATATATATATATATATATATGAGGAAGGATATTTTGCAACCCTAAAAAATATTGAAACCCTTGCAACCTTCATCATCACCGTTATTCAATTTTGATGTTTTTTTGTTATTTAAATGCAATTAGAAATTCACAGGGGCAACTTAGTCATTAAGTAATTTTTGATATTTTTTATATTTTAATTAAAGAGATTTTGATGGAATTTATTCCTAAAAATATGCATCACGGATCATCTAATCATGGGAGGTTAGGTGTTATCTTCAATCAATTATTCATTTCCTAATTTGAATATCCAATACCAGTTGTCTGGGTTTTTTTTTGATGAAAAACGAGTTCGTTGAAGATTGTAGACAAAGATTTTAGTAAGTCGACAATCTTCCTCATATTTGCTGCATGGGAAACGATAGCAACATAAGTAAACAAGGCAATGAATATGAAGGCATCAACAATGTCGATGTGATTGTGCCTTTAAACCAAGTCGATCGTGTAGCAGAAAACACGACAGGAACTTGCACCTAAGAACACTATATACATTTACTGTTGAAGAAGCCCATTTTTTTAGTACCGTTAAACGTAAAGGAGAGTGATTCAAATTGCAATCAACGTGTCGAGAAACATGAAGGTTTGAAGAAAACCGATTATCTTGTGCATATAAACGATATGGACGGTGATGAAATTTGCAACCAACATATGTAGTCTCGTTTTGTTCTCTTTATAATGAAATATCACGTGTCGAGGAATGTTACGAATCCGATGATGCAACCGTGATGAAGGTAGGGTTATTTTGGATGAATTGTTGATTATAGAGTAGAGATGAATTGTTGATGCATGCATTAAAATTCATGAAAACTTGATTCATTATAGAGTAGGGATGAATTGTTGATTCATGCATTAAAATTCATGAAAACTTGATTCATTATAGAGTATGGATGAATTGTAGATGCATGCATTAAAATTCATGAAAACTTGATTCATAATAATATGTTATATGTTCATCAGTTCATGAAACTTTCTTGCTTAGATAATCAGTCGAAACTGTTTTCAACAATGGATTCCCCAACGACTTTTCTCAATATCTTCATTCCTAACTACTGCATTTGGTGCACCGTCGTCTACATCTTCTAAATCAATGAGAATCGGTGTTGATGCACTGTTCTTGAATCTTGAAAACGAATATCGCAGCATTATCCGCATCAGACCGTGTCTCTTCTTGGTGATTGTTCATCTCCGTAACTTCGTTTTCTGGGTTTTGCTTTTCAACTTCGTTTTCTGGGGTTTGCTTTTCAACTTCGTCTTCTTCATTGCTGTTGTTATTTATCTTCATCATCGAGGTGAAATAAAATCGGATTAGACGTTGTGTTCGCCGATCTGTGTGATATTCGAATGAATTGAATGTTTCGGTCTCCCATCGTTGATTTCTAGGGTTCCAAACAACATTTTATTCAAATCTTAAAGCATGTATATATATTGGAAACAGAATCAAAATGGATGAGAAAATTTAGGGATTGTGATTCTGGTGAATCACCGTTTCCATCTTTAGAGCCTATCTCTATGAAACGAAGTGACGAAAATACCCTTTGCCATCTTATTTATGGAAAGGGAATAAATCAAAACAGTGATTTTTTAATAAAATGTTGAGAATTAATCTAGACCATCTATGATTTAACCAATGGTTAGATCATGGGTTGCAAGGGTTGCAATTTTTTTTAATGGTTCTAAAATATACTACCTCATATATATATAATATAAATATATAAAATATAAAATATATTCTTATTTTATTTTATTTTAATAGAAAAATAAATAAATAAAGTAAAAAGACCATTTTACCTCCGACTTAACTGGGACTTAACTGGGTTTTTAACGGAGTTACTGTAGTAGGGACCACTTTCAGAGCAAAATAAGGAGACCAGGGACGAAAAATGTCGTTTTTGAAGTTTAGGGACCACTTTCGGTGATTTTGGTATACACGAGGGACCAAAATTGTCGTTTACTCATAATAAAATGTAATATTCATTCCACGGTTATGATTAATCTTTAACGCAGTAGTTGATTTAAAGACATATTCGAGGTTAATCTTCAATAATACTTGCTTTTAACTTTTCTGAAAAATTGTGCACATATGCACTTTTATTTGAATTTTATAATCATTGCATATATGCACATACCCAATTTTATTATAAAGAATTTTCATAACAGTCACTTGATACGTGCACATATGCACTTTTATTAGACTTTTATATTGTCAATCCAATTGCATAAGTGCACATAGTTATGTAATATAAAGAATTTTGATAACATATACTTGATATGTGCACATATCAAGTGAAGCGCCCCCTCTATATCGATCCCACAACCATCACAGGGGAGGTAAATAGTATGACCCTGGGTAGTGCATGAAGTCGAACCTCAGGCTTTTCATTCATTCAGCAACGATGCCCACTTCCTGAACAACACCACGGCCTTGCTTGTTTTTCAAAAAGAGTCCTCTTAATAAGCAATTATACAGATTCAGACATCTATCCATTTACAAAAACAAGAGTTGTTGATTCTGCTTTCAGACTTCATCACCATCTTTATTAATTAGAAATGAAAAGACTTCACACCTCTTAAAATACCAACAACACCTACAAGACACAAGAAGATACTAGAATACTTGGTGAAGTTTCTAGAGAAATTTTGTACATCTTCCCATTGATAAAAGCAGGTTTATATACAACCTAAATGGCTAAATTACATCCCATAATTAAATGGATTTAATGACTAAAGAAGGAAACCACCCAACTATACAGAATCTGCTACTTTTAAAGCTAAATATAATCCCACAAAAAATTAAATAGGGATTATATTATGTGAAGTTAGGTTCATACGAGAGTAGTAACAAAATAAGAGAAGAAGAAAACTATGTGATTTACGCGGCCGTGACCTGAAGTCGTCCTTGCATTGACCATTAGTGTAAAATCATGTGGTTTTGCCCATGATTTGATTGTTTTCTTATTCTCTTATTTTCTTACTGTTCTGGTTTGAACTTCCCTCGTATTATGTGCATCATATCTTTATACTTTGGAAAACTCTACAAGTTGCTAGAGATTTTTACTAAAGGCTTATCAGATAAGCGCTTACCACTGTCATTTCATGTGATCCATCTCCCATGACAACATGCTGTGAATCGTTGCTGTGAATCGTTGACCATGTGCTGTTTCACCGGATTGAATTATAAACAGATGAATGCCATGCCGTGTGCTATTTGAGTTTAGCATTTGTTGTAGCCATTCTTCTTGTTTCCAAGCACCTGGCTATATATCCAACATCAATAATATGTAACACATCATATCAGAAATGAGATGGAATCGGTACTCTGGTTTTTATATTTGAGATCATTTACTACAACAAAATCGGGTTTATAGGACACCAACAATGTCTACATGTATCACTTTTTAGGCTTGAGTTTACAAGACCAAACAATAAAGCGTCCTATCTAAACATGTTGTATTAAGTTTATAGGACGCTTTTGGGCGTCTAAACAAGTTTTTTAGCGCATTTTTAAAATAAAGTGTCGCATTAACTATTTTAATAAAACAACTTTTGAGAAACATCTTTTATAGGACACTTATTTTTATAAGACATTTTTTTCAAATAGTTGACTAATAAATAGCTAATACGTCGCTTTATTTATTTAAAAATGTCCTAATTAAGACGCCCAAAAGCGTCCTGTAAAGCAGTCTGTTCGGACACTTGAGCATTTCTGGCGTCCAATAAATCCAATTTTGTTGTAGTGATTCAAACATTGCGGTACTTACAATGATAGTAGGTTTCAATCTGTGACGAAGGATCTTGCGAGAAAAAGAGTTAATGTAAGAAGCGAAAGAAGAGATTTGGATCCTTGATCACTTTTGGGCATCTTCAATTATGATCACGGATCCAAATCCCTCCTTACGCCTCTCAAAACAACCCATGACTTGCGCTTTAGAAGGAAATTGATCAATATGCATGTCGGTGCAACTCATTATTGTTGATCTTCAATTATGATTGATCTGGGTGGAGATCCCTTCTTACCCTTCTCACCATAACTTTCATTATCACCGGAACCCAACCCTCCAATCTGGTTAAGCTTAAATCCAGCGTAATTGTGTTATAACGGCCAGACTCGAGTCATTTCTAGCGTGTTTGGACTTTTATGACTTTCCACGTCGCTGACTTTCCTGGAGAATCGTTTCCTTCGATACAGAAAATAGTTTCTGACATCAGAAATAACGGTGGTGAGACTTCTCCCTTAAATCTGGTAACGATTACGCAAGCTAATAACGACATAGATTGCAAGAGCAACGGTCGAAGTGCCGCCTGTAAAAAGGAAAAGTGACCAAAAGCTGCGAAGACCCAAACTTTCATAGTTATCAAGGACTGATTCCAGGTCTACACAGTGCTCGGAACCAATCATTCTTTGCTCCATATGTCGAAGAGTGCCACTTTCGGAAACATTCAGTAGCGCCTTCGTGAAATCGGCAAGCATTGGAGAACCTTTCTGAAGTGCCTACGGTTGGAGGTACAGCTAGTAAGTCGTTATTCACTACTAGAAACGAGAACACACAGATGAATCATAACTTGGTGACGGAAGTGAACTTGTGTCACCAAGCTGAAGATATCAAATTGCGAGATATGTCGAACCCCATAAGATTCCTCTCCAAGAGAAGAGGGGATCCAACATATATTGAAGCAGAAAGGTCTAATATGCCCCCTCCAATGGAGGCTAGATGGGCACAGATGTCCCAGAGGTGTCATTACAAGAATTTTGGGTTTATAGAACGCCAAAAATATCTATATGTCCTAATAGACTACTTTATAAGACTTGATTTATAAAACCAAACTATAAAGTGTCCTATCTAAAGGTGGTGTAATATGTTTATAAGACGTTTTTGGGTGTCGTAACAAGTTTCTTTAAAGAATTTATAAAAAAAAAACATCATATTAGCTTATTTTATAAAAATAGCTACTACGACGCTTTGTATTAAAAGTGTCCTAAAATTGTTAAGACACCCAAAAGCGTCCTATATACTTATTACAACGCCTCTAGATAGAACACTTTATTGTTCGGTCCTATAAAGCGAGTTATTGGGACACCTAAAAATTGTTGGTGTCCTATAAACCCAATTTTGTTGTAATGTGTAAACCTTGGCTCTGAAACGATGGTGAGATATGTGGAACCCCATCAGATTATTCTCCAAAAGAGCCCCTTAGAAGAGAAGAGGGGTGCCAACATATATTGAAGCACCAGAAAGGTCCAAGTCTAGCCGATGTGAGCCTCTTAACACAAATGAGTGAGTGGAGTGATATTTAAGAATCTTACAAACGCAAATCCTCCTTCCCCGAATGTAGGCCCGGCTGCAATGAAGCTCTTGCAATACTTGGAAAGGAATAGTTTTGTGAAAGGAGCCTCGAGAAAAACCGCTGATATTTCTCCACTTCGAAGAGCACGAGCATATTCTTCTGGTGACGTGAAGCTCTTGATGTTGCTAGACTTGAAATGCAAAACATCCTCCAAATACCTAACAACATGGGCTCCTCGACCATACCCCACGACTGCATTCGTATTCTTCAGGGTCTCAAAGTCGGCTACTTTAGGTATCAGCCTTCTAACCGTGAGCATACTGGTGAGGCTAGCTGTGTAGCACTGACCAATGATTATTGCCGCAAAAAGCCACACCACGGTTGTCATTCTTGTCAAATTGCTATGAAGTCCGTCACCTAAGTGATAACAACAGTATTACAAACAAAAGGCAAGAAAACGTTGTCTGCAACATTTACTACAACTTACCATTCGCTAAAAACATCCTCGTGAAGGCCAAACAAAGAAGAATTCCAGTTTGATGCAATGCAGACCCTTCGAGTTCAGGACTGTGTTTTCGCTCAATCAGCCATACCACAAAGCCATTATAAATATGAATCATAACAGTTAGAGCCCACATGCCCAGTGTGAAGGGCTTCACAAATAGCCATTCTCCATGGTGTGATGCGACCGGAACTACCATCACCAACCCTGTTTCTGTGTAGGGATGCGTGAACTCGGCATACTCATATCTCCTGGATACTACGGAGACATCACCAACTACTGCATCAATATTCTGCCAAAAAAATGCAAAATTTCAAGAAAACTAATAACAAGAAGAAATACTAGATATTGTAACTAATATGTAGAGCCTATTTGTTACACTGTTAACTAAGAATGTTAAAAGTAAGGGCTGAAGCACAGAATCAGAAAATTGCTTTGCTATTCTAAAGGGATAACAAAGTAATAGCAGGAATCTGAGGTTAGAAGTTATAAACAAAAAGCATGAACAGGGATTTTCTTCACCTTCAGATAAACTTGCTCCACCAGTTGATCATATGATCCAGTAAAGGGGATAAACTCATATGGCAAGTAATACGGCAGCTGTTTGACCATTTCTTTGAAAAGCTCGATTGAATATCCAATGCAGGTGAAATTACCATCCCTGTCATATTTCACCTCCACAAATTTTTTAAACATGGACATGGTTGGCACACCAACTCGCAACGGATTGACATTTGTGGAAATATCCCACCCTCTTGGAGTATGCAACGGTCTTCCCGGCCAAAAAATGTGGCCTAAGTTTTGCAAAGAGGTATCATTACTAGTCTGATTAATAACCTCAGAAAAACCCAGTCCTTCTGACCAGAACCCAAGTTCTCTATAGTATTTTCCTATAACGTTAATAATGGGAAATATACGTGACGCAGCTGCTTTCCGGTCAACAAACTGAACTTCACCCGTGATGCCATTGCCATCTAAGGATATTAATGGAACTCTTTCGAGTAACTTTTTCCCACTCGTCTTCTTTTTGCTTAATGCTAAGGCCACAATCCATGTAGCATCATGGGCCTGGGCTGCAAAAATGCTGGGCGTGTTGTTATCTTCTTCAGGTTGCTCGATCTTAAACTTCTTCTGGAACTTTGTGCTAAAATCTTGAAACTGTGAGCTGGTATCTGGGAAGAAACTCCCGAGTCCCACGACACCTTCCATCATGGAAAAGGTAGAGGAATTCACGGTATGGAGGAGATCTGTAAATAAATTTGTCGTAATCCACACATAACCCCTTTCCATCATCTCCATGATCTTTGCATTTTGGAAAAGGCGAATACCCATTTCCAAAGTGGAATGAACCAGAAACACTCTGCATTGCTCTGTTTTAATCCTTTCAAGTTCTTCTACCAATGAAGAAGAAAAAGATAAAGAAGCTAAAGGTGGGAGCTTTACAATATTGCTCATTTCTACACCAGATTCTTCAATGGCTTCCATGAGATGAGGAATGACTTGAGTGGATGCTGAATTGATATCCTCGTATATGAAAGTAAAGCGATTCCATTCACAAGATTTCAGAATAGCAACAACGGCTTTCATTTGAGCAAATTGAGAAGGTGAGGCTTGAACAAGAAAAGGCCATCGATCCAGAGCCCATTGAGGAACCGAATCAAAAAGAGAGAAGGTTGGAACTTGAGCTTCACTTCCAACCTCCGCGACTGAAAGTACTTCTTCCAAGGTTTGTAGTCCCAAAATCGCCCCCGCCTTATGTGTATCAATAAGATCAGTGGCTGCATTTCGACCAAGTCCACACATTGTTATCTATCTGCATGTAAGATAGAGGAAGGAAAAGAAAAACAAGTGGACAGCACTACAGATTAGAGATATCTCCACAGTCCACAGAACTACATAAACTGGTTTTATTTATTCACCTGAGCATTTTAATGTTGAAACAAGCAATGCTTCATATATAATCATTAATCAGTTTCTAGTTTTTGCAGCTAAAATTTTCCCAAATTATCAAATTGTTCATGAGGTCTACATAATTCTTTTTTGAGTCTCGTCCGATAGACTGCAGATCTCTAATGGTTTTTGGCATTTCTCGGCTTCATTTTGATATCAGAAACTATATATATCTAGATGCATAATCATTTATAAACCCAATAAATCGTACAAACTTACAACCCAGTTTCCAAGTGTTGTCACGCATATGAAACAAGATGTGTAAAAAGGCAATGTTTATACAGTGTTGATTCATATGTAAAATGTTCATGACTGTTTTGGGTGTGGAAAGGAACAGTCACAACACTATATAAGCACTGCATTTTCACACAGTGTACCTGAGAACTAGTTTGTAAATTTGTACGAATTATTGGGTTTGTAAAAGAAGGGGACTCTATATATCTAATGCCGATAGCTAGAAATAGTTTGTTCTGCTTTCAAATCATTTCCTAGTTATCTTGATATCAAGCAAAAATGGTGTAAATTTAAAACACCTTCTGCAAAGTATTACGTAATTTGACTTCTACATATTCATGGAATATATAAGTTCATTGCTGTGACAAATACTACAATCAGTATCAGAGATCATTGGTATCCACTTTGTAACAAAAACAATGTCAGATGCAAATCCGAAAATTAAAAATAATAAAACACTCTCATTGTGTTATACAATCGATCGAAGAATTAACAATCTCATACATCATTTTACTAGATTGTTGGCAGATATCAATACGACCTCATTTTCAAAAGAAAAACCTATCCGTTTTATTCTTATAAGAAAGCTAGTAAACTTCAAAAGCTACTCAATATGGATTTTGTTTCAAATTTTACCCCCACATTATTATGTTCATAATGAATCGTGTTTCCTCAAAAGCTTCAGCATGGTAATGGAACAAAAATTATTATTATGAGATCTAAATGGAAAAGGGGAAGTTTTCTAGGGTTTTAAACTACAAGAGTTAAACCATAAATACATAGAAATCAGATCATCAAACTATCTTGTAAGATTACTATTTCATAATTTCGATGATCATCAAGCATATAATACTAAGAATAGTAAAAAAAACAGGCATCGGAATTTGAGAATTTCATGGAATCGATAAACCTGAAGAAGTAGATACTAGATAGGCGCTCGGAATTGGTATAGTTAAATTCCGGAAATCGTAACCGACACCGGGAGTAGTTCCGGCATCGGTTAAACTACTAGATTTTGCAAGCTTTTGGATCGGGTATATTTAGGAATATAACACGTAGGGATGAGAATGAGATGGAGTAACAACTCATTAAACCACTTTGGATCGTTGTATTTAAAATCTCCATTGATACGGCGGGAAGCTTTAATGTTTTTTTAATTTTTTTTAAACTACTAGATTTTGTCGAAATTTCTATTTTTGTTTATCATCCACTTTTGAAAAATAAATTATTGTTTTCCTATATTTTTAATCATGAGATAGATATTTATTTACTCCTTTTATTGTTAGATGTTCATTAAACGTGTAATATTTATATTTTTCTGAAACTATGTGTTTTTTATGTATTGTGTACAATTAATTTAGAACAGAAAAAATATCAGTTAAATTTTATTCAAGAAATGTACATCGGTATACACTAGTTAAAATTCTATATTATCGTCAGCTTTTTTAACGATGTGAATGGTTTTACTACGTTATATGTTAGGTTTAACCGTAAAATCAAAACTTCAAACCATGAATTTGATCAAACAGATGGTTTTGCTATTCTTGAAGCCTGATTGTACAACTAAATTGTAGAAACGGTACAATTTAAAGGTGAGACCCAATGAGAAAGCTTAGCATCGGATTAATGTTGTTGCAATACGATTTGGCTTTCAGTTTTTTTGGATTTAATTATTTTTTCGAATGTTGAAATTCTATTGTCTCATATTTTCTTTCACCATGTTGGCTGTTTTTGGCTCACGACATTGATGAAATTGAAATCATAAGAAACCTAGAGTCGGGGACGAGGACAATTTAGAAGCTTGGTCGAAAAACATTGTAATAACCCGAAAATTTAAAGTTTGGCAAAAGTTTAAGTTCAAGAATGATTTTGATAAGTTACTGATTTTTGGAGGACCAAATAAGTAAATTTGGTATTATGTTAAATGTCGTTGACACCTCATGGTTTTTCATTTGGTGACTCATTTGATTTCCTTGGAATTCTTTCTTTCCTGCCGACTTCACTATCTTTTCTTGATCATTCTTTTTATTTCTCAATTTCTTTACATTTGTTAGAGTGTTATTGTTAATATGTATAGTTCAGGGTTCATTCTGTAATTACTTGTAACTTACATAGTATATATTGTTCTCTTAGGGTTTGTTGTTGAGTTAATCATAATTGTAATCACTCTCTGATAATAGAAAACCTCGGCCGTTCCAGCCATCTCTCTCTCTCGATTACATCTTTGATTCATCTGTTGATTCACGCATCGATTCTAACATGGTATCAGAGCTTTAGGTATGTCTCACTTATTCTTCTGATTTCTAGTCTTGTTCTGTTGTTATTGATCGATTTCTGCTCACTTTTCTGCTCGTAATTTACTGAATCGCAAAACCCTAATATCGATACTCTCATTGTACCGGAACCTGCTTGTACCTTGCTTAATACCGGGACTTCACAAGTACCGGAACTCGTTTCCATTTACCGGGACTTCACAAGTACCGCTTAATACCTAATACCGGTACTATCATCTCATTGGGGTTTTCTTCAAGTAATTATGATTCTGGCTTGTTTACTCGGACCACTGCCGCAGGTACTATCTTACTCATGTTGTATGTTGATGATATGATCATTACCGGCAGTGACTCTACAGGTATCACCCATCTCAAACAATCTCTCAGCTCATGCTTTGAGATGAAAGATCTTGGTAAGCTACACTACTTCCTTGGCCTTGAAGTTCTGTCAGACTCTTCCGGCATCTATCTCTGTCAAGCCAAGTACATTTCAGACCTGTTGTCCAAAGCTGGGATCACGGACAACAAAGTTGCATCTACACCCATTGAGCAAATTCTGCACCTTGCTCCCAATGCTGGAACCCCCTGCGGGACCCTACACGGTACCGTCAACTAGTTGGTTCTCTGGTCTATCTGACTGTTACTCGACCAGATCTTACCTATGCAGTTCATATTGTCAGTCAGTTCATGGCTGCTCCGTGCTCCGATCACTATGCTGCAGGTCTTCGTATCCTTCGGTATCTTAAAGGGACAATGTTTCATGGACTCCACTTCTCGTCCACATCGTCCTTAACTCTTCGTGCCTTTTCCGATGCTGACTGGGATGGAGACATAACTGATCGTCGTTCTACCACTGGATATTGTTTCTTCCTTGGAGACTCTCTTATTTCCTGGCGCAGCAAGAAACAATCTCTGACAGCTCGATCTAGTACCGAAGCTGAATATCGAGCCTTGGCTGACACTACACAAGAACTTGTATGGCTACGCTGGTTACTATCTGATATGGGTGCTCATCAGTTTTCCCCAACACCATTGTGGTGTGATAACAACAGTGCTATTCAGATTGCTCACAATGATGTCTTTCATGAGCACACAAAGCACATCGAGATTGACTGTCACTTCACCCGCCAACATGTTCTTCGCATGACCGTTCGACTTCTCCCAATCTCAACTATTGATCAGACAGCCGACATCTTCACCAAAGCTCATCTTCCGGGGCGTTTCCGGGCCCTTGTTTCCAAACTCAACTTGGCGCATTCTTCCCCCACTTGAGTTTGAGGGGGGGTGTTAGAGTATTATTGTTAATATGTATAGTTTAGGGTTCATTCTGTAATTACTTGTAACTTACAATAGTATATATTGTTCTCTTAGGGTTTGTTGTTGAGTTAATCATAATTGTAATCACTCTCTAATAATAGAAAACCTCGGCCGTTCCAGCCATCTCTCTCTCTCGATTACATCTTTGATTCATCTGTTGATTCACGCATCGATTCTAACAACATCGATAGGTGTGAGTATTTTTAGAGTTTTTATGGATAGAGTGATGGTGCAGAAAGATTAGATAAAAAGAGAGAACTCTTGAAGAGGCTTGGTTATGGAGTTCGTTCGTGAGATGTTTGATTTGAACAATTTTAGCCATTAAAACTCAGAGTGAAATATTTGGACTTGAGGTGAGTTTTCTCTTAACTATTTTCGAACTGAAATGCATTTATTATAAATGGTTAATTTATGATGTGAATGATATCGGTATGTGAGTTTTCTTTTAACCATTTTCAACTGAAATGCATTTATTATAAAATGGTTAATTTTATGATATGAACGATATCGGTATGTGGGATTTTGTTATAAATGAATATGTTACGGTATTGCACTATCGCACTGTGCTAGAATGTTAGCAACACTATCGTGCTGTGCTAGAACGCCAGCTTCACTATTATCGCGATGTGCTAGAACGCCAACAATATTGTGAGATGTTGTGCTTGAAGGCCAACGGAGTGTATTGTTGAGTTGTGCCCGAGTGCCAACGATTGATTATTAATCAAAGGTTTTTATATAAACTGTTTTAATGCATGGTTTTATATAAAATGTTTTTATAATGTTATTGAAATGACAGAGATTATCTCACTAGACCGTTTGGTATAACCCTCATTTTGTTTTCAAAAATATGCATTTCAGGTAAATTCTATATTGAGATTGCTAGCCTGAAGAAAGGGTAAATGGTAATTATATAGATGAAAGTTTTCTCAAATCGGTTCGTTAGCATTGTCGGGTTATTTAGTTTTATTCCATCGTTATTTTTTTTGACGATTCTGGGAAGATTGTTTTATTCCATTATTCTTGGATCGTAGTTTTAGTTGGTTTCCTGAATATGTGAATGGTTTCATGTTATTAAGGTTATATCCATATGTTTCATAGTTTCCTCTCTCTCTCTCTCTCCATTTTCTTCTTTTTACCATTTACCCATTTCTAATTTTGCAACCAATTGTTGAAGCCGAAATCAAGTTAAAATAAGTCATTTTTGTATGTGTAAAATTGTTGCTCGGACATAAATTTGCTATGAAAAAGGATTCGAAAATTATTGTTGAAGCCGAAATCAAGTTAAGATGAGTCATTTTTGTTTGTGTAAAATTGTTGCTCGAACATAAATTTTCTATGAAAAAGGATTCGAAATTTATTGTTGAAGATGAAATCAAGTTAAAAGATAATTAACGAATAAACTATTTAAAATAATTAGAGAAGAGACACGATACATAAAGTTCTAAAGTCAGTGGGGGTATAGTCGTAATCATGTTTAATGTATTAGTTAGTATTTATGAAAAATTAAAAAATGTTAATGAGTCAACTCCCCCAACAAGATATATCTTGACTTGTTGATCGAAACTTGTTTTGATATGTTGTCCAACTCGCCTCACCCATCTATCTTAGCACATATATGTATATGAGAAGTCTATTCGCGCAATGCAACACGATATATCCCGATTTTAATGTTCTAGTTTATTTTAATGTGTGGTTTTAAGAAAACGGTTAAAGTTTTTTTATAAATTTGTTTAAAGAATGACGTTTTTTAGGAGTTCATGATTTGAGGATTTGAAAGTGGTTAGAGATAAGAATTAATTAATAAGACTCCACAATTTAAGGATTTGAAGGTTGTTAGAGATAAGTATTAATCAATTATTAGCATTAAAAGCGGTACATAAAGCTTAATTAGTTGTTTTTAAGAGATTTTAAGTATTTAGCATTAAATAGCGGTACATGAAGCTTTAAGAGTTGTTTTTAAGAGTTTTTCATAAATGTTTTATAATATAGTATAAATATCGGTGTTGTAAAAATTCTTGCAATAAAATATAAGTATAAATACAAAAAAGAAAAATGATATGTAACATTCCAATGGACCAACCTAACCCGGTTAATTTGTGCATATATATATATAGAGAGAGATAAAGGTTCAAATGAGAACAATAAATATTTATGAAAACATGAAAAACGGTCGTCCATGTACAAAATCATATGTGATTTTACATTAACTGGACGCGGACGACCTTAACCGTGACTTGCAAGTCACGTGACAAGTCGCGTAAGTCATATATGATTTTGTACGTTTACCCATATGATTTTGTACATAGGCGGCCGTTTTCGTGTTTTTTCAAATTGTTAGTGTTTTCGTTTGAACTCATCTCTCTCTCTCTCTCTCTCTCTCTATATATATATATATATATATATAGTTTATCTAATTAACTTGTTGACTCGACAATCCAATTGGCTAAAATGGCATATTGAACAAGAATGAAGGTACAAGATGCAATACCTTCATGGATTGCTTGTACAAGATTTCGTCTAGAGTTTCTTGCATAAAGCGTCAGATTTCCCCCTGTTTTTGCATTGAAATCATCTATGACGATTTCCATGGCAACTCTGACTTCTTTACCAGCTCGAGATGTCATGTCTGTAATTGCACCAATAACAAACGCATCACTTGTTGAAGCATACGCGATGTTAATTTTATAATTTGAATAAGATAAAAATAATAAAATAGTAATAATAAATACATGAAAATAATCAAGTGTGTTCCTCTTTATAAGGAAATATGATGCCCAAAGAGAATCCCCCACCAAGATTTCTCAAGTGCTTCCCCATACGTTCAAATATATATATATATATAGGGAGGGAGAGAGAAAGAGACAAATATATGAACTTTATTTATATATATATATATATAGGAAAGTTCAAATGAAAACTCAAATTCAATTGTAAACATGAGGACAAATCTCGTCCATTGACCGCAGCCATATTTAAGTCATTCATAAAATTCAGCTTTAGGGGTATTTTCGTCAAATTAGAATGAGTGCATCCTTTATTGACTTTTTATTTTCTTTTTTAATTAAAAAACTTTTACCCCCTTAAATTTTAAAATAAATTATCTCAAAAATTACTAACATTTTAATCAAACAAATTACATCGAAAAAACGAGAATTTCGTGCTCTTCGATATGACATCCATCATGATATAGTTTTTTTTTCGTTTTAACCGTTTTTACGTGAAATCGTGTATATGTGTTATATTCAGAGTGAATAAAGGTACATTTATTCAGTTTTGAATATTTACCTTTATTCAGTCTGAATATATAGAGTTATTCAGACTGAATAAAGGTACAAAATTTAAACATTTATTCGTTTTGAATATCTACCTTTATTCAGTCTGAATATAACACATATTCAGTCTGAATATAACACATATTCAGACTGAATATAACACATATTCAGACTGATGTATTTATATGTGTTCTTCAGTTTTTCGTTTTTTGAGGTTTTTCTTTGAACCTCCCCCTCTCTCTCTCTCTCTATATATATATATATATATATATAGGGGTGGTATCGGGTACAAACCAACTAGTTTTTACAAACTCGTACAAACCATACCTAGCTTCATGATTTTGTAAATTTGGCTTCATGAATGTATATATATATTTTGGCTTCATGAATATATATAATTTGGCTTCATGAATATATTATTTGGCATTTTTAACTAATTTTTTTACAAAAATAAGGGTATTTTAGGGTATTTTTGTAAAAAAATTAGTTAAAAATGCCAAATGATATATTCATGAAGCCAAATTATATATTCATGAAGCCAAAATATATATATATACATTCATGAAGCCAAATTTACAAAATCATGAAGCTATGTATGGTTTGTACGAGTTTGTACAAACTAGTTGGTTTGTATTTGATACCCAGCCTATATATATATATATATATATATATATATATATATATATATATATATATATTGTGCGTTTCAATTGTAAACCAAACAATTCTAACAAACTATACAAACCACTATATATATATAAAAGTATATGAACTTAGGAATAAATTAAAACTCAAACGGGAATCATTTTAGCATGCCCCTCTGCAAGTGATCTATTATGATCATTCAAGTAACCAAGATCTCGTATTTGATTTCGTTTATTATGTTCCATTAAATGTTAACTGTGCAAGTATGATGTTTGTCAATGGGGTACACCTTTTAATGGAGGAGAATACTGGATGATGAGCAGCAGAATGTATATGGATCAGAAGCCTCGATGATGGGTAGTTTAGGAGGACCTTTTGAATAATTACACCATTTTTGTTTATTCAAACCTCATTTTCATGCTTACCTTTCTTTGATATAAATACATCAGTTTGAATATGTGTTATATTCAGACTGAATATGTGTTATATTCAGTCTGAATATAACACATATTCAGTTTGAATATGTGTTATATTCAGTCTGAATATAACATATATACACGATTTCATGTAAAAAACGATTAAATCGAAAAAAACTATATCATGATGGATGTCATATCGAAGAGCACGAAATTCTCGTTTTTTTGATGTAATTTGTTTGATTAAAATGTTAGTAATTTTTGAGATAATTTATTTTAAAATTTAAGGGGGTAAAAGTTTTTTAATTAAAAAAGAAAATAAAAATTCAACAAAAATAAGCGTTGATTCTAATCTTTCCAATTTTACCCCTACGCACTAAATATTCATTAAGCCATGGACAGAGTTTTCAACTTATTTACAAAATTGTCACCGTGTTTTTTTGCCATTGATCTCTTCACCAGATTATTAATCAACGACTGTGGTTTGTTCTCACGTTTACAATTGAATTTGAGTTTTCATTTGAACTCACCCCTATATATATATATATATATATATATATAAAGTTCATATAGGTACACTGAGACGATTAAAATTTATGGATATTGGAAAAAAGTGATACTTAAGGGCATCTTCAATGGGTCACACTATATTTTACACCAAATTTAAAAATAGTGTAAATTTTAGTGTTAATAGTAAACCTTCTCTAATGGGTAACACTATTTTTTAAAAGTGATGTGAAAAATAGTGTAAATGAATAATGTTACCCCAAATATAGTGTAATACTATTAATTACACTAAATTTAGTGTGAAAAATAGAGACCCCATTGAAAATGTGAATAATGTTATTTACACTAAATTTAGTGTTTAGTATAACATTTAGTGATCCCATTGGAGATGGTCTAAGTTATAAATCAATGTCATGGCAATTTATTGGAAAACAAAATATGATTAAAACACTCAAAACTCAAAAGCATCTATAAGATTGATCAAATACCAAGATGCATAGTTTTTGTGCTTTGTTATTAAAATTAGAGAATCTTCAACAAATTTTCTATAATTTTTTTAAAATAGGACTTAAAAGTCAAAATCTCTAAAATGTATTACATTTAGCTCCAATAAATTGTCTATTTTAGTAAACCAACATCCATTATATTATTAAAATATTATTTAAATTTATCATCCCAATACATTTTTTTGAAAGAAATTTATATAAAATAATGATAACTCAATATTATCGGTGAGAATGAATAAAAAGTAATTTCTCTCTTCATCTAGCAAGTTTTAAAGAATTCTCTAAACTTAGATCTTTCTTTAGTTTTCTATATTTTAAAGAACAATATAAAGAAGCTGTTGGAGCAATATAAAAAACAAAAATGCAAGTTTCTCTATTTTAAAGATGCTCTTACCAACTTCGCATTTGGCCATTTGACCATTTTCTTTTTCCTTCTAATACCTTAATTATTTTACAAACTTATTATTTGTCTGCACGAATGTCCGGTCATATTTGGTATAAATGAAATAGATTTAAAATTTATGTTACAAACTTCAATAATCTTCTTATATATTCTTCTTCTAATATTGAAAAGTCAACTAATATCCACGTAATATAGAAAGTGATGTGTGTGATATATAGATAGAAAGTGATGTGTTTGTAGTAAATTCATTCAAATTCAGTTTAAGTCAATCAATACAGGTTAAAGTCCACGAAATATCACGTTGTTTGTCAAAACCACACAATTGACAAAATTGCATCAATGCTTCTTGACCGTTTGTCCAAGTCATATTCACGTACATGCATACGAAGTTTCATGTAATAACGATCCTATTACTGAGTAACAAGTCAACAATTTATAATATATCTTCATCAGGATTTTGACTTGATACGTTTTCTGTAATAGCAACTTCGTTACACCTTCCTTTCACCGTCCATATGTAATCCAATGCTCAAGGAAAGCCAGTTGAATTTATTTTTTATATTCCACAAATTGTATATAATTTATTTAAATGTATTTATAAATAAATCCATAAGTCGTTTGAATTCGTTATTGAAAGGATGTTTTTGAATTTAAAAAAAAAGATGCAATAATAATAATTCAAGAATGATTTTAATAAATCCTATTCGAATATTTTCTTTTTATTGACTCTTTCCACCATCTCCTCCCACTTGTTTTTTATTTTCCAATTGTAATAAAATGGTTTGTTAGAATTTAATAATATAATAATTAAGTTCAACATTAATTTAAAAACAACTTTTTAATAATCATATGATTAGGAGAATATGCAACAATTTTTGATACATATATGAATCAAAGAAAGGAATAAAGAAGAATCTCACTAAAGATGAATAATTTTGCAAGTTACCTCATCTTTTTGGTTGCTTTCTCGTTGCCGTTGTTTCTTCTGCAACCATTACCGACCATTGGAAACTTGAGTGCAGGCACGAAGATCACTACGATTGGTGTCATTCTTGATCAATCATCTAGACCTGGGAAAGAGGCCAAAGTGGGCATTGAGATAGCAACTCAAGATTTCAACATCAATGCCCATATTCAGCTTTCAGTTTTATACCTTCAAAACTCACGAAACAAGCCTGTTCACGCTGCTATTGCAGGTAAATCAATGCTTTCCATTATTTCAAGTTGTCCCAAATGATGGTAATTATAATTTGTTCTAAAAAGTTGGTAAAAAGAACTTCGTTTTAGAAGCTAACATGACTAGAGATGTGAAAATGCAGCCAAAGAAGTTATCGATAAACACAGGGTGAAAGCCATTTTGGGAGGTCATACATGGGAAGAAGCATCTGCGATAGCCGAGGTTATCAGCGAAGCTGATCATGATATCTCAGTATTTCTTTCGCTAGCTGATACGACTCCACTGCAGGCATCAGATCAATGGCCATTTCTAGTTCAGGTAGTTCCGACACAATCCACGCAGATGAATGCAGTGGCTGCCATTTTACAGTCATGGGGTATTCGTCAAGTTACTCTCATTTACGAAACCTCGCATCTAGCTTCCTCATCTTCATCAATCATCTCCCATCTCTCTCAGGCATTTCGACAAACTGGTTGTGAACTAACCCATATCTTACCACTCACATCTGGTTCATATGTCCTAGATGAAGAGCTTGAGATACTCAAGAGACAAAAACGTCTAGTCTTTATAATTCATACATCTCTTGAACTTGGGATTCGCCTCTTTCAGACGGCCAAAAAGATGGATATGATGGGAGATGGGTATCTATGGATAGCAACCAATAAAATCACTGATCTTCTTCATTCCTTTAATTCCACCATGACTTCTTCTTTGAAAGGCATGGTTGGGGTCAAAAGCTACTTCCCGGAAAACACACCAGATTTTCAAGATTTCAGGAAAAGATTCCGGCAAAAGTTCTTATCAGATTACCCTGAAGAAGACCACCAAGAACCCGGAATTTTCGCTGTGCAAGGATACAATGCCATGAAATTATTAGAAAAATATTCACCGGAAGACTTCGATCACCGGAGGGAGAGTACAGTGGAGATTGTTAACGTGATGGCAAAGGGGCATCACAGTGTGTACTGGACCCAAGGATCAGGGTTTTCGGAGACAGTTGATGGTGACATTAATGGTGCTACTACTTACACCGATTCAATGGACAACCTGCGACAAGCTCTGTGGCCGGTGCAACCATGGTTTGCGCATAGACGTCGCCGGAATCTAGCCGAAAGCACGTTTAATCGGATGAGAGTTGGCGTTCCTGGCCGATCTCTGTTCAAGCAATTTGTGAATGTGGAATTCGATCCCAAAAAGAATCAAACTGTGTTTGGTGGATTCTCACTCGCTGTATTCGATGAAATGATGAAACAAATGAATCTTCCATATGAATATTTTCCGTTCTATGGTTCTTATGATGCATTGGTCAGACAAATACCTGCAGAGGTCACCACCATCTTCACAACTCTATCTTCACGAACCAAAAAAGCGTCAGATTCATCCCATCGGGATAAAATCTGGACATTTTGATTGCAAAATAAATCGTACGAGTTATTGATTCCTTGCTCTTTTCTTTTCAGAAGTTCGACGTGATCGCCGGTGATGTAACGATTTTGTCAAGCAGGCATGAGTACGCAGATTTCACACAACCCTATACGGAATCGGGTTTGGAGATGATCGTTCCGATTCGACCCAGATTATCAAACCAGCCATGGTTGTTCATGAAGCCTTTCACCGCCAAAATGTGGTGGTTAATAGCAGCGATCACCTTTTACAACGGCTTCATCATCTGGCTGATCGAGAGGACCCATTGCGACCATCTTCAAGGCTCCGTTTTAACCCAAATTGGAATCATCATTTGGCTTGCATTTACAACACTTTTCACTTTGAGAGGTATCATACTAAATTTCATTGAACTCTCTATTTTACTCTCATAACGAAAAACCAACCAAATAGCCCCTTAGCTAGGAAAAAAAAATTACGCTTTTTAAGCGCAGATCGAGCTGGGCTTTGTGGTTGAAAAAGGACCCAATCGGGTTTTTTCATACCAAACTTTTTCGGGCTTAACTGTTTTTCTAGGCTTTTACAGGTCGGGCTCTTTTGGGCCAGGCCTGCCCCCAAATTTTCAGCGAGGTCGGGCTCTGATGTCAGGCCTAGACTAGGATTCAGGCTCATCAGGCCTGGGCTTTTTCAGGCCGGGTCTGAGGCCGGCTTTGGGCTTGGGCTTTTCGTTCATCTATAGAAGTTACAATTTATTCCCTATGTTGATCAACGGCTCTTTTAGAGATTAATCTGATGGGTTTCCATATATCATTTTCGCTTGCAGGGGACGTGTTGCATAGCAATTTGTCAAGAATGGTGGTGGTTGTGTGGCTCTTTGTGGCTCTAATCATCACACAGAGCTATACCGCGAGTTTCGCAAGCATGCTCACGGCTCAACGGCTTGAACCAACGATAACGAGCGTCGAGATGCTCAGAAACATGAACGCAACCGTAGGGTACTGCAGCGGTTCCTTTGTCAATCACTACTTGAAGGATGTTCTCGGTTTTGAGACCACCAACCTCAAGAGCTACAACTCGACTCATCGGTACGCTGAGGGCCTAAACAGTGGCGAAATCGCAGCTATCTTTCTTGAAGTTCCTTCGGCCAAAGTCTTTCTAGCTCAGTACTGCAAGAGCTTCATCAGAACTGGGGAGACATTCAAAGTTGGAGGATTTGGATTTGTAAGTTCTCTTCATGATTTCGATACAGTTTGATCTTTGAGATGGAATGAACCGGTTTTACGAATTTGAAATGGATTCATTTTCTCATGAGTTTTGACATGCAAACTTCCATTCGTAGTATGGTTGTAAATTTATCGAGAAAAAACAAGGATACGTAGAATCCTTTTGAATCTCTCTCTAAAAAAGCCCTCTGTAGAAACAAAATGATCTTATATATAGTGTGTCTAAGGACTAAGGGTGAGTAAATTAAAAATTAAAGTTTCAGTTCTAATAAACTACTTTATAAGACTTGATTTATAGGACAAAAAACAAAGTCTCCTATCTAAAGGCGTCCGTAATAAGTTTATATGACGTTTTTGGGTGTTTTAGCAAGTGTTTTAGGACACTATTAATACAAAACGTCGCATTAGCTATTTTATATTGTTGGATACAAGTGATAACAAGTTAATTAGACTCACCAAATTCTCAATGATTTTATTCAAGAACAGAGAGGCATTAAATAGCCAGAGTACACAACGGAAAGAACGAAAAATACTGAAAAGAAAAACAAATCATAACAACCCTAATTCTGCGTTCAACACGATGACTCAGAGAATGACCGAGTAAACTGGATAACTAGCAACGGATGCTTGGCTTGGGCCTTATTTCAACCAGACTAAAAACAAAGAGGGCTAGCCCAACATAGAGATCAGCCCAATAAATTCCTTCCCTTAAACAGGCGAGCATTAAGCTGCTTGTTTAACATCTTGCACTCCGATTTCCTTTCTGATAAACTCAAAGGCTGTCAACTTCAGAGGCTTGGTCATGAGATCTGCTAACTGCTCCTCTGACCTACAAAACTTCAACTGAACAACATCTTTGTTCACCAACTCTCTAATGTAATGAAACCGTACGTCAATATGCTTTGTTCTTCGATGCATTACCGGGTTCTTTGACAACTTTATGGTTGAACTGTTGTCACACATAACCTCCACAGTTTCAGTTTTTTCTTCAAGTTCTTCAAGCAGCCCTTTCAGCCATACGCAATGGCACGCACATGTTGTAGCTGCAACGTATTCTGCTTCGGTCGTTGACAGAGTGACTACTTCTTGCTTGCGTGAACTCCAACATATTGCAGCACCATTAAACAAACAAACGTACCCAGAGGTGCTTCTCCGATCTTCTAGATCACGTGCATAATTGTTGTCAGTGAACACCCTCAACTTCTGACTTTTATCCTTCCCGTAATACAACCCATAATTTATAGTTCCTTTTATATATCTTAGTACTCGCTTTGCCACAGCCATGTGTTCTTCTTTAGGTTTAGCCATAAATCTTGATAACAAGCTGACCACATACATTAAGTCTGGACGCGTCACTGTTAAATACATGAGACTTCCTATGAGACTCATATACTTGGTGTTGTTCACGTCCTTCCCTGGTGTGAGCGTCATAAGTTTGGTACCCGGAACAATTGGATTCTTCACATCGTTTGCTTCCCACATTTTGAACCGTTTTAAAACCTCCCTTGCATACTGTGATTGACACAGTGAGATACCTTCTGAATTCTGACTTACTTCCACACCAAGGAAGAAGTTCATCTTCCCTAAATCGGTCATTTCGAATTCAAGTTGCATAGACCTTTTAAATGACTCACACATCACAGGATCATTTCCAGCATAGATCAAATCATCAACGTATAAGCTAACAATGATGACTTTATTCCATACCTTCTTTATAAATAGTGTGTGATCATGACAGCTCTTCTTGAACCCTTCACGTATGAAGTAACCTTCAATCCGATTAAACCAAGCTCGGGGAGCTTGTTTTAATCCATACAACGCACGCTTTAACCTGTACACCTTGGCTTCCTCTCCTTTCTTTATGAACCCCTTCGGTTGAGTGACATGCACCACCTCCTTGAGCTCACCATTTAAGAACGCGCTTTTGACATCTAATTGGTACACCGTCCAACTTCTTTGTGCTGCCACTGCTATTAAGGTTCTGATCGTGTCCCACCGTGCGACTGGAGCGAACACCTCATTATAATCTATTCCTTCCCGTTGGGCATAACCTTTGACTACTAACCTCGCCTTGTACTCGTCAACCTTCCCAAGTCCGTTTAGTTTCGTCTTGTACACCCATTTTACTCCTATAGGCTTTGTTCCAGCTGGAGGATCAACCAATTCCCAAGTGTGGTTCCTTTCTATAGCAGTCATCTCGGCATTCATTGCTTGCACCCATTTTTCATCTTTGCATGCTTCTTCATACGTCACTGGGTCTTCCATTGCACTATACATTGCGAAACCAGCTTCATCTTCATTAAATAGATCTTGATCTGTATAATAGTCATCCATCCACACAGGTGGTCTTCGTGTGCGAGTAGATGGCTCAGATAAAGTAGCCGGTACACTTTGATCCTGCGAATTTCCTGTGGTAGCCGAGATTGGACTGTTAGAAACATCATGAGTTTGTGATATACCTTGGTCTGGTGAACCTGCTTCATTTTCAGAATTCTGTGTCGTGTTGGGAGTATTTTTTGAATCTTCTACATCTTCATTTTCATGTTGACCCCCTTGAACCTTCTCATCATCTTCTATGATGAGTTCTGATTTCTGATTCTCTTTAGACCAATCCCAAGTTGCATCCTCATCGAATATCACGTCTCTGCTGATCACAATTCTCTTACTTGATGGGTCATACAAACGATAGGCTTTTGATTCTTGGCTTACACCAAGAAACACACACTTGTGACTCCTTGCATCCAGTTTTGTTCGTAATTGAGCAGGTATATGGACATGCCCTATGCAGCCAAATACCTTAAAATGCTCTACATTTGGTTTCAAGCCCGTCCAAAGCTCCTCTGGTACCTGTTCATCAAGGCTCCTGCTCATACACCTGTTTAACACATGGCATGCCCACTTTGCTGCTTCTGCCCAAAAATATTTAGGTATTGATTTTTCAGCTAATAAACACCGAACCATGTTCATTAAGGTCAGGTTTCGCCGTTCTGCAACCCCATTTTGCTGCGGGGTGTAGGCGGCTGTAAGCTGCCTTTTAATACCTTGAGCTTCACAAAACTCATTAAAAGAATTCGAGGTGAACTCACCTCCTCTATCGCTTCTCAAACACTTGATATTCATGCCAGTCTCTTTTTCCACAGAATTTTTAAAGTTTTTAAACATTTCAAAACTTTCATTTTTCTGTGATAAAAAATAAACCCAGGACTTTCGTGTGTAATCATCGATAAACACAAGTATGTACCTTTTTCCACTGGTTGAGGCTGGAGTGATGGGTCCACACACGTCTGTGTGTATTAATTGCAACTTCTCTGTAGCACGCCAATTGCTCTTCTTGGGTATCGCCTCTCTATGTTGTTTTCCGATGGCACATGTCTCACATACAGCGTGTTTCTCTGCAACTGAGGGTAGACCTTTCACCATCCTTTTGTATACCATGGTTCTAATGGCTTTGTGGTTGACGTGTCCAAACCTCTTATGCCATAGTTGGGTCTTAGAATCCTCACTGACTTGTAGACACTTCAATTCTTGAGGCTGCAATGAGGCTTTAACAGGAAACATCATGTTATTGGTCATGTTGGATGTAATGATCAAACCCTTTTGAGGATGAAAAACCATGCAAACACCACCTTGAATAACAAAAGTCAAGGACTTTTCTTGAAGCTGCCCAACACTGATGAGATTTGATGTTGGTAAAGGTACATAATAAACATTCGTAATGACCTGTGTTATGTCGTTCACAGTCAGGCGAACATCACCCTTTCCTTTGACTTCCAATCTGTGGCCATTTCCCAATCTGACTTTGTGTTGATACGTCTCATCTATGCGAATAAACCACTCCTTAATACCCGTCATGTGGTTTGAACAAGCCGAGTCTAGAAACCAGAATCTCTCCTTATCGTGCTTGTCTTCACTTTCTGCTGCCATTAACATTTCGGTTTCCTTTTCGTATCCTTCAATATCAACTGAAGCCATCAACAGAAGTTCTTCATTGTCTTCAAATTTTGCATAGTTTACTGGACGGGCATCATTTGAACATTCATATTGAAAATGCCCTAATTGATGGCATTTATAGCATTCAATTTGAGACTTGTCAAATTGAGGCCTGTTCTCACTTTGTGATCTTCCTCGGCCACGCCCTCTTCCTCTATTTGAGTTTCCTCTGCCCCGGCCTCTTCCGCGTCCAGTACTATGATCGTTTTCAACCTTTAGGACTTGTTCATCATTCACCTTTCTTCTGATCTTTTGTTCATGAATCAGTAAGGAACTTTGAAGTTCATCTACTGTCATGGAATCAAGATCCTTTGATTCTTCTATGGTACAAACCACGAAGTTGAAACTTTCTGTCATGGTTCTTAGCACTTTCTCTACAATCTTTACATCACTCATATCTTCACCGGCATTCCGCATATCATTTGCAATAACCATGACACGTCCAAGGTAATCAGTAACTGTTTCTCCAACTTTCATCTCCAACGTCTCGAAATCCCTTCGAAGCCGCTGCAATTGGGCTCTTTTTACTCTAGCATTTCCCTGATATTTGAGCTTCATAGCATCCCATATCTGTTTAGACGTCTGCTTCTGTGTGATTGTCTTTAAAATCGATTTGTCTATCGATTGGAACAGATAATTACAAGCTTTTAAATCCTTAAGCTTGTTCTCCTCGTAGTTTTTCATTTGCGTCGCTGTTGCCTGCTCCCCCGGCCTGATTACGACGTACCCTTCATCTACCACTCGCCAGTATTCTTTTGATCGGAGAAGGGTCTCCATTACCATACTCCAATGGTCGTAGTCTCCGTCAAATTTGGGTACACTGGGGCTATGAAACTGTCCTGTTTCCTCCCCCATCACAACGATTGCTTGAATACTCTCAGGAACTCTCGTGAAAGGAATTACGCTCTGATACCACTTGTTGGATACAAGTGATAACAAGTTAATTAGACTCACCAAATTCTCAATGATTTTATTCAAGAACAGAGAGGCATTAAATAGCCAGAGTACACAACGGAAAGAACGAAAAATACTGAAAAGAAAAACAAATCATAACAACCCTAATTCTGCGTTCAACACGATGACTCAGAGAATGACCGAGTAAACTGGATAACTAGCAACGGATGCTTGGCTTGGGCCTTATTTCAACCAGACTAAAAACAAAGAGGGCTAGCCCAACATAGAGATCAGCCCAATAAATTATGACACTTTGAGAAAATGTCCTATAAACTCATCTTTTTATAGAACATTTGTTTTTATGACACTTTTTCAAATAATATCTTATGAAATAATACGACATTTTTTTATAAAAATGTCATAAAAAACTTGTTACGACGCCCAAAAACGTGATACAAACTTACTACAACGCCTTTAGATAGGACACTTTATTTTTTTGTTCCTATAAATTAAGTCTTATAAATCGTTCTATTAGGACGCTTGGAAATATTTGGCGTACTATAAACTCAATTTAGTCGTGGTGTCCGTTGTGAACGGGGGACAAAGGAGAGTGCCTCATGTCCCATACTATAAATTCATCATGAATGTGTATCGTTCATAATAAATAGCGTAAACAATCATCATGGATGTTCACGTTCATTATTCACAATGAATATGGACAACCATGGGTACGTGTCGCGCTTTCTTTCGTCCCCCGGTTCACAACGGAACAAATGTCTGTAATTGGAATTTCCAGAAGTTGAGGTTAACGTGAGAAGTGGATCTGAACCGTTGATCACTTTTAATCAAATGTCCTCCCATGAATTGAATTGATCTGGTGCATATCTCATCTAGACATTGCCCTAAAAAAACAAATGTGGTAGATCTCAGGTCTGATACCATATGAAACCTTTTGAATCTCTCTCTAAAAGAGATAGCCGTGTTTCCTACATATATATACAGGTAGGTTAAGTCGTAGTCTTCTTCACCTGAAAAGTCGAACTATATTGCTTACGAACATACTAAGAGAACATGGTGTTATACTTGCAGGCATTTCCTAGAAAGTTTTCTTGGCTTTCCGATGCAAACAAAGCTCTAATGAACGTATCAGAAAGCGGGAAGCTCAAAGAACTCGAGGACGCCTTTCTTATATCCGAGAAGTGCATCGACGACAAATCCTTTCCTAACGAAAATGAGAGTCTTAGCCCTCGAAGCTTCTCAATACTATTTGAGTCAACCGTTGGGGCATCAACGCTTGCTCTAGCCCTGTACATCATCATTAGCGTTAGACAATTTTATGAACGTAATCCTGAAATCACTAATTTCTTCCAAATGATATCAGCGTTCATGAAAAACCAACGGCATCAAATGAGACGATCATCTAGCACAATTGTCGCCATCGAAATCCCCATGCACCCTCGATTCACGGACTCAAGTGGATGTGGATCGTCCGTAAGTACATAGATGCTCGATGATTCATACATATAATGCATGTAAGTCAGATTTATAAACCAAACGAACCCAGTCTATCTCATCCGGAGAGGTGGGATTTAGGGAGGGTAAGATGTATGCAAACATAAACTTCATCGTTTCACTACATAAGTTATCAATGATCCTGACACGTTAGAATTATGTCGTTAAATGAGTCATGTACGAAAAATTAAACCAAAATGAGGTGTTACTAATTGGACATTTTTTTGGTTTAACGGAATGATTTTTAGGGATTTAGATTTCGTAAAAAGATGTGAATTTGAAAGGGCTTAGAATTTTTGGTGTGTTTGATCCGTGGGATATGAAATGGAATCCATAGATGATTTGTAAAAACAAATTAATAATAATTATAAAACTAATTCAATTATCTTTTATTAATTGATTATTACAAAATGAATATTTTTAACATTATTACGAATAAATCATTTAAAACCTCGTGAAATACTATTTATGTAGAATTTCTAAATCTAATGTTTGTGGGATTTTATTCAATTCTAAACTTTCATTTAAACCAAACGTCGGATTGGAATGGAATCCATTTCAAATCCTGCAAACAAAACGAGCTTTAGTATCATCTTAAAGTGCTACAAAAGGGACTTGAATGGGGTAACAAACACAAGGACTTTTGTAAGAGTTTGTAAAGAAGGTTTTCTTTTTAGCCCGCATCCATTGCTTGGGTTCGCCCGGGTTGGTGTGGGATGGAGTTGAACACCATCGCACCCCTTGGGGTTGGCGTGGGATGGAGCCCTCCCGGGTTGGGCAACCCAGCTCGGGTTGGGTGATTTCAATTTTTTATTTTCTTTTTTCAAATATATCCGTTGAAATATGAACGTTGGGTATGATTTTTATTTATTTTTTAATTATTTCTATCCTATAAATACTAATATTAATCTACTTATTTTTTCACACAAACAAATTTACTCTTAATCTCTCCCATCTTTCCCACTTCATTCTACTCTCTCAATATTATTTCTTTCTTCAAAAAAATCATAATGGATAAAGAAACACAAGGGTTCACAACACCACGACGAGGTTCCAAATCGCGAGGCACGAGCTCGCAACCGTCCCCGACGGAAAATATTTTCAATCTTACACCACCACCATCAACCTACCATGGAAGCATACAACAATACCCTATGTATTCACCCAACACCCTCCCGGTTGGGTTCCAACAATTTCATTCGGGTGGATTCCAACAATTTAATTCGGGTGGATTCCAACAAGTTAATCAAGGCGGCTTTCAACCATTTATGCGAGGTGGCTTTCCACAATATAATCAAGGTGGGCAATTCCAACAACTACTACAACAAGAAACATATTCGGAGGACGTTGAGGTCGAAGAAACGGTTCCCGAAACCCCACCCGATTTGGTTCCCAAAACACAAGGGAAAAAGAAATTTGCAAATAGAACGAAAGCGGTTTCGTGGACTTCCGAAGAAGAGGTTTTGTTGGCACGTGCATGGCTTCACGTCTCCGAAGATAGCATCGTTGGAAACGCACAAAAAGCGGGTATATATATTTATTAATGTATTTATCTTTATTATATATACGTATTCATATATATATTTATTAATGTGTTTATCTTTATTATATATACGTATTCATATATATATTTATTAATGTGTTTATCTTTATTATATATACGTATTCATATATATATTTATTAATGTGTTTATCTTTATTATATATACGTATTCATATATATATTTAATTTTGTAGGACAATTTTGGGGAAAAATACTCGATTATTTCAACTCAAGTCGCCAACATCAACGCAATAAAGACCAAGTACAATCCAAATGGGGTGACATGAACAAAAAAATGATGAAGTTTAACGGGATCTACAATAATCTAAGAGCCCAATATAAATCCAGATGGGGTGACGCGGACTTCATGGAGAGGGCACACACGATGTATCGGGCAGATAATAACCAAAAGCCTTTCTTCCACGAGACGGCTTGGAGAATTGTGAAAGACCACCCTAAGTGGAAGATCGTACATTCCATGGACGATAACCCGAGGCCCTCAAAACGGAGCAAGTCCACGTCGGATTCAAACCCAAACACGACGTCTTCTGACGCACGTGTTCGGTTCAACCTTAATGAAGAAAGCCATGAGGAGGAGGATGTCTTCGTACAAGAACCGACACGACCGACGGGGAGAGATAAAGGTAAACGTGTCGCGTCATCCTCCACAAAGACGGCGGAAAAGGACGAGGCGTTGAAGAATCCTATGGCGTATGTCGAGAATATAAACGTTGCAAATACAAAAATACTAACCGTGGAGGAGGAAATGTTGAAAACCGCGAGGGACAAAGCCGAGGCGACAAAGACAAAAGCGGAAGCGGCAAAGACAAAAGCGGAAGCTTTGAAACAAAGAGAAATGCGGAAAGATCTCAAGTTTTACATCAAACCACATGATCATCTCACGGGTAACGAGTTAAATGCGGTTTTAGCCCACAAAGAGTTGCTTCGACAACTATATGGTTGGTAAAATTTGTAGTTTTTTAATTTGAAATTATGTATTTTTTTATGTTTTTAATTTGGTTATGTAAGATTAAAATTGTAGTTTCAATTTATGAAATATTTTATTAATTGTTTTATCTTATATTAAATTATAAATTATTTATAAAATTTAAATTATTTAAATTAATTTACTTGTAACAAAAATAAAAATAAAAATAAAAATAAATAAAAGATGGGATGGTGGTGTGGGATGGATGTGGGGGTTTGTGGGTTAGAATGGGTTGGAAGGGAAAAATGATGTGGCATTGATGTTGCAGTGAAATAGTGTGGATTAGAATGGGATGGATGCGGATGGTCTTGTATGTTTCTTGGTTGGTTTACAAATTACAAGTGAGAGGAACTCCACCCGTTGCTACAGATGTACGAACCCCAATTGTCCCATAAACTTCAGGTTGTCTTACAAATATTCTTAAAAAGTATATATCCATATATATAAATATATAGATATATACTATATATAGAGAGAGAGGGATGATCAAACGTGAACAGTAACTCTTTAAAAAAACACGAGAAGTTCACGTTAACGTAATAAATATAAGAAGTGGTTATCAATCGTTGGATGAGAAATAGATGCACCGGATCAATTCTCTTCTAAACCGCAATTCATGGAATGGTATTTGATTAAAAGTGATCAACGGTTCAGATCCATTTCTCACATTAACCTCAACTTCTCACACGATTCTTCGCCTATAATATATATATAGAGAGAGAGAGGGCCCTTCTTTTGCTAACCAACTCATTGGCACTAACCGTGCTAACCATCAATTGACCAATCAAAATCATCTTTAACAATTGGTTGATGTTCACGCAAGTTTTACAAAGTAGGGTTAAAATTGTATTTTCAATTTATTAATATATCCATTATATTACTTCCTTGTTTATCTCACCAATATCCCACGATTATGATTCCTTATTTGTAGCCCAAATAAAATTTAATATTCATTTCTTATTTTTAGCAAAAATCAAATTCAATCATTATCAATAATAAAAGAGTAAACGACAATTTTGGTCCCTGGTGTATACCAAAATCACCGAAAGTGGTCCCTAAACTTCAAAAGCGACATTTTTCGTCCCTGGTCTCCTTATTTTGCTCTGAAAATGGTCCCTGCTACAGTAACTCTGTTAAAAACCCAGTTAAGTCTCAGTTAAGTCAGGGATAAAATGGTCTTTTTACTTTTTTATTTATTTTTCTATTAAAATAAAATAAAATAAGAATATATTTTATATTTTATATATTTATATTATATATATATATATATATATATATATATATATATATATATATATTATATAGATACATAAAGCCACCTTCTTCTTCACCACCTATCTTAACCCACCTTCTTCACCACCTACACCTATCTTAACCCACCACCATATACACTGAGTTTTATATATTATATTATATTTATATTATATATATACATATATATATATACATATATACACAGTTTCTCCACCAGACCTTTTCGATCCAGTGATGAAGATGTTGTTGTGATGAGGTTACACCTGGTGTGTGTGTGTGTGTGTTTTTAGATTGAGGAAAAGTAAATACTCGCTGCAACTTCTTGTTATATTATTTTGATCCAAGTTAGAAGAAATATTATTAGCTATAGCTTGTTTGTATGAGTAGATTCAGTCATTGCAGCAAGAAGAAGAAGAAAAATACAACTTCTTCATTGCTGGATTTGTGGGTGTATTTGGATTGAATGCAAATAGGTAAAGAAGGTTCATTACTGGATTTGTGGGTGTATTTGTGTTTTGGAGGATGATGGGAAGGTGGTGGAAGGTGGGGTTGAAGGAGGGGGTGAGGGTGAGGATGATGACGGAGGTGGTGTGGTCGCCGGAGAAGACGGTCGGAGGTGGTGTGGTCGCCGGAGAAGACGGTCGGAGCTGTGGGTTTGATTGTAGGTGGTGATGAATCGATGTATGAAGGATTTATGTCAAAACCATGGTCACAACTCGATTTTCCGGTGAAACTCGGTTTTCCGGCGAAAGCTCCGGCGAGAATGAAACTCGTTGATTTCTCAACCAAACTTGATTCTGAAAATTGATTTGTGTTCCAAATGCATAAGCCAACTGATCTGAAGTGAACTTATTGATATAAACACCCTTAAAATTCAAAACTCATTAACATCTCCATGAAAGCTTCGATGAAGAACAACTTGTCACCATGTATGGCTTGCGAAAAGTAGCAGTTAAATGATGGTGATGGTGATGGAGTGGTTATGGTGGTGATGGTGGTTTCTCCACCACTGTGTATATATATAATATATATATATATATATATGAGGAAGGATATTTTGCAACCCTAAAAAATATTGAAACCCTTGCAACCTTCATCATCACCGTTATTCAATTTTGATGTTTTTTTGTTATTTAAATGCAATTAGAAATTCACAGGGGCAACTTAGTCATTAAGTAATTTTTGATATTTTTTATATTTTAATTAAAGAGATTTTGATGGAATTTATTCCTAAAAATATGCATCACGGATCATCTAATCATGGGAGGTTAGGTGTTATCTTCAATCAATTATTCATTTCCTAATTTGAATATCCAATACCAGTTGTCTGGGTTTTTTTTTGATGAAAAACGAGTTCGTTGAAGATTGTAGACAAAGATTTTAGTAAGTCGACAATCTTCCTCATATTTGCTGCATGGGAAACGATAGCAACATAAGTAAACAAGGCAATGAATATGAAGGCATCAACAATGTCGATGTGATTGTGCCTTTAAACCAAGTCGATCGTGTAGCAGAAAACACGACAGGAACTTGCACCTAAGAACACTATATACATTTACTGTTGAAGAAGCCCATTTTTTTAGTACCGTTAAACGTAAAGGAGAGTGATTCAAATTGCAATCAACGTGTCGAGAAACATGAAGGTTTGAAGAAAACCGATTATCTTGTGCATATAAACGATATGGACGGTGATGAAATTTGCAACCAACATATGTAGTCTCGTTTTGTTCTCTTTATAATGAAATATCACGTGTCGAGGAATGTTACGAATCCGATGATGCAACCGTGATGAAGGTAGGGTTATTTTGGATGAATTGTTGATTATAGAGTAGAGATGAATTGTTGATGCATGCATTAAAATTCATGAAAACTTGATTCATTATAGAGTAGGGATGAATTGTTGATTCATGCATTAAAATTCATGAAAACTTGATTCATTATAGAGTATGGATGAATTGTAGATGCATGCATTAAAATTCATGAAAACTTGATTCATAATAATATGTTATATGTTCATCAGTTCATGAAACTTTCTTGCTTAGATAATCAGTCGAAACTGTTTTCAACAATGGATTCCCCAACGACTTTTCTCAATATCTTCATTCCTAACTACTGCATTTGGTGCACCGTCGTCTACATCTTCTAAATCAATGAGAATCGGTGTTGATGCACTGTTCTTGAATCTTGAAAACGAATATCGCAGCATTATCCGCATCAGACCGTGTCTCTTCTTGGTGATTGTTCATCTCCGTAACTTCGTTTTCTGGGTTTTGCTTTTCAACTTCGTTTTCTGGGGTTTGCTTTTCAACTTCGTCTTCTTCATTGCTGTTGTTATTTATCTTCATCATCGAGGTGAAATAAAATCGGATTAGACGTTGTGTTCGCCGATCTGTGTGATATTCGAATGAATTGAATGTTTCGGTCTCCCATCGTTGATTTCTAGGGTTCCAAACAACATTTTATTCAAATCTTAAAGCATGTATATATATTGGAAACAGAATCAAAATGGATGAGAAAATTTAGGGATTGTGATTCTGGTGAATCACCGTTTCCATCTTTAGAGCCTATCTCTATGAAACGAAGTGACGAAAATACCCTTTGCCATCTTATTTATGGAAAGGGAATAAATCAAAACAGTGATTTTTTAATAAAATGTTGAGAATTAATCTAGACCATCTATGATTTAACCAATGGTTAGATCATGGGTTGCAAGGGTTGCAATTTTTTTTAATGGTTCTAAAATATACTACCTCATATATATATAATATAAATATATAAAATATAAAATATATTCTTATTTTATTTTATTTTAATAGAAAAATAAATAAATAAAGTAAAAAGACCATTTTACCTCCGACTTAACTGGGACTTAACTGGGTTTTTAACGGAGTTACTGTAGTAGGGACCACTTTCAGAGCAAAATAAGGAGACCAGGGACGAAAAATGTCGTTTTTGAAGTTTAGGGACCACTTTCGGTGATTTTGGTATACACGAGGGACCAAAATTGTCGTTTACTCATAATAAAATGTAATATTCATTCCACGGTTATGATTAATCTTTAACGCAGTAGTTGATTTAAAGACATATTCGAGGTTAATCTTCAATAATACTTGCTTTTAACTTTTCTGAAAAATTGTGCACATATGCACTTTTATTTGAATTTTATAATCATTGCATATATGCACATACCCAATTTTATTATAAAGAATTTTCATAACAGTCACTTGATACGTGCACATATGCACTTTTATTAGACTTTTATATTGTCAATCCAATTGCATAAGTGCACATAGTTATGTAATATAAAGAATTTTGATAACATATACTTGATATGTGCACATATCAAGTGAAGCGCCCCCTCTATATCGATCCCACAACCATCACAGGGGAGGTAAATAGTATGACCCTGGGTAGTGCATGAAGTCGAACCTCAGGCTTTTCATTCATTCAGCAACGATGCCCACTTCCTGAACAACACCACGGCCTTGCTTGTTTTTCAAAAAGAGTCCTCTTAATAAGCAATTATACAGATTCAGACATCTATCCATTTACAAAAACAAGAGTTGTTGATTCTGCTTTCAGACTTCATCACCATCTTTATTAATTAGAAATGAAAAGACTTCACACCTCTTAAAATACCAACAACACCTACAAGACACAAGAAGATACTAGAATACTTGGTGAAGTTTCTAGAGAACTTTTGTACATCTTCCCATTGATAAAAGCAGGTTTATATACAACCTAAATGGCTAAATTACATCCCATAATTAAATGGATTTAATGACTAAAGAAGGAAACCACCCAACTATACAGAATCTGCTACTTTTAAAGCTAAATATAATCCCACAAAAAATTAAATAGGGATTATATTATGTGAAGTTAGGTTCATACGAGAGTAGTAACAAAATAAGAGAAGAAGAAAACTATGTGATTTACGCGGCCGTGACCTGAAGTCGTCCTTGCATTGACCATTAGTGTAAAATCATGTGGTTTTGCCCATGATTTGATTGTTTTCTTATTCTCTTATTTTCTTACTGTTCTGGTTTGAACTTCCCTCGTATTATGTGCATCATATCTTTATACTTTGGAAAACTCTACAAGTTGCTAGAGATTTTTACTAAAGGCTTATCAGATAAGCGCTTACCACTGTCATTTCATGTGATCCATCTCCCATGACAACATGCTGTGAATCGTTGCTGTGAATCGTTGACCATGTGCTGTTTCACCGGATTGAATTATAAACAGATGAATGCCATGCCGTGTGCTATTTGAGTTTAGCATTTGTTGTAGCCATTCTTCTTGTTTCCAAGCACCTGGCTATATATCCAACATCAATAATATGTAACACATCATATCAGAAATGAGATGGAATCGGTACTCTGGTTTTTATATTTGAGATCATTTACTACAACAAAATCGGGTTTATAGGACACCAACAATGTCTACATGTATCACTTTTTAGGCTTGAGTTTACAAGACCAAACAATAAAGCGTCCTATCTAAACATGTTGTATTAAGTTTATAGGACGCTTTTGGGCGTCTAAACAAGTTTTTTAGCGCATTTTTAAAATAAAGTGTCGCATTAACTATTTTAATAAAACAACTTTTGAGAAACATCTTTTATAGGACACTTATTTTTATAAGACATTTTTTTCAAATAGTTGACTAATAAATAGCTAATACGTCGCTTTATTTATTTAAAAATGTCCTAATTAAGACGCCCAAAAGCGTCCTGTAAAGCAGTCTGTTCGGACACTTGAGCATTTCTGGCGTCCAATAAATCCAATTTTGTTGTAGTGATTCAAACATTGCGGTACTTACAATGATAGTAGGTTTCAATCTGTGACGAAGGATCTTGCGAGAAAAAGAGTTAATGTAAGAAGCGAAAGAAGAGATTTGGATCCTTGATCACTTTTGGGCATCTTCAATTATGATCACGGATCCAAATCCCTCCTTACGCCTCTCAAAACAACCCATGACTTGCGCTTTAGAAGGAAATTGATCAATATGCATGTCGGTGCAACTCATTATTGTTGATCTTCAATTATGATTGATCTGGGTGGAGATCCCTTCTTACCCTTCTCACCATAACTTTCATTATCACCGGAACCCAACCCTCCAATCTGGTTAAGCTTAAATCCAGCGTAATTGTGTTATAACGGCCAGACTCGAGTCATTTCTAGCGTGTTTGGACTTTTATGACTTTCCACGTCGCTGACTTTCCTGGAGAATCGTTTCCTTCGATACAGAAAATAGTTTCTGACATCAGAAATAACGGTGGTGAGACTTCTCCCTTAAATCTGGTAACGATTACGCAAGCTAATAACGACATAGATTGCAAGAGCAACGGTCGAAGTGCCGCCTGTAAAAAGGAAAAGTGACCAAAAGCTGCGAAGACCCAAACTTTCATAGTTATCAAGGACTGATTCCAGGTCTACACAGTGCTCGGAACCAATCATTCTTTGCTCCATATGTCGAAGAGTGCCACTTTCGGAAACATTCAGTAGCGCCTTCGTGAAATCGGCAAGCATTGGAGAACCTTTCTGAAGTGCCTACGGTTGGAGGTACAGCTAGTAAGTCGTTATTCACTACTAGAAACGAGAACACACAGATGAATCATAACTTGGTGACGGAAGTGAACTTGTGTCACCAAGCTGAAGATATCAAATTGCGAGATATGTCGAACCCCATAAGATTCCTCTCCAAGAGAAGAGGGGATCCAACATATATTGAAGCAGAAAGGTCTAATATGCCCCCTCCAATGGAGGCTAGATGGGCACAGATGTCCCAGAGGTGTCATTACAAGAATTTTGGGTTTATAGAACGCCAAAAATATCTATATGTCCTAATAGACTACTTTATAAGACTTGATTTATAAAACCAAACTATAAAGTGTCCTATCTAAAGGTGGTGTAATATGTTTATAAGACGTTTTTGGGTGTCGTAACAAGTTTCTTTAAAGAATTTATAAAAAAAAACATCATATTAGCTTATTTTATAAAAATAGCTACTACGACGCTTTGTATTAAAAGTGTCCTAAAATTGTTAAGACACCCAAAAGCGTCCTATATACTTATTACAACGCCTCTAGATAGAACACTTTATTGTTCGGTCCTATAAAGCGAGTTATTGGGACACCTAAAAATTGTTGGTGTCCTATAAACCCAATTTTGTTGTAATGTGTAAACCTTGGCTCTGAAACGATGGTGAGATATGTGGAACCCCATCAGATTATTCTCCAAAAGAGCCCCTTAGAAGAGAAGAGGGGTGCCAACATATATTGAAGCACCAGAAAGGTCCAAGTCTAGCCGATGTGAGCCTCTTAACACAAATGAGTGAGTGGAGTGATATTTAAGAATCTTACAAACGCAAATCCTCCTTCCCCGAATGTAGGCCCGGCTGCAATGAAGCTCTTGCAATACTTGGAAAGGAATAGTTTTGTGAAAGGAGCCTCGAGAAAAACCGCTGATATTTCTCCACTTCGAAGAGCACGAGCATATTCTTCTGGTGACGTGAAGCTCTTGATGTTGCTAGACTTGAAATGCAAAACATCCTCCAAATACCTAACAACATGGGCTCCTCGACCATACCCCACGACTGCATTCGTATTCTTCAGGGTCTCAAAGTCGGCTACTTTAGGTATCAGCCTTCTAACCGTGAGCATACTGGTGAGGCTAGCTGTGTAGCACTGACCAATGATTATTGCCGCAAAAAGCCACACCACGGTTGTCATTCTTGTCAAATTGCTATGAAGTCCGTCACCTAAGTGATAACAACAGTATTACAAACAAAAGGCAAGAAAACGTTGTCTGCAACATTTACTACAACTTACCATTCGCTAAAAACATCCTCGTGAAGGCCAAACAAAGAAGAATTCCAGTTTGATGCAATGCAGACCCTTCGAGTTCAGGACTGTGTTTTCGCTCAATCAGCCATACCACAAAGCCATTATAAATATGAATCATAACAGTTAGAGCCCACATGCCCAGTGTGAAGGGCTTCACAAATAGCCATTCTCCATGGTGTGATGCGACCGGAACTACCATCACCAACCCTGTTTCTGTGTAGGGATGCGTGAACTCGGCATACTCATATCTCCTGGATACTACGGAGACATCACCAACTACTGCATCAATATTCTGCCAAAAAAATGCAAAATTTCAAGAAAACTAATAACAAGAAGAAATACTAGATATTGTAACTAATATGTAGAGCCTATTTGTTACACTGTTAACTAAGAATGTTAAAAGTAAGGGCTGAAGCACAGAATCAGAAAATTGCTTTGCTATTCTAAAGGGATAACAAAGTAATAGCAGGAATCTGAGGTTAGAAGTTATAAACAAAAAGCATGAACAGGGATTTTCTTCACCTTCAGATAAACTTGCTCCACCAGTTGATCATATGATCCAGTAAAGGGGATAAACTCATATGGCAAGTAATACGGCAGCTGTTTGACCATTTCTTTGAAAAGCTCGATTGAATATCCAATGCAGGTGAAATTACCATCCCTGTCATATTTCACCTCCACAAATTTTTTAAACATGGACATGGTTGGCACACCAACTCGCAACGGATTGACATTTGTGGAAATATCCCACCCTCTTGGAGTATGCAACGGTCTTCCCGGCCAAAAAATGTGGCCTAAGTTTTGCAAAGAGGTATCATTACTAGTCTGATTAATAACCTCAGAAAAACCCAGTCCTTCTGACCAGAACCCAAGTTCTCTATAGTATTTTCCTATAACGTTAATAATGGGAAATATACGTGACGCAGCTGCTTTCCGGTCAACAAAATGAACTTCACCCGTGATGCCATTGCCATCTAAGGATATTAATGGAACTCTTTCGAGTAACTTTTTCCCACTCGTCTTCTTTTTGCTTAATGCTAAGGCCACAATCCATGTAGCATCATGGGCCTGGGCTGCAAAAATGCTGGGCGTGTTGTTATCTTCTTCAGGTTGCTCGATCTTAAACTTCTTCTGGAACTTTGTGCTAAAATCTTGAAACTGTGAGCTGGTATCTGGGAAGAAACTCCCGAGTCCCACGACACCTTCCATCATGGAAAAGGTAGAGGAATTCACGGTATGGAGGAGATCTGTAAATAAATTTGTCGTAATCCACACATAACCCCTTTCCATCATCTCCATGATCTTTGCATTTTGGAAAAGGCGAATACCCATTTCCAAAGTGGAATGAACCAGAAACACTCTGCATTGCTCTGTTTTAATCCTTTCAAGTTCTTCTACCAATGAAGAAGAAAAAGATAAAGAAGCTAAAGGTGGGAGCTTTACAATATTGCTCATTTCTACACCAGATTCTTCAATGGCTTCCATGAGATGAGGAATGACTTGAGTGGATGCTGAATTGATATCCTCGTATATGAAAGTAAAGCGATTCCATTCACAAGATTTCAGAATAGCAACAACGGCTTTCATTTGAGCAAATTGAGAAGGTGAGGCTTGAACAAGAAAAGGCCATCGATCCAGAGCCCATTGAGGAACCGAATCAAAAAGAGAGAAGGTTGGAACTTGAGCTTCACTTCCAACCTCCGCGACTGAAAGTACTTCTTCCAAGGTTTGTAGTCCCAAAATCGCCCCCGCCTTATGTGTATCAATAAGATCAGTGGCTGCATTTCGACCAAGTCCACAAATTGTTATCTATCTGCATGTAAGATAGAGGAAGGAAAAGAAAAACAAGTGGACAGCACTACAGATTAGAGATATCTCCACAGTCCACAGAACTACATAAACTGGTTTTATTTATTCACCTGAGCATTTTAATGTTGAAACAAGCAATGCTTCATATATAATCATTAATCAGTTTCTAGTTTTTGCAGCTAAAATTTTCCCAAATTATCAAATTGTTCATGAGGTCTACATAATTCTTTTTTGAGTCTCGTCCGATAGACTGCAGATCTCTAATGGTTTTTGGCATTTCTCGGCTTCATTTTGATATCAGAAACTATATATATCTAGATGCATAATCATTTATAAACCCAATAAATCGTACAAACTTACAACCCAGTTTCCAAGTGTTGTCACGCATATGAAACAAGATGTGTAAAAAGGCAATGTTTATACAGTGTTGATTCATATGTAAAATGTTCATGACTGTTTTGGGTGTGGAAAGGAACAGTCACAACACTATATAAGCACTGCATTTTCACACAGTGTACCTGAGAACTAGTTTGTAAATTTGTACGAATTATTGGGTTTGTAAAAGAAGGGGACTCTATATATCTAATGCCGATAGCTAGAAATAGTTTGTTCTGCTTTCAAATCATTTCCTAGTTATCTTGATATCAAGCAAAAATGGTGTAAATTTAAAACACCTTCTGCAAAGTATTACGTAATTTGACTTCTACATATTCATGGAATATATAAGTTCATTGCTGTGACAAATACTACAATCAGTATCAGAGATCATTGGTATCCACTTTGTAACAAAAACAATGTCAGATGCAAATCCGAAAATTAAAAATAATAAAACACTCTCATTGTGTTATACAATCGATCGAAGAATTAACAATCTCATACATCATTTTACTAGATTGTTGGCAGATATCAATACGACCTCATTTTCAAAAGAAAAACCTATCCGTTTTATTCTTATAAGAAAGCTAGTAAACTTCAAAAGCTACTCAATATGGATTTTGTTTCAAATTTTACCCCCACATTATTATGTTCATAATGAATCGTGTTTCCTCAAAAGCTTCAGCATGGTAATGGAACAAAAATTATTATTATGAGATCTAAATGGAAAAGGGGAAGTTTTCTAGGGTTTTAAACTACAAGAGTTAAACCATAAATACATAGAAATCAGATCATCAAACTATCTTGTAAGATTACTATTTCATAATTTCGATGATCATCAAGCATATAATACTAAGAATAGTAAAAAAAACAGGCATCGGAATTTGAGAATTTCATGGAATCGATAAACCTGAAGAAGTAGATACTAGATAGGCGCTCGGAATTGGTATAGTTAAATTCCGGAAATCGTAACCGACACCGGGAGTAGTTCCGGCATCGGTTAAACTACTAGATTTTGCAAGCTTTTGGATCGGGTATATTTAGGAATATAACACGTAGGGATGAGAATGAGATGGAGTAACAACTCATTAAACCACTTTGGATCGTTGTATTTAAAATCTCCATTGATACGGCGGGAAGCTTTAATGTTTTTTTAATTTTTTTTAAACTACTAGATTTTGTCGAAATTTCTATTTTTGTTTATCATCCACTTTTGAAAAATAAATTATTGTTTTCCTATATTTTTAATCATGAGATAGATATTTATTTACTCCTTTTATTGTTAGATGTTCATTAAACGTGTAATATTTATATTTTTCTGAAACTATGTGTTTTTTATGTATTGTGTACAATTAATTTAGAACAGAAAAAATATCAGTTAAATTTTATTCAAGAAATGTACATCGGTATACACTAGTTAAAATTCTATATTATCGTCAGCTTTTTTAACGATGTGAATGGTTTTACTACGTTATATGTTAGGTTTAACCGTAAAATCAAAACTTCAAACCATGAATTTGATCAAACAGATGGTTTTGCTATTCTTGAAGCCTGATTGTACAACTAAATTGTAGAAACGGTACAATTTAAAGGTGAGACCCAATGAGAAAGCTTAGCATCGGATTAATGTTGTTGCAATACGATTTGGCTTTCAGTTTTTTTGGATTTAATTATTTTTTCGAATGTTGAAATTCTATTGTCTCATATTTTCTTTCACCATGTTGGCTGTTTTTGGCTCACGACATTGATGAAATTGAAATCATAAGAAACCTAGAGTCGGGGACGAGGACAATTTAGAAGCTTGGTCGAAAAACATTGTAATAACCCGAAAATTTAAAGTTTGGCAAAAGTTTAAGTTCAAGAATGATTTTGATAAGTTACTGATTTTTGGAGGACCAAATAAGTAAATTTGGTATTATGTTAAATGTCGTTGACACCTCATGGTTTTTCATTTGGTGACTCATTTGATTTCCTTGGAATTCTTTCTTTCCTGCCGACTTCACTATCTTTTCTTGATCATTCTTTTTATTTCTCAATTTCTTTACATTTGTTAGAGTGTTATTGTTAATATGTATAGTTCAGGGTTCATTCTGTAATTACTTGTAACTTACATAGTATATATTGTTCTCTTAGGGTTTGTTGTTGAGTTAATCATAATTGTAATCACTCTCTGATAATAGAAAACCTCGGCCGTTCCAGCCATCTCTCTCTCTCGATTACATCTTTGATTCATCTGTTGATTCACGCATCGATTCTAACATGGTATCAGAGCTTTAGGTATGTCTCACTTATTCTTCTGATTTCTAGTCTTGTTCTGTTGTTATTGATCGATTTCTGCTCACTTTTCTGCTCGTAATTTACTGAATCGCAAAACCCTAATATCGATACTCTCATTGTACCGGAACCTGCTTGTACCTTGCTTAATACCGGGACTTCACAAGTACCGGAACTCGTTTCCATTTACCGGGACTTCACAAGTACCGCTTAATACCTAATACCGGTACTATCATCTCATTGGGGTTTTCTTCAAGTAATTATGATTCTGGCTTGTTTACTCGGACCACTGCCGCAGGTACTATCTTACTCATGTTGTATGTTGATGATATGATCATTACCGGCAGTGACTCTACAGGTATCACCCATCTCAAACAATCTCTCAGCTCATGCTTTGAGATGAAAGATCTTGGTAAGCTACACTACTTCCTTGGCCTTGAAGTTCTGTCAGACTCTTCCGGCATCTATCTCTGTCAAGCCAAGTACATTTCAGACCTGTTGTCCAAAGCTGGGATCACGGACAACAAAGTTGCATCTACACCCATTGAGCAAATTCTGCACCTTGCTCCCAATGCTGGAACCCCCTGCGGGACCCTACACGGTACCGTCAACTAGTTGGTTCTCTGGTCTATCTGACTGTTACTCGACCAGATCTTACCTATGCAGTTCATATTGTCAGTCAGTTCATGGCTGCTCCGTGCTCCGATCACTATGCTGCAGGTCTTCGTATCCTTCGGTATCTTAAAGGGACAATGTTTCATGGACTCCACTTCTCGTCCACATCGTCCTTAACTCTTCGTGCCTTTTCCGATGCTGACTGGGATGGAGACATAACTGATCGTCGTTCTACCACTGGATATTGTTTCTTCCTTGGAGACTCTCTTATTTCCTGGCGCAGCAAGAAACAATCTCTGACAGCTCGATCTAGTACCGAAGCTGAATATCGAGCCTTGGCTGACACTACACAAGAACTTGTATGGCTACGCTGGTTACTATCTGATATGGGTGCTCATCAGTTTTCCCCAACACCATTGTGGTGTGATAACAACAGTGCTATTCAGATTGCTCACAATGATGTCTTTCATGAGCACACAAAGCACATCGAGATTGACTGTCACTTCACCCGCCAACATGTTCTTCGCATGACCGTTCGACTTCTCCCAATCTCAACTATTGATCAGACAGCCGACATCTTCACCAAAGCTCATCTTCCGGGGCGTTTCCGGGCCCTTGTTTCCAAACTCAACTTGGCGCATTCTTCCCCCACTTGAGTTTGAGGGGGGGTGTTAGAGTATTATTGTTAATATGTATAGTTTAGGGTTCATTCTGTAATTACTTGTAACTTACAATAGTATATATTGTTCTCTTAGGGTTTGTTGTTGAGTTAATCATAATTGTAATCACTCTCTAATAATAGAAAACCTCGGCCGTTCCAGCCATCTCTCTCTCTCGATTACATCTTTGATTCATCTGTTGATTCACGCATCGATTCTAACAACATCGATAGGTGTGAGTATTTTTAGAGTTTTTATGGATAGAGTGATGGTGCAGAAAGATTAGATAAAAAGAGAGAACTCTTGAAGAGGCTTGGTTATGGAGTTCGTTCGTGAGATGTTTGATTTGAACAATTTTAGCCATTAAAACTCAGAGTGAAATATTTGGACTTGAGGTGAGTTTTCTCTTAACTATTTTCGAACTGAAATGCATTTATTATAAATGGTTAATTTATGATGTGAATGATATCGGTATGTGAGTTTTCTTTTAACCATTTTCAACTGAAATGCATTTATTATAAAATGGTTAATTTTATGATATGAACGATATCGGTATGTGGGATTTTGTTATAAATGAATATGTTACGGTATTGCACTATCGCACTGTGCTAGAATGTTAGCAACACTATCGTGCTGTGCTAGAACGCCAGCTTCACTATTATCGCGATGTGCTAGAACGCCAACAATATTGTGAGATGTTGTGCTTGAAGGCCAACGGAGTGTATTGTTGAGTTGTGCCCGAGTGCCAACGATTGATTATTAATCAAAGGTTTTTATATAAACTGTTTTAATGCATGGTTTTATATAAAATGTTTTTATAATGTTATTGAAATGACAGAGATTATCTCACTAGACCGTTTGGTATAACCCTCATTTTGTTTTCAAAAATATGCATTTCAGGTAAATTCTATATTGAGATTGCTAGCCTGAAGAAAGGGTAAATGGTAATTATATAGATGAAAGTTTTCTCAAATCGGTTCGTTAGCATTGTCGGGTTATTTAGTTTTATTCCATCGTTATTTTTTTTGACGATTCTGGGAAGATTGTTTTATTCCATTATTCTTGGATCGTAGTTTTAGTTGGTTTCCTGAATATGTGAATGGTTTCATGTTATTAAGGTTATATCCATATGTTTCATAGTTTCCTCTCTCTCTCTCTCTCCATTTTCTTCTTTTTACCATTTACCCATTTCTAATTTTGCAACCAATTGTTGAAGCCGAAATCAAGTTAAAATAAGTCATTTTTGTATGTGTAAAATTGTTGCTCGGACATAAATTTGCTATGAAAAAGGATTCGAAAATTATTGTTGAAGCCGAAATCAAGTTAAGATGAGTCATTTTTGTTTGTGTAAAATTGTTGCTCGAACATAAATTTTCTATGAAAAAGGATTCGAAATTTATTGTTGAAGATGAAATCAAGTTAAAAGATAATTAACGAATAAACTATTTAAAATAATTAGAGAAGAGACACGATACATAAAGTTCTAAAGTCAGTGGGGGTATAGTCGTAATCATGTTTAATGTATTAGTTAGTATTTATGAAAAATTAAAAAATGTTAATGAGTCAACTCCCCCAACAAGATATATCTTGACTTGTTGATCGAAACTTGTTTTGATATGTTGTCCAACTCGCCTCACCCATCTATCTTAGCACATATATGTATATGAGAAGTCTATTCGCGCAATGCAACACGATATATCCCGATTTTAATGTTCTAGTTTATTTTAATGTGTGGTTTTAAGAAAACGGTTAAAGTTTTTTTATAAATTTGTTTAAAGAATGACGTTTTTTAGGAGTTCATGATTTGAGGATTTGAAAGTGGTTAGAGATAAGAATTAATTAATAAGACTCCACAATTTAAGGATTTGAAGGTTGTTAGAGATAAGTATTAATCAATTATTAGCATTAAAAGCTGTACATAAAGCTTAATTAGTTGTTTTTAAGAGATTTTAAGTATTTAGCATTAAATAGCGGTACATGAAGCTTTAAGAGTTGTTTTTAAGAGTTTTTCATAAATGTTTTATAATATAGTATAAATATCGGTGTTGTAAAAATTCTTGCAATAAAATATAAGTATAAATACAAAAAAGAAAAATGATATGTAACATTCCAATGGACCAACCTAACCCGGTTAATTTGTGCATATATATATATATAGAGAGAGATAAAGGTTCAAATGAGAACAATAAATATTTATGAAAACATGAAAAACGGTCGTCCATGTACAAAATCATATGTGATTTTACATTAACTGGACGCGGACGACCTTAACCGTGACTTGCAAGTCACGTGACAAGTCGCGTAAGTCATATATGATTTTGTACGTTTACCCATATGATTTTGTACATAGGCGGCCGTTTTCGTGTTTTTTCAAATTGTTAGTGTTTTCGTTTGAACTCATCTCTCTCTCTCTCTCTCTATATATATATATATATATATATATATATATATAGTTTATCTAATTAACTTGTTGACTCGACAATCCAATTGGCTAAAATGGCATATTGAACAAGAATGAAGGTACAAGATGCAATACCTTCATGGATTGCTTGTACAAGATTTCGTCTAGAGTTTCTTGCATAAAGCGTCAGATTTCCCCCTGTTTTTGCATTGAAATCATCTATGACGATTTCCATGGCAACTCTGACTTCTTTACCAGCTCGAGATGTCATGTCTGTAATTGCACCAATAACAAACGCATCACTTGTTGAAGCATACGCGATGTTAATTTTATAATTTGAATAAGATAAAAATAATAAAATAGTAATAATAAATACATGAAAATAATCAAGTGTGTTCCTCTTTATAAGGAAATATGATGCCCAAAGAGAATCCCCCACCAAGATTTCTCAAGTGCTTCCCCATACGTTCAAATATATATATATATAGGGAGGGAGAGAGAAAGAGACAAATATATGAACTTTATTTATATATATATATATAGGAAAGTTCAAATGAAAACTCAAATTCAATTGTAAACATGAGGACAAATCTCGTCCATTGACCGCATCCATATTTAAGTCATTCATAAAATTCAGCTTTAGGGGTATTTTCGTCAAATTAGAATGAGTGCATCCTTTATTGACTTTTTATTTTCTTTTTTAATTAAAAAACTTTTACCCCCTTAAATTTTAAAATAAATTATCTCAAAAATTACTAACATTTTAATCAAACAAATTACATCAAAAAAACGAGAATTTCGTGCTCTTCGATATGACATCCATCATGATATAGTTTTTTTTTCGTTTTAACCGTTTTTACGTGAAATCGTGTATATGTGTTATATTCAGAGTGAATAAAGGTACATTTATTCAGTTTTGAATATTTACCTTTATTCAGTCTGAATATATAGAGTTATTCAGACTGAATAAAGGTACAAAATTTAAACATTTATTCGTTTTGAATATCTACCTTTATTCAGTCTGAATATAACACATATTCAGTCTGAATATAACACATATTCAGACTGAATATAACACATATTCAGACTGATGTATTTATATGTGTTCTTCAGTTTTTCGTTTTTTGAGGTTTTTCTTTGAACCTCCCCCTCTCTCTCTCTCTCTCTCTCTATATATATATATATATATATATATATATAGGGGTGGTATCGGGTACAAACCAACTAGTTTTTACAAACTCGTACAAACCATACCTAGCTTCATGATTTTGTAAATTTGGCTTCATGAATGTATATATATATTTTGGCTTCATGAATATATAATTTGGCTTCATGAATATATTATTTGGCATTTTTAACTAATTTTTTTACAAAAATAAGGGTATTTTAGGGTATTTTTGTAAAAAAATTAGTTAAAAATGCCAAATGATATATTCATGAAGCCAAATTATATATTCATGAAGCCAAAATATATATATATACATTCATGAAGCCAAATTTACAAAATCATGAAGCTATGTATGGTTTGTACGAGTTTGTACAAACTAGTTGGTTTGTATTTGATACCCAGCCTATATATATATATATATATATATATATATATATATATATATTGTGCGTTTCAATTGTAAACCAAACAATTCTAACAAACTATACAAACCACTATATATATATAAAAGTATATGAACTTAGGAATAAATTAAAACTCAAACGGGAATCATTTTAGCATGCCCCTCTGCAAGTGATCTATTATGATCATTCAAGTAACCAAGATCTCGTATTTGATTTCGTTTATTATGTTCCATTAAATGTTAACTGTGCAAGTATGATGTTTGTCAATGGGGTACACCTTTTAATGGAGGAGAATACTGGATGATGAGCAGCAGAATGTATATGGATCAGAAGCCTCGATGATGGGTAGTTTAGGAGGACCTTTTGAATAATTACACCATTTTTGTTTATTCAAACCTCATTTTCATGCTTACCTTTCTTTGATATAAATACATCAGTTTGAATATGTGTTATATTCAGACTGAATATGTGTTATATTCAGTCTGAATATAACACATATTCAGTTTGAATATGTGTTATATTCAGTCTGAATATAACATATATACACGATTTCATGTAAAAAACGATTAAATCGAAAAAAACTATATCATGATGGATGTCATATCGAAGAGCACGAAATTCTCGTTTTTTTGATGTAATTTGTTTGATTAAAATGTTAGTAATTTTTGAGATAATTTATTTTAAAATTTAAGGGGGTAAAAGTTTTTTAATTAAAAAAGAAAATAAAAATTCAACAAAAATAAGCGTTGATTCTAATCTTTCCAATTTTACCCCTACGCACTAAATATTCATTAAGCCATGGACAGAGTTTTCAACTTATTTACAAAATTGTCACCGTGTTTTTTTGCCATTGATCTCTTCACCAGATTATTAATCAACGACTGTGGTTTGTTCTCACGTTTACAATTGAATTTGAGTTTTCATTTGAACTCACCCCTATATATATATATATATATATATATAAAGTTCATATAGGTACACTGAGACGATTAAAATTTATGGATATTGGAAAAAAGTGATACTTAAGGGCATCTTCAATGGGTCACACTATATTTTACACCAAATTTAAAAATAGTGTAAATTTTAGTGTTAATAGTAAACCTTCTCTAATGGGTAACACTATTTTTTAAAAGTGATGTGAAAAATAGTGTAAATGAATAATGTTACCCCAAATATAGTGTAATACTATTAATTACACTAAATTTAGTGTGAAAAATAGAGACCCCATTGAAAATGTGAATAATGTTATTTACACTAAATTTAGTGTTTAGTATAACATTTAGTGATCCCATTGGAGATGGTCTAAGTTATAAATCAATGTCATGGCAATTTATTGGAAAACAAAATATGATTAAAACACTCAAAACTCAAAAGCATCTATAAGATTGATCAAATACCAAGATGCATAGTTTTTGTGCTTTGTTATTAAAATTAGAGAATCTTCAACAAATTTTCTATAATTTTTTTAAAATAGGACTTAAAAGTCAAAATCTCTAAAATGTATTACATTTAGCTCCAATAAATTGTCTATTTTAGTAAACCAACATCCATTATATTATTAAAATATTATTTAAATTTATCATCCCAATACATTTTTTTGAAAGAAATTTATATAAAATAATGATAACTCAATATTATCGGTGAGAATGAATAAAAAGTAATTTCTCTCTTCATCTAGCAAGTTTTAAAGAATTCTCTAAACTTAGATCTTTCTTTAGTTTTCTATATTTTAAAGAACAATATAAAGAAGCTGTTGGAGCAATATAAAAAACAAAAATGCAAGTTTCTCTATTTTAAAGATGCTCTTACCAACTTCGCATTTGGCCATTTGACCATTTTCTTTTTCCTTCTAATACCTTAATTATTTTACAAACTTATTATTTGTCTGCACGAATGTCCGGTCATATTTGGTATAAATGAAATAGATTTAAAATTTATGTTACAAACTTCAATAATCTTCTTATATATTCTTCTTCTAATATTGAAAAGTCAACTAATATCCACGTAATATAGAAAGTGATGTGTGTGATATATAGATAGAAAGTGATGTGTTTGTAGTAAATTCATTCAAATTCAGTTTAAGTCAATCAATACAGGTTAAAGTCCACGAAATATCACGTTGTTTGTCAAAACCACACAATTGACAAAATTGCATCAATGCTTCTTGACCGTTTGTCCAAGTCATATTCACGTACATGCATACGAAGTTTCATGTAATAACGATCCTATTACTGAGTAACAAGTCAACAATTTATAATATATCTTCATCAGGATTTTGACTTGATACGTTTTCTGTAATAGCAACTTCGTTACACCTTCCTTTCACCGTCCATATGTAATCCAATGCTCAAGGAAAGCCAGTTGAATTTATTTTTTATATTCCACAAATTGTATATAATTTATTTAAATGTATTTATAAATAAATCCATAAGTCGTTTGAATTCGTTATTGAAAGGATGTTTTTGAATTTAAAAAAAAAGATGCAATAATAATAATTCAAGAATGATTTTAATAAATCCTATTCGAATATTTTCTTTTTATTGACTCTTTCCACCATCTCCTCCCACTTGTTTTTTATTTTCCAATTGTAATAAAATGGTTTGTTAGAATTTAATAATATAATAATTAAGTTCAACATTAATTTAAAAACAACTTTTTAATAATCATATGATTAGGAGAATATGCAACAATTTTTGATACATATATGAATCAAAGAAAGGAATAAAGAAGAATCTCACTAAAGATGAATAATTTTGCAAGTTACCTCATCTTTTTGGTTGCTTTCTCGTTGCCGTTGTTTCTTCTGCAACCATTACCGACCATTGGAAACTTGAGTGCAGGCACGAAGATCACTACGATTGGTGTCATTCTTGATCAATCATCTAGACCTGGGAAAGAGGCCAAAGTGGGCATTGAGATAGCAACTCAAGATTTCAACATCAATGCCCATATTCAGCTTTCAGTTTTATACCTTCAAAACTCACGAAACAAGCCTGTTCACGCTGCTATTGCAGGTAAATCAATGCTTTCCATTATTTCAAGTTGTCCCAAATGATGGTAATTATAATTTGTTCTAAAAAGTTGGTAAAAAGAACTTCGTTTTAGAAGCTAACATGACTAGAGATGTGAAAATGCAGCCAAAGAAGTTATCGATAAACACAGGGTGAAAGCCATTTTGGGAGGTCATACATGGGAAGAAGCATCTGCGATAGCCGAGGTTATCAGCGAAGCTGATCATGATATCTCAGTATTTCTTTCGCTAGCTGATACGACTCCACTGCAGGCATCAGATCAATGGCCATTTCTAGTTCAGGTAGTTCCGACACAATCCACGCAGATGAATGCAGTGGCTGCCATTTTACAGTCATGGGGTATTCGTCAAGTTACTCTCATTTACGAAACCTCGCATCTAGCTTCCTCATCTTCATCAATCATCTCCCATCTCTCTCAGGCATTTCGACAAACTGGTTGTGAACTAACCCATATCTTACCACTCACATCTGGTTCATATGTCCTAGATGAAGAGCTTGAGATACTCAAGAGACAAAAACGTCTAGTCTTTATAATTCATACATCTCTTGAACTTGGGATTCGCCTCTTTCAGACGGCCAAAAAGATGGATATGATGGGAGATGGGTATCTATGGATAGCAACCAATAAAATCACTGATCTTCTTCATTCCTTTAATTCCACCATGACTTCTTCTTTGAAAGGCATGGTTGGGGTCAAAAGCTACTTCCCGGAAAACACACCAGATTTTCAAGATTTCAGGAAAAGATTCCGGCAAAAGTTCTTATCAGATTACCCTGAAGAAGACCACCAAGAACCCGGAATTTTCGCTGTGCAAGGATACAATGCCATGAAATTATTAGAAAAATATTCACCGGAAGACTTCGATCACCGGAGGGAGAGTACAGTGGAGATTGTTAACGTGATGGCAAAGGGGCATCACAGTGTGTACTGGACCCAAGGATCAGGGTTTTCGGAGACAGTTGATGGTGACATTAATGGTGCTACTACTTACACCGATTCAATGGACAACCTGCGACAAGCTCTGTGGCCGGTGCAACCATGGTTTGCGCATAGACGTCGCCGGAATCTAGCCGAAAGCACGTTTAATCGGATGAGAGTTGGCGTTCCTGGCCGATCTCTGTTCAAGCAATTTGTGAATGTGGAATTCGATCCCAAAAAGAATCAAACTGTGTTTGGTGGATTCTCACTCGCTGTATTCGATGAAATGATGAAACAAATGAATCTTCCATATGAATATTTTCCGTTCTATGGTTCTTATGATGCATTGGTCAGACAAATACCTGCAGAGGTCACCACCATCTTCACAACTCTATCTTCACGAACCAAAAAAGCGTCAGATTCATCCCATCGGGATAAAATCTGGACATTTTGATTGCAAAATAAATCGTACGAGTTATTGATTCCTTGCTCTTTTCTTTTCAGAAGTTCGACGTGATCGCCGGTGATGTAACGATTTTGTCAAGCAGGCATGAGTACGCAGATTTCACACAACCCTATACGGAATCGGGTTTGGAGATGATCGTTCCGATTCGACCCAGATTATCAAACCAGCCATGGTTGTTCATGAAGCCTTTCACCGCCAAAATGTGGTGGTTAATAGCAGCGATCACCTTTTACAACGGCTTCATCATCTGGCTGATCGAGAGGACCCATTGCGACCATCTTCAAGGCTCCGTTTTAACCCAAATTGGAATCATCATTTGGCTTGCATTTACAACACTTTTCACTTTGAGAGGTATCATACTAAATTTCATTGTCATGATATTAACTCTCTATTTTACTCTCATAATGAAAAACCAACCAAATAGCCCCTTAGCTAGGAAAAAAAAATTACGCTTTTTAAGCGCAGATCGAGCTGGGCTTTGTGGTTGAAAAAGGACCCAATCGGTACCAAACTTTTTCGGGCTTAACTGTTTTTCCAGGCTTTTACAGGTCGGGCTCTTTTGGGCCAGGCCTGCCCCCAAATTTTCAGCGAGGTCGGGCTCTGATGTCAGGCCTAGACTAGGATTCAGGCTCATCAGGCCTGGGCTTTTTCAGGCCGGGTCTGAGGCCGGCTTTGGGCTTGGGCTTTTCGTTCATCTATAGAAGTTACAATTTATTCCCTATGTTGATCAACGGCTCTTTTAGAGATTAATCTGATGGGGTTCCATATATCATTTTCGCTTGCAGGGGACGTGTTGCATAGCAATTTGTCAAGAATGGTGGTGGTTGTGTGGCTCTTTGTGGCTCTAATCATCACACAGAGCTATACCGCGAGTTTCGCAAGCATGCTCACGGCTCAACGGCTTGAACCAACGATAACGAGCGTCGAGATGCTCAGAAACATGAACGCAACCGTGGGGTACTGCAGCGGTTCCTTTGTCAATCACTACTTGAAGGATGTTCTCGGTTTTGAGACCACCAACCTCAAGAGCTACAACTCGACTCATCGGTACGCTGAGGGCCTAAACAGTGGCGAAATCGCAGCTATCTTTCTTGAAGTTCCTTCGGCCAAAGTCTTTCTAGCTCAGTACTGCGAGAGCTTCATCAGAACTGGGGAGACATTCAAAGTTGGAGGATTTGGATTTGTAAGTTCTCTTCATGATTTCGATACAGTTTGATCTTTGAGATGGAATGAACCGGTTTTACGAATTTGAAATGGATTCATTTTCTCATGAGTTTTGACATGCAAACTTCCATTCGTAGTATGGTTGTAAATTTATCGAGAAAAAACAAGGATACGTAGAATCCTTTTGAATCTCTCTCTAAAAAAGCCCTCTGTAGAAACAAAATGATCTTATATATAGTGTGTCTAAGGACTAAGGGTGAGTAAATTAAAAATTAAAGTTTCAGTTCTAATAAACTACTTTATAAGACTTGATTTATAGGACAAAAAACAAAGTCTCCTATCTAAAGGCGTCCGTAATAAGTTTATATGACGTTTTTGGGTGTTTTAGCAAGTGTTTTAGGACACTATTAATACAAAACGTCGCATTAGCTATTTTATATGACACTTTGAGAAAATGTCCTATAAACTCATCTTTTTATAGAACATTTGTTTTTATATGACACTTTTTCAAATAATATCTTATGAAATAATACGACATTTTTTTATAAAAATGTCATAAAAAACTTGTTACGACGCCCAAAAACGTGATACAAACTTACTACAACGCCTTTAGATAGGACACTTTATTTTTTTGTTCCTATAAATTAAGTCTTATAAATCGTTCTATTAGGACGCTTGGAAATATTTGGCGTACTATAAACTCAATTTAGTCGTGGTGTCCGTTGTGAAGGGGGACAAAGGAGAGTGCCTCATGTCACATACTATAAATTCATCATGAATGTGTATCGTTCATAATAAATAGCGTAAACAATCATCATGGATGTTCACGTTCATTATTCACAATGAATATGGACAACCATGGGTACGTGTCGCACTTTCTTTCGTCCCCCGGTTCACAACGGAACAAATGTCTGTAATTGGAATTTCCAGAAGTTGAGGTTAACGTGAGAAGTGGATCTGGACCGTTGATCACTTTTAATCAAATGTCCCAAATGTCCTCCCATGAATTGAATTGATCTGGTGCATATCTCATCTAGACATTGCCCTAAAAAAACAAATGTGGTAGATCTCAGGTCTGATACCATATGAAACCTTTTGAATCTCTCTCTAAAAGAGATAGCCGCGTTTCCTACATATATATACAGGTAGGTTAAGTCGTAGTCTTCTTCACCTGAAAAGTCGAATTATATTGCTTACGAACATACTAAGAGAACATGGTGTTATACTTGCAGGCATTTCCTAGAAAGTTTTCTTGGCTTTCCGATGCAAACAAAGCTCTAATGAACGTATCAGAAAGCGGGAAGCTCAAAGAACTCGAGGACGCCTTTCTTATATCCGAGAAGTGCATCGACGACAAATCCTTTCCTAACGAAAATGAGAGTCTTAGCCCTCGAAGCTTCTCAATACTATTTGAGTCAACAGTTGGGGCATCAACGCTTGCTCTAGCCCTGTACATCATCATTAGCGTTAGACAATTTTATGAACGTAATCCTGAAATCACTAATTTCTTCCAAATGATATCAGCGTTCATGAAAAACCAACGGCATCAAATGAGACGATCATCTAGCACAATTGTCGCCATCGAAATCCCCATGCACCCTCGATTCACGGACTCAAGTGGATGTGGATCGTCCGTAAGTACATAGATGCTCGATGATTCATACATATAATGCATGTAAGTCAGATTTATAAACCAAACGAACCCAGTCTATCTCATCCGGAGAGGTGGGATTTAGGGAGGGTAAGATGTATGCAAACATAAACTTCATCGTTTCACTACATAAGTTATCAATGATCCTGACACGTTAGAATTATGTCGTTAAATGAGTCATGTACGAAAAATTAAACCAAAATGAGGTGTTACTAATTGGACATTTTTTGGTTTGACGGAATGATTTTTAGGGATTTAGATTTCGTAAAAAGATGTGAATTTGAAAGGGCTTAGAATTTTTGGTGTGTTTGATCCGTAGGATATGAAATGGAATCCATAGATGATTTGTAAAAACAAATTAATAATAATTATAAAACTAATTCAATTATCTTTTATTAATTGATTATTACAAAATGAATATTTTTAACATTATTACGAATAAATCATTTAAAACCTCGTGAAATACTATTTATGTAGAATTTCTAAATCTAATGTTTGTGGGATTTTATTCAATTCTAAACTTTCATTTAAACCAAACGTCGAATTGGAATGGAATCCATTTCAAATCCTGCAAACAAAACGAGCTTTAGTATCATCTTTGAGTGCTACAAAAGGGACTTGAATGGGGTAACAAACACAAGGACTTTTGTAAGAGTTTGTAAAGAAGGTTTTCTTTTTAGCCCGCATCCATTGCTTGGGTTCGCCCGGGTTGGTGTGGGATGGAGTTGAACACCATCGCACCCCTTGGGGTTGGCGTGGGATGGAGCCCTCCCGGGTTGGGCAACCCAGCTCGGGTTGGGTGATTTCAATTTTTTATTTTCTTTTTTCAAATATATCCGTTGAAATATGAACGTTGCGTATGATTTTTATTTATTTTTTAATTATTTCTATCCTATAAATACTAATATTAACCTACTTATTTTTTTCACACAAACAAATTTACTCTCAATCTCTCCCATCTTCCCCACTTCATTCTACTCTCTCAATATTATTTCTTTCTTCAAAAAAATCATAATGGATAAAGAAACACAAGGGTTCACAACACCACGACGAGGTTCCAAATCGCGAGGCACGAGCTCGCAACCGTCCCCGACGGAAAATATTTTCAATCTTACACCACCACCATCAACCTACCATGGAAGCATACAACAATACCCTATGTATTCACCCAACACCCTCCCGGTTGGGTTCCAACAATTTCATTCGGGTGGATTCCAACAATTTAATTCGGGTGGATTCCAACAAGTTAATCAAGGCGGCTTTCAACCATTTATGCAAGGTGGCTTTCCACAATATAATCAAGGTGGGCAATTCCAACAACTACTACAACAAGAAACATATTCGAAGGACGTTGAGGTCGAATAAAACGGTTCCCGAAACCCCACCCGATTTGGTTCCCAAAACACAAGGGAAAAAGAAATTTGCAAATAGAACGAAAGCGGTTTCGTGGACTTCCGAAGAAGAGGTTTTGTTGGCACGTGCATGGCTTCACGTCTCCGAAGATAGCATCGTTGGAAACGCACAAAAAGCGGGTATATATATTTATTAATGTATTTATCTTTATTATATATACGTATTCATATATATATTTATTAATGTGTTTATCTTTATTATATATACGTATTCATATATATATTTATTAATGTGTTTATCTTTGTTATATATACGTATTCATATATATATTTATTAATGTGTTTATCTTTATTATATATACGTATTCATATATATATTTATTTTTGTAGGACAATTTTGGGGAAAAATACTCGATTATTTCAACTCAAGTCGCCAACATCAACGCAATAAAGACCAAGTACAATCCAAATGGGGTGACATGAACAAACAAAATGATGAAGTTTAACGGGATCTACAATAATCTAAGAGCCCAATATAAATCCGGATGGGGTGACGCGGACTTCATGGAGAGGGCACACACGATGTATCGGGCAGATAATAACCAAAAGCCTTTCTCCCACGAGACGGCTTGGAGAATTGTGAAAGACCACCCTAAGTGGAAGATCGTACATTCCATGGACGATAACCCGAGGCCCTCAAAACGGAGCAAGTCCATGTCGGATTCAAACCCAAACACGACGTCTTCTGACGCACGTGTTCGGTTCAACCTTAATGAAGAAAGCCATGAGGAGGAGGATGTCTTTGTACAAGAACCGACACGACCGACGGGGAGAGATAAAGGTAAACGTGTCGCGTCATCCTCCACAAAGACGGCGGAAAAGGACGAGGCGTTGAAGAATCTTATGGCGTATGTCGAGAATATAAACGTTGCAAATACAAAAATACTAACCGTGGAGGAGGAAATGTTGAAAACCGCGAGGGACAAAGTCGAGGCGACAAAGACAAAAGCGGAAGCGGCAAAGACAAAAGCGGAAGCTTTGAAACAAAGAGAAATGCGGAAAGATCTCAAGTTTTACATCAAACCACATGATCATCTCACGGGTAACGAGTTAAATGCGGTTTTAGCCCACAAAGAGTTGTTTCGACAACTATATGGTTGGTGAAATTTTTAGTTTTTTAATTTGAAATTATGTATTTTTTTATGTTTTTAATTTGGTTATGTAAGATTAAAATTGTAGTTTCAATTTATGAAATATTTTATTAATTGTTTTATCTTATATTAAATTATAAATTATTTATAAAATTTAAATTATTTAAATTAATTTACTTGTAACAAAAATAAAAATAAAAATAAAAATAAATAAAAGATGGGATGGTGGTGTGGGATGGATGTGGGGGTTTGTGGGTTAGAATGGGTTGGAAGGGAAAAATGATGTGGCATTGATGTTGCAGTGAAATAGTGTGGATTAGAATGGGATGGATGCGGATGGTCTTGTATGTTTCTTGGTTGGTTTACAAATTACAAGTGAGAGGAACTCCACCCGTTGCTACAGATGTACGAACCCCAATTGTCCCATAAACTTCAGGTTGTCTTACAAATATTCTTAAAAAGTATATATCCATATATATAAATATATAGATATATACTATATATATAGAGAGAGGGATGATCAAACGTGAACAGTAACTCTTTAAAAAAACACGAGAAGTTCACGTTAACGTAATAAGTATAAGAAGTGGTTATCAATCGTTGGATGAGAAATAGATGCACCGGATCAATTCTCTTCTAAACCGCAATTCATGGAATGGTATTTGATTAAAAGTGATCAACGGTTCAGATCCATTTCTCACATTAACCTCAACTTCTCACACGATTCTTCGCCTATAATATATATATATAGAGAGAGAGGGCCCTTCTTTTGCTAACCAACTCATTGGCACTAACCGTGCTAACCATCAATTGACCAATCAAAATCATCTTTAACAATTGGTTGATGTTCACGCAAGTTTTACAAAGTAGGGTTAAAATTGTATTTTCAATTTATTAATATATCCATTATATTACTTCCTTGTTTATCTCACCAATATCCCACGATTATGATTCCTTATTTGTAGCCCAAATAAAATTTAATATTCATTTCTTATTTTTTTTTAGCAAAAATCAAATTCAATCATTATCAATAATAAAAGAGTAAACGACAATTTTGGTCCCTGGTGTATACCAAAATCACCGAAAGTGGTCCCTAAACTTCAAAAACGACATTTTTCGTCCCTGGTCTCCTTATTTTGCTCTGAAAATGGTCCCTGCTACAGTAACTCTGTTAAAAACCCAGTTAAGTCTCAGTTAAGTCAGGGATAAAATGGTCTTTTTACTTTTTTATTTATTTTTCTATTAAAATAAAATAAAATAAAAATATATTTTATATTTTATATATTTATATTATATATATATATATTATATATAGATACATAAAGCCACCTTCTTCTTCACCACCTATCTTAACCCACCTTCTTCTTCACCACCTATCTTAACCCACCACCATATACACTGAGTTTTATATATTATATTATATTTATATTATATATATACATATATATATATACATATATACACAGTTTCTCCACCAGACCTTTTCGATCCAGTGATGAAGATGTTGTTGTGATGAGGTTACACCTGGTGTGTGTGTGTGTGTGTGTTTTTAGATTGAGGAAAAGTAAATACTCGCTGCAACTTCTTGTTATATTATTTTGATCCAAGTTAGAAGAAATATTATTAGCTATAGCTTGTTTGTATGAGTAGATTCAGTCATTGCAGCAAGAAGAAGAAGAAAAATACAACTTCTTCATTGCTGGATTTGTGGGTGTATTTGGATTGAATGCAAATAGGTAAAGAAGGTTCATTACTGGATTTGTGGGTGTATTTGTGTTTTGGAGGATGATGGGAAGGTGGTGGAAGGTGGGGTTGAAGGAGGGGGTGAGGGTGAGGATGATGACGGAGGTGGTGTGGTCGCCGGAGAAGACGGTCGGAGGTGGTGTGGTCGCCGGAGAAGACGGTCGGAGCTGTGGGTTTGATTGTAGGTGGTGATGAATCGATGTATGAAGGATTTATGTCAAAACCATGGTCACAACTCGATTTTCCGGTGAAACTCGGTTTTCCGGCGAAAGCTCCGGCGAGAATGAAACTCGTTGATTTCTCAACCAAACTTGATTCTGAAAATTGATTTGTGTTCCAAATGCATAAGCCAACTGATCTGAAGTGAACTTATTGATATAAACACCCTTAAAATTCAAAACTCATTAACATCTCCATGAAAGCTTCGATGAAGAACAACTTGTCACCATGTATGGCTTGCGAAAAGTAGCAGTTAAATGATGGTGATGGTGATGGAGTGGTTATGGTGGTGATGGTGGTTTCTCCACCACTGTGTATATATATAATATATATATATATATATATATGAGGAAGGATATTTTGCAACCCTAAAAAATATTGAAACCCTTGCAACCTTCATCATCACCGTTATTCAATTTTGATGTTTTTTTGTTATTTAAATGCAATTAGAAATTCACAGGGGCAACTTAGTCATTAAGTAATTTTTGATATTTTTTATATTTTAATTAAAGAGATTTTGATGGAATTTATTCCTAAAAATATGCATCACGGATCATCTAATCATGGGAGGTTAGGTGTTATCTTCAATCAATTATTCATTTCCTAATTTGAATATCCAATACCAGTTGTCTGGGTTTTTTTTTGATGAAAAACGAGTTCGTTGAAGATTGTAGACAAAGATTTTAGTAAGTCGACAATCTTCCTCATATTTGCTGCATGGGAAACGATAGCAACATAAGTAAACAAGGCAATGAATATGAAGGCATCAACAATGTCGATGTGATTGTGCCTTTAAACCAAGTCGATCGTGTAGCAGAAAACACGACAGGAACTTGCACCTAAGAACACTATATACATTTACTGTTGAAGAAGCCCATTTTTTTAGTACCGTTAAACGTAAAGGAGAGTGATTCAAATTGCAATCAACGTGTCGAGAAACATGAAGGTTTGAAGAAAACCGATTATCTTGTGCATATAAACGATATGGACGGTGATGAAATTTGCAACCAACATATGTAGTCTCGTTTTGTTCTCTTTATAATGAAATATCACGTGTCGAGGAATGTTACGAATCCGATGATGCAACCGTGATGAAGGTAGGGTTATTTTGGATGAATTGTTGATTATAGAGTAGAGATGAATTGTTGATGCATGCATTAAAATTCATGAAAACTTGATTCATTATAGAGTAGGGATGAATTGTTGATTCATGCATTAAAATTCATGAAAACTTGATTCATTATAGAGTATGGATGAATTGTAGATGCATGCATTAAAATTCATGAAAACTTGATTCATAATAATATGTTATATGTTCATCAGTTCATGAAACTTTCTTGCTTAGATAATCAGTCGAAACTGTTTTCAACAATGGATTCCCCAACGACTTTTCTCAATATCTTCATTCCTAACTACTGCATTTGGTGCACCGTCGTCTACATCTTCTAAATCAATGAGAATCGGTGTTGATGCACTGTTCTTGAATCTTGAAAACGAATATCGCAGCATTATCCGCATCAGACCGTGTCTCTTCTTGGTGATTGTTCATCTCCGTAACTTCGTTTTCTGGGTTTTGCTTTTCAACTTCGTTTTCTGGGGTTTGCTTTTCAACTTCGTCTTCTTCATTGCTGTTGTTATTTATCTTCATCATCGAGGTGAAATAAAATCGGATTAGACGTTGTGTTCGCCGATCTGTGTGATATTCGAATGAATTGAATGTTTCGGTCTCCCATCGTTGATTTCTAGGGTTCCAAACAACATTTTATTCAAATCTTAAAGCATGTATATATATTGGAAACAGAATCAAAATGGATGAGAAAATTTAGGGATTGTGATTCTGGTGAATCACCGTTTCCATCTTTAGAGCCTATCTCTATGAAACGAAGTGACGAAAATACCCTTTGCCATCTTATTTATGGAAAGGGAATAAATCAAAACAGTGATTTTTTAATAAAATGTTGAGAATTAATCTAGACCATCTATGATTTAACCAATGGTTAGATCATGGGTTGCAAGGGTTGCAATTTTTTTTAATGGTTCTAAAATATACTACCTCATATATATATAATATAAATATATAAAATATAAAATATATTCTTATTTTATTTTATTTTAATAGAAAAATAAATAAATAAAGTAAAAAGACCATTTTACCTCCGACTTAACTGGGACTTAACTGGGTTTTTAACGGAGTTACTGTAGTAGGGACCACTTTCAGAGCAAAATAAGGAGACCAGGGACGAAAAATGTCGTTTTTGAAGTTTAGGGACCACTTTCGGTGATTTTGGTATACACGAGGGACCAAAATTGTCGTTTACTCATAATAAAATGTAATATTCATTCCACGGTTATGATTAATCTTTAACGCAGTAGTTGATTTAAAGACATATTCGAGGTTAATCTTCAATAATACTTGCTTTTAACTTTTCTGAAAAATTGTGCACATATGCACTTTTATTTGAATTTTATAATCATTGCATATATGCACATACCCAATTTTATTATAAAGAATTTTCATAACAGTCACTTGATACGTGCACATATGCACTTTTATTAGACTTTTATATTGTCAATCCAATTGCATAAGTGCACATAGTTATGTAATATAAAGAATTTTGATAACATATACTTGATATGTGCACATATCAAGTGAAGCGCCCCCTCTATATCGATCCCACAACCATCACAGGGGAGGTAAATAGTATGACCCTGGGTAGTGCATGAAGTCGAACCTCAGGCTTTTCATTCATTCAGCAACGATGCCCACTTCCTGAACAACACCACGGCCTTGCTTGTTTTTCAAAAAGAGTCCTCTTAATAAGCAATTATACAGATTCAGACATCTATCCATTTACAAAAACAAGAGTTGTTGATTCTGCTTTCAGACTTCATCACCATCTTTATTAATTAGAAATGAAAAGACTTCACACCTCTTAAAATACCAACAACACCTACAAGACACAAGAAGATACTAGAATACTTGGTGAAGTTTCTAGAGAAATTTTGTACATCTTCCCATTGATAAAAGCAGGTTTATATACAACCTAAATGGCTAAATTACATCCCATAATTAAATGGATTTAATGACTAAAGAAGGAAACCACCCAACTATACAGAATCTGCTACTTTTAAAGCTAAATATAATCCCACAAAAAATTAAATAGGGATTATATTATGTGAAGTTAGGTTCATACGAGAGTAGTAACAAAATAAGAGAAGAAGAAAACTATGTGATTTACGCGGCCGTGACCTGAAGTCGTCCTTGCATTGACCATTAGTGTAAAATCATGTGGTTTTGCCCATGATTTGATTGTTTTCTTATTCTCTTATTTTCTTACTGTTCTGGTTTGAACTTCCCTCGTATTATGTGCATCATATCTTTATACTTTGGAAAACTCTACAAGTTGCTAGAGATTTTTACTAAAGGCTTATCAGATAAGCGCTTACCACTGTCATTTCATGTGATCCATCTCCCATGACAACATGCTGTGAATCGTTGCTGTGAATCGTTGACCATGTGCTGTTTCACCGGATTGAATTATAAACAGATGAATGCCATGCCGTGTGCTATTTGAGTTTAGCATTTGTTGTAGCCATTCTTCTTGTTTCCAAGCACCTGGCTATATATCCAACATCAATAATATGTAACACATCATATCAGAAATGAGATGGAATCGGTACTCTGGTTTTTATATTTGAGATCATTTACTACAACAAAATCGGGTTTATAGGACACCAACAATGTCTACATGTATCACTTTTTAGGCTTGAGTTTACAAGACCAAACAATAAAGCGTCCTATCTAAACATGTTGTATTAAGTTTATAGGACGCTTTTGGGCGTCTAAACAAGTTTTTTAGCGCATTTTTAAAATAAAGTGTCGCATTAACTATTTTAATAAAACAACTTTTGAGAAACATCTTTTATAGGACACTTATTTTTATAAGACATTTTTTTCAAATAGTTGACTAATAAATAGCTAATACGTCGCTTTATTTATTTAAAAATGTCCTAATTAAGACGCCCAAAAGCGTCCTGTAAAGCAGTCTGTTCGGACACTTGAGCATTTCTGGCGTCCAATAAATCCAATTTTGTTGTAGTGATTCAAACATTGCGGTACTTACAATGATAGTAGGTTTCAATCTGTGACGAAGGATCTTGCGAGAAAAAGAGTTAATGTAAGAAGCGAAAGAAGAGATTTGGATCCTTGATCACTTTTGGGCATCTTCAATTATGATCACGGATCCAAATCCCTCCTTACGCCTCTCAAAACAACCCATGACTTGCGCTTTAGAAGGAAATTGATCAATATGCATGTCGGTGCAACTCATTATTGTTGATCTTCAATTATGATTGATCTGGGTGGAGATCCCTTCTTACCCTTCTCACCATAACTTTCATTATCACCGGAACCCAACCCTCCAATCTGGTTAAGCTTAAATCCAGCGTAATTGTGTTATAACGGCCAGACTCGAGTCATTTCTAGCGTGTTTGGACTTTTATGACTTTCCACGTCGCTGACTTTCCTGGAGAATCGTTTCCTTCGATACAGAAAATAGTTTCTGACATCAGAAATAACGGTGGTGAGACTTCTCCCTTAAATCTGGTAACGATTACGCAAGCTAATAACGACATAGATTGCAAGAGCAACGGTCGAAGTGCCGCCTGTAAAAAGGAAAAGTGACCAAAAGCTGCGAAGACCCAAACTTTCATAGTTATCAAGGACTGATTCCAGGTCTACACAGTGCTCGGAACCAATCATTCTTTGCTCCATATGTCGAAGAGTGCCACTTTCGGAAACATTCAGTAGCGCCTTCGTGAAATCGGCAAGCATTGGAGAACCTTTCTGAAGTGCCTACGGTTGGAGGTACAGCTAGTAAGTCGTTATTCACTACTAGAAACGAGAACACACAGATGAATCATAACTTGGTGACGGAAGTGAACTTGTGTCACCAAGCTGAAGATATCAAATTGCGAGATATGTCGAACCCCATAAGATTCCTCTCCAAGAGAAGAGGGGATCCAACATATATTGAAGCAGAAAGGTCTAATATGCCCCCTCCAATGGAGGCTAGATGGGCACAGATGTCCCAGAGGTGTCATTACAAGAATTTTGGGTTTATAGAACGCCAAAAATATCTATATGTCCTAATAGACTACTTTATAAGACTTGATTTATAAAACCAAACTATAAAGTGTCCTATCTAAAGGTGGTGTAATATGTTTATAAGACGTTTTTGGGTGTCGTAACAAGTTTCTTTAAAGAATTTATAAAAAAAAAACATCATATTAGCTTATTTTATAAAAATAGCTACTACGACGCTTTGTATTAAAAGTGTCCTAAAATTGTTAAGACACCCAAAAGCGTCCTATATACTTATTACAACGCCTCTAGATAGAACACTTTATTGTTCGGTCCTATAAAGCGAGTTATTGGGACACCTAAAAATTGTTGGTGTCCTATAAACCCAATTTTGTTGTAATGTGTAAACCTTGGCTCTGAAACGATGGTGAGATATGTGGAACCCCATCAGATTATTCTCCAAAAGAGCCCCTTAGAAGAGAAGAGGGGTGCCAACATATATTGAAGCACCAGAAAGGTCCAAGTCTAGCCGATGTGAGCCTCTTAACACAAATGAGTGAGTGGAGTGATATTTAAGAATCTTACAAACGCAAATCCTCCTTCCCCGAATGTAGGCCCGGCTGCAATGAAGCTCTTGCAATACTTGGAAAGGAATAGTTTTGTGAAAGGAGCCTCGAGAAAAACCGCTGATATTTCTCCACTTCGAAGAGCACGAGCATATTCTTCTGGTGACGTGAAGCTCTTGATGTTGCTAGACTTGAAATGCAAAACATCCTCCAAATACCTAACAACATGGGCTCCTCGACCATACCCCACGACTGCATTCGTATTCTTCAGGGTCTCAAAGTCGGCTACTTTAGGTATCAGCCTTCTAACCGTGAGCATACTGGTGAGGCTAGCTGTGTAGCACTGACCAATGATTATTGCCGCAAAAAGCCACACCACGGTTGTCATTCTTGTCAAATTGCTATGAAGTCCGTCACCTAAGTGATAACAACAGTATTACAAACAAAAGGCAAGAAAACGTTGTCTGCAACATTTACTACAACTTACCATTCGCTAAAAACATCCTCGTGAAGGCCAAACAAAGAAGAATTCCAGTTTGATGCAATGCAGACCCTTCGAGTTCAGGACTGTGTTTTCGCTCAATCAGCCATACCACAAAGCCATTATAAATATGAATCATAACAGTTAGAGCCCACATGCCCAGTGTGAAGGGCTTCACAAATAGCCATTCTCCATGGTGTGATGCGACCGGAACTACCATCACCAACCCTGTTTCTGTGTAGGGATGCGTGAACTCGGCATACTCATATCTCCTGGATACTACGGAGACATCACCAACTACTGCATCAATATTCTGCCAAAAAAATGCAAAATTTCAAGAAAACTAATAACAAGAAGAAATACTAGATATTGTAACTAATATGTAGAGCCTATTTGTTACACTGTTAACTAAGAATGTTAAAAGTAAGGGCTGAAGCACAGAATCAGAAAATTGCTTTGCTATTCTAAAGGGATAACAAAGTAATAGCAGGAATCTGAGGTTAGAAGTTATAAACAAAAAGCATGAACAGGGATTTTCTTCACCTTCAGATAAACTTGCTCCACCAGTTGATCATATGATCCAGTAAAGGGGATAAACTCATATGGCAAGTAATACGGCAGCTGTTTGACCATTTCTTTGAAAAGCTCGATTGAATATCCAATGCAGGTGAAATTACCATCCCTGTCATATTTCACCTCCACAAATTTTTTAAACATGGACATGGTTGGCACACCAACTCGCAACGGATTGACATTTGTGGAAATATCCCACCCTCTTGGAGTATGCAACGGTCTTCCCGGCCAAAAAATGTGGCCTAAGTTTTGCAAAGAGGTATCATTACTAGTCTGATTAATAACCTCAGAAAAACCCAGTCCTTCTGACCAGAACCCAAGTTCTCTATAGTATTTTCCTATAACGTTAATAATGGGAAATATACGTGACGCAGCTGCTTTCCGGTCAACAAACTGAACTTCACCCGTGATGCCATTGCCATCTAAGGATATTAATGGAACTCTTTCGAGTAACTTTTTCCCACTCGTCTTCTTTTTGCTTAATGCTAAGGCCACAATCCATGTAGCATCATGGGCCTGGGCTGCAAAAATGCTGGGCGTGTTGTTATCTTCTTCAGGTTGCTCGATCTTAAACTTCTTCTGGAACTTTGTGCTAAAATCTTGAAACTGTGAGCTGGTATCTGGGAAGAAACTCCCGAGTCCCACGACACCTTCCATCATGGAAAAGGTAGAGGAATTCACGGTATGGAGGAGATCTGTAAATAAATTTGTCGTAATCCACACATAACCCCTTTCCATCATCTCCATGATCTTTGCATTTTGGAAAAGGCGAATACCCATTTCCAAAGTGGAATGAACCAGAAACACTCTGCATTGCTCTGTTTTAATCCTTTCAAGTTCTTCTACCAATGAAGAAGAAAAAGATAAAGAAGCTAAAGGTGGGAGCTTTACAATATTGCTCATTTCTACACCAGATTCTTCAATGGCTTCCATGAGATGAGGAATGACTTGAGTGGATGCTGAATTGATATCCTCGTATATGAAAGTAAAGCGATTCCATTCACAAGATTTCAGAATAGCAACAACGGCTTTCATTTGAGCAAATTGAGAAGGTGAGGCTTGAACAAGAAAAGGCCATCGATCCAGAGCCCATTGAGGAACCGAATCAAAAAGAGAGAAGGTTGGAACTTGAGCTTCACTTCCAACCTCCGCGACTGAAAGTACTTCTTCCAAGGTTTGTAGTCCCAAAATCGCCCCCGCCTTATGTGTATCAATAAGATCAGTGGCTGCATTTCGACCAAGTCCACAAATTGTTATCTATCTGCATGTAAGATAGAGGAAGGAAAAGAAAAACAAGTGGACAGCACTACAGATTAGAGATATCTCCACAGTCCACAGAACTACATAAACTGGTTTTATTTATTCACCTGAGCATTTTAATGTTGAAACAAGCAATGCTTCATATATAATCATTAATCAGTTTCTAGTTTTTGCAGCTAAAATTTTCCCAAATTATCAAATTGTTCATGAGGTCTACATAATTCTTTTTTGAGTCTCGTCCGATAGACTGCAGATCTCTAATGGTTTTTGGCATTTCTCGGCTTCATTTTGATATCAGAAACTATATATATCTAGATGCATAATCATTTATAAACCCAATAAATCGTACAAACTTACAACCCAGTTTCCAAGTGTTGTCACGCATATGAAACAAGATGTGTAAAAAGGCAATGTTTATACAGTGTTGATTCATATGTAAAATGTTCATGACTGTTTTGGGTGTGGAAAGGAACAGTCACAACACTATATAAGCACTGCATTTTCACACAGTGTACCTGAGAACTAGTTTGTAAATTTGTACGAATTATTGGGTTTGTAAAAGAAGGGGACTCTATATATCTAATGCCGATAGCTAGAAATAGTTTGTTCTGCTTTCAAATCATTTCCTAGTTATCTTGATATCAAGCAAAAATGGTGTAAATTTAAAACACCTTCTGCAAAGTATTACGTAATTTGACTTCTACATATTCATGGAATATATAAGTTCATTGCTGTGACAAATACTACAATCAGTATCAGAGATCATTGGTATCCACTTTGTAACAAAAACAATGTCAGATGCAAATCCGAAAATTAAAAATAATAAAACACTCTCATTGTGTTATACAATCGATCGAAGAATTAACAATCTCATACATCATTTTACTAGATTGTTGGCAGATATCAATACGACCTCATTTTCAAAAGAAAAACCTATCCGTTTTATTCTTATAAGAAAGCTAGTAAACTTCAAAAGCTACTCAATATGGATTTTGTTTCAAATTTTACCCCCACATTATTATGTTCATAATGAATCGTGTTTCCTCAAAAGCTTCAGCATGGTAATGGAACAAAAATTATTATTATGAGATCTAAATGGAAAAGGGGAAGTTTTCTAGGGTTTTAAACTACAAGAGTTAAACCATAAATACATAGAAATCAGATCATCAAACTATCTTGTAAGATTACTATTTCATAATTTCGATGATCATCAAGCATATAATACTAAGAATAGTAAAAAAAACAGGCATCGGAATTTGAGAATTTCATGGAATCGATAAACCTGAAGAAGTAGATACTAGATAGGCGCTCGGAATTGGTATAGTTAAATTCCGGAAATCGTAACCGACACCGGGAGTAGTTCCGGCATCGGTTAAACTACTAGATTTTGCAAGCTTTTGGATCGGGTATATTTAGGAATATAACACGTAGGGATGAGAATGAGATGGAGTAACAACTCATTAAACCACTTTGGATCGTTGTATTTAAAATCTCCATTGATACGGCGGGAAGCTTTAATGTTTTTTTAATTTTTTTTAAACTACTAGATTTTGTCGAAATTTCTATTTTTGTTTATCATCCACTTTTGAAAAATAAATTATTGTTTTCCTATATTTTTAATCATGAGATAGATATTTATTTACTCCTTTTATTGTTAGATGTTCATTAAACGTGTAATATTTATATTTTTCTGAAACTATGTGTTTTTTATGTATTGTGTACAATTAATTTAGAACAGAAAAAATATCAGTTAAATTTTATTCAAGAAATGTACATCGGTATACACTAGTTAAAATTCTATATTATCGTCAGCTTTTTTAACGATGTGAATGGTTTTACTACGTTATATGTTAGGTTTAACCGTAAAATCAAAACTTCAAACCATGAATTTGATCAAACAGATGGTTTTGCTATTCTTGAAGCCTGATTGTACAACTAAATTGTAGAAACGGTACAATTTAAAGGTGAGACCCAATGAGAAAGCTTAGCATCGGATTAATGTTGTTGCAATACGATTTGGCTTTCAGTTTTTTTGGATTTAATTATTTTTTCGAATGTTGAAATTCTATTGTCTCATATTTTCTTTCACCATGTTGGCTGTTTTTGGCTCACGACATTGATGAAATTGAAATCATAAGAAACCTAGAGTCGGGGACGAGGACAATTTAGAAGCTTGGTCGAAAAACATTGTAATAACCCGAAAATTTAAAGTTTGGCAAAAGTTTAAGTTCAAGAATGATTTTGATAAGTTACTGATTTTTGGAGGACCAAATAAGTAAATTTGGTATTATGTTAAATGTCGTTGACACCTCATGGTTTTTCATTTGGTGACTCATTTGATTTCCTTGGAATTCTTTCTTTCCTGCCGACTTCACTATCTTTTCTTGATCATTCTTTTTATTTCTCAATTTCTTTACATTTGTTAGAGTGTTATTGTTAATATGTATAGTTCAGGGTTCATTCTGTAATTACTTGTAACTTACATAGTATATATTGTTCTCTTAGGGTTTGTTGTTGAGTTAATCATAATTGTAATCACTCTCTGATAATAGAAAACCTCGGCCGTTCCAGCCATCTCTCTCTCTCGATTACATCTTTGATTCATCTGTTGATTCACGCATCGATTCTAACATGGTATCAGAGCTTTAGGTATGTCTCACTTATTCTTCTGATTTCTAGTCTTGTTCTGTTGTTATTGATCGATTTCTGCTCACTTTTCTGCTCGTAATTTACTGAATCGCAAAACCCTAATATCGATACTCTCATTGTACCGGAACCTGCTTGTACCTTGCTTAATACCGGGACTTCACAAGTACCGGAACTCGTTTCCATTTACCGGGACTTCACAAGTACCGCTTAATACCTAATACCGGTACTATCATCTCATTGGGGTTTTCTTCAAGTAATTATGATTCTGGCTTGTTTACTCGGACCACTGCCGCAGGTACTATCTTACTCATGTTGTATGTTGATGATATGATCATTACCGGCAGTGACTCTACAGGTATCACCCATCTCAAACAATCTCTCAGCTCATGCTTTGAGATGAAAGATCTTGGTAAGCTACACTACTTCCTTGGCCTTGAAGTTCTGTCAGACTCTTCCGGCATCTATCTCTGTCAAGCCAAGTACATTTCAGACCTGTTGTCCAAAGCTGGGATCACGGACAACAAAGTTGCATCTACACCCATTGAGCAAATTCTGCACCTTGCTCCCAATGCTGGAACCCCCTGCGGGACCCTACACGGTACCGTCAACTAGTTGGTTCTCTGGTCTATCTGACTGTTACTCGACCAGATCTTACCTATGCAGTTCATATTGTCAGTCAGTTCATGGCTGCTCCGTGCTCCGATCACTATGCTGCAGGTCTTCGTATCCTTCGGTATCTTAAAGGGACAATGTTTCATGGACTCCACTTCTCGTCCACATCGTCCTTAACTCTTCGTGCCTTTTCCGATGCTGACTGGGATGGAGACATAACTGATCGTCGTTCTACCACTGGATATTGTTTCTTCCTTGGAGACTCTCTTATTTCCTGGCGCAGCAAGAAACAATCTCTGACAGCTCGATCTAGTACCGAAGCTGAATATCGAGCCTTGGCTGACACTACACAAGAACTTGTATGGCTACGCTGGTTACTATCTGATATGGGTGCTCATCAGTTTTCCCCAACACCATTGTGGTGTGATAACAACAGTGCTATTCAGATTGCTCACAATGATGTCTTTCATGAGCACACAAAGCACATCGAGATTGACTGTCACTTCACCCGCCAACATGTTCTTCGCATGACCGTTCGACTTCTCCCAATCTCAACTATTGATCAGACAGCCGACATCTTCACCAAAGCTCATCTTCCGGGGCGTTTCCGGGCCCTTGTTTCCAAACTCAACTTGGCGCATTCTTCCCCCACTTGAGTTTGAGGGGGGGTGTTAGAGTATTATTGTTAATATGTATAGTTTAGGGTTCATTCTGTAATTACTTGTAACTTACAATAGTATATATTGTTCTCTTAGGGTTTGTTGTTGAGTTAATCATAATTGTAATCACTCTCTAATAATAGAAAACCTCGGCCGTTCCAGCCATCTCTCTCTCTCGATTACATCTTTGATTCATCTGTTGATTCACGCATCGATTCTAACAACATCGATAGGTGTGAGTATTTTTAGAGTTTTTATGGATAGAGTGATGGTGCAGAAAGATTAGATAAAAAGAGAGAACTCTTGAAGAGGCTTGGTTATGGAGTTCGTTCGTGAGATGTTTGATTTGAACAATTTTAGCCATTAAAACTCAGAGTGAAATATTTGGACTTGAGGTGAGTTTTCTCTTAACTATTTTCGAACTGAAATGCATTTATTATAAATGGTTAATTTATGATGTGAATGATATCGGTATGTGAGTTTTCTTTTAACCATTTTCAACTGAAATGCATTTATTATAAAATGGTTAATTTTATGATATGAACGATATCGGTATGTGGGATTTTGTTATAAATGAATATGTTACGGTATTTCACTATCGCACTGTGCTAGAATGTTAGCAACACTATCGTGCTGTGCTAGAACGCCAGCTTCACTATTATCGCGATGTGCTAGAACGCCAACAATATTGTGAGATGTTGTGCTTGAAGGCCAACGGAGTGTATTGTTGAGTTGTGCCCGAGTGCCAACGATTGATTATTAATCAAAGGTTTTTATATAAACTGTTTTAATGCATGGTTTTATATAAAATGTTTTTATAATGTTATTGAAATGACAGAGATTATCTCACTAGACCGTTTGGTATAACCCTCATTTTGTTTTCAAAAATATGCATTTCAGGTAAATTCTATATTGAGATTGCTAGCCTGAAGAAAGGGTAAATGGTAATTATATAGATGAAAGTTTTCTCAAATCGGTTCGTTAGCATTGTCGGGTTATTTAGTTTTATTCCATCGTTATTTTTTTTGACGATTCTGGGAAGATTGTTTTATTCCATTATTCTTGGATCGTAGTTTTAGTTGGTTTCCTGAATATGTGAATGGTTTCATGTTATTAAGGTTATATCCATATGTTTCATAGTTTCCTCTCTCTCTCTCTCTCCATTTTCTTCTTTTTACCATTTACCCATTTCTAATTTTGCAACCAATTGTTGAAGCCGAAATCAAGTTAAAATAAGTCATTTTTGTATGTGTAAAATTGTTGCTCGGACATAAATTTGCTATGAAAAAGGATTCGAAAATTATTGTTGAAGCCGAAATCAAGTTAAGATGAGTCATTTTTGTTTGTGTAAAATTGTTGCTCGAACATAAATTTTCTATGAAAAAGGATTCGAAATTTATTGTTGAAGATGAAATCAAGTTAAAAGATAATTAACGAATAAACTATTTAAAATAATTAGAGAAGAGACACGATACATAAAGTTCTAAAGTCAGTGGGGGTATAGTCGTAATCATGTTTAATGTATTAGTTAGTATTTATGAAAAATTAAAAAATGTTAATGAGTCAACTCCCCCAACAAGATATATCTTGACTTGTTGATCGAAACTTGTTTTGATATGTTGTCCAACTCGCCTCACCCATCTATCTTAGCACATATATGTATATGAGAAGTCTATTCGCGCAATGCAACACGATATATCCCGATTTTAATGTTCTAGTTTATTTTAATGTGTGGTTTTAAGAAAACGGTTAAAGTTTTTTTATAAATTTGTTTAAAGAATGACGTTTTTTAGGAGTTCATGATTTGAGGATTTGAAAGTGGTTAGAGATAAGAATTAATTAATAAGACTCCACAATTTAAGGATTTGAAGGTTGTTAGAGATAAGTATTAATCAATTATTAGCATTAAAAGCGGTACATAAAGCTTAATTAGTTGTTTTTAAGAGATTTTAAGTATTTAGCATTAAATAGCGGTACATGAAGCTTTAAGAGTTGTTTTTAAGAGTTTTTCATAAATGTTTTATAATATAGTATAAATATCGGTGTTGTAAAAATTCTTGCAATAAAATATAAGTATAAATACAAAAAAGAAAAATGATATGTAACATTCCAATGGACCAACCTAACCCGGTTAATTTGTGCATATATATATATAGAGAGAGATAAAGGTTCAAATGAGAACAATAAATATTTATGAAAACATGAAAAACGGTCGTCCATGTACAAAATCATATGTGATTTTACATTAACTGGACGCGGACGACCTTAACCGTGACTTGCAAGTCACGTGACAAGTCGCGTAAGTCATATATGATTTTGTACGTTTACCCATATGATTTTGTACATAGGCGGCCGTTTTCGTGTTTTTTCAAATTGTTAGTGTTTTCGTTTGAACTCATCTCTCTCTCTCTCTCTCTCTCTCTATATATATATATATATATATATATATATATAGTTTATCTAATTAACTTGTTGACTCGACAATCCAATTGGCTAAAATGGCATATTGAACAAGAATGAAGGTACAAGATGCAATACCTTCATGGATTGCTTGTACAAGATTTCGTCTAGAGTTTCTTGCATAAAGCGTCAGATTTCCCCCTGTTTTTGCATTGAAATCATCTATGACGATTTCCATGGCAACTCTGACTTCTTTACCAGCTCGAGATGTCATGTCTGTAATTGCACCAATAACAAACGCATCACTTGTTGAAGCATACGCGATGTTAATTTTATAATTTGAATAAGATAAAAATAATAAAATAGTAATAATAAATACATGAAAATAATCAAGTGTGTTCCTCTTTATAAGGAAATATGATGCCCAAAGAGAATCCCCCACCAAGATTTCTCAAGTGCTTCCCCATACGTTCAAATATATATATATATATAGGGAGGGAGAGAGAAAGAGACAAATATATGAACTTTATTTATATATATATATATATAGGAAAGTTCAAATGAAAACTCAAATTCAATTGTAAACATGAGGACAAATCTCGTCCATTGACCGCAGCCATATTTAAGTCATTCATAAAATTCAGCTTTAGGGGTATTTTCGTCAAATTAGAATGAGTGCATCCTTTATTGACTTTTTATTTTCTTTTTTAATTAAAAAACTTTTACCCCCTTAAATTTTAAAATAAATTATCTCAAAAATTACTAACATTTTAATCAAACAAATTACATCAAAAAAACGAGAATTTCGTGCTCTTCGATATGACATCCATCATGATATAGTTTTTTTTTCGTTTTAACCGTTTTTACGTGAAATCGTGTATATGTGTTATATTCAGAGTGAATAAAGGTACATTTATTCAGTTTTGAATATTTACCTTTATTCAGTCTGAATATATAGAGTTATTCAGACTGAATAAAGGTACAAAATTTAAACATTTATTCGTTTTGAATATCTACCTTTATTCAGTCTGAATATAACACATATTCAGTCTGAATATAACACATATTCAGACTGAATATAACACATATTCAGACTGATGTATTTATATGTGTTCTTCAGTTTTTCGTTTTTTGAGGTTTTTCTTTGAACCTCCCCCTCTCTCTCTCTCTCTCTCTCTCTATATATATATATATATATATATATATATATAGGGGTGGTATCGGGTACAAACCAACTAGTTTTTACAAACTCGTACAAACCATACCTAGCTTCATGATTTTGTAAATTTGGCTTCATGAATGTATATATATATTTTGGCTTCATGAATATATAATTTGGCTTCATGAATATATTATTTGGCATTTTTAACTAATTTTTTTACAAAAATAAGGGTATTTTAGGGTATTTTTGTAAAAAAATTAGTTAAAAATGCCAAATGATATATTCATGAAGCCAAATTATATATTCATGAAGCCAAAATATATATATATACATTCATGAAGCCAAATTTACAAAATCATGAAGCTATGTATGGTTTGTACGAGTTTGTACAAACTAGTTGGTTTGTATTTGATACCCAGCCTATATATATATATATATATATATATATATATATATATATATATATATATATATATATATATATATATATATATATATATTGTGCGTTTCAATTGTAAACCAAACAATTCTAACAAACTATACAAACCACTATATATATATAAAAGTATATGAACTTAGGAATAAATTAAAACTCAAACGGGAATCATTTTAGCATGCCCCTCTGCAAGTGATCTATTATGATCATTCAAGTAACCAAGATCTCGTATTTGATTTCGTTTATTATGTTCCATTAAATGTTAACTGTGCAAGTATGATGTTTGTCAATGGGGTACACCTTTTAATGGAGGAGAATACTGGATGATGAGCAGCAGAATGTATATGGATCAGAAGCCTCGATGATGGGTAGTTTAGGAGGACCTTTTGAATAATTACACCATTTTTGTTTATTCAAACCTCATTTTCATGCTTACCTTTCTTTGATATAAATACATCAGTTTGAATATGTGTTATATTCAGACTGAATATGTGTTATATTCAGTCTGAATATAACATATATACACGATTTCATGTAAAAAACGATTAAATCGAAAAAAACTATATCATGATGGATGTCATATCGAAGAGCACGAAATTCTCGTTTTTTTGATGTAATTTGTTTGATTAAAATGTTAGTAATTTTTGAGATAATTTATTTTAAAATTTAAGGGGGTAAAAGTTTTTTAATTAAAAAAGAAAATAAAAATTCAACAAAAATAAGCGTTGATTCTAATCTTTCCAATTTTACCCCTACGCACTAAATATTCATTAAGCCATGGACAGAGTTTTCAACTTATTTACAAAATTGTCACCGTGTTTTTTTGCCATTGATCTCTTCACCAGATTATTAATCAACGACTGTGGTTTGTTCTCACGTTTACAATTGAATTTGAGTTTTCATTTGAACTCACCCCTATATATATATATATATATATATATAAAGTTCATATAGGTACACTGAGACGATTAAAATTTATGGATATTGGAAAAAAGTGATACTTAAGGGCATCTTCAATGGGTCACACTATATTTTACACCAAATTTAAAAATAGTGTAAATTTTAGTGTTAATAGTAAACCTTCTCTAATGGGTAACACTATTTTTTAAAAGTGATGTGAAAAATAGTGTAAATGAATAATGTTACCCCAAATATAGTGTAATACTATTAATTACACTAAATTTAGTGTGAAAAATAGAGACCCCATTGAAAATGTGAATAATGTTATTTACACTAAATTTAGTGTTTAGTATAACATTTAGTGATCCCATTGGAGATGGTCTAAGTTATAAATCAATGTCATGGCAATTTATTGGAAAACAAAATATGATTAAAACACTCAAAACTCAAAAGCATCTATAAGATTGATCAAATACCAAGATGCATAGTTTTTGTGCTTTGTTATTAAAATTAGAGAATCTTCAACAAATTTTCTATAATTTTTTTAAAATAGGACTTAAAAGTCAAAATCTCTAAAATGTATTACATTTAGCTCCAATAAATTGTCTATTTTAGTAAACCAACATCCATTATATTATTAAAATATTATTTAAATTTATCATCCCAATACATTTTTTTGAAAGAAATTTATATAAAATAATGATAACTCAATATTATCGGTGAGAATGAATAAAAAGTAATTTCTCTCTTCATCTAGCAAGTTTTAAAGAATTCTCTAAACTTAGATCTTTCTTTAGTTTTCTATATTTTAAAGAACAATATAAAGAAGCTGTTGGAGCAATATAAAAAACAAAAATGCAAGTTTCTCTATTTTAAAGATGCTCTTACCAACTTCGCATTTGGCCATTTGACCATTTTCTTTTTCCTTCTAATACCTTAATTATTTTACAAACTTATTATTTGTCTGCACGAATGTCCGGTCATATTTGGTATAAATGAAATAGATTTAAAATTTATGTTACAAACTTCAATAATCTTCTTATATATTCTTCTTCTAATATTGAAAAGTCAACTAATATCCACGTAATATAGAAAGTGATGTGTGTGATATATAGATAGAAAGTGATGTGTTTGTAGTAAATTCATTCAAATTCAGTTTAAGTCAATCAATACAGGTTAAAGTCCACGAAATATCACGTTGTTTGTCAAAACCACACAATTGACAAAATTGCATCAATGCTTCTTGACCGTTTGTCCAAGTCATATTCACGTACATGCATACGAAGTTTCATGTAATAACGATCCTATTACTGAGTAACAAGTCAACAATTTATAATATATCTTCATCAGGATTTTGACTTGATACGTTTTCTGTAATAGCAACTTCGTTACACCTTCCTTTCACCGTCCATATGTAATCCAATGCTCAAGGAAAGCCAGTTGAATTTATTTTTTATATTCCACAAATTGTATATAATTTATTTAAATGTATTTATAAATAAATCCATAAGTCGTTTGAATTCGTTATTGAAAGGATGTTTTTGAATTTAAAAAAAAGATGCAATAATAATAATTCAAGAATGATTTTAATAAATCCTATTCGAATATTTTCTTTTTATTGACTCTTTCCACCATCTCCTCCCACTTGTTTTTTATTTTCCAATTGTAATAAAATGGTTTGTTAGAATTTAATAATATAATAATTAAGTTCAACATTAATTTAAAAACAACTTTTTAATAATCATATGATTAGGAGAATATGCAACAATTTTTGATACATATATGAATCAAAGAAAGGAATAAAGAAGAATCTCACTAAAGATGAATAATTTTGCAAGTTACCTCATCTTTTTGGTTGCTTTCTCGTTGCCGTTGTTTCTTCTGCAACCATTACCGACCATTGGAAACTTGAGTGCAGGCACGAAGATCACTACGATTGGTGTCATTCTTGATCAATCATCTAGACCTGGGAAAGAGGCCAAAGTGGGCATTGAGATAGCAACTCAAGATTTCAACATCAATGCCCATATTCAGCTTTCAGTTTTATACCTTCAAAACTCACGAAACAAGCCTGTTCACGCTGCTATTGCAGGTAAATCAATGCTTTCCATTATTTCAAGTTGTCCCAAATGATGGTAATTATAATTTGTTCTAAAAAGTTGGTAAAAAGAACTTCGTTTTAGAAGCTAACATGACTAGAGATGTGAAAATGCAGCCAAAGAAGTTATCGATAAACACAGGGTGAAAGCCATTTTGGGAGGTCATACATGGGAAGAAGCATCTGCGATAGCCGAGGTTATCAGCGAAGCTGATCATGATATCTCAGTATTTCTTTCGCTAGCTGATACGACTCCACTGCAGGCATCAGATCAATGGCCATTTCTAGTTCAGGTAGTTCCGACACAATCCACGCAGATGAATGCAGTGGCTGCCATTTTACAGTCATGGGGTATTCGTCAAGTTACTCTCATTTACGAAACCTCGCATCTAGCTTCCTCATCTTCATCAATCATCTCCCATCTCTCTCAGGCATTTCGACAAACTGGTTGTGAACTAACCCATATCTTACCACTCACATCTGGTTCATATGTCCTAGATGAAGAGCTTGAGATACTCAAGAGACAAAAACGTCTAGTCTTTATAATTCATACATCTCTTGAACTTGGGATTCGCCTCTTTCAGACGGCCAAAAAGATGGATATGATGGGAGATGGGTATCTATGGATAGCAACCAATAAAATCACTGATCTTCTTCATTCCTTTAATTCCACCATGACTTCTTCTTTGAAAGGCATGGTTGGGGTCAAAAGCTACTTCCCGGAAAACACACCAGATTTTCAAGATTTCAGGAAAAGATTCCGGCAAAAGTTCTTATCAGATTACCCTGAAGAAGACCACCAAGAACCCGGAATTTTCGCTGTGCAAGGATACAATGCCATGAAATTATTAGAAAAATATTCACCGGAAGACTTCGATCACCGGAGGGAGAGTACAGTGGAGATTGTTAACGTGATGGCAAAGGGGCATCACAGTGTGTACTGGACCCAAGGATCAGGGTTTTCGGAGACAGTTGATGGTGACATTAATGGTGCTACTACTTACACCGATTCAATGGACAACCTGCGACAAGCTCTGTGGCCGGTGCAACCATGGTTTGCGCATAGACGTCGCCGGAATCTAGCCGAAAGCACGTTTAATCGGATGAGAGTTGGCGTTCCTGGCCGATCTCTGTTCAAGCAATTTGTGAATGTGGAATTCGATCCCAAAAAGAATCAAACTGTGTTTGGTGGATTCTCACTCGCTGTATTCGATGAAATGATGAAACAAATGAATCTTCCATATGAATATTTTCCGTTCTATGGTTCTTATGATGCATTGGTCAGACAAATACCTGCAGAGGTCACCACCATCTTCACAACTCTATCTTCACGAACCAAAAAAGCGTCAGATTCATCCCATCGGGATAAAATCTGGACATTTTGATTGCAAAATAAATCGTACGAGTTATTGATTCCTTGCTCTTTTCTTTTCAGAAGTTCGACGTGATCGCCGGTGATGTAACGATTTTGTCAAGCAGGCATGAGTACGCAGATTTCACACAACCCTATACGGAATCGGGTTTGGAGATGATCGTTCCGATTCGACCCAGATTATCAAACCAGCCATGGTTGTTCATGAAGCCTTTCACCGCCAAAATGTGGTGGTTAATAGCAGCGATCACCTTTTACAACGGCTTCATCATCTGGCTGATCGAGAGGACCCATTGCGACCATCTTCAAGGCTCCGTTTTAACCCAAATTGGAATCATCATTTGGCTTGCATTTACAACACTTTTCACTTTGAGAGGTATCATACTAAATTTCATTGTCATGATATTAACTCTCTATTTTACTCTCATAATGAAAAACCAACCAAATAGCCCCTTAGCTAGGAAAAAAAAATTACGCTTTTTAAGCGCAGATCGAGCTGGGCTTTGTGGTTGAAAAAGGACCCAATCGGTACCAAACTTTTTCGGGCTTAACTGTTTTTCCAGGCTTTTACAGGTCGGGCTCTTTTGGGCCAGGCCTGCCCCCAAATTTTCAGCGAGGTCGGGCTCTGATGTCAGGCCTAGACTAGGATTCAGGCTCATCAGGCCTGGGCTTTTTCAGGCCGGGTCTGAGGCCGGCTTTGGGCTTGGGCTTTTCGTTCATCTATAGAAGTTACAATTTATTCCCTATGTTGATCAACGGCTCTTTTAGAGATTAATCTGATGGGGTTCCATATATCATTTTCGCTTGCAGGGGACGTGTTGCATAGCAATTTGTCAAGAATGGTGGTGGTTGTGTGGCTCTTTGTGGCTCTAATCATCACACAGAGCTATACCGCGAGTTTCGCAAGCATGCTCACGGCTCAACGGCTTGAACCAACGATAACGAGCGTCGAGATGCTCAGAAACATGAACGCAACCGTGGGGTACTGCAGCGGTTCCTTTGTCAATCACTACTTGAAGGATGTTCTCGGTTTTGAGACCACCAACCTCAAGAGCTACAACTCGACTCATCGGTACGCTGAGGGCCTAAACAGTGGCGAAATCGCAGCTATCTTTCTTGAAGTTCCTTCGGCCAAAGTCTTTCTAGCTCAGTACTGCGAGAGCTTCATCAGAACTGGGGAGACATTCAAAGTTGGAGGATTTGGATTTGTAAGTTCTCTTCATGATTTCGATACAGTTTGATCTTTGAGATGGAATGAACCGGTTTTACGAATTTGAAATGGATTCATTTTCTCATGAGTTTTGACATGCAAACTTCCATTCGTAGTATGGTTGTAAATTTATCGAGAAAAAACAAGGATACGTAGAATCCTTTTGAATCTCTCTCTAAAAAAGCCCTCTGTAGAAACAAAATGATCTTATATATAGTGTGTCTAAGGACTAAGGGTGAGTAAATTAAAAATTAAAGTTTCAGTTCTAATAAACTACTTTATAAGACTTGATTTATAGGACAAAAAACAAAGTCTCCTATCTAAAGGCGTCCGTAATAAGTTTATATGACGTTTTTGGGTGTTTTAGCAAGTGTTTTAGGACACTATTAATACAAAACGTCGCATTAGCTATTTTATATGACACTTTGAGAAAATGTCCTATAAACTCATCTTTTTATAGAACATTTGTTTTTATATGACACTTTTTCAAATAATATCTTATGAAATAATACGACATTTTTTTATAAAAATGTCATAAAAAACTTGTTACGACGCCCAAAAACGTGATACAAACTTACTACAACGCCTTTAGATAGGACACTTTATTTTTTTGTTCCTATAAATTAAGTCTTATAAATCGTTCTATTAGGACGCTTGGAAATATTTGGCGTACTATAAACTCAATTTAGTCGTGGTGTCCGTTGTGAAGGGGGACAAAGGAGAGTGCCTCATGTCACATACTATAAATTCATCATGAATGTGTATCGTTCATAATAAATAGCGTAAACAATCATCATGGATGTTCACGTTCATTATTCACAATGAATATGGACAACCATGGGTACGTGTCGCACTTTCTTTCGTCCCCCGGTTCACAACGGAACAAATGTCTGTAATTGGAATTTCCAGAAGTTGAGGTTAACGTGAGAAGTGGATCTGGACCGTTGATCACTTTTAATCAAATGTCCCAAATGTCCTCCCATGAATTGAATTGATCTGGTGCATATCTCATCTAGACATTGCCCTAAAAAAACAAATGTGGTAGATCTCAGGTCTGATACCATATGAAACCTTTTGAATCTCTCTCTAAAAGAGATAGCCGCGTTTCCTACATATATATACAGGTAGGTTAAGTCGTAGTCTTCTTCACCTGAAAAGTCGAATTATATTGCTTACGAACATACTAAGAGAACATGGTGTTATACTTGCAGGCATTTCCTAGAAAGTTTTCTTGGCTTTCCGATGCAAACAAAGCTCTAATGAACGTATCAGAAAGCGGGAAGCTCAAAGAACTCGAGGACGCCTTTCTTATATCCGAGAAGTGCATCGACGACAAATCCTTTCCTAACGAAAATGAGAGTCTTAGCCCTCGAAGCTTCTCAATACTATTTGAGTCAACAGTTGGGGCATCAACGCTTGCTCTAGCCCTGTACATCATCATTAGCGTTAGACAATTTTATGAACGTAATCCTGAAATCACTAATTTCTTCCAAATGATATCAGCGTTCATGAAAAACCAACGGCATCAAATGAGACGATCATCTAGCACAATTGTCGCCATCGAAATCCCCATGCACCCTCGATTCACGGACTCAAGTGGATGTGGATCGTCCGTAAGTACATAGATGCTCGATGATTCATACATATAATGCATGTAAGTCAGATTTATAAACCAAACGAACCCAGTCTATCTCATCCGGAGAGGTGGGATTTAGGGAGGGTAAGATGTATGCAAACATAAACTTCATCGTTTCACTACATAAGTTATCAATGATCCTGACACGTTAGAATTATGTCGTTAAATGAGTCATGTACGAAAAATTAAACCAAAATGAGGTGTTACTAATTGGACATTTTTTGGTTTGACGGAATGATTTTTAGGGATTTAGATTTCGTAAAAAGATGTGAATTTGAAAGGGCTTAGAATTTTTGGTGTGTTTGATCCGTAGGATATGAAATGGAATCCATAGATGATTTGTAAAAACAAATTAATAATAATTATAAAACTAATTCAATTATCTTTTATTAATTGATTATTACAAAATGAATATTTTTAACATTATTACGAATAAATCATTTAAAACCTCGTGAAATACTATTTATGTAGAATTTCTAAATCTAATGTTTGTGGGATTTTATTCAATTCTAAACTTTCATTTAAACCAAACGTCGAATTGGAATGGAATCCATTTCAAATCCTGCAAACAAAACGAGCTTTAGTATCATCTTAAAGTGCTACAAAAGGGACTTGAATGGGGTAACAAACACAAGGACTTTTGTAAGAGTTTGTAAAGAAGGTTTTCTTTTTAGCCCGCATCCATTGCTTGGGTTCGCCCGGGTTGGTGTGGGATGGAGTTGAACACCATCGCACCCCTTGGGGTTGGCGTGGGATGGAGCCCTCCCGGGTTGGGCAACCCAGCTCGGGTTGGGTGATTTCAATTTTTTATTTTCTTTTTTCAAATATATCCGTTGAAATATGAACGTTGCGTATGATTTTTATTTATTTTTTAATTATTTCTATCCTATAAATACTAATATTAACCTACTTATTTTTTTCACACAAACAAATTTACTCTCAATCTCTCCCATCTTCCCCACTTCATTCTACTCTCTCAATATTATTTCTTTCTTCAAAAAAATCATAATGGATAAAGAAACACAAGGGTTCACAACACCACGACGAGGTTCCAAATCGCGAGGCACGAGCTCGCAACCGTCCCCGACGGAAAATATTTTCAATCTTACACCACCACCATCAACCTACCATGGAAGCATACAACAATACCCTATGTATTCACCCAACACCCTCCCGGTTGGGTTCCAACAATTTCATTCGGGTGGATTCCAACAATTTAATTCGGGTGGATTCCAACAAGTTAATCAAGGCGGCTTTCAACCATTTATGCAAGGTGGCTTTCCACAATATAATCAAGGTGGGCAATTCCAACAACTACTACAACAAGAAACATATTCGAAGGACGTTGAGGTCGAATAAAACGGTTCCCGAAACCCCACCCGATTTGGTTCCCAAAACACAAGGGAAAAAGAAATTTGCAAATAGAACGAAAGCGGTTTCGTGGACTTCCGAAGAAGAGGTTTTGTTGGCACGTGCATGGCTTCACGTCTCCGAAGATAGCATCGTTGGAAACGCACAAAAAGCGGGTATATATATTTATTAATGTATTTATCTTTATTATATATACGTATTCATATATATATTTATTAATGTGTTTATCTTTATTATATATACGTATTCATATATATATTTATTAATGTGTTTATCTTTGTTATATATACGTATTCATATATATATTTATTAATGTGTTTATCTTTATTATATATACGTATTCATATATATATTTATTTTTGTAGGACAATTTTGGGGAAAAATACTCGATTATTTCAACTCAAGTCGCCAACATCAACGCAATAAAGACCAAGTACAATCCAAATGGGGTGACATGAACAAACAAAATGATGAAGTTTAACGGGATCTACAATAATCTAAGAGCCCAATATAAATCCGGATGGGGTGACGCGGACTTCATGGAGAGGGCACACACGATGTATCGGGCAGATAATAACCAAAAGCCTTTCTCCCACGAGACGGCTTGGAGAATTGTGAAAGACCACCCTAAGTGGAAGATCGTACATTCCATGGACGATAACCCGAGGCCCTCAAAACGGAGCAAGTCCATGTCGGATTCAAACCCAAACACGACGTCTTCTGACGCACGTGTTCGGTTCAACCTTAATGAAGAAAGCCATGAGGAGGAGGATGTCTTTGTACAAGAACCGACACGACCGACGGGGAGAGATAAAGGTAAACGTGTCGCGTCATCCTCCACAAAGACGGCGGAAAAGGACGAGGCGTTGAAGAATCTTATGGCGTATGTCGAGAATATAAACGTTGCAAATACAAAAATACTAACCGTGGAGGAGGAAATGTTGAAAACCGCGAGGGACAAAGTCGAGGCGACAAAGACAAAAGCGGAAGCGGCAAAGACAAAAGCGGAAGCTTTGAAACAAAGAGAAATGCGGAAAGATCTCAAGTTTTACATCAAACCACATGATCATCTCACGGGTAACGAGTTAAATGCGGTTTTAGCCCACAAAGAGTTGTTTCGACAACTATATGGTTGGTGAAATTTTTAGTTTTTTAATTTGAAATTATGTATTTTTTTATGTTTTTAATTTGGTTATGTAAGATTAAAATTGTAGTTTCAATTTATGAAATATTTTATTAATTGTTTTATCTTATATTAAATTATAAATTATTTATAAAATTTAAATTATTTAAATTAATTTACTTGTAACAAAAATAAAAATAAAAATAAAAATAAATAAAAGATGGGATGGTGGTGTGGGATGGATGTGGGGGTTTGTGGGTTAGAATGGGTTGGAAGGGAAAAATGATGTGGCATTGATGTTGCAGTGAAATAGTGTGGATTAGAATGGGATGGATGCGGATGGTCTTGTATGTTTCTTGGTTGGTTTACAAATTACAAGTGAGAGGAACTCCACCCGTTGCTACAGATGTACGAACCCCAATTGTCCCATAAACTTCAGGTTGTCTTACAAATATTCTTAAAAAGTATATATCCATATATATAAATATATAGATATATACTATATATATAGAGAGAGGGATGATCAAACGTGAACAGTAACTCTTTAAAAAAACACGAGAAGTTCACGTTAACGTAATAAGTATAAGAAGTGGTTATCAATCGTTGGATGAGAAATAGATGCACCGGATCAATTCTCTTCTAAACCGCAATTCATGGAATGGTATTTGATTAAAAGTGATCAACGGTTCAGATCCATTTCTCACATTAACCTCAACTTCTCACACGATTCTTCGCCTATAATATATATATATAGAGAGAGAGGGCCCTTCTTTTGCTAACCAACTCATTGGCACTAACCGTGCTAACCATCAATTGACCAATCAAAATCATCTTTAACAATTGGTTGATGTTCACGCAAGTTTTACAAAGTAGGGTTAAAATTGTATTTTCAATTTATTAATATATCCATTATATTACTTCCTTGTTTATCTCACCAATATCCCACGATTATGATTCCTTATTTGTAGCCCAAATAAAATTTAATATTCATTTCTTATTTTTTTTTAGCAAAAATCAAATTCAATCATTATCAATAATAAAAGAGTAAACGACAATTTTGGTCCCTGGTGTATACCAAAATCACCGAAAGTGGTCCCTAAACTTCAAAAACGACATTTTTCGTCCCTGGTCTCCTTATTTTGCTCTGAAAATGGTCCCTGCTACAGTAACTCTGTTAAAAACCCAGTTAAGTCTCAGTTAAGTCAGGGATAAAATGGTCTTTTTACTTTTTTATTTATTTTTCTATTAAAATAAAATAAAATAAAAATATATTTTATATTTTATATATTTATATTATATATATATATATTATATATAGATACATAAAGCCACCTTCTTCTTCACCACCTATCTTAACCCACCTTCTTCTTCACCACCTATCTTAACCCACCACCATATACACTGAGTTTTATATATTATATTATATTTATATTATATATATACATATATATATATACATATATACACAGTTTCTCCACCAGACCTTTTCGATCCAGTGATGAAGATGTTGTTGTGATGAGGTTACACCTGGTGTGTGTGTGTGTGTGTGTTTTTAGATTGAGGAAAAGTAAATACTCGCTGCAACTTCTTGTTATATTATTTTGATCCAAGTTAGAAGAAATATTATTAGCTATAGCTTGTTTGTATGAGTAGATTCAGTCATTGCAGCAAGAAGAAGAAGAAAAATACAACTTCTTCATTGCTGGATTTGTGGGTGTATTTGGATTGAATGCAAATAGGTAAAGAAGGTTCATTACTGGATTTGTGGGTGTATTTGTGTTTTGGAGGATGATGGGAAGGTGGTGGAAGGTGGGGTTGAAGGAGGGGGTGAGGGTGAGGATGATGACGGAGGTGGTGTGGTCGCCGGAGAAGACGGTCGGAGGTGGTGTGGTCGCCGGAGAAGACGGTCGGAGCTGTGGGTTTGATTGTAGGTGGTGATGAATCGATGTATGAAGGATTTATGTCAAAACCATGGTCACAACTCGATTTTCCGGTGAAACTCGGTTTTCCGGCGAAAGCTCCGGCGAGAATGAAACTCGTTGATTTCTCAACCAAACTTGATTCTGAAAATTGATTTGTGTTCCAAATGCATAAGCCAACTGATCTGAAGTGAACTTATTGATATAAACACCCTTAAAATTCAAAACTCATTAACATCTCCATGAAAGCTTCGATGAAGAACAACTTGTCACCATGTATGGCTTGCGAAAAGTAGCAGTTAAATGATGGTGATGGTGATGGAGTGGTTATGGTGGTGATGGTGGTTTCTCCACCACTGTGTATATATATAATATATATATATATATATGAGGAAGGATATTTTGCAACCCTAAAAAATATTGAAACCCTTGCAACCTTCATCATCACCGTTATTCAATTTTGATGTTTTTTTGTTATTTAAATGCAATTAGAAATTCACAGGGGCAACTTAGTCATTAAGTAATTTTTGATATTTTTTATATTTTAATTAAAGAGATTTTGATGGAATTTATTCCTAAAAATATGCATCACGGATCATCTAATCATGGGAGGTTAGGTGTTATCTTCAATCAATTATTCATTTCCTAATTTGAATATCCAATACCAGTTGTCTGGGTTTTTTTTTGATGAAAAACGAGTTCGTTGAAGATTGTAGACAAAGATTTTAGTAAGTCGACAATCTTCCTCATATTTGCTGCATGGGAAACGATAGCAACATAAGTAAACAAGGCAATGAATATGAAGGCATCAACAATGTCGATGTGATTGTGCCTTTAAACCAAGTCGATCGTGTAGCAGAAAACACGACAGGAACTTGCACCTAAGAACACTATATACATTTACTGTTGAAGAAGCCCATTTTTTTAGTACCGTTAAACGTAAAGGAGAGTGATTCAAATTGCAATCAACGTGTCGAGAAACATGAAGGTTTGAAGAAAACCGATTATCTTGTGCATATAAACGATATGGACGGTGATGAAATTTGCAACCAACATATGTAGTCTCGTTTTGTTCTCTTTATAATGAAATATCACGTGTCGAGGAATGTTACGAATCCGATGATGCAACCGTGATGAAGGTAGGGTTATTTTGGATGAATTGTTGATTATAGAGTAGAGATGAATTGTTGATGCATGCATTAAAATTCATGAAAACTTGATTCATTATAGAGTAGGGATGAATTGTTGATTCATGCATTAAAATTCATGAAAACTTGATTCATTATAGAGTATGGATGAATTGTAGATGCATGCATTAAAATTCATGAAAACTTGATTCATAATAATATGTTATATGTTCATCAGTTCATGAAACTTTCTTGCTTAGATAATCAGTCGAAACTGTTTTCAACAATGGATTCCCCAACGACTTTTCTCAATATCTTCATTCCTAACTACTGCATTTGGTGCACCGTCGTCTACATCTTCTAAATCAATGAGAATCGGTGTTGATGCACTGTTCTTGAATCTTGAAAACGAATATCGCAGCATTATCCGCATCAGACCGTGTCTCTTCTTGGTGATTGTTCATCTCCGTAACTTCGTTTTCTGGGTTTTGCTTTTCAACTTCGTTTTCTGGGGTTTGCTTTTCAACTTCGTCTTCTTCATTGCTGTTGTTATTTATCTTCATCATCGAGGTGAAATAAAATCGGATTAGACGTTGTGTTCGCCGATCTGTGTGATATTCGAATGAATTGAATGTTTCGGTCTCCCATCGTTGATTTCTAGGGTTCCAAACAACATTTTATTCAAATCTTAAAGCATGTATATATATTGGAAACAGAATCAAAATGGATGAGAAAATTTAGGGATTGTGATTCTGGTGAATCACCGTTTCCATCTTTAGAGCCTATCTCTATGAAACGAAGTGACGAAAATACCCTTTGCCATCTTATTTATGGAAAGGGAATAAATCAAAACAGTGATTTTTTAATAAAATGTTGAGAATTAATCTAGACCATCTATGATTTAACCAATGGTTAGATCATGGGTTGCAAGGGTTGCAATTTTTTTTAATGGTTCTAAAATATACTACCTCATATATATATAATATAAATATATAAAATATAAAATATATTCTTATTTTATTTTATTTTAATAGAAAAATAAATAAATAAAGTAAAAAGACCATTTTACCTCCGACTTAACTGGGACTTAACTGGGTTTTTAACGGAGTTACTGTAGTAGGGACCACTTTCAGAGCAAAATAAGGAGACCAGGGACGAAAAATGTCGTTTTTGAAGTTTAGGGACCACTTTCGGTGATTTTGGTATACACGAGGGACCAAAATTGTCGTTTACTCATAATAAAATGTAATATTCATTCCACGGTTATGATTAATCTTTAACGCAGTAGTTGATTTAAAGACATATTCGAGGTTAATCTTCAATAATACTTGCTTTTAACTTTTCTGAAAAATTGTGCACATATGCACTTTTATTTGAATTTTATAATCATTGCATATATGCACATACCCAATTTTATTATAAAGAATTTTCATAACAGTCACTTGATACGTGCACATATGCACTTTTATTAGACTTTTATATTGTCAATCCAATTGCATAAGTGCACATAGTTATGTAATATAAAGAATTTTGATAACATATACTTGATATGTGCACATATCAAGTGAAGCGCCCCCTCTATATCGATCCCACAACCATCACAGGGGAGGTAAATAGTATGACCCTGGGTAGTGCATGAAGTCGAACCTCAGGCTTTTCATTCATTCAGCAACGATGCCCACTTCCTGAACACCACGGCCTTGCTTGTTTTTCAAAAAGAGTCCTCTTAATAAGCAATTATACAGATTCAGACATCTATCCATTTACAAAAACAAGAGTTGTTGATTCTGCTTTCAGACTTCATCACCATCTTTATTAATTAGAAATGAAAAGACTTCACACCTCTTAAAATACCAACAACACCTACAAGACACAAGAAGATACTAGAATACTTGGTGAAGTTTCTAGAGAAATTTTGTACATCTTCCCATTGATAAAAGCAGGTTTATATACAACCTAAATGGCTAAATTACATCCCATAATTAAATGGATTTAATGACTAAAGAAGGAAACCACCCAACTATACAGAATCTGCTACTTTTAAAGCTAAATATAATCCCACAAAAAATTAAATAGGGATTATATTATGTGAAGTTAGGTTCATACGAGAGTAGTAACAAAATAAGAGAAGAAGAAAACTATGTGATTTACGCGGCCGTGACCTGAAGTCGTCCTTGCATTGACCATTAGTGTAAAATCATGTGGTTTTGCCCATGATTTGATTGTTTTCTTATTCTCTTATTTTCTTACTGTTCTGGTTTGAACTTCCCTCGTATTATGTGCATCATATCTTTATACTTTGGAAAACTCTACAAGTTGCTAGAGATTTTTACTAAAGGCTTATCAGATAAGCGCTTACCACTGTCATTTCATGTGATCCATCTCCCATGACAACATGCTGTGAATCGTTGCTGTGAATCGTTGACCATGTGCTGTTTCACCGGATTGAATTATAAACAGATGAATGCCATGCCGTGTGCTATTTGAGTTTAGCATTTGTTGTAGCCATTCTTCTTGTTTCCAAGCACCTGGCTATATATCCAACATCAATAATATGTAACACATCATATCAGAAATGAGATGGAATCGGTACTCTGGTTTTTATATTTGAGATCATTTACTACAACAAAATCGGGTTTATAGGACACCAACAATGTCTACATGTATCACTTTTTAGGCTTGAGTTTATAAGACCAAACAATAAAGCGTCCTATCTAAACATGTTGTATTAAGTTTATAGGACGCTTTTGGGCGTCTAAACAAGTTTTTTAGCGCATTTTTAAAATAAAGTGTCGCATTAACTATTTTAATAAAACAACTTTTGAGAAACATCTTTTATAGGACACTTATTTTTATAAGACATTTTTTTCAAATAGTTGACTAATAAATAGCTAATACGTCGCTTTATTTATTTAAAAATGTCCTAATTAAGACGCCCAAAAGCGTCCTGTAAAGCAGTCTGTTCGGACACTTGAGCATTTCTGGCGTCCAATAAATCCAATTTTGTTGTAGTGATTCAAACATTGTGGTACTTACAATGATAGTAGGTTTCAATCTGTGACGAAGGATCTTGTGAGAAAAAGAGTTAATGTAAGAAGCGAAAGAAGAGATTTGGATCCTTGATCACTTTTGGGCATCTTCAATTATGATCACGGATCCAAATCCCTCCTTACGCCTCTCAAAACAACCCATGACTTGCGCTTTAGAAGGAAATTGATCATGTGCATGCCGGTGCAACTCATTATTGTTGATCTTCAATTATGATTGATCTGGGTGGAGATCCCTTCTTACCCTTCTCACCATAACTTTCATTATCACCGGAACCCAACCCTCCAATCTGGTTAAGCTTAAATCCAGCGTAATTGTGTTATAACGGCCAGACTCAAGTCATTTCTAGCATGTTTGGACTTTTATGACTTTCCACGTCGCTGACATTCCTGGAGAATCGTTTCCTTCGATACAGAAAATAGTTTCTGACATCAGAAATAACGGTGGTGAGACTTCTCCCTTCAATCTGGTAACGATTACGCAAGCTAATAACGACATAGATTGCAAGAGCAACGGTCGAAGTGCCGCCTGTAAAAAGGAAAAGTGACCAAAAGCTGCGAAGACCCAAACTTTCATAGTTATCAAGGACTGATTCCAGGTCTACACAGTGCTCGGAACCAATCATTCTTTGCTCCATATGTCGAAGAGTGCCACTTTCGGAAACATTCAGTAGCGCCTTCGTGAAATCGGCAAGCATTGGAGAACCTTTCTGAAGTGCCTACGGTTGGAGGTACAGCTAGTAAGTCGTTATTCACTACTAGAAACGAGAACACACAGATGAATCATAACTTGGTGACGGAAGTGAACTTGTGTCACCAAGCTGAAGATATCAAATTGCGAGATATGTCGAACCCCATAAGATTACTCTCCAAGAGAAGAGGGGATCCAACATATATTGAAGCAGAAAGGTCTAATATGCCCCCTCCAATGGAGGCTAGATGGGCACAGATGTCCCAGAGGTGTCATTACAAGAAAATTTGGGTTTATAGAACGCCAAAAATATCTATATGTCCTAATAGACTACTTTATAAGACTTGATTTATAAAACCAAACTATAAAGTGTCCTATCTAAAGGTGGTGTAATATGTTTATAAGACGTTTTTGGGTGTCGTAACAAGTTTCTTTAAAGAATTTATAAAAAAAAAAACATCATATTAGCTTATTTTATAAAAATAGCTACTACGACGCTTTGTATTAAAAGTGTCCTAAAATTGTTAAGACACCCAAAAGCGTCCTATATACTTATTACAACGCCTCTAGATAGAACACTTTATTGTTCGGTCCTATAAAGCGAGTTATTGGGACACCTAAAAATTGTTGGTGTCCTATAAACCCAATTTTGTTGTAATGTGTAAACCTTGGCTCTGAAACGATGGTGAGATATGTGGAACCCCATCAGATTATTCTCCAAAAGAGCCCCTTAGAAGAGAAGAGGGGTGCCAACATATATTGAAGCACCAGAAAGGTCCAAGTCTAGCCGATGTGAGCCTCTTAACACAAATGAGTGAGTGGAGTGATATTTAAGAATCTTACAAACGCAAATCCTCCTTCCCCGAATGTAGGCCCGGCTGCAATGAAGCTCTTGCAATACTTGGAAAGAAATAGTTTTGTGAAAGGAGCCTCGAGAAAAACCGCTGATATTTCTCCACTTCGAAGAGCACGAGCATATTCTTCTGGTGACGTGAAGCTCTTGATGTTGCTAGACTTGAAATGCAAAACATCCTCCAAATACCTAACAACATGGGCTCCTCGACCATACCCCACGACTGCATTCGTATTCTTCAGGGTCTCAAAGTCGGCTACTTTAGGTATCAGCCTTCTAACCGTGAGCATACTGGTGAGGCTAGCTGTGTAGCACTGACCAATGATTATTGCCGCAAAAAGCCACACCACGGTTGTCATTCTTGTCAAATTGCTATGAAGTCCGTCACCTAAGTGATAACAACAGTATTACAAACAAAAGGCAAGAAAACGTTGTCTGCAACATTTACTACAACTTACCATTCGCTAAAAACATCCTCGTGAAGGCCAAACAAAGAAGAATTCCAGTTTGATGCAATGCAGACCCTTCGAGTTCAGGACTGTGTTTTCGCTCAATCAGCCATACCACAAAGCCATTATAAATATGAATCATAACAGTTAGAGCCCACATGCCCAGTGTGAAGGGCTTCACAAATAGCCATTCTCCATGGTGTGATGCGACCGGAACTACCATCACCAACCCTGTTTCTGTGTAGGGATGCGTGAACTCGGCATACTCATATCTCCTGGATACTACGGAGACATCACCAACTACTGCATCAATATTCTGCCAAAAAAATGCAAAATTTCAAGAAAACTAATAACAAGAAGAAATACTAGATATTGTAACTAATATGTAGAGCCTATTTGTTACACTGTTAACTAAGAATGTTAAAAGTAAGGGCTGAAGCACAGAATCAGAAAATTGCTTTGCTATTCTAAAGGGATAACAAAGTAATAGCAGGAATCTGAGGTTAGAAGTTATAAACAAAAAGCATGAACAGGGATTTTCTTCACCTTCAGATAAACTTGCTCCACCAGTTGATCATATGATCCAGTAAAGGGGATAAACTCATATGGCAAGTAATACGGCAGCTGCTTGACCATTTCTTTGAAAAGCTCGATTGAATATCCAATGCAGGTGAAATTACCATCCCTGTCATATTTCACCTCCACAAATTTTTTAAACATGGACATGGTTGGCACACCAACTCGCAACGGATTGACATTTGTGGAAATATCCCACCCTCTTGGAGTATGCAACGGTCTTCCCGGCCAAAAAATGTGGCCTAAGTTTTGCAAAGAGGTATCATTACTAGTCTGATTAATAACCTCAGAAAAACCCAGTCCTTCTGACCAGAACCCAAGTTCTCTATAGTATTTTCCTATAACGTTAATAATGGGAAATATACGTGACGCAGCTGCTTTCCGGTCAACAAACTGAACTTCACCCGTGATGTCATTGCCATCTAAGAATATTAATGGAACTCTTTCGAGTAACTTTTTCCCACTCGTCTTCTTTTTGCTTAATGCTAAGGCCACAATCCATGTAGCATCATGGGCCTGGGCTGCAAAAATGCTGGGCGTGTTGTCATCTTCTTCAGGTTGCTCGATCTTAAACTTCTTCTGGAACTTTGTGCTAAAATCTTGAAACTGTGAGCTGGTATCTGGGAAGAAACTCCCGAGTCCCACGACACCTTCCATCATGGAAAAGGTAGAGGAATTCACGGTATGGAGGAGATCTGTAAATAAATTTGTCGTAATCCACACATAACCCCTTTCCATCATCCCCATGATCTTTGCATTTTGGAAAAGGCGAATACCCATTTCCAAAGTGGAATGAACCAGAAACACTCTGCATTGCTCTGTTTTAATCCTTTCAAGTTCTTCTACCAATGAAGAAGAAAAAGATAAAGAAGCTAAAGGTGGGAGCTTTACAATATTGCTCATTTCTACACCAGATTCTTCAATGGCTTCCATGAGATGAGGAATGACTTGAGTGGATGCTGAATTGATATCCTCGTATATGAAAGTAAAGCGATTCCATTCACAAGATTTCAGAATAGCAACAACGGCTTTCATTTGAGCAAATTGAGAAGGTGAGGCTTGAACAAGAAAAGGCCATCGATCCAGAGCCCATTGAGGAACCGAATCAAAAAGAGAGAAGGTTGGAACTTGAGCTTCACTTCCAACCTCCGCGACTGAAAGCACTTCTTCCAAGGTTTGTAGTCCCAAAATCGCCCCCGCCTTATGTGTATCAATAAGATCAGTGGCTGCATTTCGACCAAGTCCACAAATTGTTATCTATCTGCATGTAAGATAGAGGAAGGAAAAGAAAAACAAGTGGACAACACTACAGATTAGAGATATCTCCACAGTCCACAGAACTACATAAACTGGTTTTATTGATTCACCTGAGCATTTTAATGTTGAAACAAGCAATGCTTCATAGTTCATACATAATCATTAATCAGTTTCTAGTTTTTGCAGCTAAAATTTTCCCAAATTATCAAATTGTTCATGAGGTCTACATAATTCTTTTTTGAGTCTCGTCCGATAGACTGCAGATCTCTAATGGTTTTTGGCATTTCTCGGCTTCATTTTGATATCAGAAACTATATATATCTAGATGCATAATCATTTATAAACCCAATAAATCGTACAAACTTACCCAGTTTCCAAGTGTTGTCACGCATATGAAACAAGATGTGTAAAAAGGCAATGTTTATACAGTGTTGATTCATATGTAAAATGTTCATGACTGTTTTGGGTGTGGAAAGGAACAGTCACAACACTATATAAGCACTGCATTTTCACACAGTGTACATGAGAACTAGTTTGTAAATTTGTACGAATTATTGGGTTTGTAAAAGAAGGGGACTCTATATATCTAATGCCGATAGCTAGAAATAGTTTGTTCTGCTTTCAAATCATTTCCTAGTTATCTTGATATCAAGCAAGAATGGTGTAAATTTAAAACACCTTCTGCAAAGTATTACGTAATTTGACTTCTAAATATTCATGGAATATATAAGTTCATTGCTGTGACAAATACTACAATCAGTATCAGAGATCATTGGTATCCACTTTGTTACAAAAACAATGTCAGATGCAAATCCTTAAAAATAATAAAACACTCTTTGCTAGGAACACTATTCTTTGTGTTATACAATCGATCGAAGAATTAACAATCTCATACATCATTTTACTAGATTGTTGGCAGATATCAATACGACCTCATTTTCAAAAGAAAAACCTATCCGTTTTATTCTTATAAGAAAGCTAGTAAACTTCAAAAGCTACTCAATATGGATTTTGTTTCAAATTTTACCCCCACATTATTATGTTCATAATGAATCGTGTTTCCTCAAAAGCTTCAGCATGGTAATGGAACAAAAATTATTATTATTAGATCTAAATGGAAAAGGGGAAGTTTTCTAGGGTTTTAAACTACAAGAGTTAAACCATAAATACATAGAAATCAGATCCTCAAACTATCTTGTAAGATTACTATTTCATAATTTCGATGATCATCAAGCATATAATACTAAGAATAGTAAAAAAAACAGGCATCGGAATTTGAGAATTTCATGGAATCGATAAACCTGAAGAAGTAGATACTAGATAGGCGCTCGGAATTGGTATAGTTAAATTCCGGAAATCGTAACCGACACCGGGAGTAGTTCCGGCATCGGTTAAACTACTAGATTTTGCCAGCTTTTGGATCGGGTATATTTAGGAATATAACACGTAGGGATGAGAATGAGATGGAGTAACAACTCATTAGACCGACTGAGATAATCCAATGGATGACATTAAAAGGTTGTTATAATCACTTTTTTTAAACATACAAACATTTTCTCTTAATCTTTTAAATCCCAAAACAACAAAAACAATAAAAAATGGTGTGAAACAAATTGCACCAAAAAAAATATCATGTTATTATCTTTAATTTGATATCTATTTTGATAAAAAAAAATCTCCTTTTATTTTTGGTTCTTCGGTTCTTCTATTTTCCAGGATTCTCCGTGTATCTTTTCCAACAACAGATATTCCCTTTGTATTTAAAATCTCCATTGATACGGCGGGAAGCTTTAATGTTTTTTTATTTTTTTTTAAACTACTAGATTTTGTCGAAATTTCTATTTTTGTTTATCATCCACTTTTGAAAAATAAATTATTGTTTTCCTATATTTTTAATCATGAGATAGATATTTATTTACTCATTTTATTGTTAGATGTTCATTAAACGTGTAATATTTATATTTTTCTGAAACTATGTGTTTTTTTATGTATTGTGTACAATTAATTTAGAACAGAAAAAATATCAGTTAAATTTTATTCAAGAAATGTACATCGGTATACACTAGTTAAAATTCTATATTATTGTCAGATTTTTTAACGATGTGAATGGTTTTACTACGTTATATGTTAGGTTTAACCGTAAAATCAAAACTTCAAACCATGAATTTGATCAAACCAGATGGTTTTGCTATTCTTGAAGCCTGATTGTACAACTAAATTGTAGAAACGGTACAATTTAAAGGTGAGACCCAATGAGAAAGCTTAGCATCGGATTAATGTTGTTGCAATACGATTTGGCTTTCAGTTTTTTTGGATTTAATTATTTTTTCGAATGTTGAAATTCTATTGTCTCATATTTTCTTTCACCATGTTGGCTGTTTTTGGCTCACGACATTGATGAAATTGAAATCATAAGAAACCTAGAGTCGGGGACGAGGACAATTTAGAAGCTTGGTCGAAAAACATTGTAATAACCCGAAAATTTAAAGTTTGGCAAAAGTTTAAGTTCAAGAATGATTTTGATAAGTTACTGATTTTTGGAGGACCAAATAAGTAAATTTGGTATTATGTTAAATGTCGTTGACACCTCATGGTTTTTCATTTGGTGACTCATTTGATTTCCTTGGAATTCTTTCTTTCCTGCCGACTTCACTATCTTTTCTTGATCACTCTTTTTATTTCTCAATTTCTTTACATTTGTTAGAGTGTTATTGTTAATATGTATAGTTCAGGGTTCATTCTGTAATTACTTGTAACTTACGTAGTATATATTGTTCTCTTAGGGTTTGTTGTTGAGTTAATCATAATTGTAATCACTCTCTGATAATAGAAAACCTCGGCCGTTCCAGCCATCTCTCTCTCTCTCGATTACATCTTTGATTCATCTGTTGATTCACGCATCGATTCTAACATGGTATCAGAGCTTTAGGTATGTCTCACTTATTCTTCTGATTTCTAGTCTTGTTCTGTTGTTATTGACCGATTTCTGCTCACTTTTCTGCTCGTAATTTACTGAATCGCAAAACCCTAATATCGATACTCTCATTGTACCGGAACCTGCTTGTACCTTGCTTAATACCGGGACTTCACAAGTACCGGAACTCGTTTCCATTTACCGGGACTTCACAAGTACCGGGACTTCACAAGTACCGCTTAATACCTAATACCGGTACTATCATCTCATTGGGGTTTTCTTCAAGTAATTATGATTCTGGCTTGTTTACTCGGACCACTGCCGCAGGTACTATCTTACTCATGTTGTATGTTGATGATATGATCATTACCGGCAGTGACTCTACAGGTATCACCCATCTCAAACAATCTCTCAGCTCATGCTTTGAGATGAAAGATCTTGGTAAGCTACACTACTTCCTTGGCCTTGAAGTTCTGTCAGACTCTTCCGGCATCTATCTCTGTCAAGCCAAGTACATTTCAGACCTGTTGTCCAAAGCTGGGATCACGGACAACAAAGTTGCATCTACACCCATTGAGCAAATTCTGCACCTTGCTCCCAATGCTGGAACCCCGCTGCGGGACCCTACACGGTACCGTCAACTAGTTGGTTCTCTGGTCTATCTGACTGTTACTCGACCAGATCTTACCTATGCAGTTCATATTGTCAGCCAGTTCATGGCTGCTCCGTGCTCCGATCACTATGCTGCAGTTCTTCGTATCCTTCGGTATCTTAAAGGGACAATGTTTCATGGACTCCACTTCTCGTCCACATCGTCCTTAACTCTTCGTGCCTTTTCCGATGCTGACTGGGATGGAGACATAACTGATCGTCGTTCTACCACTGGATATTGTTTCTTCCTTGGAGACTCTCTTATTTCCTGGCGCAGCAAGAAACAATCTCTGACAGCTCGATCTAGTACCGAAGCTGAATATCGAGCCTTGGCTGACACTACACAAGAACTTGTATGGCTACGCTGGTTACTATCTGATATGGGTGCTCATCAGTTTTCCCCAACACCATTGTGGTGTGATAACAACAGTGCTATTCAGATTGCTCACAATGATGTCTTTCATGAGCACACAAAGCACATCGAGATTGACTGTCACTTCACCCGCCAACATGTTCTTCGCAAGACCGTTCGACTTCTCACAATCTCAACTATTGATCAGACAGCCGACATCTTCACCAAAGCTCATCTTCCGGGGCGTTTCCGGGCCCTTGTTTCCAAACTCAACTTGGCGCATTCTTCCCCCACTTGAGTTTGAGGGGGGTGTTAGAGTATTATTGTTAATATGTATAGTTTAGGGTTCATTCTGTAATTACTTGTAACTTACAATAGTATATATTGTTCTCTTAGGGTTTGTTGTTGAGTTAATCATAATTGTAATCACTCTCTGATAATAGAAAACCTCGGCCGTTCCAGCCATCTCTCTCTCTCGATTACATCTTTGATTCATCTGTTGATTCACGCATCGATTCTAACAACATCGATAGGTGTGAGTATTTTTAGAGTTTTTATGGATACAGTGATGGTGCAGAAAGATTAGATAAAAAGAGAGAACTCTTGAAGAGGCTTGGTTATGGAGTTCGTTCGTGAGATGTTTGATTTGAACAATTTTAGCCATTAAAACTCAGAGTGAAATATTTGGACTTGAGGTGAGTTTTCTCTTAACTATTTTCGAACTGAAATGCATTTATTATAAATGGTTAATTTATGATGTGAATGATATCGGTATGTGAGTTTTCTTTTAACCATTTTCAACTGAAATGCATTTATTATAAAATGGTTAATTTTATGATATGAACGATATCGGTATGTGGGATTTTGTTATAAATGAATATGTTACGGTATTGCACTATCGCACTGTGCTAGAATGTTAGCAACACTATCGTGTTGTGCTAGAACGCCAGCTTCACTATTATCGCGATGTGCTAGAACGCCAACAATATTGTGAGATGTTGTGCTTGAAGGCCAACGGAGTGTATTGTTGAGTTGTGCCCGAGTGCCAACGATTGATTATTAATCAAAGGTTTTTATATAAACTGTTTTAATGCATGGTTTTATATAAAATGTTTTTATAATGTTATTGAAATGACAGAGATTATCTCACTAGACCGTTTGGTATAACCCTCATTTTGTTTTCAAAAATATGCATTTCAGGTAAATTCTATATTGAGATTGCTAGCCTGAAGAAAGGGTAAATGGTAATTATATAGATGAAAGTTTTCTCAAATCGGTTCGTTAGCATTGTCGGGTTATTTAGTTTTATTCCATCGTTATTTTTTTTGACGATTCTGGGAAGATTGTTTTATTCCATTATTCTTGGATCGTAGTTTTAGTTGGTTTCCTGAATATGTGAATGGTTTCATGTTATTAAGGTTATATCGATATGTTTCATAGTTTCCTCTCTCTCTCTCTCTCTCTCTCTCTCTCTCTCTCTCCATTTTCTTCTTTTTACCATTTACCCATTTCTAATTTTGCAACCAATTGTTGAAGCCGAAATCAAGTTAAAATAAGTCATTTTTGTATGTGTAAAATTGTTGCTCGGACATAAATTTGCTATGAAAAAGGATTCGAAAATTATTGTTGAAGCCGAAATCAAGTTAAGATAAGTCATTTTTGTTTGTGTAAAATTGTTGCTCGAACATAAATTTTCTATGAAAAAGGATTCGAAATTTATTGTTGAAGATGAAATCAAGTTAAAAGATAATTAACGAATAAACTATTTAAAATAATTAGAGAAGAGACACGATACATAAAGTTCTAAAGTCAGTGGGGGTATAGTCGTAATCATGTTTAATGTATTAGTTAGTATTTATGAAAAATTAAAAAATGTTAATGAGTCAACTCCCCCAACAAGATATATCTTGACTCGTTGATCGAAACTTGTTTTGATATGTTGTCCAACTCGGCTCACCCATCTATCTTAGCACATATATGTATATTAGAATTCTACTCGTGCAATGCAACATGATATATCCCGATTTTAATGTTCTAGTTTATTTTAATGTGTGGTTTTGAGAAAACGGTTAAAGTTTTTTTTTATAAATTTGTTTAAAGAATGACGTTTTTTTAGGAGTTCATGATTTGAGGATTTGAAAGTGGTTAGAGATAATGATTAATTAATAAGACTCCACGATTTAAGGATTTGAAGGTTGTTAGAGATAAGTATTAATCAAGTAATTAGCATTAAAAGCGGTACATAAAGCTTAATTAGTTGTTTTAAGAGATTTTAAGTATTTAGCATTAAATAGCGGTACATGAAGCTTTAGGAGTTGTTTTTAAGAATTTTTCTTAAATGTTTTATAATATAGTATAAATATCGGTGTTGTAGAAATTTCTTGCAATAAAATATAAGTATAAATACAAAAAAGAAAAATGATATGTAACATTCCAATGGACCAACCTAACCCGGTTAATTTGTGCATATATATATGTATATATATATATATATATATATATATATATATAGAGAGAGAGAGAGAGAGAGAGAAAGAGAGAGAGAGAGAGAGATAAAGGTTCAAATGAGAACAATAACTATTTATGAAAACATGAAAAACGGTCGTCCATGTACAAAATCAGATGTGATTTTACATTAACTGGACGCGGGCGACCTTAACCGTGACTTGCAAGTCACGTGGCAAGTCGCGTAAGTCATATATGAATTTGTACGTTTACCCATATGATTTTGTACATAGGCGGCCGTTTTCGTGTTTTTTTAAATTGTTAGTGTTCTCGTTTGAACTCACCTCTCTCTCTATATATATATATATATATCTATATCTATATCTATATCTATATCTATACTACTTTAATATTGGTTTAGACCAAAACTCTTAATTACAATTCTTAAAGCTTGAGGTACCACCATTTTATGCAAGAGTTTTAAAAAACTCTTAATTACAACTTATATAGCATATTGTACAAGCTGTTAAAGCCTTCTTTTATTCATCACTATCAACACCATTCTAGGGATGGTCAGAGGTACCTTTCTCCTTCTTATAATTTCTCTCCTCTTTCAAGCTTTGAACGGTTCCCAATAATTCAAATTTCAAACTTTAGGATTCATATATCTCGAATCCGGCACCATGCTTTGATTTCTCCCAAGTTTGAAGCAACATCGACCATTACTCTACGTTGTTCTCTTTCTCTCTTACATTTGGGGTGTTAAAGGAGTAGGAGCTTCAGAAAATATGTGTAATTCTTGAAGTAAGTAGATGTTTATTACTTTATTTTAGCTCTCCTTTGCATAAATGTTTCAGGCTTTTCTATCTTATGAACACACCTCAAGCTTTCTCCCAAAATAAAACTTCTTATGATACCAGTATGTTTTTTCAGCTTACAAGCTTGTCTTCCCAAATATGGCTTCCCAATGCTGTGTTTCAGCTCTAGCTCCATCATAGGTTTGATCTTTTGCTCCCATCCCTCTCTCCCTCTTAACGGTGCTCTCTCTCTCTCTCTCTCTCTATTAATGGTTCAAACAAGTTTTGGTTGCTGAGAAATCCCTTTGCTGGCTTCTGTTTCGGGTAAATCTATATTATTATTGATTTTTATACAAGATCTGTGTTACTACTTCACCTCCATCGATGCCCGAACTACTTCACATCTATTCATCATAACGCATCTGCCATTTTTTAACTCTTATTAACCATTCATTCGTTTATGTAACAGATATCAAGGGTCCTGAAGGTACCGTTCATGAAAAAGGCGGTTTTTAAGTTAAAATTCAGATATCCCAAAGGTAATGATCTATAACTGAATGGGATTTGTTATGTAGACCAAGTGTTTGTTGTTTTGTCTGTGTGAACGATGTAGATGGATTTGGGTGTTTTTATAGGTACCCGTTTCAGCCACCGATTCTAACATTTAGCACTCCTATATACCATCCAAGTATCGATACAGGAGGACGAATCTCTCTCGATATTCTTAACCTCCCTACAAAGGTGAGTTCTTTAGCGAAGCAATGGCTTTATGGTTTTAGAGTTGTTGTTCGAAACTGTCAATTTCAGATCATATATGGTTTTGTGGAGTTGAACTTGTTTGTTGTTGGACTTTTTTTGTTGTTTGGGGATGCTCTTGATTGTATCTGGTTTCTTGACAGTGATTGGTTGGTCCAGTTTGATACTCGGTCCAGTAGCCTCAGAGTTGCAATGGCGGTAGGCCAAATTGCCTATTATTAAGACATTAATTTTGACATATTTTTTGTCTTATAAAACCAGACTTTGTTGTAAATTGTAATGTATATGTTAATTATAAACTGTTAATTGCCAAATTAAAAAACCATTGTAGGTTAAGTGTTTTATATATATATATATATATATATAAAGAAAGCTATATATAACATAATTTGAGAGATGAAATGCAATGTTTTTCAGGAAAGCCGAACCAGGAGAAAATTGGAACTGCTTTCTATGTGGCTCCAGAAGTTTTGCTATGTCAAGGATATGGAAAAGAAGTAAATATATGGAGTGTAGGTGTGATTCTGTATATTTTAAGCATTGGGGTGCCTCCCTTTTATGGTGGTAAGAATATCAACATCCTGTAACATCTTAATTTGTTGTTTAATTATATATATAGGCTTCGGTTTCGGTTTCGGTGAGAAGTTGAGGTTAACTTGAGAAGCGTGAAAAGTGGTTATCAACCGTTGGATGTAAAATGGATGCACATTAAGATGAGATGCACCGAGATAACATGCACTAGATTAATTACCTCCTAAGCCGCAATTCATGGGATGGCATTTGATTAAAAAATGATCAACGATTCATATCCACTCCTCATGTTAACCTCAACTTTTCATACGATGTTTCGCCTATATCTATTACTACATTAATATTGGCTTAAACCAAAGGCCTTAAATACAAGTTTTTATGCGTTGAATACCACTCTTTTATGCATAAAAGTACAAAATCTTTTAAATACAGTTATTAAAGCATAGTGTACACATGTAGGACATGGGTTCTAATGTTTATGGGTTAGTGTAGGACCATGGTAAAGGACTGGTTGCTAATAATTTTGGGTTAGTTTAGGACCGGCTAAAGGATTTATTGTTACCAAGGAGAAATTTTAAGTGTTCCATGTTTTATCTTATTCATTTATATCAAATAAGGCAGAAATTTTTGGTTATAGACCGATCTACCATTAAAATATATATGCACGACTGCAGGGCTATGGGATGACGGAAGCAGGACCCATCTTGTCTATGAGTGCAGCGTTCGCTAAACAACCTTTGGGCACCAAGTCGGGTTCTTGTGGGACTGTTGTCAGGAATGTTGAGCTCAGGGTCATCGACCTCGACACCCATTACTCTCTCGGATATAACCATCCGTGGTCCTTAGATTATGAAAGGTATCCAACCTTTATCCTTGTTTGATTTACCCGGTAAGCGCTAACCGTGATAAGACTCGTCGCCCTCATTTACCGGGTAAGACTCTTGGTCCTTGCCTTCCTCTTACCGTGTAAGATTTTTGGGCCATACCATATTCATCCGGTAAGGTAATGCAACTTGGTAAACACTTAACCGAGTAAGCATGTGGTAAGCGACCCCTGACACCTTTCCCTTTTACTTCAACTTTGTTACATAAATTGGCTAATTTCCCTGTGTTTTGCAGGCAATGAAGGAATTAAATTTGAAGAAGCTTAAAGATGCATTTGATTGGTATGTTGTTCGGTTTCTTAAAGTTGAAGAAGCTTTCTAAATAAATTCAAGTTCTTGAATATCTATTGAGACGAGTATCATAATTGTATATCTTTAATTAAGGTGGATTGTTATATGAAAGTTTTTGGTAAGATCCATTGTGTTTAACCTTTCATAAAGTTAGTGTTATCTTAAGAGTTCTCATTGCTCAAACTTAATATATTAAGTACTTGGTCCTCAGGTCATGTTGGTAGAGTGGTTTAGTGATGAGAAATTGATATTAGACATGGCAAATATTTATTATGATGGATCGATGGTATTTGTAATGCAATTTCTCAAAGGCTAATCATCAGGAAGTACTAAATCCTTGCAAAATGTTGGAATTTGAGGGGTACATGAGTAATTGATTATGAAATGTTTTACAAAATGTAAGTGAAATAAGTCGTTTACCCAATTGTTATCGCCCGATAAGATTCAACACTTTCACGTAACTTAACGGGTAAGATTTTAATCTATTAAAACGACATTGTATAAAACATTTTTTACATGTATCCTCATAAGTGGGTTATTGAAGTCTAGACTCTAGACACTCGGACTATTGTGCTTGGACATCTTTGTTAAGAGTTAACTACTACAACACATCTTTCAAGACCAAAACTTTATAGGACACAAAGATATCTAAATGTACTAATAATACACTATAATAATACACTACTTTATATGATGCAAAGAATGTCTAAGAGCATCTCCAACAGCATTTCCAAATTTTTTCTAAAATAGAGATTTTTAGCAAACCATTGCTAAAATAATTTCAGCTCAACTCCAACAGCATTCCTAAATTTAGCAAACCATAGAGCTTTTTCCTATATTTAGCAAACCATTGAGATTTTTTTAGAAAATCTCAATTTTAGCAAATCTGTTGGAGATGGATAGCAAACCAAAAACCCCTTTTTTCTATTTTAGCAAATTTGTTGGAGATGCTCTAAATATACTAATACACTACTTTCTATGACACAAAGAATGTTTAAATATATTGTTATAATTTTCATGAGTTTATGATTTTAGTCGAAAGGGAAAAGCCATTGAAAGCCAAACAGGATGCCATAAACAAAGTCCGGACATCCAATCCTCAATCTATTATAACAAGAGAACTACATACACGAAATTTATGATCTTACGGTATAAATATGTTTCAATTAAATATTTTCATGTTTTTACAGAACATGTTTACAACTGAGCACTTCACGAGAACAAAACCACATTCTAGATATATGGATGTGCATTATTACACACGATTGTATTTATGTTTGGTTCACGCACAAATTTCAAAATTTATTAGTTGGATTGCAAATAAGCCACACAAACTCATGAAATAAAATTGAGATGGATGGAGAAACATGACATGAAGGCTAAGTTAGTGACCCAGAATTGTGATTTACCCGCGCTGCATCGCGCGGGTACACAACTAGTATATATATATAGTTTATCTAATTAACTTGTTGACTCGACAATCCAATTGGCTAAAATGGCATATTGAACAAGAATGAAGGTACAAGATGCAATACCTTCATGGATTGCTTGTACAAGATTTCCTCTAGAGTTTCTTGCATAAAGCGTCAGATTTTCCCCTGTTTTTGCATTGAAATCATCTATGACGATTTCCATGGCAACTCTGACTTCTTTGCCAGCTCGAGATGTCATGTCCGTAATTGCACCAATAACAAACGCATCACTTGTTGAAGCATACGCGATGTTAATTTTATAATTTGAATAAGATAAAAATAATAAAATAGTAATAATAAATACATGAAAATAATCAAGTGTGTTCCTCATTATAAGGAAATATGATGCCCAAAGAGAATCCCCCACCAAGATTTCTCAAGTGCTTCCCCATACGTTCAAATATATATAGGGAGAGAGAGAGAAAAAGACAAGTATATGAACTTTTTATATATATATATATATATATATATATATATATATATTATATGTTTTTATTTATAATATAGATATTATGCTATACTCCACTCCCTCATCGTATATTAATTTAATATACGATGAGGGAGTGGAGTATAACATAATATCTATATTATAAATAAAAACTTATCTAACAAGTTTTAAAGAATTTTTTAAACTTGGACCTTTCTTTAGTTTTCTATATTTTAAAGAACAATATAAAAAAGCTGTTGGAGCAATATAAAAAACAAAAATGCAAGTTTCTCTATTTTAGATAAGTGCTCTTACCAACTTCGCATTTGGCCATTTGACCATTTTCTTTTTTCCTTCTAATACTTTAATTATTTTACAAACTTATTATTTGTCTGCACGATTGTCCGGTCATATTTGGTATAAATGAAATAGATTTAAAATTTATGTTACAAACTTCAATAATCTTCTTATATATTCTTCTTCTAATATTGAAAAGTCAACTAATATCCACGTAATATAGAAAGTGATGTGTGTAATATAGATAGCAAGAGAGAGGGAGAGATTTTAATACACATGTAAACTTACAAGTAAATTTATTCATATTCAGTTTAAGTCGATCAATACAGGTTAAAGTCCACGAAATATCACGTTATTAGTCAAAACCACACAATTGACAAAATTGCATCAATGCTTCTTGACCATTTGTCCAAGTCATATTCACGTACATACATACGAAGTTTCATGTAATAACGATCCTATTACTGAGTAACAAGTCAACAATTTATAATATATCTTCATCAGGATTTTGACTTGATACGTTTTCTGTAATAGCAACTTCGTTACACCTTCCTTTCACCGTCCATATGTAATCCAATGCTCAAGGAAAGCCACTTGAATTTATTTTTTATATTCCACAAATTGTATATAATTTATTTAAATGTATTTATAAATAAATCCATAAGTCGTTTGAATTCGTTATTGAAAAGGATGTTTTTGAATTTAAAAAAAAAGATGCAATAATAATAATTCAAGAATGATTTTAATAAATCCTATTCGAATATTTTTTTTATTGACTCTTTCCACCATCTCCTCCCACTTGTTTTTTATTTTCCAACTAGTGGTCTATATCGCGCGTTGCACGATATTCGGAAAACATGTTATTTTTAATAATAGAATAGGTTAATATATAAATTAAAATGATCAATATGGAAAAAAGTTATAGTTTTTGAGTATTAAAAGATTATTGATCAACAATGCAATTATCCACCCCTTCAACAGACATATATATAAATCTATTCATAAATCATGCAAATTTAATACAAATATGCATTTCAATTCTATTTTCTTGACTATTGTTAAAAGAGTACACGGTTTTTTTATTTGAATTAACAACTCTATATCTCAAGAATTTGCAACCACCTAGAAAATTTTCACGATATGCACCAAACCTTCCTTCAACAGATGCTTAAACTTCGACACCAAATTCTTCCAGACTCCTGTAGCTATTAGGTTCCCTGAAATAAGATAAAAATAAAGTAAGTTGGTATAAATCCTTATATTGAATATTGTAATTTTAAACTTGTAGATACACATTGATCCGTATTACAAAGTGGACATACCATTTCAATAAGGACTATATCCAAATTAATTAGTTCTTTGTCTTTTTTAGTTCAAAGACTCTAGAATCGGCAAATTCTTACCTTAATCACTCAATATTCATTAGCTCCCAAAATTTTCAACTTTATGAACGACAAAACCTACATTTTCCACAAATGTTAAAGAAATTTTATTTTATGCATATAAATAAGAATGTATTAATGTTACAAACCTTGAAATTTTGCAAAACACATATATACCATTTCCTTCTTGTAATAAAACAGTTAAACTTAGTGACCAAGTTTGTCAGAGTCGTCATTAGTGACCCTAAACAACAACAACAACAACAAAACCAATTGATAAGCATAACAAAATTTGTTAATAACTGGTATTAACATAAGAATAAAGTTATATAAAAACACACAATTTCATGAATTAGAACCATATCAAAACTAATCAAATCTTCATTGATGATAAAGAATAGTTTTAATCTCATAAAAAAGATAGATAGATTATCAACATAATGTTTTATTGAATTAATGATAGGTTTCTTCAATTGCTAAGAAGAAATAGTCTCAAATGTGCTTTGTGTCAATATTAATAGTTTTTTTTATCATATATTGTTATCAAAATAAAGGATGATAAGAAGAAAAAGAAATAAAGGATGATAAAATTGAATTTTTTTCATATTGATTGTTATGTAATAAAAAATAAAAATAAAAGGTTTATAAATTAATGTAATGAATCTAGATTAAAAATAAATCAAAATGACAAAACAAATATATAGATATGATTGAACATTCTTATTAATTTTTTCATGATGAAATGTATTAAATTATCATAAGTATTTGATATATGTATATATATATTCTTAATATTTAAAGAAGAATATGAAAAGTTAGGTCAGTTAATTAGGTATATTGATTATAATAATTACAAAAATATAAGAAATATTTAATCAATTAATGCGATATAAATATACAATTTAAAAAAAAAATTCAAGCATTCACAAAATTACAACAGGCATTTCTTTTGCCTTTCTTTTATAATAATATATTGATATTAATGTATTAATTATTGTGTAAATAAAAAAATAAATAGTAAATATTATATTGAAATGTATTAAAATGTCATAAGTATGTCTTTTGTATTTATTGATTTATGGTAATTAAGAAAAGAATATCAAATGTTATATCAATAATGAGGTGTATTGATATATATAATAAATACAAAAATACATTAATATTTGATCAATTAGTTATATGTATATATCTATACATTTAAAACACTAAAAACTCGATAAATAATCATAACAATAATTCAATCATTCTTAAAATGCCAACATACATTACTTTAACCTTTTTTCGTAATAGCATATTGATATTAATGTATTGATTGTTATACAAATAGAAAATGAATAGTAAATAAAGTTAAATTTTTTTAATTAAATTAATTGTTAAACTAATACTATAAAATGTAAATAAATAGACTCGCTACAAAATAGAAAAAATTACACGTAAATAGAAAAAATTAATCATATTATATTGATTGTTTTGTAAAGAAAAAATAATGGTAAATAAATATTAAAGTTAAACTAATGGAATAAAAGAGAATAAAAAAAATTATTCATATTGATTGTTATGTAAATAAAAAATGGAAATCTAAAATAAAATAATTTCTTTTAACTTGTTACAAACCAAAATTATGAAACTTTTCAACAAAAAAGCATTTCAACCTTTAATCCATAAAACTTTTCAACAAAAAAATATTTCAACCTTTGATCATGAAAGGATTTTTCCACTAAAATTTGAGAATGATTTTTGGGGATGAAGTAGTAGACACCATAAATTCTTACAAAAATAACAATTTTAATGTCATTAGAAAAAATCTTGATAATAAGTTAACGCAATTATCTATCACATATACACGACTAATGTCAATAACGCTTAATTTGATTTTTTCTTTTATCAGATCTTGTAATCACAAAATATAAAAAATTATTCAAATATATATATATATATATATATATAAAAAAAATATAAAAAATTTATTCAAATATATAAATATGTATATATAATTTAATAGTAAACACAATTGCTATGATAACAACAAATCCAACAATATGAAAATGAAAAATATGTAATAACAACTCACATTTTTTTAAGAATATAATTTTATATACTTGTTTACATTCTTCCATATCTTCTTCAACTCTCATATTATTCATCATCCACCAAAGAAACAACTATGTAATAATAAAACACATTTTTTCAATAATATAACTTCGACATACCTGTTTATAGTCTTTCATATCTTTTTCAGCTCTCATCGATTGTCTTCATTCTTCACCAAAGGAATAAATATGTAATAACAAACTTACATTTTTTTCAAGAATATAACTTCTAAATACTTGTTTATAGTCTTCTATATCTTCTTCAACTCTCATCTTATGCATTCTACACCAAAAGGAAGTTCTAGAGTTTAACATTCTTTATTGTTGCAACATAAAAAACCAAACCTTATTAAGAAATTTTTGATAATAAATAAAGAAGCAAATCAAAAGTTGGAAGTTAAACTTAAGCATGTAAAATTACCAAGAAACCCATCTTAATAATGAATTACATATTTTCCATATAGGGGTGAAAATGTCTTTTACATATTCAACATTTAAAAAATCAAAAAATTGAGAAAAAAGATAGAGGAGATTTTAAGCTTTAGATGGTGCCACCTCATTCTTCTTGATTTTTGTTTTTATATAGATATAGATTTATATTCGAATATGTGTCATTTGATTTTCTAGATCATGCAAACACTTGTTCTCCTTTTTTTGGGTTGTATGTTGACACTCCTTAAATGTGTGTGTGTGCATGATTTCATAAAAATATGTCGTCAACGCTATTTTATTTGGATGGTAATTCCCAATTCTATACGGTGCCATGAAAGCGATTTGAAATCTAATCAAAATATTGAAATGAGTAACCTACAAAAATAATCAAACATTTGAACTAGTCTAAGTTAATGCTTTTGATAATAAAGAATTTTTTAATTATTTTTTAATAAATAAAAATTACATGGGATAATTGGTATTTCATGGAATTTTTTATAAGATTGTTTTAAAATACGTTAAAAACATTTGTTTTGTGATAAACAATTAATAAACGATATTTTAATTATTCTTATAATTACTAATATAATAAAATCAATGAAAAATAAAACTCAATTTCAGTTCAAATTTTACAAATTAAATAGACCAAAGATAATTTTATTGGGAAATTAATTAAAATACCCTAAGTTTGACCAACTGTTACCAAAATACCCTAAATTTTTTCAATTTTGCAAAAATACCCAAATTACCCGCGATCGCGGGCTAGGGCTGACGTGGCACGTATTTTGGCCCCAAATGCCCCGCGAAGCCCCTCAACTTTGGCCGCGGTGCACTTTTGGTCCCTGCCCGCGATCGCAGCCCGCGATGGGCCGTGATGGACCAAAATTTACAGTTTTGGTCCCTGAAAATTTACACTTTTGGTCCCTGAAAATTTACACTTTCAGCCCCTGTACTTAGACGAATCTTGCATGCTTTTACTGTTTTTTTCCACAATTATTGTACTTTGAAGACCGATTTGTGGTTGAAATTCATTTGCATGTTTGAGATTTCATCCATAAATATCAGTAATATGCAATTCACAATTCACACTTGTTCTTGCTTTCTTTCTTGATTTCTCTCTTGTTTTCTTTCTTTGAATTGCTTTCTCTCTTGATTTCTCTTCTCTCATTTCATCCACAAATGGCATCGTCATCAAACCCTAAGTCTACTCTTGAAAAAATGCCACCTCAAATCGAGGTCGCCATAGCAAAAAAGGAAAATGAGATAGATGAACTAACAGAAGAGTGGAGAAAAATTATGGACAGGAAGACAGTCCATTTGAGAAAGATCAAAGAGGAAGACAGGGAGATCAAAAGGATGAAAGAGGATATAAAAGCTAGGGAGGCTCGTGTTCGTCGAGAACAAGAAGCAATTCACCATATTCTGCAAGACTTCGCAATTATTCAAGCGAAGGTAAACGAGAAGCAAGCTTGGATTGATGAAACTAAATCAATTTTTAAGTAGGTGGTGGTTGTTTTAGTTGTTTTGTATTTTTTTTTCTTGTTTTGTATTTTTTTACTGTGTTGTTATTTTGTAGTTTTTGTTGTTGTTAATTTCTCTGAAAAGTAGTTTTTAAGCCGCTGAACCACGGTTATGTTGGATACATCATGCAAGGTCAAGTCAGAGGTTACCTCATTCGTGGGCCTACTCCTCTTGTAGAATATATGACAACCCTCAACTCATTTGCTAAAGTGTGTGCGAGTTGTGGTACACAATGGCCATACGTGGTTGCAAAAGCAGAAGCCGTTGAAGAAGGGTCAGAAAGATTGAAGATGAAGAGCTTGTTGGATGGAATACAAACTAGCTGTGTTATCAATGTTCATTTAGAAGCATATGTATGTGTGTATATATAATATGAAATGGGGTTTTGACAAGTTGGTATCACTGGACTCATTTAAGAATTGTGAAAATGGGTATTTGACGAATGATGATTCATGTGTGTTTGGAGCTGAAGTATTTGCAGTTACAGAGTATGCACAAAAGGATCGATAATAAAATAAATAAAACGTATTTTAACTATAAGGGTGTGTTTGGTACGCAGACTGGATGGGACGGGACGGGACTGAACTGAAGAAGATAATTTTAATATAAGTTACATTGGAAATACATCGATCATTTTGTGCATACTCTGTAACTGCAAATACTTCAGCTCCAAACACACATGAATCATCATTCGCCAAATACCCATTTTCACAATTCTTAAATGAGTCCAGTGATACCAACTTGTCAAAACCCCATTTAATATTCTTCTCGTGAAACCTTCTCCTATTGCCATTCACGATATCTATAAACACATTCAAATAATAATAATTTAAAACGATTTAATGAATTAGTTAATATATGATTATTATGTTAATGCGATAGGAGTGTAAAACAAAATTGAAAAAAAATAAGAGATGTACCATAAATTAAATAATTAACTATAATGTTGGTGCAAGTGTACCACATCTCTATATATTTTATATATTTATTTTGATGATTACAAACACACCGCATTATTGTTTATCTAACAATTTAATCCAAGTGTGCAGTTGTTGAAGAACACGAAGATTTAATCTGAAGGGTTCAAGACGGAAGTGTTTACGTCGTCATTATTGTTTTTAACTAATAATGATAAACACCCTAAAATAATATACCACTTGGATATTTCTAAAAACCATAATTGATTTTAATTAAATAAGGTTTATTGAGAAGATCCAGCAAGATTGGTTGCGTCCTGGAAGGTGTCTATTCTGACGCCGGTATACCGTGGAGAATGCCCGGTATACCGCGGGTACATATTGGCCGGTATACCGCGGGTGTTCAGCCGGTATACCGCGGCAGGCGTGGTGTTTGTTTCTGATTGGTTGGAAGTACTTTTTCTGACGGCGGTATACCGCGAGTCCTAGCCGGTATACCGCGGGTACGTATTCCAGAAGTCAACTTTGCATGAGAGCCGTTGAGTGTCAGTGTACTTTTGTCTGCACGGTATACCGCGTGCATTTGGCGGTATACCGCGGATTGCATGTTTCCGTTGGAGATGCTGATATATAAAGAAGCATGCTGGTGATGAAGAAGATAGACCACACAAACAGCAACAACAACAATCCAAACTCTCAGCTCTCTCACTCTCACTTATTTTATATATATATATTTTATAAAACATTTTTTATAAAATATCCAAGTGTGAGATATTATACAAGAGTGATTACCCATTGTGAGTTATACTCCTCTTGTAAGTATTTGAATAACGGGTGTGTGATCCTGTTTATCTCATAGCAGAGGCTTGAGAAACTATTACAAATTCCTTTGTATTTGGTTTGTATTCTACCGTAAAGAATACATTTATTGGATCGTGTCGAGAAGTGTCTCGGCTGCTGGTTTATCACAGTTGGTGGTAAATCAGTAAATCTCCGTGTCAAGTATCTCTAACCTTTATCTCTTTATTTATTCCGCTGTGCTTTATTATATTTGTTTATATAAACTGCTTTGCATTTATATTTATTTATATAATATCTGTGTATCTGTTTGTACTTACACTCTTCTGTACTTTTCCGCACTTACTCTGTATTTATTTATAAAAAGATTTTTTGAAAGTAAAAGATTTTAAATACAACCTTACCCCCCCCTAGGTTGTCTAACATATAAGGTTATGAATTTTAATGTATAACTGTATATGATATATATTAAAATATATAAATCCAAAAAAATTCAAGATTGGGCTCATTTCGAACGTATCGAAGAGACGATTATAATGGTGGAATTTATTAAAATTAAAACGTATCTAATATGAATATATTTATCATTTACAAATTAGATGTGTTATCAATGTTCATTTAGAATCATATGTATGTGTGTAAATATATCATTTACAAATCAGTGTTTAGATCAACAGTATCATATGTGTTTGTTCCATATGGTTCAAGCTGTGACGGGCCCGGGGTGTGACTGACAGAATGTCTCCTTGGCACGGTTGAAGGGGCGGGATTTGGACACTCTCCACGAGTGTGTCCTACGCATTGGCACCGAGTACATCTTCGTTGTATCGAACTTTCACCACGTGATGGACGTCGGTCGTTCTTTCTCGGTCTCCCGGCCCTGTTCTTATCCATTAAAGGTGGATAGCATAGTGGAAGCGGGTCGGGTGGATACACCCATGCTGCAGGGGGTCCAGCTGGGTTTATTACCTCCACGTATGTTTTCCGGTAATATTCGGACGTGAAGAAAGGTACAGCCAAGTCGCTGCAATCTGTACGACCCATATATGTTGCTGCAGCGATGGCATGGCCGCACGGTAACCCAGATTTATCCCATTCGCGACACGAACAAAGGTGGTCTTCCATATTCACAATCGCGTGAATATAGTCATCATGCACCTCGTACTTCCCATACCCGATTGCTCTTACCGGCCATGTCGCCGCACGACGCGCCCTGTATTGAACGATATTCTCCGTCGTTGGTGTGAGTGCATTTTGCATCTCAGCTCCTTTTATGCGTCGAATTTGGTACCACTCTTGTTGAAAGGCCCGAAAGTAGTCCATAAGATTAACAATCAGACATTTACGCGCAAAACGGGAGAGTGCATTCACAGACTCTGCACTATTCGAGGTCAGAATGTCATACCGTTGTCCAGGAAAATGGGCCGCGGACCACCTCTCCGGTCCAGCATCGTCAAAGACTTTGGCTGCTTCCTTGACACAGTATCGTAGCATATTCATGTACTTGTTAAACTCCCGATCCGTATATGCTCTGCATGCCGCCCAATAGATATCCTTGTAGGTGGTAATACGTTTGTCCTTAGATTTGGCGTTCATCTCCAAATGTCGACATCATATGGCGTGAGGGGCGTTTGGGTACATGGCAGAGATTGCGGCGCTTATGGAAGGAGCCCTGTCAGACATAAACACCAACCCTTGCGGGTCTCCGATAGCTTGTCTCAACATGGACATAAACCAAGTCCACTCGTCCCCGGTTTCAGACTTGCCTACGCCGAAAGCTACTGGAACGATGGAGTTATCCCCGTCCATGACAACCGTCAGGAACATCATACCCAAGTAACGGCCCTTTAAATGGGCTGCGTCTATTATCAGGACACGACGTAGATTTGCCACAAATGTGCGGATCTGCAAAAACATAGGTTAAAATGTTATAGTTTATAATGTGTAAATGTTATAGTTTATAACGTGTAAACATATGACGTGTTAAAATACGTACCGCGGGTCCAAGGGCCACGAAGCACATCTCAAACCGTCCACGTGAATCGGTCCGTAGTTGCGTGACAGTACCAGGGTTCTGCAGCTGCAAATTATATAAATATGTCGGGAGTCGTTCATACGACTCCTCGAACGTGCCTCTCACCATAAACAGTGCATGGTAGCGCGCACGCCACGCTTGGTGGTAATCAATCGTGACGCCGAACTGCCGGTGAACGTCGTGGACGATGTCCTTTGGACGCAATGACCTGCTAACATCAAGAAATTTGTTTTTCAGGATCGCACCCAAAGTCTTTTTGCCGGCTTGTTTGTGGTGGGGATTAAGTTGCGTCCTCGTACAAGTGTGTACGTCGTGCAACTTTCTAATCATTATCGCCCCTCCTTTGGGACCCGTGTGAATCGCGTACAACCTCCACTCACACTTTTCTCTAGCACATTCAACTACGTATTTGCTTTTGTCAGATGCCCGCACGCGACTTTGGAAACCCTCTTCCAAGAACTTGAGTCCGATCTGACTTGCTAAGAGATCTTTCGAATCGAATATCTGACCTGCTGTTAAACTTTCACTGCGAATATAAGGTGTAGGTTCGTAGCTTTGTGTCTGGGTATGGGAGTCTGGAAGAATAGGGGCATATCAAAAAAGTCATTTATCTGACTACATGATTTTCTACTAGGGGTATATTCTTCGTGATCATCATTATCGGTGTCTGATCTGTCTATTTCAGAATTACCCGTTCTGAAAACGTGGGTTTCGTCATCAGCAACTCCAGCAGTACGCCATTCGTGTGGTTGTGGTGGTTGTTGTTGTTGAGAATCAGGCTGCTCTATTTGTTGAGAATCAGGCTGCTCTATTTGTTGAGAATCACCCTCCTCGTCACCGTCGTCGTCACTGTCAGATACGCCGGGATACACAAAGAGTAATGGGGGTCTTTCTGAATCGACTGCAAGGTGCAGAAAAGTAGAGATATCCCCATCGTTGGATAAATCCACAAATGACCCATCGCCATTTTTAAACACTAACTTGCAAATATTAGAAGAGTTGATTCCACATTTTTGCATGGCGTATGCAACAAACTTCTGATAAGTATAGTTTACTGACACTTTTTACACCATGCTTAGATTTATAAGCAAAATTCCACTCATTGTTATCTTGCACCCATTCACCATCAAAACAGAAATATAGCTTAGCTTTTGCAACAAATGAACTCATTTTTTCAGTAGTATCTCAAACACAAAATATTGCAGAAAGAAATATTGCAACAATGAAATCGTTGTGTGGGGATTATGGCTTGCATTTTACGTCTATTTATCAATGAAACAACCAACATATCAGAAAACCAATCTCTCATTTCATCCACAAACTGGTATTCCAAAAACATTGATTTAACATTGATTCAAACATGCAAATGAATTTCAACCACAAATCCGTCTTTAAAGTGCAATAATTGTGGAAAAAAAACAGTAAAATATGCAAGATTCGTCTAAGTTTAGGGGCTGAAAGTGTAAATTTTCAGAGACAAAAACTGTAAATTTTGGTCCATCGCGGGCAGGGACCAAAAGTGCACCGCGGCCAAAGTTGAGGGGCTTCGCGGGGCATTTGGGGCCAAAATACGTGCCACGTCAGCCCTAGCCCGCGATCGCGGGATCCATCGCGGGTATTTTGGGTATTTTTGCAAAATTGAAAAAAATTAGGGTATTTTGGTAACTCAATGTTTGACTTAGGATATTTTAATTAATTTCCCAATTTTATTTTTTGTATTTAGCATATATAAATATTATATACTTCAAACAAAAATCTCTTTAAAGAAAATTTAATCAAATCAAAAGCCCTTTTTATCATGGCCCATATTTGTCGGTAAAAGGTTTATTGGGCTAAGCCCAACAAAATTGGAAATCCATAAAATGATATGAGACCACATTGAACCATTGAACCGTAAACAAAGTTGCAAACCCTTGAAAAAACCGACACCATATTAAGCCGTCGCCGGTGTCCACTCGTCGTAAACATTGTTCAGTTTTTCTCCGTTGCCGCCATACTAACCTCGCCGGCGAAGTCTCTTAATCACAGAATACGGTAGCAATATGCATTAACAACAATGGACCTTTCACAGGAATTCTATGAAGAAGAAGACATTAACAAACTTAAAAAGAGTAAAACAACGAAGACGAATCGGAGTAAGATCGATGACGGAGTCGTCGTTGAATCATCGAAGAAGAGGAACATTAAAGGAATCGTGTTATCTATAACGAAGCCTTCGTATACTTTAAAGAGAGGCATTGGGCGAGATTTACGGAGTTTGCGGCGGGAACATCGGAATAGACTGCGATACCTTCTCCGGCAACTGGTTCGGCGTCAAAATTGGGATGAAGCCTCCGGCGTGTTGAGCGTGTTGTTGAAGGGGACGCACAGGGAGAACAGTTTATCGACGAATCGGACTAAATATTGGGTACATTTGTTTCCGCCATTGTATTTGCCTGTTTTAATTGATACACTCCGAATTGATCAACTTCCGACGTCCGATGGTCTAAGATATACTTAAATTCAATCGGTTAATTTAATGTACCTCTTCCACAAACATAGAAGAGAACAGTATGTATCGTAAACCGTGTATATATCTTCCACAAATATAGTAAGGATGCATGCTATTGGAAATTAGAGATACATTTTGAACTAAAAACAACTACCAAAGTCATACTAGTAGTGTTTGATGCGAATTATCTGACTTCCAGCATATACAACACCCTTGTCACTTGGTTTTATAAGTTTTTGGATATATATTAGCAGCTGTTGTTTCTTTTTTTGGTACCTTAAGTGGTTTTCATCCCTGTCATGTATCTTGGATTCTGTAGCAGTATGGAAGCTCTTATTTACACAATTTTAGCAGCGGTGCCGGCACATACAGATGAGTCCATGGAAAGCCACCATTGACTAGTTTCCTAAATGGTCTTATATTCTTAGTAACATAAGCAATGTACCTAAAAATATACACAGGGTTATTTCAGGGATCTTGTATCAGTTCATACTAAACAAAGAAGATAACGTCTCTTATTGTGATCAATATGGAGTGCTAACACCTCTGTTGGGATGTAGGCTTCGGCCCACTGATCAGGAAAAGGGAGAGGCGCAGAATTAGAGCCGGCCCTAGGCCCTCTACCCTAGTTTCCTTAATTAGGAGTTTACCCTAATTATGTTTGTCTATATATTGATCCCATTGTACTTGTAAACATCGTAGCACCTAATAAGAAAAACCCTAGTTGCCCCCGTGGATTAGCATGATCACCCTGATCGTGTGAACCACGTAAATTCTCGTGTTCTTTTCTTGCTTTCGGCTGTGTGCGTATTGTGTGTGTAACGTTTGTCCTAACAACCTCTGAATTTTGAAATTGATTCCTAAATGTCAAGGCTAGTTTGATATTGAGGTGTGTGTGTGTGTGTGTATTGGGATGGGTGGGTATTTATCTGTAAAAAAATGCATCTTTTGATGTAGGTATTTGATTTGAGGTTCATGCCATATATATCGTAAATCACTCAATTTAGCACCAGCATGGCAGCATACAATTGGAAAAAAGTTTGCCATGTCTGATTAAAGGTGTGAGAATTTATTAAACTTTGTATTTATCTTCTCTAATTAGTTTTATGGATCTAAAGTTGGACTAGAAGCTGGGAACTGCAGCGCCTCAACTTTTTGTATAATGGGAGCGCTTCCAGCAGCATCTATTTATTTACCTGTTTATGCATTTGCAATGTAGGCTACATTGGAACTTCTAGAACACATGGGAGTTGGAAAAGTGAAAAGAAGAAAAATCCAGCAGGTGTACGAAATATGGATGAAAAAGAATTTTGCAGTTACAAAAAATAGGCGCTCATTGAAGGTATAGTCTAGTTACGTACACTTTATATGATACATAATCTTATGCTTTTTTCAATCAGCAATTCGCGTTCACATAGCTGGTCCATGTTCTAATTAGTCATGTGATTTCTCTACCAAATAAAATATTTTAGGCCATCTTCTTCATAGTATGTTTACATTATGGGCATTTTGTTTGTTTACTTTAACGTGAATTATAGGTGAAGCCTAAAATTTGGAATAATAAAATATGTGATTGGAAGCATAATGTTTTTACAGGGACATTATATGATATTCTATTTCCACCAGAAACAAGTGATTTACTTTTGTTGGTAGTCTGTTATGCACTCAACCATAAGCCTGAGAGTGGTTATGCAAGCCCAAGCCCAACAATATGTTTTAGGTATTCTAGATGAGAATAGAAGGGGTAATTCAGTGGCTTGGGGAGTTATTTTGTTACTAGGGGTAGGAAAGGGATTTGTCTTCATAAAGTTGTCATGCCATGTTATAATTAGGGATCCGTTGTAGGAAGGAAGGAGCCAGAAAATTGTCTACTATTTTGTAAGGAGAGATTAGCCTCTCGAAAGCTAGATTGTCCATTGTTTCGCTGCTGAAATATACTTTCACTAATCACTAATCACTATTTCAATCTTCTTTCATTGTTCACTTGAATCGGTTCAGTTCATAACATAGTCTTGGGTGTTAACAAGAAGAATTTAAATTTAATATAAAACTAGAAAACCTTTTGGTGTTGAGATGTCAAGTACCCAGTACTATGATTCCCATGACTATAATCTGCATCATGCATGTTGAATCGTTATTGATGTATTGGTTTTTTTTGGCAGGGTAGGTTTGATGTACAGTTAGAATTCCTCCTCTTGTCTCTTTCAGAAGGTGATACCGATGGAGCATATCAGGCTATTATAAGGTTTGCAAACTAATTTTTAAGTAATTCACTAACTTATTACTTCGTTCCAGTGTTGTGATTGCATAGTACATTAGTTTATCTTGGTCAGGACTTTTTTATGTTGCTGTTGGTACAGATAAGGGCTTCATTCTAATCAAATTATATGGTGTTCTATCAGCCTTCTGCAAGAGAGCGAGTTTACAAGCAACTCAATAGCAAATTTGGTTGCTGGGTTGGCCTTTTCTCATCTATGGTACAATACCGTACAGAAAGAGATGCATTTACATGATTCACCTGAGTCTGGTACTCCCATCCAGTCAACGATGTCGGGACCTCGACAGAGCATGTCAATTGATCATTCTAATGGACAAAGTGCCATTGAAGTTCAAGATTCTGGTTTTTCCCTCCAAAGGGATTCAAACACCTCCATCAGAATTGGCAAAACAATTGATCCTGAAGTTGTGGACCGAGATAGAATAGTTCCAATGGAGGTTGATGATGACCCGAAGAAAAAGATACCCCAGTATGAGGAACTCCATATGAACTCTGTTGAGAGTGATCTAAGTGGCAACTCTTCCCGGTTCCCGCATACTGGCAATAAGCGCTATGGTTCTATATACTATGCTCATGGTGAGTTTGAATTGAAGTCTATCTCTTTGTGTACTTTATCTTTTGATGCTGCCATTTACATTTGAGGGTTGGGTTCCGGTGAGAAGCGCCAAATTTGGTGAGAAGCGTGAGAAGTGGTTATCAACCGTTGGATACTTGGATTTGAAATGGGCGAACATTAGGATGAGATGCACCGAGATGCACTGGATCAATTCCCTTTTAAGCCGCAATTCATGGGAGGGTATTTGATTAAAAGTGATCAATGGTTTAAAAGCACTTCTCACACTTCTCACCAAAAATGGCACTTCTCACATGAACCCATGCCTTACATTTTGAAGTCTATCTCTTTGTGCACTTTATGTTATTGAAGAAGTATTGTGGTATGAACTTGCATGCATTCTCTTGTTCTTGCTACAGATCTAGATTATTTGTTGATGCCTTTAAGGTTTCCCAGCACAAGTAACTTGGAGGATTTCATGTCTTTTCAAAGGAAAATACACAATGATCACTATAAGGCTGCAGTGAAACATTTACGGGGTGCTGTTCATTCTTCTCCACCTGCTTTTGAGGCTTTACTTCCTTTAATACAGGCAAGTGACATTTTGTGGTATTTCTAATTGGTGTCAAAGGAACTTTTCTGAGTGTTTTAAGTGTTGGAACTCAGTTAAAGGTTACACCTTCTCACTTTGCCAGATGCTGCTGCTCGGGGATCAAGTCAAGGAGGCTATAGAAGAGGTGGAAAGTGTTGTTCAAATTTCTGATGCGACACTTCCTTTTAGGTGAGCTTTCTTAATATCTCTTTGTGGGATCCAAGACTTTGATTACATTTGTTTTTGAGGATGCAAAGATGTGAAGAAAACAGTAAGGCTATGTTTGGCAAACCAGCTGATAAGCTAGCTGATGGATAAGTCACGTTTGGCAAAAACTAGCTGATGGATAGATCATGTTTGGCAAAAACTAGCTGATGGATAAATCACGTTTGGCAAAAAAAAACTGATAAGCATGTAAAATGACCAAAAAGGAGATCTTGAAAAAATGATCAATTACAATATTTCATAATATAATTAAAACAAATTTATAGTAATATAATACTTCTATGTTAATCAAAAGAATTTAAAATTTATTATTATATACTATAAATTTTGAATTTGTTAAAACAAATTTTAGAAAAAAATCTACATTGATTTTAAATAAACATTACATATAATATGAATAGAAATAAATAATTGAATAATAATAATAAAATAATAGTAATTGATAACTAAACTATATTGACTAATATTAAAAAAATATATAAAAATAATTGATATGATTAACAATAATTCTAAATAATTCACACATGATTCCACGTGCCCCATGCTACTCGGTTCAGAGCGTAAGCTAGTGATGCTTTTGGCTTTAAAAAATCTTCGAACTCTAAAATTCAATTTTCTGAGTTCGGCTTTAAAGTCTATATCGTTAAAAATAGGTTCAAAAAAGGAAGGTGTTTTTCGAGGACCAAAACGATGAAAGAATCTGGAGTAATTAATGAACAGAATATTCCAGAATAAACAAATTAACATCAATGTATAATTAAAATTTAATTAATAATTTACAATTAATATTAATTAATACTAGTAATAACTAATTTTTAATAATTAACAGTTAAAAAAAATAATTAATATTAATAAGAGTATAATTGGAAAAAGTAATAAATAGCTCTCCATAAGCTACTCCAAGTAGCTTATCAATAAGCTAGCTTATGTCTATCCAAACATCTACTCAAAAAATAGGCTAGCTTATTTTTGCCAAACGATGCCTAATTTTGTCGTTTTGGGGCAAAATTGATGATAGATGGGAATAAAAGAGTAATGATGATGCAGTCTGCTTTTAAACCTAGAATAGTGATGTAGAAAAGGGGTATTGTAAGATCCCACATTGGTTGGGGAGAGGAACGAAGGTTGCCTTATAAGGGACTTGATACCTCTTCTATCAGACGCGTTTTAAAACCGTGAGTCAAGGTGTGTGGACAAAGCAGACAATATCCGGTACGGTTGGCTAAGATGTTACATATGACTTAACAGGACAAAAAGCCCGTTGATGTTACATATGACTTGACATATGTTTCACCACATAATCATTTTTGTTGTGTCATTTATGAGTTTGTAGTCGTCAATGTTAAGGTTTCAAGCATCGTAGTTGGTTAGTCACAGGGGCGGATCTAGTCCTTGGTTAGGGGGGGATGGGATCCCAGTAAGAAGGAAAAAAATTGAATATTTTAGGTTAAAAAAATAGATTTTTCAACTTTTTGCCTTAATGTCTCCCCGGTAATTTCTCATGCGGGACCCCATCAATCAAAAAAGTGTCTCGAAATCAACCAAAAAACCAAAATAAACTCTCGAAGTCGACTAAAAACCAAAAAAGTCCATCGAAATTGATTAGAAAACTTAAAAATCTCCTAAAATCAACCAAAAAAACTTTAAAAAGCCCTCGAAACGTTGGATTTCGACTAAAAATACATCGGACAACTTTACGGACATTTAAACTACCTTAAAGGGGACCCCAGTACGAAAAAATCCTGGATCCGCCACTGGTTAGTCATGTTCATAAAAGCCTGTTGATGTTACATATGACTTAACATATGTTTCACCAGATAATCATTTTTGTTGTGTCATTTGTGAGTTTTTAGTTGTCAATGTTAAGGTTTTAAGAATCGTAGTTGGTTAATCATGTCCATAAAAGTTTTAGCTTTTTGTTGATTAACCTACTCTGCTGATGAAGGTTAAAAGCTAGTCTTCTTGATCACTTTTCCCGTGAGGATGAGATCAAAATGTGCAGCTGCTTTGAGGACGCATTAAGAAAGGATCCAACTTGTAGCCATTCAGTGGCAAAGCTGATCAGCTTGCATCATGATGGTAGGTTATCATCTTGAACTTGAACCCTCCATATTTTATTGTTTTTACGTTTTCCTGGCATAGCGTATTGTTTAATTTTTAATGTATCAAGTATTTTGACACCTGGCATTCACACATACTTGAGCATTTTAATCATCACAAATGACACTGAACTTGTAGTTTGTGGCTTGTGCCAAGGTTTTGTGTAGCTTTATTTGTTCATGACAGTATTCGTTCCTTCTTATTGTTTGTTCCACATGGTACATGAGTCTACATCTGTCACCAACAATAATATAACGTTAATTTTCTAGTAGCCCTTTTGTCCAACCATAAGCTTCAAAATAAGTCTTTTTGCAAAGTTCAGGTATACCCCCCCAAAAGAAAAAACAAGTTGGATATACCGCACTTGTTTGGTTTTGTTTTCTAGTGTTCTTTTGGCATTTGGTTTTGGTTCCTAATTTATGTCGGATAATATTCCAGGGTATTACAGTACAGAAAAATTGGTGGAGATGATTGGTTTGCATTTAGATGGTACATACGCAGAGTGTCATATATGGAAAGAGTTTGCTTCTTGCTTCATCAGGCTTTCCCAGTGTGATGCAGACAGAATGTCCACTTGTGTGGACATCTATGGTAATGGTTACACAAAGCGTACCAAAAATGCTCTTGATATGTTTCAAGATAATGTATCAAGAAAGAACTGGAGATTACGTTGCCGATGGTGGCGGACACGCCATTTCACCCAAACAATTCTTGCATCAGAACTTGCTGCAGGTAGGTTTTTGTTTGTTCTCTCTTTTTAAAAGTATGCACATCTCATGCATTATTCGAGATTTCAACCATCATGCTTTACATTGCCAAACAACACAACCGTAAATATTTTGGGAATCTTGGAACCACTATTCATGCTTTATTCATGACAATGTTGTAAGAGCTATTCATGATGAATAAATGCAATATTTATGATACATGAAATAGTTCCTCGGGAGGGGACTTGTATGTTTATGTACTCATTCCGCTAGTGTTGGTAACAGGGAACGTGGAGCTTGTAAGTTGCAAAGCAGCATCGGCATGCCATCTTTATGGTCCGGAATTCGCGTATGTCGTAAAGGCTTGTACATACTTAGAAAAAGAAAAGAGAAGAGAAGAGATGTCAACCTTGAAGATGCATATGGGCAATGCTATTGGATTTTATACCACATACACTTAGGAGGTTTCTACTAACATGTATCATTTTTGCTGATAGGTGCCTTTTTCATATGTAATTATTTCAAAATTTAGATCAAATATTGGACTTCAATTAAGAGTACATATCCCATCACATCAAATATATGGTCTTTGGAAATATGTATATATATATACACACACACATGAAATATCGTGTGAGAAAATGAGTTATGAGTTACGGTGAGAAGTGTAAAAGGAGATTTGGGTCCTTGTTTACTCTTAATTCCACCCTACCCATGAATTGCACCTCTCATGAGAATTGATCTGGTGCATCACGTTGCACCTTTCAACTCTTTTGATCTTCTATTAGGATTGATTCAAGGGTGGTGGTCCCTTTTTGCCATTTTCATTGGAACGCAACCCTATATATAGTGTTCGGTGCCGGTGAGAAGTTAACGTGAGAAGTGGTTATCATCCGTTGGATGAGAAATATATGGACATTAGGATAAGATGCATCGAGATACACCAGATCATCGTTCTTCTAAACCACAATTCATGGGAGGACAATTATTAGAAGTAATCAACGATTCAGATCCACTTCTCACACGATCATTTGTTGTAATTTCTGTAGTGTTTGTTACAATACATCGAGGAAAGAACATTACATCGTTACACTATAGAAATTACATTACATCAAGGAAATAAATTACAATACAATGTTTAAAATGTACTTTGGCTTTAAATACAATGTTTTGAAATGTTTAAGGATGTTTTTTTTGTTGACAAATTTGATAAAAGGTTGTTTGTAGTTTTCTGGTTTATCGGGGTCGGCTAAAATGTTGACTTTTGTATTATTAAATGCACATCTACTTAAAGGTTGTTTGGTTGTTTTTTAGTATGACATGTATGGACAAATTAGATTGTGTGGATTAATTTGTCTGTATGGATTGAGATAGTGTTTATTTGGGAGGGTTTTACGTAGATCGAAAGAACATGTTTTTTATTTGGGAGAAAAAGTTTAGTAAAAACTTGGTTTTCTACATAAAGTTCCCTTCATAGATCAGATTAATCTATCTGTATGGATTGAGAGAGTGTTTATTTGGGAGTGTTTTTTACTTGGGTTGATCGGGTTGAAGACTTTTGAACAACCCAACCCAATGTTGGCAGTTTGAAAATTTTCCAATCAACACAAGCTGCTCGGGAATATCGATTTGTGTTAAACAAAGTAAAACCAACATTGAGAACATAAAAATAAATGAAACTTTCCTTTGAAATACAATCAATCATTTAGTAAAATATACGAGTTCATCAAATCAAGGCCGGACACAGAAAATTTTTCATACGGTGACACCATATTTTTTTCATACGGTTTTTATCGACATGTTATATTTTTACCAATGTTCAATACCGGCCGGTGATTTTAGCCAACTTTCGGCGTTTCGAGGAATATTTAAAGTTTTTGGCTTGACTTTAGGGATTTTTAAGTTTTTTTTATCGATTTCGAGAGGCTTTTTCGGTAGTTTTGGTTGATTTCGGGATATTTTTTTGGTTATTTTAAGAGTTTTCTCGGTTTTTTTGGTTTTTTGGTTGATTACGAGGTACAATTGCACTTCCAAAAGAATACGGTAGCACCTCCTAAAACGGTTGCATCTTTCATGAAACAAAAAACTTTTACCCTTCGCCGGAGAAATAATACGGTGGCACGTGCCACCGTGTGCCCTTAGTGAGGTCCGTCCATGCATCAAATATTAATGTATTACATATAACTTTCCAATAATATTCTCTTAGAGCATCTCCAACAGCTTCTCCATATTGAAGAAAATGGAGAATGTAAGGATTTTGAGCTATAATTTGCTCCGATTGTTTTCCCCAAACTATCTCCAAAATGGAGAAAGTAGGAGAGAAAAAGTTTTTCTCCAAATATGAAGATAACCCAAAAAATGATTACTAGATGAGAGCATCAATAGAAATCTTTGAAAACAAATATTTAGAGAGAGAGAAATAATATTTTAATAGATGAATGAAATATTTTAATAGATGAATGAAATATTTTAATATTTTAATTAATGTTTGTCTCTTCAAAATAAGGAATCTGTTGAAGATGAATACAATTTTTTTAGAGATTTTTACTTTTGATTATCTATTTTGAAGATATTTTGAAAAATCTATTGGAGATGCGCTTATGAGTTCGGAGTTCCATTACTCATTGCAAAGCTGTTTTTGGTAGTTTATACATATTAAAGATAAATTCAAAAAAACTTAGAGAAACTGCTAAAACTTTAATTGGATTATCGGGTTGATCGAGTTACTTTAGACCTAACCCAGTAGCAATCCAATAGATTCGGTTTACACTAATTTTATATCTCGAGTCACATTTTTAGGGTTTGTTCATGTTGAGTTAGGGCATGTTTGTTAGCAGCTTAATGAGCTTAATGAGACATATAACTTATTCAGTCAGTTATACATGACTGTTTGGTAGTGGCTTAATGGTATAGAAAGTGACTTATTTATTAAGCTTTTAGGAGGGAGCTTTATGCAGAAAGCCAAGTTTTGTCCAAACCAGTCTCTCCCAATTAAAAAACATTGTCCTTCCATCTATGAAAACACCCTACTAAGAAAAAAAATGATTAATACACAGACAACTTTATTCCTACAGAACTTAATGGAAAACCAACCAAACAGCCCTTAATTAGTGCCATTTGGTCGGACTTTTAAGCAAATAAATAAATAAATAAATATCCATGTAGCAAAAACCCTTTAATTTTTTTAGAAAAAGGAAAAGAAAAATATGAAATAAAAAGCAAGTGAGTTCCGTCGATCACAGTCCCTGCCAGCTGATCATCGAATATGAACCATGGCTGCTCGATGCTGATCATCTTCTCATAATCCAACATTTTGAATCCAACTTCACACATTGATGGCGGCATACAGAACTGATGATGACTACGATTATCTCTTCAAAGTCGTTCTCATCGGCGACTCCGGTGTTGGCAAATCCAATTTGCTTTCCAGATTCACCAGAAACGAGTTTAGCCTTGAATCTAAGTCCACAATCGGCGTTGAATTCGCCACCAGAAGTATTCGTGTTGATGATAAGATCATCAAGGCTCAGATTTGGGATACTGCCGGCCAAGAGAGGTTCATTAATTTTCCTTCCCCTCTCTTCTATGCGTTCGTTTCATTTTTTCTCAAACATTCTAGGGTACTTCGTTGTCCCTTGTCAATTACATGAAACGTTCAATTCGATATTTCGTTGTTGTTTCAGTCCGTGAACTTATTTGGAGGTTTTGGAATTTAGGGGGTTTTTCTAGGGTTTGTCATGTCTTGTGTGGTGGAGTATGGTGTATCTGTAAGAACTAACTTCAAAGATATTGGGGGAAACACTTGCACTTACTATGCACTATAGTAATAGTTCCATGGATTTCTTCATTGGTTTGGATGCTGAATTTTAGGCTCATTTCAAAACAACTATGGAGTGTTAAGATCAGTTATGCTTTAGAACATTGTGACCAATATACATCAGGGTATTTAATATAAAGTATATATCAGATCTAGCTGTTTAGCTTCAATGGTCTTGTGGACTTCTAAATGGTTAGAGTGTGTCAATCTTTTGAAAGATGAATCAGGAATTGGTTGGTTCTTGTTCTTGATGCTGATGGTTGCCAATGTTATGATGGTCATTGCATTTGTTTTTTTGTTTAATTCATGGTGTAGACAATGAGTTCTTTTGTCAATTGTGATTGTGGTTTCTAGAGTTAGGAATATCAAATATTTTAGGAACCCAACAAGTAAGAACCACCAATTTTGTGAGTATTCATGAATCATGATGAATAACGTGATAAAATATTCATAATGAATTCATGAATTGGGTTTCTAAATGAACGTGCCCCATGGTTTCTAACTAGATTTCTGTATCTATAAAGATCTTTCTTGTTCATATTTGTGAACCCATTAATGAAAACCGGACACAAGAGACCACAAGGTAGCTTTTTACTTAAAAGGATAGGTACTTGTGAGAAAGGGAAGCATGGTTTCAAAAGCGGCTTTAGGGAGGTGCTTGAACTTTAGGTCATGTTCCGCAACCATAAGCCAACTTATTATTTTTTTGAATTTATTGAAAAGGCCTCGTTTGGTTGGTCATAAGCTAGCTTTTTAAAACGCTGCTTCAAGTAGTGTTTCAAGAAGCTTTAGGGGGGTTTTCCACTTTTTTCCAATTAAATTTTTAGCATGTCCTTCTCGGTCACTTTACATTGTCATCTCGCTTATCCACTAGTTTTACCAAACGTGACTAGCTTATCAGTTAACAGCTGAAACCCAACTTATTAGCTAGTTCACCAAACATAGCCTAAATGAGGTGCTTAAGCTTAGGCCATGTTTGGCAACTATAAGTTATCTTATTATTGAGCATATTAGAAAACCCTCATTTGATCCATCATAAGCTAACTTTTTGAGACGCTACTTAAGTAGCTTTTCAATCAGCTCGAGGGACCTTTTCCAAATTTGTTTCCCTTCAATTATGCCCCTTATATCTTTTCAATTAAAATTTTACATGTCCTTTTGGTCGTTTTACATTATCTATTTAGTTTATAAGTTAGTTTTTACCAAACATGACTAGTTTATTGGCTAGCTTATCGACTAATTTGCCAAATATTTGGGTCTTATAACTTCTATCCACAGGTACCGTGCAATCACAAGTGCATACTACCGAGGAGCCGTTGGTGCTTTGCTTGTTTACGACACAACACGCCACGTCACCTTCGAGAATGTCGAGAGATGGTTGAAAGAGCTCAGAGACCACAGCGATTCAAACATCGTGATAATGCTAGTAGGAAACAAGGCTGATTTGCGTCACTTGCGTGCAGTTTCCACAGAGGATGCAAAAACCTTTGCTGAAAAGGAAAACACCTATTTCATGGAAACATCCGCCCTCGAGGCCCTGAACGTAGAAAACGCTTTCACTGAAGTCCTTACCCAAATATATCACGTGGTTAGCCGAAAAGCACTCGATATCGGGAACGATCCTGCAGCATTGCCTCATGGTCAAACCATTAATGTCGGGTCAAAAGATGATGTTTCGGCTGTCAAGAAAGCCAGTTGCTGTTCTACTTGAACGAAAAGCAGAAAATCAAGATTTTTGAAGTTTTCGGCTGATAATCAGGTTAGTTTATGAGCAAAATTTGAAATCTTTAACAAGAAAAGTAGAGATCAGGCTACTGATATTACTTCAAATTTTCCTGGTGTTTTTGTATTATTTAATTTGTTAACTGCTGTGGATCATGTATGTATTATATATTTGGGTGTTTTGTTTCTGTTGTTAGGGTTTGAAGACATTTTTTCCTTGTTTGACATCTGATTGAAGTAAATTTGGGATGTGGGTTTTGAAGAAGGCTTTTTTAAGCATCAAGATCTTACCTGCAAAATGCAGGCATGGTCTAAAGGTGATGTTTGGTTTGTTGTGAATGTTCAATTCTATTTGACCAACTTTTATTCATGTTTTTGGTTCATTCTTTGAAAGACATAGGAATCTATGAATTCTTTTCAACTCTTCTGATCATGACAATAGTCATTCCATGGGGTTTAGGAAAGAATGGACATTTCTACCCTTCATTTAAGCCCTAACACAAAAACATAATATTGGTATTACGGCCCGTTTTTTAATGAGCGTAATGGGCCTCACAATTTATTCGGTCAACTATAACTATGCATCATTGTTTGCTAGTGGTTTAATGATATAAAAAAATACTTATTCTAGGGGGGAGTTTTAAGTTTTTTCAAACCTGCTACTCCCAATTAAAAAACACGCTTCTTCCTTCATGATAAAAACTCTCAAACAAAAATCATCCAAATCTATAACCGACAGAATAATCTACACAAACAACTTTTTCCATACAAACTTAATGGAAAGCCAACCAAACAACCACTTAGGGGTCCTTTATCAAACGGTTACCCGGGTAAGCCCTTATCAAGTCACGTTACCTACCGGATTAATATGGCAAGGACCAAAAATCTTACCCGGTAAGAACGAATGCAAGGACCGAGAGTCTTACCCGGTAAGTGAGGGTGACGACTCTTACCACGGTTAACGCTTACCGGGTGAATTGTTGCATACGAAACCGATTTGGTGAACTAAAATCTCACTCGGTAAGTAAGGGGCCGTTTACAAAACGCTTATCAGGGTAAGTGCTTACAAGTCATAAGCAAGAATGTACAAAATGTTATAAAGGGTATTTTGTCATTTATCATTATTTCATTACAATTCGTCAATTCCGAAGTAATATTCTACGAGCAAAACAGATATATTTGAATTCTTTTGACGATTCCATTTCATTCCATGTCAATTAAACCCGCGGTCAAACCTGATTCAATTTCATTCAGATTCCCAAAAAAATTAACGCTTTCATTCATTCCAAAAACATTAGTGGACCAAATGCCTTGTGTATCTTTAATGTTAAGCTTGACGTTTCTTTAACAATGGATCTTGTGGTCCTCGAAACTGTAGTTTACGAACAAGTACAACAATATGTTGTATTAACATGCAGACGAGTATCACCAAAGAGAGCTTCCTGTCGAGTTTGATGCACGTACTGCAACGCACGTTTCAAACAAGTAAACAACCTATTTCATTTATTATGTACGATGAATGGGGCTTAATCAAACCAGAGCCCGATATATTGTAATAACTGTGATAACTTTGACTTGTTTTACATGATTTTTCCCCCTAATAAAGGCGCTAGTATTTAATGTATTGATTAATTGTTTCACCACTCGTTTGCTTCATATGTACGGTTCACAATGTGACAATTTTTACATCAAAACACGTCAAACAATGTTTGTTTCATATATATTACAATCTGATACTTTTTTATGTGTATTCTTTGTCAATCAATATTCTAAATCACAATCTCAAATATAAAAATACTCACGGTTCTCACAATTTTGTAAATTCTCAGAAGGTCCCCTATGATGAACAACCCCTACCTACTCGAGTTACCTGATACTCGAGCTCGACTCGGTCAAAGCTCGGTCAACACTCGACTCGAATGTGCTCGAACTCGAGCTCGACTCGACATACTAACGAGTCGAGTCGAGTTACCTGATACTCGAGCTCGACTCGCATCATTTACACCCCTACCTATGATGAACAACCCCAAATCACAATTTTGTAAGTTCTCAAAAGGTCTCCTATGATGAATAACCCCAAATACTCATGAATAATTAAACACCATTCATCATGAATATGATGCAATTTTATCATGAATACTTTTCAAGATGAATATCTATCACAATTCACAACATTCATCATGAATAATACCCACATGGAAACTAACTCCCATCTTCATTTAAACTTTATCCCTGCATTTACATACATAGCAAAAAGATGACCAAACGCCTGGACTCATCATGAATAATACCCGTATGGAAACCAGTTTTTCCGTTCTCAAAATATTTATAGTTCTCATTTAATCCTATCCCAGCAATACAATAGCAAAAGGATGACCAAATGGCTGAAAAACAACCACCATCACCCATATCAAACACAAAATATTGAATGAATGTTCAACCTGATATTAACATTCATAAGTACATATTAACCCAACAGACACATCATCCACTGAGTGAACCAACAGCAAAAAAAGTCTGTACAAAAAGGTTCAAGTAAACGCGCCCAACGGAGATTATCTTATCGTTCTTTTTTAACAGTTTGCACATCACATCCCGAACAGAAGAAAACCAGAGAGTTTTGATATTTACCATAACTTATAGAGACGGAACACCCTCTCTTTAGTTATATATATTATATTATATATAACAGAAGAGAAGCAAGACGCCTAAATTTTTTCTAAGGCCTCCTGCTTCTCTTCTAATTTCTTCGGTTTCTACGACGACTCCTTCATTTGTGCAGCAGCAAGTGCTGTGGATTTGCAAACCGGGCAGGTATTCTTCACGATCAACCATTTTTTCACACATTCAACATGGTACTCGTGCCCACAATCTAGCACTCCGATCTGCTCTTCATCATCGTAGTTGGTCTGTAAATTGGAAATCGTATCCATAAACAACCAAATCCAGTACCATTCAATGGAATCGCCAATAGATAACATGTACATTTAGATGAAACATAAGCGTATAAAATAAACGCTAATAACCATATAATAACAATGAGAACTGTAAATATTTTGAGAACCTGAGGACCAACTTTTTATGCTTTTATTCATGTTGAATGTTGTGATAGATATTCATGATGAAAATTATTCATAATGAAGATACATGATATCCATGATAAAATGCATGATATTTATGATGTATAATATTGCCCTCGGGCGTGTAGCTCAATTGGCAAAGGGGTGGAGTGACTTTGCTCAAATACACAACAGGTTCAAGTTCGAATCCTGTAGGTGACGGGCTTGAACCCCTCCGCTAGCCTCAGCCGTTGAGTCAGCACTGAAATGTCTCATCGCATGTGGTTCCTAGTGGGCGGGTTACGTGTGGGCCGGTGGGGATCGTCGGTAATCAACCTTTCTCAAATTTATGATGTACAATATTCATATGATTATTTGGGCTATTCATCATGAATAATTCATGAAATAGTTGGTTCCCAGGTTCTCAAAATAAGCAAAGAACGTTTGATAAAGATTCCAAAAGAAGGTAGTAATAGAAACATTGATTATAAGCCTCTTTCCGAAGAAATGAAGCAAGCAAGTGTATGGTTGTAATCAAACCGATGGAAATTAAAAACGCAAAAAGAATATATGCTAAACATTCGAACCAAAGTAGTTATGATTCATGAAATACCTGACAAATCACGCAAGAATTAAGTTCTTGATCAGCGGGCAATGCATCTTCAGGATCGGAAGAAGATTTGGATGAAGCGGCATATACTCTCGTTTTTAGATGTTCTAGAATAAAATCATCGGACAATCCTGAACCAACGCTGCCAATCTGTTCACCAAGTGCAAGAAGCTCCTGCATAGAACATAAAAAAGGTTGCAAGAATCACATGACGCTTGTAAGATATCGTATATCTGTATATAACCACCCTATATGTGCATTCATATATCTAAGTAGTGGCAACGATTGTGGAATAATAGTTCATAGTTAGGGAACGCAGAAGGGACTCGACTGGAGGGGCGAAAGTGAGGCAAGCGGATGAAAGAATTGCAGAAGATTTTGGAGCTTTGATTTGACATGGGTAGTTTGGTAATTTACCAATCTTGTCACATCTCCCTGGTTTTTGTTCCACCTATTTTGGTGGCACAAAATGCATTTTTGTCCCACTCAGTCTTGTCTTGTCTCGGTCTAGTATCCTGGACGGACTGAATGGGGGAAAGTAACGCAAGAAGGTGAAAGAATTGTAGAAGATTTTTGAGTTTTAATTTGACAGGGGTAGTTTGGTAATTTACCAATCTTGTCACGTATCCCTGGTGTTAGTAGTTAGTACACCTATTTTGGTGGCGCAAAAAATGCATTTTTGTCACACTCAGTCTTGTCTTGTCTCAGGGGCCGTTTACCTAATCACTTACCCGGGTAAGTGCTTACCGGTAAAATTAACACTATCACTTACTTCCCGGGTAAGATTTTAGTCCACCAAAATGGCATCGTATGCAACAATTTAGCCGGTAAGCGCTAACCGTGGTAAGAGCCGTCGCACTCACTTACCGGGTAAGACTCTCGGTCCTTGCTTTCGACTCTCGGTCCTTGCTTCCGCTCTTACCGGGTAAATATTCATCCGGTAAGCTAATGTGACTTGGTAAGCACTTACTCGGGTAAGCGTTTTGTAAACGGCCCCTGATATCCCGGACTGGACTGAATGGGTGAAGGTGAAAGAATCATGGAAGGTTTTAGAGTTTTAATTTGGCAGGGGTAGTTTGGTAATTTACCAATCTTGTCACGTATCCCTGGTGTCGGTACTTAGTACACCTATTTTGGTGGCGCAAACAATGCATTTTTTGTCACACTCAGGGGTTGTTTGTTTATCTCTTGGTGGTTCCATTAAGAGGCAACCTCTGAATCGCTAAGAGGTGAATCTTGTTTGGCAAAAAAATAGGCTGCCTCTTAATGGTTCTAAAACCCTCTGAATGATTTTGTATCATGGACCTCCTTTAACCATTAAGCGCCCTGATTTCATTCTGAACAATTACAAAACCACCCTATTTCACTTTGAACTATATCATAAGAGCCTCTTAATCATTCTGACCACTTAATCATTCTGCACTAAATCATTCAGCAACTGCCAAACAGCCCCTCAGTCTTGTTTTGTCTCAGTCTAATATCCCGGACTGGACTGAATGGGCGAAGGTGAGAATCATGGAAGGTTTTAGAGTTTTAATTTGACTTGGGTAGTTCGGTACTTTACCAATCTTGTCACACCTACCTGGTCTTTGCTCCACCTATTTTGGTGGCACAAAAAATGCATTTTTGTCCCACTTATCAATTGCATTGTTCAAAGACATCAAGTGCACGTTTTAGAAACGTCTTTATTCCAAACGGGGCTAAAAAGGAAAAAAAAATGAACCTTGATTTCTTTCTAGGAATGAACGAACGTTATTTAGTTTTAGTTAAATAAATAAAATAATTCTTCTACAACTTGCCTCATAAGACATGTGATCGATATCCAGGCGCATATCTCTATGATGATCAACTGAATGCCCTACTTCATGATAACCAGAAATATCAAGAATTGCAACCCCCTACAAAAACACATGAATTAGTGAAATTAACGGCAAGTATTAAACCGAAATCACAGTACTCCCTCCGTACCAAAATAAATCTCACAATTTCCTTTATGGAATATCCCAAAATAAATGCAAGATTTCAAATTTTTGGCAAAGTTTTACTCAACGTTAGTTTTTTTGTTCATTAGCACCCTCTAAATTAATGATACCGAGGGGCCGTTTACCAGCACAAATTGGGTAAGCGGTAACCAAGTAAAAGTGTGGTCTGGTCAGCACTAATCACTGGCATGTTAGCATCTCGGACCGGTAAGAGGGGATTGGTAAACAGCAGCATCTCTAGCCGGGTAAGCACCTCTTACCCGTTAAGAGGTGGTAAGCAGGTAGTAAACAACCCCTAATAGTATCAATTTTTTACAGAAAGATACATCTATTTTGCCAATTTAGATCTTTCAACTACACTTAAGCATTTAATTCAAACCTTGCATTTATTTGGGGATTTAAGGAGAATACTTGAGCATGAAAGTTATTTTTATAAACAAGAGGGAAATTTGCATTAAATATATATATATATATATATAGAGAGAGAGAGAGAGAGAGAGGGAGGTTCACAGGAAAACCCCATAATAATGAAAATCTTCCTCTGGTAACCATTCATCTAGACGGTATGCACATGTGCATACAAGAGATTGAAGCTGTTTTTTGGTATTTATACACGTGTGCATTATGCACAATTGCATGTTACAAATTACTTGTATGCACATGTGCATACTGTCCAGATGAACAGTTACTAGGGTGTTCCTCAATTTTTCATTTTTTTGCAGTTCCCAAGAACCTGGCCCTATATATATATATATATAGAGAGAGAGAGAGAGTATAATACATCTTCGGGGAGAACTCTCAAATGGGGAAAGCCATGATGCCTTGCAGTTGCCTCAACCATCAGCTCCCGCCGATGAGGCCGGTAAACCCTAAGACCAGTCAGCGGTGTGGGACCCACGAACCTCGGACCTGGCTCTATCCCGTTCTGAAAAGGATTTACACTGGTGTATGAAGTGGAGCTGTTTGTCGGAACCCTGCGTGAAGTTGAAGCTAATTGAGAATGGAAGTCCATATTGTGGCCTTGCATTGGCGGCATAGGTGGTGGTGGTGGATGATGAAGATTGTGGGGCCCCTGATGAGGGGTGATAGGAGGAGGACGCACAAAAGCCGCAGAATTTCTGTTGCTGGCTGTAACTTGATATCCAGGTAACCCCATGTTTGCAGCCTCCATACCACCCCCGTTAATAGGTCCTGCAATAAAGAGAATATTTTAATGGCAATTACCAACCATATGTCTTAAATACCCTTCCATAATGATATAAATTGGAAATCTTGAAGACCAAAGTCAATATAATCAATCAATTCTTTGTGAAGACAACAATCGGCAAGTAATTTGAAAAGGTTGCCGAAAATGGGAACTTTGCGATTTTCATGGGATATCCCGAAAAGGAAATTGTTGTGATTCTCATAGAACTAGGGTAATATAAAATTAAGTAAATATTTTGAGAGCCTGGAACCAACTATTCATGCTTTATTCATGATGAATGTCGTAATGAATAACTATTCATAATGAAAATACATGGTATCCAACTATCCATGATGAAAATGCATGATTATTCAGGGTTATTCATCATGAATAATACATGAAACCATCTCATGTTCTCAAAATATTTATGGTTCTCATTTGAAGCTTCCTCTATTTATGATTATTCAGGGTTATTCATCATGAATAATACATGAAATAGATGGTTCCCATGTTCTCAAAGAGGGTCAATCTATGTCAACCACTAAAGCCACCACCACACATGAGTTTCCCTCTTCCAAAAATCGGTGAATTTATTGGCAACTTTGGTAGTTATCAGAATTTATTCATAATGAATACCTTGGAGATACGGTATACCGGGAGCATGATTCCATGAAAACGCACAGGCATCACTACCATTACCACAAAATTGCTGATCCAACCATGGCGCAGCAGGCACCGCTTGAAGTGGCTGACCACCATAGTTCCCCGGAATCAAATGGCTACTACCGTGAGCCAAGCCAGGGTCAACACCAATAGCACCCGAACCTCTGTTTCTCGCACTTCTATGAACCGCACCTTCCATGACCAACGGAACATCATTTCCCCCTCTGTAATCCGGTATCCCCTCGGTGTTCATAGGGATCCCAACCGAAGAACTCGAGCCAGGTGCCGGATAAAAGTAGTGAACGTTTCCGGGAAACCCTTCGGCATTCTTTCTCTTAAACGCACCATTAAGTCCATCCATAAACTGAACATCGTTCCTTTCTAGACTTCCACGAGAAAACGGCAACTGATCTTGAATCCCGTGATTGATTGCAACCGGAAAAACTCGGGCACCAGAAGGTGTCATAAATATATTGTTGTACTCAACACCATTGTATTGAGTGATTGTGTGCGGCAAAGGTCCGTGATTTTCCGGCAGGTGCTGAGGATTGAAACTGGTTCGGTTTCCGGGAGGTGGTAATATTGCGTGATTATTAGTAGGTGGCGGAAAACTAGGCATCCCGCCATAAGGTAAGACACAAGGCTCGGGATGAAGATGGCCGTGTTCCGTTTCGAGCATTGGACCGGTATACAACATATTTCGTTGCCCCATGTTCTTGAATGATGAGTTGCAAGCAAATCCTGATCGATCACCAAAAATGTGCCTATGTTAACAACTTAACGTAAATGGAACTTAAAAACCATTCACGGGTTATTTGGTTAAATGACCTTTTGACACGTTTTTTTAAATCCACGGCCTTTTTACAGGTTTAAAAATGTCACTTCCTTACACAAGAACGCCTAGAAACTTGTTGGAAGGTCATGCGAAGTCGTTCAGGGGAAAACTGCAAAAAAATGAAAAACCAAGGAACACCCGGGTAACTGTTCATTTAGACAATATGCACATGTACATACAAGTAATTTGTATATGTGCGTGTCCATAACGCACACGTGCATAAAAACCAAAAAGCAGCTTCAATTACTTGTATGCACATTATAGTTCATATGAACGGTTACGAGGGTGTTCCTCATTTTTTAATTTTTTTGGGGTTTTCCCCTTACCCTCCCTCCGCCCCAAAAATTTGGCTAACGTCATCATTTCGGCTAGCATACCAAGAAACAAAATTAGATGGTTTCATTATGGATGTAGTGTCTCGTCAAAGTCAAAGTATATTGTGTCTTTACCACGAGTCATTTTCTAGCTAACGAGAATTTAATGTTTTGCACATATTTGCGTTTAGACTGACCGACACAACCGAATTGATTAAAAAAAGGAGAGCCCAATAACCAAGTATATGGTCACAATAACCATTAAGCAACGCATATCTGGCTCAAAAGGCATCAAAAAACATTTTAAGCGCTAGACCCATGTGGGTATGCAAGTTTACGAGTTATTTATCAATCACATTCAAATATGAATGTGATTGGATCCTAGACTAAAAGATAATAATCCCGTTGTCCCAAAATAAACGCAACATTTGAGATTTGACTAAAGCATAGTTTGCTGGAAAGGTTTGACCATTTATCAAGTATATAGAGTGCCCTTCAATATCTTGTGACGAATACTGAAGGGAAGGTAAGTAATGTTTTTGCAAAAAAAAAAAGAGAATATGTTGCATTTATTTTCGGATATCAAAATGGCAATGCTTGCATTCATCTTTTGACAATCCAAAATGGAAAATTTCCTTGCATTCATCTTTTGACAATCCAAAATGGAAACGATTGCAATTAATATGGCACAGATGGGGTATATATTCACGTTAGGGCATCCAATAGGTAAAGCAACTCGCACCCTTTAACCAAATAATAATATCGTACGAATTAGTGGCAATATGCAAACTTCAATAATTCAATTCAATATTAGCATAGTGGATCCCTCAAGAAGGAAAGAAACCAAACCAAACGAGCCCAGTATATCCCACCTGAAGGTGGGTCCCGCCCCCCCACCCCCCCCCCCCCCGCGGGGCGGGGGGGGGGGTGAGATGTATGCAGACTTGAACTAGTGAACTCTACCCTCAAGAAATGAAGAAACATATACAAATATTGTATCTTGGAGTCTTGTGCACTAGAGCTTCCTATGTAATTTCCATATCGGGAAATTAAATGTGAGTGCTACTTTACTTGAATAGTTTTTATCCCGCTATCTGAGATGCTCTACATGTACAACCACGTTATCCTTAGAATTTTGTAAAATGCAACCTTTCGGTACTCATAACTATAGTCAACTAATACGACAAATAATACCGAAAGGCAATACGTATCATATGAAACAATCCTTACAACTCACAACATTGCATATTTAGTCAACTAATATGACACTATCACGCTTTATAACAAGGTAATAAAAGTCTGAACCCAACGCCAAATTCTCACCTACAAGTGCATTAAATCAATTAACGCAAGTCGCAACTACCATCTACCTCTCTCTTCTTCTTTCAAGGTTATCGCGGAAGATAAATAATAGTCACATCCATATATAGCGGGAGAGGTTTGGATATTTTCAATTTGCTCTGATACCATGAGAAATAACTCTATTGTATTCGTATTGAGAAAATACATTGATAGACTTCTTATTTATACTAAAGCTTCCTAATTATTCTAGGAAACTACGTAAAAGGAAAAGATACAACACAACATATTTAACATAGTAATCAAAGTTGGACTTGGATAGAAGAAACTACAATTCCCCTCACTTAAAAAATGCATTTTTTGTGGTATCTTTACAAAATCATAGCATCAAATGGTACCAATGAATAATAAAAGACGGTTTTTGGACTGTGGGACTAAATTTAAAACCGAAAGCAAAGAAATTGAAGCTACAAGTGGCAAAAAAAGAATGATTAGATTAACACCAAGGAACATATCCTTTAGACATGTAAGAGTTCAATAGATAGTTATTATATGTGGTGCAAGCAACAGAAAATGTTATGAATGACATATAATCAAACCGCTCAACCACACAACCACGACCGAAATATATGATAAAACTCTAAATAACCAAACCAAACAAGCTCGGTATATCCCACCTGAAGGTGGAACCTGGGGCGTAAGATGTATGCATACCTGACCTACCTCCACCCAAATAGTAGAGCGGTTGTTTCTGTGAAGACCCCGGCTTGTGCATCGTGTGGGAAAAAAGAGAACTTTTGAAAAAGAAAAACTTGAAAACAAGAAAGGCGGTGCTAAATCTTGAAAACCCCTAAATAGTATGTACATAATCAATGAAGGGTGAATTCAATAACACTCTAATTGTTCCAAATCAAGAAAGATATTTTCGAAATTGTTTTTCCAAAATAAAAGGTACATTTCAGTGTATGATTGCTAAAAGACTACAACACCATCATGGAAACACACCGCCACCATCGCGGTCGTAGTTCATTACATAAGGATATGTTTAATTGGCAACACAAAGAATTGTATACAGATTTTTTTTTAAAAAAAAACCCTATAAATTACGCCTTTATTTCTATCACGTAACGAATGTTATAGGTTCAAAACCTACAAAAATGTTGTTGACTTATGAAACAAAACAGTAATTCAACCAAAATTAAGCATTGCCCCTTATTTTCATGCATCTATCATAGCAATTAAAAGCAACAAACATAAGAAAGCACAATTAACAATCTTTTAATCACCATTTGGCCAAAGAAGGTGCATTCTTTCAGGTTTAATTTTATTTATATATCTTGCAATCAGCATTTGGGGCAAAGAAAGTGCATTTTCTGGGTTTAATTTCATTTCTTTGGGATTTAATTCGTAAAGGGAATTTCCCAGTTCCAAGAAACAAAATCAAACAACTTCTTTCAGATATCTAAATAGAATTTCTCAAAAGAAGTCAACAATCAACATGGTTTTCCACAAAACCCACTTCGAAAAATAAAAAATGAACCATAAATCATCAAACAAATATGTACCTTTTTATCATCAACAGGCTCCAGAGCTTGTATTAAGTTACCAATTTAAGCCCCTTGAACAGAAAAGCCCTATATTGTGTTACCAAAAAAGACGACGATCATCAACACATTTATAATCCAAGGAAAAACCCTTATCCCTCAAGCAACGATGATCCGTGTATGTTCGAACAACATCAAGTTTTATGGTATTTTATCTACTCAAAATACTTGAAATTAAAGAGATATTGGGGGAAATTGAAATTGATGAACAACATACCCAAATGAGGGTTGATCGGAGCCTTGGAGATGGTAAAATCGATCCAAATTTTGTGTTCAATAAAAGAGAAGATAAATTATTTTGAGAGAAAGAAAGAGATCATGATGAAAATGAAAACCCTCTTGTCTACTTATTATTTCTTTAATTTTGGCTTTAACCGCAACTTTGTTTGTTCTCGTTTTCCGTATTTACAATTTCCCCTTTTTTATGTAATATATATAGGGAAATTAATTAAATTGCCAAAAGTCAAACATCTTCTTATCAAAATGCCACGAATCTCTCTCATGTTACAAAAATGCCCCAAAAAACCGCGGTGGACCCCGCGATCACGGGCCCCAGGCCCACGTGGCACCAAACTTTGACCAAATAGCCCGCGTTGGTCCCTCAAGAATGCCCGCGGTCCATCTTTTCCCCCTCAAGAATGCTCGTGTTGACAGTTTTAGTCCCTGCCCGCGTTGGGATCCCACGATCGCGGGCTAACCCGCCACGCGTCGGCACAGGGTTTACCCTAAACATTTTTTGAAGACCAAAACCCTAATTTATCTTCTTCGGCCGCACTATATAAGGGGTGGGGGACCAAAAACCGGCCACTCTCCCATTTTTTAATACTCTCCAATTTTTTAATCAACTCTCTCTCAATTTTCTCCCACTCTCAATTTTGTCGTGTGGACCACGTGCTCGAGTTTTGTGAAGATGTCTCGTATTACCTCTTTGGTATGTTTTCCTTATGTTTTTTGTTATTTTTTGTATGTTATTTTAAGTTAAGATATATGGTTTGTATGTTGTTAGAGTGTTTATAACTTTTGTTATGTTTGAATATGTTCTATGTTTAACATTTTTAAGATATATGATATGTATGGTTTTATGTTTGAATGTGATATTTGTATGTTATAATGTGTATCTTGTTATATGAGTATTTTTATAAAAAAATTGTTAAGAGAGTGTTTTTATAAAAAAAATTGTTAAGAATGTTTTTTTATAAAAAAATTGTTAAGAGTGTGTTTTTATAAAAATAATTCTTAAAAGTGTTTTTTTATAAAAAAAATTGTTAAGAGTATGTTTTTATAAAAAAATTGTTAATAGTGTTTTTATAAAAATAATTCTTAAAAGTGTTTTTTTATAAAAAAAAATTGTTAAGAGTGTTTTTATAAAAATAATTCTTAAAAGTGTTTTTTTATAAAAAAAATTGTTAAGAGTGTTTTTTTATAAAAAAATTGTTAAGAGTGTGCTTTTATAAAAAAATTTGTTAAGAATGTATTTTTTATAAAAAAAATTGTTAAGAATGTGTTTTTATAAAAAATTGTTAAAAATGTGTTTTTTTATAAAAAAAATTGTTAAAAGTGTGTTTTTTTAAGAATGACAATTTAGGTCCCTACGGTTTTAAGAATGACAACTTAGGTCCTTTAACTTTTAAGAATGACAATTTAGGTCCCTAAACTTTTAAGAATGACAACTTAGGTCCCTAAACTTTTATATATAACTTTTAAGAATGACAATAAAATAAACCGCAACATCTATATATAACACTATTATACGTTGAAATAAAATAAACCGCAACATCTATATATAACACTATTATACGTTGAAATAAAATAAACCGCAACATCTATATATAACACTATGATATGTTGAAATAAAATAAACCGCAACCTATCTATTTTTATTTTTTTTGAAGGAAAATGATTGTGTCACGAAACGAGCAGCGGCCTAACCGTCACCCGAACGGAACAATCCTATCATTAAAGTAAGGAACGTTACATAACAAGGAAATCCACCAGAAATGAAAGGACTTAAACACAACATAAAGATAAAGACAAGATAAAAAACGGAAGTGACTCAGATAAGCCGCTTCGTAAGCTCGTCTTTCCACCGCAAGGATAAGTCCCCAACCGTTCCAACTGAAGGCAATCAAAAACTGATTCCTTGACATTCTTGCATAAGCAACCTGAAGGTAAGAGAAAAAGTGGGAAGGTGCCACTTTGAAGTTTTTCTCCTTGACGAAAGTGGGTATGATCCACTCTACTTGGTTGTGTTTTCCTAAATGTTGCTCATGCCTGGAAACAAAGACTAAAAAAGCCGCAAGGGGTTTAGAGCCACACCGGGATTTAGAGCCACAAAGGGAAATCGAGCCACAAAGGGAGCGAAGCACCGGCGGCGGCGAGGCAGCGGCGGTGTCGTATCAGCGGGCGGTGGCCGTCGAAGTAGCAGCGGCACTCTCTCTCTCTCTCTTTCTCGGTCACCCACTAAGCCTGGTGGTGGTGGAGGTGGCGAGATGGTGGTGGTGGGATGGAAGGTGGTGGTGGCGGCTAGGTTAAGAGAAAGAGAGAGAGAGCTCCGATGGGGGAGGAGCTAGGGTTTTCTACAAAGAGAGAGAGAGCGGCGGGGACCTATGTATAGTTTCAAACCTTTCCGCAACCTATCTATTTATAACACTATTATATGTTGAAATAAAATAAACCGCAACATATTTATTTATAACACTATTATATGTTGAAATAAAATAAACCGCAACATCTATATATAACACTATTATATATTGAAATAAAATAAACCGCAACATATCTATTTATAACACTATTATATGTTGAAATAAAATAAACCGCAACATATCTATTTGGATTTTGTCAAACGGGTGTAAATAGCCCTAAGGTATGTCGGGATTTAAGCAATCCTTGTGATTCCCCTGCTACCTGGAAGTCCAATAGATTGAGTGGGTTTTTTTTTTCTAAAACTAAAACAAACGAATAATTATCAACACAATAAACCAAACAAGCAAAAGCATCTATATATAACACTAACTATAACATCTGTGAATGACTATGTAGAGGGATTTCTTTAACATTGACTTGTCGCTAATGTAACATCCTGAATTTTCAATAATAGTAATTTAACGAGATTTGGAATGTAATTGTATTTTGTATAAACCTTGAATTAAATGGAAATTTTATAATTCAATAGGGTTACAACACAAGAGATTAAAGTTTGATGCTACTTTTGGAAATAATGGAACTAGAGGGTGTATTGAGAAAATGTGGAAATGTGTGTGTGGTTAAGGAGTTGAAAGCTGAGATATTATCTCAGATTGTTTTTGGGTCGGTTTGGTGAATCAAGGGAGAAAAGGAGAAAAAGAGAAAAGAGAAGAAAAGCAAGATTTTGGTCTTCAATTGGTAAGAAACCGAGTTTAGTTGTTGATAAAATCTGTTGTAGCTTTATGATTGTAAACAAATCTGTGAATTGGAATGATTTTCAGAATCATAAACAGCAGATTGAAGTTTCAGATTTGTGCAAGAAGTAGGTTTTGCAAACTTAAGGTGAGTTCATTTGTTCTTTGCTTAAATAAGTGTTTTCATGTTAAATTAAACCTTGAAATAGTTATATAAATTGGTTATGAACTGTATGGGATGGTTTGGAATGAGCTGAATCGAAAAGACATGAAAATAGATCAAATTTTAGGCTGCAGACCCGACTTTTCCGGATGAATCGTCGTATCCGGAAAACCCCAAATGATGAATGTTTCCGGATGTAGCAAGATACCGGATACGTTCAAAATTGCTTTAGTTTCCCAGATGGAAATAGTTACCGGATGGTATCCGGATGGTTTTAGTATCCGGATGTCGTCCGGATTAGAAAAGTATCCGGAAGGTTTAGTTGTCCGGAAAATTTAAGTTACCCGGAAAACTCCTGTTGTCCGGAAACCTCTGTTGTCCGGACACTTTTGAGAAATTGAGAAAGCTAGGTTCTGATGGCTGATAGCGGAACCACCGTGCTAAGTCGCCGAAGGGGGGGGGGGGGGGGGGAGGACGTGAAATGTGGAATAGGCAGATTTTGATTTGTAATTCCCATTTCGAATGGAAGATCGGAGATTTCCATTTTTATAGGGAAGATCAGAGATTTCCCAAATTGTGAAAGGAAGATTAGAGATAGGCATAAAGTAAATTGTAATCTTTACTTCCGGATTAAGAAATAGGCAGGTTTTGACTTGTAATTTCTTGAATAAGAGTATTAACCTTGAATATGTGATTATTCGTGGTAAACTCTTGGTAGCAATATTATGGCTAGATGAATTAGTCATAATTATAGAAGTGGGGTAGATTCCCAGTAGTGAAAGGAGTTGTTATACGGTAAGAAAAGGAGTAATCAGGTTTGTTGTAACTTGTTTACATTGTTTTTGCAAATGTTATTATTGAAACGAATGTTCTCACTAGGCGAAAGCCTAATGTTTCAAGTTGAATTTTCTTACCAGGTACAAGCTCCGGAAAGTAAGCAGGGATGTGTGATGAGAACTTTTGGAAAGATTCAAACTTAAAGATGACGGAGGATCTAGCTATTCTTTTTAGGAGTGTGCATCGGACGGATCGGGTCGGATCGGGGCCAAAAATCCGTAATCCGATCGGGGGTCGGGTGAGATGTCACAAACCCGATATCCGTCCAAATGGAAATCGGGTATTCGGTTTTCGGGGCACATCGGGTCGGATATCCGAGTTCGGATATTTCGGATTGGGCCTGGACTGGGCCCATGTTTTTTAGCCCATGTTTGCCCACTTTCCAGACCTGTTTTTTAGCCCATCTTTACCCACTTTCCAGGCCTGTTTTTAGACCTGTTTTTCAGCCACATTTTTACCAACTAATACTATATCAATATATAAAAATTAAACAAGTTAAGTAGTCAACACTCAACAACAATAATTCCAAAATTACAAAACAGAATAAGTGTTTATAAACAAACAAGTGAAATAGCGAATAACCAAAGTCCAAAATACGAAATGTCCAACTCCAAAATCCAAATCACCATCAAGAATTCAAGCCAAATAGGCAAATACCAATATACCATAGACCATATACGATAATCAGACTTCCTAAAGTTCCAATTCCAACCAAACATCCAAACCAATCCTGTAAGTGAACAAGTGAAACAGACAAACATCCAAATAGTTTGGTAAGAGACGGTAACAAAAAATAATAATTAACCATAAATATTAAATAGAATGATAAATCAAAAAACCGTACCTTCAACTCACAAATGAATTTCACATTCGTTCAAATCGTTTGAAGCTTGTGTACTAGGAGTATCTTCAGTCACACGAGTTGAAGAAGTTCCACTTCCAAGCCTCAAATTTTCCATTTCTGCACGATTTAAAATTAAAAGCAACAAATTTTAAACTTTAAAGTGTTTATTTTAATCTATAAATTATCAAACTCATAAATTAATATCGTACGCGTACCTTTCTCAAACCACAAACCACAATATCATAAATTATCAAATTCTGAGAACGAATCATCTCTGCAAGCGTGAACTCCAAATCACAAATCTCGGTAAAGTAACAATTGGAAGTGATATACAGAGAGCCTGAGATTTTTAGCGTCATCTCATAAAAGGTCTTCAACAGGGGTATGAAGCTCTCTAAATACACCCAATCAAAATCTGCCAACATAGAATCACCCAAATCCGACCTAAACGAGGGATCCTGTCCATCATATGCTTCAAACACGGTTATATAAGGGATGGCATTCCTGAGCATCATATACGTTGAGTTCCATCTAGTAGGAACATCAAGACAAAGAGAACTTTTTTCTTCCACCCCAAGTAATGTAGCAAGTTCTCTAAACTTGAACAATCTAGCCGGCGAACCCCTAACCCACCTAACAGTCTCTCTAAGTTTCTTAACAGATGAATCTGCCATCTTCAACCCATCTTGGACAACCAAATTCAAAATATGTGCCACACATCTCATATGTAAGTGTTGTGCCCTAACAGGTGAACACCCCCAAGATACCAGTTTGTTTTTCAAGAACCCTAGGGCAACATTATTAGAAGCTGCATTATCTACCGTGATGGTAGAAATGTTTTTGATGCCCCAATCAACCAAACAAATCTCTAACGCTCTGGCTATTGCATCCCCCTTATGCGATTGGATTGGCACAAAAGATATTACTTTTTTGGTCAATCTCCATTGGGAATCAATATAATGTGCAGTTATGCACATATAATTGATCTGTTGCACGGATGTCCAAGTATCTGTGGTTAAGCAAAGCCGTTGGGAGTGTTCCTTAAAAAACCTTTTAAGATTATTCCGCTCTTCATAATAAATGGAAAATATGTCTCTATTAATTGTCCATCTAGAAGGTATTTTGAACTGCGGACACGCTTCTTGAACCCATTGTCTCCACCCCCTACCGTCTACAAACTTGAAAGGTAACTCATCTATTATAATCATCTTAGCAGTTGCTTTTCTAACCCTATCTTGATTAAAGGACCAACTAGTCAACACGCTTTCGTTTTGAGAATTTGAGGCAAATGCTAACATGGACTGTCTAGTCTCTTTTGCCTGAGGGTTTTTAAGGCATGCAAGGGCATGGTTTTTTAGGGAGGAAGTCCCGTGCTTTTTAGGGTCAGCGGCGTATGTTTTTGCACAATATTTGCACTTTCCTTTTATTGTATTACCTTGGTCATCTTTTATTTCATCAAAGTGCTCCCAATAGACTGACCTTTTTTCCGCCGCTTTACGTTTTCTTGTTTCCGGTGGTGGCGGTGCACTACTATTGACTTCGAATGGATCCATTCCAAATCTAGTGAACACTGAACAAAGTAACATATTCTATAATTCTAACATAAACAAACTACCATAAACATGTACTTACAAACTACCAAATCATTCTAAGTTTCTAACATAATAAACAATGGTTATAACTTATAAATACCAAATCATACCCATGAGAAGTTGAACAATATAAACACATTGAATAATCCATCGCATCTTATGTCGGACTTAACAAACTACAAACAATGGTTATAACTTATAATATAGGCATGCATTATATGGATCATGGCTATGCATTATCATTATGAAAGAGTGAAGATAACTAATAAGCACTCTTGATGGTTATGTTGATCCATGTACTGAAACAATCAGCTCAAAAGGCTTAAGCAGATGACTACTGAAATCCACAAAAATAAAGATTTATGTACAAACTTCTCACCTTTGCGGAACTCCTGTAAAAACTTCCAGCCTGCTCAAATTCGACAGAGAAAAAGATGAGAATTAAATAACTAAATAACTCAAAACTTTACAATGCTAATCACAATAAAATAAAACCATAACAATCTGCTTGAGTGTTTCATGTAATTTCAAGTTGAGATTACTTGACTTTCTTCATTTCTATGTGAGTATGTGGGGTCTCAAAAAGTTGTAATTTTTTCTTCTAATTTAAAACCAACTATCTATCTTGACAAAATTGATGCTAATGGGAGCAATTCACAATTTCACATAAATAAATAGGAATGCTAAAACTTGAAACTCAATCCCCCATTTTGAAAGAAATTCCAAACTTAAAACTCAATCCCCTGTGCAATTGGCCCAAAATTGTTTCCACAAAAAAATTATAATTCCATGAACTCAAGAATTGTTCATATTTAGGCATCACAATTAACAACCCTTCTAAACTAGTATAACAATTAACAGTACCTCACAAATCAGTGAAGAAAGTGGCTCAGAGCGTGGGGCCGTCAGCCGTGGGCCGTGGATGGTGCCGACGTGCCGTGGTGGAGAATGGTCGTGGGTGGTGCCATGGTGAAGAATGGACGGTGATGGAAGCGGTGGGCGGCGGTGGGCGGCCGAAGACCTCAGACCGGCGGGGGGTGTGGCTGGTGGTGGTGGCGAATGGCGATCGGCGATCGCGATTTGGGATTTTTGATTTTAGGATTTTAGGTTAGAAATACGAAAGGTATATATGATATATCAATATATGTATTTTAAATTTATTAAATAAAATTTATTTTGTTTTAAAATCGGATATTCGGACGGGTCGGGTGGGTAAAACCCAAACCCAACCCGATCCTAGTTTACCCGAACAATTGAGCGGATCGGGGCAGTCGGGGTTCGGGTATATCGGGTGCGGGGTTTGGCCATAATCTCGGGTCGGGTCGGGTCGGGGATCTCGGGTTTTTCGGGTTTTGCTCACCCCTAAATTTCTTTTGATGTTTTTGAGACAAAAGATAGATAACTTAGTTAATCTGATTATGATGTATGATTAGATTAATAGGTTATTTGAGTTAGATGCATTGTATATAAAACCTTTACAATTGATCCTCAGGTTATCAAAGTTTGAAATTTTATGATCATAACTTGTGTATTATTCAAGGTTTAAATTGGCCCTGTTTTTAGGGTGTTACAGCTAAAGTGCAAAGTTGGCTACATCGAGGAGTTAAGAGAGCGCTTTAGGGGATTAGGTGATCGTGCATATACCGTTGAGGCCATCTTTAGAGAGACACCTTTCGGGCCATGGATGGATGTGTCTTACTCTGGTGGAGACCCTACGCTAGTGCACATGTTTCTACAGTTGGAGGTCGAGAACTCCAACGCTGAGCCGGAGGAGATGCATTTTGATTTCTTCGGCCATCGATTGTATTTTGGGCGTCGTGAGTTCTGTCTAATTACAGGACTACGTTTTGGAGAGGCTCCCCCCATTCCTCCCTTAGCAGACTGCTCCTTCGTTCCTAGGGTTTGGGGCATTTCAGCATCTCGTTTGAAGCTGAAGGCAGCCCGGGACATGATGAAAGAGGGCCTTAGTGCCCTAAGCGACGCCGATGTTGTCCGTGTATGCTTGGTGGTGATCGTCGATATGGGCTTCATGGGCCGTGAGTATAGCCAGACTGCTTCCGAGACGGTCATTAGGGCCGTCGAGGACTTTGATGTGTTTAACAGGTACCCGTGGGGTAGCCATATCTGGACACATTGCTACTCTATTCTGCACCGAGCCATAGCCAGACGCGCCGATCGACATGCAAAGATGAATCTTTGTGGTTTTACATACGCCTTCAAGGTTAGATACGTAGTATAACATAAATAATAATACATACAAACTGTTTGGCTTTCCTTTTTACGTACTTGCTCTTCTTGTGTAATTCCAGATATGGATCTTGGAGATGTTTCCCACAGCCGTCCAATATTTCGTCAAGCGCGACGACATATTACTTAGGGGAACCCGTTGGGGCAAGGGCCCTATTTCCCTAAATAGGGCGCTTTGGCTTCAGTTCTTCAGTCAATCTAGACATGTAAGTTCTTTTACTATGTTTACAATGTTGCATATGTTAGTCCCGCTTATTAAATTTTTTATGTTTTATCATATATTTAGCCGCTGCATGCGCCTTTCGCTCACCTTGAGCCTACTGCCGACGAGAGGGAAACGCATTGGTACAGAAACAGCGTGGCATTTATTGACGAAGAGGCGGCAAGGGCTCGACGTCCCTCTCCTTCCACATCTAACGAAGATGAGGAAGACGACGCGAGGCCCTCCTATCAGCCGACCCGTTCCTCCTCCTATCAGCCGGCCCGTTCCTCCTCCTATCAGCCGCCCCCTTCCTCCTTCCATCAAGATCCAACTTCCACCGAGCCATCTTATGGCACCTTACACGACCTAGTAAGTAGGTTTATGAAACTTGCGATAATCCTAATACAGAGATTATTGGATGAACAAGCATTTATTTCTTGATTCACATGTGCATTAATCCTTAGACTACTTAAAGACTAATTTTCATGCTACTGAGTGAACTCAATGAACCGGCGAAGGGGTTTTTGTTAAATGGAAGTCTTATTCTCGAAGCCGATTTTCCATTCACGCCTGAGGAGGAAGCAGACTGGGAGATGGCATCCGACAATTACTACTTCGTTAATGGCATGAGAACCCCACCAATGTATGATTTTATGCCGACGGGTCTTCGACAAAGTCAACAAATTACTACCGCAGTGCAAAAAGCCATTAATGGGGCGAACGCCGATATCGAAAAGGTAAAGGGTATGTGGAACCATAACAGGGGGATTCAGCAGGGGAAAATGGAGTATCTAGCGGAGAAGAAACGAGAACTGGCCATGACTAGGGCTCACGTTCGGCAGCTGCAACGAGAGATTAAGGAAGCTGAAGAGGAACTAGAAGAACTCGAATCGGACTACATAGGAATGGAGGACGTGATCAAGGAAAAGGTTAACTTGATCACATGACTCTAGGACGCCTTCCAGTAATAGATTTCTTTGTTTACATGCACTGTATCCGTTTCGGTTGGGAAGATGATTTGCAATAATTTTTATATGATGTTGTTAATTAATTTCCTTGTTAAATAACTTAAGTGAATTTATATATTAAAAACATTAAAATGGAAAGGAAACAATACATTAAAAACCACATAAAATGATAACCTAAAAACTATAGGGACCATTAATGTTTTTTTTAAATTTGCGACAAACTTCAGGGACCAAACTGTAAATTCGAAAAGTAGCGGGTTAGCCCGCGATCGCGGGATCCCAACGCAGGCAGGGACCAAAAATGTAAACACGGGAATTCTTGAGGGGGCAAAGCTGGACCGCGGGCATTCTTGAGGGACCAACGCGGGCTATTTGGGCAAAGTTTGGTGACACGTGGGCCTGGGGCCCGCAATCGCAGGGCCCACCGCGGTTTTTTGTGGCATTTTTGTAACATGAGAGAGATTTGTGACATTTTGGTAACACACAGTCAAACTTTTGGCATTTTAATTAATTTCCCATATATATATATATATATATGTAATATATATATATATATATATATATATATATATATATATAACATAAATGCATGCTGTCCATGTGCTTTTTCTTTCTTTCTTTTCTTTTTATTATTTTTTGATTTAATTTCAAGATTTTGTGTTATCTACAAAGCTAATCAAGATCTTAGATCATAATATTTCCTAATTTGTTCTTTATAAATTGTAAATATTTCCTGATTTGTTTATTATAATTTGTAAATATTTCATAATTTGTAAGATATAATTTGGTACTACTCTAGTAGTTTAGACCAAATTTCAATAAACCCTCTATTTTACTCCTTAAAAAAATTCGCTGAACCCTCTATTTTATTCTATATCATAGAGAAATGAATACTAACTATCTAAATATAGATAAACGTTATTAATAATCTCTATTTTTTTCTAGAGTAGAAAAAAGAATATACTTAAAATATTATCTTTTAGAGTAAAAAATAGAACAATATATTGAAGAATACATAACACATTCTTTATTTTAGACTCAATAATAAAGAGTAAAATAGAGTATTACATTGGTGATGCTCTTAGGGACTCTTTGGTTAGATTTTCATTAAGTTATCTGTGAATAAAGTTGTTTGTGTAGCTTAGTATGTCTGTATAGATTGACAAAAGTTTGGTCGGTAGGTTTGTTCATAAGAGCGATAAGCGTGTTTTTTTTGGTTGGGAAAGATGTTTGGAAAAAACTTGGCTTTATGCATAAAATTTCTCCTATAAGCCACTAAGGGGCTGTTCTTTTGGGGCTTAATGGGCTGTATGGTGGATATGGTTGATTCGCACAGCCATATCCGGGTGTTCGGTAGCGGCTTATTTGGTCAGCCGGTGGCTGAATCGGTCAGCTGAGAAACCCATGTCCTATAGACTCAGCCCTAAAATTTCATATGCTTTCCCAAACTACCCTTCGTCAACCCCTTCTTTTTTTAAATGACAGCTTTATCTTCTTCTTTTTTTAAAGACCCATCTCCACAATTCTTTCTTCTCCCTTCTCCCTGACATCAACCAAAGCTTTCTCTTCTTCTTCTTCCTACACCGACCATCGCTGGAATGCAGATTGTTGGTGCAAGTGTGCCACATCTCTATATATTTATTTTGATGATTCCAAACACACCGTATTATTGTTTTTTCTAACAATCTTATCCAAGTGTGCAGTTAATTGGACAACATGAAGATTTTATCTGAAGAGTCCAAGCCTGGTGTTTATGTCGTCATTATTTATATATATCTCATAATGATAAACACCCTAAAATAATATACCACTTGGATATTTCAAAAACCTAACCCAACTATTTCTTAAATTAATAAAATCCCTGATTTATCTATTTAGAAAAGATTTTATCCTTAAAAATCAATCCTTCAAAATTTAGCCAAAAGGAATGTGCTGATGTTTTTGGAAGTAAGGAAAAAGAACTCAGTTGCCTTTTTAAGCTATGGTCACTCCTGACGCAGGCACCTTTTTCAGGCGGTATACCGCGTGATGCTCGGCGGTATACCGCGGCACTGTTACGAGTTGCAGGCTTTTGCAGGTTGACTTACTTTTGGTCAGCCACTTTGTCAGGCGGTATACCGCGTGGTGTATGGCGGTATACCGCGGCTCTGCTACACCATGTTGCAGGTTGCTTTTGCAGGTTGACTTCCTTTTGTCAGGATCACCTTTTCTGGGCGGTATACCGCGCCCATATAGGCGGTATACCGCGGTGAACTTTTGACCGTTGCCACGTCCAGCTTAAATACATGCAGCTTCTCAGCATTTATGTTAAGACTTACAGACATTGAATACCTAGCTCAAAAAGGATTACTCAGCTCCTCATCTCATTTAATAACTTAATCAAGTTATAATTTTTTGAGTGATCAACCTCTCACAAATCCAAGTGTTATACTTATACAAGAGTGATTAATATTGTGAGATATATTCTCTTGTAAGTATTTGAATAGTGTGAGTGATTCACGTTCTCGAGCAAAAGCAAGAGATTTTATTATCATTGTATCAAGGTTTGTGTTCTACCATAAAGAACACTTATAGTGAATCAGTGTGTCGAGAAGTGTCTCGGCAAGTGGACTAGCCAGCCAGTTGGTGGTGAACCACTTTAAATCTCGGTGTCGGTATCAACGTTCTCTACCCTTATCTCTTTATATTCCCGTTGTGCACTTAATTTTATTTATATATTTGTTGTGCATGCAATATTTATTGTTGATTTTGATAAGAGAATTTTTATTCGTGAAATATTTTTAAATACAACCTTTACCCCCCCTAAGGTTGTCCTAACAATTGGTATCAGAGCAGGTTGCAAGTTTCTTTTAAAAATCGTTGTATTTTTAAAACTTGTTCCTATTTTAAATGGCAACCTCTGAGGGAATTATCTCTACAAAAATTCCGCAAATTGACACCGAAAATTTTGGTCTTTGGGCAAATCTTTTTGAATGCTACGTTCGTGGCAAAAGTCGAAAAATTTGGGACATTATTAAAAATGGAGATTATAAACCCACCAAAACCAAAGATGGAGTAATTAGTGAAAAACCAGTAGCGGAATGGTCCGCCGCTGAGGATGCTTGGGTTTGCTTAAATTTTGAAGCTAAAAATATTCTTTTTTCGGCACTTACTAAAGATGAGATTGAACGTGTTTATTCTTGTGAAACTGCTCACGATATTTGGGAAAATCTAAATAACACTCATAGAGGAAATTCTCAAGTCAAAAGCTCAAAAATAAATATTCTTGTACATGATTATGAAATGTTTGAGATGTTAAAAGATGAGTCAATCGACTCAATGTTTAAACGTTTTAACCTTATCATGGTGAGCTTGAAAGGTCTTGGTAGAACTTATCCAAACGAAGATTACGTGCGAAAAATTCTTCGAGCGCTTCCTCCGGAGTGGATGCCGAAAATCACATCGTTGGAAGACTCCCGTGACCTCTCAATGATGAAATTAGATGATCTCATTGGAAATCTCAAAGTGCATGAAATTGCACTAAAAAGGAACAAAAATCGGGAGCATGATAAAAAGAAATCGTTGGCACTTAAAGCTTCAACTTCAAGTGACGAGAAGGAGAAGAAGAAAAAGAAGGAGAAAGCTAGCTCCTCAAAGGATCAACCCGAACATCTTGACGATGTAGCCATGTTGGTAAGAAATTTTTCTAAATTTTTAGCTAACAAAAGGTTTTCAAGAAATGATAGGTTTCAAAGAAAAGGAGATTATCGCCGTGGTGGAGAAAACCGAAGCCGAAAGTTCCATAAACGGAACGACAAAATAAATAAAAATGGCGAATCAAGCGATGATGAAGAAGCCAAGAAAAAGAAGGGCTTTTGCTACTCATGTGGAGACAAAGATCACTATGCCAACGAGTGTCCAAAAAGAAATAAACCTAAACTCAAGAAGGAGAAAGCCTTCGTTGGAGGCGCGTGGAGCGCAAGTGAAGATGAAAATGAGTATGAAGCCACTTGTCTCATGGCGGAAGGCGACGATGAGGTAAACTCGTGTTACTCAAATTATTCTAGCGATGATGAAAGTAATGATGATGATGATCTTGATATGTTAAATGATGCCTTTCAAAAAATGGTTATGCTTACAAATAATTATAAAGATGAGAACGCAAAACTAAAGGAAGAATTATTATTAAGTAAAAAGGAAATTCATGATAGCAAACAAAAAATTGCATGCGATAATGAAAAAATCATAAATTTAGAAAATAAATTAAGTGAAAAATATGTTTGCAATTCTTGTGACATTTTAAATAAAGAAATTGCATGCCTTGAGAAAAGAATAGTTGAAAATGATTTATGTGCTAATTGTGATGTGCTTAAAAAGGAAAATGCATGTTTAAAAGAAAAATGTGATAAACATGAAAAAGATAATTTGCTAGCACATGCCTTTCAAAGTAGCAATGAGAAAGTGCTTAAAATGTTAAATATGTCAAATAGCACTAATTGTAGAAAAGGCGTTGGTTCCGATATGTGTAAAGATAAGTGTGTATGTATGCCTATCAAAAGATATTTTGAACCACCTAAAAATGTTGAAATGAGAAAAACGTATATGCAAAAATCCTCATATATGTCCAACATAAATAATGTGAATTATAAGTCTAGGAAATCTTATGCATGCATGTATGATAGTAAATTTTCTAGACCAAAAAATAGTGTGAATATGCATGCTCCTTTTTACGTCTTTGATAAATATGATCGTAAAATTAAAATGGTACCAAAGTGGATTCCTAAAGGCTCCTTTAGTGTTGATAATCCCGGTGGCATGCGTTTATGGCTTTAAATGTGTTACATATTATATATATAATTTGAATATAATTTATTGTATATATTATATATAAGTAATATAATAGTATATGTACTTTTATATTGTTTATATATATGTACTGTTTATATATATATATACCTACGCACTACATATATATATATACTTTGTGTGTTTAATATATTATATATATATTAATATTGTTTGATGTATTATATATATATATTAATATTGTGTAATGTATTATATATATATATTCTGTTTGACTTTATATATATGCATGTTGGTTGACATTGAAACTAATTGTCAAGGACCCATAAGATGTGGGGACCATAAAAGTTGTACTTTAAATGTTGTAGATAAATCTTGATATGGATTGGATTCTTGATAGTGGATGCACACGTCACATGACCGGAAACCATAATCTTTTTTCATCATATGAGTCATGTGATGGTGGACTAGTAATTTTTGGAGGAAACTCCAAAGGAAAGGTAATTGGGAAAGGTACAATTTCTTGCAACAATGTTACTTTTTTAGATGTTACGCATGTTGATAATTTGAAATTTAACTTGCTAAGTGTTCGTCAACTGTGCAAAAATGGTATAATTGTTGTTTTTGAAGAAAACTCTTGCAAAATTCTGAAAAATGGTAAAGTTCTTTTAAATGGGGTTATAAAAGGAAATCTTTATGTTTGTAAAACTGATGTAAATGAAAATGTTTGTTTATCTTCCGTATATGATAATTCGACTTTGTGGCATAGACGTTTAGGTCACGCTAACCTTAGATTAATTCAAAATTTGAAAAATAAGGAGCTTGTGAGTAACCTTCCAAAATTAAAATTTGATAATCATTTTTGTGATGCATGTCGTGTCGGCAAACAAACTCATGTTTCTCATAAATCAAAAAATGTGATTTCAACTAAAAGAGTTTTAGAACTTTTACACATGGATCTTTTTGGCCCTATGGCCATTCAAAGTTTTGGAGGAAATTATTACACTCTAGTAATTGTAGATGATTTTTCCCGTTATACGTGGACTTTATTTTTAAAACATAAAAATGAAGCTTTTCAAAAATTTAAGATTTTGGGAAAACGAATTCAAAACCAACAAGGTTGCACGATTGTTTCGATTCGTACGGACCATGGACGCGAATTCGATAATGAAACTCAATTTGGTGCGTTTTGCGACAAATATGGTATAACGCACAATTTTTCTGCTCCTCGCACTCCTCAATCTAATGGGGTTGTGGAGAGGAAAAATAGAACCCTACAAGAAATGAGTAGGACTATGCTCAATGAACATCAAGTTCCCCAAAAGTTTTGGTGTGATGCCGTAGCTACCGCGACCTATGTCCTCAATCGTGTGCTAATTAGAAGTATCCTCAATAAGACCCCTTATGAGATCCTACGTGGTAGAAAGCCTTCCTTAGCCCATCTTAAGGTATTTGGTTGTAAATGTTTTATTTTAGACACCAAATCTTATTTGACCAAATTTGACCCAAAAGCCTATGAGGGAGTATTCCTTGGTTATTCTTGGAATAGCAAAGCCTATAGAGTCCTTAATAAAGAGACCATGGTTGTAGAAGAATCCCTAAATGTAAGCTTTGATGAAAGTCCTCCTAAACCTAGTGCACCCTTAGTAAATGATAATGGTTGTGAAGGAGATGCACTAGCCCAACATCTTAGAACCTTGGACTTAGGTACCCAATCTCTTACAAACAATGTAGAATCTAGTGATGCCCCTCCATGTTATGTTCCACAAGGAGTAGATGATCCTAACCTTAGAACATCTAGAGGCCATCCCGTAGATCAAATCATAGGTGACCTAAACCAAAGAACGACTAGATCACAAATCCATACCCTTTGTGCCTTTCACGCCTTTATCTCAGCCATTGAACCTAAAAACATAGAAGAAGCTTTAGGTGATGAGGATTGGATAATGGCCATGCAAGAAGAGTTAAACCAGTTTACTAGGAATGATGTGTGGGACTTAGTTCCTTGCCCTAGCGGTCAAACCATTATTGGCACACGATGGGTCTTTCGTAACAAGGTAGACGAAAACGGTGAAGTCACCCGAAACAAGGCACGTTTAGTTGCAAAGGGGTACAATCAACAAGAAGGTATCGATTATGATGAAACCTTTGCACCAGTTGCAAGGTTAGAGTCTATTCGAATGCTTCTCGCTTTTGCAAATGCTAAAAATTTTAAATTATATCAAATGGATGTCAAAAGTGCTTTCCTAAATGGTTTTATAAATGAGGAGGTATATGTTTCCCAACCTCCCGGCTTTGAAAATTTTGAAAATCCGACGCATGTTTATAAATTAAAAAAGGCGCTTTATGGTTTAAAGCAAGCTCCGCGTGCGTGGTATGATAGATTAAAATCCTTTTTAATTACAAGTGGTTATATTATGGGTAAAATAGATAATACTTTGTTTGTCAAATATGCTCAAAATGATATTGTGGTTGTGCAAGTGTATGTTGATGATATTATCTTTGGTTCTACAAATGAAAATCTTTGTAATGAATTTGCTACAAAAATGACTAATGAATTTGAAATGAGCATGATGGGAGAATTAAAATTCTTCTTAGGATTGCAAATAAAACAAAGTGAAAATGGTACTTTTATAAGTCAGTCAAAATACTGTAAAGACATGTTGAAAAAGTTTAATTTTGAAAATGTCAAACCTGTTGAAACTCCGATGACCACTAATCTAAAATTATCTAGTGACGAAGAGGGAACCGATTTTAATGAAAAGATTTATCGTGGCATGATTGGTAGCTTATTGTATTTAACTGCTAGTAGACCTGATATCATGTATAGTGTGTGTTTATGTGCTCGCTTTCAATCTTCGCCTAAACAATCTCACTATGAAGCCGTCAAGCGTATTTTTAGATATCTTAGAGGGACTACGAATCTTGGACTATGGTATCCAAAACAACCCGAGCTAGAAGTAACATGCTTCACCGATTCCGATCTTGGTGGCTCGATGGTTGATCGAAAAAGCACTAGTGGAGTATGTGCCTTTATAGGTCTCTCGCTTGTGTCTTGGTTTTCCAAGAAACAACATTCCGTAGCCTTATCCACTACCGAAGCGGAATATGTGGCCGCCGCGAGAGCGTGTGCTCAAGTTCTATGGATGAAGCACACACTTACCGACTTTGAGGTACGTCAATCCAAAATTCCAATTATGTGTGATAACTCAAGTGCTATAAACCTAAGTAAAAATCCCGTTTTACATTCTCGTACCAAACATATTGAGTTGCGACATCATTTTCTACGAGATAATGTTCAAAAAGGCCACATCGTGCTTGAAAAAGTTGATTCCGAAGACAATTTGGCCGATATTTTTACTAAAGCCCTAAACAAAAAATCGTTCTTTAAATTAAGACTTGGTTTAGGCATGCTTGAGTATAACCCATGAGATAATGCTACTCTCAATTATATGCATATTTTGCGGGGGAGCATCTCTCGAGGGGGAGCATAGCGTCTTTCTTAACCCTTTTTGCTTCGACAAAAGGGGGAGAGAAACCGAGTATGCTCTCGTGTTTAGCGGTTGTGTTTGTCATCATCAAAAAGGGGGAGATTGTTGGTGCAAGTGTGCCACATCTCTATATATTTATTTTGATGATTCCAAACACACCGTATTATTGTTTTTTCTAACAATCTTATCCAAGTGTGCAGTTAATTGGACAACATGAAGATTTTATCTGAAGAGTCCAAGCCTGGTGTTTATGTCGTCATTATTTATATATATCTCATAATGATAAACACCCTAAAATAATATACCACTTGGATATTTCAAAAACCTAACCCAACTATTTCTTAAATTAATAAAATCCCTGATTTATCTATTTAGAAAAGATTTTATCCTTAAAAATCAATCCTTCAAAATTTAGCCAAAAGGAATGTGCTGATGTTTTTGGAAGTAAGGAAAAAGAACTCAGTTGCCTTTTTAAGCTATGGTCACTCCTGACGCAGGCACCTTTTTCAGGCGGTATACCGCGTGATGCTCGGCGGTATACCGCGGCACTGTTACGAGTTGCAGGCTTTTGCAGGTTGACTTACTTTTGGTCAGCCACTTTGTCAGGCGGTATACCGCGTGGTGTATGGCGGTATACCGCGGCTCTGCTACACCATGTTGCAGGTTGCTTTTGCAGGTTGACTTCCTTTTGTCAGGATCACCTTTTCTGGGCGGTATACCGCGCCCATATAGGCGGTATACCGCGGTGAACTTTTGACCGTTGCCACGTCCAGCTTAAATACATGCAGCTTCTCAGCATTTATGTTAAGACTTACAGACATTGAATACCTAGCTCAAAAAGGATTACTCAGCTCCTCATCTCATTTAATAACTTAATCAAGTTATAATTTTTTGAGTGATCAACCTCTCACAAATCCAAGTGTTATACTTATACAAGAGTGATTAATATTGTGAGATATATTCTCTTGTAAGTATTTGAATAGTGTGAGTGATTCACGTTCTCGAGCAAAAGCAAGAGATTTTATTATCATTGTATCAAGGTTTGTGTTCTACCATAAAGAACACTTATAGTGAATCAGTGTGTCGAGAAGTGTCTCGGCAAGTGGACTAGCCAGCCAGTTGGTGGTGAACCACTTTAAATCTCGGTGTCGGTATCAACGTTCTCTACCCTTATCTCTTTATATTCCCGTTGTGCACTTAATTTTATTTATATATTTGTTGTGCATGCAATATTTATTGTTGATTTTGATAAGAGAATTTTTATTCGTGAAATATTTTTAAATACAACCTTTACCCCCCCTAAGGTTGTCCTAACACAGATCTATGCCCACCAGCAGCTTTTCTCCACCCCAATGAAACTCTCCATCCAGCAGCTCCTCCTCATCGAAACTCTCCATCTAGAGGCTTTTCTCCATCGAAGCTCTCCATCCAACACATCGTGAACCATCAGTTGGCGGCGGAGATTGGCCGGCGAAGGGTGAAATGTGTGTGGGTGAGGTGCAGGTCGCGGCTGTCGGCGGTGGGAAGGACGAGTTCGCCGGCGGTGGTGGCTTTGATTAGGGTTTTGTGGGTTGTAGCGAGAGAGAGAGATCGTGAGGGCGATAGATCAGTTAGGGCAAAATCGAGAAGGTGAGGGATGGTGCTGGTGGTTCGGTGGTATGGTTGGTGGCCGGAGTTGGTTACCGGCGGTGGTGGTGTTTGGTGACGGCTCCATGTGGGTGCAGGGGGAAATCATGAAAATGGTGGTTTGATGATGATAATAATAATAGTTTGTGAATAAATAAATAAGGGGTAAATTGGTCATTTCTAATATTCAGACTGTTTATTCAGCCCAACAACAGAACAACAACTTATCTGTTAACACTCAGACAACCATATCCACTCAGACAGTCATATGGATTCAGGTCTTAACAGAAAATGAACAGAACAACACCTAAGTCACTTTCTATATTTTGAATTACTATCGAAAAATCATGTATAGTTGTTAATAAAGGAGGATTTCGTAATTTAGATTTGATATAACGATACAATATAATAACTTTGGATTAAATGTTGTATTAAAAAGGAGGATTTCGTAATTTAGATTTGATATGCCGATACAATATATTTTTTTAGGATTTTTTTTATTGAATATTAAATAAAAAACATGTATAACCACAAATTTTCTCATCATTGTTGTTCTATTTAATTTTCCCTTTAACTATATAATTTATAGTTTTATCAAACATAAATTTAAATTTTATTTTTCAATAAAAAGTTACATAAATTTTCTATAATCGGTCAAAATAAAATATTTTATCTCAGTGTATTATACCTATATACAACTACTATTTTGTTATTGTTTCCAAATAGATATATTATTCACATGTATAATTGTTTAAATATTTAAAATACTTTATGATAAGATACATTGTTTATTTCAAAGAAATTGACATTTTTAAATAAATAATTTGAGGAATAAACTGAACTTTAAATAAATAATCATGCCAATTAATACATAAACCTTGGATTTAGGGAAATTAATTATTTTACCCCAAGTTCATAATTGACTTACAAATATACATCATATCTCTCCAATTTAACCAAAATATCCAAAAGATCCGTGAAACATCCCTCGATCGCGGACTCAAAAAAAAGAATTTCATTTTTAACCTCCGGAGTCCGCGAAGCACCCTAAAAATGTCAAGTTTACAACTTTGGTCCCTGAAAATGAAAATAAACTTGGAGTCCGCGAAGCACCCTAAAAATGTCAAGTTTACAACTTTGGTCCCTGAAAATGAAAATAAACTTGGAACAAATAAAAATAGTAACGTAGGCATTTATTTTGGGACGGAGGGAGTATTATGTTTTATGAATTCCTGGTTAATTATGCAACATGTATTCGATTTCCGAAGCCTTTAGAAATATTAAAAACACTTTTGAAATCTAGATTAGTTTTTTTTTCAAGATGATTGTTGTTTTCGAATTTTTTCGACATAATAAAATATTTAAAGAAGGGAACCTTTGGATTATGCCAAAAATATAATGAAAGCAAGGCAAGGGATGTTTATGGTGGTTCATAGGTAGGTTAACTTGCAAGTTAGAGTCTCAATTTGGCCAACCACAATATTCAAATCTTCAAAGGGACTATTTGTTTGCTATGAAAACTACTCCTAAATCATTTTATAATTAAATAAATACTTGATATTATTACTACATTGTAAAATATTTATTAAAATATTTTAATGATTAAATTACAGATTATTACTGAATATATAAACGTATTAAAGTGTTACTCCATAAATATTAACCGACAAAACATATATAAATACAGGATTAGCGTTAAGTCATACACTTGTGTTTATGCTACATCCATAAATTTCATATTTTTCTTTTTAATAGCAAGTGTATTAATCCTCTAATCTCAGTTTACAATAAAAATTTACATCATGTTATTTTGTATGGATACAACTATAGCGTGTGTGTATATATATATATATATATATATATATAGAGAGAGAGAGAGAGAGAAAAGCTCGATATGAGCTAGAAAACAACAAACGGATCTTTTCCGACTTGTTAACATCTTTAAATTACCCATTTAATTTTTTTAAAAACATATACAACTAGAGGTGGCCAAATGGATAGGGAGGTGGGTAAATTAAAACAAGCAAGTTCTTAACTTATAATGTATTGACTTGCCAAAAATATTTGTCCAATCTTTGCAATTTACAAACAATCACTTCAAATGTTTTAAGCTTCGACATACGCTTTGATAGGATTTCAACAAGTCCGATTCATTTGTCATGTGTTTTTACGTTCGTTCTATTATAAGTAAAATATAATTAATTTTTTTTAGAACGGCAAAAATTTATTAAAAATCAACGACAACATCCCTACAAAGAGAACAAACCAAATCCCGCAAAAAAACAAAAGACCAAAAAAGACCATCAACGAAACCTCAAGAAACCGTACAAGACGGGGATATAAGCCAAGCCGTTTTAGAGATAGAGCGTTCTTTGAACCTCGGAGCAGTCTAGTCGAAGGAATTAAACTGAATGTCACCAAAAAGACACTATTAAACAGAAGACTTTTACCTACGAACTTTTTCCTGAGAAATTTGTCGGTAAAGAGTGATTCGTTACAAAACCGTTACAAAAGTTGGTGGGTAAATTTTTGGTGGGTAATGCAAATCAGTGACAGATTACCTAGGGATTCTCTGGGTGATCCGTGAGTATTTTCTCGAAAAACATTGGATTCTACCGAACCATTGGTATTTTCTAGGTGATCCCTAGGTAATTACCGACGGAAATTTCACAGGATAAAAATTGTAGGTAAAAATCATTTGTTTTGTAGTGAGATCATCAAGAGAAAAACGACCCTTAAAAATATCAGCATCCCTTAACTTCCAAAGATATATAATGGGAATTTAATTAAAATACCCTAAGTTTGACTTTGACTCACCAAAATACCATTTTTTCAGTTTTGCAAAAATACCCTTTTTTCTGCAATGGTCTATTTTGATTTTTTTTACCTGGCGATCACGAAGGAGTCCCGCGATGCATCATTTTGGTGACTTTTTCAATTGCAATTTACACTTTCACCCCCTATACTTATTTACTTACTTTACTTTATACCTTTTACTTTCATAATTTTAAATTTACATTTAACACATATAATCGTTTATTAACTAAAATACGTTAAAAAAATACGTTTTAATTTTAACAAGTTACACCATTATAATCGTCTCTTCGATACGTTCGAAATGAGCCAAATATTGAATTTTTTTATTATATATTTTAATATATATCATATACACTACATAAAAAATATTTTTTATATTTAAAATTCATTTTTTTAACGTATTTTCAATTTTGTTTTACACTCCTATCGCATTAACATAATAATCATATATTAACTAATTCATTAAATCGTTTTAAATTATTATTATTTGTATGTGTTTATAGATATCGTGAATGGCAATAGGACAAGATTTCACGAGAAGAATATGAAATGGGGTTTTGACAAGTTGGTATCACTGAACTCATTTAAGAATTGTGAAAATGGGTATTTGGTGAATGATGTTCATGTGTGTTTGGAGCTGAAGTATTTGCAGTTACAGAATATGCACAAAAGGATCGATGTCTGTCCATCACAAAGCCTCCGCCAATTTTTAATACTTACACTTGGACCATCGATAATAAAATAAATAAAAGGGAAATTAATTAAAATACCCCAAGTCAAACCAACTGTTACCAAAATACCCTAAAATTTTTCAACTTTGCAAAAATGCCCAAAATACCCGCGATCGCGGGATACGCTGACGTGGCACGTATTTTGGGGCCAAATGCCCCGCGAAGCCCCTCAACTTTGGCCGCGGTGCACTTTTGGTCCCTGCCCGCGATCGCAGCCCGCGATGGCCCAAAAAATTACAGTTTTGGTCCCTGAAATTTTACACTTTTGGTCCCTGAAAATTTACACTTTCAGCCCTTATACTTAGACGAATTTTGCATGCTTTTACTGTTTTTTCCACAATTATTGCAATTTAAAGACCGATTTGTGGTTGAAATTCATTTGCATGTTTCAATCAATGTTAAATCAATGTTTTTGGAATACCAGTTTGTGGATGAAATGAGAGATTGGTTTTCTGATATGTTGGTTGTTTCATTGATAAATAGACGTAAAATTCAAGCCATAATCCCCACACAACGATTTCATTGTTGGAATATTTCTTTCTGCAATATTTTGTGTTTGAGATACTACTGAAAAAATGAGTTCATATGTTGCAAAAGCTAAGCTATATTTCTGTTTTGATGGTGAATGGGTGCAAGATAACAATGAGTGGAATTTTGCTTATAAATCTAAGCATGGTGTAAAAGTGTCAGTAAACTACACTTATCAGAAGTTTGTTGCATACGCCATGCAAAAATGTGGAATCAACTCTTCTGATATTTGCAAGTTAGTATTTAAAAATGGCGATGGGTCATTTGTGGATTTATCCAACGATGGGGATATCTCTACTTTTCTTCACCTTGCAGTCGATTCAGAAAGACCCCCATTACTCTTTGTGTATCCCGGCGTATCCGACGGTGACGACGACGGTGACGAGGAGGGTGATTCTCAACAAATAGAGCAGCCTGATTCTCAACAACAACAACCACCACAACCACACGAATGGCGTACTGCTGGAGTTGCTGATGACGAAACCCACGTTTTCAGAACGGGTAATTCTGAAATAGACAGATCAGACACCGATCATGATGATCACGAAGAATATACCCCTAGTAGTAAATCATGTAGTCAGATAAATGACTTTTTTGATATGCCCCCTATTCTTCCAGACTCCCATACCTAGACACAAAGCTACGAACCTACACCTTATATTCGCAGTGAAAGTTTAACAACAGGTCATATATTCGATTCGAAGGATCTCTTAGCAAGTCAGATCGGACTCAAGTTCTTGGAAGAGGGTTTCCAAAGTCGCGTGCGGGCATCTGACAAAAGCAAATACGTAGTTGAATGTGCTAGAGAAAAGTGTGAGTGGAGGTTGTACGCGATTCACACGGGTCCCAAAGGAGGGGCGATAATGATTAGAAAGTTGCACGACGTACACACTTGTACGAGGACGCAACTTAATCCCCACCACAAACAAGCCGGCAAAAAGACTTTGGGTGCGATCCTGAAAAACAAATTTCTTGATGTTAGCAGGTCATTGCGTCCAAAGGACATCGTCCACGACGTTCACCGGCAGTTCGGCGTCACGATTGATTACCACCAAGCGTGGCGTGCGTGCTGCCATGCACTGTTTATGGTGAGAGGCACGTTCGAGGAGTCGTATGAACGACTCCCGGCATATTTATATAATTTGCAGCTGCAGAACCCTGGTACTGTCACGCAGCTACGGACCGATTCACGTGGACGGTTTGAGATGTGCTTCGTGGCCCTTGGACCCGTGGAGAGTGTCCAAATCCCGCCCCTTCAACCGTCATTGTAACATATTTATGTCTACAAATTTATGTTAAAGATACGAGCTTATCTTTGAAATAACATTTTATAGATACGCGTTACGAATAATGTATAAAACAGGTGAACTTTAGATTATAAAACGGAATAATAAAATGCGATATTTTAATGATGTGATTAAATAATAAAATAGTTGAAAAATAAGAAAACAAGTATTTTAAAATGAAGATGGATATGGTGGTAGTGGATAAAATAAAGAGTTATTAATTCAAAAGTAATGTTAATCATTCAAAAGTGTGACAAATCACATGTATTATTTAACCAAACCCCAATTAAATAATATGCATAATAAATTAAATAAATCAATAAATATTAATAAAATGGTCCTTGCACATAGAGGGGCCATTGGGGGTTTTGGAGGTGGGGGGTAGACAATGTAATGATAAGTGTTTGGAATTAAATTCTTAAATTAATAGCAATGTGATGAATTACATGTGTGGTTGGCCAAGTGTTTTGGTCAATGATGAAGGCTTAGGTAATGTTTTTAATTCTAAACAAATTAATTAATGAGTTTATGCATATGAGAAAATTAAATATCATAAAAAAAAGGTTTACGTAAATTGATATATGAATTAAAAAAATTAATTAAAAAAACAAGTTTTTATATATTAAATATTGTTTATTGATGTATATTATTTAAAATTTCAGATTACAAGTAGATAATGTATGAGTACAACTTTTAAAGCGGCATGTTCGAATTCAAAACTGATAAACATAATAAAATACATAATAAAAATCACATTTCAAATAAAAAGAATTTAAAATATAATTAAGATAATCATTAATTTTAACAGAATACTTAATTATTTTTATGAAAAACACTATATTGTTAAACCAAAAATAAATTACATCATTAATAAACTTAAATTAAATTAAATTAAATTAAAATTAAACGAATTTATAAAAAATTATCAGTTTCTCAAAACTACACAAAACCGTATTATAAATCGACAAAAACAAAAAAAACAAAAGAGACACAAAAATTGAAATGTATCGTGTTGAATTGTGCGAATACAATTCTAGTTAAAAATAATCTATTTGAATTGCTATTGGGTTTGCATACACATCTTTAAATGGATTTTTTAATAAAGAATATATATATATATATATTTTTTTTAACCGGTTATTTTACCTTTTCACAATATTTAACTTTCTTACTTGAATCTTCTACTACTATGTATTGGTAAAATTATGTTTGGTTGAATTTTCATTTGTCAAAAAACATGTCTTTTATAGGCTCACACACCATTTGTAATGCCTCAAGTCGCAGTGAGCAAAGACCATCTCTAAACCAATACTAAAAATACAAAAACGAATGTATTTTTATCTAACCCAAGACTAAAACACTATAATAATGAAGGTCAGTAAAATAAGTGTTAATGCCAAAAATCGTCCAGAAGGATAACTTAAGGTTGATTGTGGAGCTTTAACAACTAAAGAAAGGAATCGTTCGACAAAACAGTGCATTAAAGACAGAAAACGTAAAAGAGACAAAGATATTGGTGACGCGGGAAAAACCTCAACGAGGAAAAACCCGCGGACGACTGTGGAAGTCGTCGCTGCACTATGATCGCCAAACAGGGGCGATGTCTTTTGTTTCAGATGTCGGGGATACAGTGATTACAATACAAATGACTTGAAATATAAAAATAACAAGTGCATCGAATGTAAAACTAGTGTGTCGTGTGCTAAGACTGCTGGTCGAGAGTATAAGTCGTGCGTCGAGAGCGATCACTTGAGAGAGATTTCTTTGCTTCAGATGCTCTTGAGTACGCAGTGTGTGATTCAAAGTTCGGTCCCTTGCAAATGATGACTTTGTCTTCAGATTTATAGTCTTCGAAACGCATTTAATGACTCCATGAATTCTTCTAGTAACGGTCGCAACGGTCTTTGTTGTTTAATGTTCATAACTGCTATGTCGGTTTCGTCCGTTGGCCATAAATGTCTTTTGACCTGTATTAAATGAGGAAAACATAACAGAAGAATCGTACGTTAGTTGGTTGAGGTCGTGTGTTTCTACACGCTGGTCGAGGTCGAGAGGTACGTTCGACTTTGTCTTTGGTCAAAGAGTAAAATGCTTATGATTTGACTTGTGTTTAGGGAGAAGTGTAATAAATGTTCTTAGTGCTTTGGTCGTAGTCGAGACTAGTGAAATTTTACCCAAACAATAAGTCTCTATATTTAGAGGCCAAGAAAAATGAAACAAAGTACAAATAAAATGTATAAAATTTTATACGGTTAACCTCAGACATTAGAGTTTTTTGATATTTATATATATTGGTTTCAATATCTATACTACAATATAAAATATGCCAAAAGGGAGGGAGGGAGGGAGAGAAACTTTATTTAATTATTTTTCAATAACAAAGAAATTGAAATTAAATGTACGTGAAAGAAAAATAATGTTTATTAAGTGTATTAAATATTTTAATAATATTAGAATATTTATTGGAGTTATGTGTTTTACTGATTCTGACTTTTAATACTCTATTTAAAATAAATATATAAGTATCTGATGAAGATATTACGAGAATCCTTAAAATTATTATAGAGAGTATATGTTGAAGATGCTATGAAAAAGAAATTAATTAAAATGCCCCAAATTTGAAAGAGACTTATCAAAATACCCCAAAATTTTAATTTCTTACCAAAATGCCTTTTTTCGCGATAAGAGCCCGCGATCGCGGGCAGGGACCAATTGTGAAATTTTTTGCAAGATATATTTACACTTTCAGTCCCTGGCCCCCGCGATGGCTCTATCGAGGCCCGCGATGGCCCGCTATGGGAACTGAAAGTGTAAATAATCTTGCAAAATTTTACACTTTTGGTCCCTGTCCGCGATTGCGGGCTCTTATCGCGAAAAAAGGCATTTTGGTAAGAAATTAATTTTTTGGGGTATTTTGGTAACTCACTTTCAAACTTGTGGCATTTTAATTAATTTCCCGATCCTTAAAATTATGATCAGAAAATTATAAAATATCCGTTAAAGATCCTCTAAGAATCCTTAAATTTATTATAAAATACTATAGAGCATCTATTTTAAGAATTTTTCAAATTAAATATTTAAAAATAATAAATAATATTTTATTATTATTTTAAATATTTTAATAATATAATTAATATTGTAAATATGAAATAAAAAACTATTTAATGTAATGTAATTCTTTTACCTTTTAATTTCTACTTTATGTTTATCCTTTTTGAGATTTTTAACCTTTTGATTATTATTTAAAAAATATCTGTTACAATTACTCTAAATATTTTAGAAAAACACTGCTTAATGTTTACTATGGTAGAGGGATTTAAGTATTATCTATTATTATTTAATATTAAATTAATTACTTGGCTAAACTGATGTATGGATATAACCTTTTGTAATAATCGTGTCTTTTTTGTGAATAAATATTAATTTTGGGGTGTAAAGTGTAAAAAGGGGAAAAGTTTGGTGTGCTTTGGGAAGTGTATAAATAGGTGTAAAACCCTAGGGATTCAAAATTTCTCAAGAACACTGTGTGCGGCTAGGTGCGATAAGTGGGTGCAAAATCATCAAGAGTGAAGACGATTTGGGATTCTCCAGATTGGGTGTGTGAAATCAACTTGCAAGGTAATCTTCAATTCCTTCTCCTTTGCAATCTGATTTTAAGGTCTAAAGTGGTGGAGTCTGAGTTGTGTTATTTGTTTTGGAAGAAAAGAAAAGGAGATTGTGTGTGTGTGTGTTCTCTTCCTATTTAGTGTAGTGTAAAATTTGTTGGTTTAGTTGCTAAGATATTCGATATCGATATCCTCTTTGATAGCGATTAACACCGAGGTTGAATTTGGGTGTGAAGAAATTGCTTAAGATCGAAAAACAGAGTTCCAAGGAACCGGAACCGGGACCAAGGAACCGGAATCCAAGGAACCGGAACCAAGGAACCGGAATCCAAGGGACCGGAACCCGGTGGGAACCGGGGATGCGTCGGAATCTGGACTTGGATCCGGAACTCAGGTAATTTCATCCAGGGTTTTCTTAAGACTTAATTAGTCTTGTGTGTTGGGGTGCTATTGTAGGTGCGGGTAGAGGATAAGCGATTTACAAGTAAGAGCTCCTAGCAGGACTTCAGGTGAGTGTTTCTAAACCAAAGCTTGTTCGTACTTGTTCGTTTACTCGTACATGTATGTTTTAATGGTGTGGTAGTATTTAGTTTATTTGTGCATGCTATAAAGTTGATGTTATGATTTATATATGGGGAGTGTGTCCCATATGGAAAGATTGAACAGATTTAGTCTGTTCCTCAGGGCCGGTGTGTGCCTTGGATCAGGTCACAAGTGTGAGTATGACCAAGCGAGGAATAACAACTATGCATTCGTTTATATTATCTTGCAAAATCGTTATTACTTAATGATTTCGTGAACTCTTTTAAATGACGGGTGGTGTGAATGTTGTTTGGGGATCTCACTAGACCTTGTGGTCTAACCCTCGCATTTTCAAAACTGAAACCCTTTCAGGTAAGTAGGTTAGAGAGGGCTCAGCTAGTGGAAAGGAGAAGATGCGAGTGTGGGCGCACTTTAGTGGAACTAGAGGACTTTCCCTTTCCGGTTAATAGTTAAATTTTTCTCAGTTGTAATTAGAATTTATTCCACGAACCCAAGTTTTGGAATTTTGACATTGTGAGTTGTGGGCCATGTTTGGCAGTTTTATTTTAAATATGATGTCTTATTTTGGCTAGTTTGGTGTGTGTTGTTACACCTTTTAAAGTTGAATGTATGAATTCACAACTAACTCATAAACGTAATCTAAAACAAGATAAATATATTGTTTTAAATATAAAAAATTTAAAATATAATTAGGATAAACATTGAACTTTAATAGAATATTTAACTATTTTTTAGAAAAACATTATATTATTAAACCTAAAATGAATTACATCATTATTAAATCTAAATTAAAATAAAAAAGTAAACTAAACATATTTATAAAGAAATGTTATTGTTTTCTAAAAAACATTTATAAAATTAAATAAAACAATAAAATCGAGATATATTACGTTGTATTGTGTGAATACACTTCTAGTATTAAATCATGTATAAATCAAGTTATATATTAGAGTACTGTTAGACAACCTAAGGGGGGGTAAGGTTGTATATTAAATCTTTTACTTTCAAAAATTCTTTTTATAAATAAATACAGAGTAAGTACGGAATAATACAGAAGAGTGTAAATACAAACAGATACACATATATTATATAAATAAATATAAATGCAAAGCAATTTATATAAACAGATATAATTAAAATGCACAACGGAATAAATAAAGAGATAAAGGTTAGAGATACTTGACACGGAGATTTACTGATTTACCACCAACTGTGATAAACCAGCAGCCGAGACACTTCTCGACACGATCCAATAAATGTATTCTTTACGGTAGAACACAAACCAAATACAAAGGAATTTGTAATAGTTTCTCAAGCCTCTGCTATGAGATAAACAGGATCACACACCCGTTATTCAAATACTTACAAGAGGAGTATAACTCACAATGGGTAATCACTCTTGTATAATAATCACTTGGATATTTTATAAAAAAAAGGTTTTATAAAATATATATATTAATTAGATGAGAGAGCTGAGAGTTTGGTTGCTGCTTGTTGTGTTGTGTATTCTTGTTTTGTTCTTCACCATCAGCATGCAAATATATATATCAGCTCTTCCAACGGTAACATGCAATCCGCGGTATACCGCCAAATGCACGCGGTATACCGTGCAGACAAAAGTACACTGACACTCAACGGCTCTCATGCAAAGTTGACTTCTGGAATACGTACGTGGCGGTATACCGGCTAGGACTCGCGGTATACCGGCTAGTAAAAGTAGCTTCAACCAATCAGAGATGCACACCGAGCCTGCCGCGGTATACCGGCTGAACACCCGCGGTATACCGGCCGTACCACCGCGGAATACCGGCTCTACCTTCGCGGTATACCTGCGTCAGAAAGTGGTTGCAGAAACAGTACGCATGGCAGATACTTCTAGAACCAAAATTTCTTATTTAAAATATTATTTAAAAGGTTTTTAGAAATATCCAAGTGGTATATTATTTTAGGGTGTTTATCATTATAAATTATAAACACTAATGACAACGTAAAACTTCCGTCCTGAACTCTTCAGATAAAATCTTCGTGTTCTTCAAGAACTGTACACTTGGATTAGATTGTTAGATAAACAATAATACGGTGTGTTTGTAATCATCAAAATAAATATATATAAATATATAGAGATGTGGTACACTTGCACCAACAATCTCCCCCTTTTTGATGATGACAAACACAACCGCTAAGCATGAGCATATGCGGTTTCTCTCCCCCGTTTGTCGAAACAAAAAAGGGTCAAGAAAGACGGTATGCTTCCCCTCGAGAGATGCTCCCCCTCAAAATATGCATATATTTGAGAGAGCATAATCTCATGGTTAAAAGATAAAAAGCTCCCCCTCAAATTAATAACAAATTATAAAATTTGAGGGACAATAAAATATGCATAAAAAAACCTATAATAGACATAAAACAAAATAACCAAAAAGAAACACTTGCACCAAAAAAAGGATCTTAAGGCTTCGATTTTTCGGTTAATTTTATGTGAGCAAAAAAATTACCACGTATTATGACCTCGTCAGGTAACCACGTATTATAACCTCGGCAGGTAACCACGTATTATAACCTCGGCAGGTAACCACGTATTATAACCTCGGCAGGTAACCACGTATTATAACCTCGGCAGGTAACCACGTATTATAACCTCGGCAGGTAACCACGTATTATAACCTCGTCAGGAAACACCTACAAAAGGCAAAGAAAATTTTTCGTGGTACCCTTTTCTTATGGGTCCTTTTAACAGTTAGTATAAAACATAAACTGCAAAAAATATGTTGTCGACATAAAACAAACACGACAAACAAACAAAACCATATAAATGGTTTAAAACCACAAACGCATCCCACCGGGATTATCAACATTAAACATTCCTTTCGGAATCCATTTTCTAACCATTTTAATTTTACGATCGTATTCATCATAGACGTAAAAAGAAGTATGCGGATTAACATTTTTCTTAGGATTCGCAAACTTATTATTATACATAAACGCATGTGATTTTCTCGACATATAATTCACATAATTCATTTTAGGAACATACGGAGGTTTTTGCGTTTTATTTTTAACAACAAATTTAGGTTTTTCAAAAACCTTTTTAATTGGCATACAATCACATTTTTCAATACACGTATTTGAACCAATGCCTTTTCGGCAATTTATACGATTTGATATATTAAGCATTTTAAGCACTTTATCATTGCTACTATTAAAAGCATTTGCTAATAAGTCATTTTTCTCATGCGATTTACATTTAGCATTTAAACATGCAATTTCATTTTCAAGAATCTCGCATTTTGTACATACAACATTTTCATGTGTCTTTTTATTTAAGCATGCAATTTTATTTTTTAAAATATCACAAGATTTGCAAATATCTTTTTCACTTAATTTATTTTCTAATTTAGTGATAATATCTAAATCATAAGCAGATTTTTGTTTACCGTCATCTATTTCCTTTTTATATGCGGATACGGTTTCTTTTAAATTAGAGATTTCATCTTTATACCTATTTGCAAGAGCGGCCATATCATGAAATGATTTATATAATTCGTCAAGATTATTTTCATCGTCACTATAATAATTATCACTATAATTACTATCACAATTATTTTTAGAAGAATATGATGAAGATACCTCATTATCATGGTCGGCCATGAAACAAAAATTTTTGGCCTCATTTATGCTTGCGCTCAACGCGCCTCCAACGAGAGCTTTTGGTGTGTTGATTTGTTTTGCTCGTTTTGGACACACACTTGCATAGTGATCCTTATCACCACACACATAGCAAAAGCCTTTCTTTTTATTGGCTTTTTCATCGTCGCTAGATTCGTCATATTTGTCTTCACTTTTATGGACGTTGCGACTTTGGTTTTTACCACCACGACGGTAGTCTCCATTTTCTTGAAACCTATCATTATTAGCAAACTTTTTGTTAGATAAAAGTTTAGAAAGTTTTCTTACCAACTTGACTAAATCGTCAAGATTTTCGGGTTCGTCATCGGATGAGCTAGCTTCTTCCTCCTCTTCCTTTTCCTCTTCTTTTGAGGCAATGACTTTTAAAGCTATGGATTTCTTTTTGACTTGCTCCCGGACTTGATTTCTTCTTAGTGCAATTTCGTGCACTTTAAGATTGCCGATGAGATCATCGAGCTTCATAGTTGCGAGATCTCGGGAGTCTTCCAAGGATGTGATTTTTGCCATCCACTCCGAAGGAAGTGCTCGAAGAATTTTCCTTACATAATCCTCATTAGGATAAGTACGACCTAATCCCTTCAAAGTAGTCATAATGAGGTTAAAACGTTTAAACATTGAGTCGATTGACTCATCTTTTGACATTTCAAATAGTTCATAATCATGAACAAGAATATTTATTTTAGAGCTTTTAACTTGAGTATTTCCACGATGAGTGTCGCTCAAGCTTTGCCAGATTTGATTAGCAGTTTTATAAGTATAAACTCTTTCAATTTCATCAGAGGTTAAAGCAGCATATAATATATTTTTAGCTTCAAAATTTAAACAATAATGAGATTCTTCAGCGGGAGTCCAATCTTTTATGGGTTTATCAACAATAAGATCATTTTCAACTTTGGTTGGTCTAAAATTCCCATTTTCTATAATATCCCAAATTTTTTGACTTTTGCCACGAACGTGACATTCAAATAGCTCGGCCCAAATGCCAAACTTTTCAGTATCTATCAAAGGAGGTTTAGAAAACACAAAATTAGTTTGTTGAGCCATTTAAAAAAAATTTAAACAGAAATTTTTTGAAAGACCCGCTCTGATACCAAATGTTAGACAACCTAAGGGGGGGTAAGGTTGTATATTAAATCTTTTACTTTCAAAAATTCTTTTTATAAATAAATACAGAGTAAGTACGGAATAATACAGAAGAGTGTAAATACAAACAGATACACAAATATTATATAAATAAATATAAATGCAAAGCAATTTATATAAACAGATATAATTAAAATGCACAGCGGAATAAATAAAGAGATAAAGGTTAGAGATACTTGACACGGAGATTTACTGATTTACCACCAACTGTGATAAACCAGCAGCCGAGACACTTCTCGACACGATCCAATAAATGTATTCTTTACGGTAGAACACAAACCAAATACAAAGGAATTTGTAATAGTTTCTCAAGCCTCTGCTATGAGATAAACAGGATCACACACCCGTTATTCAAATACTTACAAGAGGAGTATAACTCACAATGGGTAATCACTCTTGTATAATAATCACTTGGATATTTTATAAAAAAAAGGTTTTATAAAATATATATATTAATTAGATGAGAGAGCTGAGAGTTTGGTTGCTGCTTGTTGTGTTGTGTATTCTTGTTTTGTTCTTCACCATCAGCATGCAAATATATATATCAGCTCTTCCAACGGTAACATGCAATCCGCGGTATACCGCCAAATGCACGCGGTATACCGTGCAGACAAAAGTACACTGACACTCAACGGCTCTCATGCAAAGTTGACTTCTGGAATACGTACGTGGCGGTATACCGGCTAGGACTCGCGGTATACCGGCTAGTAAAAGTAGCTTCAACCAATCAGAGATGCACACCGAGCCTGCCGCGGTATACCGGCTGAACACCCGCGGTATACCGGCCGTACCACCGCGGAATACCGGCTCTACCTTCGCGGTATACCTGCGTCAGAAAGTGGTTGCAGAAACAGTACGCATGGCAGATACTTCTAGAACCAAAATTTCTTATTTAAAATATTATTTAAAAGGTTTTTAGAAATATCCAAGTGGTATATTATTTTAGGGTGTTTATCATTATAAATTATAAACACTAATGACAACGTAAAACTTCCGTCCTGAACTCTTCAGATAAAATCTTCGTGTTCTTCAAGAACTGTACACTTGGATTAGATTGTTAGATAAACAATAATACGGTGTGTTTGTAATCATCAAAATAAATATATATAAATATATAGAGATGTGGTACACTTGCACCAACAAGTACATTGAATAGATTTTCTAAAAGTTTTATAAAGTAGAGACCATAGTTCAAAATAATTATACAAAATTGCATTTAAGAGCATTCACATCCATCTTGGAGACCTTGCAAAAAGACATGGCTTACCATCTGAATAGCAAGTTCTTGTAACATACTCCTAAACTTGTTAAGACATGACTTGCTATGTGAATAGCAAGGTCTTGCAACATACTCCTAAACTTGCTAAATTAACAAGGTCTTGCAAGATGTTAGACCACTAAATTTAATAAATCAATATCATTATTCATATAATATTCGTTTATTAAATATTTTTATTTCATTAAATATTTATTACATTATATTATAATATTGGTAGTGGGAACCATTTTATAAAGGAGTTTGGTCTTGCGTTGAGCCGTTGAGGTAGAAGATGTTATTGTAAAACTAATGTGTCACTTTAGAAAGAGTTTTGATCTTGCATTGATGCGGATGGTTTAACTTCAACGGTTTCGTCGTTTTGAAAATTATATCATTACTTATATTATTATAAGATTATATATATCTAATAAAATATTATTTTTCTTTATGCATTTTAATTCAATAATTAAAAATTATTGATAGTATATAATAAAATAATCATTTTTTTATAGTAATCATTTTTTAAGAATTATTTTTTCCATTTTCTTCATTTTTTTAAATCAGCTAGAGAAAAACATACCCATAATCTTCATTTTACTCGTTTTATAAAAGCCGAGGTGTTCTTGCTATATTTTGTTTGTTACGGTGAATAAATTAACTATTTAAAACCGTAGATTAAAACTCGTTTTATTTTTATCCATAGATAACCGTTACTTTGGGAAACTAACCCCATCTCAAACATCGACTAGCTTTATAATTAGAACATAGCAGACGGAATTTGGCACTGTTCCACTTCTAAGTTGCATTGGTTCTTCAGATTCTCAACCATCCGTCGCAACTCCGACGACATCTCCGGCACTTGGCTCATCACCTCCTTCATCGCCTCACACTGGCATTCCATATCCACATTTTTAAGCTCTTCACAGCACTCTTCCAATTCGTCCCCTTGTTTCCGTTTCCACACCAGGTACCCGGACCCGGTTTGTTGTTCTAAGTACTTCTGACACCGGTTCAACTCTTGTTCTTGGACCTGCTTCCGGCATTGTTTTCCGGTCTTAATATTGCATTGTTTTTTGGTTTGGAGGTTGCATTGCTTTGGGAGGTTTTCAGCCTTTTGTTTCAACTGTTGGATTTCTTGTGAGCCAAAGGTTCCAGATTGTTGTTGTTGTTGGACGTTTCCGAACACTTGTTTCACGGCTTTACACCGGCAAGATTCGTCGACGTTTTGGAGCTCTTGGCAGCACTGTTGGAGGGTTTGCTGCTGCTCCGGCTGTTGTAGGAAAGTCTGGCATTGCTGGAGTTGTTGGCTTTGGAGATGTTGGCTACACTGTTGCTTTTTTGAGCTGGCGTTGATGTCGAAGGTGTTGTCGTCTTCGATGGTGGTGGTGATGATGGTTCTGTGGGCGGAGGTGAAGGCGAGGAGGGTGGCGATGGTGATGGTGATGGTGAGAAGTATTAGTTTTGTCATTGTAGTGGTGGTGGTGGTGGTGGTGGAGGAGTGGTGGTGGTGGTGGGTATTTATAGTGGAGTTTAGGGTTACACGTGGAGAGGTGGATTGTAAAGGTGGTGAAGGTTGAGTTACACGTAGGACTTTGCATGTACCAAGTGGAAGCATGGTTTATGGTGGTTCATAGCTAGGTAATTTGGCCAACCACAAAATTCAAAATCTTGAAGGGACTATTTTATGAAAACTACCCATGAGAGCATCCAAGATAGTGATTTCATATGAATTGAATTGGAAACGTGTCACGTAAGATTTCTATTTTACAAATTACGGTGGTTGTGAGTATGATTTCTATATTAAAATTTGGTTTTTGGTAACTGTAAATGTCAAATCAGTATTTTTTGCTTATGTGGCAGTCAATAGTATAAGAAATTATAGATAATAATTTCTAAATTAGAAATTGTTTTATATATATCGCATCATGTTTTGTAATGTTTTGTAAAACATGTTTATGAAAAAATGTATGAATAATTTTTTTGTTTTGTTAATATTAACGAATATTAAAAAATGCAAAATATAATTTATATTAAAATACAATAAAATACATTACATAATAAAAAATACAAACTTAACACATAAAAATACATCATTGTTCCACTACTAAACAAATGACCTAATCCGATGGACGTTTCCGACGGATTATCCGTCGGAAAATTTTCCAACGGATTTCCAACGAAACCAAAAAAGTCAACATAAGCCAACAAAAATGTTAATCCGTCGGAAATCCGTCACAAATCCGTCACTCAAGTTTTAAAAAAAGGAAATTATATATTCTCGAAAATGTTTGTGACGGATTTGTGACGGATATGTGACGGAAATCGTATCCGCCACAAATCCGTCACAAATATTTGTTAAATTAAAATTAAGTTACTTAACGAATGTTATTAGCAATTAAATAATAAGATTACAATTAATTAATTAAACTAAATAGCAATTAAAAAATAAAATTAGAAAAAACTTATAAGTTTCCGACGGAATATTAAAAAAACTTTTTTTTAATATTCCGTCGGAAATCCGTCGGAAATTTATAAATTTTTTTAAGTAATTTTTTTTAAAATCCAAGGGTTTTTAAAAAAAGTTATAAATTTCCGACGGAATATTAAAAAATTATTTTTTTTAATATTCCGTCGGAAATTAATAAAAAATTTTAAGTAAATTTTTTTTAAATCCAAGGGTTTTTAAATATAAAAAACTTACTCCATCCCAATTTTCGCCTACCCTGTCATAGTGTTGATGATTGGTTGTTAAACTCTTGTTACTTGAACTAACGTATTTAAATTCTGTTTATCAAACAATTAGGAGAATTTATATTTATTATGCACAAGAACTCGTTGGAGGGCTTTAATTAATCTATGGTATATGCATTCAGATTTTAGCAGTTTTTAACCATTTACAGGAATTCAAAATTTTAATTTTTTTAATTAATTTTTAATAATTTCCGACGGAATATTCCGTCGGAAATGTTTTTTGGATTTTTCCCAATAAAAAAATAAATTGTTTTTATAATTATTAAAAAAATAAAAAATTATAATAATAAACATTTTTGACGGAATATTCCGTCGGAAATGTTTTTTTTTCATATATAAATAAAAACTATTTTAATTATCAAATTATAAAAATATATTAAAAATCTGTCGGAAAGTTAATTTTTTAGATTAAGAAAATCTGATTAAGTGTGTGGAGTTTAAAAATTAGGAAAATTGGATCGACGGATTTCCGTCGGAAAATCCTCATCCGTCGGAAATCTCGTTTTCTGGCCAGGCACTATTTGACGGCCTTATCCGTCGGAAATCCGTCGGTAATGTCGTTTTCCGACGGATTTGGCCGTCGGAAAAGCCAATCTGTTTTGTAGTGTTCGTTTAGAAGTTTTTGAAGTTGATGTTCGTACAATCTCCGTTTTGGTCTTCTGGTTACCTTGATATCAACGTGTTAGATCGTTCTCCCTTCTTCCATGAGGTTTAGCAAGGAAAAACACCACAAGTTATTTTCTCCGTCAATGGTAACAATTACAATTTAGGATATTATCTTACTGATGAGATTTATCCTAATTGGGCTACATTCGTAAAGTCAATTCCATTACCTTAATCCCCAAAACATCGCCTATTTACAAAGAAACAAGAGGTTGCTAGGAAAGATTTAGGGAGAGTGTTTGGGGTACTCAAATCACGTTTCGCTATTATATGTGGGTCATCTCGTATGTGGTGCAAAGAAATAATGAGAGCATGTATAATCATGCACAACATGATCATCGAAGATGAACGTCGTATTTATATTCGTTAATTTGATGATATAAACGATGATGTTAATTTTACTATAACTACGCTTCATTAATTCTCTCATAGCATACTTCCTGAGTACGAAAACTATCTCTCAAATCACATACAAGTACATAATCGGTCAACGAATCGTCTTGGCAAAGATTTAGAGAAGAAAAAAATAACGATTAATTTAATATTTTATCTTTGTATTTTAATTTGATGTTTTATAAATTAAATATTTTATTTATTTAACTAATTTTATTTTATTATAATTATTTAATTAATAAAATATTTTGTATTAAATTATAGTAAAAAATATTTAATTGTAGTTTTGTTATTATTTGATTAAAATATAAATTTTTACGATGATTGTCACTTTAGAAAGTGGTTGAATATCATTGTTGTGGAGGATAATTTCAAGATAATTGCAAAGCTGATGTGACACTAATGTGACACTTTAAAATTTGTGTTGAAATTTCATTATTGTGGATGCTTTAAATCATTTTATAATTATTAACAAATGTTTGATATTGATATTACATTATAGAATGTTTACTTTATGACTTCTAACCCATTTAAAAATAACCTTACAAATTATGGCTAAATATGTATAAATTTCTTATAAATAATTCTCTTTTCTGCTCAAAGAAAAAAAATAGAGAGTATAAATAATGTTTTTTTTATTTAAAGAGTTGCTCTTCATTTCTCTTATTACATAGAGTAAGATAGAGAGTTAAGTTGATATGTTTTAGAGAATAAAATAAAGAGTTCATTAGAGATGGTCTTATGTACGGATTATAAATTATCACTGCATATGTTTGTTTGTTTTGCTAATAGACAATTTGAAAATGTAGATTAACAACTTATTTTATTTATCCAATGATGATGATCGGTATTCTGGGAAACTAATCAAGCTCATCTCAAAGCCATAAAACATCAACTAGCTAGAGATGCGATAAACCCTTATTATCTAGCTTTATTATAATTAGCTCATCATCATCTATTCATCTTCACTTTAGAACATGGCAGACTGAATTTGGCATTGTTGCACTTGTAAGTTGCATTGGTTCTTCAGATTCTCAATCACCCTTCGCATCTCCCCCCTCTGCTGCTGTTGCTGTTGGTGTTGGTGTTGCCCCTGCTGAGCTTGGCTCAACAATTCCTTCATGGCCTCACACTGGCATTCCACTTCCACATTCCTAAGCTCTTCACAGCACTCTTCCATTTCTTGCGGCTCTTGCTGTGATCTCCACACGGCGCTTCTCAGGTAACCCGACCCGGTTTGTTGTTCCAAGTACCTTTGGCACCGGTTCAACTCTCGTCCTTGAACCTCCTGCCGGCATTGCTGGCTGGTTTTAACATTGCATTGTTTTCTGGTTTGGAGGTTGCATTGGTTAGGGAGGTTTTCAACCTTTTGTTTCAACTGTTGTTGGATCTGTTGTGAACCAAAGGCTCCACCTTGTTGTTGCTGTTGTTGTTGTTGTAGCTGCTGTTGGACTTCTCCGAACACCTGTTTCACGGCCTTACACTGGCAAGCTTCGTCGACGTTTCGGAGCTCTTGACAGCACTGTTGGAGGGTTTGTTGCTGCTGTGGGTGTGGCTGTTGCTGGCCGTAAGGGGTCTGCTCCGGCTGTTGCAGGTAAGTCTGGCATTGCAGGAATTGTTGGCCCTGGAGATGTTGGCTGCACTGCTGCTTTTTTGAGGTGGGGTTGATATCGAAGGTGTCGTCTTCGATGGTGGTGGTGACGATGGTTCTGTGGGCGGAGGCGAAGGCGAGGAGGGCGGCGATGGTGAAGGCGAGAAGTACTAGTTTTGCCATTGTGGGATGGTTTTGAATTGTGATGGTGTTGATGGTGATGGAGTGGTGGTGGTGGTGAGTATTTATAGTGGAGTTTAGGGTTACACGTGGAGAGGTGGATTGTAAAGGTGGTGAAGGTTGGGGTACACGTAGGAATTTTGCATGCACCAAGTGGAAGCATGGTTTAGAGATTATGTATGCGGTGTCGATTATGTAGGTTGAACACTTTGATGAAGTGGCCAACACACGTCGGATATACAGGCTATAGTAGTCGATAGACCTGCAATATGTAGATGGTGGTTCAAATGACGCTAAAAATAAGAAAAAATGATTAATTTTTAATAACATGTTTATGGTGGTTCATAGGTAGAGCCTCAGTTTGGCCAACTACAATATTCAAATCTTTAAGGGACAAATTTGTTTGCTATGAAAAGTACCCCTAAATCATTTTATAATTAACAAATGTTTGATATTGATATTATGTTATAAGATATTTAACTTATGATTTAAATCCTTTTAAAAATTAAGTTTACAAATTATGGCTATATACATAGACAGAGGTTTAGGAAAAAATCTCAGAAAAATGGAAAACTAGGGAACGTTCTGATAGCCCTTCATCTAGACGATATGCATTTGTGCATAAAATAAATTAAGTTGTTTTTTTGGTTTTTATGCACGTGTGCATGTTATACATTACTTGTATGCATATAACTTGCCAATAAAGTTATATTATGAGTTCCATTGCTCGTTATTGCCGAGTTGCTTTTGGTAACTTATACATATTAAAGTGAAATACAAATAATTTTAGATAAGTCGTTAAAATGTTTATCTGGTTATCGGGTTACATTGGGCCTAACCCAATATCAACCTAATAGATTCGGGTTACCCTAATTTTAATTGTATCGACTATATGTCGGTTTACATCGGGTTCATTTTTCCCGGGTTAGTCGGTTTTTTGAGCACCCCTAGTAGAAAGAAAGTATTTTAATTATCTCAATTCATGTGGTCTACGCTTTGATTTTTTTATTAGTAATACCATTACTCGCCTTAAATATCCCGGCCATCGCCAGACTCCGCTCCACAGGGTTATTTAGTTTCAATATTCACCCCCCCTCCCCCCGCACGCACGCGCGCACGTTAGAACAACGTCATGACTTGGGCCGAAAAAATGAAGATTATATTGAGATGGGCTTATAACGAACTATATATGTTGGACATAACACCAAGCAAGGTCTTCTTTTCCCACTTCATGACCATGAATTATAGGTCGGCATTTCTTTAGGTCCATCAAGAAAGGCTAGGGCCGAAAGATAAGATGAGAGTGGCAATTATGAGGGTTATGTTGAAATCTACTTGTAATCTAACTATATATGTTGGACATAATACCAAACAAGGTTTTTTTTCCACTTCAAGACCATGACCATTGAATTATAGGCAGACATTTCTTTCGGTCCCAATCAAAAGAAAGGCACCTCTCGACATCTAGGGTTGGGATGTCTACTTCAACTTCAAGTACTTATAGGATAGGGATCAGAATATGGATTCTAGGGTAGGGATCAGACTATGGATCAAGGTTTTTGGTTCTCCTATGACCATCTTCTCGAATGGTTGATTCCGTGCCCGAATGTCCAATTTCTTCATTCAATTCGATTATTTACCTGTGTAAGGCAGTCTCAATTCTCTCACACTCACATTCGTCCTTCCACTTTATCATGTGCCTATAGACATAGAATCCTGGTCGGAAATATGTACCATTTCTTGTATTTCAACCGTTGAATTATTTAGATGAGTGATTATCAAGTCATATTACTATTTATTTGGATAAACACTTAGCAAATCACTGGATGATAATGACAAAGACTAAAAATCTTATTCAGTAAGAGCTAGGTAAGGACCGAGAGTTATCGGATAATTGACGGCGACGACTCTTGCTACGATTAGCGATTATCAGAAAAACTGTCGTTAAGAAAAAAACTGAGAGTCTTACCTGATAAGTGACTACTAAGACCGGTCACAATTAGCGGTTACCAAAAAAATTTGTTACATATAATATTGTTTTGATGTATTAAAAATCTTATTCGGTAAATAAATGATTATATTGAATTTTACCGGTGATTATACCCAAATAATCTTTTTGGTATATTTTAGTATTATAATATATATCTTGGGTGTGTTTTAGTTAAACAGTTTTTAAGTTCTAAATTATTAATGAGTAAAATCATGAATTCATACAAGTAAAACGCATGAAAGTTAAACTTGTTAAAACTAAAAACTGAATATAAAAACGTTTGAATTAAAACTCATTTTATTTATTATCCATAGACGATGGGTATTTTGGGAAACTAATCTCATCTCAAACATGAGGAGATGAGACAATTCCCTATATATCTATCTTTATTTAATTTCTCATCATCTTTCACTGAACCCTCTACCTAGCTTCCTTAGAACATCTCAGACGTAATCTGGCATCGTTGCACTTGTAAGTTGCATTGGTTCTTCAGATTCTCAATCACCCGTCGCATCTCCCCCATCTGCTGCTGTTGCTGTTGCTGTTGCTGTTGCCCCTGCTGAGCTTGGCTCAACAACTCCTTCATGGCCTCACACTGGCATTCTACATCCACATTTCTAAGCTCTTCACAGCACTCTTCCATTTCTTGCGGCTCTTGCTGTGATCTCCACACGGCTCTTCTCAGGTACCCCGACTCGGTTTGTTGTTCCAAGTACCTTTGGCACCGGTTCAACTCTCGTCCTTGAACCTCATTCCGGCATTGGTTTCCGGTCTTAATATTGCATTGTTTTCTGGTTTGGAGGTTGCATTGTTTTGGGAGGTTTTCAGCCTTTTGTTTCAACAGTTGTTGGATCTGTTGTGAACCAAAGGCTCCACCTTGTTGTTGTTGTAGTTGCTGTTGGACCTCTCCGAACACCTGTTTCACGGCCTTACACTGGCAAGCTTCGTCGACGTTTCGGAGCTCTTGACAGCACTGTTGGAGGGTTTGTTGCTGCTGTGGGTGTGGCTGTTGCTGGCCGTAAGGGGTCTGCTCCGGCTGTTGCAGGTAAGTCTGGCATTGCCGGAATTGTTGGCCCTGGAGATGTTGGCTGCACTGCTGCTTTTTTGAGGTGGGGTTAATATCGAAGGTGTCGTCTTCGATGGTGGTGGTGACGATGGTTCTGTGGGCGGAGGCGAAGGTGAGGAGGGCGGCGATGGTGAAGGCAAGAACTACTAGCTTTGCCATTGTGGGATGGTTTTGAATTGTGATGGTGTTTGATGGTGGGTATTTATAGTGGAGTTTAGGGTTACACGTGGAGAGGTGGATTGTAAAGGTGGTGAAGGTTGGGGTACACGTAGGAATTTGCATGCACAAAGTGGAAGCATGGTTTAGAGATTATGTATGTGTAAGGTTTCACAAATATTAACAGAACACTAAGATAGCATCAAAGGGCAAATTTCATTTATTTGTGAAGCTTGCTGAGTACAAAGGTACACAGTATACACTTTTAGGGAATGAAAATACTGATACTGGAAGCTAAAAGTGCAGAAAGATAAAAGAAGAGCAGATTCTAGGAGAAGGAGAATAAAAGTGCAGAAAGATAAAAGAAGAGCAGATTCTAGGAGAAGGAGAATACTGAGAGAAAAGGGAGACAATTCTCAATAATTTCCTAGCTCCTCTGGTAAACGATCCTCCTTAAATAGCCCATTCATCAGCATAAATTCTGTTGGGGATTCTCTTTTTCATGCTTTTCCTTGTGCTCTGAATGGGAGACTTATCTGCCACGTGGTCCACTACTAATTCTGAGTTAGTTATGCCAGGTGTCTCCTCTGATGATTCGTGATTGGGCATAACATTACACCCTCCATTGGAAATAACCTTGTCCTCAAGGTTAAGAGACGGAAAGTTTGAATGCAATGGTTCCCAATCTTCCCAAGTAGCATCTTCTAAGGGTAATCCTTCCCATTGAACCAAGACTTGTTGAACTTGTTGTCCCTTGCGTAACAGAAAACGACTTTGGAGGAGTGTCTTAGGCATCAAGACAGGACCCTGTGCCGTGGTAGTCAGAGGCAGAGGTAAGTAAGTATCATTGTGAGAACCATGACACAATTTCAAAAGAGACACGTGAAAAACGGGATGGATCTTCGCAGTAGGTGGCAATTGTAACTTGTAAGCAACACTCCCTATGCGATCAATGACCGGGAAGGGACCAAAGTAGCGTTTTCCGAGCTTATGGTTATGCCTTAATTCCACCGAATGCTGGCGGTACGGTTGTAATTTGACCAAAACCATATCACCAACCTTGAATTCGACATGACGCCTCTTTTTGTCGGCATACTTTTCATACACGCTTGAGCTTTAAGCAAGTTGGCCTTCAATTGATTGAGGACAATATCCCGTTCTTTCAGTAAGTCGTGTAGTGTTGGCTGGTCCGTAAGTGATAGATCATATTTAACTAGAGACGGAGGTTCCCGACCATAGACCACTTTAAAGGGAGTGGTTCCCAAACTGCTGTGAAAAGCGGAATTATACCAGAACTCCGCCCAGGGAAGTAATTTCGACCAAGTCGATGGCTGACTACCAGTGAAGCAGCAAAGATACTGTTCAAGGCACTTATTTAAGGCCTCCGATTGGCCGTCCGATTGCGGGTGGTACGATGAACTCATAGCTAACGAGGTGCCGCTTAGTTTAAAGAGGTGCTGCCAAAACCTACTAGTGAAAACTTTATCGCGGTCTGAGACAATGGTTTTGGGAAATCCATGTAGTTTGACAATAGTGCTCAAAAAGGACTCCACCACTTTTAGACTTGAGAAATCTGATCGTAATGGTGCAAAGTGTCCGTACTTGGATAGACGGTCAATTACTACCATAATCACCGTATATCCATGAGACAATGGTAGACCCGTAATAAAATCCATCGCTACATCTTCCCATATCTGGCTCGGAATAGGAAGAGGTTGAAGCAATCCGGCTGGTCGAGTATGATCATGTTTGGTTTGTTGACAAATCAAACACTCCTTAATGAATTTGGTAATGTCTTTAGACATTGTGGGCCAAAAAAATTGACTCACAAGTCGTGCTTTAGTTCGCTTAATTCCCGAATGGCCGCCAATTGGGGAAGAATGGTACTCGAATAGCAATTGATTAATTAATTCGGGTACCTGGGGTACCACCAAGCGATTTTTCCAGAACAACATGTTTTGCTTTACTTGATAGGCCTTGTCTAGTTGAACTCCAAGCAAACAATCCTTCTTTAATGGAGCGAGATCAGGATCTTGGGCCACAACCATATTAACACGTTGGACCAGATCCGAGGAGGGTGTAGAGACAACCATAAAAAAAGACCGAGATAGTGCATCGGCAGCAACGTTGTCCTTACCTGGCTTGTATTCAATGGTAAAATTGTAACCCAAAAACTTGTGCAACCATATTTGTTGTTCCGGTGTTTGAATGGCTTGATCAGTAAGGGACCACAAGCTTTTCTGATCTGTACGGATAACAAACTGATGGCCGAGAAGATAATGACGAAATTTAGATATAACCTCCGAGATGGCATATAATTCACGCACACATGCAGACTGTTTCTGCATGGGCAAACTCAGTTTCTTAGAGAAGAAAGCTATCGGGTGTTTGCCTTGGCTCAAAACTGCACCAATCCCCGTTCCTGAAGCATCGGTTTCGAGAATAAACGGTAAGGAGAAATCGGGTAATTGTAACACCGGTGCTTGAGTGATAGCTTCTTGTAAGGCATTGAAAGAGGCGACCGTCTGATCCGTCCAATTAAAGTTATCCTTCTTTAATAATGACGTCAAAGGAAGTGCAATCGAAGCATATCCTTTTATAAAGCGGCGATAATAACCGGTCAGGCCCAAAAAGCCTCTCAATTGTTTAATTGTAGTTGGAATCTGCCAATCTATGATAGCCTTGACTTTTGATTGATCCATCTCCACACCTCGACCCGACACGATATGGCCGAGATAATCGACCTGATTAAGGCCGAAACTGCATTTGGAAAGTTTAGCAAACAAACAGTGTGTACGTAACAGGTCCAAGACTGTTTGCAAATGAACCATATGAGAGGACCAAGATGGACTATAAACCAATATGTCATAAAAAAAAACTAGAACGGACTTACGAAGTTGTTGCTTGAAGTCTTGGTTTATTAAGCTTTGGAAGGTCGCCGGTGCGTTGGTTAGGCCGAAAGGCATAACAAGCCATTCGTACAGCCCTTGGTGAGTACGGAAGGCTGTTTTATGGCGATCCTCGGGTCTCATCAAAATTTGATGATAACCAGAACGTAGGTCCAACTTGGAGAAGTAAACAACGCCAAATAGCTCGTCTAGTAACTCATCCACAGTAGGAATTGGGAAGCTATCCTTGATTGTAATAGCATTTAATGCCCGATAATCCGTACAAAATCTCCACGATCCATCTTTCTTACGTACTAGAAGTACTGGTGACGAAAAAGAACTTGAACTCGGCTGTATAATTCCCTGGGATAGCATCTCCTGGACCATTTTTTCAATCTGATTCTTATGATTATGAGGGTAGCGATAAGGCCGCACCTTAATCGGGTTACTACCCTCCATCAAGGGTATAGAATGATCATGGTTTCAAGAAGGTGGTAATCTTTCTGGAGTGGCAAAAACGTCCTGGTATTGAGTAAGTAACTCTTGGAGATCCTGTGGTAAGTCTATCGGAGTCTCAAAAGCACTATTTACCGAACCGGCCATGCTGAGAAATTGCACCTCATATGATTCCAGAATGGCACATGTGTTGTGCATTCTACGGATGTGATGAAACTGGGCCGGTTGGGGTAAGGCAGGTGTTGTTCCGTATAAAGTAATAAAGTGATTTCCCAGATAGAATTTAATCGATAAAGCACTATAATCGGCTATATGAGGACCCAAGGTCGACAACCAAGATGCTCCTAAAACAAGATCAGCTCCTATCATGGGTAACAAATAAACAGGAAGATGAAGAGTATAACCTTGAATCTGTACAGGTAAGTCTTCAATAAAACCCTCAGCGGTCAGGTTGTTTCCGTTTCCCACCATAACCTTAAAATTAGGGGCTGGTTGAATTGGTAACTTCAAGCAATGAGCCACCCTGGGTTGCAGAAAGTTATCGGAGCTACCGCTATCCAGAAGAATTTGAATCATCATACCTTGAATAGATACTTCAAATCGAAGTATGCCCCTACTCTGCGATCCCCGAAAGGCGTTGAATGATAGATGGTGGTCCGAGGAAGAAAACGAAATGGGAGGAGGCTTATCCTCTGGTGGGGAGTCGCCCGCTTGATTGAAAGGTGTAGAAAACGATTCATCTTCGTCACCCGACAACAACAGGAATTGTCGATTAGGGCACTTGTGGTTCATGGAGAACTTCTCATCACATGTATAGCATAAACCCTTTTCTCGACGAATCTGCATCTCAGCTGGTGAGATGCGTTTGATGGTGTGAGGTTTGTTGGTGAGAAGTAATGGTTTCTGCGTTGGTGTAGGTAATAGAGGTGGTAACGACGTTTTCACAGTCGACACTGGAGCAATTGATTTTGGTAATGAAGAAGGAATGCAAGGTTTAGACATAGGATTTGGGCTATATTTTTCTTCAAACAGTTTTGCTAAGGATACAGTCTTGGACAGTGAATGTGGGCTTTGGGCCACAACATCTCTACGAATATCACCTCTGAGTCCACTAATGAAACAATCCAAAAGGGCTTCAGCACTAATACCTTGGACTCTGTTTGCAAGAGACGTGAATTCGACGTAGAACTCGGAGACGGTGGTCGATTGAGTGAGTTTGAACAGAGTCGCTCGAGGGCACTCGTACGGTGAAGGACCAAATTCCATCTCCAGAGCTGTACGAAAAGCAATCCAAGATTTAAAAGGGGCACTTCTGTTTATCATCTGAAACCAGGGAACAACGCCCTTATCCAAGTGAACAGCGGCGATGGTGAGCCGCTGAGAATCTGGGGTTGAATAGTAATCAAAAAACTGCTCTGCTTTGAACAACCATTGCATCACCTCTGTTCCATCAAATCGAGGGAAATCGAGTTTGACGTTACGTAATTGGAATGGTTGCACGAGAGATGAGTCGTCTTTGTTAATTTTCCCACCGCCAACGCTGAGTTGCAAGGCACCAACACTGGATTCTAGTCGTTCCATTCGCTCTGTATCCGCTGCTCGATGTCGAGTGTATTCGACATGTCGTTTTTCCATCAGTTCGAGAATGTGTTTAAGATCTGATTGAACATCTTTTAAGCGAGTAGCTTCTGCCATGGTAGAGAGGATGAAAGCACCAAATGTAAGGTTTCACAAATATTAACAGAACACTAAGATAGCATCAAAGGGCAAATTTCATTTATTTGTGAAGCTTGCTGAGTACAAAGGTACACAGTACACTTTTAGGGAATGAAAATACTGATACTGGAAGCTAAAAGTGCAGAAAGATAAAAGAAGAGCAGATTCTAGGAGAAGGAGAATACTGAGAGAGAAGGGAGACAATTCTCAATAATTTCCTAGCTCCTCTGGTAGACGATCCTCCCTAAATAGCCCATTCATCAGCATAAATTCTGTTGGGGATTCTCTTTCTCATGCTTTTCCTTGTACCCTGAATGGGAGACTTATCTGCCACGTGGCCCACTACTAATTCTGAATTAGTTATGCCAGGTGTCTCCTCTGATATATCGTGATTGGGCATAACAGTATGCGGTGTCGATTATGTAGGTTGAACACTTTGATGAAGTGGCCAACACACGTCGGACATACAGACTACACTACTCGATAGACTTGCAATATGTAGATGGTGGTTTAAATGAGGTTAAAAATAAGAAAAAGTGATTAATTTTTAATTAAAGATTTGATTTTGTAATAGAACATATATATGTGGTTTATAACAGTGTCAAAAATGTTGTTGTCTGGAGAGTCTCTTCCTTCTATTGTTCGGGGTCCTTGTAATTTCTTCCGCTAGTCTCCGACTAGCTTTTAATGCATTGTCGTTTACGAAAAAACGAAAGATACGGACGAATTTACATGTACCAACTACCAAGTGGAAGCATGGTTTATGATTGATTGGTGGTTCATAGGTAGAGCCTCAATTTGGCCAACTACGACATTCAAATCTTCAAGGGACAAATTTGTTTGCTACGAAAAGTACCCCTAAATCATTTTATAATTAACAAATGTTTGATATTGATATTATGTTATAAAAGATATTTAACTTAAATCCTTTTAAAAATTAAGTTTACAAATTATGGCTAAATATACATATATATATATATATATATAGATGGAGGTTTAAGACAAAATGGGAAACTAGGGAACGTCCTGATAACCCTTCATCTAGACGGTATACATTTGTGCATAAAATAAATTTAGTTGTTTTTTTTTGTTTTATACACATGTGCATGTTATAAATTACTTGTATGCATATAACTTTCCAATAAAGTTATATTATGAGTTCCATTGCTCGTTATTGCCGAGTTGCTTTTGGTAATTTATACATATTAAAGAGAAATACAAATAATTTTAGATAAGTCGTTAAAATGTTTATCTGGTTATTATCGGGTACATTGGGCCTAACCCAATATCAACCTAATAGATTCGGGTTACCCTAATTTTAATTGTATCGACTATATGTCGGTTTACATCGGGTTCATTTTTTCCGGGTTGGTCGGTTTTTTGAGCACCCCTAATGGAAAGGAAGTGTTTTAATTATCTCAATTCATGTGGTTTACACTTTGATTTTTTTATTAGTAATACCATTACTCGCCTTAAATACCCCGGCCATCGCCCGACTCCGCTCCACAGGGTTATTTAGTTTCAATATTCACCTTACCAACCCCCCTTGCACGCACGCGCGTAAGAACTTCTTCATGACTTGGGCCAAAAAAATGAAGATTATATTGAGATGGGCTTATAACGAACTATATATGTTGGACATAACACCAAACAAGGTCTTATTTTCCCACTTCATGACCATGAATTATAGGTCGCCATTTCTTTAGGTCCATCAAGAAAGGCTAGGCCCGAAAGATAAGATGAGAGTGACATTTATGAGGATTATGTTGAAATCTACTTGTAATCGAACTATATATGTTGGACATAATACCAAACAAGGTTTTTTTTCCCACTTCACGATCATGACCATTGAATTATAGGCAGACATTTCTTTCGGTCCCAAACAAGAAAGGCACCTCTCGACTTCTAGGGTAGGGATGTCTACTTCAACTTCAAGTACTTATAGGATAAGGATCAGAATATGGATTCTAGGGTAGGGATCAGGACTATGGATCAAGATTTTTGGTTCTCCTATCAGGACCATCTTCTCGAATGGTTGATTCCGTGCTCGAATGTCCAATTTCTGTTGTAAAACACGATATTATACTAACTGAAATGTCATTCTATTAACAATATGATTAAGAGTACTTCATGTTACAACAACAGAAACAAAAGGAACATACACAATATAAAAAGAAAACCAAACAAGATATCTAAACGACACATCCCTTTAAAGGGTATGAAAGGCAGGAAACCGTCAGGACAGTTAATAAATTAACTGTCAACCCCAACTACCATCAAACCAACCATTATACTGTCAAATTAGGAGTCTAGCTTAAACTAACATCCCCCCATAAGCTAGACAACCCCCATCCCAAGAGCACGCTTGAACCTGATAAAATTCCCACGCTGCAAAGGCTTAGTAAAGATGTATGCTATCTGATTTATTGTTCCACAAAACAATACATCCACTTCAGAATTCTGAATAAGCTCCTTAATAAAGTGGAACTTAATTCTTATATGTTTGCTCTTCCCGTGATACACAGGATTTCTGGTCAAGGCAATGGCTGATTTGTTGTTACAGAAGACTTGAGTAGCAGAATCTTGAAGCATACCCAATTCACTAAGAATACCTCTAAGCCACAGTGCCTGGCAACCTGTGGAAGAAAGAGCCATGTACTCTGCTTCAGTGGAGGACAATGCCACTACCTTCTGCTTCTTTGAAAGCCAACAAATTGCACCAGAACCAATGTTGAACAAGAAGCCTGAGGTACTTTTACCATCTGTCATGTTCCCCCCATAGTCGCTATCACTAAACCCCATTAACTTTGAATCAGAAACATAAGAATAAATAATCCCATGATCTATTGTTTTACCCTTCACATATCTTAGAACACGTTTTGCAGCCTCCTAGTGACTCCTTTTGGGGTGCTCCATGAATCTGCTGACTAGGCTGACTGAATACATGATGTCAGGCCTAGTAGCCGTGAGATACACGAGACACCCAATCAAGCTTCTGTACAAAGTGGTGTCCACATTCTCTTCATTGTCGCAGATTCCCAATTTTAAACCAGGTTCCATAAGAGTTGCAGCAGTAATACAATCCTTCATGTTAAACCTGGACATCAATTCTCCAACATATTTTTTTTGAGATATTCAGATAGAGTGATTACCTTGCTTAGCCTTAATCCCTAAGAAATAGTGTAACAAACCCAGATCAGTCATTTCAAACTCCATCTTCATAGCATCCTTAAAATCATTGATCATGTCTTCTGAATTTCCTGTAAAGACAAGATCATCCACATACAGACAGACCACCAGCATAAGGTCTCCTGTCTTTTTTTATAAAAATAGTATGCTCATAACTACATTTCTTAAGCCCATAGTTGATAAAGTGTTTCTCTATCCTGCTATACCAGGCTCTAGGAGCCTGTTTGAGTCCGTATAGAGCCTTCTTCAAGTGACAAACTTTGTCTTCCAGACCTTTCCTTTTGTACCCACAAGGTTGATCTACATAGACATCTTCTTCTAGGTATCCATTCAAAAAAGCAGACTTAACGTCCATTTGATGGACATTCCAGTTATTTTGAGCAGCAATGGCAAGGATTAAACGTATAGTTTCAAGCCTAATAACTGGTGCAAAAACCTCTTGATAGTTAATTCCAAATTGTTGTTTATAACCTTTAACTACTAACCTGGATTTATGCTTGCTGACTTCCCCTTTCTCATTGAGTTTGGTTTTATAAAGCCACCTCACTCCTATAGACTTTTGCCCTTCAGGTAGATCAACTAACTCCCAAGTATTATTTTTCAATATTGAATCCATCTCACAGTCCATGGCATCCCTCCATTTTTTTTTTCCAAACAGGCCTCTTCATAATGAAGAGGATCAGCATCTGCAAAAAGGGAAAAGTTAGATAGATCATCAAGGTTTAAAGTCTGAGTACTCTCATAAAGGTCTCTCAGACTTCTAGTCTTTCTATTTGGTGTGCTAGATGAAGAAGAGTCATTAGTGTTCCCATCCACAGAGTTGGATTAGGGCTGATCATTATTAGAGGGTGAGGAATCTGTTAAAGGAGTGACATGTTCTTGTTGAGAAGGGCTAGAAGGTACAACCTCTAGATCTTCAGTCTCCTTACTCACAATACAGTTTCCATCATCATCACATGTAACGTCCCAAAAATTACAAGGAATTTAAAATTTTTAAAGTGACATTTCATTAATAAAAACTCATTTAATAATTCAATCATCTCATTTGCAAACTCATAATTAATATCCTTACGAACAATAAACAGCGGAATATATGTCTAAAATTAAAATCATAAAAGTAATCAACTCTTCCCACGCGCCAGTGTGTACTCGTCACGCCTTGGAGCCACTCGTACCTGAAACCACAATTTTATTGGGAAAGGGTAAGCACGAAGCTTAGTGAATTCAGACACCATAAATAACACAGTTATTTCCACACCACCTCTAAACAGATAAATGCACATAACCAGCATACAAGTCTACGAACAAATCATAAACATGCATACCTATACCATCCCACCCAAAGGCATAAGCTGGTCCACCCGACCCTACAATAACCGTGCAAGCATTACCCGGCTCCCCCGGGTTCCTACGCCACCCGCGTATATAAACCTCGGACCCGCCGAATCACTACGCCACCCGCGTATATAAACCTCGGCCCCACCGAACCACTACGCCACCCGCGTATATAAACCTCGGCCCCACCGAACCACTACGCCACCCGCGTATATAAACCTCGGCCCCACCGAACTCCTACGCCACCCGCGTAGTCATAACAATAAAGGTCCGACTAGACGCCCCACTATTTAGTCCCGCATCACAAACAATTAAAACTACCACACACGTATAAACCGTAATGTAAAAAGTAACCGACATTAGTTATAGTGAGAGAACTCACCTCGAATGCGCGCCTAGCTTAACAACACAATTCAAGCTTCACAATTACGGTCACTTCCCAGCACCTAAACGCATGTTAAAACGTGTCAATACGAGACCCGGACCCTATGACACGACACACGCTTAAACCGTCACTAAAACTATTTTCCGTTCTCGCCAAACAGGTCTGTTCGGGACCTGTTTCGATCCCTTTAAACCCAGAAAATTCCCAATATTATTTCATGATTAGAAAGTACTCTGAGATAGGGTTTCAAGGACATATTATACGCATCCTAACGATTTTTCTACAATTTATTATGAATTAATTACGAACGACCACAAAAACTGTCCGTTTTCGGACCAGCCGCGCAAACGGCCAGAAACAGCCTAGCTACGGGCTTAATCAGACTTTCAGCAAAACACGAAAAACCTTTCCAATTCGATTTGGGAACTTTGGGCACCAATTTCACCTCAAAACGAGTTACGAGCAGAAAGTTATGGTCTACACAAAACAGTGGCAGATTCCAGAATTTTACACATAAAATGACGAATCACCGAACTTGCGACCACTTTTTCGCCCAGCTAGAGACCGAACCAGTTTTCCGCTAAAACACGGAAAACGTGCCCGACCCTGAACTTGAACCGTGGGCTGCTGGGCGCCAGTTTCGGCTCAAACGGAGTTACGACATAAAAGTTATGATCACGCGAAAACTGGACAGTACACTTAGAATTTTCATAAAATCACGATTTATAAAAACGGTTCAAGGCTTAACGATTCGGGTTCTACGCTACGAGTGACACCCACTGCCACCGCCCTCCACCCACAGCCACCGCAGCGGCGGCGTGCGGCGGTGGTGGTCTCGCCGGAAAATGAAAAGGAAAAAAAAGGAAAAGAACGAGACGAACGAGAGAGCTACATACCTCACGACGACGTCTCACCACCACAACCAAACCTCTCACCCTCGACCCCTCCGACGACAGCCGATGGTGGCGATCTCCGGCGACAGCAGCAGCGGCGGCGACGGCTGCCGCTGTGTTCTTCCTTCTCTTCTCACCCTCTTTCTCGCGATCTCTCTCTCTCTCTTCGTTTCTCTCTCCCGACCGCACAATCACAAGGAAAACGAGAGAGTGATAGGGTTTGGGGAATGTTTGAGTGGCTTGGTTTACAAGAAAAAAAAAGAACGGGAATAGGAATGCTGTCATGGGCCGAGACCCATGCAGCAAGTTTCCATGATTTGCACAAAAGGCCCCTCCATTACACCTTATCTCACAATCTACACCAAAAGACACGAAAGCTAACATTTTGGTCCTTTTTGACACCAATCCACTAACCAAGAATAATTAAAGATAACAATTTAAAATGGTTTAAAGATTTATTACGCATTTGGTCAAACTTGCTAACCCCGTTAGTAAAGATTCGCTAAAAGAACGATATTAAAGCAATTAATTAAAATATATATAAACATACCGGGACACGGGCTTTACAACTCTCCCCCACTTATATTAGACTTCGCCCTCGAAGTCTCTGCCTACGAATAGCTCCGGGTAGTTCTCCCTCATCTCAACCTCAGGTTCCTAAGTCCACTTGAAACCTCTTCTAAACTTCTCGAATACTATTCTTACTAACGTACTCTTTCTAAGACACTGGGATTATGATCGGCAGAACACCCCGACAATTGAAATCATTCCTAGCCAAGCGACTACGGTTGTCCCCCAACCTTAGATATTCCATACATCCCGAGTCAAATCTCAAGCTCTAACCACTCTAAAGCTGCTCACCAGTATACCCTACAGGATACTCGATTACGATCCCTCCTATCATTAATTGACGATTAACTTCTACGAATTCTAATAGACTCCCAAAACTTACCTTACACGCATCATCAAACCAGTAAATTTATAATCACCCACGAAGGTCATTCCACCATAACCATTCATCACAAGTAGGCATCTCAGGGTTACTACTACCATCACCATAATTATTGTAAAATCGGCTACAAATCTCCGATTACACTAAAGATGTTTTGGCCTCAAGCCCAAAAGTCGACACCTAAACATACTACTTACTTCAAAAAGGTTACTGCGCATTTATTCTCTTAATTACAAAGGGCATCATTCCCTTAACCGACACGATTCGGTCTACACTAACAACACGTGTGGAACGCCCAATCTGCCACCGTCTACTTATCCTCCTCACCCGCCCTAGGAAACCTAGTTACACCGTAACAAGATACACCTTAACGTCTACCTCCCATGTACGTCTCAAGGCCCGGCACATCGAAACTACCTCTCAGGTAAGTGCCCAAGACTATATCCTCCCAGTGCCTACTGGAAGGTCAAGGTCATAACACAAGAATACCGGGGTCCCACCCCGAAATACTCAACCGATCATTACCAACGACTGACTGACATGACCAAGGATCCAATGCAAACAGTCTACCAACAACATGCCTAACCCGGAATGACTCACTCACCCAAACATGTAAATATTCAACATGCAATGAATGCAAAACTGTGCAACAAAACAACCCATCAACAAGACTCCACATCGAGCCATTAAAACCGTGCAATTGACCCATGACTATCTCAAAGTCAAAACCGAGCAAAATGCTCCACGCTTGCTAGACCCATAAGTCGGTCAAAAACGCGTTTAAATAAAGTTTAAGCAAGCAATAATCTAAAATCAACATTAGTCCCAAACTCAACACGGGTTAAACAAAAGAGTTTTCCAAAAGGACTCCCACCCTCAAAATTCTCAAAATGACACATAACACTTAAAAGCGCATTTCCCAAATGGTTTACAAAATCATTTACAAAATGTTTTCAACGTCAAGATTTTTCATTTCAAAAAGACCGTAAGCAATAAAACTACTATTACTAGGTCGGTAGTTACGCAAAAATGGACACGCTCGTCCCCCATATGAAAATCATGTTGAAAATCATTTCATTGCAGCTTAGTTTACTCACAAAACGTAAAGTGAAATAAATAATTTCTTTGAAAATGAACCGTCACGGTTCTAGTATGAATTGACTCATGACGTGTATTTAAAGTAACCGTTCGACCTTACACCGGGTGCAACAAAAGTGTGCACATAATTTCAAAATCAGTTCCACGATATTTGACCTTTTTTTTAACAAAAATGTCGTGGCACAGGGTTCACTAACAAATCTTACACACGTCGGCTAGTCATACAAAACGATGAAACGGTTTACAAATATATTTTTGTTAAAACACAACTGTCTCGTGTAAGTTTCAAACTTAAAGATAAAAAACCAATCCGCTTCCATCATTTGAAAATATCGACTAAAATCTCATAAAATCTCAAAAGGTGGGGTTCTTTAAATTGATTCCCAAGATTTCCCCCAAATGGTCACATAAACAAATAAAATATGCACCTCGTGAAATTAAATCCACACGACTCAACACGCCGTAAAACAAAACTTATTTTAATCAAATCGCTCAAATAGCTTTATACAGACATCGTAGAATGTAACTTTCCGTCTCAACTCTAACATATGTGGAGGAGTTCCAATGTTAAAGTCACAAGCCGTAGTCACTTGCCCAACATTTTAAGTACCACAAAACATGGATATCATCTTATCCGAAAGAACCGTTGGAAAAATAACGAAATGAGACAAATTCTAACAAAGTTTGCACTCCCGTGATAAAACGATTTCATACACTTTCAAAACCATATTTCAAAATCTTGTGTGTGTGCTGAACATTTCCCAAAATTCCAAAACACCATCCAATAAATGATTTGAAACACAAGAATTTGTTAATACAATCTATTTCAAAATCAAACCTTGTGCATGACTCAGTCGGCATTCTACGCCTCGACTCCTACTCCTTCAAATCTCTCTGATCCACTATTGTCATCCAGACATTTAAACCTCTTAAGGCAAGTTGGGAAATCACATCAAATCATCTTACAGGTTTTCCTCAAATCAAAGTCGGCTCTATGAGCCTATGACTCTAGCACAATCTTCCATCTTGGCCCGAAATGATCTGCTTACAACAAATATCATCCTTATCGTCACTCCAAGTGACTAATATTAGAATCGTCTTTCTATTCCCACGACTACTAGTTTAGGACCTTCATCACTACCCCCAACGATCATCACCTCAAAACACTTCGAGTACACACCTGTACTAGTAGGTTTACTATAGTTGTTCCTCCTTGTGATGGCTATTCTGGGTAGACAATACAACGCGTTATTAGCACATAATAACTCATACTAACAACACTCACGCTCAACTCCTTGGATTCCTCGTGACTTCCCCGACTCGAGCATTGATCCTGTGCTTCCGGTAGTAGGAGCTCTACTACTACCTTCCACGCCTATCATCGCTCGTTCCGAGTCCCATCCCGAGGGGTCCAAGTAGCTTCTCGCCGCAACTACACACATATGCCCGCACCGGCATATATACTCGCTCTTCCTAGCTCCCTAGGAATTCCATCCAAACCACTACCCTTGCTACTGCCAAATCCCTAATAGCAAGCAGCAGACATGCAATACAGTGTAACAAGCACCAAGCAATTTAGCATACATACTCCTATGTTCTAGAAAGCAATCTAGCACACGTACTCATACATAAACACCCTTCCCAGCTCTCTAGGAACTTCCTCTTATCCCACTACCCTTGCTACTACCGAATCCCTACTAATTATAACGGGTGACCTCGCGAATACCCGGTTATATGCAGTGCGAAATAAATAGACAGTCGAATACAAGACTCTATCCTAGAACGGTTGGACTCAAACAAGAGCTGCGCAATAGAACTAAATCGAATATTCTAAGGCTATAAATCTCTTACTGCATACAACCTAGAGGGCATCCACTTAGTAACCTATCATAATTAGCATAAATTCCTAATAGCAAGCAGTACAACATACGGCATAGTGTCCACAACAGGCAATCTAGCATGCATACTCTATGATCTAGAAAGCAATAAAACACTAAGTACTGTACCTTTCCCCTTTGGCTCCGGCTGACTGTACACACTGCGCCTCCGATCACCGTTTCTCAAACGGATTTTTCCTTCTTTTTATTTCCCAAAAACTCTAAGAAAATTTTTATAGCCGCAAACTTGAGATCAAACACACCGAAATGCGTTTGATTCACTCAAGCCGTGCTCTGATACCAAGTTGTAACGTCCCAAAAATTACAAGGAATTTAAAATTTTTAAAGTGACATTTCATTAATAAAAACTCATTTAATAATTCAATCATCTCATTTGCAAACTCATAATTAATATCCTTACGAACAATAAACAGCGGAATATATGTCTAAAATTAAAATCATAAAAGTAATCAACTCTTCCCACGCGCCAGTGTGTACTCGTCACGCCTTGGAGCCACTCGTACCTGAAACCACAATTTTATTGGGAAAGGGTAAGCACGAAGCTTAGTGAATTCAGACACCATAAATAACACAGTTATTTCCACACCACCTCTAAACAGATAAATACACATAACCAGCATACAAGTCTACGAACAAATCATAAACATGCATACCTACACCATCCCACCCAAAGGCATAAGCTGGTCCACCCGACCCTACAATAACCGTGAAAGCATTACCCGGCTCCCCCGGGTTCCTACACCACCCGCGTATATAAACCTCGGCCCCGCCGAATCACTACGCCACCCGCGTATATAAACCTCGGCCCCACCGAACCACTACGCCACCCGCGTATATAAACCTCGGCCCCACCGAACTCCTACGCCACCCGCGTAGTCATTACAATAAAGGTCCGACTAGACGCCCCACTATTTAGTCCCGCATCACAAACAATTAAAACTACCACACACGTATAAACCGTAATGTAAAAAGTAACCGACATTAGTTATAGTGAGAGAACTCACCTCGAATGCGCGCCTAGCTTAACAACACAATTCAAGCTTCACAATTACGGTCACTTCCCAGCACCTAAACGCATGTTAAAACGTGTCAATACGAGACCCGGACCCTATGACACGACACACGCTTAAACCGTCACTAAAACTATTTTCCGTTCTCGCCAAACAGGTCTGTTCGGGACCTGTTTCGACCCCTTTAAACCCAGAAAATTCCCAATATTATTTCATGATTAGAAAGTACTCTGAGATAGGGTTTCAAGGACATATTATACGCCTCCTAACGATTTTTCTACAATTTATTATGAATTAATTACGAACGACCACAAAAACTGTCCGTTTTCGGACCAGCCGCGCAAACGGCCCGAAACAGCCTAGCTACGGGCTTAATCAGACTTTCGGCAAAACACGAAAAACCTTTCCAATTCGATTTGGGAACTTTGGGCACCAATTTCACCTCAAAACGAGTTACGAGCAGAAAGTTATGGTCTACACAAAACAGTGGCAGATTCCAGAATTTTACACATAAAATGACGAATCACCGAACTTGCGACCACTTTTTCGCCCAGCTAGAGACCGAACCAGTTTTCCGCTAAAACACGGAAAACGTGCCCGACCCTGAACTTGAACCGTGGGCGCCAGTTTCGGCTCAAACGGAGTTACGACAGAAAAGTTATGATCACGCGAAAACTGGACAGTACACTTAGAATTTTCATAAAATCACGATTTATAAAAACGGTTCAAGGCTTAACGATTCGGGTTCTACGCTACGAGTGACACCCACTGCCACCGCCCTCCACCCACAGCCACCGCAGCGGCGGCGGGCGGCGGTGGTGGTCTCGCCGGAAAATGAAAAGGAAAAAAAAAAAGGAAAAGAACGAGACGAACGAGAGAGCTACATACCTCACGACGACGTCTCACCACCACAACCAAACCTCTCACCCTCGACCCCTCCGACGACAGCCGATGGTGGCGATCTCCGGCGACAGCAGCAGCGGCGGCGACGGCTGCCGCTGTGTTCTTCCTTCTCTTCTCACCCTCTTTCTCGCGATCTCTCTCTCTCTCTTCGTTTCTCTCTCCCGGCCGCACAATCACAAGGAAAACGAGAGAGTGATAGGGTTTGGGGAATGTTTGAGTGGCTTGGTTTACAAGAAAAAAAAAGAACGGGAATAGGAATGCTGTCATGGGCCGAGACCCATGCAGCAAGTTTCCATGATTTGCACAAAAGGCCCCTCCATTACACCTTATCTCACAATCTACACCAAAAGACACGAAAGCTAACATTTTGGTCCTTTTTGACACCAATCCACTAACCAAGAATAATTAAAGATAACAATTTAAAATGGTTTAAAATTTATTACGCATTTGGTCAAACTTGCTAACCCCGTTAGTAAAGATTCGCTAAAAGAACGATATTAAAGCAATTAATTAAAATATATATAAACATACCGGGACACAGGCTTTACATCACATGATAGACCTTCCCATGAATTGTCTTCATCAAAGATTACATCTCTGCTAATTATAACCTTCTTGGTTAAAGGATTATAAAATTTATATGCTTTAGAGTTATAACTTGTAACACCCTAAAAGCAGGCCTAATTTAAACCTCAAATTATAACAAGATTTAAACATAAACTTTCTAAACTTTATACATAAGCAAAGATTCAACCTTGAGGATCATATTTACATATATAGAATTCTTCAAATAACCTATTAATCTAATCATGTCACTATAATCAGATTAACTAGGTTATCTAAGTGATCTATCCAAAACCTTAGTATTCAAAACTTCTTTGCTAATCCAAAAGCTCTCGTCCCACATCCCTTTATTTTCCCGAACTAGTACCTGGTAAGAAAACATCATTTGAAACGATTAGGCTAATGCCTAGTGAGAACATTCAGTTTCAAAATAATATTTAATCAAATTAATGTAAACAAGGCATAACCAATCTGGTTTACCCTTTTTCTTACCACCATGTGAAACCATCCTTTACCACGGGTTAAACCCGGTTCCATGACTACGATATGACATTACATCAATCATTTCGCATGGTCCAGAGCCATACTACGAATCGTCATAGATTCTAGATAATTGCTCTAATCCAATAAATCGCAATAACACATGCCCATTTATTGGAAAGGAAGTAGAGATTACAAATTCTTATGTCAATCCCTTTTCTCCCTTAGAAATCAGGAATTACGTTTATTCCGCGATCTCTCACACACATCAGAATAATGATTAATCTTCATCTATTCCACGTGTACATAACCACTAGTGCCTATGGATCCATATCACCTATTTATACTCATGCAGGTTCTCGCTTAATTAAACCATATTCAACAATAAGTTTAAGAAAAACCATAATTTAAAGTAATCAATTTTACTTTATAAAATCATCCCAAAACAGTTCATTTATAAATATACCTTACCATATTTTAAAACACTATAAAAGGGTAAGGTAAGAATGAACTCACCTGATAGCAGAAATGCTACTTTTCCTTTCTCAAAGTTGTAGGAACTTTTGTCTCCAACTTCACAATTAACTGTAATACCCAAATACATAATGTACATGTATTAATTTACTATTTAGGATCCTTAAAGATTAAAATCCTAAAATTCTCATCTCTTATCGCAACCAACTGACTGCGATAATCTCCATCGCAACCAATAGTACCTATCGCAACCAACTGTTGCGATGTTACTCTTTATCGCAACCAACAGCTGCGATATTCCCCTTTATCGCAACCAACAGCTGCGATATTCCCCTTTATCGCAACCAATAACTGCGATATTTCCCTTTATCGCAACCAATAACTGCGATATTTCCCTTTATCGCAACCAACAGCTGCGATATTCTTCCCATCGCAACACACCATTGCGATTCTTATGAGTTTGTCGCAACTCAAGGTTGCGACACTTATGATTATTGTCAAAACTCATAACTGTCTCAACCTACTGTTTTCATACTTAACCCAGAAATTATCAGATTTAAGCCATGAATAGTTCTACAAAAATGCAGATATGCTTAACATCATTAACATAAACTATCTATAAACTCAGTTTCCTCAAAATATCTATAATTCATCAAAACCCAATTTCTAACCCATAGAAAACTTAACTATATGAGATGAGAAATTTGTATAAAATGTTACCTTTAGTTTAAACACTGATTTCTTAAATTCCTTCAGCTAATTTTGTTTTCTTCTTCACCTTCTTCCTTTTCTCGATTCTCTCTCTCTTTTCTCTTTTGAACACCGAAACACATACACACACATGCACACTAAAAAGAGAGATGAGAAAGTATCTCATCTACTTTTTCTTTTGGGTAACACAAGGCGGTGGGTGGATTGGGAGTTTCACCACTCACCCCCAAACTTCCATCTATTGACAACTTTGACCCTTATACTTCCAAATTAAAAATAAAGTTTACCCCTTAACTTATTATTCCACAAAACAAATAACATAACTTGCTTGGGGTCAAACTCTAAAATTAATCTATCACGTCATAACTCAATACTTATCAAATAATTATACTCAAATTATTTAATAAACCCAAACATCATCTTTTAAAAATCGAGATGTTACATAACTGTACCCAACAAATATTCCCTTTTCAGATTTCTCATCAAGCTTACCCCTTTTTTGCTTGGGTATATGTGCATAAGCTGTACACCCAAAAGTTCTTAAATGATTCACACTAGGGGTCAGACCATTCCAGGCCTCTTGAGGTGTCTTAGTTGAGAGGCTCTTAGTAACAGTCCTGTTAATTATGTATACAGCACAGGCTATTGCCTCAGCTCAGAAGGTGTTTGGTAAGTGTTTACTTTTCAACATACATCTAGCCATCTCAACTAAAGTCCTGTTTTTCCTTTCTGCCACCCCATTCTGCTGGGGTGTGTAACTGGTGGTTAACTGATGATGGATACCATTTTCTTTTAGGAAATCCTCAAATTCATATCCTACAAACTCACCTCCTTTATCAGTCCTTAAGGCCTTGATTTTATTCTCACTTTGTTTTTCTACCATAACTTTAAATAAGGTAAAACAATTGAAGGCCTCAGATTTCTCCTTTAAAAAATAGATCCATGTTTTCCTACTAAAGTCATCTATAAAGGTTAGGAAATATCTACTACCACCAAAAGACGTAGTCCTCATAGGACCACATATGTCAGAGTGTATTAACTCTAATTGTTTTGGATGCTCTCCAAGCACTGCTATGAGGAAAAAACTCTCTATTATGTTTTCCCAACACACAACTCTCACAGACTTGGTTTAAGGTGTTGACAGCATGCAGGCCTTTTACCATGGAATTTCTAAACATGTATGAAAGAGAGTTTAAACTTACATGCCCAAACCTGTTGTGCCAAAGTAAAGAGATGTCTTTGAGACTCATGGTAAGAGACATGAAGTCATCACTGTTAAATCTGATAGGGAACATCTTGTTGTTGGTCATGTTTATTTTACCAATTAAAGTGCCTGAAGAATCAGTAATCTCACAAATTTTGTTTTTAAATGACAATCCATACCCTTTGAGTACAAGTTGTCCTACGCTAAGTAAATTGTGTTTTAGACCAGGTACAAAAAAGACATTTGATATTTTCTTATATTTCTCCTTAATCCTGATGGAAATTTCTCCACTTCCCAGAACACTTAATTTTTTGTCATCTCCTGTTCTCACATCTTTTTTGTCTGATTCTTCTAAATTTAAAAAGAGATCCTTGTTCCCTGTCATGTGGTTGCTACATCCACTATCAAGGTACCACGGATCATTTTGTGGTTTATCTTGTATACTAAGCATCATGAACATAGACTCATCGTTGCTACCATCTTCCTTATGAATAAAACTGGATGTTTTATTCTCTTCAACAATTCTTTTTCTACAGAATTTAATAGTGTGTCCTAATTTATCACAATAAAAACACTTTATTTGGGAATAAGGCTTACCACTCCCTTTTCCTTTGTAGTCCCTTGATGTAGAATCCTCCATGCTTTTTCTGTTCGTCCCCAGTGGTTACTTCCCATGAGGACTGTGCTTGGAAAGCCTGTTCCATGACTGGTGAATCGAATTGTCTCATCCGTAACTCGTGAGACTGAAGAGTGCCAAGAAGTGTTTCCAAAGAGAAGTCACAGAGATCCTTGAATTCTTTAATAGCGACCACCACGTATTCGAACTTTCTAGTGAGGCTGCGTAATATTTTTTCGACCACCCTCCTATCCTCAATGTTTTCTCCATTAAGCCGCATCTGGTTAATCAGGATAATCACTCTGGTATAATACTTCTCTATGGTTTCAGTCTCCTTCATTTTTAAGTTATCGAATTCGCACCTTAGGGTCTGCAGTCTGACCACTTTCACTCTTTCTTCTCCTCTGTACGATTTGTACAGCATTTCCCAAGCCTCTTTAGATGTGCTTGAGTTTGATATTCTCTCAAATATGCTTTCATCAACAGCCTGATAAATCAAGAACAAGGCTTTCTTGTCCTTTCTTCTTGTTTCCTTGAGTGCGTTGGTTTGTTGCGCATTCAAGGCTATAGGATTTTCAGGTTCCATGATTCCTTCTTCTATTACCTCCCACAAATCTTGGGATTCAAACATTAATTTCATCTGAATACTCCAATGGAAGTAATTCCTTCCAGTAAGTTTTGGCAATTGGGTCTGTGATTGCAGACTGTTTCCAGAGCTTGAAGCCATACGTTTATGGCTCTGATACCAATTTGTTGTAAAGCACGATATTATACTAACTGAAATGTCATTCTATTAACAATATGATTAAGAGTACTTCATGTTACAACAACAGAAACAAAAGGAAAAGACACAATATAAAAAGAAAACCAAACAGGATATCTAAACAACACAACCCTTTGAAAGGGTATGAATGTAATAACCGGGTACGTTATTGGTTTATTAATTTTTATTATTTTAGTTGGAGGTGGGTTTGGGGTTAGTTTTATAAGTATTAGTCAAGTGTTTTATGGAGTTAGAAGTTAAGGGGTAAGCTTTAATTTTAATATAGAGGTCTAAGGGTATATGGTGCCATTAGATGAGAGTTTGGGGGTTTGTTTGGACAATTGGTGAAGCAATTCAGCTCCACCACCGCCTCTTTTTGTTAAATATAAGAAATGAGATATTTTTCATCATCTCAAAGTGTTTGTGTGTGTGTGTTTTTCGTCAAAGAGAGAGGGACAGAATTGAGAGAAAGAAATCAAGAGATAGAACTGAGAAAAGATGAAGAAAGAAGCAGATTAATTCAGTTGGGATTGTAAGAAATCATATGTGAAGAATCAAGGTATGATTCCATTTATAATTGTTGTTATGGATAGATAAATATAGGAAAGTTTATATAAGTTTATAAATGGGTTTTGATGAAATATGGATGTTTTTGGGAAACTAAGTTTATGAATGGTTTCTATTTATGGTCTTAAGCATATCTGCAAAATATCAGAAACATTCATGGTCAAAAACTATAATTTTCTGGGTTTAAGATGAACACAGTGGACTGAGACATTTATGAACATCATAAGAATCGCAATAGTGGGTTGCGACTTTCATAAGAATCGCAACCATGAGTTGCGATAAACCCATTGGTGTCGCAGTAGTTAGTTGCGATAAAGGTGTACATCGCAACAGTTGATTGCGATGAGAAGTCATTATCGCAGCAATTGGTTGCGATGAGAAGTATTTGTCGCAGTAGTTGATTGCGATAGGAAGAAGAAGTCGCAATAGTGGGTTGCGACAATTATTGTGTATTGCGATAAGGGTTGTTATTTTAGTTGGTTACGATAATAGCTGAGGATTTTGGATTATTTAAGATTCTTAGTCTTTAAGAAATACTTGTATTTTAATTGTTCCAGATTTGGTAAACTGTGGGTGAAAGATTGGATTTCTCAAGAAAGGCTTGGAAGGTTTTGAAAAACAATCCAGGTGAGTTTTACTTTAAAACGTTTTCAACTAGAATACATATATGTGTGGATTGGGAATGTGACAAATGGTGTGATTATGTGTTATTGTTGAAATGGATATGTGATTGGAATGTGATAACGTTTTTATAAATGAAAATATGATATATTGAGATATATATTTTATTTATATGAGCATTACACTACACGAGAGCACGTTTGTCGGGTTTAGGACCGGCGGAGTATTGGCTGTAATTGTCGTACGGCGGTGTTGGCTGTAATTGTCGTACGGTGAATGAATTGATTAGTTTGTTTGCAACCAACTAATTTGGCCATGGGAATGAGGATGAGTTGAACCCGATGCACGAGTCTTGATTGGTATTTAAATACGTGTGGTATATTTGGGTTTTACGAAAGGATTACTAAAGGTTTTATATAAACTATTTGATACTTGGTTTTATATAAATCTGTAACGTCCCAAAAATTACAATAAATTTGAACTTGTAAAATACCATTTTTATTAAATTAAATCACAGGCGTTTAACTCAAAATAAACGTTTAAACAAAACCTCGTTAAGTTAAACGATCAACTTAAATAAAACAGCGGAAATGTACTAAGTTTAAAAATAAATAAATACGAAGGTCTTCTCAACGCGCCAGTGTGTACTGTCACGCCTTACTGCCACTCGCACCTGAAACAGTAATTTTTATAGGGAAAGGGTAAGCACGAAGCTTAGTGAATTCAAGCACCAACATAGGATAGCAATCATATGAACACTACCCCTAACCACATATAAATACAATTAATCCACACATGCCAGTTCAAGAACATATCCTAAACAGGCAAACTCATGCAAGGACATAACAGTCCACCTCGGCACCCCGAGGTCTACATAGTCAATACAACCATCGGCCCCGCCGAACATCGGTCCAACCAAATAAATACAACAGTAAAGGTATTCTCCTAAACATTAATACAATTGGATATTACCCACAACCAAATCAACTAACACACACGTGCTACCGAGGAATATATATAAAACCATCGGTCTCCCCGATCATACAACAACAACTGTATATATATAAAACCATCGGTCTCCCCGATTATACAACACACTCGTGTAGGCATCCCTCGGTCTCCCCGAGTTCATCCCATACTTGTACACAATTCCTCGGTCCCACCGAGTTCACACAACACTAAAACACTATTCCTCGGTCCCATCGAGTTCACACAACACTAAAACACTATTCCTCGGTCCCACCGAGATGTATATAACACTCATTTATACTAGGCATTAATTCAACCTAGTACTACGCACCACAATTCAGCTAGTACACACAACAATTCAGCTAACACATACAAACTACCGTAATGTACATATAATCCCTATTCTACGTAGTGAGATAACTCACCTCGATACGCAACGCAGATTCCACAAACAGCAATACGAGCCCGCCACTCCAACTCACTTCTTTCCACCTAAAGAAGTGCTACCAAGTGTCAACACGAAGCCCCAACCCTCAAAAGTAAACATAAGACTAAAAGAGCGACATTTCAGATTTTCGGTCTAACTGCAGGTCTGTTCGGGACCTGCTTATCCCCCTCTAGACCCACTAATCCAGAGATTAAGTCCCACAAACAGGAGGGTCTATGTCTTAGCTTTCCAAGGACATATTATACGTGTTCTAACGATTTTATATGATTTTTCTAAGACAGGAACGCGAATTTGACAGCTTCAGACCTGCTGCAAAAACGGCTATTTTGCACTAAGCTAGAGGCCGAACCAGGCTTTCGCTAAAACACGAAAAATATGCCCGACACAGAATGTGAACCTTGGACACCAGTTTCGCCTCAAAACGAGCTACGACGAGAAAGTTACGGGCGAAATACGAACTGGACAGAACCCTTTTATTCACATAAAATGATGATTTATAAAACGGTTTAAAGTTTTCGTGATTCGGGTTACGGTTTAGTTATTTAGGTTCGGTTCTAGGTAGCCATGGCTGGACTAATCTCAGCACCACCCATTGCCACCTCCAGCAGTGGCTATTTAACGACAACGAACAAGCAAGCACAAGAACAGGATTCTTACCTCTCGAGACGGCACAGCAGCACCCAACGGAATCCCTGTTCCCTCCTCTACCCGGTCGCCGGCTGTCTCTCATTCTCTCTCTTTCGCTGTCCTTTACTATCGCCGGCAAGAACTACGACGGCGGCGCCGGCGATTTTGGACGGCACAGCAGTAACCACGCTGGCTCCCCTCTCTCTCGCACTACTCTCTCTCTCTCACCCGCTGTACTCTACTTTCGCCGGCAAGAAAACGGCGACGGCAGTTCCGGCGAATGACCACGGTGGCGGTGATCTTGGGAGGGTGGTTCGGTGATGACGGCAAACCGAGAGGAGGAGAGGTACTAGGGTTTTTTTGTGGTTTTCTTGGTGTGCGACTCAAGTAAAACGAGAAAGGGAGGGGGTCGGTCCTCATGGGCCGATCCCATGCAATTGAAATCTCAAAATTGCATTTTTAGTCCCTGCTCATTCCGATACCTTGCACATGGATTAAAGTTTTCCCATCTTTAACATTTTCGGTCTTTCTCGTTAAATCCCGTTAGCAAAGCAACGTTAAGAGAAAAGATATTAAACAATTTAAGAGCGTAAAATAAACCATACCGGGACATGGGCTTTACAACTCTCCCCCGCTTGAATTAGACTTCGAGGACGAAGTCTACGTCCGCAAAAAAGCTCCGGATAGTTCTCTCGCATCTCAGCCTCGGGTTCCCAAGTCCACTCGGAACCCTTTCGGTGTTGCCACTGGACTTTCACTAACTGGAATCTAAATTTCTCTATACGCTTGGCGACACCCCTAACTGGAATTTAGATTTCTCACACCGTCTAAAAATTTCTCGAATACTTTTCTTACCAACAAAACTCCTTCAAGTACACCGCATTTATGATCGGAAGAACACTCCAACGACTGGAATCATTCTTAGCCAAACGACTTCGGTTGTCTCCCAACCTTAGACGATCCGTACATCCCGATTCAATTTCAAGCTCTAACCATTCTAAAGTTGCTCCCCAATATACCCTACAGGATACTCGAGTCCGATCATTCCTACCATTAATTGTCGATTAACTTCCACGAGTTCTAATAGACTCCTAAAATTTTATCTCACCCGAATCATCAAATCAGCAGATTTATAAACACACACGAAGGTCATTCCACCATAACCATTCATCACAAGTGAGCATTTCAGGGTTACTTCCACCATCACCCTAATTATTTTAAAATCGGCCACAATTCTCCGATTACGCTAAAGGTGTTTGGCCCCAAGCCCAAAAGTCGACACCTAAATATACCACTTACCTCAAAAAGGTTACTGCGCATTTATTCTCTTAATTACAAAGGGCATCATTCCCTTAACCGATACTATTCGGCCTACAGTACCAACACGCGTGGAATACCCAACCTTCCACCGTCGACGTATCTTCCACACTCGCTCTACGAAGCCAAGTTACACCGAATTGATGATACACCTTGACGTCTACCTCTCATGTAACGCCTCAAGGCCTGGCACATCGGATCTACCTCCCACGTAAGTGCTCAAGACTGTATCCTCCTAGTGCCTACTGGAAAGTCAAGGTCATAACACATGAATACCAGGGTCCCACCCCGAGATACCCAACCGGTCATTACCAACGACTGACTAACGTGTCCAAGGATCCAATGTAAAACAGTCTACCAACAACATGCCTATCCCGGAATGACTCACTCACCCAAATATGTAAATACTCAACGTGCAATAAATGCAAAACTGTGCAACAAAACGACCCATCAACAAGACTCCACATCGAGCCATTAAAACCGTGCAATTGACCCATGACTATCTCAAAGTCAAAACCGAGCAATATGCTCCACGCTTGCTAGACCCATAAGTCGGTCAAAAACGCGTTTAAATAAAGTTTAAGCAAACAATACTCGAAAATCAACATTAACCCCAAAACTCATCACGGGTTTTAAACAAAAAGGTTTTCCCAAAGGACTCACACCCTTATAATTCTCAAAATGACACATAACACTTAAAAGTGCATTTCTCAAAGGGTTTACAAAATCGTTTACAAAATATTTTCAACACCAAGATTTTTCATCTCAAAAGATCGTATGCAATAAAACTACTATTACCAGGTCGGTAGTTACGCAAAAATGGACACGCTCGTCCCACGTAGGAGAATCATGTTGAAAAAATCATTCTATTGCAGTTCAGTTTACTCACAAAACGCAAAACGTAATAAATAATTTCTTTTAAAACGAACCACCACAGTTCTGATATGGATTGACACATGACATGCACGCAAGGTAACTGCTTAATTTAAACGGTGTGCAACAATTTTCACACATACTTCAAAAGAAGCCCAAGCGGCAATTTGCTCAAAATTATTTTCTGACCATCCAAATGGTATGGAACAAAGTTTACCAATCAAAATTTGTGCGCGTCAGTTTATTATACAAAACAAGGAAACGATTCTTAATTACACCTCAATCAAAACACAAAATAACTTGTGCAAGTTCCAAGTTTAAAGACAAACTAATCTGTTTCCATCATTTGAAAAACATCGACTAAAACATCATAAAACCTTAAATCGGGGTAGGCATGCAAACTGGTAACACTTCCATAAGGAATTTTCTAAAATCGTCATCACGAAGCATTTCCTCAACATTTCGTACTTGGGACATATCACGTCAAAACACCAAAGTTTAAAATGTATTTGTCAAAAATGCTCAAAATACTCGTTCCCTCCAAAGCAAAAGTTTTTAATTTCCCAAAAATAATCGGCAATTCTAAATTAACCGAATGTCAACAATCTACGCATTTATATTTTCAAAATATAGCACATTGTAAACGTATGCATGATATTCACAACACTAAAACACTCCTTTGACCAAATGGTCTTTCATTCCGACAAGAAGGAACTAAAACAATTCCATGCACGACTCGTTTATCAAAATGTCGAGAACAAAGGTTACCCAAGTATGCATACCCCTAAGTCGATAAAGCGCATTTTCATGAAAATGATAATAAAACACTTAACTGACTAAAAGCGCACCAGACAACTCATTATGAAATGTTACCAAAATATTCTTTCATGCATCACTTAAGTCACGTATAAATCAATCCATACACTGAACTATTTGCAATAAAATACTTAGTAACACAAACTTTTGAAAGAAAAGTTAAGCGACACTAGAGTTCCAAAGTCACAAGCCGTAGTCACTTGCCCTACATTTGAAACACCACAAAACACGGATATCATCTTACCCGAAAAAAAAGAACGTTGGAAAAATAACAAAATGAAACAATTTCTAACAACGTTTGCAACTCTCGTGATAAAACGGTTTCATGCACTTTCAAATCCATAATTCGAAATCTTGTGTGTGTGCTGAACATTTCCCAAAATTCCAAAACACAATCCATATAAGGATTGGAAACACAAGAATAGTTAATTTTTATTTTCAAAATTAACCTTGCACATGACTTAGTCGGCATTCAACGCTTCGACTCATACTCCTCCATACCTCTCTGGTCCACTATCGTCCTCCGGACATTTAAACCTCTTAGGGCAAGTTGGAAAATTACGTCAAACAATCCCTACGATTTTTTTTCCTCAAATCAAAGTCGGCTCTATAAGCCTATGATTCTAGCACAATCATCCATCTTGGCCCGAAATGGTCTACTGAAAACAAACATCATCCTTATCGTCACTCCAAGTGATTAATACTAGAATCGTCCTTCTATTCCAACGACTACTAATTTAGAACCTCTATCACTACCCCCAACGATCATCACATCAAAGCAAATCAAGTACACACCTGTACTAGCCGGTTTACTATAGTTGTTCCTCCTTGTGATGGCTATTCTGGGTAGATATTACAACGAGTTATAGCACCCAATAACTCACACTAACAACGCTTACGCTCAACTCCTTGGATTCCTCATGACTTTCCCCGACTCAAGCATTGATCCTGTGCTTCTGGTAGTAGGAGCTCTACTACTACCTTCCACACCTATCATTGCTCGTTCCGAGTCCCATCCCGAAGTGCCCAATTAGTTTCTCGCCGATAACTATACCCGTGTGCCCGCACCAGCATATGTACACACTCTTCCTAGCTCCCTAGGAATTCCACCCCAAAACACTACCCTTGCTACAACGAAATCCCTACTAGCCATAACGAGTTGCCTCGCGAATACCCCGTCACATGCAGCGTGAAACAAATAGACATTCAAATACAAGATTCTATCCTAGAACGGTTGGACTCAAACAAGAGCTGCGCAATAGAACTAAATCAAATATTCTAAGGCTATGTGATTCTTACTGCATACAACCTATAGGACATTCACTTAACAACCTAATATGACCAGCATTAATTCCTACTAGCAAGCAATAACCCTACAGTACAGTGTAACCAACACAAGCAATCTAGCATGCATACCCTATGATCTAGAAAGCAATAAATACATTAAGTACTGTACATTTTCCCTTGGCTCCGGCTGACTGTACACACTGCGCCCTCGATCACCGTTTCTCAAACGGGTTTTCCTTTCTTTTATTTCTCAAAAAAAAAATTAAAAAGGAAAAGATGATCCCGAGCCGCAAACTTGAGTTCAAACACACCGAAATGTGTTTGATTCGCTCAAGTTGTGCTCTGATACCAAGTTGTAACGTCCCAAAAATTACAATAAATTTAAACTTGTAAAATACCATTTTTATTAAATTAAATCACAGGCGTTTAACTCAAAATAAACGTTTAAACAAAACCTCGTTAAGTTAAACGATCAACTTAAATAAAACAGCGGAAATGTACTAAGTTTAAAAATAAATAAATACGAAGGTCTTCTCAACGCGCCAGTGTGTACCGTCACGCCTTACTGCCACTCGCACCTGAAACAGTAATTTTTATAGGGAAAGGGTAAGCACGAAGCTTAGTGAATTCAAGCACCAACATAGGATAGCAATCATATGAACACTACCCCTAACCACAGATAAATACAATTAATCCACACATGCCAGTTCAAGAACATATCATAAACAGGCAAACTCATGCAAGGACATAACAGTCCACCTCGGCACCCCGAGGTCTACATAGTCAATACAACCATCGGACCCGCCGAACATCGGTCCAACCGAATAAATACAACCATTGGCCCCGCCGAACATCGGTCCAACCGAATAAATACAACCATCGGCCCCGCCGAATATCGGTCCAACCAAATAAATACAACAGTAAAGGTATTCTCCTAAACATTAATACAATTGGATATTACCCACAACCAAATCAACTAACACACACGTGCTACTGAGGAATATATATAAAACCATCGGTCTCCCCGATCATACACTCGTGTAGGCATCCCTCGGTCTCCCCGAGTTCATCCCATACTTGTACACAATTCCTCGGTCCCACCGAGTTCACACAACACTAAAACACTATTCCTCGGTCCCACCGAGTTCACACAACACTAAAACACTATTCCTCGGTCCCACCGAGATGTATATAACACTCATTTATACTAGGCATTAATTCAACCTAGTACTACGCACCACAATTCAGCTAGTACACACAACAATTCAGCTAACACATACAAACTACCGTAATGTACATATAATCCCTATTCTACGTAGTGAGATAACTCACCTCGATACGCAACGCAGATTCCACAAACAGCAATACGAGCCCGCCACTCCAACTCACTTCTTTCCACCTAAAGAAGTGCTACCAAGTGTCAACACGAAGCCCCAACCCTCAAAAGTAAACATAAGACTAAAAGAGCGACATTTCAGATTTTCGGTCTAACTGCAGGTCTGTTCGGGACCTGCTTATCCCCCTCTAGACCCACTAATCCAGAGATTAAGTCCCACAAACAGGAGGGTCTAGGTCTTAGCTTTCCAAGGACATATTATACGCGTTCTAACGATTTTCCTACGATTTTATATGATTTTTCTAAGACAGGAACGCGAATTTGACAGCTTCAGACCTGCTGCAAAAACGGCTATTTTGCACTAAGCTAGAGGCCGAACCAGGCTTTCGCTAAAACACGAAAAATGTGCCTGACACAGAATGTGAACCGTGGACACCAGTTTCGCCTCAAACCGAGCTACGACGAGAAAGTTACGAGCGAAATACGAACTGGACAGAACCCTTTTATTCACATAAAATGACGATTTATAAAACGGTTTAAAGTTTTCGTGATTCGGGTTACGGTTTAGTTATTTAGGTTCGGTTCTAGGTAGCCATGGCTGGACTAATCTCAGCACCACCCACTGCCACCTCCGGCAGTGGTGGTCGGCGGCGGCGGCGACAGCCACGGCTGCGGCTATTTAACGACAATGAACAAGCAAGCTCAAGAACAGGATTCTTACCTCTCGAGACGGCACAGCAGCACCCAACGGAATCCTGGTTCCCTCCTCTACCCGGTCGCCGGCTGTCTCTCATTCTCTCTCTTTCGCTGTCCTTTACTATCGCCGGCAAGAACTACGACGGCGGCGCCGGCGATTTTGGACGGCACAGCAGTAACCACGCCGGCTCCCCTCTCTCTCGCACTACTCTCTCTCTCACCCGCTGTACTCTACTTTCGCCGGCAAGAAAACGGCGACGACAGTTCCGACGAATGACCACGGCGACGGCGATCTTGGGAGGGTGGTTCGGTGATGACGGCAAACCGAGAGGAGGAGAGGTACTAGGGTTTTTTTTTGTGGTTTTCTTGGTGTGCGACTCAAGTAAAACGAGAAAGGGAGGGGGTCGGTCCTCATGGGCCGATCCCATGCAATTGAAATCTCAAAATTGCATTTTTAGTCCCTGCTCATTCCGATACCTTGCACATGGATTAAAGTTTTCCCATCTTTAACATTTTCGGTCTTTCTCGTTAAATCCCGTTAGCAAAGCAACGCTAAGAGAAAAGATATTAAACAATTTAAGAGCGTAAAATAAACCATACCGGGACATGGGCTTTACAAAATCGGTTTTATAATGATTTTGAAATGACAGAGATTATCTCACTAGACCGTTTGGTCTAACCCTCATTTTGTTTAAAAAAAAATATGTATTCCAGGTCGAGGCGCTTTTGTTAGCAAAGGGAAGGATAAAGTGTAGGATGCGGTTGATAGCTGACGGAGATTAGGAAATACTTATATTTTGTATTGTATAGTTTTGAGACTATGGGACCGTACGTGACTTATTATGTATTTTCTTTTATGAATGTAACGATGTTATGCAATATATGTTATTTGAAGCATGTTTGGGAAACTGAGTCGTTACAATGAAAGGCAGGAAACCGTCAGGACAGTTAATAAATTAACTGTCAACCCCAACTACCATCAAACCAACCATTATACTGTCAAATTAGGAGTCTAGCTTAAACTAACAATTTCTTCATTCAATTCGATTCTTTACCCGTGTAAGGCAGTCTCAATTCTCTCACACTCACATCCGTCCTTCTTGCTAGTCATCAGTGTGCTTAGGGTTTAGGGTTTACCATTTCTTGTATTTCAACCGTTGAATTATTTGGATAAGTGATTATCAAGTCATATTATTATTTATTTGGATAAACACTTAGCAAAACACTGGATGAATATGACAAAGACTAAAAATCTTATTTAGTAAGAGCTAGGCAAGGACCGAGGGTTATCGGCTAATTGACGGCGACGACTTGCTACGATTAGCGATTATATTATTAGAAAAAATAAGTTGGGATAGATAGTTGACTAGTCTAATGACCCAAATGGAGGGGATGGTCGCTCAATTTTTTTCTTAAGAAAGACAGACTTACCAATAGCCAAACGCATGCACGATTTCCGGTCCTATTCTTAACTGTCGTTAAGAAAAAAACTGAGAGTCTTACCTGATAAGTGACTACTAAGACCGGTCACAATTAGCGGTTACCAAAAAAATTTGTTACATATAATATTGTTTTGATGTATTAAAAATCTTATTCGGTAAATAAATGATTATATTGAATTTTACCGGTGATTATACCCAAATAATCTTTTTGGTATATTTTAGTATTATAATATATATCTTGGGTGTGTTTTAGTTAAACAGTTTTTAAGTTCTAAATTATTAATGAGTAAAATCATGAATTCATACAAGTAAAACGCATCAAAGTTAAACTTGTTAAAACTAAAAACTGAATATAAAAACGTTTGAATTAAAACTCATTTTATTTATTATCCATAGACGATGGGTATTTTGGGAAACTAATCTCATCTCAAACATGAGGAGATGAGACAATTCCCTATATATCTATCTTTATTTAATTTCTCATCATCTTTCACTGAACCCTCTACCTAGCTTCCTTAGAACATCTCAGACGTAATCTGGCATCGTTGCACTTGTAAGTTGCATTGGTTCTTCAGATTCTCAATCACCCGTCGCATCTCCCCCATCTGCTGCTGTTGCTGTTGCTGTTGCTGTTGCCCCTGCTGAGCTTGGCTCAACAACTCCTTCATGGCCTCACACTGGCATTCTACATCCACATTTCTAAGCTCTTCACAGCACTCTTCCATTTCTTGCGGCTCTTGCTGTGATCTCCACACGGCGGTCCTCAGGTAACCGGAGCCGGTTTGTTGTTCCAAGTACCTTTGGCACCGGTTCAACTGTCGTCCTTGAACCTCCTTCCGGCATTGGTTTCCGGTCTTAATATTGCATTGTTTTCTGGTTTGGAGGTTGCATTGGTTAGGGAGGTTTTCAGCCTTTTGTTTCAACCTTTGGATCTGTTGTGAACCAAATTGTCCAGTTTGCTGTTGCTGTTGTTGTTGTTGGACTTCTCCGAACACCTGTTTCACGGCCTTGCACCGGCACTGTTCGTCGACGTTTTGGAGCTCTTGGCAGCACTGTTGGAGGGTTTGCTGTTGGTGGTCATAAGGGGTCTGATCCGGCTGTTGGAGGTGAGTCTGGCATTGCCGGAGTTGTTGGCCTTGGAGATGTTGGCTGCACTGTTGCTTTTTTGAGGTGGGGTTGATGTCGAAGGTGTCGTCTTCGATGGTGGTGGTGACGATGGTTCTGTGGGCGGAGGCAAAGGCGAGGAGGGCGGCGATGGTGAAGGCGAGAAGTACTAGTTTTGCCATTGTGGGATGGTTGTTTGTGGTGGTGGTGGTGGTGGTGGTTGGTATTTATAGTGGAGTTTAGGGGTACACGTGGAGAGGTGGATTATAAAGGTGGTGAAGGTTGGGGTACACGTAGGACTTTTGCATGCTCCAAGTGGAAGCATGGTTTAGAGATTATGTATGCGGTGTCGATTCTGTAGGTTGAACACTTTATGAAGTGGCCAACACAACATACAGACTACACTACTCGATAGACTTGCAATTTGTACATTTTGGTTCAAATGAGGTTTAAAAATAAGAAGAAAAAAAAATTAATTTTTGATTTGTTTCACAATCAGAACTTTTTTAGCGTGTCTGTGAAACAACAGTTATATACGTAACAAAATCACATTGTGAATCGAATATATATGAAACAAACTTATCGTAAAACAAATATATATATATATATATATATATATATGTTTATTAATATATTAAATGTTAGCATTGGATGAAAAAATTAATGTGAAATAATAGCTTAAGTTAAAAGTTCTCATGGTCATAACAATATATGGAGTTCTCATCTGATTACTTACGCTCCACCATATATAGTCATCCTCTTTTACATACTCAATAATTCACACAAACTTACAAACCAATTTTTATGTGTTGTTTCATATATAGCCTCTGTTTTTCCCCTATATAGCTTCTCGCTATATAGCGAGAAGACTGTGTATTAAAATCTTGTAATGCCTCTGTTTTTCCCCTATATATATAGCTTCTCGCTAGTTTTATTAAAATCTTCTGCCGTTTCAAAAAAAAATGATCTCATATTTTACCTCTTAGTATAAATAATTCGTGTATGTTATTCATAATTGTTCTTTGTAATATTAATGAAGATGGGTAATGTATTGTTTCTTGTAATTTTGGTGGCTATATGTATACATAGTAATTAATTATGTCATAATATTGGTGATAATATTTACTTGTTTATAAAACTTATAAACCATATTAATATTAAAAAATGCCTTTTGTAATACAATTAATATGACTAATGTGTATATTTCAGATTTAGTGCCATATCATCGTGTTGTATCAAAGCAAATAAAGTTACACAATTAAAGAAAGCAAAGTAATAAACAATTACAAATTAGTACGAATATAGATTCATTTAAGGTGAGAATATATAGATCATATGATGGTTTTTTCATATGTTGTAGTTTATACGAATAAAAAAACTCATGCTTTTGTGCATTGTTCCTATTTAACAAGATATATACATACCTTCCATTAAATGATATAACCTTAGACCATCTCCAACCAAACATTAATAACACAAAAATGGAGGTGTTTTCTCTTCAACCCAACACTAAAACACTATAAAATTTGAGGTCAATAAAGTAGTCCCCTAAAACTAAATAATGATATTTTATTCGACTTTGATACATTTTATATATCGTTTAATAGTTCAATACACTAGATAATACTATTATAACACTAAAGATGTTTTTAGTGTGCGGTTGGAATTGAATTTTTTTTAATGTTCAAATGATCCACCATTTTTAGTGTTTTTAATGTTCTTTTTATAATGGTTGGGTTTGACATGCCCTTAGGCCATCCGTACCCATACCCTCAAACCCTCTTGCCACCTCAGCGCCACATCAGCTTTTCTCCTTACCCTCTCCTTACCCTAAAGTGGAGTACACATACCCTCAAACCCTCTTGCCACCTCATTTTCTTAATTCTTTTATTTATACATTTAATTATTTAACAAAATAAAAATATTTATATATTTTTTAATAAGTAAAAATAAGATAAATATTAAAAATAAAAATTACAAAATTCAAAACGCTAAAAAAATAAAAATTACAAAATACAAAACGCTAAAAATCATGAAATTTTTAATAATTTCTTTTCTCGCTAAAGTAGCCCTCAAAACTTCTCCCGAAAGGTGATCATGCGGGGATATGTAGAACTCGAAGTCTTCTTTAAAGCATTTTTGTCGTTCGAGTGCCAACTTCTCTCGTTCGAGGTCGAGTTTTTTCATTTTATACTCCATCGTACCATCAAGACGCTCGTTGAACGAGTTTATGGTCGTCAAGAGTTTTGAAACATTTTCGCCCGAATTCGACCCGGACGTATTACTCGATGACGTTTTTTTTGCCTTATTTCTCCCGATGGGTCGTTGAAGTTGCTCGACCTCGTTGACGTCTTCATCGTCATCATCGGAAGGTTTGGTAAGTTTTGAACCCCGCGATGAAGTTGTCGTCATCGTTGGAACGGTTCCCCATTTTGGACATTTTTTGAGGACTTCCCAAGCTTGTTCGTGAGTGAAAGCAACCCCAAGTTCCGCTCGGTACCGTTCGTGTGCCGTTCGTGAAATGTCGGCCTCACTCATTCCGCTTGATCTATTATTGACCAAGTTGTGGTAAATGCCGCCAAAACAATTTATTTTTTTATTGAGGTCGTTGAACTTGGTGTTGAGTTGATGAAGTGATCGATAATTTCCGCGACCCATAAAATTAAAGAACACATGCCCGATTCGGGTCCAAAACTGTCTACATTTATGTAAATTCAAGTATAAGAATATTAACAAGAATAATAATAATATTAATAATATTAATAATAACAATAAAAATATTACCACCGGTTTGTGCGTTACCGACAACGGGGTCCTCCGAAACGTCAACCCACGCCGACACTAACGCGAGTTCCTCGTCTTTACTCCACATCTGTTTGGCGGCTCTATTTTCATATTTTTTGTTTTTTCCTTTTCTCGTTGGTGTCGGGTTTGATGGTTCCGGGATAGATTGTTGTGTGGAGATGGATTGTGGTTTGTGAGGGATAGAATGTTGGGTTTCCGGAACAATGTCGTCGTCGAGATCGATTGCGGGTGAAGGAAGATGGTAGTTGGCCGGAGTAAAACCTTGTTGAATCAAACCGAGAAATGTAAATTGGTAAGGAATTTGTGGCGGAAATTGTTGCGAAAATTGTTGCGGAAATTGTTGCGGATGATAACCTTGTTGTGAAAACGCTTGGAAACCAAGCTCCGGGTCTTGTTGCGGTTGCGGATGATAACCTTGTTGTGAAAACGCTTGGAAACCAAGCTCCGGGTCTTGTTGCGGTTGCGGTGTATCCGATCGGTTACGACGGGATGTAGGTGTTTTGTTTGGATTCATGATGAAATTTTAGATAAATGAAAGAAGGTATTGAATTTGAGAGAATTTGAGAGATTTTGGTGTGAAAAATAAGAGGTTTGGATTAATATATATAGTGTGATTAAATTGAAAAAAAAAATATAAACAAAGAGCCGTTGAACAACGTTTATATTTTCAAAATTTTATAAAAAAAAAAGAATTGATCGGGATCAATCGGGTTGGAGAACCCGGGGCCTGGAACCCGCCCTAAAGCCCGAGCCCCCCGTACCCGTTCCCGCTTGAACCCACAATAACCCTGGCGTGAGCCCGAGCTCCGCTACGGATGGCCTTAGAGCATCTCCAACCTTCACACCCAAAAAAACACCAAAAACACCAATTATGGTGGGTCCAACACCAAAAAAAAACCCTCAACTCCAACCATACTCCAAAAAAAAACCAAATTTATGGACCCTACATTAAAATAACATATTTTATTTATTATTAACTATTTATATATATATATATTAATTATATAATACTTAAAAGTTGAAATAAATATTATAAAAAAATGAATAGTGGTGGGCCCATGTATTTGCAGTGTTAAAATGGGACGCCATATTTGGCGTACGAATTCCAGGGACGGCATATTGTTTTTCCATATGGCGTGTGATTGGAGTGAACCATACGCCAAAAAATTGTATTTGGCGTATGGTTGGAGATGCTCTTAGGCAACTCTAAATCACCTTTTTAGAAGTGTCATGTCTTTCGACTAACACCTATAAGCATCTCTGAATGATCAAAAGGTACAATATTATGACATACCCGCGTAGGCTTGTAACTCGTTGGTCTTTTAGTGTCTCACATTCCCTCAATAGTATCAAAGTATGTTTTACAACCATTGAATTAATTATTTACCAAAATATGATGAGAGAGAGGGCGTGGGAGGGAAACAGGGGTGTCCGACAACAGCGATACTGGTATAGTGACAGGATTCAGGACCGTGAATCGAAAGGGGATTTCAACAGCAATCAATCATCATTCTTGTTCTTCAACTTCCCAAACAACTGGGAAATGATCCACCTATGGAGACTGTTCAGAAGATTCGGAGCAGTGACAGACGTTTATTTGGCAAAGAAGAAACTAAGAAATGGGAAGCAGTTTGGTTTCGTCAGATTCAGAATGAGAGGAGGAGAAAAAGAGATGGTAAGAAGACTAAATACGATATGGATCGGAGCGTTCAAACTAAGGGCCTTCATGGCAAACAAACCGGGCAAGAAACAACTCGAGAAGGTGAAGAGGATTAAAATAGAGCAGAGAAGAACGGTTGAAGACAACCAAGAGTTGAGATATGACAACTCTAGGAGATCCTATACAGAGGTTTTAAAAGGAGTAGCGGAAGAGGGTAAAGTAGAGAAGAAAGATATGCCAAAAAGCAACAACATCGTCGGAGAAGGAAACACAAGGGTCACAGGGAAGGTGGTGGGAACCTGGGATCCGGATGAGAAAAACAAGTTATTTCTTCAGAAATGCTTAATAGGTAACGTGACAACCTTAGACAATGTGAAGACAGTAAAAACAATATGCAAGTCGGAAAAGTGGGAGGGTTGCACAGTTAAGTATTTAGGAGGGAAGAATATCCTCCTGAAATTCGAAAAAGAGGACGCTATAACGGAGATACTGAACAATACAAAACATGGATTGCACGTCTGGGTCAGGAACATGAGGAAATGGTCGGAAGGATACTGCTCATCGGAGAGGATGATATGGGTAAAAATTGCAGGAGTGCCCCTTCATGTTTGGAGAGAGGAAACGTTTAGGCAAATCGCAAAAAGATGGGGTACACCGATTAAAACAAGAAATTGCACCCTGGAGGAGAATAACAATCTGGCATATGGGAAAGTCTTAATCAGCTCTTCAATTAGCTCAAGCATTGATGAAATCTTATTCATTAAGGTGGGTCATCTAAATTACAGCATCAAAGTCACCGAGGAGGACAACAGCTTCCTAGAAATCTTAGACGTAGATGCCAATACAGACGATATGGGAAGTGAGGAAGAGGACGATGAGTCATCTATTCCGTCCGAATGGTCGGAGGAAGATTATGAGAACGAAAGTGAATGGGTGGACGAAACGTGGGACGGTAAGATAGAGGGGGAGGAAAAGGCAATGAACGACGATGAAACGTCGCCGAAACCCAAAGGCAATCAAATGTCGCCGGAACCGGAGAAGATGAACGGCGATGGCCCAAGTCAGGCAGAAGAAGTCGAAGAGTCAAAAAACTTTAATGTATCGGTTGGGAATGCAATTCCCAAGGATAGTAGAGAAATAAATGCAAATCCCATAAATAATGTGAATGGAAAAATGGAAGGAGGGGAAAACAACGGTAGTTAGGGTGATGTGTCAAGAGCCGATGGGTCTTGGGCAGGAGAAAAAAATGGGGAGATTGGGCCTGAGGTAGAATCTGGGCCAGGCCCAGAAGCTTTGCAAGAAATCAGAAATAAAGAGGATAGCCCAATTTCAAGAGAAGAACTATCAAGGTACATACAAGAGGGCCAAAGTTTAGTTAATTCAGAGCAGGCCCAAAATGTTGAGACAGAAAAAAGACGTTCGTCAAAAACGACTAAGAAACACCAGTGGGGTTCGAAAGCAAAAGGAAGCAGCGCAATCGCAGAAAATACAAAGGAGAGGAGTTTCGAATCGAAAAAAAAAGGAATGAAATCAGCAAAGGCGGATAACTTGGGGTGGGGTAGAGGCAAGGTAAGCTTCCATCTGATAAAACAAATGGCGAGAAAAGGAAACCAAAAAATCCCTGTAAAAAAGATGGGTAATCCAACAGATGGAAAAGGGCAAATCAGAAACTACATGGAAGGCGGGTGTAGACCAAGGAAGGAGACGATTTCAAACGAACTCCGAAGTAAGGGGAGCGAGGAAGAGTTGAGGGAGTTCGGAGAGCATCTAGGTGTGTTTTGGGATAGCCGAAGGAGGACAGCGGTGGGTAAAGGTAAGGAATAGCGAGGATCTTGAACAGGTAAGTGTCGTAACTATGTTAGTATAAGATGAAAATCATTTCAATAAATGTGAGAGGGTTGGGAAAGGGTGAAAAAAGAAGTTGGATCAAGGAAATTTGTATAAAAGAATAGCCATCAGTCTTGGGTATACAAGAATCAAAACACAAAGGTTGGACAGAAAACCAATTTAATTTCTTATGGGGTAGTGACGATGGCGAGTACATTCATAAAGAAGCTACAGGGAAGCCGGGCGGTCTTATCTTAATGTGGGACAAGAATTGTTTCGAAAGTGAATATGCACTAGAGGACAATAATTTCACAGCAGTAATTGGCCGATGGAATGGGATAGAAGGTCGATTGGGTTTGATAAACATTTACGGCCCAAGAGAGTTGAGAGACCGGCTGGTGGTGTGGAATAAACTAGAAGAGATGCTGGCGAGAGATGATATAAAGTGGGTATGTTTTGGGGATTTCAATGAGGTAAGGGGATCGCACGAAAGATTGAACTCAGTTGTAAATGTAAGGGGCACGGAGAGCTTCAACGAATTCATAAACAAATGTAGCTTAATAGAGTTACCGATGAGGGGAAGAAAGTTTACACGGGTCAGCGATGATGGCCTGAAATTTTCCAAACTTGACAGGTTCTTGGCTACTCATAACTTTTGTGCGAGCTGGAAATCGCTTGGGGTGACTACATTAGAGCGCAGGTGGTCGGATCACACGCCGATAATGCTATCGGATTTTAAACCTGATTTTGGTCCAAAACCTTTCAAGTTCTTTGATGCATGGATGGAGGCAGAAAATTGCGAAAATGTTATCAATGAGGCGTGGAATCAACAGGTAACATCAGCTTATCCCGATTGTATTTTTCGTGATAAGATGAAGAAGGTTAAATTGGCGCTGAAAGAATGGAGCAAAGAAAGGTTCGGGGGCATCGAAAAAAAGATCTCGGAATATAAAGAGAAGATTAAGAAGAAGGAATTAGAGGCCGAGGAATCGAATATGGGGGAGAGTGAACGTAACGAGTGGTTACAAGATAGAAAAAAGTGGCTCGAATTACAATATCAACATCGGGAAATGATTAAACAAAAAGCTAAGGTACGCTGGGCAGTAGAGGGGGACGAAAACACAAAAACGTTTCATGCGGCGGTTAGATTACGTGAGAGGAAAAACCAAATCATGGGGATGTTTGTGGAATCAAGCTGGACCGAGGATCCAGAAAAAATCAAGGATCACGTTCATAATTTCTTCAAAGGTAAATTCTCGTCAACTCATCAAGCGGGTGTCACCATCTCAAGCGACAAAATTAAAAAGTTGAATAGAGAGGAAGCGATGGGACTGGAAAGACCGTTTACGGAGGAAGAAACGTGGGCTGCAATTAAAGAATGTGGAAGTGACAAATCCCCCGGACCGGACAGATTTACATTTGGATTCGTTAAACGGTATTGGGGCACGATCAAGAAAGACCTGATGGCCGCTTTGAGCTGGTTCTGGGAAAAGGAATCGATAAGTGGGGGATGTAACTCCTCATTCCTCACTCTGATTCCAAAAAACAAAAATCCAAGTGGCCTCGGGGACTATAGACCAATTAGCCTAATTGGTGTCTTCTACAAGATAATAGCAAAGGTACTGGCTTCTAGATTGAAAGGTGTCATGGAAAGGTGTGTAAGCAATGTTCAAAGCGCGTTCATGAAGGGGCGATACATTCTAGACGGAGTATTAGTAGCAAACGAAGTTATAGATTTGGTGCGAAAAGAAAAGTCACGAGGGTTGGTTTTCAAGGTAGACTTTGAGAAAGCCTATGATAGCGTTGAGTGGAAATTTTTATTAGACACCTTACAATCGATGGGATTTGGACGGAAATGGTGTGGTTGGATCAAAGCTTGTATCGTATCATCTTCGATCTCGGTGCTGGTGAATGGCTCGCCCGGTAAAGAGTTTAAAATGGAAAAAGGATTACGACAAGGAGACCCGTTGGCGCCCTTCTTATTTCTGTTAGTGGCCGAGAATCTCCACGTGCTAGTAGAAGAGGCAAAAGCGAAAGGTTTATACGAAGGTATTAAAATAGGTGAAGACATGACTGTTTCACATTTACAGTATGCGGACGACGTGATTTTCTTTGGAAGGTGGAATATTAACAATTTAAAAAACCTGTTGAAAATTCTCAAGTGCTTCCAGTCGCTCTCGGGGCTGAAAATAAACGTGCGAAAGAGTAAAATATACGGAGTGGGTGTATCGGAAGCGGAGGTTCAAACGTGGGCAAATGGAATGGGATGTGGTAGCGAGTCGCTACCTTTCATTTACTTGGGCCTTCCGGTGGGAGCATCGATGAAAAGAATCGACCATTGGAAGCCGGTGGTGGAGAAAGTAAGGAATAGATTGGCATCGTGGAAGGCAAAATTAATATCATTTGGCGGTAGATGGACACTAACGAGATCGGTCCTTGGAAGCTTGTCACTATATTATCTTTCGTTATTCCGGGCCCCGAAAGGGGTCCTAAAAACATTAGAAAGAGAGAGGAGACGTTTCTTTTGGGGAGGGGGGGAGGTGAGTCCATCGGTAAAAAATACTTGGCATGGGTAAAATGGTCCAAAACGTTGGGTGATTTCGGAAAAGGAGGGCTGAACTTAGGAAGTTTGTTAAGTGCTAATTTGGGTCTCTTAGGCAAATGGTGGTGGAGGTTCAACAAAAAAAAAATGCGATGTGGGTAAAGGTGATAGAATGTATATACGGGAAGGAAGGGGGGTTGAGAGGACAATTAGTTGGCCGGAATAGGATCTCAGTGTGGAGGGAGATCATTAGAGCGGGGAGGGAGGTGAATGAAATGGGGGTGGAGTTTTCCAACTCGTTTCGGAAAAGTGTAGGGGAGGGTCGAGACACAAATTTCTGGAGAGAGAATTGGTTGGGGAGTGTCAACTTCAAATCGGCGTACCCAAGGTTATTCCAACTAGAAACTGTAAAGGATAGTTCGATCTAGGAGAAAGGAGAATGGGAAGGGGACAATTGGGAGTGGCGATGGTCATGGAGGAGAGAACCGAGAGGTAGGGCAAGAGACGAATGGGAATCATTACGTGCAACGATTGGCGAGTGGAAACCAATAAAGGACAGAAAAGATGATGTAATGTGGACCTTGGATGCAAGAGGAGTATTCTCGGTCAAATCGCTGAGGAAGTTAATATCCGATAAAGAACAAGCGGCTACAAGCACAACTCCGAGAACGATATGGAGCAAAGCGATACCAAAAAAAGTAGGAATTTTCATTTGGCGGTTAAGATTGGGTAGAATTCCATGTCGTTCGGTCTTAGACTCAATGGGCATCGACCTACACTCAACTTTATGCCCAAGATGCGAGCGCGAAGTCGAATCGGTGGAACATGCGTTGATGCGGTGCGACGAGGTGAGCAAGATCTGGAATAGCGTGGGTAGATAGTGGAGTATTAACCTCGAGGCGTCAAGATCTATAGAGGAGTTATTGACAGCGGGAAATCGGTTCGGAGAAGGAACGAGTAAAGCCAAACTGTGGATGGATGTGGTAAGTGCTTTTCTGTATTTTATTTGGTCGTGCCGGAACAACCTTATATTCCGAGGAGACAAACGGAGCATTCTCGGACAATACTTTGAATTTCAACGGAAGGCATTTGAATGGATCTCGAAAAGAGACCGCAAAATCATGCAAGATTGGGCTGCATGGTTAGCATCCCCGCTTAGCTGTTGTGTTGCGTAATTAGACTATGCAGGAAAGTAGTCGAAGTCAGTGTAGAAGGTGCACGACATAGGAGCTCGTGTGGGTTCTGGACAGATGGTATTTAGCGCATGGCTTCTCTTATGTTTGGTCTTGGCTAAGTGGTCTGTTTGGTAATAGCTCCTGGTTTGCCTTTTGTTTTGGCTGGGCTGAATGGTTTGTACCTGGCAATCCATGGCCATGTCTGTATTACACTGCTGGGCAAAAATTCCTTTGCCTAAGTACTGTAATAATCCCTTGGTATTAATATATCAATGTGTTGCCTTTAAAAAAAAACATGTTTTACAACTTCTTCTAATCATGTCATGGTTTATTATTGGTTTTTCTTTATTTCAGGGTAATTTGGTGATAGAAATAAAGAAGGTTATTTGTAGGGTTGCGCCTCACATATGGGAGAAGTATAAGGGTAACGGAGCAAAGCTGTGAGAAGTGCAAGTATTACTTTGAAAATATGTTAACTATAAAAATTAAGTTGAAATTCTTTTTCTTTTGTATATTGGGAACTCATTTTCATCTGATTTTCTCTCTAAAAAGAAGTTGCGAAGCTAGATTTTTATCTTCAAGTCTTTTGAAGATGATTAGGTCATAGAGTCTATCATCTCGTTGAAATACAACAAAAGCAACATAAAGTCATGGTACCACTGTCGCCAATTGTTAGTTGAAGTACATCACAAAACCGGTTAAAATAACGTAGCAACAAAACTTAAAATAACCAAACCAAAAACCAGATCGCCTTAAACGAATCAGTCATAAATCATAATCGAACCTTGAACTAGAAACTTTAATTTTTTTATTTGAAAAATATAAAACTAGATTTTATCATTTTATTGTAAAAGACATGAGTGACCCGTTGTGTCATCAGTACCTTCATATTGCACTGAGTAGAATTTGACAATGGATTTGGAAAACTTCCTTTTCGAATTTGAAAAAGAATTAAGTTTAGTTCCAGATCGATCCTAATTCCGAAACCAAAACGAACCTATACTCTAGACTTGTTTATAGAAACCATAGAATAAAAAACCGAATCCAAATTAAATACAATATATTATAGTTACTAAAAGTGGAAATAAATGGACAAAAGTTGAATAAGATTAAATAAATTATTGGGAAATTATTTGAAAGAAATATAAATCTGAAAATAAAATAGGAGACATGAAATAGATGCAGTTGCAATGGACCTTAACATCCTCTGCGGATACAAACGGAGACACGTCCACCGCCACCCATCACCACCTCCCTCCTCCACCCCTCTCCATTTCTCCCTCACATACTAAATTTCTTCATTGATTTCTTCTATAAACTTCCCAATTCCCGATCATTCGTCGAAACATTACACGATGCGGTCGCTATTGCGATTCAACCTGCTCAAAATTTCAACAACGATTGATTCTATGCAAGGCATGCGTTGTTCTTCACACAGGTTAGGTTTCGGTATTAGAAATATTGTTACGAGCTGTAGAGCGGTGCTTTTGCCGCGGTTCGGTGGTGCTGATGTTCTTGAAGTACGGGATAATGTCCGTGTTCCTGATCTTAAGCCGAATGAGGTACTCGTTCGAGCTCGCGCCGTTTCGGTTAATCCTCTCGATACAAGGGTGAGTTTTGATTTATTCTGTTAATTTTGGTTTCGTTTCATTGTTTGTTAATCGGAAATAGAATTCAGGAAGATGAAGTCGGCTTTTAGATTGTGTTTAGTTTCACCACTGTTTGTGTTGTCGAATTTCGTAGAAGGTTAGGCGCAAACGTATGGATTTTTGTCAATTTCGATTGATTTATTGATGTGGAAGTTCAGAACAAGTCAACAAAAGTGTTCATCATGTGAACTTTAGGTATCCTGCTCTGGATTTTGGATAAATTAGAGGCGTCTATCGAGAGAATTTTACTAGTTTAATAAGGCTTTAATAACTACATTTACGTGCTTATGTTAGTACCTTCATCCCCAATTCGTATCCACTTTACAAAATCTGTGCAAACGAAAATTTGGTGAAGGTTTAGATGAGACTCTGGAACGTTTGTCAATTGTGTAATTTTGGTATCATCTTCCCCTGCCTAAACTAATTCGGCAATATGATTGAGTGCAAGAATTTGTTATTTTCTTATGCCCTCTTATACTGATTCATCGAGTATGAACTTATTTACAACTTTTATATGTCTTTTTCGGTTAAGCATTTTCCCATAACCATTTGTTGATGTAAAATACCTAGCTTATAGGCTACTTGCAGAAATGAGCTGTTGCATCACGGAACTAGAGGGCTCCGCATACTTTGTACAGTTACAGGGCTGTAGGTGAGGCTGTAGGTCAAGAATCACATGTAAAAGTGCTTTGTTGCCGTAGATGGGTTTGAGAGCTAGCTTAGTTTCTCTATGCTTTTTCGCTTAACCAATATCTCATCATCAGTATAAGACACCGTAAATAAGATCTATTTCCGCAACTAGTGAACAAGCTTTCTTCCTCCGTGTTATAATTGTTATCTCTTATGCATCAAATTTTAATTAAAACAAAAGAAACATATATAAACAGAATCAACGAAGCACATAAACGTAAAATGAAAAACCGTAAAAAAAGGAAACGTTGAGTCGAGATTTAGATCTCTCTCCTTAAGACAAAATCGCCACGTATTTGCCGACGGAATTAGGCGACGATATGTCTCCCAGGATACAACAATGTATGCGTACCTTCGTCAATCGCGGCACAGATGTTTGAAGTCGTTCGAACTCAATGTTGTACAACTCTCCTTGATGTTAGAACACTCACGAGGACCAAAATAAAAACTCAAGAATATGGACAGATGAGGAATACTGGAAGGAGAAAACCTTTCTCTTACCAACAAACAAAGACTACTCTAGTGTTTATTGATAACCTATGGATAAGATATCTAACAGTTACAAGGAAACTGTCAACCAACCAAACTGAAAATTTAAATTTGAAAAATCAAAAAAACTGACATTTCTATTTATTTAAATAAAATATCCAACAAGAATTTATTTCTTTAGTCAGGAGGATCTCTTTCAGTATCCTATCCCCAGTTGGCTAAGCAGGAAAGAAAGAGGTAGATCCTCTTTGAGATGAAAGGTGACAATACACTAATTTAACCTTGTTCGAATTCTCACCCATTCTCCAGGTTCTAGGATTTCTGCCTTACGAACTCTCAACAACTATCAACTAGAACCAAATAAAACTATCTGTTTGGATATCATGTTGATGCTTTGCTTTTCTTTCAATCGGGAAATAATTTCATTGCCATCGGAACCGTATCTCTTTTTCTTATTTCATCTGTGATAGGATACTGAAACTAACCCAAAGAAAAGTGGTGTATCCATCAGAAAACCCGAGTAAACGAACAAATCCTCTCGATGGAGAGGCTAGGCATTAAACAAAACCTTACAATAATCATTATACAGTTCCGGAAAAGTAATTTCATGAGCATCAATTATCTTTTTTTAAAGTATGTAATATTTATATACGGCAAATTATACCCCCGCACACTCCTCACCTTTGGTGAGGCTTGAACCCACGGCCTCAAGGAAGATTGGTGTAACATCCCAAGCCAACCGTAACAGATATTATCCGCTTTGTTCGCACACCTGGACTCACAATTTTAAAACGTGTCTAACAGAGGAGGTATCAAGTCTCTTATAAGGCAACCTTCGTTTCCCTCCCCAACCAATGTGGGATCTTACAATCCACCTGGACTCACAATTTTAAAACGTGTCTAATAGAGGAGGTATCAAGTCCCTTATAAGGCAACCCTCGTTTCCCTTCCCAACCAATGTGGGATCTTACAATTCACCTCCCTTGGGAGCCCAACGTCCTCGCTGGCACACCAATCCGGTTCCCGACTCTGATATCATTTGTAACATCCGAGGCCAAAACGCGTCTAATACAGGAGGTATCAAGTTCCTTATAACTTATAAGGCAACCTTCGTTCCCCTCCCCAACCAATGTGGGATCTTACAGTTGGGTTACTAGGTATGGCCAGGCCAATGGCCTTTTGGTAGCACCATAGCATAAGTTATCATCCAGCATGCCGTTTACTCTACTATGTGGCATAGTTTATGATTAGGTATGCAGTTACAACTCTTTGTGTCCATGTAAATTGGAAAATTTAACTTATAGCCTCTTAGCTCGATTTGGATATTTCTCACATGACATCGGCTGTATATGTTCCATATTTCTTTTTCAGATGCGAGCAGGCTATGGCCGTTCCCTTTTTGAGTCGCTTCTTCCATTGATTTTGGGCCGTGATGTTAGTGGTGAAATTGTTGCAGTTGGAGGGTCTGTTCAGACTCTTAATGTTGGGCAGGAAGTCTTTGGTGCACTGCATCCAACAGCTGTGAGAGGTACTTATGCTGATTATGCTATTCTTGCAGAAGATCAGCTTACACCAAAACCATCGACAATCTCACACGTGGTATGTATTGTAGTCATCGACCTATCTTTTCTTGTTTCTCTTCTTCATGTATATCCCAACTATAGTGATTTGATAAATTTTACCAAGCCTGAGAGAGCAATTTCAAGCTTGCAAACAGTACCATGTTAGATGTGCTTTCATGCTTGCTTCAAAATAGATAGAAAAGTGTTGGATCATTTTGGCTTCATCCATTAGTAGAATTTATGAGCTGTTGGTTAATTTCATCTTTCAGGGTAATGATCATGGTGCATAAATTTATATTACCTTTGTCATCCTGCAGGAAGCAAGTGCAATTCCCTTTGCTGCCCTGACAGCATGGCGTGCTCTTAAAAGTACTGTGAGGATAAGTAAAGGGTACGTTTATGGCACTTATTTGCCAGCTTTTTGATTGGTGGCAATAACATGGTCTTGTTTGTTTGTCATTACACACTTTAACTTAATCTCTTGACTTCGAAAGCAGTGTAATATCTTCAAACTTAAGAGGATGAAGTAATTCCGTGTGAGTTCACTAATGAAATATGTGATTACAAATAAAAAGAAAAATTCGTGTATGGGTTATATGAACTAGGATGAGTGGGGAGAACCTTGTCATTTGGTCCAGTAACCGTCATATAGATGATTTAGTTTAGAAAATTATTTGCAACTTCCAATGGTGAATGTATAACCCAAAGTTAAACCCGACAGCATGAGAGAATGACACCCCAATCTATTTATGTAGTTCATCCATTCTCTCTTCCTCTCCCACCCTTGCTGTTGGATTGTTATATAACCAAAGTTACCAAACCAAACCAAAAGAGCCCAATATATCCAACCCGGAGGTGGGGTCTGGGGTTTGGATGTACGCACACCTGTTTTCTACCCTTGCGAAAAGTGTGTGAAAAAAGAAATTGCCCAAATTTTTTGACGAAATCATGTCCTGTGAAATGCTATCATAGGCCTTCCCCATATTTTGGTATAAAAATTCTATTTACCAAAATGCTGGAAATCAATATGCATATTTGGTATGAAAATTCTATTCACATGTCATTTTCATTATCTTAAGCTATAAGTATGCTTAGATTCATAACTTTCCACCGGTAACTCGGTAAGCACTTGTTACTTTTTAAAATTGATTATGCTCATTTAGTTCAGAACAAAACAACGACGAAGACAGGGAGTAAAAAGAAAAAAAAAACATATTTCTCTCTTTTAGCAAATTTTACCATTTATTCTGTGCAATACATTTATAATTAGAATGTCTACAGACAGAGGGTACTAGTGGTGGGTGGAGGAGGAGCTGTAGGTTACTCTGCAGTTCAGCTAGCCGTTGCAGCAGGTTGTTCTGCTTCAGCTACATGTGAAAGTGAAAGCATAGATCGTCTTTTGGCAGCTGGTGCTGAACAGGCAGTTGACTATACCGCTGAGGTGATGTAATTTTAAGCAGTATATTCTTTGATATTATAACATCCCAAGTATTACTCCCTCCGTCCCAAAATAAGTGCCTCCATTTCTAGTTTAGTTTGTCCCAAAATAATTGTCCACTTCCAAAAAGTAATGGGCCGTTTACCAAACGCTTACCCGGGTAAGTACTTACCAAGTCACCTTACCTTACCGGATGAATATGGCACAGACCAAGAATCTTACCCGGTAAGAGCGAAGGCAAGGGCCGAGAGTCTTACCCGGTAAGTGAGTGCGACGACTCTTACCACGGTTAGTGCTTACCGGGTAAATTGTTGCATACAATGCCATTTTGGTGGACTAAAATCTTACCTGGTAAGTGATAGTGTTGAATTTGACCAGTAAGCATTTACCGGGTAAGTGATGAGGTAAACAGCCCCTAAGTGTCTATTTTGCAATTCTACCCTTAATTATGAGATGGAAAATTCATTACTCCCTCTATTACTAAGGTTAAAATTGTTATTACTAAGGCTAAAATTGCCATTAACTTTGGGGTTCATTACCAACACAAACTAGGTAAGCACTCATCGGGTACCGGTTAGGCGGTTACCACCTCACTTACCTTACCTGGTAAGATTCTCGGTCATCAAAATAGCTTAGTATAAGCGTCTCTTACCCAATAAAAATTAACCGGGTAAGAGTCACCACCCTCACTGGGTAAGATTCCTGGTTAGCAAAATGGCACGGTAAGATTCTCGGTAAAGACCATCATCTCTTGCCCGTAAACGTCTTTTACCTTGTAAGAGACAATAAGGAGCCGTTTAGCAAACACTTACCGGGGAAGCGTTTACAGGCAAGAGTCGCCACCCTCGCTTACTTATCAGGTAACATTCTCGGCCATCAAAATGTAGTGTTGGTAACATTCTCGGCCATTAAAATGCAGTGTTGGTAAACGTCTCTTACCCGGTAAATGCTAACAGGGTAAGAGTCTTCCCCCTCACTTGCTAGGTAAGAGCCTCAATCCTTGTTATGCCTCTTACCGGGTAAGATTCTCGGTCCTTGCCATGCTCACCGGGTAAGTGACACCCGATAAGTGTTTACCTGATAACCGTTTGGTAAACGACCCCTAAGTGTTCAGTTAACCGGTAAGAGGCGGTAAGCGTTTAGTAAACAACCCTTCAGTTAAGAAGTATAATAATTACACATTTCTAAAATTGTGTGCCTTTTTTATTGTGGACATATATTTTGGGATGAAAGGAGTACTTTTTTATAGGTCATTGGTAAGGGTCCCTTTAGGCTGTGCTCTAATGTGCACTTGCTTCTGATCTGCAGGATCTGGAAGTAATCTTGAAAGGGCAATACGATGCTGTATTAGACACAATTGGTATAGAACAGACGGAACGATTAGGCATCACTCTATTAAAAAGAGGCGGACATTATATGACACTGCAGGTAGCATATGACAGATTCTTAAACTATTTTATGAATAGTGGATCTTATAATTATTTTTCTTGCAGTTAACGTGTGTTCATTTTTGCTTTAGGGGGAGTCTGCGTCATTGGCTGATAGGTATGGTATGGCTATTGGCCTTCCTGCAGCCACCGCCATTTTGCTGAAGAAACGACTTCAATATCGATATTCTCATGGAATAGGTAAAACTCCTATGAAACATCATGCCCGGATGAGATTAGAAATGCATCCCAGAAAAAACCAAGCCCAAAGCCCGGTCCTGGCCTTAAAGCCTGATCAGAGGCCCGACCTGAAAAAGCCTGGATAAGCCCGATTAAGCTTGAAAAAGCCCAAAAAACCTGGCTGAAAAAGCCCGATCGGGCCCTTTTTCAACCCCAAAGCCTGGCCTATAAAAGTCCGGGCCTTTCTTTGCTTACTGAAAACGGGCTTGGAAGGCCTGAGCCCAGGCCTGAATAAACCCGGGCCTTGTGCATCTCTAGATGAGATTACTTTTCTGAGTTCGTGTCTGAACAAAGAGACTAGCTTACGTTAGCTTCTTAATCAGCATTTATTATTAAACGTGCAGCAGGTCCTACAGTTGTAGCATGCTCTCGCGTTTCAATTTCTTAGCTGGACTTTCTTTTTTTGCGGTTCGTAAGTTTTGGGTTTGAGTTCCACAGAGACATCTTACTGTCTTCATCTATGGTATAAGAGCATCTGCAAGAGATGCTCTATAATTTCTCCGGAATGGAGAAGCAAAAGTCAATATATTAAGAAAAAAAATTACATTTAACTCTGAGGGTGCGTTTGGTACGAGCCACGAGGGAACGTGGCATAACAAAAATTGTCCCACGCTTGGTGTGACAATTTTGTTGGAGAATGTTTTGAAGGGTCTCTTGGAACAAAAAAAAATAATAGGTTAAAAATTGTAAAATCTCCATTTTGGAGGATCTGTTGGGAGATGCTCTAACCCTTCTTCTAAAAGTTACCTTTCGTTTGCCCGACGTCAGAGTTATAATGAGAAGTGTGTAACAAGTAAGACTCTAAGTTTTATGTTAGTCGTGGTTAGTTTCAGTTGAGTTGATTATAAATAGCCTGTATCTCTTGTTGAGTTTTATGTTAGTCGTGGTTATTTACTCCTGTTGACTATAAATAGCCTGTATCTCTTTCTGTATCATTTTAACGAAATCATAATACAAATTCATAGAGAAAAATTTACGCTATGTGTTTGTATTGTCGTTTCATTGAAATGATACAGATGGAGATATAAGCTATTTATAGTCAACAGGATAAACAAAAACTAACTCTCAACAGAAACTAACAACTACTAACAGAAAACTTGCAAACTTACTTTTCTACAAACTTCTAGACACTTCTCTTTATTAACACCCTTGTTTCTCTTATTTGACTGTTAGCATTTCTGTACTTGATCCAATTAAAGCTGAGTTGAGTTGATTTAATCATTAACTTTGGCCCAACGCAAAGCCAATCGAAATTTTGTTTCAGTCTGTGTATTAACTGATTCAATTAATGCCCGTTTGTTTCAGAATATTGGTGGACGTACATGAGGACGGACGCAGAAGGTTTAGGTGAGATTCGCAGGCTGACCGAGGCAGGGAAGCTGAAGGTGCCCGTACAAAAGACATTCCCAATTACACAAGTTCGGGAGGCACACGATGCTAAAGACACCAAGATAATTCCTGGTAAAGTTGTTCTTGAAATTGACTGATATTTAACTCGCGTTTCTACAAATTTGTTCATGCAAAATAAGACATTCATCTTCTTTTTCCCAATCTATGCAATAATTATAAGCCTTTTATTGTATGAATCCTGGGGTTTGATTATATATATAGAATAGCATAGCATAGCATAGCATACCATATTGTTAATTGTGGGTGTCCTGACCTTCTTGTCCGCACCTCGACGAATCCTGTGGGAACAACCAAGAAAATCCCCAGTGGGCTTGAGGAGACTCGAACTAGTGACCTATGTGGGAATAGTCCCAACACTTGGCCTTTATGTGCATTGTGCTAGCCCTCGAGTTTAAATGTCAAGTAGCCTTGATCCATCCATGGTGGGTAAATGGAAATGAAAATGAGAACGAAAATGTTGGGAATAGGAAATGAGAATGATTTTGCGGTGGCTTGCGGTGGGCTTGCGGTGCTTGCGGGATCGTCATATTTTTAAAAAAATAATATTTTTTTTACTGTGTCAGAAAAAGCTGACACCGCAAGCTTGCGGTGTCAGACTTGCGGGATTCCGGCTATTTTTGTAAAAAAAAAACTTGAGAGGTCAAAAGTTGAAGATTGGTTTTCCATATGGCTATTTACGTCAATTTCCCCTATTATTACCCCCAATCAGTTATGTGTATATACATTGATTCCAATGATGAATGAATTCAACATAAATCATAGTAGTAACTTAAATAGTACATTTATTATGATTGTAGTAGCAATCATTTGTACAATTGAACCAGTTACATCCATTAATTACTACCCAACCCTTTTTTTCAATTAGATGATGATAACTCCTCATGTTTGTACCCCACCCATCCCATGCCATGTTATTATCATAAATAACTGCATGGGGAAAAGTTTTAGGGGCTGATTGGCAGTTGCTGAATGATTAAGAGGCTTTTATGATATAGTGCAAAATGAAATATGGTTGTTTGGTATTTGTTTATAATGAAATCAGGGTGTTGAATGGTTAAGGGAGGCCCAAGATGCTAAATTATTAAGAGGGTTTTGGAACCATTAAGAGGCAGACTATTTTTTTGCCAAACAAGATTCACCTCTGAACAATTCAGAGGTTGTCTCTTAATGGAACTATTAAGAGGTAAACAAACAGCCCCTTACTTTTTAGCCATGTCCAAAAGAAAATTTTGAAAATAGCCAGGAAAACGGAAGTCCAACACCACAAGACATTTTTCTTTGTAGTTTATGATTGTAGATGAAAAGTATGCCTACTAGTAAAAATAAATTGAGATACCGTAACTTTCGGCACCGCAAGGACATGTTTTCGACACACTAAAAACAAAGCCAAATTCGGAGCTTGTGGTATTGCAATGACATGCCGGAACTTGTGGCACCATGGAGACGCTTTGCGACTTGGGACTTTGGCTTGTTTTTTGGTTTGTAACTAGACATGTCCAAAAGGCCGGGCTGGGCTAGCCTGGACCGGGCTTTGGGCGGGCCCGGCACAAACACTATTCACAAGCCCGGGCTTTGGGCAGGCCCGGGTCGGGCCGGGCTTTGAGGAAAAGGGCTGGGCCCGAACAGGCTTTTCAAAAGACCGGGTCTACCGGGTTGGGCCGGGCCCGGGCCTAAATCGGGCCTTGTGAAAAAAATGTATTTTTTGCGTTTTTAGTAAATATTATTCGTATCCACTATAAAATACTTAATTGGGTCACTCAAACATACTTAAAAATACATTTTATTAGAATTTTATATATAAAGAAAAATACGTTCTATTAATTTTATATAAATTATAAAGAAAATTACAAGTAAAGAAGTACATTTATTGAATTATAAAGAAAAATACTCTTAAATCTTAATCCTCATACTCGTATGGTGGATAGTATGCAAGAGTTCCGGTCGTTTTAAGTCTATTAAGAGCCGTAGGATCATCGAGTTGTTCTTCAGGGTCGATCTCGTCATCGTCGTAACGTGATACATTACTTTCACAATCGGTACTTGGCGGGGTACTTAGTTGGGCACTTTCGTTTTCTTCAATATTTTCTTCCACTCCATCAAGCTCCGTCTCTAGGGTCGTTCGGTCTTGAATTCTTTCAAGACTATCCAAGTAGTCTTCAAACAAATGCAAGCTTCTACTGACTCTGGGGTTAATCTTGTCCGACAGGCCGAAATGATCTTGCCACTAAGAGAAAAAGCGGACTCCGAAGCTACGGTACTAGCTTGGACTGTTAGTATATCACGGGCCATTAATGCCAAAACCGGAAATGCTTGTTCTCTTTCTTGCCAAAATCCTAATATGTTTAATTCTTCAAAATTATCAACTTGAGCATTCCAAGAGAAATTAGTATTCATATAAATTTGTAATTCATTGAGATTACTCTCATATCGGGATTTTTTACTTGATTCATTTTGCACCTCATTCATTAAAGAGGTCATTAAGTCTTTCCGGCTTTGGCGATGACCACTACTAGAAGAACCCGACGCAAATAGTGGTTGTTGGGAGGGTTGTTGGTGTGCGTCCCCATGTCGGACTTTATAAATTTCAAATAATTCTAAAAACATGTTATTAAATAATGTTTTTCTTTTCGTTGAAAAAGTAGAATTTGTGGATGTATCTAAATCAAAAGCTTGACTTATTCCAGTAATTAAAACCTCAATACCAGTAACCTTTAGCCACGGGTTTAACGCCGCGGCACAAAGAAAAGAAAAAGGGATTTTTCTAAAATATTTTAACATTTTTGCTTTCATAGTAACAATCATATTCGACCAATGGTCGTCTCTCTCCTCGTACTCTTTAATTTTGTTTGTTAAAATATATATTTGATTTAAAACTAGATGGCTTGTTGGAGAATAAACACCGGATAAGTAAGTTGTTGCGTTTTTAAAATCACCCAAAAGATCGTATAATCCCTCAATCACGACCCAATCCTACTCTACAATAGAATTCCGTGGGTAATGAACATTATAAAATGTATGGTAATAATTTTTTTGTGCACGCAAATTTTCGATCATTTGATATGTCGAATTCCATCGAACGGGCATATCATGAGCCGGTCCCAAAGCTCTAAATCCACACTCCATGCAATATTTTCTAAAAGACAATTGCATTGATTTAACTTTATTAAAAATTCTTCGTAACATAAGTCTAAATTTGGTTAACGTGTCATTGCATTGTTCTAAACCGTCTTGAACGATTAAATTAATAATGTGGGCAACACAACGTGTATGAAATATTTCACCGTTCAACATAGGGATTAAAGCACATTTTAATTTATCCACACATGCAGTATTATTACTAGCGTTATCAAATGAAATGCTAACGATTTTATTTGAAATATTATAAAAAACAAGTGCTTTTTTTATAATTGAAAATTGACGTTCACCTGAATGTGGCGAACCAAACGTTTCAAACGATATTACACGTTTGACCAATTGTCACGACTCCATCCAATGTGCCGTTATACATATATAAGAATGTGGCAATTCGTGTGGTGCGCTCCACACATCACAAGTTAAAGAAATGTTGTTAGGCATTTGTTCAAACATGTTTTTCATTTCATTTTTAGCATTTTTTTCCACATTTTTAATGCATCACGTCTAAGAGTTTGACGGCTTACCGGAGTGTAGCGAGGTTGTAGACATTTTTGGATCATTTTCGTCATATGCGGATTGACGAAATGTCCGAACAGCAACCCCATTTGAATAACATATTTTGTTGTTAATTCCCGGGCCAACATGTAATCGTACGACCATATTTGACCTTGGTTGTCAAGTATGGGTTGACTTGAATCACCTCCGGACTTGAGTGCCTTGCATGTGACATCGGTGTGCCTCTTTAAGGTCGAGTTTCCCGAGAGCGCAAGGAGAGCTCCACACTTCTTTTGCATTGTGCCTTTTTATTCCCGTCGGTGAGAACCACCATATTGAAATCATTCCAAACATCGGATTTTCGTCCGTGCTCGGCAAGAACTTCTCTAATTTGTAGGTTTGATGAACTACCGCCGGCCATTTTGAGTGAATGATGGAAAAATTAAAAGAACGAGAAGTTGTATGAAATGAACACGAGAAATCGAGAATTGTAAGCGAGAATTGTGTTTTTTGCATTTTTGTAAGTTGGTATCAAACTCAATACATCCACTACCTATTTATAGTGTTTTGGAGGCAAGAAAAACCCAAAAAAACGGCTAGTTTTCGAATAGGTACCGGGTCGGGCTTAAACCAGACTTGGGACCGGGCCCGGGCCGGGGAATTCAGCAAAAACAAGGCCTGTTAGGGCCCGGGGGGCTTGGGACCGGGCTTGGGCGGGCCGGGCCGGGCATTGGCTTTGGGTGGGCTGGGCTTCGGGCTCTCGGCGGGCTTTTTCGGGCCCGGGCCCATTTGGACATGTCTATTTGTAACGCAGGGTACCTTAACATGTGGGCTTTAATGATTTTTATCGTGGGCCTACTTCGTCATTGGATGTGTTAGACTATTATGTCAGAGCATCTCTAACAAGTTCTTTATAATTTATTTAAAATAGAAAATCAAAAGCTAAAACCTCTACATAAAATTTCATTCACTCAAATAGATTCTCTATTTTAGATATTTCAACAATTAACTATATTATTAAAATATTATATAACTTTATCATCTCAATGCACTTTTCAAAAATATATACATATAATGATGATAGGTTAATCTTATTGATGAAAATCAATAAAATAAAAGATTTTATCGTCTCCCATCAAATTTTAGAGAATTTTCAATATTTTGAGCCTTTTTTTTACTTTATATATTTTAAAAACTAATTTAAAGATTCTATTAGAGTCAATAAAGACTAAAATATTCATTTTTTTATTTTAGAAATACTATTGAAAATACTCTCGAAAACTATAAGATATTTCTTTTTTACTATTTTAACTATTAAGGGTCTGTTTGGCAGTTGCTGAATGGTTTGTTGTAGAATGATTAAGTTGTCAGAATGATTAAGAGGCTTTTATGATATAGTAGTACAAAAACGGTGAACCCTTTGTTAAAGGTAGTTTTTGGACGAAAAGTAAATAGTTTTTTTGTCATGACATTTGCCGCGCGACTTTCTATGAAATGCTTGGAGACAAGACCATTTTTGTTGTTGTGTGTTGGTGTGTAGGAGACGCGCGGTTGAAGCGCGTCGATTATGGGTTGTCATGATTCGGTTTCAGTCACGTGCCTTCTTGGATTCTATATGTTGTCCGGCCTATTCCAAGACGGGCCATGTGAATTAGCACTTGGCCCTAGTTTTTCAGTTTAATAACGACAATGCCACTGTCACTATCCTACTATAGCTTCTTTTTGTCCCTCTCTAGCCCACCCTTTCTAACTTTTTATCAATCAAAATCCTTGCATATAAGGCCATCCGCAGCGCCTTCGGGCTTCCATGCGGGTTCACCTTCGGGCTTCAAGGGCTCCTTCGGGTAGTGGTACGGGGAGCTGCGGGCATCCCTTCGGGCTTGAAAACCCGTTGAACCCGATGGTGTATGTGAGAGGAGTAGGGGTGTAAATGATGCGAGTCGAGCTCGAGTATCAGGTAACTCGACTAGACTCGTTAGTATGTCGAGTCGAGCTCGAGTTCGAGTCGAGCACATTCGAGTCGAGTGTTGACCGAGCTTTAACCGAGTCGATCTCGAGTCGAGTGTTGACCGAGCTTTGACCGAGTTTTTGATAAACCATCGATGTGGGACAGAAAAAACTGAAAGAGATGCTCCAAGCCTCCCACATCGCTAGACTAAGAAACTTTTAAGACCTCCAAGACACTATATATTTTCTTTCCTTAATATTAAGTTGTTAATTTTTTATATTTGTTAATTTATTTAATTTTAATTTTTCTATTATTTATAATTAATAAATATAATAAGTAATAATATAGACTTTATTATATATAAAATTAATTCGAGTATCTCACGAGCTTATCGAGTCGAGTATCAGGTAACTCGACTCGACTCGTTAGTATGTCGAGTCGAGCTCGAGTTCGAGTCGAGCACATTCGAGTCGAGTGTTGACCGAGCTTTGACCGAGTCGATCTCGAGTAGCTCGCGAGCTGTCTCGTCTCATTTACACCCCTAGAGAAGAGGGTGAGGGTGGGGTGGGTGCGGGTTCCATAATAGCATCGGGTACCCGGTAAACCATTTTAGGGTAAGGAGAGGGTTAGGAGAAAAGCTGATGTGGCGTTGAGGGCTTGAGGACTTTTAGTTATGCGCTAAGGATGGCCTAATAATATAGATTTTTAGTACAAATGTATTTAAATTAAGGTTCAAAATAACACATACCAAGGGAAATTGACTCAAATAGCCAAGGCCAAAAACCATCTTTACAAAATAGTCAAAAACTCTTCCGGTTTACAAAAATAGCCAAATGGTCCTCACTCGCAAGTGCGGTCCGAGTGCGGACCTCTGTTTCCAGCCTTGTTTTTGTCTTTTTGTGACCCCATTGCAGTCCGCACTGGACCGGGTCGGGTCAGAGTGCGGACCCATGGCTATTTTTGTAAACCCGGGGAGAAAATGACTATTTTGTCAAGTCTGTTAATGGGTTTGGCTATTTGAGTCAATTTCCCCATACTCAAGCTTTAAGTTTTATGAGTTATGATGAGGGATCGAGTCAAAGTACGGATTCGTTGGCTGTTTTTATAAACCGGGAGAGAATGCAACTATTTTGTCACTTCTTCTTGGTGGTTTGACTATTTTAGTCAATTTCCCGATGATGAGACCATCATGTTTTTCTAAAACATGTTCCAAAGACAATATATATGTATAAAAGTAATTTAAATTTATATAAAGATATAGAACAGAAAGGGGAAAAACAATAATTTATATTAATTAAGCTTAGAAAACCAGGGGTTTAAAACTCATAAAAGATGAACAAGGTGCGTGAATTCACTTGTTATATGTTAAATCTTATGTACTTTAAGAGAAATGATACGACTTTGATCCGATTTTTGTTTTAGGTAACATACATTGATCTAAATGTTAAAAATATCATATTTAGTAAAGGTTTTGAAAGTACGTTACAAAATAAAATCAAAGCAAAATACGTTGTTTTTTAATTATCTCTTACTAAAAAGAAGTTCTTATACGGATAATGGTGATTGCGTAAGCGGTTGTTTGCTTGTATCCCTCACTATATCTTCCTTTTAGCAAAGTGCTTGCCAAGTAAACGATCCAGTATATTTTCAACGATAGCTATTTTGACGATCAAGGGGAAAAAAGAGGAAAACCATTGGTTATAAATTCAACGATTAATCTAAAACAGTTGGTATACAGTTGTTTTCCAATCAATATTTATTTCAAAATAAGCCTTTTAGAGCATCTCCAAATCTATGTTATTTTAGAAAAGATAGTATAGTACAGTATAGAGGTTGAAGATATTTTTACCAGAATCCAATCGTATTTAAAACAAGCCACCACTACTTTTGTGGGAAATTGACTAAAATAGCCAAATCCAACTTCATTTTTTGAGAAAATGGTCAAAGTCTCTCTCATTTTACCAAAATAGCCATGGGTCCGCACTCTGACCCGACCCGGTTCAGTGCGGACCGCACTCCACCACAAAACTTATCGTTCAACTGATAAGCTAGCTTAAGTGCTGTCTGTTTGTGGCTTAATCAGCCTCGGGTCCGCACTTGTGGTGCCGGGTCCGAGAAATGGGTTTTAATAAAAAAAAATCTTATTTTTTTGGCGTTTAGTAGGAGAGTGCGGTCCGCACTGGATCGGATCGGCTCCGAGTGCGGACCCGTAGCTATTTTCGTAAGGTGGAAGAGAAAATGGCTTTTTTCTCAAGTTGCTTAATGGCTTTGGCCATTTGAGTCAATTTCCCCTACTTTTGTCCCTCGATGATTAACCAAAATATTTAGGGAAATTAATTAAAATACCCTAAGTCAAACCAAGTGTTACCAAAATTCCTTAAATCTCTCACAGTTTGCAAAAATACCTTTTTTTCCGCGATAGGAGCCCGCGATCGCGGGCCATGGACCATTTCTGACACTTTTTTAAACTTGCAGGGACCATTTTTGAAAAATGGAATCCCGCGATGGAACACTTTTTGTGACTTTTCAATTGCAAGGGACCATTTTTAAAAAATTCCAGGGACCATTTTTGAAAATTTGAACCGTGATCGCGAGGAATCCCACTGTTCACCCCGCTTTCTTGAATTTAAAATAAAATGTTACACTTTCAACCCCTATACTTATTTACTAACTTTACTTTATACCTTTTACTTTCATAATTTTAATTTTACATTTAACACATATAATCGTTTATTAACTAAAATACGTTTAAAAAATACGTTTTAATTTTAACAAATTACACCATTATAATCGTCTCTTCGATACGTTCGAAATGAGCCCAATCTTGAATTTTTTTGGATTTATATATTTTAATATATATCATATACAGTTCAGTTATACACTACATAAAAAATATTTTATATTTAAAATTCATACTCTTATAGTTAATTATTTAATTTATGATACTCTTAGGTAGCGTTTGGTACGCATGCTAGATGGGACGGGACGGAACTGGACGGGACTGAACTGGATGGGACGGGACGGGACTGAACTGAAGGAGATAATTTTAATCTAAGTTACGTTGGAAATACATCGATCATTTTGTGCATACTCTGTAACTGCAAATACTTCAGCTCCAAACACACATGAATCATCATTCGCCAAATACCAATTTTCACAATTCTTAAATGAGTCAAGTGATACCGACTTGTCAAAACCCTATTTAATATTCTTCTCGTGAAACTTTCTCCCATTGCCATTCACGATATCTATAAACACATTCAAATAATAATAATTTAAAACGATTTAATGAATTAGTTAATATATGATTATTATGTTAAGGCGATAGGAGTGTAAAACAAAATTGAAAAAAATAAATAAGAGATGTACCATAAATTAAATAATTAACTATAAGGGTATGAATTTTAAATATAAAAAATATTTTTTTATGTAGTGTATAACTGTATATGATATATATTAAAATATATAAATCCAAAAAAATTCAAGATTAGGCTCATTTCGAACGTATCGAAGAGACGATTATAATGGTGTAATTTGTTAAAATTAAAACGTATTTTTAACGTATTTTAGTTAATAAACGATTATATGTGTTAAATGTAAAATTAAAATAATAAAAGTAAAAGGTATAAAGTAAATTTAGTAAATAAGTATAGGGGTTGAAAGTGTAACATTTCATTTTAAATTCGTAAAATTGGACGAAAGGGGGAACATTGAAAGCGGGGTGAACAGTGTCAAACGCGGGTCAAATTTTCAAAAATGGTCCCTTGCAATTGAAAAGTCACAAAAAGTGTCCCATCGCGGGATTCCATTTTTTAAAAATGGTCCCTGCAAGTTTAAAAAAGTGTCAGAAATGGTCCCTGGCCCACGATCGCGGGCTCCCATCGCAGAAAAAAGGGTATTTTTACAAACTGGGAGAGATTTAGGACATTTTGGTAACACTGGATCAAACTTAGGGTATTTTAATTAATTTCCCAAATATTTAACCCATGTTACCCACTTGAAATTATTTTGAGTCATCACTCAAAATAATATAAAATCCAGCTGTCATCTATACAAATAGCAAGAATTTTTGTGGAAAAACCCCGAGGGTAATATCGTCTTTTCACCCTGCATGGTCTGCACCCTGCAAAAGACAACCTTCGATTCGTCATCATCCACATTTAACACCATTTTCTGCTCTCTGCAATCATCCATCCACCAATCCAACCAAACCCATGAACTCCTCCGATCAACCACCACCACCACCCATTATTTTCATCTTTCAATGAAGATCTCATCAAAATCCATCTTGAGCCCCGGTCGAGCCGGAAGAGACCCACCCAACTCCCTCTCAACCTCCCTCAGCCGCCGACTAAGAAACAGCGGCAGCATCAAGGGCGGCGCGTCGCCGGCGATGTTCCCCACCACCGCTAAAAAAAGAGGCAGTTTCGAAAACCCAGAACCCTCTTCCCCTAAAGTCACTTGCATTGGTCAAGTTAGGGTTAAGAGCAAAAAGAAACAAGCAAAAAAGCTCAGAACTTTACCCACAAGACACACCTCCGGCGAAGTTAGCTTCAGAAAACTACAACAACATCCTCATAATCAAGAATGTTGGCCGGCGCCGGAGACGGAGCAGAGGAGTAATCAGAGATGGGTTCATTTGCCGGTGACGATTTGTGACGCTTTAAGAGCATTCGGATCGGAGTTCAGCTGTTTGTTTCCTTGCCGGACGGCGGAAAGAGAGAAAGAAGAGAAAACGGCGGCGGCTGGAGATGGCAACCGTCACGGTTCTTGCGGTGCGGTGTTTGCACGGTGGCTGGTGGCGGTGCAGGACGGCGATGGGGAGAAAGATATTGAATTGGTTGTGGAAGAACAAGAAGAAGATGAAGAAGAGAGTTTCAAGAAACCAAGAAGACATGTTTTTGAAGATTTGGAGATTATAAACGACAGAATCGGAGGAGATAAAGATGAATCAAGAGTGAGTATTTGCATTCCACCAAAGAATGCTTTGTTGTTGATGAGATGCAGATCTGATCCCATGAAAATGGAAGCTCTCACAACTCGATCTTGTGAACCCACCATTCATGAAGAGGAAATTGTTGAAGATCAAGATCAAACTCAAGAAACCATTGTTGATTCCAAAGAACCTGAAAAAGATCTTGAAATGGAGCAGCAACAAATCTTGGTTTTGGATCAAGATCAAGATCAAGAAAATGAAGAACATTATCAAGAACATGATAATGTAGAACAAGATCAACTTTTTCAAGATCAAGATCAAGAAAATGATAATGTAGAACAAGGTGAAGTTTTTCAAGATCAAGAACATGATAATGTAGAACATGATAATGTAGAACAAGATGAAGTTTTTCAAGATCAAGATCAAGATCGAAGAGATGATGATGATGTTGATGATGAAGAAGAAGAAGAAGAAAGTATGTATCTTGGGTTTTTATTTGAAGAAATTGTGAATCAAGATTCAGAAATGGGGGAAGCTGGTGAAGATGATGAAGATGTTCTTGAAATCAGAGGAGAGGTGTCAACAATGGCGACTGAAATTGCAGAGATTTCTGAAACCCATGAAGATAAAATGGTTAACAATGGAGTTTTAGAGAGAGAAAGTGATGTGAAAGAGGAGAGAGAAGTGTTGCCGGAGTGTTTGTTGATGATGATGTACGAACCTAAGTTATCAATGGAGGTATCAAAGGAGACATGGGTTTGCAGTACAGATTTCATCAAACGCCAATCCAGTAAGAGGAAACCGCCACCTCCGCCGTTGCCGCCGCCGCCGCCGCCGGCGGTCGAACACGACGGTGGAGACGAGTCTAGGATTAGCGTTACTGCTAATGCTGCTGACTATGATTTGATGAGGGTGGTGGACGGTGGATGCCAGCCAGTGGTACAGCATCCGGCGCGGTCGTCGTGTTCATTTCCGGCACCACCGTCAATGGCGGCGATGTTAGAGCAGAAGCTGGTTGACGCGATGGGGTACGAGCCGTTTGTGCTGACAAGGTGCAAGTCGGAGCCAATGAAAACAGCGGCGGCTAAGCTATTACCAGAGAGTTGTGTTTGGGAAAACAGGAAGTTTAAGCGGCTGGGCGGGGTTGGATTTGGTGTCGGCGCGGCTGGGTTAGGGTTTTGAGCTATGCTTCACATGGTTGTACATTGTTTTTCAAAAACATTATTTAGTGAATTAGTAGGCATTTTCTGAATGAAATTAGCAACTGGGATTGTACAAGTATGTGATGCATGTGTTATTTTGCACATTTTTTCTTGAGTTGTAACCTGGTTTGATTCTTATTATGATTGTGAGTTTACTTCTTAAATCGAGAAAAATGTCATTTTTCGACTATGTTTTAACCAAATAACTTGAAATTGATTCAACCTGAAAATCGAGAAATTTCAGGTTGGATCGTTGGCCTTTCAATTTATTCGGTTTTATTGCGATGTGCACTTGACGAATTTATTTAGATTGTTAGATTATTTCTTAGTTAATTATGATTATGTTGATTTTTATTAGTACACTTATATTTATTAGTGTTACAAATTAGACCTGCATATTGTTTTTTTAAATAACTTGATATATTATATGATTATAATTCTTTTTGATTAGTAACAAATATTTGACGTGCTTTAATTAAATATGTTATCAAAGTGTTAGATTATTAAAAAGTAATCTTGATTTTGTATATGTCAAATATATAAGAGCATCTCCAATGGAGGCTCTTACAAGAACCTCTTTTTTGCATCTTTTGATGTCACTTCATTTCCAATTCATTAAATTGAAATTTTATATAAAAATCCACAATGGTAATTCTTATAAGAACCTCATTTTTGTGGGTCCCATTTATTTATCAGCATCAAAAATTATTATATATTTATAAATAAATAACAAGTATTTAAATTAAATAACAATAGAAATGAAGAATGTGTCACTTCAAACAAAAAATCAAGGTAAGAACCAAGGTTCTTGTTTAAAAACCTAGAGGAGTTTGGGTTCTAATAAGAACTCTCCACAATGGTAGTTCTTACAATCCACTACACTTTTTGTTTGTAAAAACCTTACATTGGAGATGCTCTAAAACATATTTTAGAAAAGTGGTTTAGGTTAAAACTAAAATAAGTGAATATAAATCTGATTTGTAATGTAGTTACATAGCAAACAGAATTATAATGCAATCAAAGTTCTTAAAAGGCTTAAGACGCACTTAGATGCAAAGGGGTCCCGGGGCCTAGGCATAAGGCGTATGCATGGGACTTAGGAATGCGAGACGCATCTTATCAATACACACAATTCAAATATGCAACAAATACAAGCCTTAAATGCAGTAACTAGTAGTACTTCGATAGAGGCAGAAGGGTTTAAAGCATGAGCCATGAGCCCATGAGGGAGAAGTTTTAAGGCCTGGTATTTACAAAGAAAATGCTCGAAGTTCTAAGAAATGGGTATTTTATATTAGGGTTTGACTTATTTCATCTATTTAACAACTCTTTTTTAAGAATTCTAGGAGATGAAAAGATGAGAATATTTAATATTGGAGTTTGACTAGATATTTAATAACTCTTTATGATGCATGTTTATCTCATAGATTTGGTATTTTACTATTAATTACTAATTACGTCATTTTAGGGTCAAATTTAGTGCCTTTGGAGATGTAAATAACAGTTAAAACTACAATTTCTGTTAAATTTAGGTGGTGTTTGTTTTTCAAAAAAAAACTCTTGTTTGACACTTATGTATGATTTGATCAGACATAAATAATTAAGATCGTGTGTTTTTTTCTCCTTTCCAAAGCCTCTTTAACCCTTAATGTTCCGTGATAAATTAAATGATAACCTAGCCACTTAATTACCTCTTATTTTCGTCCAGTACCATACTTTCGATTTCAACGTGCGTTTTAACCCAGATGCACCCCGAATTTGCAAAAACGCAAAGATTGTAGATCTTTGTGTTGGCTTTCCGAAACATCTTGAATCGCTTAAATCGAGGCTTCGGTGCGTAAGATATGATCTAAACTTCACAACCTCGCAAATCTACCGGTATCCTTCTTTTGTTTCCTTTTTTTCGTTCCATCCTTCGATCATCGATGCTCACTTCAATAGACATATTTAAGTCGAATTTTTGAGGAATAAAATAAACAATTATACATATTCAAACGTTTGTCAATTTACAAAAACAAACAGTTTTATTAATTCAGATTTCAGACTTCAGCACCACCTCTTAAAAATCAGAAGTAAAATCTGACTTCAAGCTTCAACACCTCTTAAAAAACAAACGTCACCTTAGGTGTCATAGGAGATGCTCTAAAACTTTAGTAACTTGATGCATCTTGAAGCCAAGGGAGAAGGGTTTGTTGCATCTATCCTCATATTTTTTTTAACCATGGGTGTCCGGGCCAACTTGCACGCACCTCGACTAATCCAGGGGCCTTGGAAAACAGTCAGGAAAATTCCCAGTGGCCTTACGGTACATGAACCGGCCCCCTCTGAGGAGGATCCCCAAAGGCCCAAGCCTTATATTATATCCATCCTCATCTTATAATACGTTCCCTAAATCAAATTCCCAATTTTCTTGCCCATTAAATGTTATTTTCTCTATGGACCAAAGGTTGAATTGGACCTAACGAGAATGATAACTATTCAATAGAATACGTAAACGGCCAAAAATGAATGATATATGATGACTTGTATATCAATATCTAGGCAGGTAGATGAAGGATTTGCACCAATGCTGTCAAAATGAATGATATGTGATGAAAAATATAATATAGGCACATACTACAAAAAGGATTCAAATATTGAAACCTGCTTTCTGATCTCCATCATCACTGTTGCCTGCTATTTGAATCTTCATCTCCATTACTCATGTTCATTTCAGAGTCATTGGAGTTGACTTGCGTTTCATCCGAATTCTCTATTTTGTCGCTTGAAAAATCCTCCATTATCGCGTTATAGCCAAGCTGGCCCGAGTAGAGTATTAACCCCACCGAGTTGATGCCAAAAACAAACGTGGCAAGGTAGCATATCCCATTTATAATAGTCCTACATGCAAACATCTTTTTATATCATCTTGAAAATTAGGTCATGGGCATAGATCACATAAAAACTTCTAAAAATGGTATGGGTTGATGTATACGTACACCTACCTTATCGTTATCGTGATCTGTCTGACCTGCAAAGCAAAGGTTTTGTTAAAAAAAAGTTGAGCAGAAAGATGAGAATAAACGTAAAGGGGTCAATAAGTTTATGATGAACAAGAGATTTAAGACCATCTTAATGAATCAGACATGGGGAGTAAATTAAAGAGTTTGCAAAGAGAAGAACCAACTATATTATTCTTGATAAACATAAGACCTTGATGTGCAAGATAAGGCTAGACAAGAAAGGACAAGCGATGGTTAGGTAGGCAGGTGAAAGAATTATGCAAGGTTTTGGGTCTATTTTATTTATTTATTTATTTATTTTCTGTTAATCATGGGTGTCAGGGCCCGCTTGGGTGTACCTCAACTAATACCAGGGGTCCTGGAGAACAACCAGGAAAATCCCCCGTGGCCTTAAAGGACTCGAACCGGTGATCTCTGAGGAGAATCCCCAAAGACACAAGCCTTATTGCCAATTGAGCTAACCCCACAAGGTTTTGGGTTTTAATATGGCATTGGGTAGTTCAGTAATTTAAAATCTAGGCTCATCTCCCTGATTTCTGTTCCAACTATATTAGTAATTCAAAATCTTGCACAAAATGTGGGAGAACGGGTTTTTGTTTTCTATTGTCATGTCATGTCATGTCTCGCATACCAAACGCACCTGTGTTTGGCATGGTGAGTGGTAACTACAAATTCGGTGAGCCAAACTTTTCAAAAACCACCAACTACGGTTACTGTTTATTGATCCCATTGTTCTTCTGTTGTTCTCTTTTATGGGCTTTTTTGGGTAACCGTGGGTTTCTGGTGCAGCTTACACGCACCAACTAATCCCCTGCGCAACCACCAGGATTCGAACCCGAGGAAGATGAGATTTCCACCACAGCCTCAACCGGTGCGCCACAACCCAACAACCCAAGTGGTTATCTTTTCTGGTTTTGCAATGTTTAAAAACCAACCAAATTGGAGAAGAAAACAACGCCTTTCACATTATTGGGCAAAGTCACAAATTATGAATTGTTACATACTATCCATAAAGAGATGTTCAAGTTTCTTCTTAACTATGCCAATGATGTCAAAACACTACTCAAACACAAACCCTAAATTAAAGCACCTTTTTCATGATCATATACAATACAAAACCAACTGATTGGCATTCACAGATTTTGACCCTATGAACTTCAAAGAATACTGGAAGGATGGATTTCATAGAAACACATACCGAGAAATTATCGGAAATGGTTTGTCGATTCAGAGAAGCTTCAATGGTGGTGGTGAATTTATAAAGAATAAGTGCAATAACTCCGGCAGACAAACCTCCCAGCAACGCCTGAAGAGGCGACGGGGGAGCATTTGCCTCAACCGGCGACATTGCTTTCAAACTCTCCATCGCCTCCTCCTTCAACGTCTTTTTAGCTCCTGTAGACCTAAATTGCTAATCCAATAAACATAATTCTCGATTAAGCCATTGCTAATACTTGAATATGAGTACAAATCGGTTAAATTGAACCCTAACACATGAGCTAGATGTTAAATCGGCATTCAAATTCTGAATTATACTCTGTAAATGTAGATGAGATAGAAGAATGAACCAGTTCTTTGGCGCGCTTTGCACGGCGACGAAGGGAGCGAAACAGGAAGACGGAGATGGCGCCGGTGAGGAGAACGCTGGTGGCGACTTGGAGAGTGGAAGGATCATCGTTGGTGGAGATAAAGGAGGGGAGAGAGAAGGGAAGCTCGACGGGTCCATCTTCAGGCAAAGGTGAGCCGGAGAGTTGAGCTAGCAATGGAGCGAGATGCTTGGTGGAGAATTGTTGCGAAAGGGAATAGGGTTTGATGGAGGTTTTGAGAAAATTGGAATTGGGAAGGAGGGAGAAGTGAGGTAGGAGAATGGTGGCGGAGGAGGAGGAGAGGAGGTGTGGTGGGGAATGCAACATCGATGATGGCGGTGGTGGAGGAGGATTGAAGTAAGAAATGGGAGTGCGATATCTGAATTTGGATAAATTAATAAATATCTTTGTATTTGAACCGGGAAATTTGAGTTTCTGTGCCTAATTAAATGTATCAAATGTTTTTTTTATTAATATAATTATTAAATAAAAAAAAGGGAAATCGATGGCGATGGCAGTTCGGTATACTTAATAAAAGCTCGATAGTGTTCTAACACATTTTCGATTGAGTTTGAAATGTGATTGATAAGAGGGGTGTTTATGGCTCGGTTTGGCTCGTAGGGAAATGTAAACCGAACCAGATGACTAAGAGTATTAATGAGTCGAACTTTTAATGAGTTACTCAAGCTCGAGATCAGTCGATCTCGAACACACACTAATACTTGTTTCACTTAAAGGGTCGAGCTTCATAACATCAATGTTCAACCTGACTCGTTCGAAAACTCGATTAAAATTTTCGAACCAAACATATACTTTTTTTAGTCAAACATGTTCATATGCTCATAAATCATATTTATGTTTACAAATTATTGAGTTCAAGCCAATAAGCAAGCTAATTAATCTCGAGTTCGGGCCTATAAACGAGTATCGAGCTCGACCTAGAGAACATTGAAAAAATATTTCAGCTCGAGCTCAAGCTTGAACCCAGTACTATATTTTCAAGCCAAACTCGAATAACCTGCAACTCGACTTAGCTCGTCAATACCCTCTACACATGAGGCTAATATCTGGGTAATAAATAATATAAATATGAAATATTATACATACATTATATCGGGTTCGGTTCGGGTACCCACAACACGAGTACCTAAAATTCAAAAACGAAATCAACTCTTGAATATCTAGTTTTTTCAAGTTTTTGATTTTCGGATTTTGTAGTTATCAGTTTTTCAATTTTGGATCAACCATTTGGCTCGGTTTTCCAAGTTCTTTTTTACACCCCTATGCTTGATGGCCGCAACAATGAAGGAGGCCATAAAAAAGCAATTGATCATTTTACCCATATTGATCTCTAAACAATGAAGAACCTTGATCCTAAGGCAAATTTCTATGTTGTTTGGAGATTTCAACATTCGTAAGATGAACATCGTTTTTGTTCAATGGAGCTTGACATAGTTCGATATGTGTTTGATGGCAATAGCAATGCCAAGGAGAACAGAGGACCACGATTGAACATGTATGTATTCAATAATCAATAGACATCCACACAACATTGCGAGGTATGGTCAATCAGGTTGTAGCGCAGTGGTTGATCGCCCTGGATGATGTGGTGGAATATCCCATCTACCCAGGGTTCGATCTCAGGCGTCCTCAACATTGATAAGACATATTTAAGTTTCAAAATTGCCAAGGATTCGTCCGGACTGTGCCTGTGATACCCTTCCCAAAAAAAAACATTGCGAGGTATGGAGGTCTACATAAGAACATGTAAAATAGACAGTGATATCTGATTCTTTTCCCTAATGACCGAATATTTTTGTCTCTAAACACCACATTTCGGTTTCTTGATCTCATGGACCGCCATGGGAAACAAAGGGAACAAAATGAAAGTCGCACAATAGTTCAGGGACCAGTTATGAAATTCAGTCAAACATTTACAAATCTCTGAAGGGACAAGATAGATGTAGGTAGAGCCAATCTTGCAATAATCAGAAATACAATGAATCTGAAGAAAGCTTTGGTCACCTTATTTCTGTCATGATCCAGATATATTATTATTAGAGTAAATTATGTTTTTAGTACCTATGGTTTGTTGAAATTTTTATTTCCCTTCCCATCGTTTAGAAATTACGGTTTTCATCTTTATGGTTTGTAACTCGTTGCTATTTTTGTCCTTATGACTTATAATTTATTGTTGTTTCAGTCCATGCGATTTAAAATTCTTTACCGTTTTAGTCCCTTATACTTAAGAGGTAGAAATTACTACATGGACAAAGACAACAATAAATTACAAATCATAGGAACGAAAATTGCAATTTTCAATCCATGGTGACGAAAATTGCAATTTTCAAACAACGGGAACGAAAATCGAAACTATTAACAAACCACAGACGAAATTGTATTTTACTCTTATTATCAACTCCAATGAATTTGCTATCATGAACACTCCTGGCGCACATTAGAAGCCACAGCTCTAGCCCAAAACTTGATATGTGCCTTCATGGCTTCTGATGAACCCTTATCAACCCATCCTCCTGGAATTGCAGGAGCAACACCACCACCACCACCATTGTTCTTTCCACTATTCTTTCTAGTTTTGCTTTTGCTTCTGTTTCTCTCCATCGACCCCGTATCACCAATCTTTTCTTGATCGAATTCGGGTTTCTTTTGTAAGTTTTCTGTCATTGCCTGCAAAAACCCATCTCTAATTATACATATAAAATCTTGATATTCTATATAATTTTTTTTTGGAAGGCAATGCGGCATCGACCCAACGATCAACTACCACGAACACACGCACGCACACCTCCCCGGCGGTATCGGGCATCCAATTGGGCAGCCCCCTAATCCGCCGCTGTCCCGGCCCAGCTTACGCTGGACCTAAAGCCCAACCACGGGCTGGGGGGTCAGCCCAGTCTAAGACTGGACCAACCTAAGGACTGGGTACTCCTCATGCCCTCAATTGACTCCCCTTGGAATCGAACCCGGGTAGACTGGGATACCATCCACAGTCCCCCCCAGGATGTTACTGTCCTTAGGCAGACCAACTGAGCTAGACATGATTTGTTGATATTCTATATAATGTTGTTCAAAGAATCCAGAAAAGCTTTGCAAATCTACTCAACAACAAAATCAGCTTCATAAGACGCCAAATATGTCTAAATGTGCTAATAGATCGACTAATAGGACTACAGTTAAAGGTGTTACAAAAAGTAACAAGTATTTAGAACAATTTTAAAATGACACATCTTATTAGTCTTTTTATATGTCATTATTTTGAAAATTGTCTTATAAAAATATGTGTTCATAGAACAATTCTCAAAAGTGTCTAGTGCAAAAGCTAACAGAACACTTCAATTCAAAAGTGTCCTTGAAAAAACATGTTAGGAACTTAGGATGTCCAAATACGTCCTCACAGCCTGCTGTGTAAATGTTTTATAATGATGCATAACTGTTTGGTCCTATACACTTAAGCACTTGAATATTTAGGCATCGTTAGTGTCCTATAAAAAGCCGATTTTGTTGTAGCGTTGGTTGATTGGATGCGTACCTTAGTCGTTTGTCGAGGTGGATTCAATGTGCGTGAAGAGTTCATGGATGCTTGCCTTATCAATCTCCCCAAAGTAAACTCACTTTCTTGATCTTCTTCTTCATCTTCTTGATCACATACAACTACACAAGTCGTCATAGATGATGTCCGGGTCAAATAAGGACTCGGAGTCGGGTTTTTCGTTAACAAAGATCGGGTTTCTATTGAAGTTGATAAAGATGGTACCCTGGTTAGCCTTGAAGGGGCAGCGGGCGGTTGCTTTCTCGAAGAAAAGCTTGAGCTTTTTCGCTCTTTTTTTACATTCACGTGATCTTCTTGATCACTTTCAACTACGGAAGTCGACATGGACGATTCCAGCATCAAATTAAGACTCGGGTTCGGCTTTATCATTAGAAAAGATTGCGTTTCTGTAGAAGTTGACAAAGATAGTGTCCTGGTTAGACCAGGAGGAGCAACGGGTGGTTGCTTTCTTGACGAAAAGCTTGAGCTTTTTCGCTCTTTTTTGACATTAGTATGATCTGCTTGATCACTTCCAACAACGGAAGTTGACATGGACGATGCCCGCATCAAATCAGGACTCGGGTTCGGCTTTTTCATCAGAAAAGATTGTGTTTCTGTAGAAGTTGGCAAAGATGGTGTCCTGGTTAGATCAAGAGGAGGACAAGAACTAGAAGAGAGATCAGAATAGCATCTAGACATGGTTCTTGATTTTGTATGAAGCAAGTTCTCAAAGAACCAACTAGCTTCCAGAAGATCTCCAGCTTCTTCCATGTCTTAAAAGTTAAAACACACAATCTTGATGAAATTTAAGGATGATGGTCTTGAATGATTGTGTTTATAATGCTGGAAAAAGCTGTCAAATAAAGATGAATATGATTGGAAGGTAGGGGTGAAGTGGGATTGACTCATGTGGCTTTGAGATTGGTGCAAATTTTAATAAAACAAAATGATTCCAAATTCCATATATATGAGCAATGAAACAGGTTGATTTCTAAAACATTGTGCATGAATTCAAGGATGGGAGGATTGTTTATTTAGTGAATAAGAAAATGGGCCTTGCCAGCAAACTACCCATGTGCAGGTTCTTTGTTATGGACTACTACAGTACCACAAAAATATCTTATATCTATTGTCATAGTTTTTTTAATCAAACAGGCTATTCAATGGCAGTATTGCTTTACTTGTATAACATATATGAATAAGATATTAGAAATTAGAACTCAGTTTATAAATCTTAATACAAACTTACAAAGAAAGTATGCAGACATACCCATGTGTGGGGCCATGGAGGATAGGTCCAAAACATAAAGGTTTCTTGGAGCTTTCTAACAATCATCCATGATCAGTTGATCGCCAATGTGTTCTTGCAACAAACATACATCAGCTTCATGTTAGTATGCCTTCTAAATTCCACAAGAAGACACAACAAAAGTTCCCCACCAGAAGATAGAAGATATAAATTTTTATAGATTTAAGCAACTGTAATCAAGATAAGGGGGGTGATGACCTTTGTGATTGCATATTCGGTTACTTCATCTCCAATGGAAGTGGAAATAGCAGTAAAAGAAAGGATGCTTCTAGAAGAACCAACAAGGCAAATAAGCCCTTGTAACTCGGTGGCAGAGCACGAGCCTTTAAAACTGTCACTACAACAAAATTGGTTTTTATAGGACGCCAAATATGTGACCAAACAACTATGCGTCTTTTTATATGATATTATTTGAAAAGGTGTCTTATAAAAACAAACGCACTATAAAAAGATGTGTTCATAACAAACTTTTCAAGAATGCCATATAAGAAAGCTAATAAGACAAATAATTTCATAAGTGTCCTAATAGGGGATGCCCAAATACGTCTTAACACCCTATTTATAACACCTTTATATAAGATGCAGAATTATATGGTTCTATAAACTAGGGGTTGTTTGTTTACCTCTTAATAGTTCCATTAGGAGGCAACCTCTGAATCGTTAAGAGGTGAATCTTCTTTGGCAAAAAAAGGTCTGCCTCTTAGTGGTTCTAAAACCCTCTGAATGATTTTCTATCTTGGGCCTTCCTTAACCATTAAGCGCCCTAATTTTATTCTATACAATTAACAAACAACCATATTTCATTTTGCACTGTATCATAAGAGCCTCTTAATCATTCTGCACCAAACCATTCAGCAACTACCAAACAGCCCCTTGGGTCCTATAAAACAGTCTATTACAACATTTAGACATATTTGGCCTCCTATAAAGCCGAATTTATTGTAGTCTGTCATTTGATCCTGCATGAAGGCAATTTAAGGAGAACGAATAGACCCTGAACCTTTTTCATCTAATTACTGAAGATTGTATCAAAAGGGGGTTCATGGTTACACAATTTCTTTTCCCATATTAACCCTATCAAACACAACAGGAAAAAACAAATGCCAATCAGTTGATAAATCTAGGGTTCTTCACAATTGAGTCTGCTTCAGTCGGAATCTTGTTCTAAATCATCTGTGAAATCCTCTATGACATTAGGCCTGACACTTTGCTTGTTCATTGCACAAGATTCCTCAATTTCGAGGAGTAACAAGGGATCACAGGCCACTCTTTCTGCCACAATTTTTTTAGGACATGCTGGAAGAAGAAGAAGAAGAAGAAGAATAGAAAACATGGTCAGGAATGGAGTAACCAAATCAGGCAAAGGATCGTGTGAGAAGTCGAGGTTAACATGAGAAGCGTGAGAAGCAGATCTGAACCGTTGATCAATTTTAATCAAATGCCCTCCCATGAATTGCGCCTTAGAAGGGACTTGATCCGGTACATCTCGGTGCATCTTATCTTGATGCGTCTCATCCTAATGTGCGTCCATTTCCCATCCAACGGTTGATAACCACTTCTCACACTTCTCACGTTAACCTTGACTTCTGACCAGAACCCAACCAGATCGTATGTATAATCATGATTTTTTATATGTACCTGCCATTGGACATTTAGGCTGGCCATGCTTGGACTTTATGTACTCCATAATAACCTTTTTTTCGTAGATATGCTTGCAGTCCATACTGTAAGAAAATACCATGGCAAAGTCGATAATGAACCAACAATTTGCAATATAATGAAAATAAAGCTGGCAACTTTTTGGCAACATTTTCTTTTTATCTCGTGTCATTTGAGAAGAACTGCAGATTTGATTCTGGGCCCCAGAAAATAGAAAGTGGAGATAAATGGTAAAAAGAAGTAGCATTACTTACCTAATTTCTCATCTATGTTCTGTTAGATAAATAACAGATTTCATGTAGAAAGAGTTGTTTAAAAGCTTGATGAAATTTAGCTGAAAAAGACAAATATTATTATATGTGATCTGAATGGCGCAGAAAGTAAGCTAATATCTAATACTTATTTGAACGCTTAATATACATGTTGCATTATACTAACCATTTATGTTTTAATGTCTACACAACACATAATTCGTAGTTGAAATAGCTTATCACATCGGTAGAAAATGCTAGAAGTGAATCAGATGATGGAGATCAAACCTGCGAACAGGTTCTGAGAGTTCACCAACTGGTTTGCCACTTAGTGGACAAGTGATATTTAAAAGGATGCTTTGTGTACTAGTCATCACAATATCCTCCTGTTCTTCACCAGGCATGGGTTGTCCTGAATTATGCACATGCTGTGTGAAACAAAAGAGAACATACATTCAAGAAAACTTCAGGATACTGAAACAAATATTACCTTGATACATAACTTTCTACTTAAACAATATAGAGCATAACCAAAAAGATCGTTTGCCAATGCATTCGGGTAAACCAAGTGTCATATTGCCAATTTGGCACACAGACACAACACACCTCTGCTAAACCAGAGTTTGGTTATTTGATTGGAGGTATAAATCCAGTGCAGACAGTAATAGGATTTAGAAATTATCCGCCAAACCCATTAATGGAATTTACAATGGCAACGGAAGAAGGTATTCATATACACACATACAAGGCAGAGAAAGTTACCCAGATGGCTTCTCTGAACTGGCGTAATAATTGATTAACTTGTGGAACAGATGATGACTGACGTTTTGTCTTTGCCATCTCATTGTCTATCAGCTTCTTGAAATCAGTAACCTGCAACTTAAAATAATCAGCAAGAATTGTACTAGACTTAACAAAATTCAACCATAAAAAAACCAGATTGGAGAATTAAGAAACTTGTAAGGAACATGCAAATGGAAGGCGATTCCAACACCTGTTCAGTGGGCCGATACATATTTCCAACAGAATCAACTGCAGAGGAAAGATTAGCACATTCCTCATAAGCTTTCAGTAACTCCATAAACTCGGCTTCAAGCTCCTTCACCTGTAGCATTTCCGATTTAAACGACTCAACATCTATAATGACTATGGAGTTAGGTAATCACTGTACTGTGCAACCCTTGCATATAGCAATTTCTGTTGTTACTTTTAGTGGCAATAAATGTAAATTGTCATTTTCCAGTAATATTTCTGTTGTTTCTAGGGTTTACAAAATTGTAAACCCTATTTTGATTTGTCATTTTACTGGCAAGGGTAATACGACACTTTATTTTAAAAGTATCTTAAAAAACTTATTATGGAATCAATAGATTAACAGGAGTTGGAGTGACGATTTACATTTTACAAAACAAAATTGTAAACCCTAGAAACAATATCGACGTACCATTTGGCTTTTCTGTTGTCTCTCCAGACTAACCCCTATTTCCTTCATGGTACCCATAGCTTTTCGAATATCCTGAAAACAAAATTCAAAAATCGAAGAGAGATTCGATATGCAATTGGATGATTTGGATGAAAGCAAAAGACGAAGGAGCGAATACTTACAGCAAGAAGGGCTTGGTTATCATAGCAAAGAGTGGAAGCGGCGGATTTCATCCTCGATGAACCTGTATCGCTTCTAGGAGCAGATGTCGATGCCATGACGCCGGCGTTCTCTGACTTCTGCTTTGCCGATCAAACCGGTGTAAGACTAGCTTTATTGGTGAACCAACCCAATCCGGTCTCACCAAAATTGGGAAAAGACAAAAAAGATTCTCAAAATAAAAAAGTAAAATCCAATAATTTGAAACAATCCGTATTGCAATCCGATATTGAGATTGAATTGAATTTTAATTTTTTTTTTATTAATCATTTTACACATGTTTCACAATGATTGGTTGTTTAAGATTTTTAAAGATAAAAATCTTATCTTAATAAAAAGATAAGTTAAATAAAAAAATAAAAAATATATCAAAATTCATATTTTTCAATTTCCTACAAATAGAGACCACTCTTGACATATTTTCAACACACCAATCTTTCTCTCTATTTCAGTACCCTCTTATCTTGAAAACACTATTTTTTGCAATTTTCTGTTATGGATCCAAACTATCCAAATTATTGTTTGAGTTCTGAATATCCTGATAACCTTCAAAATTTCTCAAACACACAAAATGAAAACCTTGAGTTACCTTCTTATGATAATCACATTAGCATCCCTGAAAATGTTCAAACTTCGCAAAAGGGTTCAAGAGTCGATTCATGGGATACGAGAGAAGATATGGTTCTGATGTCATCATGGATCTTCGTTAGTGAAGATGCTACTCGTGGCAAAAACCAAAAGAAAGGAAAGTTGTGGTCACGAGTGAAAGAACAGTATGATGCAACTCGAGCAGAAAATCCAGAAGGGCTTGGTGACCGGAACGAAAATCAAATGAAAGGTCGTTGGTCTCGACTTAACGAAAATGCAAGCAAGTGGGTTGGTGCTTACAGAGAAGCATACCGTCAAAAAAAGAGTGGAATGAGTAACACGGATGTAGAGAACGTAGCTCACAAAATTTATGAGGCGGCTGGGAAAAAGTTTAATGATCTAAAGGTATTTAATGAAGTTATGTGTAAACATCCCAAGTGGGACTTGCAGTTACATCGTGAACCAACACGTTCTCGCTCGGTATATGAAGTGGATGATGAAGAAAGTGGTGGAAGCACAAAAAAATCAAGAACTACGGAGGAAGGAAATTCTGTCGACATCAACCAAGAATCGCCAACTAGTGGTTCAACAATTTCACGTCCTGCAGGCAGAGATGCACCAAAAAAAAGGAAAAGGTAAGGCATCACAACTTTCTTCGATTTCAAATGATTTTAATGAAAATCTTCGTGCAATGACGATTACAAGGAACAATGAAGTTGAAGTGATGAAAAAGAAAATCAGTTTTGATCAAGAGAATTTTCAAATCGTTCAAGACCACAAAATGTTGCGCGTACTGATGTCCAAAGAAAGTCTGTCACCAGCACAAGAAGAGTTGAAAGAACGTCTTTTGGCAAAGTTGTATGGATAGTGATGTGTTTGTTTGTACTATTGTCTTTTTTCCCTAAAGTTCACATGCTATTGTCCCCCACTGATTATGTATTGTCTTTTTTCCTAAAGTTCACATGCTATTGTCCCCCACTGATTATGTATTGTCTTTTTTCCTAAAGATCACATGCTATTGTCCCCCACTGATTATGTATTGTCTTTTTTCTAAAGATCACATGCTATTGTCCCCCAATATTATGCTATATATATGGTTGTCTTTCATCACCATTTATTCATACAATCTTTCCTCAAACACCTTACAAAAAATTCCATATTTCACTAAAATGTCTTTCAATGAAAACTCATCATCAGAATCAGATGATGAATTTGACGCATGGCAATCACGAGTTCTTGAACAAAACCAACAAATTGATCGCATGATTGAGGATATCCTCATCAACTCCTCCAATATGTTCATTGAAGATCAACCCCCAAGAGCGAGAAGAAGGTATCGTGACAGGCAACGCGAGATGGGTGAAGCGCGTTTGATGGAAGACTACTTTGTGGACAATCCGACGTATGATGAGGCTATCTTCCGAAGAAGATTTCGAATGAGAAGACCTTTATTTTGTCGTATAGTAGATACAGTGACTGCTAATGACGAATATTTTCAACAAAGACTTGACGCCACGGGTAGACAAGGTCTTTCACCGTTGCAAAAATGTACCGGAGCCATGCGGGTGTTGGCGTATGGGACATCAGTCGACGCAGTTGACGAATATCTGAGAATGAGTGGAGCGACAACAAGGGATGCTCTCATGAACTTTGTAGATGGTGTCATCTCATGTTTTGGTGATGAGTACCTCCGAAAGCCTAACAAAGATGATTTGGCAAGACTACTCTATGTTGCAGATCAACGTGGATTCCCAGGTATGATAGGTAGTATTGACTGTATGCATTGGGAATGGAAAAATTGTCCCAGCGCCTGGGCTGGACAATATGCTGGAAGAAGTGGAAAACCAACAATCATTTTAGAAGCTGTTGCATCATATGATTTATGGATATGGCACGCTTTCTTTGGAACACCAGGTTCGTTAAATGATATTAATGTACTTCACCGATCTCCTATTTTTGATGATGTATTGACAGGTCGAGCACCAAAAGTTAGCTATAGTGTGAATGGTCGTGAAAACAATAGGGCATATTATCTTACAGATGGAATATATCCTTCATGGGCTACATTTGTCAAGTCAATTACGTTTCCCACATTGCAGAAACACAAGTTGTTCGCTCAATATCAAGAGTCTTACAGAAAAGATGTTGAACGAGCATTTGGAGTTCTACAAGCTCGTTTTGCCTTTATTCGACACCCATGTCTTGTTTGGGACAAAGATAATATGGGACGAATTATGATTGCTTGTATCATCCTGCATAATATGATTGTTGAAGATGAACGAGACACATACCTTCATTATTATGATCCTACTGAATTTCTTAACGATATGCCCACAAATGGACAACCCACAGGAGATGATGGTCAAGCGCCTGCATTCTCTACCGAACGGATTGGAAACCTAGCCACTTATATGACCAATAGGGAACAACTTCGTGATAGGGAGACACATAATGCTCTAAGAAATGATTTGATTGAGCATATATGGCAAAAATTCGGTACTGATAATTAAGTATGTCATTTATGCATTTTAATATGTAATTCCGTACTTCTATTTGTAACTTTTTTTTATTTAATTTCAATGTAAGTTTCTTTTTTTATAATTATAATTATGTTTTATAATATTAGATAGTTTTTTTTCTATTTTTTATATTCAAGAATAATAATAAAAATATTATATATATATGATAATATATTAAATATATATATTTTTTTAAAATATTTGAGATTGGATTGGATTGTTAATAAAGTGTAAAAAATGTAAGATTGGATTGAGATTGAAATTAGGTAGGTGGAAGAGAGAGAAATAAATTTTTTAATAGATATTGGATTGGATTGGATTGCTGATAAAGATGGTCTAAGCGATTTGCTTGGCGGCCTCGGGGCGGGAATTGAAGGATTGAAAAAATGATTTTTCACTTGGCGTCAAATTTGAGTGTTATAAAGTGGTTTGGTAAATGGGTAGAAAAGAAAGGGAGAGAAAATAGTTTTTTATTTGTGTTCTTAAAAGAAAGGAAAAGAAAAAAAAATTGTGTTCTTGAATACGAGAAAAAAGGAAAAGAAAAATGTCATTTTTACTAATATATCCTTAAAATATATTTTTTATAAGAAAATATTGGAAGTTTTGTAATTTCAATAATTTTTTAAATGATTTTAATTTATTTTCTTTCTTTCCTTCTCTTTCCTCCCACATTTAGTTTGGGAAAAAATACTTATCATTATTTTTCTTCCGTTTCTTTTCTTTTCTCTCATAAAAAAATTTCAAGAACACGAGTTTTTTTTATTTTCCACCTATTTCTCTTCTTTTCCTTTCCTTTTCTTCCTAAAATGAGTTTTGTGAACACAACGTTACAAAAAAAAGTAGAGTAAACTACAAAAAATGGTCCATGTGGCTTAGTGTTTTTAACACATTTGGTCCTTACAATTTAAAATTTACACTTTAACCACTACAATATGCTATTTAGTCCGGATTTTGTCCCTCGTCGTTAAGTCTGTTAAAATTTTTCGTTAGATGAGCGGTATTTTAGTCTTTTTCATTTTTACTTCATTTTTTTAATAAATAAAATGTAGGGGCTAAATGTGTTATATTTATACCATAATTATATATATTTTTTTGAATATTCATCTTCCCCAAACAAATCATAAGAATACCATGATGAACATTTAAACCTAGAATTATCTCCTCAATCAAGATCCAGAAAGACTAAAATTAAACCTTTATTTCCTTAATCAATATCCATAAAAACAAAAATTAAACCCAAATTCATTTTCTCTTTGAATAAACTGTGATAAATCTGGGTTTAAATTCCCAAAATAACACTTTATTCTCCATCAATCAAATTCGATTTCAACCATTTTAACGATAAACCTCCATCGAAAAACAGATGGGTTGTATATTTCGTACATATTCTGCAACAATGGAGCACACCCACCACCATCGTCTTCATCGCCTTCCTCTGGCACTCAATCCATATCAAAATTGATGCTCAACCCAGACCTTCAAATCTAGGTCATTACCATCACACGTATGCAACCGGAAGCACATAAACAACTTCCGATCTACTTCAATTTTCCCTTTTTATTTAATTCCCATAATCTGATGTTCAATCATGCATCATCTCTTTAACTACATCACTTTGGGTAGAACCGAAACACCAGGGTAGATAGATAGAGAAGGAGAGAGAGATATTACATGTTTTTTATTGGGGCATCGGGAGTCTGTACCAATAGGCGATGACGACAATGAAGAAGTGAAGAAAAAGTCGACGATGAAGAAGTATATACAAATCGTCGGCACCAAATATGCTCCCACTGTTGCTTCTATGGTCTCTTTTGTATTTTCATTTTAATCCCCTTTCTTCTTGTTTCTCTCATCTTCAATCAAATCAAACCTATTTTTCTCTTTAAAAACTCGTAATTTTCATCCAATTTTACCTCCCATTCTACTTTTCCATTATGTGTCTCATTTCACTAGTTACTGGTCTGGAGCCATTGATCATAGCCGTTGAATAAGCAGATAAGGATGTTGAAACAGATTTATATTTGAATTTAGGATTTAGGATTTGCTAAATATTTTTGAGATTGGATTTGGTGTTCATCATGGTATTCTTGATGATTATTTTGGGGTAGATGAATATTTAAAGAAATATAATTATGGTATAACACATTTAGTCCCTACAATTTATTTATTAAAGAAAAATAAAGTAAAAGTGAGAAGGACTAAAATACCCCTCATCTAACGAGATTTTTTAACGGACTTAACGACGAGGGACCAAATCCGGACCAAAATGCATATTGTAGTGACTAAAGTGTAATTTTTAAATTATAGGGACCAAATGTGTTATAAAAACTAAACCACATAGACCATTTTTGTAGTTTACTCAAAAAAGTAATAAGTTGTTATTTATTTAAAAGTGTTTGAGATTGCTTGTACATATAAAATAATCAAAAAAAACTTATAAGTTGTTTCAAATAAGTTGATAAGTTAAAATTGAATTTATTAAAAACCGCTTATCAACGGTGACAAAACGATATAAACAGTTTTTTTCTCTCATCCGAATACTAAAAGTTGCTTATGAACGGGTGACAAAATGAAATAAGTCAATAAGTCTTATAAATAAGCAATCCCAAATCCCACTAAAATCCATTTTTGTAGCTAAGAGCATCTCTCTATAATATCTTTAAAACATGGAATCAATACTCAAAATCTCTAAATAAAATAACATTCTACTCTAACATATTCTCTATTTTAGAGATTTCAACATTAATTATATTATTAAAATATTATATAAGTTTATTATCCTAATACGTTTTTCATTTTAAAAAAGAGTAAACTACAATTTTCGTCCCTGAGGTTTACCATTTTCTACGAAAATCGTTCATAAACTTCAATAAGTCTAAAAACCATCCCTGACGTTATGGATTTCGCTTTGAAAGTGGTCCATCGTTGTTAACTTCGTTAAAAAACTCAGTTAAGATAGGGGTATTTTCGTCTTTTTACACATTTTTTGTCTTTTCTTATTTTTGTCATTTTCTTGTCGCTCTCTCCTAAAACTCCTTCTTCCCCATTTTTCTAAAATCACTCTTCCCCATTTTTTGTGTAACACCCCGAATTTTCCCTTATAGTATTTTAATATTAATGGGGTTGAGTTGTAATTTTGGGCTAAATTGTAAATATAAACCCCATGGTTGAATTTGTAAGTTTGACCAAGGTTATGTGTTATCGATGAGAATTAGAACTTTAGGGTTGATTTGGCCATTAATTGATAGTTGAGATTACCTCAAAAAGAGGTAAGTAGTTCATTTGAGAAATTTATCTCAAATGGGTTGTGTGGAATCGGTCCAGATAAAGAAGAACGGAGAGAGAGAAAAGAAGAAGAAAGAATTGGAACTATGATTTTGGTACGGTAAAGGTGTGAATTCCTCTTCTTGATTCTCTTAATCAGTTGTGTAACAACAACTTGAATCGTTCTCCAGAAGATTGTTGAATCAAAGAGAAGAAGAGTTGGAGTCTAGGTCAAAACTTCGTACAGGTGAGCTCATTCTCTTCATTTTCAAATTTGACAGTCAAAATTGAATCAGTTATTATGTTAAGATGTCTAAATAAACTGGTATATTGGTACTGGGATGAAGTTGAGTAATAAACTGGATTTTTGGATGAATGTTTGAAATGGATTTGACGAGAAACGAATTCGTAAGTCGGAGTCCCGGTATTTTTAGAAATTCCGGAACTGGTATTAAATTTCCGGAACGAACTGGATCCAGAAGTAATGGAATTCCGGAAGATGGTCATGTTGGGTTCCGAAAATAATTAAGGTCATAATGGATTTTGGATCCAGAATAAATAACAAATATCGGAAGATGGGTTGGGCCGGAATTAATTACGGAACAAAATAGGAGATCCGGAAGTTGGGCTTCCGGGACATGGGCCGGAATTGATTTCCTTTGTGTTGTGATCCGGAATTGGTTTGTCCATTGAGTTCCGAAACTAAAGCCCAAGAACCGGAAGTAGAAGTGTGTGTGTGTGTTCCGGAATTTGAGTCCAACAACCGAATTGGGCTTTGTCCCTGTTGGGTTCCGGAATTTAGAAGCAAACCGGAATGGACCATATTTCTTAAGTTCCGGTATCCCAATAAACAAACTATAATGGACTAAACTCATTTTGGACTTCGGTTTATTTAAACAAAATAGGAATCTGGGCCTTAATTTTAGTTTAGAATTAATTTTGGATTGGGCCAACTTAATTGATTTTGGAATTGATTTTGGGTTAAATATAAATTAAATTTAGAGATTGAATTATAGGTTCAATATGAGCTCTAAGTGAGAACCCGATTTCAGGTAAATTCTTGTGTATTCAAAATACTGTTCCGATTATAGTTTTCGAAAGGAAAACTTTTGAGAAAGGAAAATAATTGAGAATAGAATATAATATTGGGAAGAGAATTAACTGAGAAATGATCAATTGTTAATATTCTTAAGTTAGGGATATGTTGTGAATTAAAGTGTGATATGTTTAATACATGTACATTAATATTGTAATGGATCCATAAAGCATGCAAGTCAATCTTTATTGACTTTAATGGGACGGTTATTCTCATGTTGTAACTAGAATAAGCATCAGGTCATCGGGGGCAACTTGGTACGGTTTTATGGGAGCCGGATACTAGCCATTGGCCATATGGTGTAATTTCTAGTGAATGAGTGTACCTTGAATCATCGGGGGCCTCGGTTTATGAATCGCGATTTATTGATCCCATTTGGGGCCATTGATTCTAAGGTGATGGGAAACGTGGAATAAACCAGGCTTTTTAATGGTAATTCCTGATCGCCTATAATGTGGATTGTAATCCCATTTCGGGAGGCGATAGCCTATAATGTGGTTTGTTAATCCTATTTCGGGAGGCTATAAGAAATGATTGAATAGGCAAAGTAGAATTGTTATTCATAGCCTATAATGTGGATTGTTAATCCCATTTCGGCAGGTTATAAGAAAGGATTGAATAGGCAAGGTAAAACTGTTATTTATATTGAAATAGTGGAATGGGCAAAGTATAGTTGCTATTCGTGATTTAGATATGGAAACGTGAATTAGATGAAGTGTAAGTGTTGTTTTCACTTACTTTCGGTAGATTAGAGATAGGCAAGATACAAATGTTATTTCTGCTTCCATCCCAAGAAAAGGTATGGCGATTGATTGTAAGTCTTTAGGCTTGATCGATAAACTAGAATCCTTGATGATTCATAGTAGGCCTTCGAAATAGATAATATGACTTTCTGAATGTTAGTCATATTCATGGGATCGGGTATGTTCTCGTCATTATGTGATGAATACAAGTACGGTAAAAATGGTGGTGAACAGGTTTAGTTATATACTTGAATATCTGAATTTTCAAGTTGTTAATGTTTTAATTTGAATTTAATGTTCTCACTAGGCGTAAGCCTAATTGTTCAAATTTAATGTTCTCACCAGGTACAAGTTCAAGAAGTAATGGGATGTGGGATAAGTGCTTTTGGTGTTCAACCTTTGATGATAAGTGGAGAACTTAGACGATGCGAGGAGGCTTTGGGATGGATTGCTTAGATAACCAAGTTAATATAATTATAGTTGACATGATTAGATTAATAGGTTATTTAGATAATTCGTTCTGTGTAAGAATGAACCCTCACAGTAATTCTTTGCTGTTATATAAAAGATTGGTTGATATTCAGATGTACTTTGTTATATTTTAAAGGTTCAAATTGGCCCTGATTTTTAGGGTGTTACAATATGGTATCAGAGTTGTAGTTTAAGTGAACTAGGTATGATTGTGAGATACCTAGACTTAAGCTGGGAAAAATTAAGTTATGATTTGTGAAAAATGGGTAGACTTGCTAAGAAGGGATAGTCTTAGAGTCGACAGAAATATGTGAAACTAGTACTGTAACAATGGTGACGATAATTCTTATGTATAGTATATTCCGTAATTTCAATTAGCTACTATTATTATGGATATATTGTTACATAAGTATATTTGTTTTTAAACTGTTACCGTGACTAATGAACGTAAATACGTTTCTTTATGTGTGAAGTGTGTATAATCAATTCATTCGATTATGTGTTGTGCTTAGCAGATTAAAATGGGTAATACACCAAATAGGTCTTTTACTTCCTCGGAGAGTCGTATGGCAAATGAATTTGTGGAAGATCAACCTGAAGGAGATGAAACTAATGGAAATCCATCAAGGCTACCTATCTTGGGAGAAGGATGAAGTCAAACTCATCGACTTAATGATGGTACTTCTGATCCGGTAACGACGGAATCTTCTATGGAGTCCCGAATAATGGAAAACATGATGCGGGTGATGAATGTTGCACTGACTCAACAACAAGAGATGTTTATAAAAATGATGAATGATCATATCGTTAAGTTGCATAGACCAGAGGTGAGTACCGGTGTTGTAACTCCACCTGTTAATCCCGTATTGAGTACTGATGATAGAATGGAAGAAGTTCATGCTGGAAATAGAGTTGAAATAACTCAAGTGGGAGAGAAAAGAAAGTGGGAGGATAGATCAGAACCTTGCCAGAAGTCGGAAACTTTTGCTAAGAATTATTGCATTGAATCCCGTTGAGAAACCAAACTGTTTATAAAATGTTTCAAGTGCGGAGAAGCTGGTCACACGATTAAAAACTGCCATATTCAAGGGTCAACCTGCTATGAATGCAAGAATCCTGGTCATTATCGAAGGGACTGTCCGAAGCTGAAGAATAGAGGAAATCCAATTCTCCAAAGACAACAGTTGAACGTTTTATGTGATAGCGGACGAAACTGCGGAATCGACGGCTGTATTTTGATGCGTTCTTTGTTAGTTTTATATACAAGTATAAACATATATTTTGTGAGTAGTGCTAACTCGTCTTTTGTATTTATTACTAAAGGTAGTTATGCCATTTCTTATGTTTTGAAAGATGTGCTATGGTAAAAGTGGTTAAAATAAGATTGAACTATAGTTGGGTAAAGATTTGATGATTATATAGCTGCTCCAAGGAGACTTGTAAATTTTCAAGTTGGGGAGCGGGTGACATTGAAGGATATAAGGTTGAGAAATCATGGGAAGCTAAGTCTTTGTTATTCTTAAACTTTTAACTGTGATTAAACATGTAAGACTTGAAAGTGAAGGGACACCCAGTATATTTCATTATATTTCATGTTAAGTTATCCTTAAAAAGGAAGAATAGAGATCCGTGATTGTTTATGTAACAACCCAATTCCCATATACACAACAAATCACATAATGTAACACAACATCGATATAGCAAAAGAGACATCATATTACAAGTACGGTCCCGTAGTCTTTTACAATTAGCAGAAGCCATTCTACTACAAACTTTGTACTAAATACATACATAACATTTAATATTGTAATACAACTGCTAAATATGCCAAAATCTTCGTCATATAATCTTTCACAAAAGCCATCCATCGATTACTCTAATTACTTGCTCTTACGTGATCCACCACCTGGAATACATATTTTTAAAACAAAAATGAGGGTTAGGCCTAAAGGTCTAAGTGAGAAAAATCCTTGTTAGTTTGAAATCATTTATATAAACTTTATTTTATATAAATCACACAGCACTATCAAATATATTAATTTGAACTCACACAACATATACCTTCCCTTCTCATTCCTCCTGGCCATATTAGTTGGTTGCAAGCCAACTAATAAATTTACAACGCTGTACAACATCTACAGCCAAACAACGCTATACGGATTCTATAGCCAAACACACCGGTCCTAAGCCCGACCAACGTATTATAACACCTTATAATACTCATGTAAATATAATACCTCAATATATTATAATTCACATATATCGCACATATAAACACATAATCACCAATTATCACATTCCCAATCCATACGTATATGTATTCCAGTAAAAATACTTTTAAAGTAAAACTCACCTGTTTTGATTATTACACACGCTCGCAAGCTCCTTTCACAATGGTCTTATCTCTTACCACGACTCCACAGAATCTGAAACAATTTAAGGTACATACACCTCTTTACTAGCCAAACATATAAAGCCTATCAGTTCTTGTTCTCAACTGTATCACTAAACTTAACAACTACCGGGACTACACAGGGTACCGGGACTTCTCAATACCGGGACTTCTCAATACCGGGAGTCTCTATCACCGGGAGTTAACAATACCAGGAGTTCATGTTATCGGGAGTTGACTATACCGGGACTCCACACTACCGGGAGTCGATATGACCGGGAGTCTACCGGGACTCTCAAGAACACAGTCGGTTCCATTTTCTCAGATTCGATTGAAACTAATACCAAACAATAAAATCGATCTTTCTAAACCGATAGATATCTTCTACTTATGATTACAAGCACAAAATGTAAAGGTACTTACCTCAAAATCAACTTCAACCAAATCAATTGATGTAGCAACCGTAACTTTCTTCTTCTGCTCCTTTTCGCCTCCACACACACATACACTTTCTAAATTTAGGTTATCAGAATACTATCTGATGTTTAAGGGGTAATATCAAACCACAACTACCAAATGAACCTTGAACTTCTCTTTAATGACCCAAACACCCCTAAACTTATAATTTACCCAAACTTACCCTAACATCCAACTTTAAGGTTAACTAAATTTAACGAAAAAAGGGATTTTAACTAACGAACTTACCCAGGGTATTACATCATCTCCCCCTTAAAAGAATTCCGTCCCGGAATTCAGTTAAGTAAAAAGATGAGGGTATTTGGCTCTCATTTCCGTCTCTGATTCCCACGTAGCATCTTGACCTCTATGATGCCTCCACTGAACTTTCACTTGCCTGATCTCCTTATTCCGCAGCACTTTAACTTTATGATCAACTATAGCTTCCGGCTCTTCCACATAATTCAGTCTTTCATCGACTTGTATCTCTGGTAGGGAGACTGACTGATCTGGGGTAACCAAACTCTTTCGGAAGTTTGATACGTGAAATGCGTTATGAATCCGGCTCAACTCCGGCGGAAGATCTAATCGGTAAGCTACTTCACCAATCCTTTATGTAATCGCAAACGGTCCGATATACCTTGGGCTAAGTTTACCTTGTCGTCCAAATCGGATGACTCCTTTCCACGGCAAAACTTTTAACATTACGAAATCTCCAACTTGAAATTCCAAAGGCTTTCGACGTCGGTCAGCGTAACTCTTCTGTCTATCTTGAGCCATTTTCAATCGTTCATGAATCTGAGTAACCTTATCGGCAGTTAATTGAACTATTTCCGGCCCCGCTGACTGTTTCTCTCCCATTTCGTTCCAACATAGAGGCGTTCAGCATTTCCTACCATACAGTACTTCGAACGGTGCCGCTTGTATGCTGGAATGATAACTGTTGTTGTAAGCGAATTCGATCAACGGTAAATGCTTATCCCACGATCCCCCGAAATCAACAATGCAAGCCCGGAGCATATCTTCTAAGGTCTGAATCGTTCGTTCACTCTGCCCATCTGTTTGAGGATGATACGCCGTACTTAACTTTATCTGTGTCCCCATTTCCCTTTGAAAACTTCTCCAAAATCTCGAAGTAAAACGACTATCACGATCAGAAATGATAGATATTGGAACTCCATGTCGAGTTACTATTTCGTCAATGTACAACTTAGCTAATCGCTCCATCGAATCGGTTTCCTTTATCGGTAGAAAGTGTGCAGACTTTGTCAATCTGTCGACGATCACCCAAATAGAATCAAATCCCTTCGGAGTCCTTGGTAGCTTCGTGATGAAATATGTGGTAATCTGCTCCCGCTTCCACATAGGTATTTCTAGCCGCTGTAGTTGACCAAACGGCTTTTGGTGTTCGACCTTCACTTTCTTACAAGTATCACATCTTTACACATACTGAGCAATCCCTCTTTTTATCCCCGGCCACCAATAGAATTGTTTTAGGTCTTTATGCATCTTGTTTGTACCTGGGTGAATAGAGAAACGGGATTGATGAGCTTCTTGTAAAACACGATCACACAACCCACCCAAACGAGGTACCCACACTCTGTTTCCCAGACACAATAACCCACGATCATCTTTTACTAGCAATGCTGACATCCCCGCTAACCGTTCTGATTTCAGATGTTCATCCTGATAAGCTTCCACTTGACACTTCTGCAATTCGTCAAATATGTTGGGTAGGAGTTCAGTTCATAGCGAAATAAACTTTTATTGTTCCACTCCTTTCTTGACGACTCAGCGCATCCGCCACCACATTCGCCTTTCCCGGGTGATAAAGGATTTCACAGTCGTAATCATTCAGCAATTCTAGCCATCTTCTTTGTCTCATATTTAGTTCCTTCTGATCAAAGAGGTGTTGGAGACTCTTATGATCAGTATAAATCTGACATTTGGAACCATACAGATAATGTCTCCAAATTTTTAACGCGAAGACGACTGCTGCAAGCTCCATGTCGTGCGTAGGATACTGTCTTTCATGATCCTTTAATTGACGAGAAGCATAAGCAATAACCTTTCCACGCTGCATAAGTACACATCCCAATCCCAGCTTTGACGCACCACTATAAACAACAAAGTCTTCCGAACCTTCAGGTAGTGATAGAATCGGCGCGCTGCATAGTTTCTCTTTCAATATCCGGAATGCCTCGTCTTGTTCTGCTTTCCATTCAAACTTCAGGTTCTTCCGGGTCATCTTAGTCAAAGGCGTTGCGATACAAGAGAAGTCTTTTATAAACTTCCGGTAGTAGCCGGCTAAACCCAGAAAACTACGTACTTCGGTTGCTGTCTTCGGCGGTTCCCACTTTTCAACTGCTTCCACTTTCATCGGATCAACTTGTATACCTTTCTCAGAAACCACGTGCCCCAGAAACTGAACTTTCCGTAGCCATAATTCACATTTAAAAAAATTTGCATACAACTTTTCCTTTTTCAGTAGCTCCAGAATCAAACAAAGATGTTGTGCGTGCTCTTCCTTGGATCGGGAGTAGATAAGTATATCATCGATAAATACAATTACAAATTTATCAAGATACGGCTTACATACCTTATTCATTAAATCCATAAAAGCAGCTGGAGCGTTCATCAGTCCAAACGACATTACTAAGAATTCGTGATGACCATACCTTGTTCGAAAGGCAGTCTTTAGAACGTCTTCTTCTTTAACTTTCAACTGGTGATAACCGGATCTTAGATCAATCTTGGAGAAATAGCAAGCTCCAACTAACTGATCGAAGAGGTCATCAATTCGGGGTAACGGATACTTGTTCTTTATCGTGCGCTTATTCAGTTCTCGGTAGTCGATACACATTCTCATCGAACCATCCTTCTTTTACACAAATAACACTGGTGCTCCCCACGGTGAAGAACTAGGTCTGATGAAGCCTTTATCGGATAGATCTTGTAGTTGTGCCATCATCTCTTTCATCTCTGGAGGTGCCAGACGATAAGGTGCATGGGCTGCAGGAGTGGCTCCAGGAATCAGGTCTATACCGAACTCTACTTGTCTAACAGGCGGAAGACTATTCAAGTCTTCGGGGAATACTTCAGGGAATTCACTAACAATAGGAATATCTTCCATCCTATCCTTTTCTGGCTTAATATCTATCATGTAAGCCAAGTAACTCTGACAACCCTTATTAACACACTTACGTGCTTTTACCATCGATATGAGGCAAGACTGATGATTCCTACGATCACCATAAATCACTACTGGTCTTTTATCAGGTAATACAACATTTATTAACTTCTTATCACAAACTATGTTAGCATGTTTCTCAGCTAACCAATCCATCCCAACTACTACATCAAACTCTATCAAAGTTATCGGAAACAATTGTATCGGCACTCCACACCCCTCTATATTTATCACACAGCCATCAAATACTTCTTTAACTGACACTTGATTATCATTTGCCGTATCTACTGATAGAGCATGTTCTAGCATTTTAGGTTTCAAACACAGGCAAGCAGCAAATGTAGGGGACACAAACGATCGGTTTGCACCGGAATCAAATAACACCTTAGCACGTGTAGAGTTTATTAAAAATGTACATGTGACCACATCCGGAGTTTCCTCCGCTTCTTTCTCGGTCATTTGAAACGCGTGACCCCTGGTTACTGGCGGTTCCAGTCTTGGTATTACTGGTTTAACAATCGCTGGCCTGCCCGATGACCCACCTTGCTGTATCCTCCCCCGCGGACAGTCCGACTGAAGGTGATCCGGAGAATTGCATAAGAAACATAACCGCGTTACCTTACAATCTTTAATGACGTGTCCGGTCTTCCCACACTTATAACACGCTCGTAAATCACCTTGGCAATTTCCTTGGTGGACACGGTTGCACTTCTGACATGGTCTTTCCGCTGGTCGAAACGGCGGACGGTTATCATACCTCTGAAATCGGTACTTATTCGGATCATGTTGTGGTCCTTCCCACTTTCTCTTCCCGATACTTTTATCGCCAGCATCCCTTCTAATATCTCGTTCAACATTCTGCGCGGCATCAACTGCAGCTGAGAAGGTATCGGGTCCTTTTGCAGTCACTAGCCTTTTGACTTCTGAGTTCAGTCCAAAGATAAACCTTTCCGTCTTCATCGCCTCCGTAGCAACGTAGTATTCTGCGAACCGAGACTTTTCCAGAAAGCTAGCGGTGTAATCTCGAACGGATAAGTTTCCTTGTTGTAATTTCATAAATTCCCCTTCCAGTTGTTTGACGGCTGCTTGGGGACAAAATTGTTTCCCGTAGGCTATCACAAATTCTTCCCAAGAGAGGGTAGAGTAAACATCAGATCCTTTAGAATGAATAAAAGATTCCTACCAATACAAAGCATCCCCCTTTAACATTGCTACTCCATACAATACTCTATCTTCATATGCACACTTGCTTGTCTTACAAATAGCTTCTATTTCCTTCATCCATCTCATTGCTTTCACGGGATCCCTGTCTCCTGAGTAGGTCGGAGGTTTACAGCTTAAAAACATTTTGTAGTCGCACCTCCTTTGTACTGGTACAACAGTCGGTGTGATTAGCATTTCATCTTCCGGTCCGAGATCCGGTATTCCAATTTCATTATGACGGTTTCGATCAAATATTGTTTGTATGCTAGCCTGCAATCTTCCCATTTCTGCCATTAGATCATCCCTGGTAACAAACTCTGTACCATGTGGCTGGACTCTGCCTCCGGCTCGACCTCCAGCTCTACCCCCGGTTCTACCCCCGACTCTACCCCCAGTTCTGCCTCCCCTGTCCCCCGTTCCTATCGGCGGATTCGTACTATTCGGATTTCTTCCTCCTCCTCGATTCGAATTCCGCGTACCGCTTGTCATTCTATAGATTTTAAACAAGGTTAATATACACATAAGCACATACCCCATATAACAAGGTATTCCAGTTCAAACATGTACCTGTAAGATCACAATTTCACTTGCCAGGTGTAATATGAAACTACCTTACATGATGTTCCTTCTACCTTTTATACTTCATCATCCCAAGGTTCTATAATGATAGGGACATCCTACTTCACATGCAGTTTAAGTCTAGGTACAGATACAAATACCTAAATCCCTTAAACTAAGGCTCTGATATCATTTGTAACAACCCAATTCCCATATACACAACAAATCACATAATGTAACACAACATCGATATAACAAAAGAGACATCATATTACAAGTACGGTCCCGTAGTCTTTTACAATTAGCATAAGCCATTCTACTACAAACTTTGTACTAAATACATACATAACATTTAATATTGTAATACAACTGCTAAATATGCCAAAATCTTCGTCATATAATCTTTCACAAAAGCCATCCATCGATTACTCTAATTACTTGCTCTTACGCGATCCACCACCTGGAATACATATTTTTAAAACAAAAATGAGGGTTAGGCCTAAAGGTCTAAGTGAGAAAAATCCCTGTTAGTTTGAAATCATTTATATAAACTTTATTTTATATAAATCACACAACACTATCAAATATATCAATTTGAACTCACACAACATATACCTTCCCTTCTCATTCCTCCTGGCCATATTAGTTGGTTGCAAGCCAACTAATAAATTTACAACGCTGTACAACATCTACAGCCAAACAACGCTATACGGATTCTATAGCCAAACACACCGGTCCTAAGCCCGGCCAACGTATTATAACACCTTATAATACTCATGTAAATATAATACCTCAATATATTATAATTCACATATATCGCACATATAAACACATAATCACCAATTATCACATTCCCAATCCATACGTATATGTATTCCAGTAAAAATACTTTTAAAGTAAAACTCACATGTTTTGATTATTACACACGCTCGCAAGCTCCTTTCACAATGGTCTTATCTCTTACCACGACTCCACAAAATCTGAAACAATTTAAGGTACATACACCTCTTTACTAGCCAAACATATAAAGCCTACCAGTTCCTGTTCTCAACTGTATCACTAAACTTAACAACTACCGGGACTACACACGGTACCGGGACTTCTCAGTACCGGGACTTCTCAATACCGGGAGTCTCTATCACCGGGAGTTAACAATACCGGGAGTTTATGTTATCGGGAGTTGACTATACCGGGACTCCACACTATCGGGAGTCGATATGACCGGGAGTCTACCGGGACTTCCCCGAGACTCTCAAGAACACAGTCGGTTCCATTTTCTCAGATTCGATTGAAACTAATACCAAACAATAAAATCGATCTTTCTAAACCGATAGATATCTTCTACTTATGATTACAAGCACAAAATGTAAAGGTACTTACCTCAAAATCAACTTCAACCAAATCAATTGATGTAGCAACCGTAACTTTCTTCTTCTGCTCCTTTTCGCCTCCACACACACATACACTTTCTAAATTTAGGTTATCAGAATACTATCTGATGTTTAAGGGGTAATATCAAACCACAACTACCAAATGAACCTTGAACTTCTCTTTAATGACCCAAACACCCCTAAACTTATAATTTACCCAAACTTACCCTAACATCCAACTTTAAGGTTAACTAAATTTAACGGAAAAGGGGATTTTAACTAACGAACTTATCCGGGGTATTACAGTTTATATAGCTTCGATTTCGAGGACGAAATCATTTTCAAGTTGTGGAGATTTGTAACACCCCGAATTTTCCCTTATAATATTTTAATATTAATTGGGTTGAGTTGTAATTTTGGGCTAAATTGTAAATATAAACCCCATGGTTGAATTTGTAAGTTTGACCAAGGTTATGTGTTATCGATGAGAATTAGAACTTAAGGGTTGATTTGGCCATTAATTGATAGTTGAGATTACCTCAAAAAGAGGTAAGTAGTTCATTTGAGTAATTTATCTCAAATGGGTTGTGTGGAATCGGTCCAGAGAAAGAAGAACATAGAGAGAGAAAAGAAGAAGAAAGAATTGGAACTGTGATTTTGGTACGGTAAGGGTGAGAATTCCTCTTCTTGATTTACTTAATCAGTCGTGTAACAACAACTTGAATCGTTCTCCAGGAGATTGTTGAATCAAAGAGAAGAAGAGTTGGAGTCTAGGTCAAAACTTCGTACAGGTGAGTTCATTCTCTTCATTTTCAAATTTGACAGTCAAAATTGAATCAGTTATTATGTTAAGATGTTTAAATAAACGGGTATATTGGTACTGGGATGAAGTTGAGTAATAAACTGGATTTTTGGATGAATGTTTGAAATGGATTTGATGAGAAACGAATTCGTAAGTCGGAGTCCCGGTATTTTTAGAAATTCCGGAACTGGTATTAAATTTCCGGAACGGACTGGATCCGGAACTGAGTTTAGATCCGGAAGTAATGGAATTCCGGAAGATGGTCATGTTGGGTTTCGGAAATAATTAAGGTCGGAATGGATTTTGGATCCGGAATAAATAACAAATACCGGAAGATGGGCTGGGCCGGAATTAATTCCAGAACGAGAGAGGAAATCCGGAAGTTGGGCTTCCGGGACATGGGCCGGAATTGATTTCCTTTGTGTTGTGATCCGGAATTGGTTTGTCCATTGAGTTCCGAAACTAATGCCCAAGAACCGGAAGTTGAAGTGTGTGTGTGTGTTCCGGAATTTGAGTCCAACAACCAAATTGGGCTTTGTCCCTGTTGGGTTCCGGAACTTAGAAGCAAACCGGAATAGACCATATTTCTTGAGTTCCGGTATCCCAATAAACAAACCATAATGGACTAAACTCATTTTGGACTTCGGTTTATTTAAACAAAATAGGAATCTGGGCCTTAATTTTAGTTTAGAATTAATTTTGGATTAGGCCAATTTAATTAATTTTGGAAATGATTTTGGGTTAAATATAAATTAAATTTAGAGATTGAATTATAGGTTCAATATGAGCTCTAAGTGAGAACCCGATTTCGGGTAATTTCTTGTGTATTCAGAATACTGTTCCGATTATAGTTTTCGAAAGGAAAACATTTGAGAAAGGAAAATAATTGAGAATATAATATAATATTGGGAAGAGAATTAACTGAGAAACGATCAATTGTTAATATTCTTAAGTTAGGGATATGTTGTGAATTAAAGCGTGATATGTTTAATACATGTACATTAATATTGTAATGGATCCATAAAGCATGCAAGTCAATCTTTATTGACTTTAATGGAATGGTTATTCTCATGTTGTAACTAGAATAGGCATCAGTTCATCGGGGGCAATTTGGTACGGTTTTATGGGAGTCGGATACTAGCCATTGGCCATATGGTGTAATTTATAGTGAATGAGTGTACCTTGAATCATCGGGGGGCCGGTTTATGAATCGCGATTTATTGATCCCATTGGGGGCCATTGATTCTAAGGTGATGAGAAACGTGGAACAGACCAGGCTTTTTAGTGGTAATTCTCGATCGCCTATAATGTGGATTGTAATCCCATTCCGGGAGGTGATAGCCTATAATGTGGATTGTTAATCCCATTTCGGGAGGCTATAAGAAATGGTTGAATAGGCAAAGTAGAATTGCTAGTCATAGCCTATAATGTGGATTGTTAATCCCATTTCGGGAGATTATAAGAAAGGATTGAATAGGCAAGGTAAAACTGATATTTATATTGAAATAGTGGAATGGGCAAAGTATAGTTGCTATTCGTGATTGAGATATGGAAACGTGAATTAGATGAAGTGTAAGTGTTGTTTTCACTTACTTACGGTAGATTAGAGATAGGCAAGATACAAATGCTATTTCTGCTTCCATCCCAACAAAAGGTATGACGATTGATTGTAAGTCTTTAGGCTTGATTGATAAACTAGAATCCTTGATGATTCATAGTAGGCCTTCGAAATAGATAATATGACTTTCTGAATGTTAGTCATATTCATGGGTCCGGGTATGTTCCCGTCATTATGAGATGAATACGAGTACGGTAAAAATGGTGGTGAACAGGTTTAGTTATATACTTGAATATCTGAATTTTCAAGTTGTTAATGTTTTAATTTGAATTTAATGTTCTCACTAGGCGTAAGCCTAATTGTTCAAATTTAATGTTCTCACCAGGTACAAGTTCAAGAAGTAATGGGATGTGGGACGAGTGCTTTTGGTGTTCAACCTTTGATGATAAAGTGGAGAACTTAGACGGTGCGATGAGGCTTTGGGATGGATTGCTTAGATAACCAAGTTAATCTAATTATAGTTGACATGATTAGATTAATAGGTTATTTAGAGAATTCGTTATGTGTAAGAATGAACCCTCACAGTAATTCTCTGATGTTATATAAAAGATTGGTTGATATTCGGATGTACTTTGTTATATTTTAAAGGTTCAAATTGGCCCTGATTTTTATGGTGTTGCATTTTGTCTTCTACAGGAACCTTCATCGTCTATGTTGTTGTGTCTACTTTTACACTAATGCTTGTCAAACTATGGGTCCTAAAACAAAACCCAGTCATCTTTCTGCAAAGTTTTTAGTGTGTGTATGTAAGAATCAAAATGAGGCTCAGATCTGTTTTACGATCGGAACAAGAGAACTAGACCACCATGGCTGCAATAACAGAGTTTGCATACGGAGAACCGAACAGAAATGAATTTCGAAGAAGAGGTTGGTCGGAGTTGCAGGTTGGTCGGAGTTGGCGCCGGAGGTCGCCGGAGATGTTTTGGTGCGATGGTCTTGGTAGTCGGAGTTTTGGTGGGTGGTAGCCGGAGTTTTGGTGGGATGCTCACTTTCACAGACATGTACAAACACATACATATATATATATATATATATAGGGGTTAAATCATTTAAGAACCAAAAAAAGATTGAGGACCATGAGAACCGATCTAAGTCATAATTTGGTTTTGATCCCATGGTTATAGTTAAACTTTTGATCACATGGTTATAATTAAAAGATTGAGAACCGTAAGAACCCATCTAAGCCGTAATAGATTAAATCAATTAATGGTTTAGATCAGTTTTCATGGTTCTCAACCTTTTTACGGTTCTCATTCGATTACCGTCCTATACATATATATATATATATAATATCGTGATTATTTAAAGAAAATTACAACTAGGTCCCTAATGTTTTATGGTTTTTACAAGGATAAGAAAAAACAAAGAAAAATTACAAAAAGAGTGAAAAAACATGGTTTGACGAAAATACCCCTGACTCTAACGCATAATATTAACGGAGTTAACGCCAAGGGACCACTTTCAAAGCGAAATCCATAACGTCAGGGATGATTTTTAGACTTATTGAAGTTTAGGGACGATTTTCGTAGAAAATGGTAAACCCCAAGGACGAAAATTGTAGTTTACTCTTTAAAAAATTACAAAATAATGATAGTTTAATATTATTAGTGGAAATGAATGAAAAATAAATTTCACTCACCTCCCATCAAGTTTTAATTTAAAGTTAGAAATTTGTTTGTTTTCTCTATTTTAGAGAACAAGATAGATAAGTTATTGGAGTTAAATAGAGAACAAAACCTACATTTTCTATATTTTAGACAAGTTGTTGGAGATGCTCTAATAAAATTAAGAGTAAATTACGGATTTGGTCCCCGTGGTTTGGTGGTTTTTATGATTTTTGTCTGTGTGCTTCACTAATTACGGAAATAGTCCCAGTGGTTTGCACTTTCGGGGTTTTTTTTGTCCCTAAACTTTTATACCCTGACGTCTGTCCAACTACTCTATTAACTCCAATTCTTCAAGGGCATTTTTATCTTTTCACTATTTAACCATTTTCTTTTTTTTTATTTTTCTTCTTGAATCTTCATCTTCTCCAACAATACCAAACTTGAATATTCATCTTTTCCAACAACACATGAACCCTAAATCAAAGAACGCCAAAAACATGAAAAACAAGATAATTTTATTACTTGAGTATTCATCTTCTCCCACAATACATGAACCAAAGAACATGAAAACCAAGAACATACAACAAGAAGAAAAAAATTAAAAACTAACATAAATCAAACACTAAATCCAAATCTAATATCAAAACAACTAACAAATCCAACACACAAAACCAAATATGTTTCAAATCTCAATCAAAACATCTATCAAATCCAACATACAAAACCAAATATGTTTCAAATCTCAAATATGAACTCAAATCATGGATACATAATGAATAAACCTATTTATTTCCCAAATCCAAAACCAGGTTCTGATTAAAGAAACAAAAACCCACTTAAAATCGAGAAGGTTTAAATTGATTATGAAAACCCAAATTGAAGATAAAGAAGAAAAACCCACTTCAAATCAAGAAAGAAATAAAAACCCACTTAATTTGACCATAGCTTTGTGTTACACAGCCACCCCTAAACAGTTGTGGCGACGATTCTCGTTTCTTGAATCTTTAAAGCTGAAAGGAAAGCCACGCGCCACCATGTATAACTTGATACCGGAGGATTGGGGTAGGTTTGCGACGCCGTGGGTGGAGGAGCTTGCCAAATCTTTCACGTGCTTAAAGGCTGTGCACTTCGGAAGGATGATTGTAAAGGATGAGATCTTGAGATACCGGCACGTGACCGTGGCCATGTTCTTCAGGTTCTTAAACTTGATAAATGTTTTGGACTCTCTACTAATGGCGTTCTCAGAAAACATATCTGATGCAAAACCGGAGCTCTGGAAAAGAACGAGTTTCGAGGCGGCAAACCTGCCGGAAAATCCATTTCTCCGGCTGTTATTCTCCTCCTCCACCAAATCCCCTAAATCCCCATGTTTCCGTTTTGAAATTTTAAGAAGAAACCCAAATGATTTTAAGAGATTTTTTAAATCCCCTAAACCTAGATAGATTTTTTAAATCCCCTAAACCTAGATGAAACCCATATGCTTTTTGTTTTGTTTTTTCATTAGGTGTTGGTAAATATTTTGATTTAGATTTAGGGGTTTCATTTTAAGTAAGAATTGATTTAGATTTAGGGTTTTCATTTAAGAAGATGAAGATTTTTCTTCATGTTCTTCGTATGGTGTTTTAAAAAATATGAAGATTCAAGAAAAAAAATTAAAAAAATAAAAGAAAATGGTTAAATAGTGAAAAGACAAAGATGTCCTTAGAGTTAACAGAGTAGTTGAACAGACGTTAGGGATATAGAAAATGGTTAAATAAAGTAAAGTTCACTTTTTGTTGCTGAAGTTTGTCCTTTTTAATGGTTTTTCGTCCTTCGTTTTTGTTTCAATATATTTGTCAATTGTCCTTCACGTTTGACACCTTATAACGATTTGCGACTCGTTAATTTTTCTTTAAATCCAATCAAATGAGGGGTATTATGGTCATTTTATCCTTTTGCTAATTTTCTTTTAATAACCTACATAAAATATTATACAATTATATATAATAGGGGTTGGGTTTCGGTGAGAAGTGTCAAATATGGTGAGAAGTATGAGAAGTGGTTATCAACTGTTGGATGAGAAATGAACGAACATTAGGATAAGATGCACCAGATCAAATCCCTTCTAAGTCGTAATTCATGGAGGGTATTTGATTAAAAGTGATCAACGGTTTAAAATATTTCTCACATTTCTCACCAAAATGGCACTTCTCACATGATACCACCTATATAATAAGTATAGACACATGGATCAATCCTGAACGACGGACCAGATCTCCGCCAACCCCATCTTCGGCCACTTGACTACCTCATCGCTAGATTAGGGTGTAGACAAAATGAAGGAGCCCTTGATTTATACATCATCACTCCATAGATGAATTGAGATTTGGTTCCTTCGATGAACACCCTCTAAAAAAAACGCTCACACTGGGACTAAATTGTCGGAGATCTGATCACGAACCAGAAATTGAGTTTTGTTTGTCGGTGGGTGAAGGCGAACAACATCTACCTACACCATCATCATTGGCGATTTAGCTATCTGGTTTGAAGACGAAAACGACTTTAATGGAGCAGAGTTATCGAGACTGCAGAGGGGTAAGAGGAACGTCATCCTTCAAGGGGAGGGAAAAGGGTTATTGAGGGTGACAAGAGAGAGGTTTTGACGACGACTTCTTTAACCAAAGATCAATCTTGGTCCATGTGTATATACATATACATATATATTATAGTTAATTACATAATGGATCCCTAAAGTTTGTTTTTTGGGTAAAACACGAAAATTAAGAAAATAGGTAAAATGACTAGAATACTCCTCATTAAAGTGGACTTAACAGAAAAAATGTAACAGTTATTAAGACGAGGGATGAAATCTGTTGGGAATTGACAAACGTGAGGGGCAAATATGTCGAAACAAGGGAGAGGGACGAACACTGTTAAAATGGACAAACATTATGGACGAAAAGTGAACTTTACTCATAAAATTATAAAAAAAAGTTAAAATCCAAATGTCTTCAATAAAAAATACATAGTTTTAGGCTATGTTTGGCAAACTAGCTGGTAGTTGATAAGCTAACTATTGACTCATAAGCTATTTGGTAGCTGATAAGCTAGCTGATGAAAAAGTCACGTTTGGCAAAACTAGCTTACAAACATGTAAAATGACCAAAAAGAACATCTTAAAAAAAATTATCAATTATGATATTTAATTATATAATTAAAACAAAGTTATAAAAATATAATATGTTAATTAATACAACCAATATAGTAAAGAAAAAATAAATAATACAACATGTTAATTAAAAGAATTTAAAATTTATTATTACATATATACCATAAATTTTTAATTTGTTAAAATAGGTTTTAGAAAAAAATATATATATTAACTTATGATTTTAAATAACCGTTACATATAATTTGAAAAAAATAATCAAATAATACTTAAAAAGATAATAGTAGTTGGTAATTAAAATATATTAATTAATATTATAAAATATTTAAAAATAATTTATATGAGTAACAATAACTCTAAATAATTAAAAATTATTAATATATAATTAAAAATTAATTTAATAATTTTTAGTTAATATTAGTTAATATTTATTAATTAATAATAATTAAATTTAAAAATTAATATTTATTAATTATAATAATTAGTAAATAATAATAAGGGGCAATATTGGAATATTCACAAAAAACTACTGAAACGCTACTCCAAGTAGCGTTTCAAAAAGCTAGCTTAGAGCATCTCCAACAGTTTCTCCAAAATGGGGAAAATGGAGAAAATGAGGATTTTGGGTTAAAATTGAGCTCCAACAGCTTCCCCAAAACTATCCTCAAAATGGAGAAAGTTGGAGAGAGAAGCTTTTTTTCTCCAAATATGGAGATCACTCCAAAAATGATTACCATGTGAGAGGACCAATAGGAAAATTTGAAAATAAATATGTAGAGAGAGAAATAATATTTTAATAGATAAATAGAATATTTTAATATTTTAATTAATGTTTGATTCTCCAAAATGGGGAAGCTGTTGGAGATGAATGTATATTTTTAGGGGATTTTGGCTTTTGGTTCCTCATTTTGGAGAAATTATGGAAAAGCTGTTAGAGATGCTCTTATAAGCTAGCTTATAGTCATCCAAACATGTACATAAAAAAAATAGCTTATAAGCTAGCTTTTTTTTTGCCAAACAATGCCTTAGTAATATGTAATAATTATGTTTTTAATTAACAAAAAGACAATTTTTTCTCCATCGTCGTTAAGGGTATAATAAAAAGTAGAGATTTATTTTAAAAATGAGCATTTATTTTGAAACAAACTAAAATAGTAACGTAGACAATTATTTTGAGAGCAATATTAAGATTTATGGTGGAAGTTCAAACAAGAATATCATCATTTAAAAAAAACGTGAGGACATTAACATCACGTATGATAATACACGTAAGAATATATGTTGGTGTGGGGGTGACTTGGCCCATGATCTAAGTTGCACCAAAGGTCGTTCCCGTCTTGAGTTAGTATAAAACATGATACGGGTATTTCATGTATTTTTGTAAAATATTGGTGTTCTTGTTTGAATCTACCTATAAGATATAATCGATTAGGAAATCGATTATTGATTTAATAATGAATTTGAATTATTAATTTTAAAACATATGTTATCGATTACGAGATGTGGATGTGATTCTTGTATGAAAACACTGTTCAAAAAAGCTCGTCGCAACATGTGTTATGGTGCACCGTGACTCAAAACATATGTCTCATGCCACGTTAAGCATGTGGTACACAATGGCTTAATGTGTTTTTTTTGTATACACAATATTTGATTATTATTTTGGACGTTTTTAATATCTTATTTGCTAGTTTTTAATAAATAACTTAATTTAACATAACTTGTTTATTGTCATTGACTTATTAGATAGCAGTACAAACATATGTTTTAATATATAATATTATATAAGATATGGGGATTGCCGCCATAAGCTCCCTTGAAAAACGCAATAGTCTCTTCATGATTCTTATGACTTGAGACTTGGCTTGCCGCCACGTCACATCGCATGTTATCTTAGAACTTTGTTGAAAAATGTTTCTCCTTTGGCTTTACAAAAGTCTTTGTATTTTTCCCTAGTAATTTGTTCAGTAATTTATAACACTATAAAAATCGACCCTATCAGTGACAGAATTTTTGGTCACTGATCCGTCACTAAAAGAAAATTCCGTCGCTATTCCGTCACTGAAAGCTTGTCGCTGTTCAGGTGGTGGGTGAAAGTAGCAGCGACGGATCAACGACGGAAATCAACGACAAATTAGCGACGGAAATATTCAGTGACGGATCAACGACAAAAATATTCAGTGACAGAACAACAACGGATTTATTCAGCGACGGATCAGTGATGGACAACAATAGCGACAGATTAGTGACAAACTTGATTAGCGACAGATTAGAGACGGACCTGATTAGCGACGGATTACCCTGAGCGACGGATTAGTGACGGACCCACCAACTTTAGGCGACATAATTCCGTCACTATTCCATCAGTGAATTTTGACATTTAAAAGGAAAAAAAATCAAAATTTTGTATTTATAAGAATCAGTTTTACAGAGGGATATTCGACAGTAAAATTTTAGAAATATAAAACAATGATTTTTTATTAAATGCAATACAATTTTTTGAGATATACATAATCATTTTTTCATTATACATAATTTTACAAATAAAATAAACAATCATTTTTTACAATTACATTCAATCAAAAAATAATGTCCATCTCCATAGTTTGCATATGAAAACCTCCTCTATTTTAAAAACTGTGAAACCCACTTTTAGACCCTAGATCATCTTAATCTACGGTCATTATTAATTTGATCTATTTTTGTTAATATTGCATTTATTTTTTTATTTTTTTAATTAACCGTAAAATGAAATTGAGGGTATGTATGTCATTTCATTCCAATTTTTGAATAAGGAAACCATATCAATCCCTTAATCTTCGGCTTCATCACTCTATAACCGGAGAAACCTGGTTCAAAAAATTTCTTTTCATCGCCTATGATTCGCCTAAAACGAAACCAAAAACTGAAATTTCATCGTTTTCATTCTGGTTATCAAGACTTGAAGATCATCTTCAAGTATATTCGTCGCGTCAAGAGGGTGATGAACTGAAGACGAACGAATTTAAAACGGAGATGAAACGGATATGAACCGGATATGACGAAGATGAAACAGAGATGAACGGAAATGAAACAGAGATAAACGGAGATGAAATGGATATGAACCAGAAATGAATCGGAGATGAAACGGATATGAACCAGAGATGAAACGGAAGGAGTTTATAGAGAGAACATCCACATTTTCTTCTTTATTTTTTTTTGGAAGACATGCATAATTTCATCACCAAAATAATCAAATACAAGGAACTGCAGTAGGGAGTTTGCTAAGGGTTGCAAGAAACAAACCTTAGGAGTATACACTGCCTTCTACAACTATCATATAAAACATGGAATTACACATTTTTCCAAACTAGCCAAATCACATAAACACAGCAAACATAACCACCTGATTTCAAACGAAAAAATAGAAGCATCACCCACACAGCACAACATCGCAAAAGAAGCAGTATTTTAACAGTAGCCAGCGACCAAAATCAGATGCAGACTTCAAAAATGAAACAACTCCGTTGTCCCCTTCTCTTCTTTATGGTCTTGAATCCGAGCATTTCGATGTTTTTCTTGAAGACCCAGTTGGGGAAATCGATGATGAATTAATATAGAAATTCAAGAATCTATTCAAAAATGAAAAAATCCAGTTTCCCTAATTAATCAGTATAATATCAATTTTATTAAGGAAATGGAAATTATCAAAAATATGATAATTAAGAACCGGGTTACTCAAATGACGAAATTGCCCTCTTAATTATAATTATCAAATAATGTTTAAGAAAAAATCTAATTGGTTGAATGAGGTTTTCAAAGTTTTCAAACTTAAGGTGTTTTCATAATATCTCTCCCCTATATATATCTCTCCCCTATATATATATATATACTATCTTATAAAGCATTTAAGAAAAAACTTTTAAAAACAACTTTTACAGCTTGATGTACTGCCAGTTAATGCTTAGTTCTTAAAATCTCTTAAAAACACCCCTATCTCTCTAACAACTTATAACTCACACGGATCCTTTCAGTAGTTATCTCTAAACTCCCCATATTCCCTGACTCTCTAAACTCTAAACTTATCTCTAATCTCAAACTCCCCAGATTCACTCACTTAATGTTTATCCCAAATTATGGTTCCACATTAATCGTTCATCCTCTACTCATATATATTTATGCATCGGGTTTTTTCAAACCTTGTTTTGCATTCATGTATGTTTCTTTTTGTTTGCCATCGATTTCTGTTTTTGCCATCGTTTTCTTGAAACCCTTAGAGCATCTCCAACCGCACGGTAAATCCTTTGATTTGCCGTGCGAAGCCCTCCAATTGGCCGGCAAACGGCAAAAAAAATTCCAGCCTTGAATTTCAGACGCCAAATATGACGTACAAATTCCACACGCCAATTTCATGAGGCCCACCACTTTCAACTAAAGTTAATATATTTAATTAATAAATACGGTAGGTTTTAATTAATAAATAGTTAATAGTAAATAAAATATATTATTTTAATGTAGGGTCTACAAATTTAGTGTTTTTTTGGAGTATGGTTGGAGTTTAGGTTTTTTTTTGATGTTGGACCCATCAAAATTGGTGTTTTTGGTGTTTTTTTTGTGAGGTTGGAGATGCTCTTATTCCAATCTTTAAGGTCGTCGTGTATCACATCATCATCATCTAGGGTTTGGGTTTTCTTCCGCAAAAGAAAGATTTTTAGGGATTTTCTTCATCATCTGCAAAACGTAAGTACTTTTCTGTTCACGGTATCTCTTATTTCTTTCATCATTTCTTTTTCCATTGAATTGAACCCTTGTTGTTGATTGCACCCACTGCTTTCAAGTTCACTTGTTTTAATTAGGTTTTAATTGAAGGAATCGTTGAGGTTGAAGAATATTTTATCTTTCAATCTGGTTTTTCTGCAATCAAAAATCAAAAATCAAAAATCGATTTCTGCAAACGATTTTTGGTTTCTTCAGATGCAATCGATTTTTTGTTTAGGGTTTCAAAATCGATTTCTGCAATCAAAAATAAAAAAAAAAACAAAAATCGATTTCTGCAATCGATTTTTGGTTTCTTCAGATGCATCTCTCAAATGTATTTGGATTTCTTTGTTTCTGTGCACAAAGTTAAAAATTTTAGTTTGGATTGCAGACTCTTCATATTTTGGTTTCTTCATATGCATCTCTCAAATCGATTTGGATTTCTTTGTTTCTGTTGCACAAAGTTAAAATTTTTACTTTGGATTGCAGACTCTTCATCAGGTTCATACAATTTCACCATCTCTTAAATTTCACCATCAGGTTCATACACCTTCATGATTGTCCCAGGTATGGTTGGCTTATCAAGTTACTATGGCTTTTGAAATGGAGTAAAACAGTCAAAAGAGAATCAAACCCTCTATTCTCCATCTCAGGTAAAAAAAACAGGTTATCAATTTCAGGTAGACCATCTATTTCATACTCTCTCAATTCTATTGTTAGTTTTATACTCTCAAGTTTCTGTTTGTTCACTGAAACTTCATTTTGTTTACATTTGGTTTTGTTCATCTATATATGCAAGCCTTTTACTTATCTGTTATCGAATTTGTTTGGTCATTTCTCAGGTAGACCATCGATTGTTCTTATTTTTGTTTGGTTATGTTATTTTCATATGCTTAGAGCATCTCCAACCTTGACAAAAAAACACACACCAAAAACACCAATTTTGGTGGGCCCAACACCAAAAAAAAACCTCAACTCCAACCATACTAAAAAAAACACCAAATTTGTGGACCACACATTAAAATAACATATTTTCTATTAATTTACCTTTTAAACTAGAAAAAATAAAGAATTAATTGAATTATAAGTTATTAAATATTAATATATAAAAGAGTAGTGGTGGGCCAGGGCAAATTGCCGTTTGCAATTTACACGCCATATTTGGCGTCTGAAATTCTCCCCCGGCAAATTTCTTTTCCGTTTGGCGTGTGATTGGAGTGATGAAAACGGCAAAAAGATGAAGATGGCTTATGGTTGGAGATGCTCTTATTTACTCTCAAGTTTTCTGTTTTTTTCAGCTAAGCTTGATTTAGGTTATAACTTATCAATCATGGTTTACTTCATCTATATGCAGGCCTTTATTTTCTAGTTTAATCTTTCACTTTCCAGTTTAATTTTTCCACTTTATAAATCATGGTTTAGTCATCTGTTTATTCCATTTGTATACGAATCTATACATATCTACTTGGCTTGGCATTGCCACTGGATTGTTACATTGCTTGATGATGTCATTTGGTAAAGAAATTGTGTTTTGATTTCTCTGATTTACATCCTCTCAACTCCCCCGTTTTTCTAAAAGCTTACCACAACTAAAAACACCATGCTCTTAAATTTCGTAGCTTTTGTGACATCCATTGCATCAAAATGCGACATATATTGGTTCAATTCCTATTATGTGTAACATACTTTGGTGTTATTCAACGTACTTAATCTGAATAAAAGTTTTATTTTAATGAAAGCTTTTTTTAGTTTTAGTTTATTTTTTAAAGAGTTTTTATTTTCTGTAGGTGCATCCAATGGTGGAGATTGGCAAGTGTTTTATGGAATCTCTTAATACCGAGCCTCATTTTGAAAACTTACATGTGGATGGTAAGGAAACAAAGCTCCCCTTAGTCAAGGACAACTCAGAAACTTGATGAAATCACACTTTTTGCAGGTTTTACACTTTGTTTTGAAGGATGCTTCTTCTGATATTCACCGAGCCAGTCGTTCTGAAGGGCAAGGGCATTTACGTCTTTTCGCAGGGTAGTGTGTAACAACCACGTCCCAAGTAATTTGGGGAATAGCGATTTCAGGGTGGAGTTTTAATGGGGAATAAATCTGCATGGACCAACTTGCAAATATGGGGTAAAAGGGATATAACCATCTCAAAACCCTCATTCCCTCATTTTATGCATTTGGAGGCTGGAGAAGTAGAGTCTGTAGAGAGCATGAGAGAGTGAGCTTTGGGTGCTCTTGGAAGGTTGAAGAGGTAGCAGCTTTGGAGAGGAGATTCTTTCACTACATCTTCAAGGTAATCATCTTCTTCCCAAACTTCTCAAGTATTGGTGAGTTTTATGGTTTAAGAACATTTGGGAATTTCATCCTTGTTTGATCTTTTTGAGTCTATTGTTGGGGAATGGAGGAAATTCTTATCTTGTGTTTCTTGGATTGAACCTCGTTGATTTGTGAGTCTCCAAAGAAGTTTTATGAGTTGTTCAATCAAAAACCACCATTAATGGTGTGTCTTCAAGATTCCTTCACCTATTGGATTAAGGGGTTTTAATAGATGGATTTCATTGGATTAAATGATGTTTTAATGTTTGGAAATTGAGGGGAAAAGTCTAGAACATCAAGTAACCCATTTTGGAGGCTTAAAATCGATTTGGGATGAGTTGGGATTGAGAAAGGGTGAGTTTTCGGCTGAAAATCGGGTGCAGATGCTCCGTGCGGTTCTTGGCGCAAGTGGACTAGCGCGAGCATCAGCGCCAAAGGCTGTCTGATAGATACTAAATTAATGAGAATAGGAATAGGCTAGCTTTTTATTGATAGTGGCCCGGTTCGAGAGGGACAAGGTCTCCGTTTACAAGAAAAGAGAAATATGAGTAACTTTCGATGATAACAATGATAAGCAAGCCTGTTATTTATACTATCCTATTCTTAGAATTAAGTATGGTAACTGCTAAAATCAAGGATGGTAATTGCTCCCTAATTTCTTGGTTAATCATCAATTATTTTGGCCTAGTGGATTTAGCCAATTCCCAAAAATAGAATTCAGCTGCCCCATATTGACAGCTGTGACCCGGTTCCTTTTCCTCGAGTACACCTTCAGTGGGTCTTTATCATTACTTCCCTCCTGGTAAAACGCCTTGTCCTCAAGGCGGAATGCAGGAAATTGCTTAACTACTAGATCATAAGTTTCCCACGTAGCTTCTTCGATGGGGCGATTACACCAAGAGACCAACAGTTCCAAGTTTAGGTGGCCAGCTTCATAAACCCAACGATGAGTGATGACATAACTTGGTTGCCAATCGATTTCCCAGTCTTTGGTGATGGGTAATGGTGTAGCTGGTACTGAAGAAAACGAGCCATGGGCAGGTTTAAGCATTGAGACATGGAAGACCGGGTGGATTTTAGCTTCGGATGGTAGTTCCAACTCATAGGCAACTGGGCCAACTGTTCGTTTAATACGATATGGTCCAAAAAACCTTGGGGATAGCTTCTCGTAGCGACGATTGGCCAGACTCTTTTGACGATAAGGTTGAATCTTCAAGAAGACATAGTCACCAACCTGAAACGTGAGTTCCCTTCGCTTCATGTTTGCTTGGTTTTTCATCCGGTCTTGGGCCTTTTGGAGGTTTTGTCGAAGAAGCTTCAACATATCATCCCTATCAATTAATTGTTGTTCCAGTTCTGCATTTTTGGTTTCCCCCACCACGTAAGGAAACAAAGAAGGAGGTTCCCTGCCATAAACAACCGAAAATGGGGTTGTACCGGTGGACGTGTGGCACCCGGTATTGTATGAATATTCGGCCCATGGTAAGAAAGTACTCCATTTGGTTGGTTGTTCGCTGGCGAAGCAGCGCAGGTAAGCTTCTAGGCAACTATTTAGCACTTCGGTTTGACCGTCCGTTTGAGGATGGTAACTTGTACTCAATTTTAGCTTGGTCTGACTTAATCCAAACAATTCTTGCCAAAAGTTGCTGAGGAAGACAACGTCTCGATCAGAAACGATAGAGCGGGGAAAACCATGTAATCTGATTATCTCTTTGCAAAATACCGTAGCTACTCCTTTGGCCGTGAATGGATGAGACAAACAGAGGAAGTGAGTGTATTTGCTTAGGCGATCTACTACGACTAAGATAGTATCGAAACGGTTTGATAGAGGTAAACCAACGATAAAGTCCATGGACATATCCTCCCAAATTTGGTTTGGGATGGGTAAGGGCTGAAGCAAACCGGCGGGAGACAGAGTTTGGTATTTCTGTTGTTGGCATATCACACATTGCTGTACAAAAATCCTCACATCCTGCTTCATCTTTGGCCAATAGTATCGAGAGGAAAGACATTTATAGGTTTTTAAAAAACCCTCATGACCACCGATTGGGGTATCATGTGCTTCTTGTAACAACTTAAGTCTGAGGGAAGATACCTCTGGTATTACCAAACGCCCTTGGTAAAACAAAAGCTGATTTGCAAGAGAGAAATCCGTGATGGACGAAGGATCCTCATTCAATTTGCTGATCAGGTCGCTTGTAAATGGATCGGTTTGCAACCCAGCTTTGATATCAGCCACCTCAACACAATAAGGGACAATGAGTGTCAGTAATTCTCCTGAGTGGGGTCGACGAGATAAGGCATCAGCCCCCTTGTTCTCTTTTCCGGCTTTGTGAATAATCAAAAAATCATAAGGCATGAGTTTAATAGCAATCTTTGCTGCTCGGTAGTGGAAATGCGCTGCTCCAATAAAAACTTCAGGGTATAATGATCGGTGCGGATGAGAAAATGCCGTCCAAGCAGGTAATGACTCCATTTTTGTACCGCCAGGACCAATGCCAGCAGCTCCCTATCGTAAGCCGATTTAAATCGGTTAGATGGGGAGAACCCCTTGCTAAAATAGGCCACAGGATGGTCCTCTTGTGATAATATTGCTCCTACGCCATCCGACGAAGCATCACACTCTATAATAAAGGGTTTCGAGAAATCGGGTAATCTCAAAACTGGTGTAGAATGCAAAGCTTGTTTCAAGTCATTAAAGGCTTTAAGAGCCTCTCCCGACCAACTAAACCCATCCTTCTTGGTCAATGCGGTGAGGGGTCGGGCTATGAGACCGCAATTACGAACAAAGCGCCTATAATACCCGGTCAACCCGAGGAAACCTCTCACTTCCTTTACTGATGAGGGTACGGGCCACGATCCAACTGCTGATATCTTCTCTTCCTCTACACTAACTCCTTTCGAGTTGACCACATGACCAAGGAATACAACTTGTTCTTGCCCAAAGCAGCATTTCGATAATTTGGCAAAAAACTGATTGTCATGAAGTAACTTTAGGGCCTGTTCCACATGAAGCTTGTGTTGTTCCATACTTGGGCTGTAAACTAGAATGTCGTCAAAGAACACAAGTATGAAATGTCGTAAGTAAGGACGAAATAGATCGTTCATGATAGCCTAAAATGTGGAGGGAGCATTAGTGAGACCAAAAGGCATGACCTTGAATTCGTAATGACCGAGTGAGTGCGAAAGGCTGTTTTTTCGATATCCGGGGCTGCCACTCTGATTTGAAAATAACCCGATCGCAAATCGAGTTTTGAAAACACCGTAGCACCATACAGTTCATCAAGTAACTCGTCAATATTGGGGATAGGGTATTTATCGGCTATAGTTATCTTGTTAAGGGCCCGGTAATCGATGCACATTCGCCAAGAATTGTCCTTCTTCCTCACTAGTAATACCGGGCTTGAGAAAGGGCTGGTACTCGGTTGGATAAAGCCAGCGGTTATTAACTGTTCCACTTGTTTCTCTATCTCATTTTTTTGGGAATGGGGATAACGGTACGGACGGATGTTAGGCGGGGTGGAGTTTGGCAAAAGTGGGATTGAATGGGTTTGTGATCTAACCGGGGGTAAATGTTGAGGTTCCTCAAAAACAGTGGTGTATTGGGTGAGAATGGGTTGTAGGGGGCTGGTATGCAGGGGGTAACGTCTGGGTCAATCGCTAGATGTTGGAAACTGGATGATTTTTGGGGGCCGGATGCGATGCCCTGTAGTTGGTACCGCTTCCCATCTATTGAGAAGATCATGAACAATTCTTTCCAGTTAGCTTGAACCGTATTTAATGTGGCTAACCATTGAATACCCAGAACTAGATCAGCTCCACCAAGAGAAAAAAGATGGAAATCCTGAGTGATCTTGAGGTCATTAATCTGTACAGGAAGATTTTTGCAGATTTGGCCACATCGAATTATATCCCCATTACCGATTTGAACACCGAAAGGCGCTACCGGTTGAGGAACCAACTTAAGTTCATTCACCAAGACATCAGAAATGAAATTGTGTGTAGAGCCACCATCTACTAAAATTAAAACTTTAGTAGAATGAATCATACCATGGACCTTCATTGTGGTACGATGTGACTTCCCCAGAATAGCATGTAAACTGATTTCAGCAGTTTCTTCCTGGTCAGTATCGAGGCTGGTTAGATCTGTTGTAGGTGATTCTTCAACATCCTCATCAGCTTCAAAAACCTTGAGAGTACCGGTTTTACAACGATGACCCGATCCATATTTATCGCCACATCTGAAGCATTCCCCTTTTAGGAATCGGTTTTGTTTCTCAGCTTCGGAAATTCAGAGAGTATTTCTTGGTTGGGTTGAGGTTTGGGTTGGGGTGAAAGTTGTTGGTTTGGGATCCGACTTGGAGGGATTCGAATTTGGGGTCCAAGAAGTACTTTTTCCGGGTCGGTGGGGGGTGAGTTTAGATTCAAACTCCAGAGCCAGACTCATGGCACTATATACCGTACGGGGCTTCTGAATTCGTACATCGGTTTTTAATTCATCTTTGAGGCCGTTTAGGAATACCCCTAAAAGGCAATGATCGGGCCAATTTGAAACCCGAGAGGATCTCTTGACGAACTCTTGCCGGTATTCTTGTACCGAACCAGTTTGTTTAATGCTACAAAGGAACTCATCCGGGTTCTAAAACTCTGCAGGGCCAAAGTTTCTGGTAAACGCTTGGACTAATTCTTCCCAAAAAGTGATTGGATGATCGCCAGAGAGCCATGAATAGAGGTCCAAGGCATCCCCTTCTAAGTGCATTGAAGCTATCACAACCTTCTCTGCATCTGGTATTTGATAATACCTGAAATATTTTTCGGCTTTCAGCAGCCACCCGCGAGGGTCTCCGCTGCTAAAAATCGGGAAATCGATTTTGTTATAGGGTCTATGTTGCTGTCGACTCCTCCAAGGACTTTCCCCCTCACCATTCTTGCTGCTGCTGGATAGTTCTCCTTCCTTCAGAGCTGCTATATCTTCCTTCATCGTTTCAATTGACTCCAATTTCGCGGCTATGGTAGCCAATTGAGCGGCGATGGGATCGGGTGGATTACTGCCGTCGCTATTCCGGGTTTGCACCATGTCGATTTCCCGACAATGGAACCAAATGATAGATACTAAATTAATAAGAATAGGAATAGGCTAGCTTTTTATTGATAGTGGTCCGGTTCGAGAGGGGCAAGGTCTCCGTTTACAAGAAAAGAGAAATATGAGTAACTTTCGATGATAACAATGATAAGCAAGCCTGTTATTTATACTATCCTATTCTTAGAATTAAGTATGGTAACTGCTAAAATCAAGGATGGTAATTGCTTCCTAATTTCTTGGTTAATCATCAATTATTTTGGCCTAGTGGATTTAGCCAATTCCCAAAAATAGAATTCAGCTGCCCCATATTGACAGCTGTGACCCGGTTCCTTTTCCTCGAGTACACCTTCAGTGGGTCTTTATCACTGTCCAGTGCTCCGCGCGGTTCTTGGCGCGAGCATCAGCGCCAAGCTCTGTCGCGTGTTTTTGACTCTTGTTTCGTGTACTGTTTAAGGCTAGGATTGTGGCATCATCTAAGGGTTGTTTTGGGGTTTATTAGGGATGTTTTGGGATGTAATTAGATGGTTTAACACCACTATTATGACGTCCAATTCAGGTCTTCGGTTTGAGCTAAAACGAGTTTCGGAGCGTGTGTCAATTTTGCTAAAGCACAGGTGAGTTCCCTTAACTCTTTTGTGCAAATGAAATGTTTTTCCTAAAGTTTTCATAACTGAATTTGGTATTGAGCATGATGACATGATTATACACTATGAAAAAGCTTTGTTATTACATGAGAATTTTGCCTGCTTATTGTGATGATTCTAAGTCTTGCCATGTTCACACGATACAGTAAATGACATATTTTAAGTGCTTACCAGGTATGTATTTGGTAAAAGATCACTTAGTGTAAATTAGGTTTTTGTTATGTATAAATGAATTTTTAATACTGGGAGTTGTGAGTAGGTTGTTGCCAATCTCAAATCCACAACTTATCTATACCCCATGAAACTGGTCCCTTTATTTAAACTTGTATCTTCATTTACCACTTGTACCTTCATATAAGCTTATATAATAAAGTTTACATAATGTTTAGGATGCTAGCATTTAAAGGATGAGATCCCAGTTGTTGATAAAAGATACCGATGCATCCACAAATGACATTGGATGTTTTTTGAAACATTCAAAACAGATTGCTGCTTTGGTAGGTATGTTTTAATACGAAGGTTTTCATATCACTCCAATTGCCATTTTCACATAATATTTTTTATTAGTTGTTTTGATTAGAAAACAACCCCACTATTTTACATTTACTTGGTGCTTAAAGAATGTTATCGGACGAAATATTAAGGTTCTCATTTTATTTACTTTGTAACTTTTACGTACGTACAAAAGACTAACCTTGTGATGTATTGATAGTGATGTATTTGTAGATCAATGCTTGGTGTTCCAACTTCATCCATTGTGATGTTGTCAACTTCATACTCTCATCTCCACAACCACCATAACCTTCAATCCATTCCATAATTTAATTAACCAGAATATGATGATTCTAAAAATATACATAAATGCTTCTTCCTAACTCTAATCAGGCATCAAAAGATGGCAGTAAAGATTTATCTGAAAAAACTTTTACCTTTATTATTTTTCCAAGTTTCAAATCCCTCTATTCTTTCTTGAGCAGAAAGGTGAGGGTTCATCTTTCTATTTTCTAATGTAAAGTCTCATTCCGTTGTACGGTTTAATGCATTTTGTTGTTATCTGGTATCAGATTCAGTGGATCTGGGAGCTTTTTATTCATCCGAGCAACACCTGTGCTCGATTGTGCTCTACTGAAGTGTTGTGCTCAGTGGTTGTGGTGCCATCAGAGGTTGAAATTTTTATCTTCAATGTTATACTTATATTTAGTTTGTTTGTTTGGTCACAAATTTCACCGTTAGTGTGAAATATTAGAAGATCGAGTTTTAATTATTGATTGTATAAAGAACTACTGAGATACCGAGCTAAACCGTTTGATCTGAACTAATAAAACCAGAAAATCAGAAAACCAAGTTTTTTAAACTCTTGGTACAATTTTGAATTTTAGGTACCCACGGGTGCTTTTTTCTATGTGTACAAGTTTTTTAAACTCTTTGATCAAAAAGGTTGATTATTGGCAACCATGATCGGGATATATAGAACCCGCCCTTAGGAACCACAGTTGATGAAACATTTTAGAGTTGACTTAACGTCCGAGGCTAGCGGAAGGATTCAAGCCTATCTCCCACATGATTCGAACTTCAACAAGTTGTATATTTGAAAAAAATAGTAGCTCAACCCCTTTGTCAAACTCGAGAGCTTTTCATTTTTCATTTATGATAAAATTTCATACCTTGCTCACCCCATGCATTGCACGAGTACACTAATAGTATATATATATATAGTGTTAGGTTCATTTGAGAAGTCTAAATATTTTGAGAAATAGAGAAGTGATCGTGACTCTTCGATTAAATGCGCTGATTTTGAACACGGAAGGGTATTTTGGTAATTAGTCATCCCGTTTACAAAAACACGGGCTGAATTCATATATGAATCTGTGTGATTCACATATGAACTATACGTTCATATATGAACCTTTGTAATTCACATATGAACTCTTTATAACTAATTCATATATGAATCTTGTGATTCATATATGAACCTTTGTGTTTCATATATGAAACTAATTAATTGTAGGTTCATATATGAATCAGTTGAACCAATTAACTGATTCATATATGAATCTTTGTGTTCATATATGAACCTTTGTAATTTACATATAAACTTTTTTTAACTAATTCATATATGAACCTTAATGATTTATATATGAATTTTTTTAACTAATTCTCATATGAACAAATTAACTGATTCATATATGAATCACAAAGATTCATATATGAATTAGTTAAAAATATTTTATATGTGAATTACAAAGGTTCATATATGAACACAAAGGTTCATATATGAATCACACAAATTCATATATGAACTTGTCCCGCGTATTTTTTACGAAACTACCCTAAATACCCCTGAGCGTCGTTTATTAATTAATGTGGACGCGCACATTAATCAGGTGTAACACGAATTTCTTGACCGTGGATTATTTAATCCAATGAATATGATCACTTCTCTATTTCTCAAAATATTTAGACTTCTCAATTGAATCTTTCCCTATATCTATATCTATATATCTATATATATAAGTATGAATACGATGTAGTTTTGCTTTTTTACTAATCTAGTCCTTGATGGTTTTAAATAAAATGACACGCGTACATAAATTAACACATGAATCATTCCTTTGTTATTGATCTTGACATGTAAATGTGTGTTGTGTAACTTGGGATTAATTTGAACATCGGGAGCAAGTTATTAGTAGTCTTAGGCATTGTTTGGCAAAAAAAAAACTAGCTTATTTTTGGGGTACATGTTTGGATGACCATAAGCTAGCTTTTTTGAAAAGCTACTTGGAATAGCTTATGAGTAGTTTTTTGTAAATATTCCAATTATGCCCTCATTAATATTAATTATTATTTATTAACTATTTTTTTAATATGTTCTTTTTGGTCATTTAAATGCTTATAAGCTACTTTTTGCCAAACGTGACTTTTTTCATCAGCTACCAGCTAGCTTATGAGTCATTAGCTTATCAGCTACCAGCTAGCTTATAAGTCATAAGCTAGCTTATCAACTAGTTTGCCAAACATAGCCTTAGGCATAATACCAACAACATAAAAGAAAATCAAGGTTTGTCAAAAAAAAGAAAAAAAGAAAATCAAGGTGTCAAAGTGTAACTGTTTGAAAGTAAGAGGACTAGTTGGTTATTTGAAGGGATTGCATGTTAAAACGATTTAGAAGTCAAATGTTGTTTTATATTTAAATGTTTTAAATCTCAGTCAATAAACTTGATTCTAGACCAAATTGGCTCAAAATTGAAATAAACTCAAAGCATAGGTTATGTTCATGATCTTATTATTCGATTTTGATTTATCTAATTTAGTATCAATCTCAAGTCTAACTGTGATGATATTAATTAATGGATTAGAGCATCCACAACAATTTTAATAAAATTTCAAGACAATTTCTAAAGTGTCACGTCAGTACCACAATTATCTTGAAATTATCCTCTACAACAATGAAATTTCAACCACTTTCTAAAGCGACACCTCATCATAAAAAACTATATTTTAAAAATTAACATCATCGTTTATATCATCAAATTGACGAATATAAATATGACGTTCATCTTCGACGATCATGTTGTGCATTATTATACATGCTCTCATTATTTCTTTACACCACATACGAGATGACACACATATAATAACGAAACGTGATTTGAGTACCCCAACAATGAGCGAACCACAACGGAGATCGTACGAACATCAACTTGAAGAACTTATAAACGAACAATGATGTGTTTTTATGTATTAAGTTTGTATTTTTTAATATATAATTTATTTTCAAAGGTCTTACGACACGTGAAAATCATGTAACATTAATGTCACTTCAATTAGATAATATAGATTACAAGACCATTTTTCTATAATATAGGTGTATAATTTTTAAAAGATTATATTTAAAAATAAAATACAAGTTTGACTTGAAAATAAAAGGTAGATCTCGATTACCTATTGTGCGGGGCATTGCCATTTGTATTGTCATTTAGGGTGCGTTTGGTACACATGACAGGACAGGATAAAACAGAACAGAGATCATTGTTCTATGTTTGGCATAATTTTTATGTGGAACAGACAAGAACATAGTGGAACAAGCCTGTTCACCCCCATCCCATGGAACAAACTGGAACAAGGTGGAACAGACTTATGTTTTACCAATATAACCTCAAAATAAAATCAAATTTTCTTATAAAACATCAAATACACGTTCTAATTTATTTTTTATTTATTCTTTAAATGTTATTTATTTGTATTTTGTCTAATGTTATTTGTTATGTTTTGTCTAGTTCTGTCTACCAAACGCTGAACAGCTGTTCTGTTCTGTGGTGTCCCGTCTTGTTCTGTTATATCCTATCTACGTGCCAAACGCACTCTTATAGTTACCTTTTATTCTATCTATCCAAAATAAATCTCTACTTTAAAAAAAATGTATATTTTTACATTTTATAATTATGAGATGAATAATTTTTCTCGCTCCATTGTTAAGTGTAATATTATGTTTTTAATAATTAATAAGTGTAAAAATTACATATTATTAAAACTAGGTAACAGCAACGCGCCTAGCGCGGTGAATACAAATATTATTATAAAAATTAATACACGTTACTAAAAAAGTTGATTTATAAACAGTTGTTATCTTACTAAAAAAACCATAATTTATTAAGCTATGTATTGTTAGTTTACTAAAAGAAATAATACAAACATTGGTATAGATCTTACTAAAAAAATAAAATAATTTAAAAGTTTTGATTTATAATCATTGTTAACTTATTAATAAAAACAAAAATTAAATAAATAAAAAATATATATTATTAAATTAAATTTTGATTTATAAGTATTGTTAGTTTATTCATAAAAATGTAATAAACAAAAACATACATATTAAAAATATTTTTATTTTATAAGCATTGTTAGCCTACTAAAAAATAAAAAAATATAACATATTAAAATAAGTATTTGATCTATATTGATTGTTATCCATGTTATAAAATTATAAAATAAAAAATGATTTTTTTTGTAATTAAGGAAACATTTAATGTATGCTTATATTTAAAATAAATCAAAATTGTAGAAAAATAGATAAATGGCCATGGAGGCCTCTTCTTAACTCACTCTAATACATTCTCCTTTATATATATATATATATATATATATATATATATATATATATTGAAGTTTTGATTTATAAGTATTGTTAGCTTATCAATAAAAATGTAAATAAACAAAAACATACAATATTAAAAATATTTATATTTAATAAACATTGTTAGCCTACTAAAGGATAAAAAAATATAACATATTAAAATAAGTATTTGATTTATATTGATTGTTATCCATGTTATAAAATTATAAAATAAAAAATGAAAAGTTTTTGTAATTAATGAGAACATTTAATGTATGCTTATATTTAAAATAAATCAAAATTGTAGAAAAATAGATAAATGGCCATGGAGGTCTCTCCTTAACTCACCCTCATACATTCTCCTTTATATATATATTAGGTTCGAACCGTGTATTACACGGAGTAATTTAAAAAAATTAAATCATTCCAGAAAACTTATCTTACAGATATGAATGATCATCGAAAGTACGATGCTACTTTTCCAAGTTTTTTTTCCCTTAAGAGTTGTTTTTTTTTCAGCTGGTTACAAAATGTCCTTGTTTTAGGCAGTTTTCACAAAGCATGTTTTACAAAAAATTAATAAAAAGTATGAATAATGTAACGTCCCAAAAATCCAACACGACAAACATAGCATTACAGCATAAGATTTACAAAACTGGGTCCCAGAATTTCATTACAACAATCTAAAACTTAGGTTGGCGGAAACAACCTATACACAACTGAGAATAATCTAACTTCTACAAGAGGCACTTGCACTGTTTCTAGCTGCATCTGTACTCTATCATGCTCTTGCTCATTTATCCGAGCCTTCTATTAATCGCTTACCTGGAAATGTTTTAGTTTTGAAAAGTAAGATTTAGACCATGAGGTCTAGTGAGTTCCCTCCATAATCGGTGTACATCATCATTATAAAATCATTTTTATAAAACAGTTCACATTCTTCACATAAACATCATTCATGGTGCTGCACAGTGTAATGGATCTCATAAACATTTCGCGATCGGGGCCCCAGCAGACTCCCCTCTCGCCCGAGTAGGAAGAAAACGAATTTCCTCCTACAAGCTCATCACATATCCGAGTAGGAAGGAAATGAATTCCATCCTACAAGCTTCTCACATTAGCCCAAGGGATCATCGGATCCCGAGGTCTTCAGATCCCACTGTGCAGACCGACTCCACATACATACACATAGCTCATCATGATCATAAAACATGAAATTCCTAAAACACTTTACAATTCATTTCATCTTGCTGAATAATCTTTTCAGTAGAACATACTTTTCATGGAAAAACGTTCGTAAAAGCTTGTAAATAAATCATGCTCATAAACATGCCCTGATCAGTAAAATATTAACTTACATTCACGTAAAAAAAATCATGTAAAATGACATGGCATTTCCACATAATCACTTTCTTTGGAAAACACGTAAGATCACGTATTTTAGTTAGAAAAACTCACCTGATGCGTTTAATATCTTTTCTTACTTCGCTTCTGGCTTTCAATCGGTCTACCTGAGGAATAGATGAGATATAAACTACTCAGATGCCTAACCAACAGTCCAGACACCACTCGGATTCGACTTACCGGACATCTGCCACTTTCCGGGTACTACTTTCCGGACAACCACACTTACCGGACAACCTTACTTACCGGACAACCTTACTTACCGGACAATCACTTACCGGACACTACTTACCGGACATTCACACTTTCCGGACAACCCTTTACCGGACAACTACTCATCCGGATAGCCTTCTTATCCAGACAGTTTCCTCCTCCGGAAACCTTCAAGTTGGACAACGTGTCCGGACGCCCACAAGCTTTCCGGACGCCGACTCAGAACCCTATTTGGGACCGAAATTCTCAGAAAAACTCATAATCCGAGGAATTTAGATTAGCAACAATATTCTGATTACTAAGCTCTATTAGTACTGAACTCTTAGTTGCCTAAAAACGCATTTGAGACACCTAATTTCTTCCATAAAGTCTCAAGCTCAACTTTTAAACAAAAACCCCAAAATACCTAACTTAGCAACATTTTCACATATTAGGGATGAAGAGAAACGATTACCTGATTGATTTAGGATGATGAAAACTTTCCTTTTCTCCCAATTAACTTGGAAACTCTTTCTTCTTTCTTGCTTCACCTCTCTTTCTTCCTCCTTGCTCTTTCTCACTTTCTTCCTTCTTATTCTTTCCCCCTTTCTTTCTATTTCAGCCGCACACCACCATAAGAACCCCATAATACTGATTTCTAAGAAATGGTGCCCTAAGGGTTTGGGCTCATTTTATACTTCTCAAAATTTGCTAATAGGTCCCTCAAGTCCAACTTTCAATGCTTAGACTTCGACCACCAAACTTTCACATTTTCCATAAAAAAACCCGGTTGTTACAACACTCCCCCTTAAGAGAATTTCGTCATCGGAATTCCTCATTGGAAATTATGCGGGTAACTTTTCTTCACCAAAACTGACATTTCCCTAAAGTAATGCCACTTCTGACTCAGTCGACCACCTCATTAAATGTCAGGATCGATTCTTAACAAGAATTAAACTTCTTAGAAACAGAATTTAGAGAATCTTGCGGAATAGAACTCTAAATCAATTAAAGAACAATCAATAGAAATTCAATAAACTGTATATATATCAAACAGTTATAACTCACAAGTTTTACACCAAAACCTCAATCTTGTTGAACAGGCTCAACAAGACGATTTCTACTTCTCTAGAAATAGGATCTATGATCTTGAGGTTAATTCACTCTTGAATATCGAATTCTGTATATTATCTATCTTCCTTTTTCGTTTATATCCTAATAGCTATCTATCAATACTATTTATACAAAAGTAATTACAAGATAACCATAAAAAGTAAATTGATCTTCTGAATCTTCGTTAAACATATCTTGATCATTTCCTTCTTTGTCTCCAAAAGCATCGCATACCAAACTTATCAACTCAGCAGTATTAATGATGATTTGGCTCAGCAGCATTAACAACCTTCAGCAGTATTAATCTTCACAGTCTTCAAGCAGTAGTAACTCAGCTCAGCAGTACTAACCATGTCTAGCAGTAGTAATTTGGTCTAGCAGCACTAACTTCATCTAGCAGCATTAACTTCATCTAGCAGCAGTAACCTTGCCCAGCAGTAGTAACGAAGAACTGGCAGTAGTAATGAAGACTTAGCAGTACTAACTATACTTAGCATATCTTCAGTTCCCAACAATCTCCCCCTAACTTGACTTTTAGGAAAAGAAGTCAAGTTCTTCAGATGATGCTTCCAAAACTTAGTCATCATGTACACACAGATTAGGACTTAGGCCTAGACTCTGATTGAGAATCCTCTTTACCAAGAATCTACCCATTGCTGAATCCTTGTTGCAGGTCAGCTTAGTGTGTAACATTCCTTGCAGCCTCTTCATGCTGTGATTGTATATTTCATCTACAAGATAGTATTCTTGAGTTGCAGAGTCAAGGGAGATGACATATACTCCACAGTTTTCATAGAGCATCCAGTTGGTAATGACTTGAAACTGTGTGTTTAACCTATGCTGAATTGCTTCAGGTTTGAACATTTGGCACAAGAATTCAAGTACCATTTTAGAAATTGACATCCCTGGCTCAGTCAGCATGTTTCCATATATCTTCATCCCAACTTTGAACATCTCTTCTAAGTCTGATCTTGAGCAAGTTCTGACAATTTTTCCCCAAGTAGAAAATACTTCAAATTTTCCATCAGCTCTTTTTATCCTAATGAACTCCTTTCTACCATCTTTCAAAGTGTCCCAAAAGATGATTTCAGGGGCCTTAGATGATATTGGTTCAGCCTGAAGTGGAATTGGGTTAGAGTCAACACTGGTAATGTACAAGTCACATTGGGCATCCGTTTGTGATTGCACATTGCCTGATTGCCCTGATGGAGTTGCCACTTCTTCTTCAGCAACTTTTCCATCAGATTTCACTGTTTCCTCCTGGGCCTCTTCTGCAGATGACTCCACCCTTGGCTTCTTTTCATTTTTCTTCTTTGAAGTTATGGGCTGGGTTCTTGGTCTTTTCTTGGACATCATCTTGGTTCTTTTAAGAGTTTTGACAGCCTCAGGAGTTGGTTCAGCTGCTTTAAGTTTTTCAGCAGCAATAACCATTTCTGCTGCTATGGCTGTTACTGCTTCTCTTAGTACATGTAGTGATGCTGCTTCAATACAGTTCTTTACAATCCAGTAAATTTCTTCATCTATTTCAGCTTGAGATGTAGTTACTGCTTCCTGCTCAGTTTCTGCTGCTTTGACTGTTTGGCCTTCAGCAGCATTAACTGTTTCTGCTGCTTGTTCAAACTCAGCAGCATTAACAGTTTCTGCTGCTGTGGTTTCTGCTGCTGTGGTTTCTGCTGCTTTGGTTTCTTTAACACACTCTTCCCCCTTTTTTGTCTCACTGGACTCCCCCTTAAACTGTGCATAGTCCATTTCCATCTCAGTCTCTATGTGAGCAGTCTCCCCCTCAATTTGTGGACCCTTCAGTTTCAGTTCTGCTTCTGACTCTGACTCCCCCTTTTTGGGAGCATCATCAGTTGAGGTTCTCCTTCTTAGCACAAACCTTGCCTTTTTCTTTTTGTTCAGCAACTTGGTGACCATCTTTTTGAGCTTCTCAATTTGAGACTGTTGGTAGGTGACCACAGTCTTAAGTTGCTCAATCTCTTTCTTTTGTGCCATGACATCCAAGTTGATATTCCCTAAGGTTTCCATCAATTCCTCATAGTTATATCTATCCTCACCTTGTTTAGAAGTATTTACCTTCTTTAAAGGATCCTTGGAAGTTTCAGCAGAAGCCTTCTGCCTAGCAGAAGCACTACCTGCCCCCTTGGTTTCTTGGCACCTGGGTCCTCCTAATGATTTCTCATTTAGAGTTGCCATGGGGAAGGTCTTATTTATGTTACCACTGTCCTTCTCTGTGCTAGCAGAAGTAGTGGCAGCCTTAGCACCCATATGGTCATCCTTCTCCTTAGAGACCACCTTCTTGAGGTTGGGAGACACCCCTGTGGTTTCCCTGTTGATATTCTCAATTGGAGAATGCTCCAATTGAGGGCTTAAAGGCGTAGGGCTTTGAGTAGGTACAACAAGGGAAGGAGCCTTGTGCACCTTTCTTCTTTGAAACCTTTTGGTGATTGTGGGAGTGGGCTGTTCAAGAATGGACTGTGGGATGTCTTTTGAGATGGAAGGTTGGGATTGGTCATCAGTGGGTTGATCTAATGAGGGCCTTGATCCTGATGCCATACCTTCAGAGGGGTGGGACACAACCATCATTGTGGAGAACAATGGTGTGTCAACTCCTTCCGAGTCCCTAGGAAGTCTTTTCATATTTGAAAAAACCTTCCCTTTAGGGGATTTGGGTACATATACCTCAGTAAACTGAGGTAAGTCCATCAATTCCTTGTTAAGAACTTCTTGCACAAACCTTGGATACATGAAAAAGGTCTTTTTGGATTCCAAGTTTGATACAAGATCATTAAAGATCATTGCTGAGAAATTGTACTTTCTGGCAGTGGATAAGCAGACCAAGGCATATGCAATGGGACTGCTGAACTCACTCCATCCAGTAGTTTTCTTGGAAATACAGTGCATCAGGGTATGAACAAGAAATCTCCATTGGTTGAAAAATTTTGACTTGTAGAATTTAAAAACACCAATGGGACCTTCATACCCCATTCTTTGTAAAGTAGAAAAGAGTTCTTCATTAGGAATAGAAGTTATACCTGAAGCATCATTCAACTGAAGGGAGATGCGAATAACCTCTTCAGTGACTTTCAAGGGTTTATCACAAACCCTTGTTCGAATGGTTTTCTGCCCTTCTTCAACACTAACAGTGGCATTCTCCCAAAATTGTTTCTGATGTTCGATATAGATTGTTGGGCTCACTGTGAGTGCATAGGAGATGTGCGAGGATTTTAGAAAATCGACAATATCGTGGAATCCCGCAGCTTGTTTCGGCTTCTGAAGCATGGCTATTTCATTGTGCTCATCCACAAACTCCATGATGCCTAAGGATTCTTGAAAGAAAAGCACAGAGATTCTGGGGAGTCTAGGTTAGAACGAGAGAGAAGAAGTAAATGCGAAGAGTCGTTATGAACATGGGCGGGCAAACAGGGGTATTTATATGCCCTAGATTATCAGAAGCAGTATTAACTACCTCGCAGTATTAACTACCGAGCAGTATTAACTGCCAAGCAGTATTAACTGCCAAGCAGTATTAACTACCTAGCAGTATGAACTACCGAGCAGTATTAACTACCTAGCAGTATTAACTACCTAGCAGTATTAACTACCAAGCAGTATTAACTACCGAGCAGTATTAACTGCCAAGCAGTATTAACTGCCAAGCAGTATTAACTACCTAGCAGTATTAACTACCGAGCAGTATTAACTACCTAGCAGTATTAACTACCTAGCAGTATTAACTACCAAGCAGTATTAACTACCGAGCAGTATTAACTCCACTAGCAGTATTAAATGCACTAGCAGTATTAACTACTGAGCAGTATTAACTACTGAGCAGTATTAACGACCAAGCAGTATTAACTACACTAGCAGTATTAAATGCACTAGCAGTATTAACTACTGAGCAGTATTAACTACTGAGCAGTAGTAACTGCACAAGCAGTAGTAACGAAGAACTGGCAGTAGTAATGAAGACTTAGCAGTACTAACTATACTTAGCATATCTTCAGTTCCCAACATTAAATTCGAAACATGGAACATTGGGTGCGTTCCCTTCAGTTCTTACGGTACTCTAACTCACATGCTACTGTTCCTATTCGATCGGTCTTAACGATAGTAGATTAAATAAGGCTTCTCACGCATCTTTACTTCCTTTAAGGAGGAACTTGGCGGATCCCCCGCTACAACACGAGATTCATTTACGAAGAAACAATCACTCACTTGACAGCTTGGCACAAGGCCAACCCTGTCCATCCCGACAGCTTATAACCCCGAGTTCCTTCATCGTATCACAACTCACAACCCTGCACCACCCAACAATCGCATATGCAGAACATTTCCCTTTCTCGGACCACCTAGACCACAGTTCGACAGTCATCTCACATCCTCACTACTTCACCACCCCATACTTATACGTAGCTAAGAGTAGTAACCTCCAAACCCATCGTTGAAGTGTTCACCTACTCAAATTAAACTTATCCTGAAACACATCAATTTCTCTCTGATTGCCACGTTCGTTCAGTCATATAAAACATAACTCCGGTTATCCTCACTCCACTGGGAGGGGTAACCATGGTCACACCATACTATTCTCACTACCTTAATCACTGCACGACCAATTCGTTTAAACATTTCACGCAAAGTCACTAACTTAACTCATTCAGTTGTCTTATCCACTTCTTTCCTGCACAAAATCATACACAATTCCCTTCCTCAATACTCTTTCCAAAAGCTCGCACACTTATCAATGACAATCTACACAACACTGCACCTTTCGGCATTACTGTCAAGTTTACTACTTCCAATTTACTTACTTATTCCGACATACTATCTTCACCTCCCCACGTTAGCGTGGAGCACTGCCCACCAAACATTACTTGCCCCTCTCTCCCGACCTTTCCACATGCTGATATCACTTTCTCATTACTTACATAACCAAACAGTTGCACCAAGATCCTAAATTAAGGCATTCAACCAAGTCGTTTTGAAACGACACTAGTGTTCGACGTCACTACACATTCTTTAAGGATTTCACATCTATTCCACCACACTTTGACTAACACACCCATCATCTTCTTTAAACTTCCAATGATCCCAAAATATGCTTACTTAGCGACTCTTACAATTAACAACACTTGGTTTCTCCTTTGGGTAACCACCCACCATGTTAGTCCCAGATGGCTTAACAAGTATTGTGGAAGGGGGGGGGGGGGGGGTTGAATACAATACTCAAAATTTTCACAATTTTAATTCTATTATTGAAAAACTTTCAACAAGAATTACACATAGAAACTAAAGACTGTTGCGGAAAAGAACAGATAAACTATTCTAACAATCTTTCACAAAGTATACTAAACAAAACAACTTAGAACACTTAGAACAAAGCTAACAAAGCTATAAAGTTATTAAGCAATATGGAGAATTCTTGCACTGAGAGAGATTTCCAGAAAGCGTGGCTTGCATAGGAACATCTTCTTCCTTTTATAGTGTGAAAAGTGTGATAAGCATTAAATGCTTGGGACACTTGTCATCAGGAGATTTGCTTGAAGATGTTGACTTCTGAAAAGTTGATATGTCTTTATCACCTTTTTCTTGGTACTAGGTATAGAAACCATGCTGAAAGGGACTTTAACTGAAAATGGATAAAACGACAAATAGTCACTTTTATCTGGCAAATGATATTGTCTTTTGAAAGCCGTTGTGAATTCTTCCCAAGTAAAAGTAGAGTATACATCAGATCCTCTAGAGGCAATGAGAGCTTCCCACCAGTATAGAGCATCTGCTTTTGTTAGTCCCAGATGGCTATAACAAGAATTGTAGAAGGGGGGGGGGGGGTTGAATACAATACTCAAAAATTTCACAATTTTAATTCTATTATTGAAAAACTTTCAACAAGAATTACACATAGAAAACTTAAGACTGTTGCGGAAAAGAACAGATAAACTATTCTAACAATCTTGCACAAAGTATACTAACAACAACAACTAAGAACACTTAGAACAAAGCTATCAAGTTTTAGAGTTGTATGGAAATTTCTTGCACTGAGAGAGATATCCAGAAAGCGTAATTTGCATGGAGGAGTCTTCTTCCTTTTATAGTGAAGGTAAGGTACTGAGCATTAAATGCTTAGTACGAATATCCTTCAGTTACTTGTAACATACCAAAGGACTTCTGAAAAGTACCAGTGGACTTCTAAAAAGCTGATAAGTCACCATCACCTTTTTCTTGAAACAAGGAATAGAAACCATGCTGAAAGGACATCTTCTAAAAAGATAATAAGACAAAAGGTTACTTTTGCCTGTAAGCAGATTTTGTCCCGAAGTAAATGATCTTCTTGATGAGTACTCCAAGACAATATCACCAGAGGAATTCCACCGATAATATTGTCAAGGTTTTAAGAACCATCTGTAAGGAGAATCATTTTCACAAAGATCCCACCGATTTAAGTATCTCATCGGTGGGATGATGTCCACCGATTCCTTAAGAACACTTCGGTGGAAGATGTCCACCGATTTTTGATGTCTTTATCGGTGGAGATGAATGTCCACCGATTTTTGATGTCTTCATCGGTGGAGAGGAGGTCCACCGAAATGTGAGGACAAATTCGGTGGACAATGACTTGTTGTGTTTGTTGAGAAGAGTCTTCTATTTTCCACAAGTAGAGAGTCTTCAAGCTTGGTTTCGGTTGATCTTCGACTTCACCGAACAATTGCTATTTTGTACAAGTCATTCAAAGAACCAAACTAAAATATTCTAAGTAGGATTTTAGGGAAAACATCGGTGAGTCAATTTCAAATCTTTGGTGACCCAACAATCTCCCCCTATTTGAATTTGAGCTCATTTCTTAGAATATTTAGGAGTATGAAAAATTAAAATGCATTTTGACCCTTTTTACTCTTTTTGGGTTCTTTTCACATAGACCATTCTTTTTGTTCTTTTTGATCTTTTTCTTTTGTATGAGTATGTATACTATGTACAATATATAAATAAATAAATGAAAGTAAAGTTTTGTACCGAAAGTAAATTCAAATAGAAGGGTACTTGTATTAAGATAAGTTTTCTCGTACATTTATCAAAATGAGAAACAACCTTTTACAAGTACCTATTGATAGTGAGAGCCTATTTCTCGGTGGTTTGTTTGCGCTTGATTTCTTCCAACACATTTCGGAAGAAAGGTTGAGCTTCGGGAATGTTTGGAAATAGGTTGGTGATGCCTTGAAGAAACAGAGTGTCGGCTATGGCAATTTGTGAAAATCTGAAGAAAGCACGACGACCGTAACCATCATTGAAGAACAGCCCGGGAATCGGTGAGAGGCTCAAAGTCGTAGTAGGATATGGCACCGAAGTAGGGAGGGAAAGATTTAAGTTGCTCACATTTGGAATCTTCCCTTCCGTTGCCATTTCTTTGAACACCTTGTCGGTAGGATTCTTGACTTTGGGAAGACGGATTTCTTCTTTCATCGATTGAAGTTTCGCCCTTTCATCGGAGGAAAGGATGATGTTGTGTTTTCTTTTAATCTCCTTCATCCTTTCCATCAATCCTTCAATGCATTTGATAAAAGTGTCTTTCTTCGGGTTTGCACTTTGGACAAGATGCTGAGAGATCTCATACCATTCGGTGAGGCCGAGATTTTTGAGATGAACATCTGTTAAACTTTTCAGCGAACCATCATCTATGTTGATGATCAGCGTGATATCCTTCGGCTTGACTTTGGAAGTAGCAATTTTAACATTTGAGATTTGGGCTCTGCTACTTCGGTGGTGCATGGTCTTCTTATACCAACTTATTTCGTCATTCTTTTCTTCTTCAATGGCACTTAGTACCGATTTCTGTATTTCGATGGCATCGGTGGATTTTGCTTTTGCGCCTTCTTCTTCGGCAGCTTTCAGAGAGAGGGCTTTATATTTATCTAAAGAAATTTGAGCAAGTTTAGCTTCCTCAAGTTCCTGAGGAGAAAGGCCGAGATCGGTGGTGGTTGCTTGGGATGGAGGTTTGAGTTTAAGAGTTTCAGCACCTTCAGGTCGGGCCCCATACTTAGCCAAATCCTTCTTCTTCTTTTCTTCTATTGCCAATTCTTCTGCCGAAATGACTTCCTTGACTTTGATTTTGGGAGCTTTGCTAGATTGATCCCCCTCAGTTGATGCATTAGGTTCCACGGCCGATGGAGACTTGATCGGTGTAGAGATAGATTCGGTGGAACCTGTATGTGTCGGTGGTGAGGAGGTTTTTGGTGGAGGCTTGTTGCTGATAGATTTCTTGAGAGAGGGTAGTTTCGGTGGAGCAACGGTTTTCTCCCCCTCAGCAGCAGCCAAAACCTTAAAACCCAACTGTGTAAATACACTGTCAAACTTTGAGTGAAGAAAATCCATGCTTGTAGTGGTGGCATCGGGGATTAGGGAAAAATCACCCAAGTCCATTTCCCATTCGGATTTTGTCGGCATGTTTTCGGTGGTAGAAGCAATGGATAAGGAGTCCACTTTCGAAGACAGGGAAACAAGGGCATTATTTAAGGGCTGAAGTGCATCGGCAAAGGCATCCGCAAGTAATTGTGGCAACTGGGACTCTAGCACCGAGATTCTAGAGTTGGCCTGAGAAATTAAGGAAATGGTGGATTGTAGAAAAGCAGATGGCCGACCAATGCTTGTAGAGGAGTGACCACCGATTTATGGGAAAGAGTATTGTAGGCGTAGTGGATCTATTTCCGTGTTGAGAGTGGGAAGGTAAGTTGACAACTCATCGGAATAGAGAACTCTTGGTGGAGGAGAAGCTGTTCTATTTGATGTTGGCGATCGTTGTGGGGTAGGCGATCGGTGTGGAGTAGGAGACCGCCGGGGAGATACTTGAGCTTTCGGGGAGGGAGGCTCGGTGGGATTTTCCTCGGTGGACGGGATGGTTCGGGGAGAACCAGTGTCCTCCAAAAGAAAATCAAAGAAATCACTTGGGGGGGGGGGGATTTAATGAGGGGGAACCCTGATTGGGTGGTGCATCTTCTTCAATCATAAACTGATTGGGTGAAAGGCCGTGAAGTGACAAATCAATTCCTTCGGGGGGAGAGACCCCGAAGTCATCTCTTTTACCCGAAGAGGTGGGTGAAGAGGCAAAAGATGGGAGCTCCATTTCTACAACTGTGGTCTTTTGAGAGACCGCAGAGGAGTCGGCTGTGGGTGTAACAAACTCCCGAGGATGGGATTGTTCGGTCAAAGGTACCCGAGATCTTTTTAGAGAAGACTTCGGGGGGGATGACGAGTGCCTCCGCTTAGAAGGTTTGCGGACCGGGGAAGCCACCGATGGTTTTATCGGTGACGTAGTCCTAAAATCGGTGGCGGAGGTGTCGGGGGCCCTTGATTTTTTCTTTAGTGCGCCCCCCGACTTAACTCGGGATTTGGGAGAAGGGGCCACTACAGTTGGAGTGATCTCAGAAATTTCCGGGTGTTTAAATCCGGGAATTTCCGTATCACCCCAATGTAGACCGGGAGAGTGAGCGAGTGAAATCATACCTTGTCGTAGAGGGCGATCGGTGGCGAGAGGTCCGACATTTAAAGTTTTGAGACCAACGACCGGGGAAGACCAATCATAAGTGAATCGGGGCGATTGAGATTTTCGATCGGTCTCCAACTCCTTGTTAAGTTTGTGCTGAATGATCATCGAGATGAAACGCGGATAGGCAACATGGCATTTCTTGGGGTGCTTAATCACTTCGATGAGTTCAGTAAAGAAGTATTGGGCAAAGTCGACTTGTCTTTGAAAGATGAGGGCATGGGCGAGCTTTATGATGTATGACGGGGATTGATCGTGCCCACTGGTTTTACGAGAGAGGTAGTGAATGATATGGGCAAAGAAGAAATTCCACACTCCTCCCATTTTGCTGCGAAGGAGAGTACCGGGACCTTTGGAGCTTTTGGATGAATCGTCAAGAGCGTAACCAATCGTTTGAACAACATCTTCATGTAAGGTGTCCACATATGTGTCATCATATTGAGAAAAGGATTGGATCTTGAGAGCTTGGCGAACATCATCGACCCCAAAAGTAAGGTCGTGATCACCTTCGTCGCAGTGAGAATGGAGGCATGTATAGCTTCGTTTGACGGGTCGTAAACACAAGTTAACCAAAACTTCCAATGAGCATTTTGCTCATCTTTGGGTTGTGGGTAAAAGCATGGAGGAGAGGGGATCGAGTGAGAAATTTAGTTACCGTAGAGAACTCGGGATGAGATGGATCAGATTCGAAACGAGCAACGTGATTGCATAGGTTGAACTTGAGATCTTCAAATCGTGTGGGCACTGTAGTTCTTGAAGACGCCATCGTGAGTGATTGAGAGAAAAGAGATGGAGAGGTTTAGAGTAGTTGCAGGTTTGTGAAAAGAAAATGAAAGTGAAGGAGATGGGTATTTATAGAGTGGAAAGAGAAAGGTTTAGGGTTTTAAAAAGGATAGGGAATGGTTTAAAAGAAAATAAAGTATTATGAAAAAGTAATGATGAGGTTTTGGGATGTGTGATTGAATACGGCTTGGAATGGGAAGGGTCACTTCTCAGCCTGACACTTAGGGTTTTCAGGCTCATGGAAGCATGGGGAAGCGTATTCGATAAGATTTAGAATCGGTGGTGAGTGGGTATCGGTGAGTGATACCGATAATGTTGTTGAGAGCATACCACCGATATGAGAAATAATTCGATAATGGAAGAGAATCGGTGGTGAGGATCAAAAGGAAGTGCTAAAGGAAGAGCATACCACCGATATAAGAGAATACCACCGATATAAGAGAATCGGTATAAGAGAATCGGTGGTGAGGATCAATCGATGGTTGTATTTGACCAAGTTGTGAGCTATTTCGGTAGAGGAAGTGCTACCGACACGATGAAAGATTTCGATGTAGAAAGAAACAGAAGGAATTTGTCCACCGATGAGAGACCGGTGAAGATTTGGGTTTGTCCACCGATGTGAGATCGGTGGAGAATAAAACACTCATTTAGTCTTGTAGGTTGCACATTCCAAGTTCACTTATTAGAAAGTTGAACCTGGCTTCATCAAGGGGTTTTGTGAATAAATCAGCAAGTTGCAAATCGGTGGGAATGAAGTGCAGCTCAATGTCACCTTTGGAAATGTGGTCCCTGATGAAGTGATACCTGATGTCTATGTGTTTAGATCTGGAGTGAAGAACAGGGTTGTTTGCAATAGCTATTGCACTGGAATTGTCACACATAATGGGAACTTTTGAAAAGAATTGATTGTAGTCCCTTAGTTGATTTTTCATCCACAGGATCTGGGCACTGCAACTTCCAGCACAAATATATTCAACCTCAGCAGTTGATGTTGAGACTGAATTCTGTTTCTTGCTGGACCAGCTTACTAATTTTCCACCAAGAAGTTAGCAGCTACCTGTGGTACTTTTTCTATCAATCTGAGAACCTGCAAAATCTGAGTCTGAGTACCCAATTAGTTCAAAACCGGAGTCTTTGGGATACCAAAGACCCAGGTGCAAAGTACCCTTGAGATACCGAAAAAACCGTTTTACAGCCTTCAAATGTGATACTTTTGGATTGGCTTGATAACGGGCACATAGATAAGTAGCAAACATAATATCCGGTCTGCTAGCAGTTAAGTACAGAAGAGAACCAATCATTCCTCGATAAAGGGTAACGTCCACAGATTCACCTTTAAGATCAGCATTGAGTTTCAAAGGTGGTGCCATGGGAGTTTTCATAGGAGAGCTATCTGAAAAGTTAAATTTCTTCAGAAGGTCACGAATGTATTTACTTTGGTTTATAAATATCCCTTCTGAAGATTGTTTGACCTGAAGTCCCAAAAAGAATGTAAGCTCTCCCATCATACTCATCTCATATTCACTCATCATGAGAGAAGCAAACTCATCACAAAGTGATTCATCAGTGGCACCAAAGATGATGTCATCAACATAGATTTGGACAAGAATAATATTACCTGAGGTTTCCTTGATGAAGAGAGTGTTGTCAATTTTACCTCTGGAATATCCATTCTTTAGAAGAAAGTTAGCAAGAGTGTCATACCAAGCACGTGGAGCTTGCTTGAGACTATAAAGAGCTTTGTCAAGTCTGTACACATAGTCTGGATGAGTTGGGTCTTCAAAGCCAGGAGGTTGTTTCACATAGACCTCCTCTGCAAGTTCCCTATTGAGGAAGGCAATTTTGACATCCATTTGAAAGACTCTGAAATTTCGGTAGGCAGCATGAGCTAGAAAGATTCTTATTGCTTCAAGTCTTGCAACAGGGGCAAAAGTTTTATCATAATCAATGCCTTCTTCCTGTCTGTATCCTTGAGCAACCAGTCTTGCCTTGTTTCTGATAAATGTACCGTCTTCATCCATTTTGTTTCTGAAGATCCATTTGGTTCCAATGATTGTCTTCTTTCGGGGTCTGGGAACCAATCTCCAAACTTTGTTTCTCTCAAATTGAGAGAGCTCTTCTTGCATGGCAGTGATCCAACAGGGATCTGAGAGAGCTTCATCAATCTTTTTGGGTTCAATAAGAGAGAGAAAATTTACATAGAGACAAATAATTCCAACTCCTCTACGTGTTTGGACACCTGCTTGTTGATCACCGATGATTTTATCTATGGGGTGATCTTTGGTCCATTTTGTGGCTGGGGGTAAAGGAGATGGATTATTTTGAGTGAGATGAATCGAAGTAATGGGATCAGTGGTTCGGTGGAGGGCTGGATTTTCGGTGGTAGGGGTAGAATCGGTAGAGGGGTGTGTGATGGTTGAAAAAGGAATTTCGGTGGGAGAGAGCATTTCGGTGGGATGGTCAAATTCGGTGGGAGTTATGAATGGTGACCCAACCTGGTTACTTGATGGGGAAGGATTTGAGGGAATGGAAGATGTATCGGTGGAGTTGACTATGGGAACATCACCTATGCATGAGGAGATCCATCTGTGCAATTCGTCATCATCATTTGAAAGAGATGATGATCTTAGATCATCAAATTTGACATGAATGGACTCATCAATGCATTTTCTTCTCAGACTGTACACACGATATGCTTTGGAGAATAGAGAGTATCCAACAAAGATTCATTCATCAGTTTTGGGATCAAACTTCCCAAGATTGTCACGATCATTTAGAATAAAGCACACACAGCCAAAGACATGAAGAAAACCAATATTTGGTTTTCTGCCATGGAAAACTTCATAGGGGGTTTTATCATGTCTTTTGGATAACACTTACCCATTTTGGGTAAAGCAAGCAGTATTAACAGCTTCAGCCCAAAAATAGGTAGGAAGGTTTGATTCACTTAGCATGGATCTAGCAGCCTCACACAGAGTTCTGTTTTTCCTTTCCACCACTCCATTTTGCTGAGGAGTCCGGACTGCAGAGAAGTTTTGAGAAATTCATTTCTCAGTGAAGAAGTCTTCAAGAGCACTGTTTCTGAATTCAGTGCCATTATCACTTCTTACGGAACGAACAAGTTGACCATTCAGAACTTCATTTTTCTTGACAAAGTTGATGATTTCTTCAGTTGCATCACTTTTATACCTGAGAAAAGAGACCCAAGTATATCTAGTAAATTCATCAACAATAACAAGAATGTACCTTTTGCCACCAAGACTGGGAGTGCTGACTGGTCCACATAGATCCATGTGCAGCATCTGAAGATGAAGAGTAACGGAAGAGCATTGCTTGGTCTTGAAAGAAGTTTTGGTAAGCTTCCCTTTTTCACAAGCATCACATAGCTTCTCCTTGACAAAATTCAACTTTGGCATACCCGTCACCAGCTCTTTGTCGGAGATTTTATGAAGGGTTTTGAAATTTAGATGAGAAAGACGTTTATGCCACAACCAGTTTCTTTTGGATGTGTCATCTGACACAAAGCAAATATAGGAAGAATTGTTTCTTTGTCCCATATCAATGACATAAACATTTTCCATCCTTTTTCCAGATAACACCACTTTGAAGTTCTTGTCCACAACAGTACAGATACAAAGTTCAAAGATAACTTTATATCCAAGATCACACAGTTGGCTAATGCTTAGAAGATTATGCATGAGGCCTTCAACAAATGCCACTTTATTGAATGTGACAGATCCATTAGTGAGAGTTCCATAACCTTTGGTGTAGCCTTTAGCATTATCTCCAAAAGTTACAGATGGACCTTTTCCAGACACATAGTTAACTAGTAGAGATTTATTTCCTGTCATGTGACGTGAGCACCCACTATCCAGATACCATATTTGATGGTGCTCAAAAACCTGTATGCACAAACAGATTAGTTCTTTGGTACCCATTTAGATATGGGTCCTTTTGGGTTAGAAGAAGCTGAGTCCTTAGGTTTGGTTCTGTCCATTCTATCTTTTGGACAATCTTTGGCAAGATGAAAAGTGTCCCCACAGTTATAGCATTTTCTGTAGATGAAAGTCTTTTTAGGTTCTTGAACCTTTTCTTTTCCTTTTTCTAAGGCATTTAGCTGAATGGCTCTAGGACAAAAGGTCTTTTTAGGTTTTAGCAGTATTTCCTTTTCTTTTCCCTTTTCTAAGACATTAACTTGAATTGCTTTAGGACCAAAAGATGAGATGTGAGGAGGAAAGCTTAAGATTCCATTTCCATAGGTGATAGCAAATTTGGAAATACTTTTAGAAGTATTTTTGAAATGGTCTTTTCCAAGATCTGAGGACTTTCTGAAAGAAGAGACATCGGTGTCATGAGCTCTTTTGAGAAACTTGGTCTTTGAAGAGTTGGAGGAAAAAGCTTCATCAATAGTTAACACTTTTAGAAGATCATGGATGGGTTTTGAAAGAACATTGGAATCTTGTTTCTCAGTGGACTGATTTGAAGAAGATTCTTTTGCTTTTATGAACATTCCATATTTTAAAGCTTCACCAAGATCAAGAGAGTTTAAAGAGACAGAGTCACAAGAGCTAGACTCTGAAGCATCATCCCATACATATGAGAAAGGAGTGAGTGCATGAGATGAAGTTTTGGGAGAGTCTTTTCCAAATCCTAGCCCATATTTGCTATTGCCACCGATTTGGTCCTGAAAAAGTTGCTCAAGATTTTTTGAAGAAGTTGTCCACTTTCTGACAACCTCTTGTTCTCTTTTTAGTTTCTTAAAAAGTTTTATTTTCTCTTTGGAAATCATGTGATTTATGGTTTTCAGATCCTCAAGCTCAGCTTTGATTTCCTCAAACTTTTCAAGTTTAGACATGCAGATTTCAAGTTGAGAAGTGAGATTTTTAACCTGAACATATTTCCTTTTCTTACCATCCTTAACAGAGTGAAAGTCTTTAGTTAAAGATTCATAAGCATCTATCTTTTCCCTATCTGTCATATCATTAAAGGGATGTACCTGAGCACATGATGTCGAGCACCCAGACGACACAAGAGCCATTGGAGAGGTAGCTTTTTCTGAATCTTCCACATCTTCTGAGATGGCCATAAAGCACTTGTTGGGAGAGTTGTTGTCACTGTCAGAGGTCTCTTCTTCCCAATCATGAATTTCGGCCATGAGACCCTTTCCTTTTCTAGGGAGACCCTCATTTCTCTCCTTTTCTTTCTTGTACTTGGCTTTGTATTTCTCAGCCCTTTCTTGATGATCTTTGGTGGAAGACTGAGTTTCTTTCTTGGCAAGGATTGATTTGAAAGAGTTATTTTTGGGTTTTTCATAATTTGAGGAAAACTTGTTTGAAGATGAATTTCTAGAGTTCATCACACGCTTATTTCTGCACTCAGCTGCAAAGTGACCTTTCTTTCCACAATTAAAACAATCTTCAGTTGTCTTATCAGTTGAGGAAGCTTTTGTAGAATAGAAGGGTCTTCTGAAAGATTTGGATTTGTTCGAAAAACGAGATCTGTTTTTAAAACCAGCTAACATAGCAATTTCATCAGACAACTGCTTAACCAAGATTTCTTCACCTTCATCATCGGCATCACTTAGATATGCCTCCGATTGGTGAGAAGAGTTGCTTTGGGTTTCATTGTCAGAATCTGATGAAGGATAGATGATTCTTGGAACATTTTGAGATTTTCTGGAGTTTTCACTGACAAGAGCAATAGAGGTGCCCTTTATCTCTTTGATGAAAGTTTTCCTTTGTAACTTGGTTTGTTCAAAGTTGAAGAGAGTTCCATATAAGACAGTTAGAGGCATGTACTCAAGGTCCTTGGAAGTTTTGATACAAGTGCATATGTTCTCATAGAAATCAGGGAGACAATCCATGAACTTGTTTAGAACTTCCTCGTTATCATAGATTCTGCCTAATAACTTCATATCATTTAGAAGAGAGTTAAAACGATTATAGTAGCTAGGAAGAGATTCACCTTTTTCATGAGTGAAGAGTTCATATTTTCTTATGAGAGAAATCTTTTTGCATTTCTTCACTTCCTCTGTACCTTCGTACAGAACACATAGTGTGGTCCACATCTCTTTAGCAGTTTCAAAGTTAACTAGAGAATGATAGACTTCATCAGGAAGTGAGAGAGCAATGATAGATCTAAGCTTTGAATCAAGAGTAACTAGACGTTTTTCTTCATCAGTATATTCCTTAGGATTTTTGAGAATATAACGTCCAATACCCTTTGATTTCTCTTTGTCGGAAGGCTCAGAAGTGTCGGAGTCACTAGAGTCCTCCTTGTCAGTTGTTTCCTTACCAGGCCTCTGCGTTTCATAGCGAGCCCAGAATCGAGGGATAATGGGTCCCTCTTTGAGAATGGTTGGATATCTAGTATCCACTCCTTCCATGAATAGCATCATACGGCTTTTCCAAAGAGAAAAGTTGTTGGGGTTAAACTTAGGAGGTTTGTTAATGGAACCATTTTCAGAAAAGTTGTTTTGAAAAGCATTTTCAACATTTGAAGAAGAGGAGGCAGCCATTGCAGATAAAGTTTATGAGTTAAACTTTCTGCTCTGATACCACTTGTTAGTCCCAGACGGCTATAACAAGTATTGTAGAAGGGGGGGGGGGGTTGAATACAATACTAAAAAAATTCACAATTTTAATTCTATTATTGAAAAACTTTCAACAAGAATTACAAATAGAAAACTTAAGACTGTTGCGGAAAAGAACATATAAACTATTCTAACAATCTTGCACAAAGTATACTAACAACAACAACAACTAAGAACACTTAGAACAAAGCTATCAAGTTTTAGAGCTGTATGGAAATTTCTTGCACTGAGAGAGATATCCAGAAAGCGTAATTTGCATGGAGGAGTCTTCTTCCTTTTATAGTGAAGGTAAGGTACTGAGCATTAAATGCTTAGTACGAATATCCTTCAGTTACTTGTAACATACCAAAGGACTTCTGAAAAGTACCAGTGGACTTCTAAAAAGCTGATAAGTCACCATCACCTTTTTCTTGAAACAAGGAATAGAAGCCATGCTGAAAGGACATCTTCTAAAAAGATAATAAGACAAAAGGTTACTTTTGCCTGTAAGCAGATTTTGTCCTGAAGTAAATGATCTTCTTGATGAGTACTCCAAGACAATATCACCGAAGGAATTCCACCGATAATATTGTCAAGGTTTTAAGAACCATCTGTAAGGAGAATCATTTTCACAAAGATCCCACCGATTTAAGTATCTCATCGGTGGGATGATGTCCACCAATTCCTTAAGAACACTTCGGTGGAAGCTGTCCACCGATTTTTGATGTCTTTATTGGTGGAGATGAATGTCCACCGATTTTTGATGTCTTCATCGGTGGAGAGGAGGTCCACCGAAATGTGAGGACAAATTCGGTGGACAATGACTTGTTGTGTTTGTTGAGAAGAGTCTTCTATTTTCCACAAGTAGAGAGTCTTCAAGCTTGGTTTCGGTTGATCTTCGACTTCACCGAACAATTGCTATTTTGTACAAGTCATTCAAAGAACCAAACTAAAATATTCTAAGTAGGATTTTAGGGAAAACATCGGTGAGTCAATTTCAAATCTTTGGTTACCCAACAACTTTCAACATCGCGGTTCCGTATAATACTCTGTCTTCCTCAGCACATTTACTGGTTTTAAATACGGCTTCTATCTCCTTCAGCCACCTCATGGCCTTCACTGGATCCCTTTCCCCTGCGTATGTTGGAGGTTTACAGCTTAGAAACATCTTATAGTCACACTTCCGTGGCACTGGTATAACAGTAGGTGTAATAGGCATCTCGTCTTTCAGATTAGGATTTGGTATTTCAGTTTCATTATGACGAGTTCGATCGAACATAGCTTGTATACTTGCTTGCAGTCTTCCCATTTCAGCCGTCAGGTCGTCCCTTGTAACAAATTATGTACCTTGCGACTGAACTCTGCCTCCAGTTCTGCCCCTACCTCGTTCTCCTCCCCTTCCCCTTGTCCCGGCTGTTGGATTTGTTCTATTTGGATTTCCTCCTTCCTCTCTATTCGTATTTCGAGTACCGCTTGCCATTCTGTAGATTCAGACAAGATTAATATACACACAAGCACATACCCCATATAATAAGGTATTCCAGTTCAAACATGTACCTGTAAGTTCACAATTACACTGGCCAAATGTAATTTGAAATTACCTTACATGATGTTCCTTCTACCTTTTATACTTAGCATCCCAAGGTTCTAAAATAATAGGGACATCCTACTTCACATGCAGTTTAAGTCTAGGTACGGATACAAATACCTAAATCCCTTAAACTAGGGCTCTGATACCATCTGTAACATCCCAAAATTTCCAAACATGCATCAAATAGCATATATTGCATAACATCGTTATAACACAAGAAATACATCATATAACAATTATGGTCCTCTAGTCTTTACAAACATTCAGTACATCATTACAAACGTTTACTTAGTAAATTTACATCATTACTAATAACATAATTGTAACTACAAAACACAACGTAGTCTTCAGCTATATAAGTCTTCCAAAAGCTATTCGCGGATTAACCTTCTACTTGCTCTTACTCGATCCACGACCTGGAATACATATTTTTAAAACAAAATGAGGGTCAGACCTTGAGGTCTAGTGAGAAAATCCCCGTTAGTAAAAAAACCATTTGCACAAACATCATACACATAACTCACATAAAAATACCAACTATGACTCATGCATCATGTATCTTTCCATCTCATTCTCTTGGCCATATTAATTGGTTGCGAGCCAACTAATCAATTTACACCAATGTACTGAATACAGCCAACACCACTGTCCCTCTGTACAGCCAACCCCACCGGTCAGCCCGACCAACTAGAACTCATGTAGTGTAATACTCATATAAACATAATATGCACATTATTACACTCATTCCACATATATGTATTCCTGTTTGAAAACATTTTAAGTAAACACTCACTTGTTTGCTTAAAAAAATTCTTCCCGGTCTTTTCCAACAGATTTAGCTTTCACCTCCGATTCACAGTATATGAAACAATTAGATACAAATATCTCTTTACCAAATAGATCACATAAGACTTACTAGAACCAAGAACTTTAGATAAATCTATCTAAATCTTATTCTCAATTATTTCCCGCAAACTCGTACTTAAGTTAAGTCCACAGTATTCAGTCCCCATTCATTCCCTATCCAAGAATTAACAAAACACAAGTTACTGGATACTCGAAAGCATCTAAACTCTCAAAATTGACCAAACAGCAAAAGTTCCCGGATAACTCCAACTATCCGGACAACACAACTATCCGGACAACACCAACTTTCCGGATAATATAACCAATCCGGATAACACCCGGACACCAAAGTAATCCGGATACCATCCGGTATCTCATTTTATCCGGAAACTTAAGGAAAAAAAGAACTTACCGGGTAACTTGACTTGTCCGGACACCACTAGAACACTTTCCGGACACCATCAACCAAAACTACCGGACACCTTCATTCTATCCGGAAACCACTGACTGTTTATCAAATTTCTACCCAGAATCCGACTGAATCAACACCATATGTGTAATTGACTATTCTAATCCGATAGAAACCTTCTACTAGCAATTACAAACATAAAATACAAAGGAACATACCTTAATTTCACTTCCAAGGTCACCAATTTGAATCCCTAACCCTTCTTTTCTTCTTCCTTTCTTTTGGTCTCAAAAACACACACACACACTGAATTCTCTGGGTGTTTGCTGAAAATGGAAATATCTGAATATCCGAAGGGATAATATCTAATCAAATTACCACTTTAGTCCCTACACTATCCACTAATGACCAAAACACCTTTAACTTATAAATTAACCCAAACTTACCCTTAACTTCCAATTTAAAGTTACTAAATTTTAACGGTAAAGAGATTTTAACTAACGGACTTACCCGGGGTATTACATCATCTCCCCCTTAAAAGAATTCCATCCCGAAATTCGGTTAGGCAAAAAGGTACGGGTACTTAGTTCTCATATCTGATTCCGATTCCCATGTAGCATCATGCCCCTTATGATGTCGCCACTGAACCTTTACCTGTCTGATCTCCTTATTCCGCAAAACTTTGACTTTACTGTCAACAATGGCTTCAGGTTCCTCCACATAATTCATATTTTCATCAACTTGTATGTCGGGTAAAGAAACTGCCTGATCCGGCGTAACCAAACACTTCCGGAAATTCGATACGTGAAAAGCGTTGTGAATCTTTGTAATAACCAGGTATTTTATCTAAATTAAATTTGAAAATTTTATAAGTTTTATGTTAGTGTTTTATGGAGTAAGAAGTTAAGGGGTAAGTTTTAATTTTTTATTTGAAAGTTTAGGGGTATTTATTGCCAAGTGAGATAAGTTTAGGGTTTGTTTGGTCTTTTATCCAAACCTCTTTAGCCAAAACCGACTTCCTATTTTAGTAAGGATAGGTGTCCATATTTCAATTAAGAGAAAATATCCTAAGTGTTAGTGTGTGTAGTGTGTTCGGTTTAGAGAGAGAGAGAAGGAAATCGAGAGAGAGATTAAGGGAAAGAAGAAGGAGGAAATCCAGAGTTTGCTGCTGTGATTTAAGGACCAAACTGAAGTAAGCAAGGTAACAAATCCATCCTTGTATGTGTTTTAATTTCTTAAAAGTGTTCTTGAGTTTGCTAGTTAAGTTTTTAGGTGGGTTTTGTTAAAAATGGATGTTTTGGGAAATCTAAGCTTAAGGTTAGGTTATGTTCATAGTCTTAAACATATCTGCACCTTTACAGCAGCATGCATAGCTTAAAAGTACGATTTCTGGGTTTTTGGGATGAACATTAATTTTTCAGGTTTTCGCAACAGTGGGTTGCGAGTTCTGAGGTTTTCGCAACAGTGGGTTGCGAGTTCTGAGGTTTTCGCAATAGTGGGTTGCGAGTTCTTTGGTTTTCGCAACAGTGGGTTGCGAAAAGTGAGGAATTCGCAAGCTGTGGGTTGCGAAAAGTGTTAAAATACAGATTTATTAATGAGGTGTATTCTTGTTAATTAACTATTTCAGATAGTAAAATTCAAAGATAAAAGTGGGACTTGTTGAAGAGATTTTTGGAGAACTTTTGGAAAAGCATTCAGGTGAGTTTTATTTAAAAACGTTTTTCAACTGGAATACATATATATGTGATTTATATCTATATGAAATGGATATGTATGGATTGAGAATGTGATACATAATGTGATTATGTGTTTTTATTGAAATATTTATATACATGATGGTATACTGTAATTATATGAGTATTCTGCGAGAATACGGGGCCGGGATCCGAGGTGCGGACCGGTGTGTTCCCGGGTTCCGGTAAGCGGACAGGCGTGTTTACTGTAGATGTTGTACATCAGAGTAAATTGACTAGTTGGCTTGCAACCACTAGTTTGGCCAATTGTGGAGGAATAAGGGGGAATGAGTGGATACGAAACGCAAGTCTTGGTTGGTATTTAATTACGTGTAATATATGTGTGTTTGTATAAAAAGGTTTTATTTAATTGGATTCTTGGCAAGTTTCAACTGACAGGGATTTTCTCACTGGGCCATTAGGTCTAACCCTCATCATTTCTGTTTTAAAAATATGTATTCCAGGTTGAGGATCGTTCGTTAGCAAAGGGAAGAATTAATGTGTAAGGCGGGGTTAATAGCTGACAAGGATTAGGAACTGAATATGTGTTATGTTGTATCGTTTCGAGACTGCTGGGACTGTACGTGATTTGTTTGGTAATTTCTTTTTATGAATGTAACGATGTGATGTAATATATGTTATTTGAAACATGTTTGGGAGACCGGGTTGTTACAGATGGTATCAGAGCCCTAGTTTAAGGGATTTAGGTATTAGTATATGTACCTAGACTTAAACTGCATGTGAAGTAGGATGTCCCTATTATTTTAGAACCTTGGGATATTAAGTATAACAAGGTAGAAGGAACATCATGTAAGGTAAATTCGAGTTACACCTGGCCAGTGTAATTGTGAACTTACAGTTACATGATTGGACTGGAATACCTTATTATATGGGGTATGTGTCTATGTGTATATTAACCTTGTTGAAATCTACAGAGTGGCAAGTCGGTCTCGACGTATGGATAGAGACGAAGACAAGTATATTTATATAAACTCTACACGTGCTAAAGTGCTATTTGACTTCGGTACAAACTGATTAATTGTGTTTTCAATCTTTTGTTGCTTATATGCGTTAGAAAAGAATTTGATAATTGTATTGGTAATATAGATAGGAGTGGAGTGCCTATTAAGTTATTTTTGATAATGTTGTCGGAATTTGAGGTAGTAGTAAGTATAGGATGGTGTTGGAACTTGATTTTTGTTAAAATTGTAGATTAGGTAATGATAAGTGATCCTCGGTAATTCGGTATATATTGGAATAAGTAGTTATGATGAAAGAAGAGATTGTCGAGTGATTGATTTAAAGTTTCCGTTTGTTAACAAGTTTTATATTAAGGATATATGAATTAATTTCGATAAGGCTTAGTAAGAGTGTAGGTTTGGAAGCATTTGGTGTGAAAAGAGGTTGGTTCTAATTTAGTAAGAGTGTAACAAATATTTTGGATGATATCGAATTTAGTATGCTTATTCATTATGATATTGCTTGGGATAAATTTAAGTGAGAAATCAGGGATAATTGAACTAGAAAGTGAAGATTGTTTTTGGGAGTGATTAGTAAGGAAAAGCTATTAGTGATCAAGGTGATAACCCGTTATCATATGTGTTTGGATTTGAAAGATTTATCAAGGTGGTAGTAAAATTTATTGTATGAGAACGAAAGTGGATGGTAGTTTAAATTGGAATGAATGATCTAACACTTGCAATTGTTTACAATTTTTTTCAAATTGAAGGTGCATGTTAGAATTTTGGAAAGTTATTGCGAAAATGTAGAATGTGGCGTTATGTATAATTCAGTATTTCAAACGCTAGGTTATGCCTCCAAATGTTAAAGTTTATGTTATGAATAAAATTTTAAACGTGTTAAATGATTTGTGATATATAAAAATATATATGTATATATATATATATAATTTTGTGCTGAAAGAGGCATGATGAGATACTTTGTGCTGAAAGAGGCACGGTGAAATATTGTACGTGGAAAGAGGCAAGATGACATATTTTGTGCTGAAAGAGGCACGAGGTGAAATAAAGATGTACTGATTTTGTTATAAAGATGTTTTTATGGTTGTTATATTTTGGGGATGGGTGTATAGTGTAGATCCAATTTGTTTATTATCGTTTTGAAAGAATATGTTAACGATATTTGAAAAATGAAAAAGTGTGTGGTTGTTTCGGGCAATGGATGTGATTTCGGATTAACTCGGTTAAATTCCTGATATGAGGTGTGGTGAAATTATTGGTTAAGTATAGTAATTGTGGGAATTGGGTGTGTGCGATTGGTTTGGAGGTGAAAGAAAGCTAGCTCATAGGATCGGACTAGAGTAAGCACCTCCTAGTGAGATATCCTTGGGGAAACGTATTTTATGTTGAGGAAAGAGTAGAAGAAAATAGTCGAATGTAATGATCGGGGTGAAGGACCATGGGATAGGACGTGGTAGTAGTATGAGAGTGATGTTGTGGCAAGTGTGGAAATCAATTGTAATCTAAGGTTCGGGGTCGGTGTAATTAATGCAAGAAAGTGTTGTCTGTCTTAGATATATTTTGGATTAGATAAGTGACGGTAGAGTTGGGGATGACCTATGGAGAAAAGTTCAACTACGGGTTAAGGTGATACTCCAAGTTCATTTTGTAATCTATTGGGGAGTAGAATGTCGTTATTTTTTTTTTGAGTGTTGGATTGTTGGGACATTTTAGAGACGGTGATCGAAGGCGCAGTGTGTACAGTCAGCCGAGGCCAAGGGAAAAGGTAGAGTACTTAGTGTAATTTATTGCTTTCTAGAACATAGGAGTATGTATGCTAGATTTCCTGGTGCTTATTACACTTTGTTGCATGACTATTACTTGCCAGTAGGAATTTATGCTAGTCCTGATAGGTTGTTAAGTGACTGCCTTATAAGTGGTATACAGTAGGAACTAAATAGCCTTAGAATATTTGATTTAGTTCTATTGCGCAGCTCTTGTTTGAGTCTAACCGTTGTGGGATAGAATCTTTATTTCGAATGTCTATCTGATTTCACACTGTATGCGACTGTGCATTCGCGAGGCGACTCGTCATGACTAGTGGAGATTCCGTCATAGCAAGGGTAGTAGGATGAGGTGAACCTGGAGTCTGGATTTTTGAATGATATTGGTATGATTGATCTGGGATATTATACCTTGTTTGTATCACGCGGGTTTTCCTCTTGGAGTAAGAGTTGTTGTAGTTAGGAGGGTACTAAATTGTTGGTATGCGCCTTGGTATTGAAGGGTTACACATAGTGAGAGTTCATTCAGCCTTTCCCGTGTCGATTCTGCGGAAGGGCTTAGCCGAAGCAAGTAAGGTTGTACCGTTAGAAAACACCGGATTGGATCAAAGGTGGAATGATGTGGGGGAAGCGTTGGCGATAGTGGGTCGCAAGGTTAGAAAACTAGGTTGCTGATAACCTAGACTTAACTGAAAGAGAATATGCATACTATGATAATAAAGTATAAGAAATTGATGCTTGAGAGTTTGCTGGATATAGAAAAATGGTTCAATGGGTTGGATGTTTACCTAATACTTCCCATGGATTGGAGAATTTAAGTTGAAAAAGGGATTTATATTAAGTGTTATGATTAGTGGGAAGAAAGCAATGATCAATAAATATTTTGATGGTCGTGTGATGAACCTTCTTTATGGAGTTGTTTAAGATAAAGAGTTGTTTTAAACTTGGTGCTGGACTTTGCATGTTAAGTCGTTAATGAGTTATATGATTAGTGACATGAAATTTTTAACGGAGTTGTGATGAATTCTTTTCGGCTTAGTTTTGTAGTGAAGTTATTATATGATGATTTGCTAATTATTTTAGTTGGGTAAGGTGAGACCGGTGTTGATAAATTTCAAATTGCGGAGTGGTTTAAGTGAAACAAATGTCTAAAGATTTGTGTTAGTATTTTTGTGCTAAGTTGGAGATGTAAGGAATTGATGTGATAGCGAGTTTGTTATTTTATTAAGGAATGAATTGGTATTGATATTTGGATGGAAGTCGGTATGAGTTATGGTGGTGAGGTTATTGAGATAATTGAAATGTTTGAAATTGTGTTTTGCTGATATTCGAGAAATTAAGTTGCTATTTAGACTTTGTTTTAATTTGATGGATGAATTGGTGTCAAGTGCAATTAAGTATGGTTGTGTGATTATAGTAATTATGCTATGCTTTCATGGGAAATGGAAGTGGTAGGATGAAGTTTACGGGTTTGATAAAATTAAGAAATTTTTCCGTGATATAAAGTGATTCGTGTTAAGTATATTCTATTCCATGAAAGAGTATAAGAAATAGGTAGTATTTACTAAGCAAATTTTATATTGAAAGTATATGTTTACATTTTAGAGTTAGTATTGTAAAAGTGTAGAACACGACGTTTGTAGTAAAAGGCCGGTGAGGTTAAAAATAGTATTAACGTGGTAAATGTCCCGAGTAAGCATATAATGTTCTGTTATTTGGATTAGATTCATATGAGTATAAGTTATTTCTTTCTAAGAGATAAGTGAATTTTCGAGTTAATTTGAACCTTCGTAGGATTTGATTATTGAGTGTGTATCGTTGTTTTAGAGGGGCGAATTTCTTGTGAGAAATTAAAACTCTTGATGTTTTGGGTTGAAATATTGAAGTGGGAACAAATGGTAAACTAGAAGCAGTAAAGCGGTGGGTCTAGTAAAAAGTCCTTTGAGGGTTCCGTAAACACTTTGATGTGTTCATAGAATTTGATATCTTTTCAACAGTAGTTACCCTAGTTCGTTGCTTGAGTGAATTTCGGGACGGAATTCTTTTAAGGGGGAGATGTTGTAATAACCAGGTATTTTATCTAAATTAAATTTGAAAATTTTATAAGTTTTATGTTAGTGTTTTATGGAGTAAGAAGTTAAGGGGTAAGTTTTAATTTTTTATTTGAAAGTTTAGGGGTATTTATTGCCAAGTGAGATAAGTTTAGGGTTTGTTTGGTCTTTTATCCAAACCTCTTTAGCCAAAACCGACTTCCTATTTTAGTAAGGATAGGTGTCCATATTTCAATTAAGAGAAAATATCCTAAGTGTTAGTGTGTGTAGTGTGTTCGGTTTAGAGAGAGAGAGAAGGAAATCGAGAGAGAGATTAAGGGAAAGAAGAAGGAGGAAATCCAGAGTTTGCTGCTGTGATTTAAGGACCAAACTGAAGTAAGCAAGGTAACACATCCATCCTTGTATGTGTTTTAATTTCTTAAAAGTGTTCTTGAGTTTGCTAGTTAAGTTTTTAGGTGGGTTTTGTTAAAAATGGATGTTTTGGGAAATCTAAGCTTAAGGTTAGGTTATGTTCATAGTCTTAAACATATCTGCACCTTTACAGCAGCATGCATAGCTTAAAAGTACGATTTCTGGGTTTTTGGGATGAACAGTAATTTTTCAGGTTTTCGCAACAGTGGGTTGCGAGTTCTGAGGTTTTCGCAACAGTGGGTTGCGAGTTCTGAGGTTTTCGCAATAGTGGGTTGCGAGTTCTTTGGTTTTCGCAACAGTGGGTTGCGAAAAGTGAGGAATTCGCAAGCTGTGGGTTGCGAAAAGTGTTAAAATACAGATTTATTAATGAGGTGTATTCTTGTTAATTAACTATTTTAGATAGTAAAATTCAAAGATAAAAGTGGGACTTGTTGAAGAGATTTTTGGAGAACTTTTGGAAAAGCATTCAGGTGAGTTTTTTGAAAACGTTTTTCAACTGGAATACATATATATGTGATTTATATCTATATGAAATGGATATGTATGGATTGAGAATGTGATACATAATGTGATTATGTGTTTTTATTGAAATGTTTATATACATGATGGTATACTGTAATTATATGAGTATTCTGCGAGAATACGGGGCCGGGATCCGAGGTGCGGACCGGTGTGTTGCCGGGTTCCGGTAAGCGGACAGGTGTGTTTACTGTAGATGTTGTACAGCAGAGTAAATTTACTAGTTGGCTTGCAACCACTAGTTTGGCCAATTGTGGAGGAATAAGGGGGAATGAGTGGATACGAAACGCAAGTCTTGGTTGGTATTTAATTACGTGTAATATATGTGTGTTTGTATAAAAAGGTTTTATTTAATTGGATTCTTGGCAAGTTTCAACTGACAGGGATTTTCTCACTGGACCATTAGGTCTAACCCTCATCATTTCTGTTTTAAAAATATGTATTCCAGGTTGAGGATCGTTCGTTAGCAAAGGGAAGAATTAATGTGTAAGGCGGGGTTAATAGCTGACAAGGATTAGGAACTGAATATGTGTTATGTTGTATCGTTTCGAGACTGCTAGGACCGTACGTGATTTGTTTGGTAATTTCTTTTTATGAATGTAACGATGTGATGTAATATATGTTATTTGAAACATGTTTGGGAGACCGGGTTGTTACAATCTTACTTAACTCTGACGGAAGATCCAACCTGTAGGCTATTTCACCAATTCTTTCTGTTATTGCAAATGGTCCAATGTATCTTGGGCTCAGCTTACCTTGTTTCCCAAATCGAATGACTCCTTTCCAGGGTGAGACTTTTAACATCACAAAATCTCCAACTTGAAATTCTAACGGCTTTCGGCGTCGGTCAGCGTAGCTTTTCTGTTTGTCTTGAGCCACTTTCAAACGTTCCCGAATATGAGAAATCTTATCCACGGTCAACTGAACTATATCTGGTCCTGCTAACTATTTCTCTCCCACTTCGTCCCAACACAGAGGCGTTCGGCATTTTCTACCATACAGAACTTCAAACGGTGTCGCTTGTATGCTGGAATGATAACTGTTATTGTATGCAAATTCTATCAATGGCAAATACTTATCCCATGATCCCCCAAAATCAACAATGCAGGCCCGTAGCATATCTTCCAAAGTCTGAATCGTTCGCTCACTCTGACCGTCAATTTCAGGATGATACGCGGGACTTAACTTTATCTGCGTTCCCATTTCCTTTTGAAAACTTCTCCAGAACCTTGAAGTAAAACGACTATCACGGTTAGAAATAATCGAGATTGGAACTCCATGTCGAGTTACTATTTCATTGATATACAGTTTGGCTAGTCTTTCCAACGAATAGGTTTCCTTTATTGGTAGGAAGTGAGCAGACTTTGTCAACCTGTCAACGATCACCCAAATAGCATCAAACCCTTTCGGAGTCCTCGGTAACTTCGTGATGAAATCTGTAGTAATTTGATCCCATTTCCACATCGGTATTTCTAGACGCTGTAATTGCCCAAACGGCTTTTGATGTTCAATCTTCACCTTCTTACAAGTAGAACAATCTTCCACATACTGAGCAATACTTCTTTTCATTCCCGGCCACCAATAAAACTGTCGTAGATCTTTATACATCTTATTCGTACCTGGATGAATAGAGAAACGAGATTGATGAGCTTCTTGTAGTACCCGATTACGTAAACGAGGCACCCAAACGAGGCACCCAAACTCTGTTTCCCAAACACAGTAACCCACGATCATCTGGTACAAATGTTGCTGATATCCCTACTAACCGTTCTGGTTTCAAGTGTTCTTCTTGAAAAGCTTCTACTTGACACTTCTTCAATTCGTCAAAGATGTTAGGTAGAAGTTCAGCCCATAGTGCAATGGATTTTATTGTTTCACTCTTTTCTTGCCGACTTAGTGCATCAGCTACCACATTTTCCTTTCCCGGATGATAAAGAATTTCACAGTCGTAGTCATTCACCAGTTCTAACCATCTTCTTTGCCTCATATTCAATTCCCGATGATCGAATAGGTGTTGGAGACTCTTATGATCAGTACAAATTTGACACTTAGAGCCATAAAGATAATGTCTCCAAATCTTCAGCGCGAAAACAACTGCTGCAAGTTCCATGTCGGGTGTAGGGTACTGCTGTTCATGATCCTTCAGTTGACGAGAAGCATAAGCTATAACTTTCCCACGCTGCATTAGTACACATCCCAATCCCAGTTTAGAAGCATCACTGTAAACAAAAAAATCATTGGAACCTTCAGGTAGTGATAGAATCGGTGCGCTACAAAGTCTTTCTTTCAAAATTCTGAATGCTTCATCCTGTTCTGCTTTCCATTCAAACTTTATATTCTTTCGAGTCAGCTTGGTCAAGGCGTAGCAATACGGGAGAAATCTTGTATAAACTTTTGATAATAGCCGGCTAAACCCAGAAAACTTCTTACCTCGGTTGACATTCTCGGCGGTTCCCACTTTTCGATTGCTTTTACTTTCATTGGATCAACTTGAATACCTCTTTCTGAAACTATATGTCCCAGAAACTGAACTTCCCGTAGCCAAAATTCACATTTAGAAAATTTAGCATACAACTGTTCCTTCTTCAACAACTCCAGAATCAAACGAAGATGTTGTACGTGCTCTTCCTTGGATCGGGAATAGATAAGGATATCATCGATAAACACAATAACGAATTTATCGAGATATGGCTTACATATGCGATTCATTAAATCCATAAAAACAGCTGGGGCGTTCGTCAGACCGAAAGGCATTACTAAGAATTCGTAGTGACCATACCGTGTGCGAAAAGCAGTTTTCAGAACGTCTTCTTCTTTAACCTTCAGCTGGTGATAACCAGATCTCAGATCAATCTTGGAGAAATAGCAAGCTCCAACTAGTTGATCAAAGAGGTCATCAATTCTGGGAAGCGGATACTTGTTCTTGATTGTGCGCTTATTCAGTTCCCGATAATCAATACACATCCTCATCGAACCATCCTTCTTTTTCACAAACAGAACCGGTGCTCCCCACGGCGAAGAACTGGGTCTGATGAAGCCTTTATCTGAAAGATCCTGCAGTTGCGTCATCATCTCTTTCATCTCTGGAGGTGCCAAACGATACGGTGCACGAACAATAGGAGCGGATCCAGGAATCAGATCTATACCAAACTCTACTTGTCTAACAGGCGGAAGACTAGTCAGATCTTCTGGGAAAACTTCCGAAAATTCACAAACAACCGGAATATCTTCCAGCTTATTCTTTTCTAGCTTAGTATCTATCACATAAGCTAAGTAACTCGGGCAGCCTTTATTGATACACTTACAAGCTTTCAACAAAGAGATAAGGCAAGACCGATGATTTCTACGATCACCATAAATCACTACTGGCCCCTTCTCAGGTAAGACAACATTTATCAACTTCTTATCACAAACTATATTAGCCTGATTCTCGGCTAACCAATCCATTCCCACTACCACATCAAACTCGATTAAGGCTATAGGAAATAACTGAATAGGTACTCCACACCCATCTATGTTTATCACACAACTATCAAATACCTCATTAACCGGTACTTGATTATCATTAGCCGTATCTACCATTAACGCATGATCTAACACTTTAGGCTTTAAATGCATATAGGCAGCAAAAGAAGGCGACACAAACGATCGGTTTGCACCAGAATCTAATAACACTTTAGCACGTGTAGAGTTTATTAAGAATGTACCTGTAACCACATCGGGAGTCTCATCTGCTTCTTGCTCTGTCATCTGGAAGGCACGACCCCTTGCTCTTTGTGGCTCTGGCCTCGGTACTACCGGTCTAACACCCGATGGTCTTACTGACGTACCACCCTGATGTACTCTCCCCAATGGACAATCAGACTGAAGGTGATCAGGAGAATTACACGAGTAATAAAATCTAACTACCCGACAGTCTCTAGCAATATGACCAATCTTTCCACACTTGTAACAGTTTCGAGGATCTACTTGACAACTTCCTTGATGAAAACGGTGGCACTTTGGGCAAGGTCTTTCAACTGGCCGGAAAGGCGTACGATTATCAAATCTCTGAAATCTGGACTTCTTTGTATCATACTGTGGTCCTTCCCATTTTCTCTTTGTAACACCCTAAAAACAGGGCTAATTTAAACCTTAAAAATTCCACAAGTTATGATCAAATAACATCAAACTTATATAACAAGAGGATCAACGGTAAGGTTTCTATGTACATAAAACATCTACTCAAATAACTTATTAATCTAATCATAACATCACAATAATATTAAATAAGTTATCTAAACATCTGTCCCAAAAATACCAAAAGAATAACTAGATCCTCTGTCATCTCCAAGTTTGAATCTTTTCAAAAGTCCTCATCACACATCCCCGCTTACTTCCCGGAGCCTGTACCTGGTAAGAAAATTCAACTTGAACAATTAGGCTTTCGCCTAGTGAGGATATTCAAATCAATTTAAAATTTAACAATTAAAATCTCAACAGATAAATCAATCATGTTTTCACCCATCTTACCGTACAACAACTCCTTTCAACAATGGTAATCTACCCCACTCCCATAACTATGACTAATTCACCTAGTCATATTATCATATACCAGAGCCTTCTACGAATCAGTCCCATATTCTAGATCAATGCTCTCATCTAATAAATCACAATTACATATGCCTATTTATTAGAAAGGATGTAGAGATTACAATTACTCATGTCAATCTCTATTCATCCTAAGAAATCAGGAATTACGATTACTCACATCAATTCCATGATTTCTCATTAATGTAAAATAGGAATTACGATTACTCACATCAATTCCACATTTAACATACACACAGGAATTACGATTACTCACGTCAATTCCTTATTTCAAATAAATGGGAATTACGATTACTCACATCAATTCCACATTTAACATACACACAGGAATTACGATTACTCACGTCAATTCCTTATTTCAAATAAATGGGAATTACGATTACTCACATCAATTCCACATTTAACATACACACAAGAATTACGATTACTCACGTCAATTCCTTAGTTCAAATAAATGGGAATTACGATTACTCACATCAATTCCATATTTAACATACACACAGGAATTACGATTACTCACGCCAATTCCTTATTTCAAATAAATGGGAATTACGATTACTCACATCAATTCCACATTTAACATACACATAGGAATTACGATTACTCACGTCAATTCCTTATTTTTATATCAAGCTAGTGCCTATGGATCCATTACACTCTATCATATGTATATACAATACCATATACTACATCTCATAACATATTCTATAAAAAGAATATAAATATTTCCTCTCCTCAACTTCTTAACTAACCCCTTTTTTCCATTTAGCACGAAGATCCCAACATAGCATCACTCTTAATCATCTTTTTAGATTCATTACTGATTAAGACAAGTCCTTCCATCTATCAACAACTTATGGTAAAAATCAGTTTCATAACAGAGTGATAATTGCTCAAGCACTATTCATCATCTTCTTCATTTAGCCAATTCACACAATCAAGTTATTGAGCCTACTATCTTTCAATTGATTTATAACCAAGCATTTAGACATAGTTTAAGACATACCTATATCAATTTCAATGGCTAATTTTAGAGTGAAGTGAATAAACTCACCTGATAAGTTTCTGCACAATGAGTTCTTCACCAACAACTTTACTTAAGCTTTCCAAAACAGTTCAAAACAGAAGATTAGGTTTAGATACTAAACAATAGAAGGAATCATCATTCAAATCATAAAATCCTTACCAAAATTCTCCAAAACCAGCCTTTTCTTTCTTTCTCCTGCTTCTTTCTCCTTCACGGCTCTCTCTCTCTCGCTTTCTCTCTGTCTAAATAAAAATGACCGACTTCCAAATTTGAGATTATAAAGTGTGAAAATATCCCTGACACCGGCGCTACATGTCGCGCCACTTAACTGGCGCCAAAAGGCGCGCCACCTTCTGTCCAGAGCTCGGCGCCACTTCTGGCGCTACTTAAGTAGCGCGGGTACTAGCCCCAACGCCCAGCTCTAAAAACCACTTTGTAACACGCCAATTTTATCCGTCCAACAATCCTGGGTTCTAGTTAGGTTACACGAGTGTGCACTCCACACCCCTAACTCAAGTTATAGCTTAGCTAACAACCCCATTATTACCTTTGTGAATCCGATTACACAAAATGACCGATGATTTCACCAAAATCATCAATAGTTTATAATTATAATTCTCAAAATTAATACAACGGAAATTTGAGATGTTACACTCTTCCCCGTACTCTTATCACCAGCATCTCTCCATCTATCTCGTTCCACATTTTCCGCGGCATCAACTGCGGTTGAGAAGGTTTCCGGTCCCTTTGCAATTACTAGACTTCGGATTTCTGACTTTAATCCGAAGATAAACCTTTCCATCTTCAATGTCTCCGTGGCAACATAGTATTCAGCTAATCGAGACTTTTCCAGAAAACGAGCAATGTAATCCCTGACTGATAAACTTCCCTGTTGTAGGTTCATGAATTCCTCTTCCAGTTGTCTAACTGCTGCTTGAGGACAGAACTGTCATTTGAAAGCCGTTGTTAATTCTTCCCAAGTAAAAGTAGAGTATACATCAGATCCTCTAGAGGTAATGAGAGCTTCCCACCAGTATAGAGCATCTGCTTTCAACATCGCGGTTCCGTATAATACTCTGTCTTCCTCAGCACATTTACTGGTTTTAAATACGGCTTCTATCTCCTTCAGCCACCTCATGGCCTTCACTGGATCCCTTTCCCCTGCGTACGTTGGAGGTTTACAGCTTAGAAACATCTTATAGTCACACTTCCGTGGCACTGGTATAACAGTAGGTGTAATAGGCATCTCGTCTTCCAGATTAGGATTTGGTATTTCAGTTTCATTATGACGAGTTCGATCGAACATAGCTTGTATACTTGCTTGCGGTCTTCCTATTTCAGCCGTCAGGTCGTCCCTTGTAACAAATTCTGTACCTTGCGACTGAACTCTGCCTCCAGTTCTGCCCCTACCTCGCTCTCCTCCCCTTCCCCTTGTCCCAACTGTTGGATTTGTTCTATTTGGATTTCCTCCTTCCTCTCTATTCGTATTTCGAGTACCGCTTGCCATTCTGTAGATTCAGACAAGATTAATATACACACAAGCACATACCCCATATAATAAGGTATTCCAGTTCAAACATGTACCTGTAAGTTCACAATTACACTGGCCAAATGTAATTTGAAATTACCTTACATGATGTTCCTTCTACCTTTTATACTTAGCATCCCAAGGTTCTAAAATAATAGGGACATCCTACTTCACATGCAGTTTAAGTCTAGGTACGGATACAAATACCTAAATCCCTTAAACTAGGGCTCTGATACCATCTGTAACATCCCAAAATTTCCAAACATGCATCAAATAGCATATATTGCATAACATCGTTATAACACAAGAAATACATCATATAACAATTATGGTCCTCTAGTCTTTACAAACATTCAGTACATCATTACAAACGTTTACTTAGTAAATTTACATCATTACTAATAACATAATTGTAACTACAAAACACAACGTAGTCTTCAGCTATATAAGTCTTCCAAAAGCTATTCGCGGATTAACCTTCTACTTGCTCTTACTCGATCCACGACCTGGAATACATATTTTTAAAACAAAATGAGGGTTAGACCTTGAGGTCTAGTGCCCGTTAGTAAAAAAACCATTTGCACAAACATCATACACATAACTCACATAAAAATACCAACTATGACTCATGCATCATGTATCTTTCCATCTCATTCTCTTGGCCATATTAATTGGTTGCGAGCCAACTAATCAATTTACACCACTGTACTGAATACAACCAACACCACTGTCTCTCTGTACAGCCAACCCCACCGGTCCTAAGCCCGAGCAACTAGAACTCATGTAGTGTAATACTCATATAAACATAATATGCACATTATTACACTCATTCCACATATATGTATTCTATGATAAGTACCAAATTTATACATTTATATGTCAAATCTACCCTAAAAATGGTGCTAATTAGATGCTTAAAATATCCCTTTTTAAGTTGAGTTTATTATTTACTTATTTGCAATTATTAAAATGTAAAAAAAAGTGTTTTATATGGTTTTGGAGTCTTTCTCGTTTGCAGCAAAACAAGAAGAAAAGAAGAGAAAAATGGCTCACTTAAATTTGGGTTTTTACCTTCTTTTTGTTTTATTGACAGCAAACTCTAGGCCCAAAACACAGCCCAAAATGAAGCAAGGAAATAAGAAAGCTTAATTCCAGCCCATGAGTAAAATGAATTTTTAGTGGAGCCGTGAAGAACAAGAAGGGGGAGAGGCCCAAAATTCCAGGCGACTTCTCTCGGCCGCTCCAAAGTCACGTTGGCTATTGTTCGGTTTTGAAGAACCATTGGAACGGTTTTTCTTCAATGGGGAATCCGACCAGAAATTGAAGAGAAGAGAAGAGACGATTTTGGGGAAGCAATTCGTTATTATTTTGTTCCATCAATTAGGTATTTTAGATTAAGTTTAATTTTCGTTTTCCTAGTTATTCGTTTACGTTAGAGCAATGAGTTTATAATAATTTGGCTTGGATTGTGTTGAGACTTGTTAAACTTTTACCATCATTTGATTTCCATTTTATGCAAACCTTGACTTAATCGATTATCATTGTTGGGTTGTTTATTTAAGTCGGTACCCTTGAATAATTTAGCCTAATTGTGAATTGCTAGATAGAGTTGTGAATCCGTAATTGTTCCAATTTCTGTTCTAGTAGCAAATAATACTTCAATTAATTGGGCGTCTGATTGATTTTAGTGTTATGGGTTTGCTTAATCTAGTCTAAATGGTCGGCGTCTGATTATTGGCTAGGAATAGTGTTTGTGTGATCTTAAAGCAATCGGTAATTGAACTCTATGTTCGTAACTAGATTAGATTAACCGGTTAGAAATTAGTTACTGAGCTTCTCGTGCTAATTGATGTTTGACAAACGGTATATCGATGCGTATCGATACTCAAGCCATTCCGGAATAGAATGATAAAAATATTTTCACAACAAGTCTATGATACACGATCCGGTCAAAGATTTAAATTCATTGCTAGTTATAATTATTTGTTTTTCGCTTTAATTTCATGTTTAGTTTAGTATATAAATCCAACCCCCCTTTTTTAATAAAGCGTATAAGTTTAACAACGTTCACATCCAATCCTTGTGGAATCGACCCTACTTGCCACTATTGCAATTTTGGTTGTAATACGAGGTAATAGGACTTTTATTATTTGCCGGACTCGACACCCGTCATTCTAGTTTGAAAACATTTTAAGTAAACACTCACTTGTTTGCTTAAAAAAATTCTTCCCGGTCTTTTCCAACAGATTTAGCTTTCACCTCCGATTCACAGTATCTGAAACAATTAGATACTGATATCTCTTTACCAAATAGATCACATAAGACTTACTAGAACCAAGAACTTTAGATAAATCTATCTAAATCTTATTCTCAATTATTTCCCGCAAACCCGTACTTAAGTTAAGTCCACAGTATTCAGTCCTCATTCATTCCCTATCCAAGAATTAACAAAACACAGGTTACTGGATACTCGAAAGCATCTAAACTCTCAAAATTGACCAAATAGCAAAAGTTCCCGGATAACACCAACTATCCGGACAACACAACTATCCGGACAACACCAACTTTCCGGATAATATAACCAATCCGGATAACACCCGGACACCAAAGTAATCCGGATACCATCCAGTATCTCATTTTATCCGGAAACTTAAGGAAAAGAAGAACTTACCGGGTAACTTGACTTGTCCGGACACCACTAGAACACTTTTCGGACACCATCAACCAAAACTACCGGGCACCTTCATTCTATCCGGAAACCACTGACTGTTTATCAATTTTCTACCCAGAATCCGACTGAATCAACACCAGATGTGTAATTGACTATTCTAATCCGATAGAAACCTTCTACTAGCAATTACAAACAGAAAATACAAAGGAACATACCTTAATTTCACTTCCAAGGTCACCAATTTGAATCCCTAACCCTTCTTTTCTTCTTCCTTTCTTTTGGTCTCAAAAACACACACACACACTGAATTCTCTGGGTGTTTGCTGAAAATGGAAATATCTGAATATCCTAAGGGATAATATCTAATCAAATTACCACTTTAGTCCCTACACTATCCACTAATGATCAAAACACATTTAACTTATAAATTAACCCAAACTTACCCTTAACTTCCAATTTAAAGTTACTAAATTTTAACGGAAGAGAGATTTTAACTAACGGACTTACCCGGGGTATTACAATTTTAGGTAAAACAAGCAGTATTAATAGCTTCAGCCCAGAAATATGTAGGTAGATTTGATTCACTTAGCATGGATCTAGCAGCCTCACACAGAGTTTTGTTTTTCCTTTCCACCACTCCATTTTGGTGAGGAGTCCTGACTGCAGAGAAGTTTTGAGAAATTACTTTCTCATTGAAGAAGTCTTCAAGAGCACTGTTTCTGAATTCAGTTCCATTGTCACTTCTCACAGAACGTACAAGTTGTCCATTAAGAACTTCATTTTTCTTGACAAAGTTGATGATTTCTTCAGTTGCATCACTTTTGTACCTGAGAAAAGACACCCAAGTATATCTAGTAAATTCATCAACAATTACAAGAATGTACCTTTTGCCTCCTAGACTGGAAGTGCTGACTGGTCCACATAGATCCATGTGCAACATCTGGAGAGGAAGAGTGATGGAAGAGCATTGCTTGGTCTTGAAGGAAGTTTTGGTGAGCTTCCCTTTTTCACAAGCATCACACAGCTTCTCTTTGACAAAGCTTAACTTTGGCATGCCAGTCACCAGCTCTTTGTTTGAAATTTTATGGAGAGTCTTGAAATTAAGATGAGAAAGACGTTTATGCCACATCCAGTTCCTTTTGGCTGTGTCATCTGACACAAAGCAAACATTGGATGAATTGTTACTTTGTCCCATATCGATGATATAGACATTTTCCATCATTCTTCCGGATAACACCACTTTCATGTTTTTGTCAACAACAGTACAGATACAAAGTTCGAAAATAACTTTATATCCCAGATCACATAATTGACTGATATTGAGGAGATTGTGCATGAGACCTTCAACAAATGCCACTTTATTGAAAGTGACAAATCCGTTTGTGAGAGTTCCGTAACCTTTGGTGTAGCCTCTAGAATTGTCTCCAAAAGTTACAGAAGGACCTTTTCCAGACACATAGTTAATAAGAAGATATTTGTTTCCCGTCATGTGGCGTGAGCACCCACTATCCAGATACCATATTTGATGGTGCTCAAAAACCTACATGCACACACAGATTAGTTCTTTGGTACCCATTTGTAGATGGGTCCTTTGGTGTTAGAAGATGATAAGTTCTTAGGTTTAGTTCTATCAATTCTTTCCTTTGGACAATCATTTGCAAGATGAAAAGTATCACCACAGTTATAACACTTTCTGTAGATAAAAGTCTTCTTGGGTTTTTGCAATTTCTCTTTTCCTTTTCATTTTCCTATGACGTCTACTTGAATAACTTTAGGACCAAAGGATGAGATGAGAGGAGGAAAACTTAAAATTCCATTTGCAGAGGTGGAAGCAAATTTTGAAAGATTTCTGGAAGAATTTTTGAAATGATCTTTCCCAAGGTCTGAGGTTTTTCTTTTCAAAGGGAGATCAGTGGAGAAATCGGTGGAGTTTGCTCTTTTGAGAAACTTAGCTTTTGAAGAGTTAGAGGATGAGGCTTCATCAATGGTTAAATCCTTTAAAAGATCATGGATGGGTTTTAAAACATCATTAGAATCTTGTTTCTCAATGATTTGAATTGAAGAAGATTCTTTTGCTTTTATAAACATCCCAAACTTTAAAGCTTCACCTAGATCAACAGAGTTTAAAGAAATAGAGTCACACGAGCTTGACTCTGAGGCATCATCCCATACACTAGAGGAAGGAACAAGGGCATGGGAAGAAGTTTCAGAAATGGTTTTTTCAAATCCTAAACCAAATTTACTATCACCACCGATTTGGTCTTGAAATATTTGCTCAAGGTTTTTTGAAGAATTTGTCCACCTTCTAACAACCTCTTGTTCTCTTTTTAGTTTCTTAAAAAGCTTATTTTTCTCTTTAGAAATCATGTGATTTATGGTTTTAAGATCCTCAAGCTCAGCTTTGATTTCCTCAAACTTTTCAAGTTTAGACATACAAATTTCAAGTTGAGAAGTGAGGTTTTTAACTTGAACATATTTTCTTTTCTTGCTATCCTTGACAGTATAAAAGTCTTTAGTTAAGGATTCATAAGCATCAATCTTTTCACTATCAGTCATATCATTAAAGGGATGTACCTGAGAGTATGATGTTGAGCACCCAGTTGACACCAGAGCCATTGGAGAGGTAGCTTTTTCAGAGTCTTCCATATCTTCTGAGATGGCTATAAAGTACATATTGGGAGAGTTGTTGTCACTGTCAGATGTTTCTTCTTCCCAATCATGTATTTCGGCCATGAGGCCCTTTCCTTTTCTAAGGAGACCCTCATTTCTCTCCTTTTCTTTCTTGTACTTGGCTTTGTATTTCTCAGCCCTTTCTTGATGATCTTGGGAAGAAGATTGAGTATCTTTCTTGGCAAGATTTGATTTGAAAGAGTTATTTTTGGGTTTTTCATACTTGGAGGGAAACTTGTCAGAAGATGAATTCCTAGATTTCATCACACACTTACTTCTACACTCAGATGCGAAATGTCCTTTCTTTCCACAATTAAAACATTCCTCATTTGTCTTGTCAGACGAGGAAGTTTTTGCAGAAGAGAAGGGTTTTCTGAAAGATTTGGATTTATTAGAAAAACGAGATTTGTTTTTGAAACCAGCCAACATGGCTAGCTCATCAGACATCTGCTTAACAGATATGTCTTCACCTTCATCATCGGCATCACTTAGATATGCCTCCGAAGAGTTGTTGTGACTTTCATTGTCAGAGTCTGATGAAGGATAGGTGATACGTGGAACACTTTGAAGTTTCTTGGAATTTTCACTGACAAGGGCTATAGAAGAGCCCTTTATCTCTTTAATGAAAGATTTCCTTTGTAACTTGGTTTGTTCAAAGTTGAAGAGAGTTCCATATAAGACAGTTAAAGGCATGTACTCAAGGTCCTTGGAAGTTTTGATACAAGTGCACATGTTCTCCCAAAAATCAGGGAGACAATCCATGAACTTGTTTAGAACTTCCTCATTATCATAGACTCTGCCTAGTAACTTCAGATCATTCAGAAGAGAGTTAAAACGATTATAGTAGCTAGGAAGGGTTTCACCTTTTTCATGAGTGAAGAACTCATACTTTCTGATGAGAGAGATCTTTTTGCTTTTCTTCACTTCCTCTGTACCTTCGTATAGTACACAATGTGTAGTCCACATCTCTTTAGCAGTTTCAAAGTTAACCAGAGAGTGATAGACCTCATCAGGAAGTGAGAGTGTAATGATTGCTCTTAGCTTAGAATCAAGAGAAACCAAACGTTTTTCCTCATCAGTATATTTCTTAGGATTTTGAGGATATAACGACCAGTACATTTGGCTTTCTCTTTGTCAGAAGGTTCAGAATCATCGGAGTCACTAGAGTCCTCCTTATCAGCAGTTTCTTTACTGGGCCTCTGCGTTTCATAGCGAGCCCAGACTCTAGGGATAATAGGTCCCTCTTTGAGAATGGTTGGATATCTAGTATCCACTCCTTCCATGAATAGCATCATACGACTTTTCCAAAGAGAAAAGTTGTTAGGATTAAACTTGGGAGGTTTGGTTATGGAGCCATTTTCTGAAAAGTTGTTTTGAAGAGAGTTTTCATTTGTTGAAGATGAAGAGGCAGCCATCGCAGATCAAGTTTATGAATTAAACTTTCTGCTCTGATACCACTTGTTAGTCCCAGATGGCTTAACAAGTATTGTAGAAGGGGGGGGGGGGGGGGGTTGAATACAATACCCAAAATTTTCACAATTTTAATTCTATTATTGAAAAACTTTCAACAAGAATTACACATAGAAACTAAAGACTGTTGCGGAAAAGAACAGATAAACTATTATAACAATCTTTCACAAAGTATACTAAACAAAACAACTTAGAACACTTAGAACAAAGCTATAAAGTTATTAAGCAATATGGAGAATTCTTGCACTGAGAGAGATTTCCAGAAAGCGTGGCTTGCATGGGAACATCTTCTTCCTTTTATAGTGTGAAAAGTGTGATAAGCATTAAATGCTTGGGACACTTGTCATCAGGAGATTTGCTTGAAGATGTTGACTTCTGAAAAGTTGATATGTCTTTATCACCTTTTTCTTGGTACTAGGTATAGAAACCATGCTGAAAGGGATTTTAACTGAAAATTGATAAAACGACAAATAGTCACTTTTATCTGGCAAAGGATATTGTCCCATAATAAATGATATTCTTGATGTGTATTCCAAGACAATCACACCGATGGTGTTCCACCGATATAATTGATATTGGACATTGAAACCATCGGCAAAGAAAACCATTGAAACAAAGATCCCACCGATTTGAGCAACAAGATCGGTGGGAAGCTTCTGCCGACGAGAAGAAGGTCGGTGGAGAGGATGTCCACCGATGTGTGAGGACACAATCGGTGGAAGATGACTTGTATGAATGTTGAGAAGAGTCTTCTTATTTCCACAATGAGAATGTCTTCAAGCTTAGTTTCGGTTGATCTTCGACTTCACAGAACAATTGATATATTGTACAAGTCATTACAAAAGAACCATGCTAAAATATTCTAAGTAAGATATAGGGAAAAACATCGGTGAGTCAATTTCAAATCTTGGTGACCCAACACACCACCACTCCGTCATTCTATCCTGAACATAATCATGCCACAACATCAACTTACACCCTACGTGCTCCAACAATCTGGTTAACAAATCGCACACCTCATCCAAAACCCCCCAAAAAGGCTTCTATCCGATGCTTCCTCTCTCTCTAACATCCCATCACTACGACACTAGCTGGCACATTTAGCTTGGCAATTACTGTCACTACACATCCGTACACTCTTTGCCCATAACATCACACTGCAGACCAGATCTCTCATGATCATTCACACAATTCGAACTTGCCTTCACATCCTCCCGTATACACAATCGAGTCTATCTCGCTACTTAGTCCTTTCTCAATCTGTCGAACTATACTCACGAGTTCCCAATTAACTAAAACATAATCGTTCTTGCTGGCTCTTTGCGATCCAAACCCTTTCATAGACACGACACATTTTCTTACTGACTGATATAGTCTACACTCACTCCGTTTGTGCTACACACCTTATCCTTCTATGGACCCTCCACACCTCGTAAATAGAACGCTTATTCAACAACAGCGGTCTCTCACTAACTTAGCACCCCCACAAGGTGTTCTATCAACTTTCGCTCTTCTGGTTCAAGCCTTCGGCCTTAACCATCTTGCACGGTTGCCGACTTCAGCATCAAAAGTCGACCTGTTGATACTTTCTTAACCTATTCTTAAACACGGGTTCCTTACGAAACCTAATCCTTCCAACATATAATAGTCAACTTCATAATCCGTCCCCCTCATTTCAAAACCTACTCATGTAACATCAAAATTACAAGATCACCTTAAGACTCTTATTCGACATCGAGGATCTCTCATTTCTGCCTCAACACACTACTCATAACGAGTTGCTAATACCACACCTTGAAGGCTTCAAGTCCTTCCTCCGGACACAACCGTCCCTTGACAACCGTACTTCCATTTACCGAACAAGGGTGCAAACCCTCATACAACCGATACTATAATCCACTTCTGACTCTACCACTGTTCACCTTTCCTCTTGAACACAAATACTAAAGCTACAACATTCTTTCCTGATTTGCCCTACACTTTTCCACTCTTGAAGTCCTTCCTTAGCTTAACATGTCATATCTTACGACCTAGTGAGTTCATAGCCTTCATGCATGACAACGCAGTAGATAAATCATTTCGTACATTTTATCATTTTAAATAAACAACACTTGAAAACAATGTGGGTACACATGACCCCATCATTCTTATAACTTCAATGCCCTGCACAACGATTCGAGAATCGTTTGCATGCATCTTCCCGTGAACCTTAATCTTACTCAATCTGGACGATGTTAATACGATAATAATACGTTGAATAGAAATCCTTTCATACGACACAATTCTGAAAGAAATTACCGGAACCAAGTAAACCAGTCGGTTCTCACCCCTTTTATATGATATCAACAGGTTAAAACTCATTTTGATTGTAAAAGTTTTGCTGGCAAACGTTTTCTCGACCTTTTTGTAACAATTTAACTTATCACGAAAAGTGTGAAATATTTTGCGAATCGTTAAGTTCAAAATTACATTGTGTAATGTGAATGAAGTCACCTTTTCTTTAAACATACGCTTGCACATTCTGACTCATTTTCGATTAAAATTGATATCTACACATTTGACTTAAATCATGAAAATTTCATGTTACACATAAGAACGCTATGCATGAGACTCTACTTACAACTGAAGGCTACTCACTCTAACAAGGTCAACCGTTTTACTCACGCCGCTTATTCTTGACACTTACCTACGACCAATGGTCGCCCTCTCGGTTATGCAATAACTTGCTGAACCTGCGTTCCACATCTCACTTACTCAACCATTTCATACTATTTTCGCTTTGGTCGACCATCTCACTTTCTACTTCTACATGCTTTTAATTCACTATAGGTATCTTATTTCATTTATCCTGCCATTGAAAAGCTCGACTAAGAATTCAGGGCTCCATTGATACTTTCAAGGTTTTGACATTGTCCTCCCTTACCATCCTGACTGATCTATCCCATGATTTGTAGAATTAGGACTCTCCCGAAACAGGAGTCTTACACAAACTCAAACATTCATCCTCTCCGAATTCACGAAGAGCTACCTCTAGATAACTCATAACACTCTATACAACATTTCTTCTCTATGATGTATACATACATCACATCATAAGTGACTTCTCATGAAACATCCCCAACAAGGGGTCTCAATCTACTCCTCAGGGATCTTGCTGACGTTCTAAAGTACTGGAACCCGACATAAACACTAGCTTCTGACTACCACTTCGGAATAATAAGGCAGGTTAATAAGGCAGGTTAATAAGGCAGGTTAAGCACATACATGTACCTGTAAGTTTGCAATTACACTGGCCAGGTGGAATCTCAAACTTACCTTACATGACAGTCCTCAGTACCTTATTAGTCCTATCTCTATAATAGTGTCCTCCTAACGCGTTTCCTGTATCTACATTAGTGCCCTCCTAACGCATTTCCCGATTCTCAGTTGTGATTTCTACTCCCAAGTTTAAGTTTAGGCCCGTCCGGTCACCTAAATCCCTTAAACTATGGCCCTGATACCATTTGTAACGTCCCAAAAATCCAACAGGACAAACATAGCATTACAACATAAGATTTACAAAACTGGTCCCAGAATTTCATTACAACAATCTAAAACTTAGGTTGGCGGAAACAACCTATACACAACTGAGAATAATCTAACTTCTACAAGATGCACTTGCACTGTTTCTAGCTACATCTGTACTCTATCATGCTCTTGCTCATTTACCTGAGCCTCCTATTAATCGCTTACCTGAAAAGGTTTTAGTTTTGAAAAGCGAGAGTTAGACCATGAGGTCTAGTGAGTTCCCTCCATAATCGGTGTACATCATCATTATAAAATCATTTTTATAAAACATTTCACATTCTTCACATAAACATCATTCATGGTGCTGTACAGTGTAATGGATCTCATAAAAATTTCGCGATCAGGGCCCCAGCATACTCCCCTCTCGCCCGAGTAGGAAGGAAACGAATTTCCTCCTACAAGCTCATCACATATCCGAGTAGGAAGGAATTGAATTCCCTCCTACAAGCTTCTTACATTAGCCCAAGGGATCATTTGATCCCGAGGTCTTCAGATCCCGACTCCACATACATACACATAGCTCATCATGATCATAAAACATGAAATTCGTAAAACACTTTACAATTCATTTCATCTTGCTGAATAATCTTTTCAGTAGAACATACTTTCATGGGAAAACGTTCGTAAAAGCTTGTAAATAAATCATGCTCATAAACATGCCCTGATCAGTAAAATATTAACTTTCATTCACGTAAAAAAAATCATGTAAAATGACATGGCCTTTCCACATAATCACTTTCTTTGGAAAACAAGTAAGATCACGTATTTTAGTTAGAAAAACTCATATGATGCGCTTAATATCTTTTCTTACTTCGCTTTTGGCTTTTAATCGGTCTACCTGAGGAATAGATGAGATATAAACTACTCAGATGCCTAACAAACAGTCCAGACACCACTCGGATTCGACTTACCGGACATCTGCCACTTTCCGGGTACTACTTTCCGGACAACCACACTTACCGGACAACCTTACTTACCGGACAATCACTTACCGGAGACTACTTACCGGACATTTACACTTTCCGGACAACCCTTTATCGGACAACTACTCATCCGGATAGCCTTCTTATTCGGACAGTTTTCTCATCCGGAAACCTTCAAATTGGACAACGTGTCCGGACGCCCACAGGCTTTCCGGACGCCGACTCAGAACCCTATTTGGGACCGAAATTCTCAGAAAAACTCATAATCCAAGGAATTTAGATTAGCAACAATATTCTGATTACTAAGCTCTATTAGTATTGAACTCTTAGTTGCCTAAAAACGCATTTGAGACACCTAATTTCTTCCATAAAGTCTCAAGCTCAACTTTTAAACAAAAACCCCAAAATACCTAACTTAGCAACATTTTCACAGATTAGGGATGAAGAGAAACGATTACCTGATTGATTTATGATGATGAAAACTTTCCTTTTCTCCCAATTAACTTGGAAACTCTTTCTTCTTTCTTGCTTCACCTCTCTTTCTTCCTCCTTGCTCTTTCTCACTTTCTTCCTTCTTATTCTTTCCCCCTTTCTTTCTATTTCATCCGCACACCACCACAAGAACCCCATAATACTGATTTCTAAGAAATGGTGCCCTAAGGGTTTGGGCTCATTTTATACTTCTCAAAATTTGCTAATAGGTCCCTCAAGTCCAACTTTCAATGCTTAGACTTCGACCACCAAACTTTCACATTTTCCATAAAAAACCCGGTTGTTACTGACACGGGGTTTTGACACCCCCGCGAATCTAACCGCAAGTGTACGGGTCGAAGTCAAGTAATAGTACTGGAGAAGTACGAGTATCGAATCACGGGGAACTAGGAACTAAATATCACAGTTACTATAGATTCTATTAACTGGACTGTCGAAATTAGAGATTGGTTTATAGACTAATTAAATTGCAATAAATGAGATCAAATCAACACAAGACAAAACAGAACAGCTTTGAAAACTTTGATAGAGAGAAAAGCTGAGGGTTGGAACTCCTATGGTTGTTACATACAAACGTCTGACTCAATTCAATTACCAGTTATTCCTATCAATGAATGCCCAATCTTTATCTAATCGTTGTTCTCTCTCAAGTAACACCGATTTTATTTATAAAGCACGATTCCTTTTTCAAGCAACCGTAATTTCTATTTCGAAAACAATAGTTTTATCTTTCGATCTCAACATACAGGTTTCAAAATGCATTAAGATTAAGATTCAAACGGGACTAAGATTTACTCAGTATCTCTCGATCCTTTCTTACCTTAGCTATGCAATTCCTAATTCTGTTTCTCAATTACTTCTCTCGAACATTAATTGAAAACAATAAAACAGTTGCAAGGTAGCTAATCTCACAAAAGCATTAAACACCAAATTGCATTCATTCATTCAATAAGAAAACTGATAAAAGTTTCAAGTCATCTGTTTATAAGTTCAAACCACATTCATTCCAACCCCCAACATGAACCGGTTAGTTCATATCGGTGGTGGATTCAAACACAATAGAAAAAGATGAAAATAAGTATGTGAACATGATAATCGTGATAACGGTGAATGTAATGGTTACTCCCTTCTATCGTGGTCGTCTCTACGTCGCGCGATGAATGTGTATCTGATCCTCTCTCTATCTCCGCTCCAACGGGTGTCACTTGGCTTCGAAAATCGCCCCCGGGATTGCTCTGGCCGTAACGTGAAAACTCGATACCGAAAATGTGACCTAAATCCCGACTTAAAATACTGATTTTCGCGAAACAGTGGGTTACGCCACTTGCCACGCGACTTGCAAGTCGCGTGGTAAGTCGCGCGTGTCAATTTTGCAACGTGGGTTGTTTTCTGGTTCGCGGGTCGGGTCCTGGTTCGGTCGCGGGTCTTGGGCTTGGCTTTTGGGCTCCCGTTAGGCTTCGTTTTGACTCGTTTTGGGTTCTTTTTAGCTTCTTTTTCCGAGGAATGCCGCCTTTTATATAACCTGCGTAAATCACTCAATAAACCGTAAAATACCCGCCTTTTTACTTGAGTACAAGCCAATCTCGTTGGTTTGAGAACCGAAAATAACGCCAAAAAGTGGCGTTATCAACAACCCCAAACCGAGCGTTGCTTGTCCCCAAGCAAATTAGCGATAAAACAGAATTAAAGCACATATCAGAGAAAATATAATAACTGCACAATTTCCAATCGGTACCAAGTGATGCATCAGTGATTTCCTATACTCGTGAATATCTATCTCACTCTCGCCTCATTTTTATTTTGTCCGATCTATGACCTTCCATTGGGAGTTGAACTCGTGATCGTTCCGGTTACGCTAAGGTTAGACTAGGTCCAAACATGCTAGGGAAAACATTTCGCCTCGACCATACCTCTCAGGATACTCTCTTTTCGCTCGAACCTAGGTTATCGCTCGTGTTGTCATGTGTATGGAGGTTATGTACAATAATACGCAATAATTACATGACAACTCTAAAGAAAGACGCACAATTGTCCAAAATGTTGATCTCCGAAGGAATTAAGTAACAAGACAGGGAATCTCGGTAAAGGTGGTCATAGACTCTAATCACATTTTCCAGAAGATCATCCAGGTCTTTACAAGGGTTGTAATGGGGCTAAGGTTAAGGCTATGAAACGGAGGGTAAAATGGTTCAAAAATCCTTGGCGTGTCAATCATTTGCAGTTCCGAACTCTATAGCTTTTCGCTCTATTATTTGGCCCTCTTCGTCACTATTGGAGTCGTTTTGACTCTCTTATTTACTGCTATAGATAAAATCTAAATTAACTCGAATTTTTTTTTTGAGTTTGGGACTTCATTGGTCCTCTTTTCTATTCCTTGACTGGCCTGATTTCTTTCTTTTCCGCTCTATCCCTCTAAGTTCATTACTTCTTCCAATTGACACACTTTCGGATTGGGTTGGCTAAGGCTTATGGCTAAGGGTTTAATGATGGGTTTAGAAACGAAAAGGTGAGTGTTTGGCTGCAAAGGGGCTAAGGGTACACGCAGAAGGGTAAAGGTACGATAGCTAAAAACAGGTTAAATAAAACACACAATGCCTGGAATCATATCTTAAGGTCTACATGATATGGTCTACTATACCCTTACCTAATATCCCGATGTTCGTCTTTGCTACTCAATGCAATAATGTAGCGAGATCATTCTACATTCACGACAAGGAACTCGAAAAAGTGTATATGAATTTAGTGTATGAATCCCTCGAAATGAAAAAAAAACGTCTTTTAGGCTCAAAACTCACTATCGGGTGGTCTCCACTAATGTACCTAGTCATGTCCTTTCCCGGTCCTTCCCTAACGGTCACGTCACTATCACAAGATTCTTCCCACAATGGTTGGTCTCAATCATTCAAAACAAAAAATTTAGCTACTTTGATCTCGACACTCAGAAGTGTAGGAATTCTACGTGCATAACTTGGGCCCGATTGGGCAACCCCAAACCTTACCCACACATTGTCCCCAATGTGCAAGTAGAGTCTTAGGTGATGCGACGCGGTCATTGTGCAGTTATTAAAGGAACAGGCAAGGCATTACGTATATAGCATAAAAAGACTACCCAAATTTTCTACAACTAGGCACCCTAAACCTAGGTCGTGGCCTAGGTTTGCCAAATAAAAGCCAACCCCAAACCTCGGTAAAACCGAGGTTTGCACAGGATCTAATGTGAGTGTGTAGATGGTTCAAAAATGAGGCACCCCACTTAGGTTTGTTGCATCTCGTGCAATTACAATAGAATAACACATAAAACACCACTCTTTTAGCAGAGAAGGATTTAGAACATACCTGTTTTGCCTGGCCGGAGGATTCTTGACAGTTGATCATCAATCGGATACGAAAGGGAGAACATGCAACACAAGGGAAAGAAAAACAAAGCAAGCAAAGGAAACACACAAAGCAAAAAAAGGAAACAAAAACTGCACGAAAAACGAAAAACGGGGCAAATGGGACTCACGCGGTTTAGCCCACGACTTGCAAGTCGCGTGGAAAACCGCGTAACCCTGTTTCAGTTATTTTGATTTTTTCGATTTTTCGATTTTTATGGTTTTTCGGAATTAAAACACACACAAGATAAAATTAAGAAAAGGAAACTAACCTTGGTGGGTTGCCTCCCACCCAGCGCCGTATTTAAAGTCGTGGCACGACTGTGCGGTTTCAGCTCGGCTTGGTATCCGCGGAGTTAAACCGTCCACACACACGGTTCTTCGCGGATTCTTCCACCTTTGGCCCTCCATGACCAGATCCGGATCCTCTTTCACTTGGAGCTCTTACCTTCTCGACCATCTTGAAAATTTCGCTTTGGCCGCCAACTCGGAAAGTGATCTCGCCTTCTTCCATGTCAATCAGGGCTCTACTCGTAGCCAGAAATGACCGTCCCAAGATCATCGGGACCTCTTCATCTTCATCGATGTCGATTACCACGAAGTCTACTGGAAAGTAGAGCTTGCCAACTTTAATCAGCACATCTTCAATCACCCCGTATGGATACCTTATCGATCGATCAGCCAGCTTAAGCGTCATGAATGTGGGGCTTACCTCGCCCAATCCGAGTTTCCTGAAAATAGAAAGGGGCATCAAGTTAATACTTGCCCCTAAATCACATAACACTTTATTGAATGAAAACTTCCCAATTTGGATAGGGATAGAAAAGCTCCCTGGATCGTTGAGCTTTTGAGGAAGCTTATTCTGGAAGATGGCGCTGCACTCTTCAGTGAGTGCAACGGTGGCCTGATGATCGATTGCCCTATTTTTGGAAAGGATCTCTTTCATGAATTTCATGTAAGAGGGCATTTGGGCGAGAGCATCTGCAAAAGGAATATTGATTGTTAGCTTTTTAAATACGTCAATAAATTTTGAAAAATTGACCTCATCCTTATTTGCTTTCAGTCTGCTCGGATATGGCACTTTTGGAATTGTCGGCTTGACCGGTGTTGCCACCTCTCTTTCCTTCGGCTTCTCCTGATCAATCAAATCTTCATCCTTCGATTTCTCCTTCATCGCCACTTCTCTCTCAGCTTCCAACTCATCCATATCGATGATCTCCACATCATTCTCGGCTTCCTTTGGTAACGGCTCTCGTGTAAAGTCTCTAGTCAGCTCCTTACCACTCCTCAGGTATATGGCATTACAATGCTCCCGGTTTTGCCTTTCGGGTTGACTCGGAAGTTTCCCGGGGGCTCGGTTTTGTAGGGTCTCGGAAATCTGCCCCACTTGCCTCTCGAGGATCTTGATGGCGGTGGTGTTTTGCTCGGTAGCCGCCTTGACAGTATTGATTGTGCTTGCTAATCCCTCGACCGTGCTGTCCATTTTCGACATGAACTTCATCATCATGTCCTCGAGTCCCGGCTTCTTCTCCCCGGATGGTCCTTCATTCCTTTGGTGGAAACCTGGAGGACGGTAAACATTATTAGTATTAGGGAAGTGAGAAGAGTTAGAAAAGTTACCTGGCTGTTGCTGGTATGGTTGACTCCATGAAAGATTGGGGTGCTTTTTCCACCCCTCATTGTAAGTGTTGGAGAACGGATCGTTTCGCGGCTGATGGTTTCGGTTTTGCATAAATTGGACCAGATCAGGTTCTCCCAGATTGCTTCCCTTCATACGGTCCGTGATGAAAGCTAGTTGAGCTTTTAGTTCCTTAAGCTCATCCGACTCCCGAACACTCGCGACTCTTCTAACATCAGCCCTTGGAGTGGAAAAACTATGCTCGGCAAGATTTTCAATCAGCTCGCATGCCTCTTCATAAGATTTATCCATTAGTGCTCCACCCGCGGCAGCAGTGATATCATTTTTAAACTGCGGGTGAAGGCCACTAAAGAAGGTTTGAATGATGACCCAATCTTGTAACCCATGGTGAGGACATTTCTTGATCATGTCCTTGAAGCGCTCCCAAGCCTCATATAACGTTTCTTGATCCCATTGTGCGAAATGGGTGATCTCGGCCATTAGTTGGGCGGTCCGACTCGGGGGAAAGAACTTTTGAAGGAACGCAACCTTCAATTGTGCCCATGTGGTGACCGAATCTGGTTGGATGCTCTCGGTCCATGCTTCGGCTCGGCCTTTGAGGGAGAATCCAAATAATCGCAGCTTGATGGCATCTTCATTCATGCCATTGATCTTGAAAGTGTTGCAAACCCGCTCAAATGCACGAAGGTGTGCATGAGGGTCTTCTGTCGGCGTCCCTCCATACTGGTTTTGCTGCACCATCACGATGGTGCTCGGCTTCAGCTCGAAGTAGTTTGCCCCAGTAGCGGGCGCTTGAATGCCTATTCGGGCCGCCGCCACATTCGGATCGGCGAACGACCGCATAGGACGTCTCGCAGGAGGTGGTGGTGGGTTGTTGCGAGGTGGTCTCTCGTCGTCGGACATCTCGAATTTCAGATTCCGCTTAGCTTTCGCTTCTTTTCGTAGACGACGGGTGGTTCTTTCGATCTCTGGGTCGATAGGCTCGAGTTCTTTCCCTCGGGTTTTCCTTGGCATAAACCAAGTAGTACCTGAAATAGCAATTACACGAACTTAGCAATCCAGAAATTCAAAGTGATGAATTAAAATACGAAATAAATAAAATAAAATAAAAATGTCCAATCTAATAGCGCGTATAGATGGTAGTGCTATTAGCTACAACTAGTTCCCCGGCAACGGCGCCAAAAACTTGACACGGGGTTTTGACACCCCGCGAATCTAACCGCAAGTGTACGGGTCGAAGTCAAGTAATAGTACTGGAGAAGTACGAGTATCGAATCACGGGGAACTAGGAACTAAATATCACAGTTACTATAGATTCTATTAACTGGACTGTCGAAATTAGAGATTGGTTTATAGACTAATTAAATTGCAATAAATGAGATCAAATCAACACAAGACAAAACAGAACAGCTTTGAAAACTTTGATAGAGAGAAAAGCTGAGGGTTGGAACTCCTATGGTTGTTACATACAAACGTATGACTCAATTCAATTACCAGTTATTCCTATCAATGAATGCCCAATCTTTATCTAATCGTTGTTCTCTCTCAAGTAACACCGATTTTATTTATAAAGCACGATTCCTTTTTCAAGCAACCGTAATTTCTATTTCGAAAACAATAGTTTTATCTTTCGATCTCAACATACAGGTTTCAAAATGCATTAAGATTAAGATTCAAACGGGACTAAGATTTACTCAGTATCTCTCGATCCTTTCTTACCTTAGCTATGCAATTCCTAATTCTGTTTCTCAATTACTTCTCTCGAACATTAATTGAAAACAATAAAACAGTTGCAAGGTAGCTAATCTCACAAAAGCATTAAACACCAAATTGCATTCATTCATTCAATAAGAAAACTGATAAAAGTTTCAAGTCATCTGTTTATAAGTTCAAACCACATTCATTCCAACCCCAACATGAACCGGTTAGTTCATATCGGTGGTGGATTCAAACACAATAGAAAAAGATGAAAATAAGTATGTGAACATGATAATCGTGATAACGGTGAATGTAATGGTTACTCCCTTCTATCGTGGTCGTCTCTACGTCGCGCGATGAATGTGTATCTGATCCTCTCTCTATCTCCGCTCCAACGGGTGTCACTTGGCTTCGAAAATCGCCCCCGGGATTGCTCTGGCCGTAACGTGAAAACTCGATACCGAAAAAGTGACCTAAATCCCGACTTAAAATACTGATTTTCGCGAAACAGTGGGTTACGCCACTTGCCACGCGACTTGCAAGTCGCGTGGTAAGTCGCGCGTGTCAATTTTGCAACGTGGGTTGTTTTCTGGTTCGCGGGTCGGGTCCTGGTTCGGTCGCGGGTCTTGGGCTTGGCTTTTGGGCTCCCGTTAGGCTTCGTTTTGACTCGTTTTGGGTTCTTTTTAGCTTCTTTTTCCGAGGAATGCCGCCTTTTATATAACCTGCGTAAATCACTCAATAAACCGTAAAATACCCGCCTTTTTACTTGAGTACAAGCCAATCTCGTTGGTTTGAGAACCGAAAATAACGCCAAAAAGTGGCGTTATCAGTTACAAATAAATATTAAGAATTTATAAAACTAAATTTATAATAGAACGTAAATGAAATAATGGAAAAGTACATAGTTAAAATATTAATAAAATAAGAACCACGTATCATAAATTACCAAATACTTCTTTATATACAACATTCTTTGTTCTATTGCTAATTATACCTTCATCATCTATAATTAATATTTTTAAACATTGCCTACTTTTTACTCTAGATAAAGCAACATACAACTGACCATGGATGAAGACCGGTTGTCTCAGAAACAAACCAACCTTCGATAATGACTATCCCTGGTTTTTATTTATGGTCATGGCAAAACATACAACAATTGGAACTCATGTTTTTTGAAAAAAGTTCGAACTCATAATCCAAAAGTCAGTTGATAAGTGATGTTTTTTTTCAAGTAATTAAATCTATTATGATAATTCTAAGGGTGTTTCGTTGACAGAATTGTAATTCATCGAAGGAATTCGACTTTGAAGTAAAAGTTGATATGAAATTGCAAAAAGAAAATCACGACAATTTAGTGATTATTTATATTAAATCCCATACTAATCACGACACATTAATTCGTATATATTTATGATATTTAATAATATATTTAAATCCAAAAATATTCAATATTTGGCTCATTTCAAAGGTATTGATGAAACGATTACAATAGTATAATTTGTAAAAAATAGAAATGTTTTTAATGCATTTTAGTCCATATACATTATTTATGTTTATATGATAAAAGTCTAAAATGAAAAATAAAAAAGTAAGAGATTAAAAGTAAACTACATACCTAATTATAAGGGTAGTAAATGTAACGTATAAATTAAAAAAAATTAAATTAATGAGAGATTTAAGGAGTGAATGTGAATATGCTAATTGAACTTATAATGTAAACTGCGTCCAAATACATCTTTAGACAGGAAAATACTGAAGTCGGCCTACCAGAAAACGACACGTGGCATGCTAGTTACTTATTTATTATATGTATAGATGATATATTTTTCATCGTAGATATTTATTTTAGGACGGAGAGAGTAAAACAATATGCAATGATTGTATTTATAATAATTATCGAGACAAAAAAAATCATAAGTTAAAGGATGAACTTTGGTTTAATAAGAACTTGTAGATTTAACATTGTTGAACTCCTTTCTACATCAAATTGCTCTTTCTTATTTCTATATCAAATTGCTCTTTCTTACCGTCGCTTGGATCGTCATATTAGATTGAGCCAATTCGACACGACGTAAGACCCAAATCAACATAAAGTATTGAAGTCTAAAGTTTTTTTTTGGAAATGGTGTCCAAGACTATGCCTAGACTAACCCCTTGACAAATTATGACCGTAAGACATCAACCTTGATTAAAGCTCAGTGGTCACAATTGTTGTGTACGCCTTGAATTAGAACCCTGGGCAGATGGGATATTCCATCACATCCCCCAATGCCTTAACCAGTACGCCACAACCCTTGTGGTTACTGGAGTCTAAAGTTGATTCATGAATCAAACAAAAACTTAGACTGTCTTTAATTTAAAAGTATAAATTTGTAACAACACCTTTTCAATATTTAAAAATATCAAAAAAAATACAATACATAACGATTCTTAACAAAAAAAACCGAGAGATCAATTTATAAGAAGTTACTGGAACATAATCAATTTTAATCCAGTTTAATGGTACTATGTGATATATCGATTCAAATATGAAAGTCAAACAACGACGACTTACATGAACATGACTACATGAGACTTTGTTGTGTAATTGGCGATTTGAAGTACCAATTAATTTCACCCTACCACTTGAATGTTTTTGTCAAATGTATATTAAATGTTTCTAGAAAAATACAATATAAAAAGCTATATATGCATAAAATATCTATAGTCAAGTACACATGACAGGATGACTCAGTAATTTCGTGTCACACACTTTACATAAGTGTGATAAAAAACGAAACAAAAACAAGAAATCAGTAAACTATTCATGTTAAATTAAAACCCTAAACTCTTTCAGAATTCTTTCAACCTTATTCTCATCCATACAATTCAGTTTTGTCTAATCTTATTCAGTCGAGTCCGCACCTGAAATGATAATTTATTAGTCCCAACACATTTGCCCCCTTCAATCGGTCCCATCCATGATGGCTTTCAAGTGGTACTTGTATATTTACTAGTTTTTGACCGCTAAACAAAACAAACCAGCATTGAAGACTGACCACTTGTGTGTGTTAATACAAAATAGACATTACATCTTTCATCGCGCTATACAAATTTGTATAACACTATTTGTTTAAAACAAAAGGAAAAAAAGATATACCTCGAATTTACATTTTGGTGTAAGATGCTGGTGTTACTACGAGCAACTCCAACCTAACACCAAAAAAGTTATGGGACCATGGACTCCAAAAATCACTTCAAATCCAAGTGCATGGCATTAATGCCGTTTGAATTGGAGACCAACATATTTGTCGTTTCTCTCCCAATTTCGGCAAAAAACATATATCTTTGCAGGCCGGTTGGAGTTTAGAGAACACCAAACTTGCTGTTTTGGCATATGATTGGAGTTGCTCTTATTCGAGTAGATTTATTGTATACACAAATTTAATTTTGTGGATTTAATGTAATATTTGGTGTTACCAATTAGAGATGCTCTAAGCAGGCTTATGCAGTAAACAGTACTAACAAGCATTGAATGTTCATGTTATAAGATGTATTTATATGATACAATTATATATATATATATATATTTAATGTAAGATAAGAATGATTATGATCAAATATTAATAACATAACTAAAATAAGTTTGATTTGGAGCCAAAGAGTCCAAGATCACCACCCACCATACAAGTAGCAGCATACATCTCCTCTACTTGAAAAACTTGTTCCCCATAGCAATACAAGTCGTTGACATGATCGTCTTCTACGCATCTCGATGAACTTCCAACGTCTTCACCACATCTCGAGAAGGAAGAATCGATGGGAGGAGGTCGTTGATACCTATGGTTTTGTGCTAATTGTTCCACTCGTACCTTGTTGAGCTCCGCTCGAAGGTGCTCCACTTCCTTCTGGAGGTGTCTGGTCTCCAGAAGGGTGGCCTGCAATTGGAGCTGGAGCATGGAGTAGTCATGTTCCAGGCTCTGATTCTTCCAACGGGCCCGTTTGTTTTGGTACCAGATGGCTATTTGTCGGGGTGGGATCCCGAGCTGGCGCGAAAGCTGTTCTTTTCGCTCCGGCTCGAGCTTCTTGCTGGAGTCGAAACTCGACTCCAGCAGTCTCACTTGATCTTCGGTTAGTCTCTTGGTGGTGTGTTTATGGGGGGATGTTTTCTGGTTGTGGAAGTGGTTCATGGTTGTATGATTGTTTTCTAGCTCCAAAAGGGAAGAAGGGAAATGATGGGGGTGGTTGATGGTGGGTATGAGTGTGAGAGGGCTGTTTCTATTTATGGAAAGAGGGTCGGGTCCTACTATTTGGTGGTACCCAAATGCTAATAAGTTGACGGTGCATTGCCATTTTAAATGTTGCTTCATTCTTTTCAAATATATCATAATATTTGGTTTACTTATTTTTTATTAATGATTATTGTAGATAATACTTTTATATATATATATATATATATATATATATATATATATATTCAAAGGATTGTGTAAGAGTTAAGTTGAGAAGGTAAGAAGGGATGAGACTATCGCACTTGATACAAGAGTTGATCCAATGCATCTCATCCAGATCCTTTCTTACCTTCTCACCATAAATTTCATTCTCGTCATACCTTATTTATTATATATATATATATATATATATATAGGGGCGGGTTCGGTTGCAAACCAATTTTGGTTGTGAACTGGGGGCCAAATGAGAGAGCGTCACGTGTCTTATGCATTCATGGGTTATCCATCATGAATGATGTATCATTTATTATAAATAGTTCATTAATATTCATCTACATTAGACATCCAGGTACACGTGTCAAGCTCTCATTTATCTCTCGGCTCACAACGTAAAATCGGTTTGCAACCAAACTTTCTCTCTCTCTCTATATATATATATATATAATCGTTAATAAATGGTTGCTCATTATTATAATATATATATATAAGTTGAAACCCCCAAAGTGTCAGCATCGAGGCATTCAAAGGCGATGGTTTGGAAGGCTGCTGTGTTGAGTGTTAACTAAAGTCAAAGTTTAATTTGAATCCGTTGAAGACTCCTAAATCCATGGACCATTTGGGATTGGTCTAGAATCTATAGATCGACTACTTTGAAGCTTTTTTATATATCAATACGTAAATTAAAGATTATTGGAAGATGTTTTTATTATTATTATTGTTTAAAAAAGAAATGAGGATCGATTAATTAATTAATTAAACTAAGGGGGCGTTTGGTTCGCAGAATGTTTTTGGATGAAATGGAATATGTCAAAGGAATTTGACTTTGAAGGAATTGAAATGGAATGTTGTCAGGTTTGACCAACTGTTTGGTTGACAGAATTGGAATGAAATATGTTAAAAGAATTGGAATCTGTCTGTTTGGTTCACAGAATGTAGCTTTGGAATTGGAATGAAATTTGGGTAAATGACCAAAATACCCTTTTGATAATTTTAATTGTTTTTTTCAAAAAAACGTTTTAATAAAATAGTCATTATATAATTTATTTGTTTAACTAAAAATGCTTTAATAAAATTATTATTAGATATTAATTACAAATTATTATTAGATATTAATTCTAATTCTTCCCTTCCTCCGACGAGATCTGATCTCTCTCCTTTTCTCGATCCATTACCACCACCAGATCTCGCTCCTCATTCTTCCCTGCAAAGGTAAACCCTCATAATCCCCTCCCCTTCTTTCTCTACGCTTGGTTATTCAAGCCCTAGCTTCTTTAGTCTTTACACTCTCATTCTCATCTAAACATGCCTATGTATGTATATTCATATTTCTCACATTTCTTTCTCATCATTTGTGAATCTGTTGTTTGAATCTTCTCGAAATTGAATTTACCACTTCAGTTTGACAATCATGTTATACATCTTTGAAATCGCTAATCTTTGTTTGTTCATCGTTGTAAAATCATCCTCGTGCCAAATTTGTTGTATTACAAGAATGATAGGTTTGATTTTCTTGGGTATTCTTGGGAGTGTCGATGGAGAAGAACCACAAGGGGTATTTTTGGAATAAAAATAGTGAGACATTCCATTCCTTTAAAATCCTTACATAGTGTGATGGAATGTCAAGAAAGGAAAATAAGGAATTCAATGGAAAATTTTGAGATTCCAAGCTACAAAAGATTGAACCAAACACTGGAATGAAATCTAGTCAATGGAATATGACATTCCAATTCCACCAGATTCCATCACTTTCCAGTGAACCTAAGGCCACCTAAGGGTTAGAGCTTGGTGCATGTTCACGTGGAAATGACCCTACTCCATAAACATAACTTAATTAAATACTTATCCTTATCCAATTATATATCAAATTTTCATATACTTCAAGAATATATCATGAATTTAGACATCCACTTTTGCCTTTCCCATCATCTTAAACAGTCCAAATAAATTAAAGTTATAGTTATCTAATCAAATGTTAGTATATATATAATATATATAGGTGGATTTTCAAACCATAACACCTTCAATGTACGACAACACAACAACGTTCATTTCACATGTGATACTGTGGTCAATCACATGAGATGTTATATGTAGGCTTGTAAACGAACTGAACGTTCACCGAACCGTTCGTGAACCGTTCGGCGGGAAGTTCGTTTATGTTCGTTTATTTAATAAATGAACGAACATGAACATGTTTTTTTGTTCGTTTAGTTAAACGAACGAACATGAACAAATGCCTCGTTCGTTCATTTACGTTCGTGAACGTTCGTTCATTTATGTTCGTTTATGTTCGTTTATTTATGTTCGTTTATATTTTATATTATAACATTTATATTAATTTGGGAATTATATTTTGGGCTTTCATTACTTAGATTAGGACTTATATGTGGGCCTTTTTAACCTAGTTTACATACCATTACCATGATGATGAACAGTTTTTTTTTGTTCAAACGATGTTATTTGATGAATGGTGATGGTTTTATCTTTTAAACTGTGGAATTTGGATAATTGGCGCACTAGGTAACGAAATGACAAGTAATGATGGTTGCTTTTGTATTTTTGTTCGTTTGTTTATGTTTGTTCGTTTAAGGTTGTTCGTTTATGTTTGTTCGTTCAAGGTTGTTCATTTAAGGTTGTTCGTTTATGTTTGTTCGTTTAAGGTTGTTCATTTATGTTCGTCCGTTCGTTTATGTGCGTTTACGTTCGTTTAGCACTTAAACGAACGAACACAAACGAACACGGACACACCCATTTCTTAAACAAACGAACACGAACACCTAAGATTTTGTTCGTTTACCGTTCGTGTTCGTTCATTTGTTCGGCTAAGTTAAACGAACGAACACGAACAAGCCTCCGTTCGTGTTCGTTCGGTTCGTTTACAAGCCTAGATATGGGGACGAAATAGTATGAGCGCGAGTGCACGACCAAGGTCATCCGCGTCCATCATGTGTGCATGTATCACTTGTCCATCACATGTGATGTTTGCCTGTTTCAGGCTTTCTCACGTTCTCGTAAAACGGTATGATTCTCGTTTGAACCATTTCATATATAGGGTTGGGTTTCAGTGAAAAGCTGAGGTTAACGTGAGAAGTGTGAGAAGTGGTTATCAACCATTGGATGATAACTGGATGCACCGAGATGCACCAAATCAATTCCCTACTAAGCCGCAATTCATGGAAGGACGTTTGATTAAAAGTGATCAATGGTTCAGATCCACTTCTCACGCTAACCTCAACTTCTCACACGATCCTTCGCCTCCATTTATATATATAGAGAGGGATAATAAATTGTAAGCCTCTAAATGTGTGTAAACTTTGGATTTCATAAGTTCTCTTGATGAAATTGTTTCATGAAATTGTTTATTTTGATGAAAGTGTTTCATATCATTCATTTCTTGATGAAAGTGTTTCATATATTTATATTTTTTATGTAAAAACGAAAAAGTTTCATCAAACTGAGAAAATATATGAAATAGTTTCATAGGAATGAAAAAAATATATGAAACTACATAAAAAACACAAATATATGAAACAATTTCATCAAAAATGAATGATATGAAACAATTTCATCAAAATAAACAATTTCATGAAACAATTTCATCAAAAAAACCTATGAAATCCAAAGTTTACACGAAATAAAAGTTTACAAAATAGTGGACCCCTCTCTCTCTCTCTCTCTATATATATATATATATATATAGAGAGAGAGAGAGAGACTCACTATTTTGTAAACTTTTTTTCGTGTAAACTTTGGATTTCATAGGTTTTTTTAATGAAATTTTTTCATATCATTCATTTCTTGATGAAATTGTTTCATATATTTGTGTTTTTTATGTAGTTTCATATATTTTTTCATTCCTATGAAACTTGATGAAACTTTTTCGTTTTACATAAAAAAACACAAATATATGAAACAATTTCATTAAAAAATGAATGATATGAAACATTTTTATCAAAATAAACAATTTCATAAAATAATTTCATCAAGAAAACCTATGAAATCCAAAAGCTTACAAGTTTACACACATTTAGCAGTTTACAATTTATTATCTCTCTCTCTCTCTCTCTCTCTCTCTCTCTCTCTCTATATATATATATATATATATATATATAGGGTCAGGTTCAGGGGAAAACCCTAAATAACTGGAAAACCATAAAAATACGGAGAAAAAAGTATATCAATATGGATGTCAAATTAACGAGAAAAATATGATCGTTTATTTGGTGCAATTTATTTTATTCGAATTTTGTTCATTTTTCGTATTTTTTCGAATAAAAAACAAGGGGGTGAGGTTTTTTAATTTAGATAATATTGTTTTAACCGTCCGTCTAATCACATCCATCAGATCATCTAATCCAACGGTTAATAAAGTGTTTTTTAGTTTTCCATTTATTTGAGGTTTTCCCCTGAACCTCCCTCTCTATATATATATATATATATATATATATATATATATATATATATATATATATGCATGTGAAAGATCAATTACGATGGATAATTATTTGTAGGAATTAGTATCTATTTGTAGTGTATGTTGAATTAAAGAAAGGTGTGCACTGTGCAGGGGACCCCATGCTTAGCTAATATCATATCCTTGTTCATGCATCTCTAAAATAAAAATAAACAATCAACCATGGAAATTTAATTCAGATAATGCCCATTAATGGTATATTTAGTACTACTATAACTCCTCTTTTCAATAAAAAAAACAATATTTCAATCTATTTGTTTACTAACATTACAAGATGCATATGATCTTGAAAATTAAAGTTGCACATAATTGAGAAAAAGAAGTATCCATACATACTGCAACAGAACCATCACATATTTTAACAAGAGTTCTTTGGTTCAATTGTACCAAATGGGACTCCACAACTTTTAGGTTGCGAGTTAATTTGAGTCCTTTCAAATTCATGAATGTACGTTTTTCGTCTATTTTAGAAAAAGAAAACACTATGAGGTTGTTTACCAAATGCTTACTAGGTAAGCGCTTACCGGGTGCCACGTACCTTACCAATAAAGACCAAGAATTTTACCCGGTAAGTGAGGGAGAAGACTCCGCTTACTGGGTAAGAGACATTTACCCACAATCCATTTTGATGACCGAGAATGGGACCCGATAAGGTGAGGTGGTGACTCTTGTTGGTAAACGTTTATCCATTAAGCATTTGGTAAACAACCCCTATATAAAAGTAAAAAAATTCTCAAAAATTATGCAGGTTTCACCACATCTAACCATGTTAGAATAGTTGTACTACATCCAATTCTAGAAAGTATGTGAAAGGAAAACTATACAGCAAACTACTATTAGACAAAACTTTCAATAGAATCGTGTTTGCAAAAAGTACATCGAGTGCTAGCGTATGCTATTGAAAACAAAATAACGTTAATCTATTTTAGTGAAACAAAATGAAGAAAAACAAAAGATCTGTAAGTTGATCATCGATGATGCATGCTCAGCAAGGTATTAGATCAATAAACCATAGGACTACATCTACAGGAAGCTTCACAAGACTTGCTGCAACATTTGCAATTACAACACAACAAATGCAGCAAGGGCATAGGCAGGTCAACACTATCCTGCATGCACATATGCATATTGATCATACAAAATTAAACCAAGCTTTTGATATATAAAAAGAAGAAAAATATACTCTATTTGCAATGGTAACTTTAGTGATATTGATGATGGAGACTCTTAGGGTCCGTTTGGTTTGCAGGAATGTAATGGATTTGAGGGGATTTGGATTTCAAATCATTCACAATCCAAATCCTCCAAATCCAAATCCCTATGTGAAATCCAATCCATTCCATTCCATTACTACAAACCAAACGGACCCTTAGGATATGTGAAATCACTTTAAACCTCTTTGTAAAAAGATCCCTTGTAAGCAGAATGAGAAATTCTCCTGCATGTATACTATACAGGTATAGGTGTAATGGTTTGTACCTATCTGAACAGAGACAGTCATAAATGATCTTGTGGGATAAATTCACCCCTATATATCGCTAAATGCGCCTTTTCTGCTAAGTGCTAACTTCCTCTTCACACACATCAAAATCAACACTTATTATTTTTTACATTTGACCTAATTCTAACACAACAGGGTGCATATAGCAATATGCTAAATGATTAGTCCAAAATATGTGTCACAAAACCATTTGATTGCAGATTTGTGACATAGGTGTATGAGACATTTTCTATCTCTAATCTGAAAGATGTTAAACAGGAAGGAGATATTTGTGACAGGTTTGAGTGATAGTCTGCTGTCGCTATAATTGTATAGACTATGATATTCAATTATTGATAAATCTGATGCCACAAACACATGCACCAGGTAACTACTAGCATCGAATTAAAGCACATGAAACCCTAAACATTTTGATTCCTTCCAGATCCATGGACTGTCCCAAATCATATAATTTTCTTACTCGATTTGCTTATAAAATAAATAAATTTCAAAGTCGAACAATGAATTACGAACAAATCATACACATTGTGAAAAACCTAAAAAATTAGCTGCATTCAATTAATCCAAACATAATAAGTAATCGTGATTGTAAGCAACAGCAGTGAGCAGAGGCAATCAGGCGAAGAATCACTAGAAATTGTGCAAATGTAGTCAATCAGTGAGATCCAGAAAGTTAATGACATCAATTTTGGGAGAGAGTGAGTAATGATTACGAACGTACCCTAGAACATAGACAATGGCACCGATGATGGATAAGACTGAGGCAAGCAAAGCGAACGGCAAGCTAAGCAAAAATGCCAATGGTCTGCAAGTCATGTTTAATTGATCGGATGTGAATTTGTTGCATGATTAATTGAGAATTTTGTCTTCCACGAAACTCTACCGAACCTCCCTCCCTCCCTCCCTCCCATTTTTGGTTTTGAAGGAGGAGCGCTCTTTACGGCGTTTGAAGTTGTCTTAACCGTTTCTGGTGGCGGATTCCGGCGTTGACTTTGTAATCCTTTGATTTCCAAATGCATGAAAAGGACGAGACCTTTCTGGAGAACATTTTACCCGCACGACTCTGCACACACTTCCATTTTGATTTATATTATAAAACATTTAACCACCTAACTCTTAAATACAACCTTTTAAGCTACATGTATCACTGTTTATTGCATATTTACTTAAAATCAATCTCTCTCTATCTCCCTTATAACAAGACTTCCATCTTCCCAAGAACCGCCTCCTTATCCCTCCAATCAAAATTCAGACACCGGTTTAAACATCAGTACAACTCAAGATTGCAGGCTTTAATTTACTTGAGTATCTCTGGTAAATGATTTTCGCTCCTCTCCCGAGATCGGCGATTCATGCCTCCGAGAGAGACCACTCCAAAGACTGGCGATTCATGTCCCGAGAAAGACGATTCCGTCTCCAACTCCCTGATAAATTCAAATCCATGTTTGGTTCTGGCAACCTCTATTTGGTTTTGTAATCCCTGATAAAAAGACTGACGATGGGTTTTGTTTTTCTTTCACATTTCAACTTCATTGTGTAGATGGGGTTTCACCTACTTGCAGGTTAGTAAGATTTTTGGAGAATGGTCTCTGTAATCTCTTTTTTGTCGATGTAATCTCTTTTTTTTGTCAAAAATCTATTCATCTATTCTCTCTTTGTGATTTTGGGTTTTTGGATTTGAAGGGATTCAATGGGGCTGGTGGCTTGGTGCTATTACAACAGGGTAAACAATCAATCAATTCATGATTTTTGCACCATAGACATCAACACATGTATGATATCTATCGATTTAGGGTTTCTTGGATCATCGATTTTGTTTCCTAAGTTGAACTCCCATTTCTTTCTATGAATTATTCTCTCTTTCTCGATCATTTTGGTTTGGGTTTTGTTTAATTTGAGTTAATTTTAGTGGGTTTCAGGATTAAAGATTGGGTTTGCTTACTTTAGGGATTTTAGCGGGTTTTGTTTAATTTGAGCTAACATTCATGTGTTTTGCTATTTTATTGTTGTTATGTTTGTTAATGGTTCATCCAATGCAGATAATGGTTCTTGATTAGAAACACACCCAAAGGTGTCATGTTCGACAAAGAGGAATCTACTTCAGAAAAAGTGTCATGTTCGACAAATGTGGTTGTATGTTATGGTGGTTCGTTGTGTATGCTTTCTTATCGATTGTTTATGTTATGGTTTCGAGTTTTGAGTAATCAATGTGACAATTATTGGTCTTATATAGGTTGTATCATCTCTTACTGATGCTGCATCAAGCCTTTGTTTCAGTCCCAAGCTGAATTACTTTCAAGAATTGTTTCCTCAAGGCATTCTCCGTACACCAGATACGGTTGCAAAATTCCAGGTATATACTTCATCAACTACAATATTATAATGGAGGCATACCAAGTATGGTTGTTACCTGTAAACCATATATTCTCTAATCAAAAAATTTATACTATAATAACTGCATTATACTATCGAACATTTGTGCGGTGTATGAAAGCGTTACAATAAATCTTCCGGATCAAGAGATATTGTGCACTATGTATAAGCACCATGTTGGTATCTGCGTACTGCCAAACTTACCTTTCTCTGTAAATGCTGCCAAAAGTAGAATCCAAGTTATGAGCACTTCAATCTTGGTAAAGTTGGTTAAAATTTGCTAAAGATAGGATGCGAAAAAACATTTCAGTCTCGAGAGTATCAAGATGTTAGAGCACTGAAAGCAGAAGGTAAGCTGAATTTGGCGTGGTGTCAAGAAAACCGTAAATTGAACATGTTGCTCTTGAAACCAGAACCAACTCATCTTAGGATATGCCTCGACCGACACTCCTTGGGAAGAAAAGATCGATGAAAACGTCAAGATTACGACAAAGAAGTCGATTCAGAAGGAGACCACGAGAGTTAGAAGCAAAAACATCAAGGGGAAAGGACCCGAATCGATCTAGAAAGTTATGCTGAAACCGCAAAAAGTCATATGTATTATTACGCTGCTACTGCTTCTTCTATCCTGGCTGTGATTTTAGCCATCACGTATAACTTGTATGCGTAGACGAACGGGGGACGACGGGTGCACCCTTTGGGTCAAAGCGAACGGCATGGATACATGTGGTTTCTTCGAACATAATGTTGTTTTTGGTTTTGGGGTTCGTTTTCTTTGATTTGTATTTGTGGACCGAGAATTCGAGATTATGATGGTTTAGAAGGAGGTAGTTTGAAAGACGTGTCTGAGAAGTTTTTTTTGAATTAGTGTAGTTTTTGACATTTTGGTTTTGATAAGAAACAAAATGTTATTTTATGTGATATATTTTGCACATGTTGTATTGAATTGATAGAAATATAAGTCACCCAATCTCCAATTCCCGTGTCTTGCCTTTGATTAGTTGGGAAGTGCTCAAATGATTTCCTAAGACCTTCTTGCAATTCCCTAGCTTGTTATTTTTTACTTTATATATATATTTATGTTTTTTACTATTGAGCATGTTGTATCTCCATTTCCACCTTTGGATAAGATTGGAATTAACTCTTGACATGAAACAGATGAAAATGGATTAGGTTCCATATATCCCATCCAATTAGAAAAATGGTATCCACATTTTCTTTATTTGGAGGACCTTATTCAATGGGTTCCAATTAGTGTTTGTTTTTTTGTTGGTGGCTACATTGATAAAGATCTCATAGTTTTAGAACAACTTTCGGTAAATTGTTGCAACATTTTCGCTAATAAGATCATAATCTTGATGGCTTTTCTTTTCAAGTGATTAAATTGTTCAAAGAAAAGGACAAGCAGCGAGAACTACACGCTTATTTACCTCTTATCCTAAAACCCATCGTCAATCGCTCAATGAATCAACCGATGTATGATTCAAATGATTTATCGACCTCACCCTCTCAATCGATTAACCTCATCCATTGCCATAAGTCGATCGCAAAACCTAAACTCTTCTCGATCAATCGATATGCCCGCTTTCATCATTTAGGCATTATAAACTCTTGTTCATCAATGTCTGGATTACGTAATCTCCCTTTTTATGGATGCTGGTGGACATATGTATAGATTTTTGTGCAAGTGTATCAATTTGTTTCGTGTTCCTAAAGCATTGAGTAAGACTTTTCATTCTTATCATTGCTTTTATTAGGTAAGAACCACGGCCCTTGCCAAGTTCATTCGGTAAACCTCCAAAATTCAAAATCGTTTACATTTACGGCTCCCGCCGCATTGCGCGGGTACACTACTAGTAAATGATTTAAGGGGTGACTGGAATTGCTTATTTGAAATGACATACGTAAAAAGTGTTATTTATTAATTTATGTTTGCTTTGAATTGGTTTATATGCTGTAATAAGTTAATAAGTTATAAGAGATTAATAAGGGGTCGTTTATCAAATGTTACCAAGTCACATCATCAACCGGATTAATATGGTAAAAATCAAAAATCTTATCCATTAATAGCGAATGAAAGGACTAATAATCTAACCTGGTAAGTGAGAGCGATGACTCTTACCATTGTTAGCGCTTATCGGGTGAATTGTTGCATACGAAACCGATTTGGTGAACTAAAATCTTACCCAACAAGCAAGTTATAATGATGAATTTTACTGGTAAACGTTTGATAAACGGCCCTTAACCCGTGTCATGTGTCCAACATGTATAAGCATTTTTTTTACATTGAAACACTTTATAAACGCAATCCCAAACACCCCCTAAGGCTTCTTGTTTGGTTGTTCACGAGAGAAAAAAGTTGTGCGCATGATGAGAAAGTTTTTTGTTTATTAAACTCAATAAGTTTCTTACAAATAAGCATTATGTCCTATATGTTTAAAATTGTATGTATAGATTGAGAAAGTTTTTTCTTTATTATAGTATTTTTCATATATGGAATAAGCGTGTTTTTTAATTGAAAGAAACATGTTAATAAAAAATGCTCAATAAATAAGCCAAATTTTGTATTACTAAGTCACGAACAAACAATCATGTATATCTGACCGAATAAGATGTGAGTCTCATTAAGATTAAGGCCCTTAGCAGCTTTATGAGCTTAATAGACTTATTCGGCCAGTTATACATAATTGTTTGATATTGTTATTGATATGGAAAGTAGTTTATTCAATAAGCTTTTAGAAATTGTTTTATGAAATCCAATATAAAAAAATAATCAAACATGCACCTTCCAATAAAACATGTTCATTCCATTTATGAAAAAACTCTCTCAGACAAAATCTCCATAGAGACACACTAATCCACACAAACAATTTTATCCATATAAAACTTAATCCTTAATTTGAGTTTAACTTTATTAATACTTCATATTAGATAGGTAGACAGAGGATGAAGTGACAAGTCGGTAAAGGAAGACCATATGCGTAGGCATGGGAATGGGGCGGGGACCTCAATCCCCTTCCCCGGGGGAATATGATCATATCCTCATCTCCATCCCCAACGGGGAAACGAATATTTTTTCCCGAATTGATTTTTTTTATTTTAATACAAAAATAATTATTTTAATACAAAATTAATTATTTTAATACAAAATTAAACATCATATAGTAATTAATAACCTAAAACCAAAAGAAAATCAACCTAATCCAAAAAAAAATTAACGTCACACGTACCAAAACATATCGAGTAATATCCAAAACCATATCGAGTAATTATATATTGATTTGTCGTCCAAAATAGATACTAATATTCGTAAAATAACAATTTTAAATTCTAAACCTAGTTAAGAAATAGGAAATTATGAGTTACCGATTTAGCTTAAATAAATAATATATATTTAATCTATTAATTTAAATATATAACGGGACGGGGCGGGGCAGGGAGTGCCATACCCGTCCCCGTCCCATCCCCGATTTGAGACAAACGGGGATCCCCGTCCCCATCCTCATCCCCGGTTTAGCAGGGAATCTCCATCCCCGACCGGGACGGGTGGACCGGGTTCCTTGACGGGTCGGGGGCCATTCCCATTAGACATGTCCATATAGGCGGGTCGGGCGAGCCCGAACCGGGCTTTGGGCGGGCCCGGACCCAAACACTGTTCAAAAGCCCGGGCCGGTCGGGCTTCGATGTTGAGGGTTGGGCCCGAATAGGCTTTTTAAAGACCGGGCCTAAATCGGGCTTTGTAAAAAAATGTATTTTTTACATTTTTAGTAAATATTATTCGTATCCACTATAAAATACTTAATTAGGTCACTCAAACATACTTAAAAATACATTCTATTAGAATTTCATATATAAAGAAAAATACGTTCTATTAATTGTATATAAATTATAAAGACAAATACATTTAAAGAAATACATTTATTGAATTATAAAGAAAAATACTATTAATCCTCGTCTTCGTATGGTGGATAGTATGCAAGAGTTCCGGTCGTTTTAAGTCTAGTAAGAGCCGTAGGATCATCGAGTTCATCAACATCGAGTTGTTCTTCAGGGTCGATCTCGTCGTCGTCGTAATGTGATACATTACTTTCACAATCGGTACTTGGCGAGGTACTTAGTTGGCCACTTTCGTTTTCTTCAAGATTTGCTTCCACTCCATCAAGCTCCGCCTCTAGGTCCGTTCGGTCTTGAATTCTTTCAAGACTATCCAAGTAGTCCTTCAAACAAACGCAAGCTTCTACCGACTCCGGGCTTAATCTTGTCCGACGGGCCGAAATGATCCTGCCACTAAGAGAAAAAGCGGACTCCAAAACTACGGTACTAGCTTGGACTGCTAGTATATCACGGGTCATTAATGCCAAAACCGGAAATGCTTGTTCTCTTTCTTGCCAAAATGCTAATATGTTTAATTCTTCAAAATTATCAACTTGATTCCAAGAGAAATTAGTATTCATGTAAATTTGTAATTCATTGAGATTACTGTCATAGCGAGATTTTTTACTTGATTCATTTTGCACCTCATTCGTTAAAGAGGTCATTAAGTCTTTCCAGTTTTGGCGATGACCACTACTAGAAGAACCCCGGCGCAAATAGTGGTTGTTGGTGTGCGCCCCCATGTCGGACTTTATAAATTTCAAATAATTCTAAAAACATGTTATTAAATAATGTTTTTCTTTTCGTTGAAAAAGTAGAATAATTTGTGGACGTATCTAAACCAAAAGCTTGACTTATTCCAGTAATTAAAACCTCAACACCAGTAACCTTTAGCCACAGGTTTAACGTCGCGACACAAAGAAAAGAAAAAGGGATTTTTCTAAAATATTTTAACAATTTTGCTTTCATTGTAACAATCATAATCGACCAATGGTCGTCTCTCTCCTCGTACTCTCTAATTTTGTTTGCTAAAATATATATTTGATTAAAAACTAGATGACTTGTTGGATAATAAACACCGGATAAGTAAGTTGGTGCGTTTTTAAAATCACCCAAAAGATCGTATAATCCCTCAATCACGACTCAATCCCACTCTACAATAGTATTCCGTGGGTAATGAATATTATAAAATGCATGTATATAAACTTTTTGTGCACATAAATTTTCAATCATTTGATATGTCGAATTCCATCGAACGGCCAAATCATGAGCCGGTCCCAAAGCTCTAAATCCACATTTCATGCAATATTTTCTAAAAGACGCATGCATTGATTTACCTTTATTAAAAATTCTCCGTAACATAAGTCTAAATTTATTTAGTGTGTCATTGCATTGTCCTAAACCGTCTTGAACGACTAAATTAATAATGTTGGCAACACAACGTGTATGAAATATTTCACCGTCCAACATAGGGGTTAAATCACATTTTAATTTATCCACACATGCAGTATTATTACTAGCGTTATCAAATGAAATGCTAACGATTTTATTTGAAATATTATAAAAAACAAGTGTGTTTTTTATAATTGAAAATTGACGTTCACCCGAATGTGGCGAACCAAACGTTTCAAACGCTATTATACGTTTGACCATTTGCCACGACTCCATCCAATGTGCTGTTATACATATATAAGAATGTGGCAATCTGTGTGGTGCGCTCCACACATCACAAGTTAAAGAAATGTTGTTAGACATTTGTTTAAAAATGTTTTTCATTTCATTTTTAGCATTTTTCCACATTTTTAATGCATCACGTCTAAGAGTTTGACGGCTTACCGGAGTGTAGCGAGGTTATAGACATTTTTGGATCATTTTCGTCATATGCGGATTGTGGAAATGTCCGAACGGCAACCCCATTTGAATAACACATTTTGTTGTTAATTCCCGGGCCAACATGTTATCGTACGACCATATTTGACCTTGGTTGTCAAGTATGGGTTGACTTGTTGAATCACCTCGTGCCTTGCCTGTGGTTTCGGTGTGCCTCTTTAAGGTCGAGTTTCCCGAGATCGCAAGGAGAGCTCCACACCTTTTGCATTGTGCCTTTGTTTTCCCGTCGGTGAGAACCACCATATTGAAATCATTCCAAACTTCGGATTTTCGTCCGTGTTCGAGAACAACTTCTCTAATTTGATCGTTTGATGAACTACCGTCGGCCATTTTGAGTGAAGGATGAAAAATTGAAAGAACGAGAAGTTGTATGAAATGAACACGAGAAAGCGAGAAATCGAGAATTGTAAGCGAGAATTGCGTTTTTGTAACTTGATATCAAACCTCTAACATCCACTACCTATTTATAGTGATTTGGAGGCAAAAAATACAAAAAAACGGCTAAAAACGGTCACATAACGACTAGTAAAACGGCTAGTTTTTTTAACACAAACCGGGTCGGGCTTTGGACCGGGCCGGGCCGAGAAATTTCACGAAATCAGGGCCTGTTAGGGCCCGGGGGCTGGGATCGGGCTTTGGGCGGGCCAGACCGGGCCCGGGCTTTGGACGAGCTGGGCTTCGGGCTTTCGGCGGGCTTTTTTGGGACGGGGCCCATTTGGCCATCTCTAATTCCCATGCCTACAAATGCGATCATACAATAAAATCACTTATGATACAACACATCCATAAGGCCACCCGTACCGCCCTCGGGTAAGGCCGAGGTGGCAATCAGGGTTAGCGGGTAAGAGCGGGTAAGGGGGTACGAGGGGGGGGGGGGGGGTAGGGAGCGGGTAAGGCCATCGGGTTCATGAACCCGCACATACCCGATGTTTTTGGTTTTATTTTCATAGGGTTGGGTTCAACGGGTAAGAGTGGGTTTGGTGGGTAGGCGGTACTCCACTTTAGGGTAAGGAGGGTAGGAAAGATAAAAGCTGATGTGGCGCTGAGGTGGCAATTGAGTTCAGTGGGTTCATTGGGTAGCGGTACTCATGGTCTAAGGAGTTAAGGACACAGGTAACCTGGTCAACGTTAAAAGGTAAACTTGTTTCTGGATAGGTAAACTTGTATTAGGCCATTAGTACCCGTACCCTTTGAACCCTTGCCACCTCAACGCCACATCAGCTTTTCTCTCTTACCCTTTCAACCCTAAAAGTGGAGTACCAGTACCCTTTGAACCCTTGCCACCTCATCTCTTTTAATTCTTTTATTTATACATTTAATTATTTAACAAAATAAAAATATTTATATATTTTTTAATAAATAAAAATAAGATAAATAATAAAAATAAAAATTCATATCATTCATTAAAAAATTAAAAATTACAAAATAAATTTAAAAATTACAAAATATTAAAAATCTACTCGTCGTCATTGTTGGGAACTTGGATACGCCAAATATGTTCGACCAAATCCGACCGAAGGTTATTATGAGTGTCCCGGTTTTTGACTTCTCGAACATTTTCCGCGCGTTGTTCCTCACTGATTTGTGTTTCGATATCATCTGTGAAAAGGTCGTTTTCATCGCCACCACAAATGGCTTGGTCTTCGTCTTCGAGTATCATATTGTGTAATATGACACAAGCGTACATAATGTATCTCAATCTTGTCGGATGCCATCCGCATGCCGGGTTATGAAGTATATGCCAACGTTGTTTAAGCACGCCAAAAGCTCGTTCAACATCTTTACGTGCCGATTCTTGCGCGGACTTGAACTTTTGTCGTTTAAGGTCATGTGGGCACGTAAATGATTTTACGAAAGTAGCCCATTCCGGATATATCCCATCCGCTAGATAATATCTGTGGTTGTAGGTGACTTCATTCACCTCAAAAGGGCACTCGAGTGCTTTTCCATCATATAGATCGTTGAAGATGGGCGACTGATTGAGAACATTGATGTCGTTGTTGGAACCGGCAACACCAAAGTATGCGTGCCAGATCCATAGATCATGGGAGGCCACTACTTCTAGCATGATTGTCGGGTGCTCATGATCACCTCTCATGAATTGACCTCGCAATGCTACCGGACAATTTGCCCACGCCCAATGAGTACAGTCTATGCTGCCGAGCATGCCGGGAAATCCGTGTTTAGCTTCATGCGCGGTGTACAACTTCTGAATATCAACATAAGTAGGCTTGCGTAAATATTTTGTACCATAGAGTTCAATAATACCAGTGCAGAATTTGTGCAGACAATCTCGTGACGTTTTGTCTCCCGTCCTCAGGTACTCGTCAAGTGAGTCAGCAGCTACTCCATACGCCAATTGCCGAATAGCGGAAGTACACTTTTGTATCGGAGAAAAACTTGGTTTGTTGCTGGCGTCCACCCGAAGTGTAAAATACGGATACTCTCCTTCTAAATCTTCAACTATTCGTTCGAATAGTTGCCTGCTCATCCTGAACCGTCGTCTAAACATATCCGGTGTATAAACCGGGTTGTTGCCAAAGTAGTCCCGCAAAAGCCGCTCGTTTGCAGCTACCCGACCTATTTCTATGTTCCCGGCCCTCGGTTCTCTTCTTGACGATGAGGCGGTGCTACCATAAATTAAATTTGCAGTTTCTCGAACCAACCCTACAAAAATTTCCCTAGAATGATTCAAGTACTCGTCGGTGTCTATGGATGATGATGATGCGGTCGATGAAGCGGGTTGTGGCGAATCCATATTGTGGAAGAAGGTATTGAATTTGAGAGAATTTGGTGTGAAAAAATAAGATGTTTGGATTAATATATATAGTGTTATTAATTTGAAAAAAAAATTAAAAATATATATTTTTTAAACAAACTAGCCGTTCAACGGCATTTTTTTTAAAAAAATTTAAAAAAAAATTTAAAATTAAAATAAAATGGCACGGGTTCATCGGGTTGGTGAACCCGATACCCCAAACCCAACCCCTACTCGCAGACCCGTACCCGAGCCCGCTGAACCCTTGCCTTACCCGATGCGGTACCCGGGAGCCGCTACGCTTGGCCTTACTTTTTAACCAAATGTCGGGTTACAAACCGTTACAGTGATGTGCTCAAAAGGCCCACATAGCCGGCCCATTTATCCAAATACAGCACTGGAAGACGAAAAGAATCGGAAATGGAGAGGTTCCCGAAATGGTATTTGCGTAAAGATTCATCCATCAAGTATGCAGAGCAGGGACATCAGTGGGAAACAGGAACGATCAAAACGACATTCGATCTTTCACATCCATAGCTATCTCCCATGGCTTCCGACAACTCACAGGCTCAAGGATCATCTTCTCCGGCCAAACCAGGCCTTCGGAAGCCGGTTTTTACTAAGGTCGATAACCTCAAACCTGGAACTACTGGTCTGACGCTCGTTGTCAAGGTTCTCACCTCTGAAATCGTGTTGCACAAGGGACGTGCTGCGTCTCCTAATCTTCGTAACGTTCGCATTGCTGAATGTCTCGTCGGTGATGAAACCGGCGCTATTCTCTTCACTGCTCGCAACGATCAAGGTAATCTCGATTCTCGAATCGTGTTTTTTTATCGTTATTAAGTTTGTTTCTGTTTATTAAACCCTAGAATGATCATATTGACATACCGTGTAGTGTTAATTCATAATTGTGTTCGTTTAAGTTTCTGTTGTTCTGTATGAGAAATCTAACTTTCGTAAACCCTAGGCATGATTCTATATTTTCATCATACAACGTGGTTTGCAGATTTGCTTTCATAGCACAAACTGTGATTTTTGATGTGTTTTATTGTTGGTGCTAGTTTGCTACCACAATTTGTTTAAACAAAAAGCAGTTCACGTTGACTTTTCAGGGTCAAACGAACATTATTTAACTTCTAAAAGTTGCTAATTAATGGACTTTCGACATATTGTTGTATAAAAGTTATTAGATAGAAACATTTGGGAATAAGAAACTATGTAAACAGGCTTGCTAAATTTTGTCCCCACAGTTGATCTTATGAAACCTGGTGCTAGTGTCATAATCCGAAATGGAAAGATAGACATGTTCAAGGGCTCCATGAGGCTTGCAGTTGACAGGTGGGGACGCATTGAGGTAACCGAAACCGCCACTTTTGAAGTCAAAGAGGACAACAATCTGTCTCTTGTGGAGTATGAGCTGGTGAATGTTGCTGAATAGGTAACCTGAGAGATGATGTTGCCTTATGTTTAATTATGCTCTAAATTAGCCTGATATACTACGCAACGCTTTTGGATCAGAATAGCAACATGTGTCCCTCTGTTTTATGAAACGTATATTATGGTGGTGGGATTTTGATTGGGGGAATGTTTTGGCTGATCTCTTTATATATCATATGAATATATTATTATTATACGATCATTGTTCTCCTGTTAATTTATGTTTTGATATTTCTGTGTTAAAGTTTAAGAATTGAGAAACCAACAATGGTAAGTAAAACCATGAATGGATTTAAAAAAATATTTTGTATCAAAAGCAGCAGGAATAAACATGTGATGGGCCAACCGGCCAAGACCAATCTTTTATACCTTTTTGTGAGCATAAGACACATTTAGAAGCCAAGGACACTTGCCGTGCATGTAATCAAAAGAATAATATGCTTTCTAGTTACACTTGCTGGCTATACAGTAATGAAAGATGCATTTCTTGAATTATAATAGATCAATTTGTGCCTTTTGTTGATGGGAATGCTTCTGATAAAAGACCTTGAGTCTGTCAAGAGCTTCTTCAAGAGAAGATGGTTCTGCAGCAAAAGTTATACGAACCCAGTTTTTAAGACCCACAGTTAGTCCTGCAAAACCCGAATGCATATAACATATTTGTAAGCTCGTTGCACAAATTTTCAATGCATCCTGAAAGAGTTATAACTTGTGTGCTTATCACCTGGAAGAAGAATCACTGATTCTTCTTTCGCTAGCTTGAAACAAAAGTCAACATCATCACTAATATCTTTTAGCAAGGAAACATTCAGTTTCACCTACATAAACCAACACAGAAAGACCAAGAAAGATGTGAGTTCAGAAACACTAGATTGATCTTTCATTGAATTTGAAGCAAATCAACCAAATTCTAACCATAACAGACATAGCTCCTTGAGGTTTTTGTGGGCATGTTAGGCAAGGTATCTCTTTAATTTTCTTGAAACAGATATCTGAGGTCTGCTTCAGTATGCCAAGAGTTCTTGTGAAGAACACCTCTTCTGTGTTTTCCAGGATGTGAGGAACAGCTGCCTGAAACACCAAATATGCTTTTTAATAATCTTTTGCTTTATGAAATGCTCTTTTCAGTCTTCTTCAACTCTAGAATTTTACGAAAACTGAAGTTAGGTGACTGCTTTAGGTGCACATGTGTAGGTTACACAAACCATTTTGCTAAATATATCTAGCCATTAAATATATAGACAACTGCACCTGTATAAAAGTTGCTGGACCACCACATATATCGAAGTATTTCTTTAGGCGCTCAACGTTCTGAAATAAGAAGAAAATAAGTTAAAGAGTTTAGAATTCAATTTCTAGTTGATGTTTAAGGATCATAGAAAGCTTGTTATATGATGATTAATATTTTTCGGTTTATTGCTTGGTACCTTAGTATTCTTGAAGATACCTTTAGGATCAGTGGTGACAAACCATCCAAGTCTCCAGCCAGGAACTATCCATCGTTTCGACAATGAACCAAGAGTAAGAACAGGAACCATGGACCCAAAAACACCCATGGGCACAAAAGGGTTTTCTCCAAAAGCTAAATGCCCATAAACTTCATCTGCTATTATTAGAATCTTGTGCCTTTTTGCAGTTTCAGCAATCTGAGAAAAACCTCAAGATCAGTAAATAATTATATATATGTAGGGTCAGGTTCTATATATATGTGGGGTCAGGTTCAGGTGAAAATCTCAAAAAATGAAAAATTGAGGAACACTTTGGTAACAATTCATCTGGACGGTATGCACATGTACATACAAGTAATTTGTAACATGCACATGTGCTTATACACATGTGCATAATACACACGTGCATAAAAACCAAAAAACAACTTCAATTACTTGTATGCACATGTGCATATCGTCCATATGAATGGTTAGTGTTCCTGAGTTTTTCATTTTTTGGGGTTTTCCCCTGAACCTCTCTCTCTCTCTCTTTGTGTGTGTGTGTGTATATATATATATATATATGTATATAATTAGAATAAGAAGTATGCATACATATTACCTTCTTTAGATGTTGATAACTATAGACATTGCCACAAGGATTCCCAGGATTTATGATTACAATGCCAACAGTATTGTGATCAATTAATGCATCAATGGAGTCCAAGTCAACCTCCCATTCTCTCTCCGGAAGAAGATTAAAATGGCGGATTTCTACGTTTCTAAAAGCTGCGCAAAGTTCGTAAATCGGGAATCCAGGTTTTGGAACCAAGATGTTTGCATTTGGTTGAGCTAGGATCGATATAGCAACTTCTATAGCTTGTGTGCAGCCTGCTGTTATGTATACATCATCCGAGGATAATTTGTATGGGAGAGATGTCGATAAATATTCCGATATTGCCCTGATAATACGAGAGTAGAAACAAAACTCAGTTCCAATTCAACATAAGTTGTTAAGGGCATTTTGGACATTAGATTAGATATTGCAGATTCTGAGATTTCTATGCCATTAGAACTTCCTCAAGGTGACAAGGTCATATGTCTAGAGTCCATTTTTCATTTTAAGATCCCAACATATTACTTCTTGAAATACATACAAAATTGACCTTGATGTTTTCTCACAATTTTGGCTCTGAAATTTACCAAGATATATTTACTAGGTTATCAACTCAAATGGCCACCTCATGAAAAAGCATTTACTTTATAGCCCACCTCACAGTTTTTTCTTCACAAAATAGCCAAGAAACCGTAAGTGAACGCCGCAAGGCACTTATTCTTACAATTTCTGACAAATCTCACACATCAAGTGAAAATTTGGCCCTCCACAAAAAAACCATTAAAAACCGCAAGTTGCAGTATCATAGTCCCTTGCGTCTACGCAAAAAAAAAAAACAAACCAAAGTCGTATGCTGTAAAACCGCAAGGAAAAGGGCTGGCCTTATAGTTACTTGGCTGTTTTCTAAGAAATTTTAGTCAAGTGGCTTATTTTATGTGGTTATTTATGATGATAACCCTATATTTACTATAGTCTTGTGACAAAAGGATCATGTGAGAAAAACAGTTAAGGTGGGAAGCATAAGAAGGGATTTGAACCCTTGATCACTTTTAATCTCAGGAACCCAACCCATAACTTTTCTTCTTAGAGGAACCCAACCCATACACTGTGTTCTCTAATCCGGAAAGAAAAGAAAAGAAAAGAAAGGAAATGGAAAGTAATTTTTTCTTTTGTGTTCTCGAAAGTAAAGAAAAGGAAAGAAAATGTTTTTTCGTGTTTTTGAACATGAGAGAAAGGAAAGGAAAGATGTCATTTTTACTAATATATCCTTAAAAATATATCTTTTATAAGGAAATATCGGGTAGTTTTGTAATTTTAATAATTTCAGTAATTTTTTTAAATGTTTTTAATTTCTTTCATTTCCTTCTCTTTCCTCCGACGCTTGGGAGGAAAGTTTTGGAAGGAAACTTTTGTTTCCTTTCTCGCCTAAAAAAGTTTTGAGAACACGAGTTTTTTACTTTCCACCCATTTCCCTCCCCTTTCTTTCATTTCCTTCCTAAAATGAGTTTCGAGAACACATCGATAGTGTTATTTGGTTATTAATTCGTATAGAAAATTATCTAAAAAGAATAAAATCAACAAAACCCATAAATAAAAACATAAGAAATTTCTGGGAAATTACATACTTTCTTGTTTGAGGGAGGCCAACAGTAGGAGAATAGCCATTGAATTTATGGGATTCAAGAGTTTGAACAACAGCATCTTCAGCTACACCAGTGGTGGTGAAGCAAGAAAATGCAGTTGGGTCACCCATCCCTAAAGAGATTACCCTCTTCTTCTTATCCTTATCAATACTTGCCATTAAAATACCAAGAATACCCTTTATGGTCACATTTGTTGGTGTCTCCATCTTCAACTTTCCATCCTCCATTTTCAGAGATGCTAGCCCCCTGCAACAAACCCTGTGTGTGCATTGCATGGGTGAGCAAATGGACTAGTTTTTTTTCTCTCTTCAAATTGTAATCTTAAAAGCATTGCTTAAAACCAATAATAATTAAAAAAACCAATTTTGCTTAAAACACATTGGGGGGGGGACAAAGGTTGCCTTATAGAGGAACTTGATACATTCTCTATCAGACGCGTTTTAAAACTGTGAGTTTAGGTGTGTGGACAGAGCGGATAAAATCTGGTATCAGAGCCGAGAACCGGACTGGTGTGAGGACGCTGGTCACTCAGGGGGAGGTGGATTCTAAGATCCCACGTTGGTTGGGGAAGGGAACAAATGTTGTCTTATAAGAGGAACTTGATACATTCTCTATCGGACGCGACATAGCAGACAATATCTAGTACGGTTGCTCTAAGATGTTACATTATAGAGTCGGCATAATTTCCAAAAACGGAATTCAGCTTAAAACACAGCAAACGGCCTTGATCCATTTAAAGGTATACCCACTCAGTTAAAATCCCGAGTCTATTTTTGTTTATGTGTAATTAAAGGAAAAAGGAAGAAAGTAGAGTGTACCTTTATTTACTAAGATATGAACACGAAATTACCAACTTTGGTTGGAGCGAAGAAAGATGTGATGCATGTATATGTGTATCTAGCATTTATATATATGTATATAAAGATGAAGATTTAAGGTTTGTTGAAGATGAAGTCCATGATTTTTGGATGGATAACGTTTCTCTCGATCGACGTATCACTCGTGATAATTTCAACACCTCATTTAACCAATCCTTGACGTCTCTCTCTCTAAATATTATATATATATATGTATATATATATATAGAGGGTACAAATCAAATACAATTATACAAACCATGTATTTGTTGCACCCCTTACAAACCACAGTCTACATATGTACAGACTGATTATGCGTATATGCATTGTCCCATATGAATGTATGTCCATTATATGTATATTCTTGCACGTATTCATATGCATATATGCAGAACCAGTCTGCACATATGCAGACAGTGGTTTGTAAGGGGTGCAACAAATGCAAGGTTTGTATTTTACGGAGCCTCTATATATATATATATATATATATATATATTATATGTAGTAGTTCGAACGAGAACATCTAATTTACACAAATATGGAAACATTTGTAAACTCCTTATTATGTTTTTAGTCGCAATTGAAGAAATAGTAATATACTAAATAAATATTTACCCTTTTCTAGGAATACTGAAGACATGATATAGGAGTGAAATGAGGAAAAACTATAAATCACGTAATGAGCACGCAAATGAAATTACATATTTTTATCCCAATGTTATCACATCATAAGATGTAAAAACATTATCTCGTCATTATCGACAAACGGATGTATCAACATAAAAAGTTTTTAATAAATCTATGCATGTAAAAGTGATCAAATATATTTATATAAATTCGTGAAAATGATTTGAAGTTGAAGATAAATTTGAAGAAAAAAGTAAGTGAATATAATAAAATGTACTGAAAATAGGGGTGAGCATTCGGTCGGGTCGGGGCCCAAAACCCGCCACCCGATCGGGTTTCGGGGCGTGGGGAGACCACCCGAAAGCCGACCGATTTACAATTCGGATATCGGGGCGATCGGGTCCGGATCGGGTCGGTCTGGTAAACGCGGGTTGGGCCTGGGATTTTTGGGCCTGGGCTATTTTCTAACACCAATACACCCCATTTACACCATTAAATGTTTGGGGCTGTTAATAAGAAATTTGTTTGGGATGTTAATAAAAAATTTAACACCATTAAATGTCTAAATGACTAAAAATCTAATGACTAAAAAAATTAAATTCTCAAAAAAGAAATTTAACACCAATACACTTGCACCATTAATCTAATGACCAATACACTTACACCGGGTTTATCGGACCGGTCGGGTTTTGCTCACCCCTAACTGAAAATAGCCGAAGAAAATTAAGTAAGTTAGAAGAAAACAACTAATCTAATGCATTAGAACTGTTCTCACCTTCTTACCACAAATTATTATTCTGACATGATCCCTTGTCATATATATATGTCTTAAAAAAATGGAAAACTGAGGAACACCTTATTAGCCTTTCATCTAGAAGTTATGCACTTGTGCGTAAAAGTAATTTGTAACATGTACAGGTGCATAATGCACACATACATAAAAACCCAAAAAAATAACTTAATTTACTTGTATGCATAAATGCATATCGTCCAAACGAAGGGTATCAGGGTGTTATTCAGTTTTCAAATTTTTTGAGTTTTTCCATGAAGCTAACTCTATATGTCAATATGTATAAACACACACACACACACACACATATATATATATATATATATATGTAGGGAGAGGTTCAAATGAGAAGTGCAAAATTTTTGAGAAATAGAGAAGTGATCTTGGCCATTTATTCGGTCAAGATCGGCGGTTTTGACCGAGAAGCAGCGGATAATTCCTCGCGTGGTCTGCACAAGATAGAGGGGTAGTTTCGTAAAAAATACGCGGGACGAGTTCATATATGAATCTGTGTGATTCATATATGAACATTTGTGTTCATATATGAACCTTTGTAATTCACATATAAACTCTTTTTAACTAATTCATATATGAACCTTTGTGATTTATATATGAATCAGTTAATTTGTTCATATGAGAAGTAGTTAAAAAAAATTCATATATGAATTACAAAGGTTCATATATGAACACAAAGGTTCATATATGAATTAGTTAAAAAAATTCATATATGAATCACAATGGTTCATATATGAACACAAAGATTCATATATGAATCAGTTAATTGGTTCAACTGATTCATATATGAACCTACAGTTAATTAGTTTCATATATGAAACACAAAGGTTCATATATGAATCACAAGAGTCATATATGAATTAGTTATAAAGAGTTCATATGTGAATTACAAAGGTTCATATATGAACGTGTAGTTCATATGTGAATCACACAGATTCATATATGAACTCAGCCTGTGTTTTTTGTGAAAGTTACGAAATTGCCCTTCTATTTTTGGAACAGCCGCAACTTTTGACCAGTCAAAACCGCAATTTTTGACCAATTATAACCGATCTTGACCGAATAAATGGCCAAGATCACTTCTCTATTTCTAAAAATTTTTGCACTTCTTATTTGAACCTAAGACTATATATGTATATGTTTGTATGTATATGTGTTTGTGTGTTAGAGTGTATATGTTTGTATGTATATGTGTTTGTGTGTTTTACAACGGTCTTACATTTTGTGTATGTGTGTGTGCAAGGAGAAAGGTGCACCATTGATCATCCATGGTGATGAGAATTGAGAAAGGTGAGGGTCTATGGGGGTGATTATGTATGTATTACGTCATTACGTGTGCAGTGTGCGTATGATGCAAGTCTGGAAGTTGGGTTGGGGAAGAAAGGTTTGGCCGATGGGGAGTTGGTCGTAATCGCATATATGTGGTTGCCAGAGGAGGGTGCTGGAAAAGACCGCCGGAGATGTGACGGTCCTTGTGTTCATGTGCATATGTATATATGCGTACATATATATATAAATATAAATTAGACTAAATTAAAAGTTGGTCCCTCTGGTTCAAACGAAACTATATAACTTGTCACTAAAAAGGAAAAAGACGAAAAACCTCTTAATTTAACGAAAAAAAGTTTAACAAAGTTAAGTTGAGGGACGATTTTCAATGCAAAATGTAAATAGTAGGGACGACAATGTAGTTATTGAAGTGTAGGGACTATTTTTGGAGCAAGGTGTAAACATCAGGGACCACGTTTTCATATAACTCTATTTAAAATTAGTTACAAAGAAAAAGGGATTTTTATACTAATAAATGAAATTATTAAAAGGATAAAAAAGGAAAGAAAGGGGGAGGGTGCAGTGGGTTAACCAATGGTTCACGCCAGGGGAAAAATAATTCACCAGCTCTGTTGGCCGTAAAGCAAGTTGGCTAACAGTAACGCGCCGTAGCATAGCGGCGGAGCTGACGTCAGGTTTCCGTCATCCATCCTCACAGGAAAAGATCCTCCACATTTCACCCTACACCCGCTACTGTGATCTCTCGACCTTTGTGCTCCCCTAATCAAACAAAATGATTTTGCAGCCTTTTTCTGTTTTACTTTTTATTTCCCCTCTTTTAAAGTTAGATAAAGGGTATTTTTGTCATTTTATAACATACCAAATTGTTAAATGTTTTTTTTTACTATTTTTAACAGCTTCTATAAAATAAAAAGAGTAAATTACATTTTTAGTCCCTGTGGTATTTTGAAAATTTCTACTTTCATCCTTATGGTTTTGAAATTGCGAGTTTCATCCCTATGGTTTATATAATTCATCACCTTTTTAGTCCTAATGATTTAAATTTTATTGTTATTTTCATCCCTATGGTTTATAATTCATTTCTATTTTAAAAGAGCGATAGAGTTTTGAGTTGGTAATTGGTTATGTAATATTTTGACGTGTTTGCAGATTTCAATATTTTTATTATATTTGAAAATGTTTATCAGTTTTTTATGAGTTCAAAGTTGTAAACTCAAATTTTAAGAACATGAGATAAGTTTTGTAATACAATAAACATATTATTATTAATATATTTGTGATTAAAAAATTGAAAACACGTTTGGATAAAAAAAAGATTGATACAAGTGTTAAATTAAATACAAAAATAAATAGTTTTGTATTTTAACAAATAATTATATTTAATATAATTTAGATTTAAAAAAACAAGATAAATACGTGTAGTTTTAATAACATGGTTATTGAGAATATTACTACGTGCTTACAAAATTAGCAAAATATTAATATCATAAAAATAGATTTTTTGGGAAATTAATTGTTTTAATCATGTTTTACCTAACAAATTTCTCTATTTTTACTGAAATAACACCAGGTCCGCAATAGATCAAAAATACTAAAAAAATCCAAATTTGATCGATTTTCTTAATTTTTTTTGACTCAGGTCCGCAATTACGAACCTAGGCCGGCAGGCAATATGTAAAAAAAGAATTAGATTAGTTTTTTTTTAAGTTAGGTTCGCCATTACGGACCTATTTTTATGGACCTTGTACTATTTTGGTAATTTTAGGGAGAAAGTGGCTAATAGGTTAAATCATCTACTAAAACAATTACTTTTCATTTTTTGTATTATTAATTTATAAGCTAAAATAATAAATAAAAGCTAAAATATTTTATAATGTGGTAAAAATATGTATTATATTTGAACTGGTTTTTAATATTAAAATATAGAGTAGTTAGAATAATATAGGGATGAAATGACTTGTCAAAGTGTATGCAATCTTTTGGTTTGGTAGCCTAAGGGCATCCGCAATGGTCGACCTATTGCCAAAGACTTGAGGAATAAAAAAAAATAAAAAAATAAGGTGGGACCCACAATAACTAGATCTCAATTTAGAAACCCTCTCACAAGACTTCTTCAAATGACTTGGTCTGCACCAAGTCATTAGTATCAAGCTATTACTTTAATTAATAAACAAATGGTGGGGTCCACCACTCAAAGACTTGATCAAGTCTTTTTTGGTCACCATTGGAGATGCTCTAATGAATGTTAAGTGAGGGCTTGAGGCTACCTCTTTTTTTCCATTATTTTATTTCTAAAATCAATTTTGACTTTTTTACTATTTTCAAAAGGGTAAACATTATATGCAATGTCAAAATCAGGTGTATGCATTATAAAAAAAATAGGGAAATTAATTAAAATACCCTAAGTCAAACCACGTTTTACTGAAATACCCAAAATCTCTCCCATGTTACAAAAATACCCCAAAAATCCGCGATGGAGCCCACGATCGCGGGCTCCAGGCCACGTGTCACCAAAGTTTGCCCACTTTGCCCGCGTTGGTCCCTCAAGAATGCCCGCGATCCAGCTTTCCCCCCTCAAGAATGCCCGCGTGTGCAGTTTTGGTCCCTGCCCGCGTTTGACTCATTGACCCCCGCGATCGCGGGCTACACGTGTCACCAAAGTTTGCCCACTTTGCCCGCGTTGGTCCCTCAAGAATACCCGCGGTCCAGCTTTCCCCCCTCAAGAATGCCCGCGTGTGCATTTTTGGTCCCTGCCCGCGTTTGACTTTCTTTGACCCCCGCGATCGCGGGCTCCTGTGCCACGTGTCGGCACAGGGTTAACCCTAAAATCACTTTGACGAACCTTAAACCCTAAATGTTACTTCGGCCGCACTATATAGGGGGGGGGGACCAAAAACCGGCCACTCTCATTTTTTTAATAACTCTCTCAATTTTTAATCAAACTCTCTCAATTTTCTCCCACTCTCTCAATTTTGTCGTGTGGAATACGCGTTCGGGTTTTGTGAAGATGTCTCGTATTACCTCTGTGGTATGTTTTCCTTATGTTATTTGTTATTTTTTGTATGTTATTTTAAGTTAAGATATATGATTTGTAGGTTGTTATAGTGTTTATAACTTATGTTTGAATATGTTGTATGTTTAACATGATATGTATGGTTTTATGTTTGAATGTGATATTTGTATGTTATAATGTGTATGTTGTTATAGTGTGTTTTTTCATAAAAAAAAATTGTTAAGAGTGTTCTTTTATAAAAAAATTGTTAAGAGTGAGTTTTTATAAAAAAAATTGTTAACAATGTTTTTTTTTTATAAAAACACACTCTTAACAATTTTTTTATAAAAACACACCCTTAACAATTTTTTATAAAAACAGTGTGTTTTTATAAAAAAAATTGTTAAGAGTGTGTTTTTATAAAAAAATGTTATAGTTTTATGGTTTTTATAATGTGTTTTTTTTTTATAAAAAATTGTTAATTTTTTTTTACAAAAACAGTTTTTATAAAAAATTGTTAAAAATGTGTTTTTTTATAAAAAATTGTTAAGAGTGTGTTTTTATAAAAAAATTGTTATAGTTTTATGGTTTTATGTTTGAATGTGATATTTGTATGTTATAATGTGTATGTTGTTATAGTGTGTTTTTTCATATAAAAATTGTTAAGAGTGTTTTTTTATAAAAAAAATTGTTAAAAGTGTGTTTTTATAAAAAAAATTGTTAAAAATGTGTTTTTTTTTATAAAAACACACCCTTAACAATTTTTTTATAAAAACACACCCTTAACAATTTTTTATAAAAACACACTCTTAACAATTTTTTTATCTATATATAACACTATTATACGTTGAAATAAAATAAACCGCACTTTATCTATATATAACACTATTATACGTTGAAATAAAATACCACCGCACTTTATCTATATATAACACTATTATACGTTGAAATAAAATAAACCGCATTTTATCTATATATAACACTATTATACGTTGAAATAAAATAAACCGCACTTTATCTATATATAACACTATTATACGTTGAAATAAAATACCACCACACTTTATCTATATATAACGAGGAGATATGGGTACCCCCTAACGAAACCGACGATGAGGCAATGAATTTCCGCCGACATATGGCGGAGTCAATTTATGCGCATTGTCTAATAGGGCCACGTTAGGTTGTTTATGTAACATTAAATAATTGTTATTTTTAGTATTAACTTATTTTGTTAAAGTATTGTGATTGACTTACTGTTTACTTCATTTGGTTTTTGCTAATTTCATCCATTTACTCAACTTTGAGTATCGATATCTCTTTCACACATACTCTATTTTGGACGCATTATATATCATTTCGAAGATCTCATACAGAAGAACATAAACCTACTAAAAGTTAGTTATATATAACACATATATATAAATTTAAATGCGTCCAAAGTTTAGTAAAACCCATCTTTCCAACACCTAGTAAGTAGGTTTATGAAACTTGCGATAATCCTAATACAGAGATTATTGGATGAACAAGCATTTATTTCTTGATTATTGGGGTATTGGTTCTTGTTGTCTGGAAGTGATTCATATGATGCAAAAATTGGTCTCATGTAATGTAGAACAATATCTATATTATAGAAACTTGCATTTGACAGTACCATATAAATCTGATCTAAATTCTCATTAATTAGCTATGTTTGACTACTTAAATACTAATTTTCTGCCTAATGAAAGACCTTTATTCAAGAGCAGACGAATATTGCAGTTACTTTTTCAGTGGAATCATGCAGGCAACTTTTTCAGACGAAATCTATAAACACATTCAAATAATAATAATTTAAAACGATTTAATGAATTAGTTAATATATGATTATTATGTTAATGCGATAGGAGTGTAAAACAAAATTGGAAAAAAAAATAATAAATTAAATAATTAACTATAAGAGTATGAATTTTAAATATAAAAAATATTTTTTTATGTAGTGTATAACTGTATATGATATATATTAAAATATATAAATCCAAAAAAATTCAAGATTGGGCTCATTTCGAATGTATCGAAAAGTCAACGAATTACTCCCGTAGTGCAAAAAGCCATTGATGAGGCGAACGCCGGTATCGAAAAGGTAAAGGGTATGTGGAACCATAACAGGGGGATTCAGCAGGGGAAAATGGAGTATCTAGCGGAGAAGAAACGAGAACTGGCCATGACTAGGGCTCACGTTCGGCAGCTGCAACGAGAGATTAAGGAAGCTGAAGAGGAACTAGAAGAACTCGAATCGGACTACATAGGAATGGAGGACGTGATCAAGGAAAATGTTAACTTGATCACAGGACTCCAGGACGCCTTCCAGTAATAGATTTATTTGTTTACATGCACTGTATCCGTTTTGGTTGGGAAGATGATTTGCAATAATTTTTATATGATGTTGTTAATTAATTTCCTTGTTAAATAACTTAAGTGAATTTCTATATTAAAAACATTAAAATGGAAAGGAAACAATATATTAAAAACCACAAATTAAATAATTAACTATAAGGTTATGAATTTTAAATATAAAATATTTTTTATGTAGTGTATATGATATATATTAAAATATATAAATCCAAAAAAATTCAAGATTGGGCTCATTTCGAACGTATCGAAGAGACGATTATAATGGTGTAATTTGTTAAAATTAAAACGTATTTTTTTAACGTATTTTAGTTAATAAACGATTATATGTGTTAAATGTAAAATTAAAATAATGAAAGTAAAAGGTATAAAGTAAATTTAGTAAATAAGTATAGGGGTTGAAAGTGTAACATTTCATTTTAAATTCGTAAAAATGGACGAAATGGGGTGAATAGTGCCAAAAATATCAAAATTTTCATAAATGGTCCCTGGAATTTTTCAAAAATGGTCCCTTGCAATTGAAAAGTCACAAAAATAACCCCATCGCGGGATGAGCCCGCGATCGCGGGATTCCATTTTTTAAAAATGGTCCCTGCAAGTTTAAAAAAGTGTCAGAAAGGTCCCTGGCCCGCGATCGCGGGCTCCCATCGCGGATTTTTAGGGTATTTTTGCAAAGTGGGAGAGATTTTGGGTATTTCAGTAAAACATGGTCAAACTTAGGGTATTTTAATTAATTTCCCAAAAAAATAAGGGACTATTTATTAAGCCTTTACTTGAGTAAATATTTGTCGGTAAACTTTAACAGTATCATTTATTTAACGGATAAATTTAAGTCTATCAAAATGGTATCGTAATTTTGACAGTAACAATTTTCGCAGTAATGTTAACTGTAGTAACAATTTCTTCATCATTTATCGGGCAAAGCTCTCGGTCCTTAATTTAACTCTAACGGGCTAAATTTTTTGGTATTTGTCATATTGTAAGATAATGTGACTTGATAATGACTTATTCAGATAAGCTTTTGATAAACGATCCATAAAGTCTAGTTAAAAATACCTTGTTTTTTTTTTACCAGTTTTGACCTTTTATATATTGATAAAAAATTTGATATAAAAAAGTTGCACATAACATCACCTATAAATGGTGCATTTACTCTTATGTGTGTGAGAATGAAAAGGTAGGCTAAATGAGCCCGTATCTAATTAATTTCTTTCTCGCATAAATCAACATTAAAACTTAATTTTACATTTTAAATGACCGATTTAACCTTATTTTAATATAAAATAAGTTATATATAAATTGATCTAACGAAAATTAGTAGGTATGAGTTTTTTTTTTTGCAATATATAAGAGCATCAACAGCTTCTCCAAAATAAAAAATCGAAAGTCAAAATCCCCGTATTCTCCATTTCTTTTAAAATAGAAAAGTTGTTGTAAATGTTCTAAAAGTTTATTTAACTTTTCCCTTTTAAAATTCTATATATAATAAGTATAAAAAGAAAAAAAAGTTGTGGGTACCTTGGAAACCCCAAAATGATAGCGACATAACTAGGCTTTATATAAGTCGATAACATTATTGGAGAGTGGTGATCAAGGGATTATATTCAATTATTGTGTCATTAATGAATTTTTTGTTTGTTTTTATTTAATATAAATATTAATAAATATCATGTTGACTTCAAAAAATTATGACATTTTTTTGTCTTTCAATTAACATGTACTGAGGGAGCGTTTGGTTCATTTTAAAGAATGAAAATAAAAATAAAAATTCAGCCCTTTGCTGTCCAGAAACGTGTCCAAAGACCCCCCCACCTTCCCCATATAAACTTTTAATAACTTGCACCCAAAGGGCATCCATTTCAATGAGGAATTGCCACCACCATTTACCTACAAGAGCACAATTAATTGAGTCCAAACTCCCAATGTTTAGACCCCCCAATCGGAAACCTTTTAGAGTTTTTACCCACTTAACCCAAACCAAAGATTTCTTTTCGTTGGCCTCACTCCCCCTCCCCAAAAAAATGACATCTCACTCTCTCACACTCATTTAACACTCCCCTCGGGGTTCGATACAACGAGAAGTAATACAACGACAAGCTCCCCAACACCGATTTAACCAAGGTGAGTCTACCACCGAACGATACAAGTCTAGATTTCCACGAGGAAAGTCTCTTTTTGAATTTCTCTATTGCGGGTTTTCAATGTTCCATTCTCTTCATCGACGCACCTACCGGGAGTCCTAGGTAGATGAACGGTAACCTACCGTAGCCGCACCCAACACTTCTCGCCCAATTGATGATCTCCTCCTCCGGGACCCCAATACCGAAAATTTTACTCTTTCCCACATTCACTTTTAATCCGGACATTTTTTGGAAACAAGTCAATATTTTCAAGAGGTTTTTCAGGTTTGTAATGTTCCATTTACCGAAAAACACACATCGTCCGCGTACTGTAAGTGCGATACCGCGAAATCGAGTTTCCCCACCTTTATGCCTTCGAATAGACCTTTCTTCTCCGCTTCGGTGGTAATGATGTGTAACGTTTCAGCCACTATGAGAAATAAGAACGGGGCTAAAGGGTCCCCTTGTCTTACTCATTTCCTCATTTCAACCTCCTTTGTTGGTGACCCGTTTATTAGAACCGATAAAGATGCGGATTGTAGACATCCCTCCATCCATTTCACCCATCTAGGACCAAAACCCATCTTCCACAAACAATCCAACAGGAACGGCCATTCAATACTATCATACGCCTTTTCAAAGTCTACCTTGAAGATCAACCCGCTCCTCTTCTTTTTTCGAACATAGTCAAGAACCTCATTTGCCACCAAGACTCCATCCAAGATGTATCGCCCTTTTATAAAAGCGCTCTGTGTGTTGCTAATCAATTTCCCCATCACTTTTTTTTATTCGATCCGCCAACATCTTAGCAATTGTTTTATAATATATGCCAATGAGACTTATCGGTCGAAAATCTCCAAGGTTTAGTGGTGAATCAACCTTTGGAATTAAGGTTAGATACGCCGAATTGCAACCACCACTAACCCAAAACCACGTCACCACTCCAATTAATTCTTCTTTCACGATCTCCCAATATTTTTTTTATAAATCCAAACGTAAAGCCGTCGGGTCCCGGCGCCTTATTGCTGCCACAACTTGTCACCGCTGCCAAGATTTCACTTTCTTCAAACGGTCTTTCTAATTCGCTTGTTTCCTCGATTGTGATTTTGGGAAAGAGTTCTTCTCCTATCGTGGGGCCGATTGATCGTTGAGATGAGAATTTACTTTTGAAGAACTCATAAGCGTGTTCTTTAATTCTCTCCGGTTCATCCGTCCATCCCGGGTTTGTGGTTAAACCTCTAATCGTGTTTTTTCGTTCCCTATATTTCATGGCCGCATGGAACACCTTCGAGTTTTCATCGCCCTCTGTTACCCACTTCACCTTCATTTTTTGCCTATCCATTTCCATTTTCCTTCTCTCTAGCTCCATCCATTCGCCTCTTGCTTGGACCCAATTCTCTTTATCTGAACCATTCCACCCGTTTTCTTCCGCCTCTACTCCCATCTTGTTTGTCCTTTCTTTTGCGTTCCCCAACTCCGAGTCTAAACTCCCGAATTTTTTCTTTGCCCATTCCTTAAGGTCGCTTTTGACATTCTTCAATTTGTCCCTAAATCTCCCATCCGGTCTCTTTGAAGTTACCACTTTATTCCACGCGTTTCTCACCACTTCTTTCGCATCGTCCTCTTTTAACCATGCATCAAAAAAATTAAATGGTGTCGGCCCAAAATCCCTCTTGTCTTCATATAGCATTATTGGGGTGTGATCCGACCATTTTCTATCCAAGGATTTTACACTCAGGTTTTTCCATTTTACACCAAATTCGCTTGTCACCAAAAAACGGTCAAGTTTACTAAGCTTTAGGCCATCGTTACTAACTCTCGTGAATCTCCTTCCTATCATTGGAACCTCCAGCAGATTACATCTATTTATAAAGTCATTGAATTCACCGGCTCCTTTCGTGTTCGTTATGGAGTTAATTCTTTCGGAATCTCCCCTAACTTCGTTGAAATCCCCGAAAAGGCACCAACACACATCTTCTTTCGTGATTATCGTCTCTATTTTCTTCCAAACCTCTACTCTCTCCTTCACCTCTCTTGGGCCGTAGACATTAATTAGCCCAATCGTGCCTTCCACCCCATCCCATTTTCCGACCGCCACGAGGAATGAGTCATCCGTAAACACGAATTGGCACTCGAATATTTTTTTGTTCCGCATGGTCATTATCCCTCCAGAGTTCCCCCTCGCCTCCCCTTGTACGTACTCTACATCGTCTCCACCCCCACAGGTTTACAATCTGATTTCGGTTCCATTTTTTAGTCTTTGTCTCTTGAATCCCGATTACCGCCGGCCTTATTTTCCCACTGGTTTCCTTAACCCATTTTCTTTTCTCCCACGACCCCAACCCTCTAATATTCATGGAGATTATATTCATTGATCACAAAAGCTTTGACGAGACTTACCTTCCGCTGATTCTTTCTGCCTCTCACCCGTCTTCACGTTCCAGTCTATCCCTATCATGTTTCCAAATTCCTCTAATCTTGTCGTCGATGCCTTACTCCCCAATTCATTGGACATTACCGTATGACTTGCTGAATTGCCCGAAGTCTTTGTAACACCCTAAAATTTAAACATTTAATATAGAGATAATTCCGGAAAATGGGTAAATTTAAACCTCAAAATATAAACCAACTAAACCCTTAAAATAATGGGGTAGTTTGGACAATGTACATTCAACAGAGTATTAAGACATAACACACAACAACCAATTAATCTAGGCTACAATTAACTAGATTAATCTGGGTGTCACTATGTCTCCAAAAATGTCTCTCTTCTTGATTCCCAAAAAGCCCGACCTTCCCAAGCTCCTAAGCATGGTCGGCACTCAACGAACTATACGCCGCTAAGTGGAACCTGTAATCCACAACATACACTCAAGTGTTAGACCAAGAGTCTAAGATTTAGATATTCAAGTAATTAACGAGGAATTATAATAATGGCAAAAGTAACGATACCGTCTCCACATAATTTTCCACAATACCAATATCCACAAATTATTGTGATCCACACCTGTCATGAAAATAAAAGAGACAAAGCTCCAAAACGGGGGAGACCCATAACCATCTTGGTGACAAGAACACGTGAATGGAGTCACCGCGATGTTGATGGATTACAACTCAAGTCCCGGTCTTAGTTCCCATGCCATAAAGACATCACAACCTCAAACCATAAATAAATTGCCTTTATTGCATACCCCGTAGGGTTACACCTCAAGGACTTACGGGGACCATATTGCATATCCATCCTAGACGAGTTACACCTCAAGGACCCACGTCCTTTATTGCATACCCGCTAGTAGCCACCAATGGCTTAACCAACACATACACATATTCCATAATGGTCTAAATCCTTGTGCACAAGGAGTTAGACTAATCCAAAACCCAATCACATCATGTTTGCATACTAGAGAAAATTATTTAATTAGCATGGTAATCGACCCTACATGATGATATGATAATTTCCCATGAGGCACACAAAATATGTAAATCCCGACTACTTCCCCTTCTTGTGGCTATACTATCCTTACAGATACATTACAAATCCCAAGCATGTATTGATCTAGCTACGTATACTTGAAATCGTACAAAATGCAAGTATTACGTACATGTTCATATATACTTAGGTATTTATGGCATACGAGATATGCATACATAACATTTAACTATCATAACACCACTGCTAAACATGTCAAATTCTTCATCATATTATCCTTCACAAAAGCCATCCCTCGATTACTCTACTTACTTGCTCTTACTCGATCCGCCACCTGGAATACATATTTTAAAACAGAAATGAGGGTTAGACCTAATGGTCTAGTGAGGAATCCCTGTCAATTTAGTAAGCTTTTGCATCAACACCATGTATATAAAACTTTTCATATAATACCCACATACCACACGTAACTAATTACCAGTCAAGATTCAAGCTTCGTACACGTCTCATTTCACCTTATTCCTCCACAATTGGCCAAATTAATTGGTTACGAGCCAACTAATCTACTGTGCAACAAATACAGTAAACACACCGGTCCTAAGCCCGGCCACGTATTATATTCCGATATAATACTCACGTAATTATAATATCTCAACATATCATAATTACACACGTATAACATTTTCATACCATTTATCAAATATTCGGCATCCACACAAATGTATTCCAGTTTAAAACACTTTGAAGTAAAACTCACATGTTTTGATTATTACACACGCTCGATAGCTCCTTTCAAAATGATCCTATCTCTTACCACGACTCCACAGAATCCGAAACAAGTTAAGATACACATATTGCTTTACTAACCAAACACATAAAGCCTAACAGTTTCCCATCCTCAATGTCTCATTATACACTGCACTTAACCCACTACCGGGACTACACAGGGTACCGGGACTTATACAGTACCGAGACTCTTCAGTACCGGGAGTTCACAATACCGGGGTTTTATACTACCGGGATTCTATACTACCGGACTTATGGTACCGGGAGTCGGCCATACCGGGACTCCACCGGGACTCGACATCACCGGGAGTTGATACTACCGGGAGTCGACTATACCGGGACTCCATTTTACCGGAGTCTAAACTACCGGGAATCTACCGGGACTACCCCGGGACTCTCAAGAACACAGTCGGTTTCCAAAATATCCAAATTTGAATTAAACTTATATAACTTCAATTTAAACATTCTAATCCGATAGAAGTCTAACACTACTGATTATAACCACAATTTGTAAAGGAATTTACCTTCAAATCGCTTTCAGCCCAAACGATTGATGCTCTATCCGTAGGGTTCGTCTTCTGCTTCTTTTCGCTCAGAACTCACACACACTTTCTAAAAGAGGAATAATAAGTTTAATCTGAAGTATTTGAGATATTTATATCTCAACTTACACTTTTGACTCAAACTATTCAATAAGGACTAAAACACCCCTAACCTTATATCTTATCTCAAACTCACCCCAAACATCCAAATTTTAAAGTTAAATAATTTAACTGATAGGGAATTTATCTAACTGAATTACCCGGGGTATTACATTGGTCTTCCTCCTCTCTCCTCCCCATTTTTTCTCCGTCGTCATTGTCGTCGGCCATCTTCCCGACCGACTTCTTACTGTCTGCCTCATGCAGTTCACCTTCTTCTAGCCCCTGCTCCTCTCCTCCCCACCCTTCCTCACTATTTTCTTCCTCCTCCCATCATACCGACGGAACCGTTGATCCTCCCTCGTCCTCTTTCTCGGAGTCAGTCGCCGATTCATCTTCCCCCCTTTTGAACATCAAGCTACTATCCTCCTCTTCGAACTTTATCCGATAGTAATACAACCCAACCTTCATACTTTTCAGCACATTTATCGTGGACTGAATTGACGTACTTATTAGTACTTTTCCCCAAGCTAGGTTGTCGCTATCTTCCACAGAGCAGTTGTATGTGTTCAAGACCTTTCCCCATTTTTGTCCTAATTCCGTGAACACCTTCTCGGTCCACCCGTGAAGCGGTACTCCTGCAATTTTTAGCCACATCAATCTTTCCGAGTTTCTATATCCTTCCGACCACCTCCGTAGATCTTTTATCCAAACTCGGAGACCATGATTTTTGTTGTCCAGAATTCCATTGAGTACCTCGGAGTTATCATATTTTAGAAGGACTTGTCTTCCTCCCAATAATTTTAGTTCCGATATCCCCATCGCTGGTTCTTTACTTACTCGTCTTATTGCATCTATGTTATCTAGGGAATTGACTTCCCCAATGAGACACTGTTGAAGTATATTCCTCATGTTTTCGTCTGGAGCCCATTCGCCTATTACTTCTTCCTTTGGTGTTTCCACAGTTGCATCTTTTCCCGCCGTAGTTCCCCTCCCTCTCACAACCGCTGCATATGATGGTCTATCGACTGTTTGTTGATCAATTCGCTCATTCTGCCCCTTCTCCGTTTCTGTTTTCTGTTCCTTTCCAGATCTGCCAGTAGCCTCCCTATTATTGTCAGCTATGAAGATTCTCAATTTGAAAGAGTTGATCCAGATGTTGCGCATTCGGTACTCCAAATCCCCGTTTCCACTGCCTTTTCGAAATCGTACAAAGCCGAATCTTCTTCCGCATCTCATCCGTTTTCTTGCCATATACATGTCCAAAACTTCGCCATGTCTTTTGAATATCTTCCACAAGCTTCCCATTTCCATGTTTTCTGGGAAGTTGTAGAACATAAACGAGATCTGATTCGATGTGTATTCTGACCTTAACCGTCGATTTGGGTTGCTGTCGTTGACATATTTCTGCCATGCTCGAGCCCTCCTCCCGTGCCGCTCATTCTCCCTGTATCTCCCCCCCTCGCTCTCTCTCTCTCTCTCTCTCTCTCTCTCTCTCATCTCACCGTCCCCTTGGAAGGATAGATTAGGTGGTTTAAGCTATCATTATTTATATAATAATCTTAAAAAGGTACAATGGGATGATAAAGTTATATAATATTTTAATAATATAAATAATGCTGAAATCTTTAAAATAGAGAATCTGTTATAGTAAAATATAATTTTATTTATACATTTTGCATCTTGGTGTCTATTTTAGAGAAACTAGAGAAAACTGTTGGAAAATATTCTTAGTTATTTTTTTTCATTTTGAACGAATTATATATGACTATGTCCGTCAAATTAAATAAATTACCTGTTAATTTGTTTTTAGGGACCTAGACCTGAAAATTGTAAAGATAATAACATCGCTTTAAAATAAAAATAAAAATAAAAATGAAAATAAAAAATTGACTAAGATATCAATTTAAATATATAAAATAGCTAAAAGAGTTGATTTCCAAGCCTGGTAAACATTCTAACAAAAATTATATAAAATAAATATAATTTTTTAATTTTTTTAATTGATGGATTATAAGAAAAAGGTGGAGTGGAGGGATGGGTGTCCCTGTCCAGGGGATTATTTTATGTTTGTACTCGGCTGACACCAGAGATATCATTCAGCTTTATACATCAACATCCAAAAAAAATTATATCTCATCTACTATTTTACATATATATATATATATATATATATATAATTAAATATACAGTTCTATATAAGGTTAATTTTTTATAAAAATAAAAGTTATGTTGAAAAGGATAAATGATCACCACTTTCAATGCGCATTAGATTGAGATGTACCGGAACATTCTACGTTTCAAGCGCAATTCATTTGTACGTTTGAGATTAAAAGTGATCAATGGTTCAAGTTCATTTCTTACCTACTGACAATAACTTTCTTTCTCATGACATTTCAGCTTTATATATATATATATATATATATATAGGGAGAGGTTCATATGAGAAATGCCAAGTGTGAGAAATAGAGAAATGATCCTTGTTCATCTGGTCAACATTTACGGCTTTGACTGTGAAACACCGAATAATTCCTTGCATGGTCTGCAGAAGATAAATGGGTGGTTTCATAAAATACGCGGGACGGGTTCATATGTGAACATGTGTGATTCACATATGAACAATACGTTCATATATGAATAACAAAGATTCATATGTGAATCTGTTAATTAGTTCAACTGATTCACATATGAACATAATTACTAAAAATGACCATTTCTTCTATACATCTTTCGTCGTTATTGTGAGTTTAATATTTATGGTTGCACTGATGAGTAAAATAGAAAAATTATTGTGGAACCACCCATACACATCTTATCATCTCGACATTGCATTGTAAGACAATTTCTCGTACGCATTAGAAAAACAACTGTTATAAATATATTTTTGTTTTTTCCCCTCATATACACCCAAGTCAAAAAACAATATAGTTGCACTCTAAATCATTATGAGAATAAATACTACTAGAAATTGATGATTAATACATGATCCAAGGTTTGGGAAATCTTGAAAAGAAAAACAAGAATTCCCTAAAGTTTAGGTTTTATATATATATATATATATATATATATATATATATATATATGTATGTATGTAGGGGTGAGTTCAAATGAAAACTCATTTTCAATTGTGAACATGAGGACAAGTCACAACCATTGATCAAGATTTGGAAAACTAATCAATGGTTAAAACTTAATTAAACCAATTGAGAAGTGATTAGGGGCAAATCTGGAAATTTGAATAAACGCCTACCATGTTTGACTTTTTATTTTCTTTTTAATTAAAAAACTTTTACCCCCTTAAAGTTTAAAATAATTTATCTTAAAAATTACTAATATTTTAATCAAACAAATTACTTCAAAAAACGAGAATTTTGTGCTCTTCGACATGACATCCATCTCGATATAGTTTTTTCTTCATTTTAACCGTTTTTACGTGAAATGCTATGTATGTGTTATATTCGGTATGAATATGTATGCACGTTTCCTGGTGTGCATATTCAGTATGAATAACAAAGAGGAACGTTCATTCACTATTCATGACAAATAACACAGTATTCAAAATGAATAATACAACATTCAGGATAAATAATACACGAATTCCTGATTCATGTATTATAAAACATGAATCGTGTATTATTCGTCCTGAATAACACATTATTCACCCTGAATAACACATTATTCTTGTTGAATAATATATGAATGACCCGTGAAGGTTGAACACATGACGCACTCTCTTTGTTTTCCGATTCACAACCGAAACTTGGTTTTATTCTTTATGAATATGTATGCACTTCTTCAGGTGTCCACATTCAGTATGAATAACAAAGGTGAACGTTCATTCACTATTCATGATGAATAATACAATATTCAGGATGAATAATACAATATTCAGGATGAATAATACATGAATTCATGAATCGTGTATTATTCACCCTGAATGATGTATTATTCATACTGAATGATACATTATTCATGAAGAATAATACATGAGTGACTCGTGAAGGTGTTGAGACGTGACGCACTCTGTTTTGTTCATCGGTTCACAATCGAAACTCGATAGGTTCCCGATTCATCTCGATAGGTGTTGGGTTATGATAATGAAGAACACGATACCTTAGGACGCTGAAGAAAGTGTTGTAGAAGGTGATGTCGAGTTACGGACTTACGGTGTCGAGATGTTGTACGCACTTGAACATACATAAATATTCATACCGAATATAACACATATGACATTTCACGTAAAAACGGTTAAAACAACAAAAAAACTATATCGAGATGGATGTCACATCGAAGAGCACGAAATTCTCATTTTTTTGATGTAATTTGTTTGATTAAAATGTTAGCAATTTTTAAGTTAATTTATTTTAAACTTTAAGGGGGTAAAAAATTTAATTAAAAAAGAAAATAAAAAGTCAAACATGGTAGACATGAGTTTTAATTATCTTCTTTTTTTACCCATAATCACCTTAATTAATAATTTCAATTAAAAACTCTATTTAATATGAGTAATTGAATCAATATAGATGGAAGGGCCAAGATCCGTCCTCATGTTCACAATTGAAAATGAGTTTTTATTTGAACTTTTCTATATGTATATATATATATATATATGGTTGAGTTCACGTGAGACCTTGAGATCACAAAATAACACTAAAACTTTACAACGATTTATTGTGAAGGTAAGCAAAACAGCGAACCTTCACAATAAAAACACCGTGAAAGTTTACCTTAACAATACCTTCACAGTCTTTTACTGTGAAAGTTTAATGTTATTTTTTTGTTCTCACAGGTCTCACGAAAATGGTTTGGTCTCACATGATCTCAAGTTTATATATATATATATATATATATATATATATATATATATATATATATATATACCGATGAAAGCTAGTTTCTGTTCTTCATCCCATTTTCTTCACTGACAAGGGGAATACCCTGCACACTTCTTCACGCACGCACGCATACAAATCCATGCATCACCCTCTCTCTCTCTCTCTCTCTCTCTCTCTCTCTCTCTCTCTCTCTCTCTCTCTCTCTCTCTCTCTCTCTCTCTCTCTCTCTCTCTCTCTCTCTCTCTCTCTAGACTTGCAGACACGAAAGACAACACCATCCCCCCATTTAATTATCTAAACTGAAATTAATTAACTATCAATTAAGTTTAGTTTTTACTCAAATTTTATTGCCAAATAAAGTTTTAAAAAATTGTTTTTTCTACATAAATATTGTTATCAAGTAAAAAAAGGCATCTTAGATAGAATTCCATTTTATATGCAAGTTTTTTGAGAATTTAATTAAAATACCCAAAGTTTGATTTGACTTATCAAAATACCCATTTTATCGTTCAGTTTACCAAAATACCCATTTTGTCCGCGATGGAGCCTGCGATCGCGGGCCAGGGGCTTTTTTGAAAATATTTAACCCGCGTACGCGGGGTGTGTCCTATTGCCATTCACGATATCTATAAACACATACAAATAATAATAATTTAAAACGATTTAATGAATTAGTTAATATATGATTATTATGTTAATGCGATAGGAGTGTAAAACAATATTGAAAAAAAAATAAGAGATGTACCATAAATTAAATAATTAACTACAAGAGTATGATTTTTAAATATAAAAAATATTTTTATGTAGTGTATATGATATATATTAAAATATATAAATCAAAAAAATTCAATATTGGGCTCATTTCGAACGTATCGAAGAGACGATTATAATGGTGTAACTTGTTAAAATTAAAACGTATTTTTAATGTGTTTTAGTTAATAAACGATTATATGTGTTAAATGTAAAATTAAAATTATGAAAATAAAAGATATAAAGTAAAGTAAGTAAATAAGTATAGGGGTTAAAAGTGTAAAATTTAATTAAAAACTCACCAAATTCAGCAAATGGATTCCACCGCGGGACACACCCCGCGTATGCGGGTTAAATATTTTCAAAAAAAACCCTGGCCCGCGATCGCGGACTCCATCGCGGACAAAATGGGTATTTTGGTAAACTGAGCGAGAAAATGAGTATTTTGGTAAGTCAAAGTCAAACTTTGGGTATTTTAATTAAATTCTCAAGTTTTTTTTTCAAACTTCACAATATTCACTGCAACAAATTTAAGTTTATAGAACGGCAAAAATAAATAAGCATTCTAATAGATTGATTTATAGGACATTAGTTTATAGAACCAAACAAAAAATCGTCATATCTAAAAATGTTACAAGAAGTTTATAGGACGTTTTGGAACGTCATAACAATGTTTTTAGGGCGTTTTCAAAATAAACGTCATATTAGCTAATTTTATAGAACGATTTTAAAAAGTGTCATATAAACCCATATTTTTAGAAAATACTTATTCAAATAGTTAATATAACGCTTTATTTGAAAAATGTTCTAAAAACTTGTTACGATGTCCAAAGGCGTTCTATGAACTTTTTGTAACATTTTTTAATAGGACGTTTTTTGTTTGGTCCTATAAAACACCTATTAGAACGCTCATTTATTTTTGTCGTTTTATAATTTGAATTTTGTTGTAGTGATTGTAATTAATTATTTTGATAAAAATAAAAGAACAAACTAGGAAAACGACTTAAGAGCATCTCCAATGCAAGGTTCTTATAAGCAAAAAATGATATGGCTTATAGAAACTACCACCGTGGAGAGTTCTTATAAGAACCTCATCCCCTTTGGGTTCTTATTTAACAACCTTGGTTATTACCATGAAATTTATGTAAAATGTCAATGTCCTCATTTCTATTGGTACTTAAATTTAATATTTGACATGAGACCAACAAAAACGAGGTTCTTATAAAAACTGTGCACTTTTATTTGAATTTTGAAATTAATGAGTTGAAAATAAGATGCCATTAAAAAGTACAAAAAGAAGACTTTTATAAGAACCTCCATTGGAGATGCTCCAAGAGTGTAATAACTAAGAGCATCTCCAATAGCTTGTCTAAAATAAAGAAAATGGAGGTTTTGTTCTCTATTTTGCTCCAACAGCGTCTCTATCTTGTTCTCTAAAATAGAGAAAACAAGAAAAAACTTTAAGTTTAGAGAATTTTCTAAAACTTAATTGGAGGTGAGAGAAATTCATTTTTTATGCATTTCTACCAATAAGATTAAACTGTCATTCTTTTATATTTTTCCTTTAAAAAAATATGCATTGGAATAATAAACTTATATAATATTTTAATAATATAATTAATGTTGAATTCTCTAAAATAGAGAATCTGTTAAAGTGAAATGTATTTTTATTTAGAGATTTTGACTTTTAGTTCTCTATTCTAGAGAAATTATAGAGAATGTATTGGAGATGCTTTGATAACTACTTCGTATTTGAGTTAATTTTATTTTTTATATCAAAATAGATAAAATCATGTATTTAAACCCTAAAAAGGTAAATCATTATTTGACACGTATGAACTAGTAGATATATAGGTAAATAAATTCCCCCCTTTATAAAACCCATCATCTTTGTTTCTCTCGCCTAACTTAATTCACTAGGAAAACGAACTTACTTTCCATGGAGTTTTTAAGCCAGGTGTTTGATAAGAGTAGCAACAATGGCGACTCGCAGTTGCCACCTGGTTTCAGGTTTCATCCCACTGATGAAGAACTCATCACCTCCTACCTTCTTCCTAAAGTTCTCGATGGAACCTTCACTTGTCGTGCCATTGCTCAAGTTGATCTCAACAAATCCGAACCATGGGAGCTTCCTCGTAAGTTCCTTCGATCTATACATCTACACATACATATGTTACAAACCCGTAAGAACGAATATAAAAACATATGATCACTTTTAATCTCAAGTCCACTTATGAATCGTACTTGATATTGGGATGGTGCAATCTTTGTGCATCTCATTTTAATGTAAATCCAACGGTTGATAATCACTTCTCACATTTAACTTATTACGTGAATCCAACCCTACATATGTATAGGAATTAATTGTGACTTTGATTTGTTGAAAATTAAGGGTGGTTTATAATGTGTTTTGTAGAAAGGGCGAAAATGGGGGAGAAAGAGTGGTATTTTTTCAGTCTACGTGACCGGAAATATCCAACGGGGCTGAGGACTAACAGGGCGACGGAGGCCGGATACTGGAAAGCCACCGGAAAAGATAGAGAGATTTACAGTTCAAAGACTTCATCTTTAATCGGAATGAAGAAAACCCTTGTGTTTTATAGAGGTAGAGCTCCAAAAGGTGAAAAAAGCAACTGGGTGATGCATGAATACCGTCTTGAAGGCAAATTTGATTACCAGTTTCTCTCCAAAACCTCCAAGGTGCGTATACCAACCACATTATTGCATGCTCAATTTTGGACCTCATAATTAGTCTTTTACACATTTTTCAGATAAAGTGTCGTATAAACTCGTCTTATTCTAAGATATTTATGTTTATAGAACATTTTTTTTGAGGTAGACATTGTTTGGCAAATAAAAGCTACCTTATTTTTTTGGTACATGTTTGGATAACTTTTTGAAAAGCTACTTGAATTAGCTTACGAGTAGTCTTTTGTAAATATTTCAATTATGCCCTCATTAATATTAATTATTATTTATTATCTAGTTTTTTAATATGTTCTTTTTGGTCATTTAAATGCTTATAAGCTACTTTTTTTGGACATTTTTAAAGATAAAGTGGCCTATAAACTCGCTATTGTATAAGATATTTGTAATATAATACAGTTTTGGACGTATGTAACAAGTTTTTTGGTCATATTTTTAGATAAGTGTCTAGTAAACTCATATTTTTACAAGATATTTGTGTTTATAGGAAATATTTTCAAATGATTTTGTATAAAAAACTAATACTGTATTTTATATTAAAGATATCTTAAGGGCATCTCCAATAAACCTCACTATATTTTACACTAAATTTCAAAAGTAGTGTTAATATTAAATCTTCTCCGGTGTGTAACACTATTTTTTAAAAGGATCTAAAAGGTAATGTAAATGAATATTATACTATTCACTCTACTAAATTTAGTGTGAAAAACAGAGACCCACCGGTGATGTGAATAGTGTTATTTACACCAAATTTAATGTTTAGTGTAAGATTTAGTGGGTCTGAAAAACGTGTTACGATGCTAAATTGTTTAGTAAATGTATTGTAACAGTTTAGATAAATATGGATCTTTTTGCATGCATTTTATGTGGGTTATTACCCATCTGCTTAAAAAGGGAAATCTTTGTGTTCTTGTTTGCTGTCATCGATCATGATTGATTCGATGTTGCATGTAAAAAGTTATATGTTTTTTGTTTTTCATTTTCGTATTAAAATTTTGAAGTTCTTTGTTGTTTTAATCAGGATGAATGGGTGATTTCCCGGGTGTTTCAGAAGAGCGGCGCCGCGGCGAACGGTGGTTCAGCCACCGGCGGCTGTGGGGTGAAGCGTTTTAACGGCGGAATGAATTCCTACCAAGAAGTAAACTCTACAGGATCGGTTTCCCTCCCGCAACTACTCGACTCCTCACCGTACTCCGCCGCGTCACCTTACGCCGGCGACCATGATAGCTTCTCCTATGACAGCAACGCCGCCTCAAAAGAGCACGTGCCCTGTTTCTCCACTGCCTCAGCCTGCAGCAGCTTTGATACTCAGTCTATTTTCGATTTCCCGGCGCCGGCGCCGGCATCCAACTTCAACCCGATCTCCATGGATTACCATAAGAATGTGGGTGTTTCAGCCTTCCCTAGCTTAAGGGCACTTCAGGAGAATCTTCAGCTACCGTTCTTCTACTCGTCTGTAGCGCCACCGCAGCCTCCGATTCACGGCGACGGCGCAATGTGCAGTTTTGGGAATTCCTCCGGTGGGAACTGGTTGCCGGCGGCAACTGAGAATCAGAAGCCAGGTCCGACGGAGCTGGACTGTATCTGGAGCTTCTGATCGATCACGACGGCCGCCGGTGGAGATTTCAGTTATTGTTTTATGTTTTTCCTTTCATCGGAAAATATTTCCGATCAGCTTCTGTATGCTGTTGTATTTTATGGGATTCATACCTTGATCGTTAATGATGAATATGTTTTCGTACTTTTCGTCGTTTTTCAGTCTTTAATTAATCATTATTACTTAAAAGTATATAATTAATTTTTATTTTTATTATTATGAAAAAATGTATTCAAAATATATTTTTGTAAAACTCTAATAAAAGATCAGACATATTGACTTGTTGCTACAATACATGTGTGAAAATTTTCAGTTGCATATTTTATTTCACAAACAAATAAAAAAGTTCACATTGTAAAACAAATATGTGAAATACACATTGTGTATAATAAATAGAGAAATTAATTAAAATACCCCAAGTTTGAAATTGACTTACCAAAATACCCCAAAAAATGAAAAGTTTACCAAAATGCCATTTTTTCCGCGGATGGAGCCCTCTATAGCGGGCAGGGACCAATTGTGAAAAAAATTGCAAGATTATTTACACTTTCAGTCCCCATCGCGGGCCTCGTTTGCGGGCCAGGGACTGAAAGTGTAAATATATCTTGCAAAAAAATTCACAATTGGTCCCTGCCCGCGATAGCGGGCCTCCTTCACGGGAAAAAATGGCATTTGGTAAACTTTTCATTTTTTGGGGTATTTTGGTAAGTCAATGTCAAACTTGAGGTATTTTAATGAAAGACTCTAATAAATATATTAATGGGTCATTTACCTAGTATGTTCGGTCCTAGTTTAACTTTAATGTAATCGGAACAGTCACGAGTTCAACTCTCAATAGAAGGTCATAGATCGGACAAAATAAGGATGAGGCGAGAGTGAGATAGATATTCACGGGTATGGGAAATCACCGTTGCATCATTTGGTACCGATTGGGAATTGTGCAGTCATTATTTTTTCACAGATATATGCTTTTATGCTGTTTTTATCGCTAATTTGCTTGGGGACAAGCAACACTCGGTTTGGGGTTGTTGATAACGCCACTTTTTGGCGTTATTTTCGGTTCTCAAACCAATGAGATTGGCTTGTGTTCAAGTAAAAAGGCGTGTATTTTACGGTTTATCTAGTGAATTATACAGGTTATCTAAGAGGCGGCAATCATCGAGAAAAGATGCTAAAAAGAGCCCAAATCGAGTCCAAAACGAAGCCAACGAAAGCCCAAGAGCCAAGCCCAAGACCCACGACCGAACCAGGACCCGCACCGCGAACCAAACGACGACCCACGCAGCCAAAAGGATACGCGCGACCTGCCACGCGACTTGCAAGCCGCGCAGCAAGTCGCGTAAGGCTCTGTTTCACGAATTTCATATATAATTTTCAGTTTTTAGGTCATTCGGTAGTACACAATTTTCACACGACGGCCAGAGCAGTTTCGGGGGCGATTTTCAGAGCCGAGTGACACCCGTTGGAGCCACGATAGAGGGAGGATCAGATACACGTTCATCACACGAAGTAGAGACGAGCACGATAGAAGGGAGTAACCATTCCATTTACAGTTGCCACGATTATCATGTCTACATACTTGTTTCCATCTTTTTCTATTGTGTTTGAATCCACCACCGACATGAACTAACCGGTTCATGTTGGGGGTTGGAATGAATGTGGTTTAAGCTTGTAAACAGATGACCTGAGACCTTTATCAGTTTTTCCTCATTAATGAAGCATGTGATTTTGTGTTTAATGCTTTTGAGAGTCTAGCTAGCTTTCAATTGTTTTGTTATTTTCAGTTGAGTTCGAGAGAATTAACTGTTAAATAGAACTAGGAATTGCATGCCTAAAACGATAATCGGTGATAGAGATATACTGAGTAAGTCTTAGTCCCAATTGAACCGTTAGTTGGAAATCGAGAGATAAAACCTAGCCGTTCAACATAAATCTTGTGCTTAATGTATTTTGAAATCCATAGGTTGAGATCGAAAGATAAAACCTGTCCTTTTTGAAATAAAACCCGTGTTGCTCGAAAGAGAACAACGGTGATCTTAAAAGATTTGGGAATCATTAGATGGATTAACTGGTAATTGTTTCGAGTCAAGTGTTTGCATGTGTAAAACCTTAGAATTTCCAACCCTCAACTATTTTCTCTATTGATTTTTCCTCAAGTTGTCTACTGTTTAGTCTGTGATTTTCTTATTGCACTTAATTAGTTTATAAACCAACCATCTCTCAATATCGACAGTTCAGTTAATAGAGCTTATAGTAATTGTGATACTTAGTTCCTAGTTCTCGTGGATTCGATACTCGTACTTACCGTACGTTATTACTTGATTCGACACCGTACACTTGCGGTTAGATTCTCGGGGTGTGAAAACCTCGTATCAAGTTTTTGGCGCCGTTGTGCCTTGTTCGTTTTTCGTGCAGTTTTTATTCCTTTCTTGCTTTGTGTGTTTCATTTTCATGTTTTTTTCGTCGTGTGTTTTGTGCTTTGATTTCCTTTGTTTTGCATGTTCTCCCTATCTCCTCCGATTGATGCTCAACCTTTCAAGAATCCTCCTTCATCCGGGCAAAACAGGTACGCTCTAAACTTTGCATAATAACGAGGGGTGTAAGATATTTGTTCGTGTTAGTTAAACGAGATGCAACAAACCTAAGTTTCACTTAGGTTTGGGGTGCCTCATCTTTCACATCTACACACTCAATTCTTTAGACCCTGTGCAAACCTCGGTTTTACCGAGGTTTGGGGTTGGCTTTCATTTAGCAAACCTAGGCCACAACCTAGGTTTGGGGTGCCCATATTAGAAATCTTGGGTTTTATTTAATCCCATGACTATGACTGACAACAAATCCATCAGCATATCATACCCCAGAGCCACACTACGAATCTTTAAAGATTCTAGATCAATGCTCTCCACCAATAAATCGCGATTACACACGCCCATTTATCAGTAAGGAAGCAGAGATTACAAGTACTTATGTCAACCTCACTCTCTTCCTTAGAAATCAGGAATAACGATTAATACCACACGCCTATTCCATGATTTCCCACACACACTAGAATAACGATTAAATGAGTAATACCACACGCCTATTCCAAGTGATTACCAAACTTTAGTGCCTATGGATCCATTACACTTATTTCTACTCGTGCAAGTAAATGCTTAATACAGATTTCTCATATCATTCAGTATGAGCAAATCACCTTTATACCATATAGATTCCTCATATCATTCAGTATGAGCCAATCTCCTTTACCTATACCAAACACCTGCCTAGTATCAAACTGGCACAGTCATCAAGCCTAACATACTACCCTTTGAATGTACGTATGTTCATACTAAACTAATTATGTCTCGATCACTAAATCACAACGATTCATAATTAACAGAACTGAAAATTGCCCAGTCTGCACAAAGTGTCCGGACAACAAGATGTTTCCGGATAACCTAACTTATCCGGACAACCCATCCTTTCCGGTAAATTCCTACTTTTCCGGACATATTTCAAATCCGGACAACATCCGGACTCTCTGATCATCCGGATACCATCCGGTAACTAATTTCATCCGGATTCTTGTAATAAAATAAAACCTACCCGGATACTTCCTGCGTCCGGAAACATTCATCATTGGAGTTTTCCGGATACGACGATTCATCCGGAAAAGTCAGGTCTGCAGTCTAAAATTCAATCTAACTTCTTGTCTGTTCGATTCAGCTCATTCCCAGTACAACCATAAAGTTCATAATCACTTTATACAACTATTTCACGGTTCAATTTAACATAAGAACACTGATTTAAGCAAAGTACAAATGATCTCACCTTATGTTTGCAAAACCCACTTCCTGCACAAATCTGATTTCCCCCAATCTGTTGATAATGATTCTGTAAATTAACCCCAAACATAGATTCGTTCATAATCTAACATTTACAACGAACTTTTATCAAAATCAACACAAATTTCTTACCAAAAATGAAGACAGACTCTTGGTTTCTTCCTCTTCTCTTCTTTCTCACTTTTTCTCTCTTATTCTCTTCTGCCGACTCCAACAACAAATCTGAGATAATATCTCAGGTTTCACCTCTTATCTTTACACACTATTACTTAATAACAAAACACACCTTTTAGTTTCATTATTTCAAAAAGTAACACCAAACTTTTATCTCTTGTATTTTAACCCTATTGAATTATAACACTCTATATAATCCAAGGTTTTACACAAAATACAAATACATCCCGATTATCATTAAATACTATTATTGAAAATTCAGGATGTTACAATACTCCCCAACTTGAAAATGATTTCGTCCCCGAAATCAGAATCAGGTAAACAAATGAGGATACCTATCCCTCATACTTTATTCCGACTATAAAGTCACATTAGCACCTCGATGGTGTTTCCACTGTACTTTCAACATAGCTACTTCCTTGCCATTACGTAGCTTCCTAACCGATCTTTCCAAAATTGCCTCTGGTTCTTCCACACATCGACTCTTTTCATCTACCCTTACATCGGCAAGTGGAATCACATCTTCCTCTTCGGCTAGACATTTCCGAAGATAACACACATGAAAAGTATTGTGGATTCCTTCTAATTCAGGTGGAAGATCCAACTGATAAGCCTGCAATCCTATCCTTTTAGTAATAGTGAAAGGTCCTAGAAAACGAGGACTTAGCTTCCCACGTTTACCAAACCTTATCACTCCTTTCCAAGGGGATACCTTAAGCATCACGCGCTCCCCAACTTGGAATTCTTTTGGTCTTCTTTTCGGATCAGCATAACTCTTTTGTCGATCCTGAGCTGCTTTCATATGCTGCCGAATTTCTTTCACCTTATCGGCTGTTTGTTGTACCAATTCTGGACCAGCAAACTGTTTCTCTCCGGCTTCTAACCAACATACTGGAGTTCTACATTTACGACCATACAGAGCTTCGAAAGGTGCTCTTCCAATACTGGAATGGTAACTATTGTTATACGCAAATTTTACTAACGGTAGATGCGTATCCCAATTACCTCCAAAATCCAATACACAACACCTGAGCATATCTTCCAAAGTTTGAATGGTCCTTTCACTCTGTCCGTCAGTTTGCGGATGATAAGCAGTGCTCAAATTAACTTTTGTACCCAACTCTTCTTGTAGTGACTGCCAAAACCTTGAGGTAAACCGACTATCACGATCCGACACTATAGACACCGGTATACCATGTCTTGACACCACTTCATCAATATACAGCTTTGCCAATTTCTCTATTGGTGATGCTTCTTTCATAGCCAGAAAATGAGCACTCTTAGTCAAACGATCTACAATCACCCAAATAGTGTCGTTACCCTTTTGTGTCTTTGGTAACTTCATCACGAAATCCATAGTGATCTTCTCCCATTTCCATTCTAGAATCTCTAGAGATTGGAAACTTCCATAAGGCTTCTGATGTTCAGCTTTCACTAAAGAACATGTTGTACACTTTTCCACTATTCGCGCCACATCTACCTTCATAGCTGGCCACCAATAGTGTAACTTCAAATCTCTATACATCTTAGTACTTCCAGGATGTATAGAATACTTAGATCTATGAGCATCTTCTAGAATCAACTCTCGATTTCCTCCAATCTTCGGTACCCAAACACGACCTTGAAACAACTTAATTCCACGACCATCTTCAGTCAGTTGAAGATGTTGTTTGCTCATTACTTCATCTTTTAGATTCTCCTCTATTAAGGCTTATGTTTGTGCCTCCTTTATCTTTTCCATCAAACTTGACGTCACGTCAATTCTGGCGTTAGTCGATTTCAAACATCCACTATACCCTTTTCTGCTTAAGGCATCAGCTACTACATTTGCTTTACCAGGATGGTAATGCAATTCACAGTCGTAATCCTTAAGTAACTCTAACTAGCGATGTTGTCTCATGTTCAACTCTTTCTGATCAAATATATGTTTCAAGCTCTTGTGATCAGTATAAAGAGTACACTTCGTCCCATACAAATAATGCCTTCACAACTTCAAAGCAAAAACAACTGCTGCTAACTCTAAATCGTGCGTTGGATAGTTCTTCTCATGCTCCTTAAGTTGTCTTGACGCATAAGCAATTACCTTGCCTCGTTGCATCAATACACATCCCAAGCCTATCTTGGAAGCATCATTGTAAACAACAAAATCTTCGGTTCCTTCTGGTAAGGCAAGAATAGGGGCTTCACACAACTTTTGACGTAAAGTTTTGAAAGCCGATCCTTGCTTTTCCGTCCAGACAAACTTCACATTCTTTCTAGTCAATAAAGTCAAAGTAGAAGCAATCTTCGAGAAGTCTTTAATAAATCTCCGATAATAACCCGCAAGACCTAAGAAACTTCTTATTTCAGACGCACTTTTTGGTGTCTCCCAATTCATCATAGCTTCTATCTTTGCTGGGTCTACCTTAACTCCTTCCGAAGTGATCACATGACCTAGGAATTGTACCTCTTTTAACCAGAATTCACATTTTGAGAACTTCGCGTACAACTTTTCTCTTCTTAATACTTCTAAAACTTCACGTAGATGATGTTCGTGATCTTCTTCAGTCTTTGAATAGACTAGTATGTCATCAATGAATACAATGACAAACTTGTCCAAAAATGGTCGGCATACTCTATTCATCAGATCCATGAATATTTCCGGAGCATTTGTCAAACCAAATGGCATCACAAGAAATTCGTAATGCCCATACCTTGTTCTAAACGCTGTCTTAGGAATATTTTCATTTCTTACCTGTACCTGATGATACCCAGACCTTAAATCAATCTTAGAAAAACATCCCGCGCCTTGGAGTTGATCGAACAGGTCATCAATCCTTGGAAGTGGATACTTGTTCTTAATAGTCACCTTATTCAACTCACGGTAATCTATACACATTCTCATAGTACCATCTTTATTCTTAACAAACAACACCGGAGCTCCCCATGGCGAAGAACTCGGTCTAATAAAACCTTTATCTAACAACTCTTGAAGTTGAGTCATCATCTCTTTCATTTCGGTCGGCGCTAGACGATAAGGTGCTCGCGCAATTGGTGCCGATCCAGGAATGAGATCAATACGGAATTCTACCTGCCGTTCAGCTGGTAGACCAGGAAGATCATCAGGAAATACGTCTAGAAAATCACGTACCACTCTGATATCTTCCACTTGCTTCTTTTCTGACTTTACATCTAAAACATAAGCTAGATAGGATGAACATCCTTTCATTAAATATTTACGCGCCTTTGCAACAGAAATTAGCGGAACTTCTCCTTTTTGCTTTCCCCCAAAGATGAGTACATCATCCCTATCAGCCATTGGAATCCGGATTAATTTCTTTGCACAAAGTATCTCTGCCTGGTTGACTGACAGCCAGTTCATACCCACGATCACATCAAATCCCCCAATTTCCATCAACAACAAGTCGATCGGAAATTTTGCCTCTTCTATCGAAATAAAACAACCATCAAGTCTTTCACGAACCAAGACCTGACCCCCATTAGCTATCTCAACTACTAAGGCATCTTCCAGAGTAATAACAGGCATAGCTAACTTGTGAAAGAACGACTTGGACACAAATGACAAATTTGCACCACAGTCGAACAAAATGCGCGCAGGACAAGAATTAACAAGGAATATACCCGAGACAACGTCCCTTGATTCCTTAGCTTCATCAGCGGTCATCTGAAAAGCTCGACCCGTTGGCTTCGGAATAACTGGTTTCTTACTCTGATCGCCGCTCTTTTTCAGCCTTGGGCACTCCCGACGAAAGTGACCCGGTTGCTTACACTCAAAACATGTATTTCCCCGCACTGGACAATTATTCATAGTATGCCCACTCTTTCCACACTTAAAACATTCAGATGCTATCACACGACACTGCCCGAAATGCTTGCTCTTACACTTTGAACACCAGTTTGGTTCACGGCGTGATTCATAAGAAGTACCTTTACCAGCGTTCCTTGACCTCTGTGAATGCTCTGATCGACCTTCCCATTTCCTCTTCTCCCCAACTTGGGTCTTTTCTTCTTTATCCTTAGCATACACTTCATCTATAACCTTTGCTTCCTCGATCGATTCTCTCAATGTTGAAGCTTTTGAACTCCGCACCCTTGACATCATATCTGCTGGTAAACCCTTCAGATAAGCTTTAACTTTGTCTTTCTCAGTCGGAGCCACATGCCCCACCAAGTTCAGCTTCTCCATGAAGGATTATGTATACTTTCTCACAGTCATATTGCCTTTCTTGAGGTTCCTGAACTCTTCCTCGATTCGATCCATTTCAGTTTCGTTACAGTACTCCTCCAGAATCTTTGCTTTGAACTGCTCCCAAGTCATAGCATTCAAAACAGAAGCTGTTACAGAAGCTGCTAGCACATTCCACCAAGATAACGCGTTACCGCGTAACATCTGTGATCCAAATCTAACTTTAGACTTTTCATCATAACACTCACAAGCTCGGAAAGCTTGTTCAATTTCCCTTAGCCAATTCATGCAAGCTATTGGACTATCTTCTCCTTTGAATTCCGGTGGTTTACAGCTCAAGAAGGTTTTGTAGGAGCAGTTTCTTTCAACCCTTCTTTCAGTTTCCGACCCTGGGTTGCCAGTTGGATTTATCACACTAGTATCAACTCTTGTCCGTCTTGGTTCCGTACTTCGATCATTAAACAATTTCATGAACATTTCTTCTTGTCTTCCCATGGTGGTGTTCATCATTTCAGCTTGTCTTTCCATTGATGCATTCATCAATCTGGTAACATTATCCATAATGCGTCCTTCCATACTTGCTTCTGATGGTGTTTGTTAGGACAACCTTAGGGGGGGTAAAGGTTGTATTTAAAAATACTTCTCAAATAAAAATTATCTTATCAAGTTCAACAACAAATATTGCATGCACAACAAAGATATAAATAAAATTAAGTGCACAACGGAAATATAAAGAGATAAGGGTAGAGAATATTGATACCGACACCGAGATTTAAAGTGGTTCACCACCAACTGGCTGGCTAGTCCACTTGCCGAGACACTTCTCGACACACTGATTCACTATAAGTGTTCTTTATGGTAGAACACAAACCTTGATACAATGATAATAAAATCTCTTGCTTTTGCTTGAGAACGTGAATCACTCACACTATTCAAATACTTACAAGAGAATATATCTCACAATGTTAATCACTCTTGTATAAGTATAACACTTGGATTTGTGAGAGATTGATCACTCAAAAAATTATAACTTGAATAAGTTATTAAATGAGATGAGGAGCTGAGTAATCCTTTTGGAAGCTAGGTATTCAATGTCTGCTTGTCTTTATCCATAAATGCTGAGAAGCTGCATGTATTTAAGCTGGACGTGGCAACGGTCAAAAGTTCACCGCGGTATACCGCCTATATGGGCGCGGTATACCGCCCAGAAAAGGTGATCCTGACAAAAGGAAGTCAACCTGCAAAAGCCTGACACCAGACATCCAGCCGCGGTATACCGCGGTGTCCTTGGCGGTATACCGCCTGACACATCGTACAAGGGGAGCATGGCAGCGCTGGTTGCTTTCGGCTGAAACTTCTTCACAAATAATGAATGAACAGTAAAAGAAGATGTGAAACCAGATTTGAGGTTGACAAAATATTTTAAAGGATTATTTTAATAATTTTAATAAAACTTTAGTTTTAAATAAAATTTAAATATCTTTAATTTAAAAACAGTATTTAAGGTTTTATAAATATCCAAGTGGTATATTATTTTAGGGTGTTTATCATTATGAGATATATATAAATAATGACGACATAAACATCAGGCTTGGACTCTTCAGATAAAATCTTCATGTTGTCCAATTAACTGCACACTTGGATAAGATTGTTAGAAAAACAATAATACGGTGTGTTTGGAATCATCAAAATAAATATATAGAGATGTGGCACACTTGCACCAACAATCTCCCCCTTTTTGATGATGACAAACACAACCGCTAAACACGAGAGCATACTCGGTTTCTCTCCCCCTTTTGTCGAAGCAAAAAGGGTTAAGAAAGACGCTATGCTCCCCCTTGAAAAATGCTCCCCCTTAAAATATGAAGTATTTGAGAGTTAGCATTTTCTCAAGGGTTAGATAAAATAAGCTCTCTAAAAAAAATTCAATAAGAATAACGAAGCAGGAGAATAAACATTAGAACAGAGCAATAATAATGTTAATTAAATAAAGTTTTAAGAAGACATAAAAAATTAATCGCTATCTATAAATTCAATTTCGTTCAGTTGATTAGATAAAGTCCACAACTGCTCGTCAATGTCTTCCAAGCGGTCTTGCACCACACGTTGATCGGCATCGTAACTCCGGCGCAAGTCAATGATCGCGGAGTATATTTGACGATTTGAGATTGCACCCGCCGGGATTGCGTATGGATCGTCTTCCTCGGGAGCCGGATCTTGAGGACGATGAAGAGCCCGTCCCGGTGGAGCACTCATTCGACTAACAGTCAGTGCATTGAGAGAAGGAGTAGGAGCTAACATCCTACCAATGATAGGAATTTGAAGGTTTGTAAAAAGGTTTCGAATTAAGTAACCAAACGGAAGAGACTGGTGACCAGACTCGGAAATCACCATACGGTGAGCAATAATGTAGGTGGCATTAATACGGATGCTATGCCGGAGACAGTAAAGGATATAGCACTGAAGTGCACCCAATCTGTCAAAATTTCCAGCGCGTCCCAAAACGTTAAAAAGGATAATTTTATTCCAAAAACGAAGATTTTCCGGAAGATGTTGATCAGTTAAAATTGAGGGAAAATTATTTCGAAAAGCAGGAGCTAAAATAGATTGGAGAATGGTTTCCTGAGTTTCTTGAACCTGGGTAAGCAGGGAAGTAAAGGCAGTATTATTTGAAAACACATTTATATTGGAATGGGTTAGACCCAGTACACGAGAAAAATCTTCTAAACTCCAGTCAAAAGAGTGGTTGTAAATATGAAGAGAGACACGATGGGTGGTCTCGTTAAAGTCATACCCAGCATAAAAATCGACCATACTTGAAAAAGGTACATCTCCTTGAAAAGAAAGAAAAGGTTCCCAGTCAATAGAAGAGAAAGCTTCAAGGGTACCAAGATGTTCTAGACCCACTAAATCGACAGATCGACCTGGGTTACAAGGTCGGGATTCAAAAATATGTCGTCTTTGAGCACGACGGTTTTGAGGAGGGTCAGATGGGTTTTGAGAGCTGGAAGCTCCCCGAGAGGTACGAGCCCTTTTTGGAGCCATTTGAAGGAAGGAGAGAAAACTGTTGTCGAAAGGTTGGAGTTCCGGTGGCCGGAAAAAAAAACTTCGGTTGTTGACGGCGGACGTCGTAGGCGGCGGTCGGCGGCAAGAGGAGGGAGAGAGAGAGAGAGAGAGAGAGCTCTTTGGATAAAAAAGAAGGGAAACAAAAACTTACCTGTAATGGATTTAAATCCGTCGAAGGCGCGCGGTATACCGCCTAGGAGCACGCGGTATACCGAGTCAGAAAAAGAGTTGAAAAGACTTGACATCTTTAAACACGCGTGACAGTGGGGAAACAGCGGTGCGGCATACCGCCTAGGGAACGCGGTATACCGGGGTCAGTTTGAACAGTTTCTGTCGGTGAATCACAGAGTGACACGTGGTGGTGGTGAACAGAACACGGTATACCGCCTTAGGGTCACGGTATACCGCGACAGTAAGTTGACTGGCAGCATTCGGCTTTCAATGTTTCCTTTAACCAATCTTACACACAACCGATTTTAAAATAAGAATTTTTTTTTTTTGGTTAATTTTATGTGAGCAAAAAAAACACGTATTATGACCTCGTCAGGGAACACCTACAAAAAGCAAAGAAAAAATTTTCGTGGTACCCTTTTCTTATGGGTCCTTTTAACAGTTAGTATAAAACATTAAAACTGCAAAAGACAAATAAAGAACATGTTGCCGACAAGAAATAAACATGACAACATACAAACCACAAAAAAAAATGGTTTAAAACCACAAACGCATCCCACCGGGATTATCAACACTAAAGGAGCCTTTAGGAATCCACTTTGGTACCATTTTAATTTTACGATCATATTTATCAAAGACGTAAAAAGGAGCATGCACATTCACACTATTTTTTGGTCTAGAAAATTTACTATTATACATGCATGCATAAGATTTCCTAGACTTATAATTCACATTATTTATGTTGGACATATATGAGGATTTTTGCACATACGGTTTTCTCATTTCAACATTTTTAGGTGGTTCAAAATATCTTTTGATAGGCATACATAAGCACTTATCTTTACACATATCGGAACCAACGCCTTTTCTACAATTAGTGCTATTTGACATATTTAACATTTTAAGCACTTTCTCATTGCTACTTTGAAAGGCATGTGCTAACAAATTATCTTTTTCATGTTTATCACATTTTTCTTTTAAACATGCATTTTCCTTTTTAAGCACATCACAATTAGCACATAAATCATTTTCAACTATTCTTTTCTCAAGGCATGCAATTTCTTTATTTAAAATGTCACAAGAATTGCAAACATATTTTTCACTTAATTTATTTTCTAAATTTATGATTTTTTCATTATCGCATGCAATTTTTTGTTTGCTATCATGAATTTCCTTTTTACTTAATAATAATTCTTCCTTTAGTTTTGCGTTCTCATCTTTATAATTATTTGTAAGCATAACCATTTTTTGAAAGGCATCATTTAACATATCAAGATCATCATCATCATTACATTCATCATCGCTAGAGTAATTTGAGTAACACGAGTTTACCTCATCGTCGCCTTCCGCCATGAGACAAGTGGCTTCATACTCATTTTCATCTTCACTTGCGCTCCACGCGCCTCCAACGAAGGCTTTCTCCTTCTTGATTTTAGGTTTATTTCTTTTTGGACACTCGTTGGCATAGTGATCCTTGTCTCCACATGAGTAGCAAAAGCCCTTCTTTTTCTTGGCTTCTTCATCATCGCTTGATTCGCCATTTTTATTTATTTTGTCGTTCCGTTTATGGAACTTTCGGCTTCGGTTTTCTCCACCACGGCGATAATCTCCTTTTCTTTGAAACCTATCATTTCTTGAAAACTTTTTGTTAGCTAAAAATTTAGAAAAATTTCTTACCAACATGGCTACATCGTCAAGATGTTCGGGTTGATCCTTTGAGGAGTTAGCTTTCTCCTTCTTTTTCTTCTTCTCCTTCTCGTCACTTGAAGTTGAAGCTTTAAGCGCCAAAGATTTCTTTTTATCATGCTCCCGATCTTTGTTCCTTTTTAGTGCAATTTCATGCACTTTGAGATTTCCAATGAGATCATCTAATTTCATCATTGAGAGGTCACGGGAGTCTTCCAACGATGTGATTTTCGGCATCCACTCCGGAGGAAGCGCTCGAAGAATTTTTCGCACGTAATCTTCGTTTGGATAAGTTCTACCAAGACCTTTCAAGCTCACCATGATAAGGTTAAAACGTTTAAACATTGAGTCGATTGACTCATCTTTTAGCATCTCAAACATTTCATAATCATGTACAAGAATATTTATTTTTGAGCTTTTGACTTGAGAATTTCCTCTATGAGTGTTATTTAGATTTTCCCAAATATCGTGAGCAGTTTCACAAGAATAAACACGTTCAATCTCATCTTTAGTAAGTGCCGAAAAAAGAATATTTTTAGCTTCAAAATTTAAGCAAACCCAAGCATCCTCAGCGGCGGACCATTCCGCTACTGGTTTTTCACTAATTACTCCATCTTTGGTTTTGGTGGGTTTATAATCTCCATTTTTAATAATGTCCCAAATTTTTCGACTTTTGCCACGAACGTAGCATTCAAAAAGATTTGCCCAAAGACCAAAATTTTCGGTGTCAATTTGCGGAATTTTTGTAGAAATAATTCCCTCAGAGGTTGCCATTTAAAATAGGAACAAGTTTTAAAAATACAACGATTTTAAAAAAAAACTTGCAACCTGCTCTGATACCAATTGTTAGGACAACCTTAGGGGGGGTAAAGGTTGTATTTAAAAATACTTCTCAAATAAAAATTCTCTTATCAAGTTCAACAACAAATATTGCATGCACAACAAAGATATAAATAAAATTAAGTGCACAACGGAAATATAAAGAGATAAGGGTAGAGAATATTGATACCGACACCGAGATTTAAAGTGGTTCACCACCAACTGGCTGGCTAGTCCACTTGCCGAGACACTTCTCGACACACTGATTCACTATAAGTGTTCTTTATGGTAGAACACAAACCTTGATACAATGATAATAAAATCTCTTGCTTTTGCTTGAGAACGTGAATCACTCACACTATTCAAATACTTACAAGAGAATATATCTCACAATGTTAATCACTCTTGTATAAGTATAACACTTGGATTTGTGAGAGATTGATCACTCAAAAAATTATAACTTGAATAAGTTATTAAATGAGATGAGGAGCTGAGTAATCCTTTTGGAAGCTAGGTATTCAATGTCTGCTTGTCTTTATCCATAAATGCTGAGAAGCTGCATGTATTTAAGCTGGACGTGGCAACGGTCAAAAGTTCACCGCGGTATACCGCCTATATGGGCGCGGTATACCGCCCAGAAAAGGTGATCCTGACAAAAGGAAGTCAACCTGCAAAAGCCTGACACCAGACATCCAGCCGCGGTATACCGCGGTGTCCTTGGCGGTATACCGCCTGACACATCGTACAAGGGGAGCATGGCAGCGCTGGTTGCTTTCGGCTGAAACTTCTTCACAAATAATGAATGAACAGTAAAAGAAGATGTGAAACCAGATTTGAGGTTGACAAAATATTTTAAAGGATTATTTTAATAATTTTAATAAAACTTTAGTTTTAAATAAAATTTAAATATCTTTAATTTAAAAACAGTATTTAAGGTTTTATAAATATCCAAGTGGTATATTATTTTAGGGTGTTTATCATTATGAGATATATATAAATAATGACGACATAAACATCAGGCTTGGACTCTTCAGATAAAATCTTCATGTTGTCCAATTAACTGCACACTTGGATAAGATTGTTAGAAAAACAATAATACGGTGTGTTTGGAATCATCAAAATAAATATATAGAGATGTGGCACACTTGCACCAACAGTGTTTGATCGACAGTACTGGTACCCACTCTGTGTACCGGATTACGCACTCCTCCTAAAGAAAGAAAATCTGGTGGCGTCTCATGAATTCCGCCTATTTGTCTTTCTCCCGTATCGTCTAACCAATTCCTATTCATAGAAGAATTAGGAGACCTCGGCGGAGTATTTACCATTGTTCTGGATGGGCACAAAAGAATACCCATCAGTAATGGTTTATACATAACTAGACATACAAAAACGTACTTTACCGCTAATCAGTCACTGTAACAATTAGGAACAATATATTCATAATAACAGTAGCTAATTGAAATTGTGAACATATCATACAGGAGAATCCTCGTCTCATTATTACAGTACTAATTTCACGTATTTACGTCGACTTTAAGACCATCCCGTCTTAGTATTTCTACCCATTCTCACGAATCATAACTTAATTCATCACAGCTTAAGTCTAAGTATCTCATCAGCATACTTAGTTCACTTAAACTATAGCTCTGATACCATAATGTAACACCCTAAAAATCAGGGCTATTTTGAACCTCAAATTACAACGGGTTATGACAATAAAATTTCAACTTATATAGATAGCAAAGGAATTAACCATCAAGAGTGTAATTACAATACAGGATACTTCGAATAACCTATCAATCTAATCATGTCACTATAATCAGATTAATTGAGTTATCTAAGCTATCCTCCAAAAATCTCCTATTTGATAATTGCCACTTCTGCTATTCCAAAAACACTCGTCCCACAACCCTTTATTTGCCTGAGCCTGTACCTGATAAGAAAACATCATATGAAACGATTAGGCCAACGCCTAGTGAGAACATTCGTTTCAATTGCAAAAATCAATGTAAACAAGTTACAACAAACCTGGTTACTCCTTTTCTTACCGTACGTATAATTCTATTCAATCCCATGACTATAGGGGTGTTCGCGGTCTGGTTTGGGCGGTTTAACCCCTCAAACCACAAACCAAACCATAAGTGGCGGTTTGGTAAATTTTCAAACCGAGCGGTTTGACATCAAGTGCCCAGACCGGTCAAACCGGACCGCGGTTTAGGCGGTTTGGTCCGACCGGTTTAGGCGGTTTGGGCCTTTTATGGGCTTTAAAACTTAAACTAAAAAAACATATATAATTTGGAATTTTAAAGCTTCATTGCTTGAGTCCACCAAAAACACACATTATACAAATTACAAATTAGAGTTAACAATTAAGAGTTTAATACCATTAACAGATAAACACATATTATATAGACCCACAATTTTGCCAAACAATAACTTTAATGGAAAATATTATTATATTAACAATCAAGTCACAGCAAACTTCTTGCTACACATAGAAGCAGTATTGCAAACTCCTAAAATGCATGATATTTTGAGGTTTTTATCTTGACTTTGAGTTTTGACTTAAGGTTTTTAATGTGGGGGATGGGATAAATTGGGCCTATATATTAAAAATTGGGCTATAGTTACATATATATAAAATAAAATATATATACATATATAGTTGGCGGTCGGGTTGGTCCAAACCGCCCAAAAAAAACTTCAGACCGCAGACCGGACCGGACCGCCCGGTTTGGCAATATTTTAAACCAGACCGGACCGCCAGACCGCTCAAACCGCCAAAAACGGTCCGGTTTGACTTGGTTTGACCTGTTTGAGCGGTCCAACGGTTTTTTTGAACACCCCTACGATGACTATGACTGACAATAAATCCATCAGCATATCATACCCCAGAGCCACACTACGAATCTTCAAAGATTCTAGATCAATGCTCTCCACCAATAAATCGCGATTACACATGCCCATTTATCAGTAAGGAAGCAGAGATTACAAGTACTTATGTCAACCTCACTTTCTTCCTTAGAAATCAGGAATAACGATTAATACCACACGCCTATTCCATGATTTCCCACACACACTGGAATAACGATTAAATGAGTAATACCACACGCCTATTCCAAGTGATTACCAAACTTTAGTGCCTATGGATCCATTACACTTATTTCTACTCGTGCAAGTAAATGCTTAATACAGATTTCTCATATCATTCAGTATGAGCAAATCACCTTTATACCATATAGATTCCTCATATCATTCAGTATGAGCCAATCTCCTTTACCTATACCAAACACCTGCCTAGTATCAAACTGGCACAGTCATCAAGCCTAACATACTACCCTTTGAATGTACGTATGTTCATACTAAACTAATTATGTCTCAATCACTAAATCACAACGATTCATAATTAACAGAACTGAAAATTGCCCAGTCTGCACAAAGTGTCCGGACAACAAGATGTTTGTGGATAACCTAACTTATCCGGACAACCCATCCTTTCCGGTAAATTCCTACTTTTCCGGACATATTTCAAATCCGGACAACATCCGGACTCTATGATCATCCGGATACCATCCGGTAACTAATTTCATCCGGATTCTTGTAATAAAATAAAACCTACCCGGATACTTCCTGCGTCCGGAAACATTCATCATTGGAGTTTTCCGGATACGACGATTCATCCGGAAAAGTCGGGTCTGCAGTCTAAAATTCAATCTAACTTCTTGTCTGTTCGATTCAGCTCATTCCCAGTACAACCATACAGTTCATAATCACTTTATACAAAATATTTTATTAGTCTCTCATTGAAATCTGTGTATTCTCGACTTAGGACTCGAAACTTTGAAAGTCCAATCCCTGTGGATACGATCTCGGTATATTTACCACTTTATTACTTGTAGCGATCACATTGTTGGTATATACTTGTGCCTTCATTGTGGAATTATTGTGCCCATACTTTGGATACACGATATTTAGCTACCAACCATCGTATCTAAATTTGTATCCAACAACAAAAAACTTGAGAAACTGAGTTTTATTCAATTAAATGCTACACTGGAATCAGAACTCTATTATGGACTCACGACTCACGACTCACGAGAACTATACAAAAGAAACATCGAGAAGACAAGAACTATACAGGATAAGTGGACTCATGATGGTCGACTACCAACGATTAGTGGGGTGGTGGAGTGGAGCCATTGGACGACTGGAGTCAAGGTGGTTGACTGTTCACACGTGTGATGGTCCGGTGATGAGTGCCGCCGACGATGACTCTCAACAATGAAGGGGCAAAGGCGCAGACCAGGCTAGGGCGGAGATGAGTGGCGACAATAGTCAAGTGAATACCGAATACGTGAGAGGAAACCTAATGGTGGAATTGGGATTTGGGAAATAATCAAATTAATGAATTATATAAAATAAATAATTGATTCAAATTAATATGATATATATATATATACGAGGCATGACGGGAGTGTGATACCGGACCCACCCCCATCCCCGGTTTCCTAAAATACCCGGTCCGGGACCCCGGCCTCGGTCAGGTCGGTTGAATCGGGTTCCCCATTGGATCGGGGAAAATCGTCATGCCTAAATTTGAGAACCAAAACATCATATGTTTTCTATCTACTGGTTGGATTTAAGGCGTTTATCAAAGTGTTATCGGGTAAACGTTTACTAGGCGTGACTCATCCTACCGGTAAACATGACAAAGATTAAAAATCTTATTCGATAAGAGGCATAACAAGGAGCATATGATCGCCTTCGGTTGTCAAATACGGTTTGAATTTTAAGAAATAGTTGTTAGAAAAGATTGACAAAGGTATATTTGAAATTAGTACAAATTTTATACAGCAAGTCATGTCTGATGTCTCCCAAATGAACCTTCTAGGTAAGGTTTGTACTTTGATTTTACAACACTACCCACTCTTCTAACAAGTCGCAACTTTTGTATTGTATTTAAATTATTTATTATTTATTATTTATTATTTATTTCCATCTTTCTAGATCTTTTACTATTTTTATTAATTTTTCAATAAATAAATCTCTCTCCCCTATATCGAATGGCACATTATTTTGTTTTTAGAGCACATTTATATTTTAAATATATATGGGAAGGGATGATAGTGTTTCATTTGAGGTGTTTTTATATATTTGACTTCTTTTAAGACATAATCGTCTAATCGTTGAAACTCAAACAGAAAGTCATCACTAATAGACTATGAACTATGTCAACTAAGAATGAAAAATAAAATATTTGTGAAGCACGGGGTCGCTCTGATTGATATGACCAAATCTCAAAGAACGAACAAATCAAAAGCTAATGAAACGATTTAGAGGCTTTAATAAATTGTCCAACAATACTTACATCTGACCAAATAATGATACATTTTTAGTGGAATCGTTAACTTGTTAACAAATTGTCTTCAAGAGAGTTTTATTTATAAGATAGTGTAATTTTTAAAGTCACACCTTCGTTAGCCTTGAACCATTCTCAAGTATTTTTTGAAGAGTAACATGGAGGATCAATGAGATTTTTTACACGGTATTAGAGTCGAGGTTTAACAATGTAGGAACTTAACACTTTGTGCAATCAATACTCGTTTACCCCTCACATGTCTACCCCACTCTCGACACTCAAGGGCAATTTGTGTACGTCTATCCTCGAAGGGGCCACATTAGGTTCCCACATCTACTATACTTGAACAATTTCATCTATTATATGTTGAAACTCCATTTTTCTCCTCAAAAACTCATTTGAACATAAATCTAATGAGGTACATATATATGTGTATAAAAAACACAAATATATGAAACAATTTCATAAAGAAATGAATGATATGAAACAATTTTATCAAAATAAACAATTTCATTAAAAACAATTTCATCAAGAAAATCTATGAAATTCACGGTTTACAAAGTTTACACGATAAGGATGGTTTACAAATTATTACGTCACTATGTATATATATATATATTGTATATATGTACACACATACAAAAGATCGTGTGAGAATATGAGTTAAGGTGTGTAAGAAGATATTTGAACCTAATCATTTTTAATTAATGTTGATCTAATTGTTTCAAATTGAGTTCCTAAATACTCATTGATAAGCTTAGAATAATGTTTTCAAGTGATCTTCAATTCACATTTATCCAAAGTTGGAGATCATTTCTTACTTTTCTCACAATAACTACTATTTTTAGATGAATCCAAATATATATATATATATAGAGAGAGAGAGAGAGAGAGAGAGTACAAGAACAATACTTAAATAAGAAAACGGTCAAATCACATGTGATTTTACATTAAAGTCATGTATAAAATCACATATGATTCACACGGGTCACGGGCCAAATCGTCTGCACAACCCTTGTCAACCGTTAATGTAAAATCACACATAATTTAACTATTTTTTTATTTTTTTTATTTAGTTATTATTTTGGTTGCACCTATCTCATATTTAAATATATATAGTTCTATAAACATAAGTTCATTGCTGGTTAGTGGAGACGAGATAGATTGAAATGAGATTATTATATTTCATAAATATGTATTTTCAATAATAATTTTTTATGATTAAATAAGTTAATGGTAAAACATAAAAATGGTACTTTTGTAGTTTTGTTGGTGTTACGATATAAAAGGGCCCATTAATGCACGCGGTGACGATGAGGATCCGACCCACGGTTCTCAGACTTTATGGGTTCCCATCCGGTTTTAAATTTTAGCCTTCTCACGCCATCATTACTTGTACGGTACAAGTTGTACCCATTTTTTGCAGTTTGCTAATCATTTACTTATATTTTGGTAAAATATGGCAACGGTTGTAGGATAAATGTGTCATCGTCTAAAGGATATGACGATAGAGATAGGAATAGAGATAGATTAGAATTGAAATATCTAATAGTTATCTACTTGTAACTCATTCCTATATAAAGGACTTATAATTAATGAGAATAACGATTCTTTCTCTCTACTCATTGTTGTTCTATTTCTCTTTACTTTAACACGTTATCAGCACATATGTTCATATTTAATTGTTATGGTCGTTTGCCGCTAAACAAGTATGTTGTCTGTTCCCCAACGTTCTTGAACGAATCGCTTCTCATTACTTCAATTCAAGTAAGCATCTTTACTTCTTCATCTTTATATTTATAATATTGATACGTTGCTTGTTGTTTGTGTTATCCATCGTTCTTTGCTACGTTTGTCATAAATTTAAGTATTGTTCTATCAGCTTGGTCATATATGAGTGATTTAAGATCATGTTAAAATAACAATATAGTTTATTTATGATTTAATCTATAAAAATCACTTTATTATATTTTTGTTGTTAAAACCGAATAGGGTTTATAATTATCTATTTTTAATTGAAATAAAAAAAATAGATGAAAAAAAAAGAACATTTACACTTAGAAAAAAAAGGAGATACTTTTTAAATTCATATGGGATTTCATAGTGATTTCAATGTAACTATTTAAATTAAACAATTATAATTCTGTTTTTTTCTTTTAGCCGTAAAAGGGAACTAGAAAAATCAAATCAAATTTTTGGTAGATCACATGATATATTCTTTCGTAATTGGTCTTGTTGTTTGATATATTCATAAAAAATATTTTATAGGAAGAGAAAAATGATATAATATTCACAAAAATCACAAGATCAATAGAGTTTTTTTTAATTTCATTACTGGTATATATCTTGAATTAGTTATTAATGTTGAATCATTCTCTCTTATTCTTAAGTTAATTTATATTAAATATATTTTTAGGCATGGTTAATTAGTTTATGATATTTACATGTTTATCTGGCTAATATAATTATGTCAATGTTATTGATGTGTTTTAAATTTATACCGCAAGCGTACGGGAAGTGTAGCATACGGGTCGATCACAGGGAGGTGACGGTCTAAACACTAACTACTTAATAATCATGGCTAGTTATGCGAATCAGATAAATTGATTTGATTTTTACCTAAATGAACTTAAAATAAAAGAGATTAAGGGAAAGAGAAACAATAAGAAGCAATTAAGACTAAAACTAAGTAAGATAAAAGACGACTAAAATTATGAACATTGGGTAATATCAACCTCGGATCTTGGTAATGGTGGGAATTCATTTTTCCAAAAATACTTCAACCCTCTCTCGAGGCGAGAAAGCTTTTCTAACCAAGATATGTATTTACTTTCGCAACACATATACATTGGAAAGAAACATTAAGATTTAAAACGAATGTATTTCCCAATCAACGTCCCTAACTATTCACATGTTAGGACCGTTGTCATTGATCAATTCAACTTAAGTGAAGACTAAACTTTCGTTTTTATCAAAAACCTATCGAATTAACTAGATGATTTATTAAAACCCAATTAAATCAATTCAACTTTCGTTACAATCGAAATGGATTAAAACTCAACATCCGTTTTAAGAACAATTGATCAATCCCAAAACTCCAATCCTAAGGCGATGATTACCCAATTAAACGAATTAATTAAACGAGACCAAGCAAAAGTTACTTAATTAGACTCTAACGGAATAAAAACCAAAATTAAACCTAGATTAATAGAAATTACATTAGACTCAATCTAATTACAATTAACACTAACAATCAAGAGATGAACAATGGATTACTAAGTAAACATATGCAGAAAATTAATCTAACCTATTTTTATGTAGAAAATTGGAGTGCAATAAATTAATTAACCCTAAAATTAAGTGCAGAATTTAATCAAGTGCAGAAATTAGGGTAGAAGGGAAGAAATAGAGATGCAAGAGAGTAGAGAAAGTAAAAAAACATAAGAGAGATGAAGGAAAATTAAACATAATACTTCAATTCAGAACAAAGTGATTGATGAACAAACCATAACATTCAACCAATTAAAACTAGGATTCAACAAAAGCAAATTAAGAAGATAGGGAAGAAGATACTAGTATGAAAACTGGTAGCAAAGCGGGTTCCAATGGCCTAAGCTTGTAGAAATTTCATCTTCTTCCCCAAATTCTTGAAGAAATCGATCCAAGTTGAGAGAAACTACTCCTAGGAAACTGAAAGTTGTCGTTTGATTTTTGTGATAGACCAATTCTAAAATAAAATAACGCCTAATATACTAGGAACAATGGCTTAAGGGAGTTTAAAGACAAAGCCCAAAAAGCCCAAAGTTAAAAAGCCCAGAACATTAAAAGTCCAGAAAATTAAAAGCCCAAATGACTTTCACGGCCGGGGAGATTCCTTCGCGCCCGTGAAAGCACCGCAGAAACTTTTCAGCATCGATTCAAGTGTTCTCTTCGCGTCCAACCGTCTTCTTTCCTCCGCTCTTCGCTTCCTTGCTCAAGCACACTTCATCTTTTGTTTCCTTCTTCTTCACGAGCATGCCTCCGCCTATCTCACCTTTCAAATCACGCACAATCTGCACAAATCATATACCAAAAGCATAAAAACCATTCCCAAAATAATTTCCAACCGTGATTAAAGAAAGTAAGAAGAGATAGAATAATAATGCATGAAAAGGCTAAACTAAGCACTAAAAATAGAACGAAAATGCAACTATTATATACAAAGTTAGGTGCATAAAATGCACTTAACAAACTACCCACAAGCTAAACTTTCTTGTCCCCAAGAAAGAAATAGAATTTATTCGGGTGAAAAACTAAGAAAAGAAAAACGAACGAAGACCCTTGAAGATGTCAAGATGAGTTAACCCACAATCTCATAGAACATAATCAAGTATTAAGATCACACGCACAACTAAACGCCATGAGTTGGATTAAAGCAAGATAAGTAGGAACATATGAAAACCAAAGTGTCTACCCGTCACATACCGATCAAGCATACCGCAAAACATCGCAACCTAAAAAGATTTCGCAAACATACCATAGCCGCTAGGGAAAGGGATTGTGATCTATATAGATGGATGCTCACGGTGTCACTCTATGCTCTCAAGTGTGTATAGGGACGTGTGCACGCTCAGATCCTTCCCGATCGAGACAAATGAATGCAATCTTGACACAATTGAATTAATTCTCAAGTCCAAGAATTTACCATAATAATACGTGCAATGAGGACTTTGGGGTACGGTTAGGGGTTAAAGGTAGGATTATGTTTGTTTATTGGTTTTGGAGGCTTTAACGGTTTAAGGTTTTTTTTTTGTATGCACATATAGATTCTTTTCCTTATGCTTTTGATGGATTGAAGGCTTATTTACTTTTGCTTATTATTGTTTTTTTCTTTTTTTGCGATTTTTTTTGGTTTTGTGAACCCACAAGCTATGCTTGTTTTAGGGGCTCAAGAAACTACCCACAAGCTTTGCTTGTGTTTATTTCTAAGCTAAATACCAAATCCATCTATCTTTTCGAAGACTTCAACAATGTGCATTTTTTGTTTTTGGGGTTTATGGGTGTACAAAAGAAGGACCAGTGTTTAGGCTCAAAAGGGGTTACAAAGGGAAAATATTTTTTTGATTTTTCGGGATTTAATTTGCACGAAACGAAGGCCTCTATGTATATTTATGATAAAGTTGGACGAGAAACCATTCAAAAGTCTAGAACTACACCTCGACGGGAGGTAACACACAAGAAATGAGAATTGGGATTGATTACATATGTGTCAATCCAAAAGGCCCAAAATCTTACTAGGTAAATCTATCCACTATAGTCACTTTGTTGTAATTTAGGGGGACTATAGTATGCAAACTAGTCCTAAAAGACTGCGTGGAACGACATGCTTAATGGTGTGTGCAAGTGACAACTAAGGTAACATTATTCCTAACAAAGAAGAGAATTTATTCAACATGATGGCAAAAAGTTGATATGCAATTAGTGAATCAAGCAACTAAATCATGTGAGATGAGATATGGTGTACTACGAATCTTAACACAACAAAGAGAAATCAAAAATCTTTTTGGATTTTTTTTTTGTATATGCAATTTTTTTAATATATGCAAAGAAATGTAATACTATATGCAAAGAAAATGAAAAAAGAAGAAGAAACGGAAAAAAAACACCTACCCACAAGCGAAAAGGAGCATTGTCCTCAATGCTCGGGATAGGGTGTATAAGAAAAAAAATAATCACGGGGGAGGAGGGGGAAGATCGTGCTCTATATAGTAGTGCTCTAAGATTCGGTGTTGATTTTCGTTGAATATGGGAAGGTTAATACCACATGTCGAGTTGACCTCCATTGTGAAGAGAAACTCGAGTGTCAAGGCACGATAAAATAGAGCATTAAGTTCCAAAAACCTATGCCACCCGAGCCTTCCAAAAAAGAAAGATAACATCTTGATGGATCTGTAGCCTGTGGAGGGTTGACAAGTCGCAAAACTTGGTCGATTGGATGGCCCGACCATTCAAGTTTTTAAAGCGAGCAACTTGCTTGGGAGACGTGAATTGGATCCCGTAGGTCTCAAGTGCAGGTGGGTCTATGACATTGGCGGCGGGGACAACATTAGGCTGAGCAACCTCATCCAGCCGCGCCCGACTAGAGCGTTGTCGCTTTTGGCGACTTGTGGGGGCCATGTGTGTGAATTGGTGTGTGAGTGCAAAAGATGTAATCCAGGAAGTGTACACAACCTATGTCCGCCTAGTGGTGGCGGCACAATCTATCAAAACACACAAAAATAAGGCCAAATTCAAGCGAGCAAATATCGACAATTAAGCATGGAAATGACACAACCCACAAGTATTCCAAATTACAATCACAGAAAAGAATGCTAGTTAAACGCTAAATTTAGCCAAGCGTCTAATCAGAAAATACAGTTTAACTAGAATACCACTCTAAATGAGCACATTTTGGATCATCAACAAGCAAATTATCAATCCATGGAACATTATAAGAACGATTAATGAAATCACAGCAGTTATGGAAAGAATGTACCCATATCGATGCCTCAGATAAACCGAAACGAAATCAGAACTGTTTCGCGATTGAGAGACTGATGCAGGTAAATAGAGGTCAAGAAGAACTGCGGTTCTTGCTGTTGTGGTCGGCGACTACAGTAGAACGAGAGAGTAGAGCGAGAGGGGTGGTGACTGGAAGAGATCGAGAGAAGAGAACGCCGGCGAAAGAAGAATGGGGCGACGGCGGCGGTTCTAGTTGAATCGAGAAGAGGGAACAGGAAGATGACGGTTGGTGGCTGCGCTGCACTGCCGTCGACGGTGGCTGGAGTGATGGTGGCTACGAGAGAGGCGGATTGAGGTGGTCGCAGTTCAGGTGAGAGAGAGGGAGGCGGAGATGGAGAATCGAGATGGTGGTTCTCGATGGTGGCCCGACGAGAGAGAAGAAGCAGCGGCGCCGGCGGTTACGTTTGGTTTAAACGAGAAAGAAAAGGGAGAAAGGAACGCCGGAGGCGTGGTTGCAGAAGATGGCGACGGTGGGTGGTTGCAACGGCGGCGTCTGGTCACGGCCGTGGAGGATGATGGTGGCTGGTAGATTGGGTGGCGGCTGGTGGTGATGGAGATCGTGGAGGAGAAAGGGGAGATGGGTAAAGAACGGTTTTACTGTGAAAGGTGAATTAGGGTTTTACTCCCTTAAAAACTGATTTATTTTATTTTATTTTATTTTTGTTTTCAAGAAAAATGAAAATAAACAAAAAGAATAAGGTGGGTTGCTGTATGGTTTCACGCCTGGGGCATTTTCTTCACTCCCGGGGAGGTTGGCCAGAATCCTTTATTTTAAATGATGGGTTTTTTTCACTCCCAGGGAGAAATCTTCACGCCCGGGGAGTTTCAACAGAACATGTATCTCACAAAATTTCACTCCCGGGGAGAAATCTTCACGGCCGGGGGGTTTGGACAGAACCTTAAACATACAATAAAATTAGAAAATAAATATATACACCTATACACATAATTACAAAGGGTACAAAATACGTTCGGCGATCGATTTTCAAGCATTTGAAGCCCGAAAAACCAAAAATTTATTGTAGAACAAGGAGGGAAAAACGGAGACTCGTTTTACATCGCGAGTTTGATGAAGAATTAAATAAAAGGTGAGGGAAAGAGCGACTCGTTTATCGTCGCGAGCTTGACGAAGAATTAAACTATTAGGGAGTAAAGAGTGTACAAATAAGTGAAAGTCAAAGGATTGACTTATTTGCTCACCGATTTGTACGGGTTGCGTAAACACAAAAGACATCGTATGATCGATGTGTATTCATTGTATAACATGTTACGTTACCCATAGCCGAGAATTAAACAAGGGATAGAGAAAGATGGATCGGTGATGTCCGGCTTGACATAAAAAAAAAATACCGAACCGAGAGAATAATAAAAATAGCGCACGAGAAGGAATTAATGAGATAGAGATAAAATCACTCATCATTTCTAAAGGTAATAATATCTCGATCTTACTAAACACACATCTCAATGGCCCGTCACTCACCGCCTTTTTCGTCAATCGTGACTTTTCATCCCGTCTGCAAGTTAGCCAAACTACACAAACAAAAACTTTAAGCACACGGTTAAACAAAATAAAAGATGAGATGACGAAATGAAAACATAAAAAGAAATGGGGTAAAGACATAGACTAGTAGATCAAAAATAAGTTAATGCTAGGCTAGTCGCCTCCCCGGCAACGGCGCCAAAAACTTGATGTGTTTTAAATTTATACCGCAAGCGTACGGGAAGTGTAGCATACGGGTCGATCACAGGGAGGTGACGGTCTAAACACTAACTACTTAATAATCATGGCTAGTTATGCGAATCAGATAAATTGATTTGATTTTTACCTAAATGAACTTAAAATAAAAGAGATTAAGGGAAAGAGAAACAATAAGAAGCAATTAAGACTAAAACTAAGTAAGATAAAAGACGACTAAAATTATGAACATTGGGTAATATCAACCTCGGATCTTGGTAATGGTGGGAATTCATTTTTCCAAAAATACTTCAACCCTCTCTCGAGGCGAGAAAGCTTTTCTAACCAAGATATGTATTTACTTTCGCAACACATATACATTGGAAAGAAACATTAAGATTTAAAACGAATGTATTTCCCAATCAACGTCCCTAACTATTCACATGTTAGGACCGTTGTCATTGATCAATTCAACTTAAGTGAAGACTAAACTTTCGTTTTTATCAAAAACCTATCGAATTAACTAGATGATTTATTAAAACCCAATTAAATCAATTCAACTTTCGTTACAATCGAAATGGATTAAAACTCAACATCCGTTTTAAGAACAATTGATCAATCCCAAAACTCCAATCCTAAGGCGATGATTACCCAATTAAACGAATTAATTAAACGAGATCAAGCAAAAGTTACTTAATTAGACTCTAACGGAATAAAAACCAAAATTAAACCTAGATTAATAGAAATTACATTAGACTCAATCTAATTACAATTAACACTAACAATCAAGAGATGAACAATGGATTACTAAGTAAACATATGCAGAAAATTAATCTAACCTAATTTTATGTAGAAAATTGGAGTGCAATAAATTAATTAACCCTAAAATTAAGTGCAGAATTTAATCAAGTGCAGAAATTAGGGTAGAAGGGAAGAAATAGAGATGCAAGAGAGTAGAGAAAGTAAAAAAACATAAGAGAGATGAAGGAAAATTAAACATAATACTTCAATTCAGAACAAAGTGATTGATGAACAAACCATAACATTCAACCAATTAAAACTAGGATTCAACAAAAGCAAATTAAGAAGATAGGGAAGAAGATACTAGTATGAAAACCGGTAGCAAAGCGGGTTCCAATGGCCTAAGCTTGTAGAAATTTCATCTTCTTCCCCAAATTCTTGAAGAAATCGATCCAAGTTGAGAGAAACTACTCCTAGGAAACTGAAAGTTGTCGTTTGATTTTTGTGATAGACCAATTCTAAAATAAAATAACGCCTAATATACTAGGAACAATGGCTTAAGGGAGTTTAAAGACAAAGCCCAAAAAGCCCAAAGTTAAAAAGCCCAGAACATTAAAAGTCTAGAAAATTAAAAGCCCAAATGACTTTCACGGCCGGGGAGATTCCTTCGCGCCCGTGAAAGCACCGCAGAAACTTTTCAGCATCGATTCAAGTGTTCTCTTCGCGTCCAACCGTCTTCTTTCCTCCGCTCTTCGCTTCCTTGCTCAAGCACACTTCATCTTTTGTTTCCTTCTTCTTCACGAGCATGCCTCCGCCTATCTCACCTTTCAAATCACGCACAATCTGCACAAATCATATACCAAAAGCATAAAAACCATTCCCAAAATAATTTCCAACCGTGATTAAAGAAAGTAAGAAGAGATAGAATAATAATGCATGAAAAGGCTAAACTAAGCACTAAAAATAGAACGAAAATGCAACTATTATATACAAAGTTAGGTGCATAAAATGCACTTAACAGTTATTTACTTATTTCATACACTAATTTGATTTAAACTATTTAAATATATTGTTCTTGAATATGATAATTGTTGTACTCAAATGTTTATTTAGCTTCTTAAATCGATCTTTTCACATAATATTTAAATGCTTATCCTATTAATATTTATCTTGATTGTGACCTAAAATTAGTCATTATCTATCGCATCGTTATTATTTTAATTGTTTTAGTTTTGTTTTTTTTAAAGCAAATTGTTTTAGTTGATTAATATGTTTTTATATGGTGTTTATTTTAGCATGTTATTATTGATGATATACATTGAACGGATAACTTAATTTTTATTTCTTTAAATCAATTGTTTTTGCTTGTATTAAAATATGTAGTAAATCTTTTATAGATTTAGTTTTAGAAATTGTCATATCCATATCATATTCAAATGCTTTATCTTAATTATAAGTTCCTACTTATAATTCTTATAATTAGTTTTTGGAAGTTACACTTCCAACCCTCATAATTTTTGGTATGTTGCCAAAAGCTTCAAAAATAGCATAAAAATGTTATATTTTCAAATACTTATCTTGATCATGAGTTCCTACTCATTAATTCCAATCTTATTAAAAAAAAAATTGGAAGTTACACTTCCAACCCCCCCCCCCCCCCCCTTATATTTGGTATTTTACGTAAAGATCCATAAATATTATTAAGATATTAAAATTTTGAATTTGACTATGTCAAAACTAATATTTATTTGTCTAATGACAAAATCTCCTAAAATACTATTATGGTTTTAAAAATTAAAATTGGCTTCATATGCCAAACCCATATTCTTTTCGGCCTCTTGCCGAAAACTCTATAATTAACAATGTTCAAATTAATTAAATCGCAAGGTATCGATTTGGATTTTGTCAAACGGGTGTAAATAGCCCTAAGGTTTGTAGGGACTTAAGCAATCCATGTGATTCCCCTACTACCTGGAGATCTAATAGATTGAGTGGTTTCTCTTCCTAAATTGATGAAGTATTATCAACAAAATGTAAGCATACAAAAATTCAATACTATTATGATAATGAAATTTCATGCATACACATAATAAGTATAAACCATAATTCACTATTTTAGAAAATAATATGTTCTCCATTTTCTACGACATCTTTGAATCAAAAGTACTTGATTACCATAAGATAGGTTCGGAAAAACACAAGAAAATACGCAAAAGTCATCGAACCATTTTGACCCTAAAGAAAAAAACACTAGATGTTAAGATACAATTAAATACTTTAAATTTTTTGAGACGATACATCAGTCACAACCTTCAGAGAGAATAACTAGAAACCCCCAAGAACCGTGGGTAGTCCCAAAAAGGAAATTCGGGAATATTCAGTACCATATATTTCTCAAACTAATCATACAGTGGAAAGAAACCTACTTACTTGATTACAAGAAGGTAACTGATTTTGACAAAGAAATGCCATGTCTCAAAATACATCTCAATCTTTGTGGCAAGGAACTCACAAAAGATTATGCGAATAACATCTTTTCATCTTTCCTATATCACCAATCATACTAATGAAGCAGTATAAGGCTATAAGCTGCAATATAACTTTTAACAAACTCGTTAACTTAATGCAAGTGGTTAAGAGTTGTAGCAATGTTTTTTTAACAACGCTAGACATACCCGGATAAAGAAAATTATTGGGGTTAATAAGGCAAGCGTTGGAGGTGGAAAGAACTCCAAAGGATAGTGAGTTGAACATATTAATCCACACACATATGCTAAATATGCACCATATGGACAAGGTTGTGGAAAGGGTCAAATTCATGGCAAGAGTCGAGAACGAACTCCTAATAGAAAATGGGACAATTTATAAATGAACTATGTCACATCTAAGATTGGTTAAGTATAAGTTTATTTGAATACACTTTAAATATCAAGTTAATTGCATTTGTGTATATATACACCTGAGTTTATAACCATTAGAGATGTAAATGATCACATAAAAAACAAATGCAAAACTCTCAACGTTCTTCGTTCCATGTAGGAATGTATCGAGGAGAACTTGATTGTTTTTGTGGCATCTCATACAATCCTAAGAAATGGATTATTTTCATTTAATTAATTATTTTAATTCCTCTAAATACTAAGACGATGGACTGTCACTTGTTGCTAGAGCACTATATCAATATGAACCTTGTTAAAATATTCGTACCAATCATAATATAAGAATGGAAATGGGTATATGTATATCAACTCTAATGATATGAAAGCAAAATATATTAGAGAAATTAATGTATCAAATTAATGGATTATCTATGTTAGTAAATCATATTTTGTCACCAATAAAGAACTTTGGAACAATGACACATGTATGTTTCGACATGACCACGTGGGACACCATGGTCATGACATAGTGATCTATGTATTGCAAAATACACTTAGATACATTCTCTTTCGAGTGAAAGATAAAACAAGGGAATTAACCAAATTGTAATGGTTGACTTCTACTGCACAAGAAGCAACACCACCATCATAACATGCCCTCTCTAACACCTAGAACTTTTATATACCCTGATCCTTAGCCAAATCAGGAATGAGACCATCCTAAAGCTAAGGACATAATATAAAAATATTTCATTCTTACAACGAATACAAGGTGATATTTATGGACATAAACATCCAGAATGCGGGCCATTAAAGTACTTTATGGTTCTGGTTTTTGACACGATGAACACGTGTAATATTATTGTCCAGCTGAAATGTTGCACTCCTAGCACCAGTTATATGTTTAAGGACTAACCACCCTGATTTTCTCATCAAGTCTGCATGACTTAGAATGCTGGAGAATTTACATTATAAGGATTTGATGATTATTGCATATGTATAGAGATTAATGTAGAGTTTCCTATACCCCATGTGTATATATAAAATGGTCTCGTAGAATGATAAAAGTCGTCATCAAAAGAATATAGATGGTAGCTAGGACATTGGTTATGCGCACCAATTTATCCAGATCTACATGGGGTTATGCAATATTACATGCAACTTTACTTATTCGTGTTTAGACCCACAACCAACCAACCAATCTTATGTGTACCAGTTGGTAACTGGATATAAGCCTGATGTTTTACATTTACGTATGTTTGGTTGTGTTGTATATGTGCCAATTACGCCCCCACAGCGTACCAAAATGGGTCTTAAAGACGATTCATCAAATGTTGGATATGAATTCCCAACAATTATCCGCTAATTAAAACCCTTGACGAGTGATCACTTTACCCCTAGATTTGCGGGTTGTCACTTTGATGAGACAACCTTCCTGTCGTTAGGGGGAGATAGGAAAAAGGATTTTCCATGAGAACGACAGGAAGTGTCATTGAATATTTCAATTGTGTCTCATTTTGATCCCCAAAAACTTCACAACGTAAAGTTGAAGTCAAACGAATCAGCCTGGTTGAATACCTATCCCTGCCTTCTAGCATTCATGCCTCATCTTTCAGATTGATCTATCGAGACTCGATACCTGATACGTTTAATATTATCTAGAGTGACAAGATCACATATACGAGCTGCAAATATACTCGCAAGGTCAAAATTCCCCAAACAAGGGCACAACATCGCTGGAAGTACGTTGCAATCACACGTGGTGGAGGTGTGGTTGAGGTCGTAGCTCCCAAAAGAAAATGGGGGAAGCTACTTGGTTCGATAGATACTCATCTAAAGGAAGAGAAGAGTAAGGCACAACTATATATCATCAATACATAAGATTATCTCTGATTAAATCTATGTCTATGAATCATTAATGGAGGACGCTCCGAAGTTATACTGATTCCAGAGATCAAAGAAATCTCAAATGAATATGAGTCGATGGACATATCATAAATACTAAATGATGATATATTTGCATATATCGTTGCTTATGAGATAATAGAGCACGATGTCATCGAACCATGCTCAGTTGAAGAATGTCAACAAAGAGCAAATTGACCTAAATGAAAAGAAGCAATCCAGGATAATTATTTGACAAATGAACAGGTATTTGGTTCGGTAGTGCTAACCGGCCAAGTGTAAAGCCTGTAGGACATAGATAAATCATTTGTCAGGGAAGCGTAGTGAGAATAAGTAAGTCATAATATATAAGGCTCTCATTTGGCGCAAGGTTTCTCACAACGCACTGGATTGACCACAATAAGACTTACTCTCTCGTGATGGAGAACGTTCTGCTAATTAATTAGCCACGTAGTTTCCGAAGGACTGGAAATTGCAGCTCAATGATGTAGTTACTACATATCTCTATGGGGATCTAAATTCAGAGATATATAAAAGTTCTTGATGGCATTATACCAATATCAAGTAACTCTAAACCATGAAATGCGTTTACAATAAAATTGAAACACTCACTTTATAGATTAAAGCAATCTATGCGGATGTGGTATACCCGCCTGAGTGAATACTTGATTGGGAAACAATAAATAAGAACGATGAACTGTGCCTTGCGTATTTATATAAAAAACAAGTCCCAGATTTTCATAGTAGCTTTATATGTCGATGTTATGAACATAATAGACACTCTTGATGAAATAAGAGAAAACACAAGCTACTTGAAATCTGAATTTGAGATGAAAGATCGTGGGAAAACTTGGTTTTGTCTAGATACTTGAGCTACGACACCGAGTTTGTGGAATATTAATCCACCGATCCGCATATGTCTAGAAAATGATCAGGCGACCTAATATGGACAAAGCGCATCCGATTAGCACTCCCATGATCGGTCAAAGTGATGGATATAAGTAAAGATCCATTCCGTCTAAAAGATGAGGACGAAGAGGTGTTAGGAGCTGGAATTCCATACCTAAGTACAATAGGCGCATTATTGTACTCAACATAATACACTTGACCGTATATTGTACTTCTCACTGAACTTGTCAGCTAGATTTAGCTCAGCGCCAACGCAACGTCATTGGAATGATTTCAAATTAACCTTTTGGCACCATTGACGCGGGCTTATAATTTCCCTACGGAGATAAATGGATTGATAATGAAACTTCAATACCTACTTAGATTGTGAGCGGCAAAAGTACTAACTCTTATAGAAAAATACCAAACAATGACTTGGTATATATTTGTTGACATTAGGTATATGTCCAACTCATATAAAGGTTGTTCCCAAACTGGATAAGGAATTATCATATGGAACATGCCGATTGCTTGGAAGTAAACTAAGCAAACCCTTAATAGCTATCTTCTTATATTATCAGCAATCTTACTCTCCATGAGACTATTCAAGAGTGTATATGGTTAAGGACTATCATTACACATATAAGAGGAGCTAGTAATTTTGATTTTGATCACTATACAACTTGCATATATGGAAATAATGCATCATGTATCGAAGAAATGAAAGTAAGATATATCAAGGGTTATAACACGAAGCATACTTTGCTTAAGTTTTTATATAATCAATTATCCTCAAGATTCAAGTGAACCGAATAAGATGCGAGGAAAATGTGACATGTTTGTTTACCAAATCAATACGTAAAACCATATTTGGGAAACATGTAGAAAGTATTAAATTGGAAATGTTTTAAACCTCCTTTGATTAATGCACGAATCAGGGGGAGTGGTAGACAAAAGGGGGAGTCTACTATATATGTAATATTGGTTTGTTGTGCTCTTTCCTTCAACCAAGGTTTTATTTTTCCCATTGGGTTTTGTTCCTTGGTGTAAGGTTTTAGTGAGGCAACATTTTATATACCATCATGCTTTCTTAACTCTCACGATTAATGTACGAATCTAAGAGAAAACTAGACTAAAGGAAAAGTCTATGTGTTGCAAAGAAAGTAGCGCGTTGTACTCTTTCCTTCGTCATATTTTTGTTTTTTCCCACTGGGTTTTTATTTTGGCGTAAGGTTTTAACGAGGCAACAATTGTGCACCTTCACTCCTTTGACTCGGCACAAGGGGGAGTGTTGTAGGATAAATGTGCCATCGTCTAAAGGATATGACGATAGAGATAAGGATAGAGATAGATTAGAATTGAAATATCTAATAGTTATCTACTTGTAACTCATTCCTATATAAAGGGCTTATGATTAATGAGAATAACGATTCTTTCTCTCTACTCATTGTTATTCTATTTCTCTTTACTTTAACAGCAACCAACTTTTTCAAACCTTACAATTTCGTCACAAAAAAATAAAATTTCATTTTGCTTTTTGTTGTGACAATGTTGTAGCCTAGTGGCTTGGTAACATCCTGGGAGGGTAAGTGGTGGAAGTCCTTACTACCTGGGTTCAAACCCCGCGATGATCATGCGGAGGTATCCCCGAATCAAGGGGCGGATTGTGGGCCTGCTGTTTGGGCCGGGTCGTGGGCCGAATCGTAGCCGGGTCGAAGGGGGATTGGTCTGAACTAAGTTCAGGATACCCCCGAAATGCAATTGCCTTTCAAAAAAAATATCAACAATGGATCCAAGTTTTTGCGAGCGGGTATATCATTAAGATAATAAAAAACAAAACATAAAGAATCTTTTGAATCAGATATGATTGTACACTGGGTGCATGTAGGAACCAAACTGGACCATCATTGTTCTGCCCATGATTGCAAAAGAAAAGGTAATTAACTGATAAATTTGTTGGAGATATCGTGCGAGAACAATATCTAAATAAGAGAATAAAAAAATGATTGAATCGCATATGATTTTACACTAAAAACACATAAAATCACATGTAATTCATTCGACTTTGACCACGACCTGAGATTGAGGGTCACATCACTTGTACAACATTGCGTTGAACGTTAGCGTAAAATCACATATGATCTTGCATGTGATTTGACGTATGTTTTTGTTTGAACATCCATCTACACACACAAATATATATATATATATATATATATATATATATATATATATATATATATATATATATATATATATATAGACATGTTCTTTTAGAAACCTAATATTTATTAGGAACCAGGTGACTGTCCACAACCTGACATTATAAACTCATATTCATCATGAATATGAACATTTTATTCTTTGTAACATAATGTTAGATTTGTGATGAATAACATAACGATAGCACAACCGTATTCATAACTAATGTATGAATCATGATAAATAACACTTTCATATTCATCATTAATGTATTATTCATAACGAACATTCATATCGAATATGGTACGTGACACGGTCTGGACGACTCTGGATTCCAAATCAATTTTAGGTTTATATGGAAACTCAGCCCCCCCCCCCCTTCCCTATATATATAGGGGTGAGTTCTCTTTTTTTGTCAACCCAATATTTGGTATTATCCATATGAACCAATCATATCCTTTGATCCCTTAAATGAACGGTTAAGATTAGACATTGCATTTATGAGGTTAACGTGAGAAGTGGTTATCAACTGTTGGATGATAAATGGGTGCACATTAGGATGAGATACATCGAGATAAAATTCACCAGATCAATTCCCTTCTACGCCGCAATTCATAGGAGGGCATGAGATTAAAAGAGATCGATGATTCAGATCCACTTCTTAGCGTGAGACCTTGAAATTTCACAGCAAAATACTGTGAAGATAACTTTAACAATGTTTTTGGTGTGAAGGTTCGGGTTTGTTTTAGCTTCACAATATTTTGTTGTGAAGTTTCAAGTGTATGTGTGTTGGGAACTGAAGATATGCTAAGTATGGTTAGTACTGCCAAGACAATTTTACTACTGCCAGTTCTTCATTAATACTGCTTATGTGAAGTTACTACTGCTAGACACAGTTACTACTGCAAGTCAAGGTTACTACTGCTAGACAAGGTTACTACTGCTAGACAAAGTTACTACTGCAAGTCAAGGTTACTACTGCTAGACAAGGTTACTACTGCTAGACAAAGTTACTACTGCTAGACAAGGTTACTACTGCTAGTGCATAATTGAATATCTGTTAGTACTGCTCATGATTAATACTGCTGACTTGATAAGTTTGGTATGCGATACTTTTGGAGACAAAGAAGGAATTGATCAAGATATGTTTAACGGAGATTCAGAAGATCAATTTACTTTTGGTAGTTATCTTGTAATTATTTGTGTATAAATAGACTTCAATAGATATCTATTAGAGGAGACGTGAGAGTTTCAATTTATACATTCTGCAAAAGATATTCTGAGAGAAGATATTGATTCAAGAGAGAATTAACCTCAAGGTGTAAGAACCCTATTTCTAGAGAAGTAGAAGTCGTCTTGTTGAGCCTGTTCAACAAGATTGAGGTTTGGTTGTTAATATTGTGATTCGAAACAGTGAATACAAAAAGTGGTGAATTTTCTGTTACATTGTTCTTGATTGTGAGAATTAAAGTTCTTTTCCGCAGATTCTTTAATTCTGAATTCTAAGTGTTTGTTGTCTTGTTAAGATTCGATCCTGACAAGTGGTATCAGAGCTTGTGTTTCTTAGAATTCTACAATCATTATGGAAAATTCTATTGAATCAAACAGTACTTTTGATTGGAGTGATCAAGCAGAAGAGGCAATCCAGAATCATGCACTCATAGCAGAAGTCTCAGATATTCCTACAGAGGTAAAATCTAATCTCTGTTCTCAATCTTGTATAGACACTGTTAAAAGATATAGAGATCACAATCAGGGAATGTGTGATGACCTTAAGAGATTAGAAAAGGACATAAGAGATTATGTATTGATTGATGAGAGGTTTGAAGAACAAATTAAGGCTTTTCAAGCCAATGAACTTCAACACTCATATGATACAAACTACTGGAAGTGGGAAAAGGGTGGTCTGGAGTTTCAACTAAAAGAGTCTAGGGAAGAGTGTGAGAAACTAAAAGGAGAGCTTGAGAAAGTTAAACTTGATGTAGAAAAGTTTACTTGTGCCTCCAAAGTCATGGACAACATAATCAACTCTCAAATCCATAGTAAGTTGAAACCAGGAATAGGGTACAATGCCACACCCCCACCCTATAACAACAACTACATCCCTCCCAAGTCAGACCTATTAGAAACCAAGGATAGGAAGGACTTACCTAAAGGAGCCACTGAAGTAGATCCTTTAGATAAAGTAGTTGTTGAGGATGAGACTGACAAAGTAGGATCTGATGAGGAATGTGAAAGTCCATGTGTTAAGAACAATGAGATGAAAAGGACTGACAAGGGAAAGGGAGTTCATTATACACAGACCACTGTTGTGAACTCTAAAACTTGTGAACATTGTTCTTGCAAGAAATCTCAAAAGAATAAGCCCCAAAAACATGATAAAAGGAGGGGAAATCAAAGAAATTGGAATAACCAGTGGGCACAAAAGCAAGGAGTTGATCTGCAAAGGATTAACAGACCAAAACCTTGTTTCATCTGTGGCAGATTGAATCATCTTGCCAAACACTGTTATTTCAATCCTATTAACCAAAGGATGAATTTTCAAAGACCTTTTTATAAATCCAATGGTTATAGGAAGCCTGCAAGGAACCATGTGGCTAAGAAACAAGCTAAATCCAAAAGCCACATGAAGAAAAAGCCTGAAAAGGAATGTGTTACAATGTGGGTTACAAAAGGCACTAAACATAATACTGCTGCTAGCAGTGTTAGTACTGCTAACACTGTTAGTACTTCCTCAAGAGTTAGTGCTGCTAGCAGTGTTAATACTGCTAGTAATTCTTCAAAAGTTAGTGCTGTTAGAAGTATTAGTGCTGCTAACACTATTAGTACTTCCTATTCAGATAATACTGCTGCTAGCAGTGTTAACTCTGTTAATACTGCTTCTAGCAGTGTTAAATCTGTTAATACTGCTAACTCTGTTAGTACTGCTGATACTGCTGCTAGTACTGATAGTGCTGTTAACTCTGTTAGTACTGCTAGCACTGTTAGTACTTCTAAGGTTAATACTGCTTCTAGTGCTGCTAGACCTATCATATTGACAAAGTACTCCAGTACTGCAGTACCTAAGGTTGAAAATCTCATCAAAACCAAGTGCAAGTACTTTGATGAGCAAGGGAGACCCAAGACCACTTCGGCTTGGGTTCCCAATAAAACTAATTGATCTATCAGATGTGCAGGGCAACCAACAGCTCGAGGGGAAGAGCATCTGGCATGTTGATAGTGGTTGCTCCAGGCACATGACAGGTAACATGGCCTGCCTCAAGAATTTCAAATGAATTGATGGAGGACATGTTACTTTTGGAAATAATCCTGCAGGAGGTAAGAGAAGTGGTAAAGGTGATGTGTCAGAAGGTAAGATGACATTTGAGGATTTGACTAGTGATGCAAAGTGCAAATATAGTTACTACTGCTAGTGCAGAGTTACTACTGCTAGTGCAGAGTTACTACTGCCGGTGCACAGTTAATACTGCCCTTGCAGTTAATACTGCTTAGTAGTTAATACTGCCCTTGCAGTTAATACTGCTTTGTAGTTAATACTGCTTTGTAGTTAATACTGCTTTGTAGTTAATACTGCTTTTCAGTTAATACTGCTCATTAGTTAATACTGCTAATGCACAGTTAATACTGCTTGTGTAGTTAATACTGCTCAGCAGTTAATACTGCTTGTGCAGTTAATACTGCTCAGCAATTAATACTGCTTGTGTCGTTAATACTGCTTATGTCGTTAATACTGCTTTTGATAATCTAGGGCAACTACTGCTATAAATACCCCTGTTTGCCCGCCAAAGTTCATAACGACTCTTCGCATTAACTTCTTCTCTCTCGTTCTAACCTAGTCTCCCTAGAATCTCTGTGTTTTCTTTACAAATCCTCAGGAAGCACAACGATTATGGAGTTTGTCGACGAGCATAATGAGATTGCAATGCTTCAGAAGCCGAAACAAGCTGCGGGATTCCACGATATCATCGATTTTCTTAAATCCTCGCACATCTCCTATGCCCTAACGGTGAGCCCAACCATCTATATCGAACATCAGACGCAATTTTGGGAGCATGCCACTGTTAGTTTCGAAGAAGGGCAGAAAACCATTCGAACAAGGGTTTGTGATAAACCCTTGAAAGTCACAGAGGAGGTTATTCGCATCTCTCTTCACTTGGATGATGCCTCAGGTATAACCTCTCTATCTTCTGATGACCTATATTCGACTTTACAAAGAATGGGGTATGAAGGTCCCATTGGTGTTTTTAAATTCTACAAGTCAAAAATTTTCAACCAATGGAGATTTCTTGTTCATACCCTGATGCACTGTATTTCCAAGAAAACTACTGGATGGAGTGAGTTCAGCAGTCCCATTGCATATGCCTTGGTCTGCTTATCCACTGCCAGAAAGTACAATTTTTCAGCTATGATCTTTAATGATCTTGTATCAAACCTGGAATCCAAAAAGCGGTTTTATATGTATCCAAGGTTTGTTCAAGAAGTGATAACTAAGGAATTGACGGAATTACCTCAGTTTGATGAGGTATATGTACCAAAATCCCCTAAAGGGAAGGTTTTTTCAAATATGAAAAGACTTCCTAGGGACTCGGAAGGAGTTGACACACCATTGTTCTCTACAATGATGGTTGTGTCCCACACAATTGAAGGTATGGCATCAGGGTCAAGGCCCTCATTAGACACACCCACTGATGACCAATCCCAACCTTCCATCTCAAAAGACATCCCTCAGTCCATTCTTGAACGACCCACTCCCACAATAACCAAAAGGTTTGAAAGAAGAAAGGTACACAAGGTTCCTTCCCTTGATGTATCTCCTAAGAGCCCGAAGCCTTTAAGCCCTCTGTTGGAGCATTCTCCAATGGAGAATATCGAAAGGGAAACCACAGGGGTGTCTCCCAACCCCAAGAAGGTGCTCACTAAGGAGAAGATTGAGCATGTGAGTCGCAAGGCTGCCACTACTTCTGCTAGCAAAGAGAAGGCCAGTGGTAAAATAGCTAAGACCTTCCTCACGGCAACTCAGGGTGAGATATCATCCAGAGGTCCCAGGTGCCAAGAACCCATGGGGGCAGGTAGTGCTTTTGCTAGGCAAAAGACACCTGCTAAAACTTCCAATGATCCTGTAATGGAGGTAAACACTTCTAAACCGGGTGAGGATAGATACACTTATGAGGAATTGATGGATACTATTGCCAATATAAACCTTGATGTCCTAAATCAGCAGCAGGAAATTGAGGAACTCAAAAAGGTGGTCCTCTATCAAAACTCCCAGATAGAGAAGAATAAGAAGATGATCACAAAGCTACTACACAGAAGGAAGAAAGCACAGTTTGTCCTTAGAAGAAGAAACCCAACCAATGATGCTCCCAAAAAGGGGGAGTCAGAGGATGAGTTGAACATGGAGAGTGCACAGGAACAGGGGGAGCAAGTGAATGAATTTGCTGAGGAAAGTACAAAGGAAGCTAAAAATGTTCAAGCAACAGAAACCATAGCAGCAGAAACGACAGCAGCAGAAACTACAACAGCAGCAGAAACCACAGCAGCAGAAACTGTTAATGCTGCTGAGTTTGAACAAGCAGCAGAAACAGTTAATGCTGCTGAAGGCCAAAAAGAAGAAACAGCAGAAACCTTTGCAGAGGCAGTAGAAACAGAAAAAGCAGCAGAAACTGAGAAGGAAGCAGTAACTACATCTCAAGCTGAAATTGATGAAGAAGTATACTGGATTGTGAAGAACAGTGTTGAAGCAGCAGCATTACATGTTCTAAGAGAAGCAGTAACAGCCATAGCAGCAGAAATGGTTATTGCTGCTGAAAAACTTAAAACAGCTGAACCAACTCCTGAAGCTGTTAATTTTTAAAAAGAACCAAGATGATGTCAAGGAAAAGACCAAGATCCAAGCCCATAACTTCAAAGAAGAAAAATGAAAAGAAGCCAAGGGTGGAACCAACTGCAGAAGAAGTCCAGGAGGAAGCACTGAAAGAGAAATCTGATCCAAAAGTTGCTGAAGAAGAAGTGGCAACTCCATCAGGGCAATCAAGCAATGTACAATCACAAACTGATGCCCAATGTGATTTGTATATTACTGTTGTTGACTCTAACCCAATTCAGGCTGAACCAATATCGTCTAAGGCTCCTGAAATCATCTTTTGGGACACTTTGAAAGATGGTAGAAAGGAGTTCATTAGGATAAAAAGAGCAGATGGAAAATTTGAAGTCTTTTCAACTTGGGGAATAATTGTCAGAACTTGCTCAAGATCAGACTTAGAAGAGATGTTCAAAGTTGGGATGAGGCTATATGAAAACATGCTGATTGAGCAAGGGATGTCAATCTCTAAAATGGTACTTGAATTCTTGTGCCAAATGTTCAAACCTGAAGCAGTTCAGTATAGGATAAACACACAGTTTCAAACCATTACCAACTGGATGCTCTATGAAAATTGTGGAGTATATGTCATCTCCCTTGACTCTGCGACTCATGAATACTATCTGGTGGATGAAATATACAAACACAGCATGAAGAGGCTGAAAGGAATGCTACATGCTAAGTTGACCTGCAACAAGGATTCAGCAATGGGTAGATTCTTGGTAAAAAGGATTCTCAATCAAAGTCTGGGATTGAATCCTAATCTAGGCATGTATGATTAGGTTTTGGAAGCATCATCTGAAGAACTTGACTTCTTTTCCTAAAAGTCAAGTTAGGGGGAGATTGTTGGGAACTGAAGATATGCTAAGTATGGTTAGTACTGCCAAGACAATTTTACTACTGCCAGTTCTTCATTAATACTGCTTATGTGAAGTTACTACTGCTAGACACAGTTACTACTGCAAGTCAAGGTTACTACTGCTAGACAAAGTTACTACTGCTAGACAAAGTTACTACTGCAAGTCAAGGTTAGTACTGCTAGACAAGGTTACTACTGCTAGACAAAGTTACTACTGCTAGACAAGGTTACTACTGCTAGTGCATAATTGAATATCTGTTAGTACTGCTCATGATTAATACTGCTGACTTGATAAGTTTGGTATGCGATACTTTTGGAGACAAAGAAGGAATTGATCAAGATATGTTTAACGGAGATTCAGAAGATCAATTTACTTTTGGTAGTTATCTTGTAATTATTTGTGTATAAATAGACTTCAATAGATATCTATTAGAGGAGACGTGAGAGTTTCAATTTATACATTCTGCAAAAGATATTCTGAGAGAAGATATTGATTCAAGAGAGAATTAACCTCAAGGTGTAAGAACCCTATTTCTAGAGAAGTAGAAGTCGTCTTGTTGAGCCTGTTCAACAAGATTGAGGTTTGGTTGTTAATATTGTGATTCGAAACAGTGAATACAAAAAGTGGTGAATTTTCTGTTACATTGTTCTTGATTGTGAGAATTAAAGTTCTTTTCCGCAGATTCTTTAATTCTGAATTCTAAGTGTTTGTTGTCTTGTTAAGATTCGATCCTGACAATGTGATCTCACGGGTATCACGAAAACAGATTGGTTTTACGTGAACACAACATATATATATATATATATATTTAGCAGTTAGAATAAAAAAATGCTTTAAATTCTGTTTAGAGTAAATTATGTTTTTCATCCCGCGGTTTGTTAAAAAATTCAGATTTCATTTTTATAGTTTTGAAATTTTAAATTTTGCCTCTATAGTTTGTAATTCATTTCTATTTTCGTTTCTTGAAACAGACTATTACTTTAAAATATAAGGGATTAAAATAGAATTAAACTACAAACAATAAAAACTAAAATAATAACGAGTTATAAAACATAAAGATGGAAATAATAATGAGTTATAATTCACGGGGATGATAATCATAATTTCAAAATTATAGGGACAATAACAAGAAAATTCAACAAACCACAGGGACTAAAATGGTTATAATTTACTCTTTTTTTTTTCCTAATATACAAGTCTAAGGTAAGAATCCCCTTCTTCTTCATCGTGGATAAGGCCGCAAACAAATCCTCAAGAAACGAGAGGGTATCACAACAATGGCAGCAGCAGCTCAGTGTCTCTATCTCTCCTGTAGGTTTCAGTCCCTCTCTCTTTCTTCTCCCTCTTCTTCTCGCTCCTACGCCACCGCATTCAAGCCTCTTAGCTCCTCCGCCAACACTTCCTTCAACGCCTTCTCTGCTGGTATGAGTTCTTCACCATTCCTATTTGATTTTTCGCTTTTCTCGGTTTCAATTTGGTTACAAATGAAGCTACCTCCATTGATTTTTTTGGATACTGAACTGGATTGATCGAATTTACAGGATTAGTGTCTGTAAACCCTATCGTAGGGAGGCGAGCCGGTCGGTCGATTTCAATCGTGTGCGAAGCCGGTGCGACGAAGAAGCCAGATTCTGCTGCTAAGAGAGCTCGTCAGTCGGAGAAGAGGCGTCTCTACAACAAAGCACGCAAATCCGAGGTTAGAACTCGGATGAAGAAGGTATATCCATTTTTTCCCAGTCGATCTAATTTTGTACTCAATTCCGCTTCGCTAACTACCGTTCTATGATCTTCAATTTCAGTCGGTTTTGTTTTTCACCTTCAAAATTGATGCGTATAACTGTATAAGTTTTGATACATTTTATAAGAATTATTAGCTAGAGTAAACATAATTTATTGATTGTATAATTGTTTTTAACTCGCCGATATATTTAGAAATAATTTTAAACTCATAATAAAAAAATTATGATAAAAAAGTTTCAATCAGAAATGTAGGATTAGAATCAAATTTTAGAAAGCACTCCAAGAGACTGTTGTAATCGATTACATGGATATTGTGTAAACTGGAATTACTTTGATAACAAAAGATAGCTGAAAGGGATCCTTCATTAACGAAATAGAGAGTGGCTATATATAGCCTTACAACTAGAACAGAGTCAAACGAAAAACTAGGAACAGACTAACTACAACTACTCCACGATGCCTAAAGACTAGGACATTATTCAGCTAAAAAGAAACAGAACAAATACTAATTCAAAACAAAGCGATGACTTATTCAGATACCTAACAATCCCTCCCTTAAGCTAAACCACCTTCACTTAGCTTACTTCAGAAATATTGACGACACCAAGCATTCCACGAAGCTTCTCAAACTGCTCCAGCTTCAATGGCTTTGTAAAAATGTCTGCAATTTGATTCTCCGTTGAACAGTGACACAACTTAACAATTCCAGAATTAACCAAATCCCTGAGATAATGAAATCTCACTTCAATATGCTTACTCTTCCCGTGGAAAACTGGATGCTTGGATAACTGGATGGTAGAGCTGTTGTCACACATGATTACAGTCTCGGTCTTCTCTTCAAACCCAATTTGTTCCAGCACTCTTCTCAGCCAGACACACTGACACGCATACAAAGCTGCCGCTATGTATTCGGCTTCGGTAGTTGAGAGCGCAACGACTGATTGTTTCTTTGATGCCCAAGAGATTGCTCCAGATGCCATCATAAACACAAAGCCAGATGTGCTTCTCCGATCGTCTAAGTCACCAGCATAGTCACTGTCGGTGTATGCTATCAACTTCAGACCGCTTCCTCCCTGTTTATAGAAAATTCCCAGCTCCATTGTACCTTTCAGATACCTCAAAATCCTCTTTGCTGCAAGCCAATGTGACTCCCTCGGATTGGCCATAAACCTGCTTATCAAGCACACCCCATACATCAAGTCCGGCCTTGTCACCGTTAGATACATGAGACTTCCCACCACTTGTTTGAACAGAGTCTCATCAACCTTGACGCCATTCTCATCTTTTCGCAATTTCGTACCTGGTACAATAGGATTTTTAACGGAATTGCTTTCCTCCATATCAAACCTTGCCAAAACCTCCCGTGCATATCGTCGTTGGCAGATGAAAATACCGTCTTGATTCTGTTTCACCTCAATGCCGAGAAAGTGCTTCATTTTGCCCAGATCAGACATCTCAAATTCCATCATCATTGAGTTCTTAAACTCGTCACACATGCTTCTATCATTCCCAGTAAAAATTAGATCATCAACATAAAGACTGACAATCAAAAAATTACCTCCCTTTGCTTTGGTAAACAACGTGTGCTCACTGGGACATCTCTCGAAGTTTTCTCGCTGCTGTACCAAGCACGCGGCGCCTGTTTAAGGCCATATAATGCCTTTTTCAGTTTGTAAACTTTTTTTTCTTCTCCCTTTTTAACAAACCCTTCTGGCTGCTTAACATAAACATCCTCCTTGAGCTCTCCATGCAGAAATGCACTCTTAACATCGAGTTGAAACACCTCCCACCTTGACTGCGCTGCTATTGCGAGAATTGTACGAATGGTATCGAGTCTTGCGACTGGAGCAAATACCTCAGTATAATCCACGCCATAACATTGCGCATATCCCTTTGCCACCAACCTTGCTTTATATTTTTCCACTTCTCCATCTTCGTTGAGCTTCGTCTTGTATACCCACTTAACTCCGATTGGCTTGAATCCCTCAGGTAATAAAGTGAGCTCCCAAGTTTGATTTTTTTCAATCGATTCAATCTCATTAACCATCGCATCCTTCCAGTTTTTCTGTTTCACTGCTTCTTCAAACAGAATTGGGTCGTTCTCTGCTATCATCATCACCATTAGTGCATTCAAATTGTCTCCTTCCTCATTGTTTGTGTCTTCTCCAGTCTCATAATCCTCTCCATCCATACTGGTGCCCTTCTCGCACGAGTACTCTTCCTTTGAATCGAACTTCCGGCACCGGTATCACCACCATTGGGATCTGACAGATTCGGAGATGTGTTTTGACCAGCTGTCACGATTTCAGGACTTACAGGTGGAGATGTGTCTTGACCAGCTGTCACGATTTCATCTTCTTCACTCTGATTATCTTCTTCATCTCCACACTCTAATACGTCTTTTCTTATCTCTTCATCGGATCTGCCCCAATCCCAGCCTTTCCCTTCTTCAAAAACGACATCCTTGCTGATCACAATCCTTTTTGAAGTTGGATCGTATAGTCTCCATGCTTTGGACTCATCACTAACACCCAGAAAGACACATCTTTTGCTCTTATCATCCAGTTTGCTTCTCTTCTGATCTGGTATGTGGACATGTGCGATGCACCCAAAAACCCGAAAATACTCTACCACCGGTTTCTTTCCATTCCATGCCTCCTCTGGAGTCATCTTTTCAACTGCTGCAGTAGGACTCCGATTTTGAATATGAACACACCAGCGAGTTGCCTCAGACCAGAATGATCTCGGAACTTGTCGTTCACTTAGCATTGATCGAACTGCGTTCATGATGGTTCTGTTCTTTCTCTCTGCGACACCATTCTGTTGAGGAGTGTAGGCTGCTGTTAGTTGCCTGTTAATCCCCTGAGCGTTACAAAACTCCATAAACTCACTTGAGTTGAACTCACCACCACGGTCTGTCCTTAAACATGCTATAGATTCTCCTATCTCCTTCTCCACGCCAGCTTTGAAAATCTTGAAGATAGCAAAAGCTTCGGACTTTTCATGTAGAAAGTATACCCATGTTTTACGAGTGAAGTCGTCAATAAAACTCAAGATATACCTCTTATCACCATGTGAGGCTGGTGTGATAGGACCGCAAATGTCTGAGTGCACCAATTGAAGTTGTTTTGAAGCTCTCCACGAGCTCCTCTTTGGCATCGATTCTCTGTGTTGTTTTCCCGTCAAGCAAACAGCACACACTTCTTTGGTGGACTTCAAAGCAGGCAAGCCAACAACCATGTTATTCTGTGACAGCATCTTTAGATCATCATAATTCAAATGCCCAAAACGACTGTGCCATAGGTGAGCCTCTTCATTGGATACTTCTTCAGTCTGAAGGCACATCGAATTTGTTGATGCTCGAGATGCAAGCAGATAGAACATTCTGTTTCCACTCATATTAGTCTGCATAATCACTCCTCTACTCGGATGAAACACTCTGCAAGTTCCGTTTTGAATCAAGATAGCTAAGCCTTTTTCTTGAAGCTGCCCCACACTTAACAGATTGTTTTTAAGCTCGGGAATGTAATAGACATCAGATATCACCTGAGTAAGACCATTGATTTGTACCCTTACACTTCCTTTTGCTGCTGCTGTCATTCTTGTGTCATTACCAAGCTTCACCGTGTGATTTCCATCTTCTTCTAAGTGCGAGAACCACCCTTTGTCTCCGGTCATGTGGTTGCTGCAACCGGAATCCAGAAACCACACATCTTCTCTCCTCGTTTTATTGAGCTCCACATACACCATTAGCAACACTTCATCATCATCCTCTAACTTGGCATAGTTGGCTTTCTTCTCCCACTCCGGGCACTCATATTGAAAGTGTCCCAAATTATGGCATTTGAAACATTCAACGAGTGCTCTGCTTTGGCCAGACCGTCCTCTTCCTCTGCCGCGGCCTCCTCGAAACGCACCTCGTCCCCTTCCTTTGCCAAATTTCTCATCTTGGGAAATTTTCAGCACTTGTTCTTCTTCTTGAGTTCCCTGCATCCTTTGTTCATGAACCAGCAAGCTCCCATGAAGCTCATCAATACTCATCGTGCTTAGATCATTTGACTCTTCTATCGAGCATACAACATAATTGAATTTCGGAGTCAATGATCTGAGCACCTTCCCAACGATTGTGCTTTGTTCCATAAGCTCACCATTCGTCTTCATCTTATTCACCACAACCAGGGTTCTTCCCAAAAAGGCATCTACCTTTTCTCCTTCTTTCATACCAAGCAGTTCAAACTCCCTTCTTAGTGCTTGAAGTTGTGCCCTTTTCACCTTAGTGGACCCTTGGTACTTCTTCTTCATCGATTCCCAAATCGCCTTTGAAGTACTCTTGTCAAGAATTGTCTCCAAAATTTCTCTATCAATTGCTTGAAAGAGAAAGTTCTTGGCCTTCAAATCTTTGAGTTTGGCCTCATCCACCGACTTCCTCTGAGCTTCACTTGCCGGTGTTGTTCCCACTGCAGCTGCTGGAATCCCATCTTCCACTAGATTCCACACCTCTCTGCTTCGAAGGAAATTCTCCATCGTCATAGACCAAAAATCGTAGTGACCGTCAAACTTCGGAATCGCCGGTTGTACGAACTTCTCTGAGTTCTTCTCTGAGTTTGACATCTTGATTTTTTTTTCTCACTCTCTCACACAGGATTTGCTCCCTTGAATAGCTCTGATACCAAATGTAAACTGGAATTACTTTGATAACAAAAGATAGCTGAAAGGGATCCTTCATTAACGAAATAGAGAGTGGCTATATATAGCCTTACAACTAGAACAGAGTCAAACGAAAAACTAGGAACAGACTAACTACAACTACTCCACGATGCCTAAAGACTAGGACATTATTCAGCTAAAAAGAAACATAACAAATACTAATTCAAAACAAAGCGATGACTTATTCAGATACCTAACATATTGCTGGTGTTCATGGTGGAACAAAATTCATATTCTGCAGTTGGATAAGCATTAGATTAAACCTAGAAAATCAAAGTGAAACTCCTGTATATTAATGGAGGGTGTATGTATGATTGAAGATTTATTGAGTTTGTTTATAGATGATTAAAAAAAGCCAAGCAATCACATACCACACATAGGGTACAGAATCAGTTCCTTTGGCCTTAGCAAATCCTCCATTGAATAGGGATTTCCCATTTTGGATTATGATTGTTGACATTTCAACAATCAGAGTATTTGATATAGATAAACTTTTTAAATATATGGCTTAGAGTTTTTTTTTTTTTGGTAACCATGGGTGTGAGGGTGAGCGTCCACCATGACTAATCCAATGGGGCTTGAAGATACCTGTCATGAAAATCCACATTGGCCCTAAGGAGACTCGAACAGTCGAACTGGCGACCTATGGGGTGGGGTTGACGCCTTTGAGATGCCTAGAATGGGTTTTAGATGGGTGGCTATCCAATATCAACATGTACAGGATTGATGCCAATAGGGAAGGTTGTATCAAATTGACTCAGCTTGGTTAAGGGACTGTTTGGTTGGTTTTTCACTAAGTCATGTATGGATAAAGTTGTCTTTGTGGATTAATTTGTCTGTATAGATAGGGAAGGTTTTTGTTTGGGAGGATTTTTTACATAGATGGAATGAGCATGTATGTTAATTGGGAATGGCAGGTTTTGAAAAAACTTGGTTTTCTGCAAAATGCTTCCCCTACACGTTATATATCATTAAGCCACTACCAAATAGTCATGTATAGCTGACCGAATAAGCAGCGAGTCTCATTAAGCTCGTTAAGTTGCTAACAAACAGGCCCTAAATGCATTATAAGTTAAGCATGTTGGTGTCTCATAGTGGTAGGATCCGGATAATGTTTATAAAACCAATACAGAATTCGTTGTGTATTAATACAGATAAATTGTTCCATAAGCCGTCTGTCCCTCTCTACCCCTGGGGTTAGAGGTATGGTCTGTGTACACCATATTCTTCCCTGACCCTACTTTCTGGTGGGATATTCGGGTACACTGGCAATGGGTGTTTACATCCAAAACAGTTGGACATGTTGAAAAATTAATTGAAAAATATTAGGGGCATAATTGGGAAAAAGTGGAAAATAGCCCCTGGAGCTCTTATAAATTTATAATGGTGAATGCCCTGCCCTCTGAGCCATTCTAATCATACATGCAACTACAAGATCATCTTTTTGGCAACCGACAGCAAACCAACACAAATAATGGCTTAATGCTGTATATTAGAAGTAAGATAACATTAACCATGATTTAGACAAAAGGGAACAATTAATGGAACTCTTATTCACATGTGCATGGTGGCATAGGTTTTGGAAGAGTTAGATGTACTCAGAAAGAAATCTGAAGCACAGCCGGAGGAAGTTATTGGTATCGAGAAGCTGATTGCAGAGGCTTATTCAGTCATCGATAAAGCAGTGCAGGTTGGAACGTTGCACAGAAACACCGGTGCTAGGCGGAAATCCCGTCTTGCTAGAAGAAAGAAAGCCGTCGAGATTCACCATGGCTGGTACACACCTACGCCTACAGCTTCACCTACACCCGTAGCCGCTGTTTGATGCCATCATAATGTACCATTGTAGATTATTACGTATTTGCACGAAATTTTGAGCAGAATTCGTACTCATTGTTCAAGCTGTCGTTCTAATTCTCGTTTTTCTATATCAAGAAATTATGATTGGTTTGATGGTAAATTTGTTGATTACAACCTGCTTTCTTCCCTGTCCTCATGCTCTATTAACAGAAATCAGAAATTCTGTTTATATAATAGTAAAACCGAACCAAACTAACACAGTGAATCCAACACCGGATGGAGTTTGTGGATGGGTATGATGTACGCATAACTTACCACTATCCACAAGGATTGAGTTCCGGTGAGAAGTGAAGTTATGGGAAGAAGCGATTTGGACCATTGGATTGGATGCATATTAGGATGTGATGCATCAAATCAATTCCCTTATGAAGCGCGACTCATGGATGAGTTTGAGATGAGAAGTGATCAAGGGTCCAAATCCCTTCTTACGCTTCTCATTTTAACTTTACTTCTCACACGATCCTTTGCGATGAACAGAAAGACATTAGATATCATTTTTCGAATCGACCCGGTGGTGATCATTTTGTCAACTATGTCTCTGTTAAGTACAGTGACTGCACTAAATACTAGTAATTCATGTTCATAAGAAGTACACAAGTACTCTTATGATACATGTATAACTCAACATCTTTGTAGTGTTGTCCCTCTCAATACCAACATCATGGTACCTGACCACAAAACATTTTCTTGATGCATGAAATATAGTTTTTGAGAATATTAAACTTTTATAACATGCATAAATACTTAAAATATGCAAGTTCTGAACCAGCAGCAAGCCTTTTCTAGCCCTTTCTAATGTCCTAGGCGAAGGCAGTGCATGTGAAGTTCAGTTCGACTCTTTTTTTCTTGAATTTGAATCATTTCTTCTTTATCGCCATTCTTCTGTTTAAGAACTGCGCCCCCCTTGCCTCCGGTGGCTATTTAGGCTGGAAAGAGGTGTTTTATGAAACTGAAACCTTCTTTCTTTGATTCTTTGATCGGAATACGGATGAGATCAGAAAGACCATCATTGGGGCATCAATCAACTCGGCGGATCCCCTGAGAGAGTGAAGCATTTGTTTCGTTTACATTCTAACTATTTTCCCATAGTGAAGATTAGAGATGGCCAAACTGACCCGACCCGACCCGGCGGGCTGGCCCGACCCGAAACCGGCCAAGAACCGGTTCTGACCCGGCCCGGTCAAGAACCGGTTTTGAGCCCGAGAGCCGGGACCGGTTCGGCTATATATAGATTTCCTCGGCCCGACCCGGCCCGACCCGGGACCGGTTCGTGGCCCGGCCCGGCCCGACCCGATTTTTTTCAAAAAAATAGATCCGTTGGCTAGCCGTTTTATAGCCGTTTTATATCCCTTGTGACCGTTTTTTTCATCAAAAAACACCCTCCAAACCCCATATAAATACTAGGGGTGTTATGGAGGTCATCACCACCTTACATTGCTTACAAAACGCAAAAAAACGCATACAATTCTCATTTCTCGGCTCTTATATTCGTTTCTCGCAAAAAACGCATACAATTCTCTAGTCTCTAGTCTATACTCTCTACTCTCTAGTCTCTACTCTCTAGTATCAAAAAAATGGCCGAACAAAATTACGTCGTTGTTGTCGATCATTCACGAAAAGCAGCGGTTTGGGATAATTTCAACTTGGTCAAATTTCCCGACGGTACAAAAAAAGCTCAATGCAAACGGTGTGGAGATTTCCTAAAACCCGAATCAAATAGCACGTTAAAGCGCCACTTCGAGGATAGATGCAAGAGGTTGAAATCGGGTGACGATCCAACTCAACCCATACTTGACAATTCCGGTCAAGTATGGTCGTATGATAATGATCTCGCCCGAGAAATGCAAATGAAATGTGCCATTCAAATGGCGTTGTCGTTCGGACATTTCGACAATCCTCACATGACAAACATGATCAAAAATGGGTTCCAACCACGCTACACTCCGGTAAGTCGTCAAACTCTTAAGCGTGATGCTTTAAAATATTGGAATAAGGTTCAAAAAAATATGCGAGAAATGTTTTTAAACTTACCCAACAAAGTTTCTTTAACTTGTGATGTATGGAGCGCACCATTCGGATTGCCAGATTCTTATATATGCATAACGGCACATTGGATTGTGCCGACATCGTGGCAATTATGCAAACGTGTAATCACGTTTGAGCTCTTTGGTTCGCCACATTCGGGTGAGCGTCAGTTTTCTATAATTATGAGATGTCTTCAATATTATAATTTAAAAAATAAAGTTATTAGTATTTCGTTTGATAATGCTAGTAATAATACGGCATGCGTAGACCGATTACGTTTGGCTTTATCCCCTATTTTAGAGGGAAAATTATTTCATACACGTTGTTGCGCACACATAATAAACTTAGCCGTTCAAGACGGCTTAAGTAAACTTAATGAGCCTTTAACTAAGTTTAGGCTTATGTTACGTCGAATTTTCACAAGAAATAAAAAAACGCAAAACTTATATAAAGATTATTGCAAACAAGTCGGTTTTAAAGCTTTGGGACCGGCGCACGATATGCCGGTTCGATGGAATTCGACTTGGAAAATGATGGATAATTTATTAAGACAACAACAATATATTCAAGCATTTTATAACATTTATTACCCGGATAACACGATAACTCAGGATGATTGGACAAGGATTCATGGCTTTCACGATATTTTGGGCGATTTCAAAACTGCAACAACTTTGTTATCCGGTGTTTATTATCCAACGAGCCCTTTACTTTTAAATCAACTTTATATTTTGGCAAGTAAAATTGCTCAATACGAACAGGATTTGCATTTTCACGACGTCGTGAAACCAATGAAAGAAAAATTGGTAAAATATTTTAAAAAGATCCCCTTCACTTTTCTTTGTGCCGCGGCATTAAACCCGTTTTTAAATGTTACGGGTGTCGAAGTTTTAATACACGCAATATGTGTATCGTTTGGTTTGGATTCTCTTACAAATTCTAGCTTTTCAAGGAAACGCATACAACAATTTAATACTGATTTTCATCAATTATATGAGATTTATAGAGTTAATTATGGGGGAGGAAGCCAACAAACCCCTACACCTCAAATGTTTTCACCGGGTTCTAGTAGCAGTCGTGGCCGAAACCGAGAAGACTTAATGCAAACTTTAATGCAATCGGTTGTCATGGAATCTTCTAAAAAAACTAGATATGATGGGGATAATTTGGGTGAATTCAATCAATACATACGTACTAATTTTATAACGGCATCCTTCACAAACGTCGTAGATGTTGAATCCCTAGATTTATTAGAATGGTGGAAAAGTAAACAATCAAGTTTCCCAATTATGGCCACTATTGCACTTGATATACTAACAATCCAAGCTAGTACTGTAGCTTCGGAGTCGGCCTTTTCTCTTAGTGGCAGGATCATATCGGAGCGTCGAACAAAATTAACCCCAAAATCGGTGGAGTGCTGCGTATGTCTGAAGGATTACTTGGATGGAGAAGACCGCATTCAAAATCGAACGAACCTGGAGGATGATCTAGAAGGCGTGGAAGAAAACTTATTCGAAAACGAGACGGATGAACTACTAAGTACGCCGTCCGTATCCGATACTTCTGAAGTTAGTAGTGTCGTAGATGACGAATAAGTAGACATCGACCCCCTTGACGATCAAACGGCTATTACACGACTGATGCAGTACAATACTCTTGAAGTCTACAATACAGATCAGAATCCATACTACGCTCCATACAATCCATTCAACTATAATCCATTCAATTACTATCCGGGTGATGGGGGTGGAAGTTCGGGAGCGGGACCTTCGAATGTTTAGAATTTATGTATTGTAACTTGTAACTTTATATATAAATTATAAAACGTAAAAGTGTATTTTAGTGATATATATTATAAATAAAACGTATTTTTAAAGTGTATTTTACTTATCCAATGATTCCAATCCAATTTTTTTTTGTTAAAGTTTAGTAATTAATTATTATACAAAGAAAGTAGTTAAAAAACATAAAAATCGCGAACCCGATCATAAAACCGGTTCTCGGCCCGACCCGGCCCGGTTTTCCTAAAACCGGGTTCACTTACGCTTAAACGGGTCAGGGGATCTCGGTTTAAACCCGACCCGACCCGGTTCTGGGCTGACCCGGTTCTCGCTGTTACTGTGTGGAACTGGGTTGTCCCCCGACCCGACCCGACCCGGCCCGAACCCGTTTTTTGGCCACCTCTAGTGAAGATACAGGCTTGAAGCACTCACCTTACCAACGAGCCGACACTGATAGCTGTTGGTCACGACTAGCATCTCCAGGAGATTCTTTAAAACGGAGATTTTAAGGACTTTTTTTGTTTTTTTGTGGAAAGGGTGTCCTAGGCTATGCCTAGACTAATTCCTTGGCAAATTATGACTGTAAGACATCAGCCCTGATTAAACCTCAGTGACCACGATTGTTGTGTACGCCTGGATTAGAACCCTGGGCAAATGGGATATTCCACCACATCTCTCAGGGTCTTAACGAGTACGCCACAACCTTTGTGGTTGATTTTAAGGATTTTTGCTTTAACAGATACCTCAAAACTTTCTATAAGAAAGTAGGAGAGAGAGTGAAATTCTATAAATTCGGAAAACTCTCAAAAAATAATTACTTAGGAAAAATATTATTTTTATTCATATTATCAATGAGAATCCTTAGGATTAAATGTATAGGAAAGAAAAAAATATTTTATGAAACTTATTGGAATATTTTAATAATATAATTTATACTGTAATTTTTAAAATCGAGAAGCGGTTAAAGATGGACATATATTTGTTTTTTTTTAAGATTTTGACTTTTAATTTTCTTTTATCATTCTAAAAAATCTATTATAGAAGTTTAATTCCGTTTAATAGACCAATAGTTTGTCCATTGTGTTGCTTTACGAGAATTAGATGGTGTGACAATTTGATTTCCAAAATTACCCCTCAAACTACTAGTAAGGGAATGCTAATTTTTTCTAATTAACATGTTTTAATGAAATAGGATATAAAGGTCTTAACTCAGGTTGTTTACTAAGCATTTACCTTGGTGATCGAATGCTTATCAGAACATAACAAGTACTGAAAATCTTATCCGGTAAAAGAGATCATAAAGATCGAGGGTTTAACCCGGTAAGTGAGGATGATGACTCTTACCCGGTATTTGGTAAACGTTTATCGGGTTATAAACACTTACTCTCTATCTATTTTGACTTCGGAAATGTTATGCATAATGTAAATGGGAATGGTGACTTTTGCCTTAAACGACCCCCAAGCCTACTTGATCTTTGATCCTATATTGAGGCTCAAACTAAACTTCCAGCATTTAGGTTGGTGGTTGTACTCCTAAGTCCTAAACATGGATTTGGATTAATGAAAAAAATGATGAATGAGAAAAAGTGTTTGATGAAACGATGAAGAAAACATGTGGGTTGTATTTGGGGCAATTTTGTTTATTCATTTATTGTTAAAATTCATTTTATTTAAAGAAATAATAAAAAGACAAAATGATAGTTTTGAAACTATGTTACCCAAAATAGGAATTTAGATTACATTTTTATGCAATTTGCCCATTATTGTATTATTCATTTGTTTTCAGATTTCAGCTTACAAAAACAAACAGTCTTTCTGATTCAGATTTCAGACTTCAGCGCCACCACTTAAAAATCAGGACTGAAATCAGTGTTCAGACTTCAGCACCACTTAAAAAACAAACGCCACCTAAGTGATATCATGTAAACATTTGATCCCCTACTTCATATGTTTGTTAGCCAAATAAGAGCATCTCTAACAGATTCTTTATAATTTTTCTAAAATAGAGACTTAAAAGTCAAAATCCCTATAATGAACAGATTCTCTATTTTAGAGATTGAAACATCCATTATTTTTATTAAAATATTGTTAAATTAATCATGCCAATGCATTTTTTTAATTGAATTTATATAAAATAATAATAACTCAACCATATTGGTGGAAATGAATAAAAAAATAATTTATCTCTCTGTCTAGCAAACTTTAGAGAATTTTCTAAACTTGAAACTTTCTGTATTTTAGATAACAATATAAATAATCTGTTGGAGCAATATATAAAACAAAAATAATTATCTCTGTTTTAGATAGACCGTTGAATATGGTCTAATGTTGTTTACTTTATAAAAGAATTAATTAATAGGGAAATTAATTAAAATACCCCAACATTGAAAGTGACTTACCAAAGTACCCCAAAAAATTTACTTCTTACCGAAATGCCCTCTTTTTCCGCGATAGGATCCCGCGATAGCGTGCAGGGACTGAAAGTGTAAAATTTTGCAAGATTATTTACACTTTCAGTCCCCATCGCGGGCCTCGATCGTGGGGGCCAGGGACTGAAAGTGTAAATATTTCTTGCAAAATTTTTCACAATTGGTCCCTGCCCGCGATCGCGGGATCCTATCGCGGAAAAAGAGGGCATTTCGGTAAGAATTTTTTTTTGGTACTTTAGTAAGTCACTTTCAATCTTGGAATATTTTAATTAATTTCCCAGTAAAAAATAGTATTAAACAAAATAAAGACGGTTGTCTGCAAACAAGAGGCAGCGGGTCCCATGGTGATGTGTTCATAATTCCCACGCAATCAGAACGGATATGTCGTCGACACACATATTTCTAATATTTTGTTTCTTGTTTTTAATTTTACTCCTCAAAGACTCTACTTCTTGCTTTTTCTAACCCATATAACTTCTACTAATTTTCTTTTGAAGGATGTTTCGAAAATAAATCTCAGTTTTAGTCCATCTAAACCCACTTTCTCAATTCCATTTTAACATTTTTCAAAACAATAAATATTTGGTTAACGAACGTATAAAGTTATAGCTTTACATATTTATTTTGAATTGAAATACTTGTATAATTGAACCACCGGTTTACATGCAATAAAATGACAAAAACAACATTTTAAAAGCATTTGTAGGCCTTGTTATCTTAATTCTTCTTAAGAGGTTCCATAGACAAACTATTACCAACCTTTTTGGTTGATAAAATGGTTTGCAAGATATGGGTATTTGAACGTGGAGGAAAACAGGATTTCTCTATGAGATGAGTTTGATAATTAAATTGAAAAAGATAAGTAGACAGTTGTTACAAGAAGACTGGTTTATCAAACTTAAATAAAAACATTAGGCTAAATACACACCTATGACTTGTTAAATATTCACCTATGTATTAATTTTCTCCAAACTAGGATAAAGGCATACCTATACATTGTTAAATACACCATTATCTACTAATTGTCTTCTCACATACATCAACATCAACACTTAAAAGCCCATTACAACAATTGCTTACCTGATAAGCACTTGACGATAAGGGTCAATACTATTTACTTATTCACCAGGTAAAATTATAGTTCATTAAACAACATTGTATGCAACAATTTACCCGGTAAACACTTACTAGATAAAAGTCGTCACCGCTCGTTTTGTCAAGTAAAACTATCGGTCCTTGTCATCGCTCTTACCAGGTAAGATTCTCAGTCGTTGGTATATTCATCTGGTAAGGTGACCAAACGACTGTTACTTTTTACATTTTTAATGCATGATTCAACATTATCTTCACACAAATGGGGTGCATATAGCAATACCCATAAATAGATATGCATATAACAACACCTTGATAAAATTATCATCTGGTTTTGATTCATGAATTAGATTAAAAAGAAATATCAAAATCATTGTGAAGAAAATGTAAATTTTGGATGATTAGAGTCCTTAAAATGAAAATTAGTTTTTTTTTTTAATTGTAAATTTATATTCACAGGTAAAGTTTGGGTGGGTTGTAAAAGCTGTTCCCTAGGCCGCGGAGTAGGAGCCAAATATGTCACACACACGCGCAGCCCCCGACTACATAAACCAATCCCGTTTTTTCTCCTTACCCATGGCTCCTCGCGATAAACTTGACGCCAACACCGCCGCCGCTAATGGCGGCAAAGAGACTCGCTACCGTGGTGTTCGTAAGCGGCCGTGGGGTCGTTATGCGGCGGAGATTAGAGATCCCGGCAAGAAAAGCCGTGTTTGGCTTGGTACTTTCGATACAGCCGAAGAGGCGGCTCGCGCTTACGATTCTGCAGCTCGACAGTTTCGTGGCGCTAAAGCCAAAACTAACTTCCCTTTCCCTACGGATTTGTTGCTTCCGACCGGCGGAACGAAACTCGTGACGCGGACACCTAGCGAGAGCAGCAGCATCGTTGAGTCGTCGGCTAACTCGGTGGCGCCGATCGGCGCGCCGGCTCCGCTTCCGCCTGAAGCACTTGATCTTAGCCTCTCGCACTATTCCGTTGGATTTCCGATGGCGCGTTCGTTGTTCCTGTTTCATTCACAGATGAATGTCAATATCAACAACAAGAATAACAAAAATAACATCCACAACCGTCTCAACATCTTCAGATCGGACAGATCTATCGTCGGCGATCCTCATCTGACAATCGGTGCCGGCGGACTTGCTCAGAGCGACTCCGATTCTTCACTGGTTAACAATTTCAGTTATTCTTCGAATCGTCCAAAACAAGAGAAATCCGTAACTCTTGATCTCGATCTCAATTTTCCTCCGGCTGAAGTTGCCTAATCAGAGGTTTCGTTTTCTGCATTTCTTGTTCCATTTTTCTAGATCAGATTTAACCATTGAAAAAAAAAACTCAAAATCTGTTAGGATTAAAGCAGCCTGATAATGTTTTGATGCGCTGATAATATGTTAAAATTCTTGTTCCATGTGTATATAGATCAAAAGAAAACCACAATCTCTGTAGATTTCCTTTGATTTTGAAATCAGAGGATCATAAACTGGTATCTGATTTGAAGTTATCTCAGCAAATCAATACCATCCTTTTATGATAATGCTATAAATCTGGAAATACATGAGGAACGAAGGAGATAACTCGCTCCCATGTATCATTCACTTGTTCTCACTTTCAAACAGCCAATTATTCCATAATTCGATTACAGTTACTGTATAATCTATTAATTTATGTGCCTAATGTTCGTCTATTTCTCATCTAACGGCTCAAATTTGACAATTCTCACCGGAACCCAAACCATATCATATATAGATGAAATTAACATTGAACCTCAATTATTCTATTTCTTTTATGCGTGTAATCATACATGATATCGAGGCTTCTCACACAATGTTTTAACTAACACACACTCTCAAAGGGTAACGCTATAGTCAAATCATGTGGAGATGATCAAAGTTCATTTATTACAACCAGCGCTTTAAATAAGGATCCGATCCGATGGAAATAATTGATTAACACAATCAAATATTCATTACTCTAAATCAACGGTTGAGGTTAAGATTAAGATTGATTTGCTTACGAACGATTGAAAATATATATAGGCTTGGTTGGATGTAGTTTTAGATTTAAAACTTCATGACCATAACAGTCAACGCAGATCTGAAAAAACTTGTATTAATTAATTCAACGGTGTAAGATTGGGTTATACGCTACTTCTACTTAAACTGAACACTGGCACACGTGTATTCTTTTTCTTTTTTAAAACCGAAGCCGCTTTTGTTGATTCTAAAAGAGCACAAGTTTATATAGATTTTGTATAACAATAATCTAATATAAACTTGTGCTCTTTTAGAATCAACAACAAAAGTGTTGGTGCAAGTGTACCACATCTCTATATATTTTATATATTTATTTTGATGATTACAAACACACCGTATTATTGTTTTTCTAACAATTTTATCCAAGTGTGCAGTTAATTGGACAACATGAAGATTTTATCTGAAGAGTCCAAGACTGGTGTTTACGTCATCATATATCTCATAATAATAAACACCCTAAAATAATATACCACTTGGATATTTTAAAAAACCTAACCCAACACTATTTTTAAATCTTTGATTTAAATTAATTTAAGAAGGTTGATTTTTTTTGGAATAAAACAAAAAGAATTCAGTTGCCTTTTTAAGCTATGGTCGCTCCTGACGCAGACACCTTTTTCAGGCGGTATACCGCGTGATGCTCGGCGGTATACCGCGGCTCTGTTACGTATGGCAGGTTCTTGCAGGTTGACCTTCCTGCTGTCAGCCACTTTGTCAGGCGGTATACCGCGTGGTGTATGGCGGTATACCGCGGCTCTGCTGGTACGTTTTGCAGGTTTGCTTTTGCAGGTTGACTTACCTTTGGTCAGCTACTTTTTCTGGGCGGTATACCGCGCCCATATAGGCGGTATACCGCGGTGAGCTTTTGACCGTTGCCACGTCCAGCTTAAATACATGCAGCTTCTCAGCATTTATAAAAAGACAAGTAGACATTGAATACCCAGCTCAAAAAGAATACTCAGCTCCTCATCTCATTTAATAACTTATTCAAGTTATAATTTTTGAGTGATCAACCTCTCACAAATCCAAGTGTTATACTTATACAAGAGTGATTAATATTGTGAGATATATTCTCTTGTAAGTATTTGAATAGTGTGAGTGATTCACGTTCTCGAGCAAAAGCAAGAGATTTTATTATCATTGTATCAAGGTTTGTGTTCTACCATAAAGAACACTTATAGTGAATCAGTGTGTCGAGAAGTGTCTCGGCAAGTGGACTAGCCAGCCAGTTGGTGGTGAACCACTTTAAATCTCGGTGTCGGTATCAACATTCTCTACCCTTATCTCTTTATATTCCCGTTGTGCACTTAATTTTATTTATATATTTGTTGTGCATGCAATATTTATTGTTGATTTTGATAAAAGAATTTTTATTTGTGAAATATTTTTAAATACAACCTTTACCCCCCCCTAAGGTTGTCCTAACAAAAAGTTTACATGTTTTCTTGTTTTTTTTCTTCTAAAAATTCACCAGATTGTATTTTTACGAGATGGGTCCTTAATGTAATCACAATGACCTAGATGGTTGATCTATTTCAATATAAAATGCAACTACAAGCCCTAAATCATTAAAAAAAATGCAACGACGCGGATACAAGGCTTAGGCCTTTAGGATTTTTTTAGAGGGTTACTGGTTCGAGTCCGCTAGCCTACTGAAGATTTTCGTGTCTGAACTACAAGGTTAAGGCCTTGGGGGGTGTGGCTCAGAAACACGAATCCAAACGTTGGCAACTTGTGGCCACTGAGGAATTATCTCAGGGTTGCATGCTTAGCAGTCAATCAGTGTCAAGGATTAGTCTAGACAAAGCCTAGGATACCCTTTCAAAATAAAAAAGATTTTCGTGTCTGTTTTGTAGGGGCCCTAGGTTTAGTTGAGTTATGCACAAATTTTCCCCGGTTAACAAAAAGAACGCACTTAGATATAACTTTGTAAAAAAAACATGATCATAAGAATACTCGTCGTTGGGTTTTAGAAAAATGGATAAGGACTATTTTATCACAAAAAAATAAACATGCGATCTACTCTTAATTATATTTAAATTATAAAACTAGTCAAGTTATAAATTTAAACGTTATATACTTAATTGATTAAAAATGAAAAAATAGTAGTAAATAGCAAGGTTCTAAATAGCGTGAGGCGAGGCGTGGCGGCGAATCCAAGTCTTAAGCCTTAGGAGCCACGGCGAGACCACGACGTTTATCAAGGCGTGACTTATGGCGGCAAATCTCTAAATCATATATAATATTAGATATAAAAACAAATGTTTTGTACTATTACTCGATGATTCAATGATAATAAACAAGTTAAATTAGATTATATATTAAAAACTAGGACATAAGACGTTAAAAACGTAAAGAAAATCAAATATCGTGTCACAAAAGACCGCACATTAGGTTATGGCGTGTCACAAGCATAACGTGGCGTGAGGCACAAACCTTAAGTCACGACGCGCCATGACGGCTGTTACAACAAGCCTTTTAGAACAATGGTAAATAGGTGATGTGTTAAGAAAGGTGCTGATTTGTTGGTGGGTCAAATTATTAGTAGCATGCGTGCTCAGTGTCTAAGGCTATGTTTGGCAAACTAGCTGATAAGCTAGCTGTTAACTGATAAGCTAGCTGGTAGCTGATAAGCTAGCTGATGAAAAAGTGACGTTTGGCAAAAGTAGTTTATAAGAATGTAAAATGACCAAAAAGGACATCTTCAAATAATTATCAATTACAAATTTAATTATGTAATTAAAACAAATTTATAGCAATATAATATGTTAATTAATACAACTAATGTAACAAATAAAAATTAAATAATATAATATGTTAATTAAAAGAAATTTAAAACTTATTATTATATATATATACTATAAATTTTGAATTTGTTAAAACAAGTTTAGAAAAAAAAATATTAACTTATGATTTTAAATAACCGTTACATACAATATAAAAAAATAATCAAATAATAATTAAAATATAATATTAATTGATAATTAAAATATATTCATTAATATTAAAAAATAAATAAATATAATTTATATGATTAACAATAATTCTAAATAATTAAAATTTAATATAAATGTATAATTAAAATTTAATTTAATAATTTTCAGTTAATATTAATTAATCATTATTATTAAATTTAAAAAATTAATATTTATTAATAATAATAGTTAGTAAATAATAGTAAGGGGTAATATTAGAATATTCACAAAAAGCTACTAAAACGCTACTCCAAGTAACGTTTCAAAAAGATAGCTTATGGTCATCCAAACATGTACCTAAAAAAAAAGCTAGTTTTTTTTTTGCCAAACAATGCCTAAAACAAAAAAGAGAATTAAGAAAACTACAAGTTAAAAAATTTAAATATTCTTATTTAAAGATAAATAAAATATTATTTATTTTCTTAAGCAATTATTTAAAGTGTTTTATAAATGTAGAAAATTTTATTATCTCTTTTCTATTTTCTCTATTCCAAATATGTATTTAAAGAAATTATAAAACCCTAAATCCTCAAGATTTTTATTTGAATAATGAAGATGCTACGATAAGAACAACCCTCTAAGTTTATTTTTTGTAGGAATTTATATAGCATAAATTAAAACAAAGCCAACATTATTTCTTAATTAATAAAAGTTGATTTTTAATTAACACAAAGAATATTTTGATTTTACTAATCAGAATTTTTAATCTTTTAGGAGCAACTTCAACCATACTGTAAAAATGGTGATTTGCTTTATGGTGGATTCTAACCACACTTTGAATATGCAAAAGTTTTGTCGGCCCGCCTTTCTTGTTCCCAAAAGATATCAAATTTGGTGTTGAAGCGTTCATCCTACAAAAGCTAAAGGGCCACCATAATTGAGTTATTTTTATGTTTTTTAAATAATATCATTATTTTTATGATTTATAAATTATAGATATTTTTTTTAGAAATGTTTAATAATAATGAAAAATGGTTTTTTTAGATGGACCCACCAATTTAGTGTTTTTTTGTTTTAAGTATGATCGAAATTGAATTGTTTTTTAGTGTTAAAGAACCCACCAGTTTTAGGCTATGTATGGCGAACTAGCTGATGAAAAACCACGTTTAGCAAAAGTAACTTATAAGCATGTAAAATGATCAAAAAGATATTTTCAAATAATTATCAGTTACAAATTTAATTATGTAATTAAAACAAATTTATAACAAAATAATATGTTAATTAATACAACCAATGTAATAAAGAAAAATTAAATAATATAATATGTTAATTAAAAGAAATTTAAAATTTATTATTACATATATACTATAAATTTTGAGCTTGTTCATCTTCCACCATCTGGTTTAACAGGAAACCCAGGCTAACCAAAATTAGAAGAAACAAGTCATGAAGATGACGATTGATTCAATAAAACAAAAAAGCAATGCTTGAATCTAACCATCCAGAACATGCTAACCTTCGATTTCTTTCTTCACCTATCCTTCATATTTGCCACGTCTCATCTTATTCTTTTGCTCAGAATGAAATCCCCTTATACAAAAATCAATTGAGAAGAACCATCGAGGACAAAAACTGGAAGAATAAATCGAGAGCACAAGAGGGTTTGCTGAGCGAATAAGCAAGCTCCCATCTAAATAAATATATAAGTCATAGACAAACAGATGGATATAGCTTACTGATTAATCTATAAGGCCTATTAAGTCCAAACAGGGCAGGGCCTAAGTTTATTTATTGCATTTTGTGTTTTAGAAAGGAAATACAATCACAATTCCTAAAATTATAAGAATATATTTATATTATTTTAACATACATTATTCTAGTGTATGTATATTTATTTCATGATGAAATCTATTAAAAAAAACATGTCTCCCAAGTTATTAACCTCATTAATAAACCATGTTATCCCCTCCTATCTCCACCGCCACAGGTCGTTCCATACCACCGCCACCGTCACCGTCACCGTCATCCACCACGAGACACCAACCTTCTCAATCACCGGAAACCCTCGCATCACTAATCGCCACCTCCAAAAACAACCAACAACTCCTCCAAATCCACGCAGCTGCAATCCGCCATGGCCATGATAACCACCCAATTGTACAGTTCAAACTCCAGCGATCTTACTCTTCATTTGGACGCCTTGATTCATCTCTTACCCTTTTCAATCGAACCCATAATCCCGATGTCTTCTTTTACGCTTCCATCATTCACGCTCACGCCGTCGATAATCTCCATACGCGAGGACTGCAACTCTACATCCGAATGATATCGCAAGATGTAGACCCCAATGAATTCACATTATCTGCTCTCTTAAAGGGTTGTCCTTTAGAACATGGAAAAATCCTTCATCCTCACGCAATCAAACTGGGATTTGATTGTAATATGCATGTGAGAACAGCTCTCGTTGATGTTTACTCGAGAGGTGGGGATTTGGTTTCTGCCCGCCAACTATTCGACACAATGCCTGAACGAAGCTTGGTTTCGTTGACTTCCATGATCGCAGGGTACGTGAAGCACGGCGATCTCGTTAATGCACGCGTGTTGTTTGATGAAATGCCTGAAAGGGATGCCGTGTGTTGGAATGTGATGATCGGCGGGTACGCGAAATACGGGAAGCCGACGGAGGCTGTAACCCTCTTTCGGAAAATGCTCACAAAGATGAACCCTAATGAAGTCACCATTGTTGCAGTTCTATCTGCTTGTGGACAGCTTGGGGCGTTGGAATCAGGGAAATGGATTCATTCATATGTGAATAACAATCGTATTCACATGAATGTTCATGTGGGTACGGCTTTAATCGATATGTATTGCAAGTGTGGGAGTTTGGAAGACGCTCGAATGGTCTTCGATAAACTCAAAAACAAGGACGTAATCGCTTACAACTCGATGATTGCGGCTTACGCGATGCATGGATCTTGCCAAGAAGCTTTGATTCTGTTTAGCGATATGCGTAGGAGACATACCCGACCCACGGGTATCTCCTTCATCGGAATCTTGAACGCTTGTGCTCATTCGGGTTTGGTTTCAGTCGGAAAGGGTTTGTTTCTTTCAATGAAAACCAAACACGGGCTCGAACCATCAATCGAGCACTACGGATGCATGGTCAACCTTCTTGGTCGAGCCGGGTATCTCAAAACGGCACACGGGTTTGTCAAGAACATGAACGTTGAACCCGATCCTGTTATATGGGGAACTTTACTCGATTCTTGCACCCTCCACGGAAACGTTAAGTTAGCCGAAGAAATCGTTAAGTTCTTGGTGGATAATAATCTTGCGAATTCGGGCTCGTATATCCTTCTTTCGAACTTATACGCGGCTAATTCGAACTGGGTCGGGGTGGCTCGGATGCGGGCCATGATGAAGTCCCACGGGGTTCAGAAAGAACCCGGGTGTAGCTTGATTGAAGTGCGTAACACGGTGCACGAGTTTGTTGCGGGTGACGTGAAACACCCGCATAGCAAAGAGATTTATGCGATGCTTGAGGAGATGAACGGGTGGTTAATGGGCCACGGTTACAGCCCGCGGGCCGATATGGTGTTTCACGATGTTGGAATAGAGGAAAGAGAGCGGTCGTTAGCGGTTCATAGCGAGAGGCTTGCGATCGCGTTTGGGCTTATTAGCACCGAGGCGGGAAGTAGTATAAAGATCGTGAAGAATCTTAGGGTTTGTTCGGATTGTCACGAGGTAACGAAACTGATATCGAAGATCACGAGACGTAGGATCGTGGTTAGAGATCGGAATCGGTTTCACCATTTCGTGGATGGTTCGTGCTCTTGTGGGGATTATTGGTGATATCGAATTCAGTTGAGCTTGTTTAAATGGTTGAAGCTTGTTACTCAAAAAACCAAATTGTGTTATTAGAAAATCTACCAATTGAAATTGTGTTTAATTATATTAAATTGGATTAAAATGACGTACATGACTAAATCAACCGGTAAATAAAAGCTAAGCTAGGCCATATAGCATCTCCAACAGCTTAGAGAAAATTGCATTTTGTTTTTTATATTGCTCCAACAGCTTCTCTATATTGTTCTTTAAAATAGAGAAAACTTCAAGTTTAGAGAATTCTCTAAAACTTGCATAGATGGAGAGAGAAAATTATTTTTTTATTCATTCCCACCAATAGAATTGAGTTGTCATTGTTTTATATAAATTCTTTTTAAAAAGTGTATTGTGATAATAAATTTAAATAATATTTTAATAATATAATGGATGTTGAGTTCTCTAAAATAGAGAATCTGTTAGAGCTAAATGTAATTTATTTTAGAGATTTTGACTATTAAGTTCTTATTTTTAAAAAAAATTGTAGAGAATCTGTTGGAGATTCTCTTAGAACTTAACTCGAGCCTATTCAAGTGGATTTTCCTATTTTTTTAGGGTTCTAAAAATATAAACAAAAAGTTTTCTTGTAATTTCGTTAAAATAGATATTTAAAACTTAAAATCTAAAAAAATTCACAACCAACTTCAGATGTTTATTTTGGAAATTCAATTATCAGTTATATTGTTAAGATATTCGGTACATGTAATATTCCGATTTTCAGACAAATTTTAAAGAGAGGATGAGAGACACAATTAAATTTGAAGAATTTAATCTTTTTTGTACTGTTTTCTTTATGTTGTTCAAGAAGGCACGTCATCACGTACACTACTAAAAAAATCAAGATTTCAGGTCGAAAAATCCGCCAAAAATCACTGTTTTTAATTTTATATTCCGCCGAAAAAATATCGAGATTTTTGAAAAAAAAATTAAAAAAATTCTTTTTTGGGATTTTCGGCGGAAGTCAACGAATTTTGACTTTTTTAATTTCCGTCGGAAATCCGCCGGAAATTTTCAGACGGAAAATCCGCCGAAAATCAGGTTTTGTTTAGTAGTGGTAAGATGTGTTTTTGTCGTTACGATAAAATTCATCAGAGTTTGTATAAAGTGTATCTCACGCCATGTCGTTCGTTTTTTACAAAACGTTATATTTTTAATTTTTGTGTGTTTACACCTTCAACTTTAGATTTTATATTTTCACAAACTAGTTAATCATATCACTCACAGTTTCTTAAAATCACACACGTAACAGACTCACGGTTAAAACAAAGTTGTAAAACTCTTCTAATTCTATTTTGAATATCTAATCAGATTTTTTTTTACATAAAACTAGTTAATTTATATGAATGTAAAATTTTTAATATCATTATATTGTTGAATAATAAATATAAAACATATATATGTATATATATAATTATATATATATATATATGACATAAATTTGTCGTCTTATATCACGCCTTGTAAAACGATGCGTTCCCGTCGTAGCATATAAAACTTAAGGCTTGAGTACGCCGTCACACCATTTCGATTTCCATGGATTTCCTGATTTTCCAGTTCGATTTCCAGGCTATACATCGTCTTCTTCTTCTTCGGTTTTTCTTTTAGGAACCAAGCTGCTGGGTTCTTCAATGTTTTGATTTTTTTGGGTTCTTCTGTTGGTAGCATCGTGATATTCAATGAATGTTCACCAATTTTTGATACAATAGTTTGATGTTAACTGTTTATAATACCCATTTTTGATGTTTGCACTGTGATATGAAATTAGTGAAACAATGTTTATGATTTGATTTTTGGATGATATCAATAAAATTTGTTAAACAATGTTTTATGTTAGAATTGTGATATCAATCAGGGCATAATTCATACTAAGGGGTAAATTCGTCATTTTTATCATTCAGACGGTTGATTTAGATAAAAATGTAAACAACAATACAAATTTATCCAAACAGACAAATTTATTCGGACAAACAAATTTATCCATACAAGACTTAATAGAAAATTTGGTAAACACCCCTTAGACGTATAAAACTACTAAAAAGAAATTGGGTTAACATTTCGGTAAATAAGTATATATAAAAAATATAGAATATCCACTTTTTTTTAGGATCACGGATTTAATTAAAATCTCATTTAAGGTTATATACATAAAAAAGGGAAATTAATTAAAATACCCAAAGTTCAAAATTGGTTTGCAAAAATACCCAAAACCCCTAAGTCTATTGCCAAAATTCCCATTATACCCGTGATGGGGTCCGCGGTGGTCTTGCGGTGCGCCGAATTTTACTCATTTGGCCCCTCTACTCCGCGATGGGGTCCGCGGTGGCCGAAAATTACACTTTTGACCCCTCCACTCGATGGGGGCCGCGATTTGGAGGCAGACATTTACACTTTTGGTCCTTTTTGCACGTTTTTTTGCAGTTTTAACTGTTTTTTTTCCACAATTATTGTACTTGGAAGACCAAATTGTGGTTGAAATTCACTGGCTTGTTTCATCAATGTTGAATTATTGTACTTGGAATACCAATTTGTGGTTGCAATTCATGTTGGTTGTTTCATCAATGTTGAATTATTGTATTTGGAAGACCAAATTGTGGTTGTAATTCATCTTCCTCAATGAGATTTCATCCATAAATATCAGTAAAATGCAATCCATAATCATTCATCCATTTCATTGTGGTTGCAATTCACATCCATTCTATCCTTCTTTCTTCATCATTTCAGTATTTTCTTTTTGAGATACTACTGAAAAAATGAGTTCATCTGTTGCAAAAACTAAGTTATATTTCTGTTTCAATGGTGAATGGGTGCAAGACAACAAATGAGTGGAATTTTGCTTATAAATCTAAGCAGGGTGTAAAATTGTCAGTAAACTATACTTATCAGAAGTTTGTTGCATACGCTATGCAAAAATGTGGAATCGACCCTTCTGTTGTTTGCAAGTTAGTGTTCAAGAATGATGATGGGTCTATTGTGGAGTTATCCAACGATGGAGATGTCTCTGGTTTTCTGCACTTTGCAGCCCAGTCAGAAAGACCTCCATCACTTTTTGTGTATGCCGAATCATCGGTGTGCGACGGAGACGATGACGAAGGTGATGACGAAGACCTCCAAATGGAGGAGTCTGATTCTCAATTTCAGGCGTCCTACGACCCAACAGTTTATTCGGATCATGCATATGGTCTTAACGACTGTTATCGTAATTTTGTTCCGGAGACGCAACAACAACAACAACAAGACGAAGAAGACCGTTTTGCTGGAGTTGCTGACGACGAAACCCATGTTTTCACAATGGGTAGATCTGATATAGACAGATCAGGTACCGACTGTGATGAGGACGATGAATGAGAAAAATATACCCCTAGTGGTAAATCATTTAGTCCGTTAAATGACTTTTTTGATATGCCCCCTATTCTTCCAACCCCGGATACCCATACACAAACCTATGAACCTAAACCTTATAATCACAGTTCAAGGATACAAGTAGGTGAAATATTTGATTCGAAGGATGACTTGGCCACACAAGTCGGAATTAAGCTCATACAAGAGAGTTTCGAAAGTTACACGCCAAGATTCGACAAAACCAGATACGAAGTTGTATGTGCGAGAGAAAATTATAATTGGAGGTTGTACGCGAGGTCCGTGGGCGAGAAAGGAGGGATGTTTGTCATTAGAAAGTTGCACGACGAACACACTTGTTCGAGGACGCAACTGAATCCCAACCACAAACAAGCCACCAAAAGGACTTTGGGTGCATTAGTGAAAGACAATTTTCTTGATGCTAGCAGATCATTTCGTCCAAAGGATATCGTCAACGATGTAAACCAACAGTACGGGATCACAATTGGTTACTACCAAGGCTGGCGTGCGCGATGCAGGGCACTGCTAATGGTCAGAGGCACGTTTGAGGAGTCGTATGAACGACTCCCTGGGTATTTACATAATTTGCAGCTGCAGAATCCAGGTACAGTCACCCATATAAGGACCGATTCAAATTGACGTTTTGAGTTGTGCTTCGTTGCCCTTGGACCCGCGGTACGTATATTAACACGTCATATGTTTACACATTATAAACTATAACATTTACAAAGGAAAACCACCTACGTTGATCTGAACATTGATTTCCCTTGATTGGGGCGATAAATCTTGTATGCTTACTGCTCTAGTTTTATATATAACATGATTTTATCTACTTTATCGTTCCGTGTAATATATCAAACATAAGTGATCTACGTTGTAATTTAACAAACAAAAAGACCCTAGTTGAAAAAAGGGACCAAAAATTAAAATGAGGAAAACATTTTCTTTAATTAATTTCTATATTAAATACCTGAAACAACTCAGACAATACGTGTGAAAAAAACCCAGTAAAAACGTGCAAAAACACCTGAAAAATACATAAAATGATAACCTAAAAACTAAAGGGACAAAAAATGAAACATTAGAGGCCAAAACCTTAATTTTCGGCCACCGCAGACCCCATCGCGGAGTAGAGGGGCCAAATGTGTAAAATTCGGCCCACTGCGGGACCACCACGGACCCCATCGTGGGCCCAGTCAGCAATCGCGGACCCGTCACGGGTATAATGGGTATTTTGTCAATATACTTAGGGGTTTGGGGTATTTTTGCAAACCAATTTTGAACTTTGGTTATTTTTGCAAACCAAATTTTTTATTATTTTTTATTATTTTTTATTATGAGATAGAAAAGGTAATCCATAAGCCGCGAAGGCACCAAGAAGAGGCTGACGGAAATGGCGTTCGCTGCAAACCCGTTAGCTCTCAGCGTTCCCGATCCTACCTTCGAGTCCTGGCTCCGAGACAGCGGTTACCTAGAGGTTCTTGACCAGCGAACCTCCGACCTCCACCGTATCTCCACCACCGCCGCTGCCGCCACCGCCACCACCGCCGATTCCAACTCTGCAACCGCCGATCCGCCCTCCGTCGCGGCCGCCTTCAGTAGCGGCTTTTTGCTGTCGGCTGTGTCATCCTATATCCGAATCATACTTTCTCTATTAACACTAAATCCGTTTTCAAAACTCACAAATGAAGACTTCTCCGGCGATACTCCGTCGTGGACCCTAGCGTTCTTCGGTTACTCTGGCTCTTATTCTTTTCCTTCGTCTCGTTCACAAGCTCGTATGAGAGTCACAGAGAACATCAAGAGATATTGCCGCAATTACGCCAGTCTCTTCATCCTCTTCTTTGCTTGCTCCCTGTATGTATCCTTGTAGCAATTTCTCGCTTCATTAGGCTTGTTGTATAATTCAATTACTCGATGTTATGTGAAAAGTTTCATATTGTTGTTTGTTGCTGCTAATGTGTAGGTATCAGATGCCTATTGCTCTTGTTGGTTTGGTATCGAGTTTGGCATTTTGGGATTTGTTTGCGTACTGTGGCAATCGTTGGGGTTTAGACAATCATCCTATTACTCGAGAGTGCTTGCTTCGCCTGGTACAATGTGGTTAGTTTTCGTATTCTGATTTATTTACGTGTCGATTGGTAATTATGTTTGCAACATGTTCATTTTATTGCCTTCTCTATTATGTTTGCTGGTTATAGAGATTCCTTGAAGTGTTGACATATTAGCAGCTGGTTAGATCCTATTTAGCTCAACCTAGTTCCATCATTCTCCAAACTGCTTGAGGGCGATCCTACTAGTGCAAATTTGATTTTAAATCCTTTTCAGTTGTCATAACAGTTTTGATTTCTGGTTCTTCTGATGCGATTCGTGGAGGAGCATCATATCCCCTGAACACTGCCTATATAAAGTAAAACTGTTGAATAGAAAGCATTTTGAAAGTTATGTATTTGCTTCGTTTACATATGCGTAAGTGATTAGTTGAGGTTTGCTGATATCTCTATAAGGTTGCGGGGTTGGGAGAAAGATCAAATTGAGCTGGAAACTTCTGTAAGATTGCATAAGCTGCAATACAGCTAAGTTAGTTGAGTAGGTAATTGCGTGATTTCGGAGGCTACATGCTTTGCATGCTCATAGATGTCCTTGACTCACCTCGCTCTTGGTTCTGTATTTGGTGCAATGTCAAGGTTTGTAGCAGACCAAAGACAATACCAACAAACAACTGTAGTTAGAATTGACATGATAAAAGAGTGACTTATTTGTTGTGCTCTTGGGGAGAGGGGAGATAGCTCTATGAATCACTTACCTGTTTTAAGAGCTCATGTATGGTATGTTCTTTCCTCTCATATTAGTTGTTTGCTGAGATGAGGGTTGAAGCCCATCCTCATGGTCATTTGTTCGTTGGGGCAAAGGCACACTTGCTTAGGGAAGACTGTCTACAAATCTTTTACATAAAAACTAAAAAACAATTCAATAGATTGGTATGAATTTTGTAAAGGTGCTGTTTTTTAGTCAGTATAGCCTCTTTTAGAATTTTTCTAGCAATTTTTATCTATCAACTTGTTTATTCGTCTTTCCAAAATTTGGACTTAATTAATTCATTTGTTAAAATGGATCGAAAAAAAAATCAAAATGGAGTTTGGTTAAGAATAACTTTTTCCTTATCTAGTCATACATGTTTAGACTGTGAAACCCTCAAGTTACACTAGAGGTGTGTAATTTTCTTACCTTTGCTATGTTTTCTTATACATGTTTTTTTGTTACGTCGCTGTCTACTTATATCTAGCTTTTCAAATTGTATCGTATTTGCCTATCTTGTCTCATGTATATGTTCTCAAACTTTTTGGGTTCTCTCTTTCACACTTTTCACAAGTCGGGGGTATTCACGGAATTAGTGGCTCCAACTTTTTTTGCGGTAGAGGTCAGTTCTGCTTACATCATACCCTCCCAGACCGCACCTCGAGATGAAATATCCTGGATTGGTTAAGTTATACATGGTTATGGAATGAAAATGTGATATTTGGGGATTCCCTCTATTTTACCTCAAATTGTAATGCCAAGAGTTAGACAAGCTTAACTTTTGCATACCTAAAGGGACCCTAATTAACATCTAATGAAATTTTGACTGGCCTTGGAATTGCAGCCACTGCAGTTACGATATTCGTGTGCAATGTTCAAATGGCACTGCTATACGCCATCGGAGTTGGTTATGCAGGTCAGTGAAAGCAGCTCTTGCTTGATCACTTCTGATTGTATCGTTCCTTTTACTGCTGTACTCCATCCGTTCCAAAGTAAATACCCACAATGAAAAAGACACGCGGTTTTATCAATGTGTAATTATTAAAATATTTAATTACCTAAATGACCATTTTACCCTTAACAATAGAGGGGGTTACGAATTTCTGCATCTCATAATTAAGGGTAGAATTGGAAAGTAGACCCTTGTTTTTTGAAGGTGAACGCTAAACTAAAATAGAAACGTTGACACTTATTTTGGGACAGAGGGAGTATCATATACTTCTCTAAATCACGAAATCTTTGCAATAATGAATTTCACCATCTCATAGTTAAGGGTAAAATCCTAAACTAAAATAGAAATATTGACACTTTGGGACGGAAGGAGTATCATATACTTTTCTAAATCACGAAATCATTGCAGTAATGATGGTGCATGCCTCATTCCGGAAGCTGACTCCCGTCAAGCAAACTACGAAAGGGAAACAGAAATAGAAATTTTATGCAAAGAAGGTACAAGGCCAAACCCAGACCACATGTTTTGTGATCCATAGTCAAGGGTGAACCATTGGTTCAAATATGCAGAATCAGTTGAGGAAGGCATCATTTTTAAGCACATAATACTGAAACTTGATTAATTTATGTATTGATAAACAGATTAGCCAATGATTTCATGATCTGAGACGAGTTCTCATATCGACTTTGAGGTAACGTTAGTTGTAATTTTGTATAAATTATACACGTTTATAATTCTTTAGCGATCTTTATCTAGTTGTTTGGACTTCGGGACTCACTTTGCAAGGGGGCAGGTATAAATGAAAACCGTAAATATTTTGAGAACCTAGGAACGAATTATTCATGATGAATATCGTGATGGATGGTGACGATGAATAGTGAAAATGTGACATTTGAGGGTTTTACCTCGATTCATGATTATCTTAGGGGTATTCATTGTGAATGAATTATTAAATGGCTAGCTTCTGGGTCTATGCTTCTCATTTGAACCTTCCTCTATTTGCAATTGGAGCGTTATACACAATCATACATACACCAAGATGGCAAGATACACATGCATTCATAACATCATTTGTTCATAAGTATGTATGAACTTGATTATTTTGGCTATTGAGTATTGACCATCTCCAACAACTATGCTAAAATAGGAAGAAAAAAAAGTACAAATCTATAAAACCTAAGAGATTATTTTAATCGTTTTCACCTATGAAATTGAACTTGTTATAATTTCTATATAAAGTTTTTTTTAAGTGTACTAAAAGGATTAATTTATTTATGAAATATTTTAATAATATAATTAATGTTGAAATTACTACAAAAGCATATTAGTTGGATGTAATTGTTTTTTTTTAAGTGTAGCATTGACTAGATGGAACTAGTTGGATGTAGTTAGAGATTGTTTTTAAAAGGGAACCAAAAAATGATCAAAATCCTAGTTTCAACAAACATCAAAAGAAACGACCATTTTCGTAACACATCCAGTCTCTATGTAGGTGAAAGAACACATTTAAGCAAGAAGATGCATGTAATCAAATAATTACTCATAACACTTCTAACAAACAGATCCATTAATAAGCTTATTATATCCCACAAAATCATGATCAACAACAATATTTTCACTACAAAAAGATATCTATATATATATATATATAAAGTTACTATATCTTCTCTCGATGTTATTTACATTTGAATAAAATTAATAATAATGAACAGAAAATCCACCGAAAACGCATATAGTTTATAAGACGCACCAATCCAATCTCTCTCTTCTCTCTCTCTCTCTCTCTAAGTTGGGTTGAGATCTCGGGAACCTGTGCCTTGCCATCTGCACCATGAAATAAAAGCATAGAAAGGGAAAAGAAAAATGTCATTTTTACAAATAGACGCTTACTTGTATTATGTCGGATTGTAATTGGACAAATGTTTAATTTTATAAACAAATTTAATTATTATTTCTTTTTGGGTGAAAAGTTTTTTTTTTTTTTTTTGGAAGGGTGTTCAAAGCTATGCCTAGACTAATCCCTTGGCAAATTATGACCGTAAGACATCAGCCCTGATTATTGGGTGAAAAGTTTTGGGAAGAAAATCAGCATTATTTGTTTGTAAACGTCCCCTAAGTGTCTTAAAAGATGATGCAGCAAAAGCTGAAAAAACAGCATCAATGAGAGTTTACTACTTGCTACCAAAAAATGGTAACTTAACAAACCTTGAAAGCAAGAACCTCGCGAGCGGGCTTAGGTTGGCATGCGACTGAGCCTCTTTGTTCTGTTGCTTCTTTTTGGCCTCCGCTTCTGCATTTGCATTCTCCGACTCCGTTGCCTTCTTACCCTTGGAGAATCCCCGTGTTGCCACCTCTTGCAGATCCTTCAATGCAGGTTCTTTCGAACTGGAAAAAAAAGCGTCTTTCGTAAGGAAAAGTTTAAAGAGTAAAGATTAGCAGACAAGAGCATGAGCCTCAAGTACCTTGCTAGCCGGTGAAGCAACCTCGTGACAAGAAATTCACATGACCCGGGCTTTGTGTATTCCATATCCATCAAAGAATTTATCACAGAACGAACAACCGACGCCTCTAAATCATCGGAAACTGCCTACATTCATATCCAGAACGCTTTTTAAATAGTTAATAAACAATAAAAAAACCATTCATTCTGAACAAGGTGAAGAGCACTGATAGGGTTTAATCATGATCCTTGAATGAATATACGCCCTCTGTCCTAAAATTAAGTGTCCATGTTTCTATTTTAGTTCGTTTCAAATGATCGTCCATTTTCGAAAGTGTCTACTTTCCAATAATACCCTTAATTACCAGATGGATAAATCCATTACTAGCTAACTATTATTAAGGGTAAAATTGTCATTTTACTTAATAAAAAAGTGTAATCGTTGTACATTTCTAAAATTATGCGTCCTTTTCATTGTGGAGATTTATTTTGGGACGGAGGTAGTAGTATTCAACTGAATATGTGATCTCACCACAAACTACACTACCTTCAAGTACTCACTCTCCTAGGGTTGGATTCAAGTGAGAATGAATGTTATGGTGAGAAGGGTAAGAAGGGATCTCCACCCTTAGATCAATCCTAATTGAAGATCAACACTAATGAGATGCACCAGATCAATTCCCTTCTAAAGCGCAATTCATGGGTTGTTTTGAGATTAAAAGTAGTGTCCAAATCCCTTCTTACACTTCTAACATTTTAACTCTTATTCTCACACTACCTCAACATTTTAACTCTTATTCTCACACTACCTTCAGGTACTCCTTACTCTCCTAGGTTGGGTTCCGGTGAGAATGGCGAGAAGGGTATGAAGGGATGTCCACCCTTGGATCGATCCTAATCGAAGAACACCACTAATGAGATGCACCGGATCAATTCCCTTCTAAAGCGGTTGTTTTGGGATTAAAAGCGATCAAGGGTCCAAATCCCTTCTTACACTTCTCACCTTAACTCTTATTCTCACACGATCCTTCGTCTACTCTTCTATTCCTTCTATATGCTGAATATGGTTTTCACAAGATAAGGTGTTCACGTCATATTATTAAGATTCGATGTGCCATAATGTGTTAAGCTCAAACCATTAAAAAAATGAAATGAGTACTCACTTCTTTCAACGAAGGGACGATCAGAATCGACAGTGGAGCTGATGCTGAGGATGCAGAGGTTCTGGCACTCTCTTCTTCGTCACTACTTGCTTGGCGAGGTTTCGGGAATGCTTTTATTGCATCATAATAGTCACTTGAATGTCTGAAATAGGGATTTAAGAAATTTAGAAAATAAAAATAAAAATTTCAATGGCCCGATTAACACAAGGGAATTTGGATTCGTTTTAAAGCTCACCTAGAAGAATCTGAGGTATTTGTTGATTTCTCTGATCTTCTACTTTCTTGGACACCTTTGTTGACCTTGCTTAAAGCAGACTTATCTTTGGCATGCCCTTTCTTCATTCCTCCTTGAATTGCAGCCTTTGCCTGAAAAAGCATACAAGCAAACAAGTAAATAAACCTAAATGATATCATAAAATAACCTAGAAATGTCTGTAAAGAAATCCAGATTGACTGACAACTATACTTTAGATGCAAAATGAGGAAAGAAAAGAGATTCCCACATTGGCTTTGGTGGAAAGGAATTTGTCAAACGAATTTGACTTTGAAGGAATTGGAAGGGAATTTATTAAAGGAATCGGGACCTTTCTGTTTGGTTCACATGATGTAGCTATGGAATTTGAAATAGTAAATGACCAAAATACCCTTTTCGAAAATTTTGAAACCAAAATCCAACTATTGTGGTTCAGATCGGTGTGGTCGGCGGTAGTTCAGATCAGTGGTGGAATGGAACTGAATTCCTTCTCAACTGTGATGGAATGACCAAATCCATGATTTGGTGGAATGTGTGGGATTCAATTCCATTCCACATGTAAACCAAACGCCTGAATGTAATTGGTTATTGTTCATTCCAATTCCTTCAGATTCCATCAGAATCCTGCGAACCAAACGCCCCCTTAGTGTTAAGTTGCATATAGATTAGTTGACAACATTTTGGTTATTCAAAAAAATATTAGCAATCAATGGATTGAAAGATAACCCTTATGAGACCGACGCTTCACATGTGAAGATTTTGAAATAAAAAATGAAAATAATAGATAACCTCTGCCAGGTTTAATGCACTATCCTCAGGTGAAGCAGTTGACGTTTTCTCTTGAATTCCCAGCGGTGACTTTGGAGTCCGAGGAGAATCTAAATCATCATGTTGTCCACGGTAGACAAAAGTGCCGCTGATGGAGGCATCCTCCATAGACTGTATGGCCAACAAAAACCCTATAAAAATCAATGACAAGTATAATGGAGAGATAACACTATTTATTACATGCTGGTTTTAGCATCTCAACCAGATGGTACACCTACCACATTACTGTGATCGTTGAAAAGTGTGGACGTCTGAGCTCTTGGAGACCGCACAACAACAGTTCCTGTGCCGTCCATAGACATATTCTCCTGTGAAGAACACTTGAAACCACTTCAGAAAGAGAAATGGGAAAAGAAAGTCATGCTATCACGTAGAGGAGAGCATGAAAAGATGTAAAGTTATGAGGTTCGTCTTATTGATGCTATAAAGGGTGCGTTTGGTACACTGGACAGGACGGAACAGAGTTCGTTGTTCTACTTTTGGCAGGACTTTTATGTGGAACAGATAGGAACAAAGTGGAACAAGCCTGTTCCACCCCCACCCCATGGAACAAACTGGAACAGACTTATGTTTTACCAATATACACATTTTTTACATTTTATTCATTCTTTAAATTTTATTTATCGTATTTTATGCTCTTTATACTTTCACTTTACTGTTCTCGAAATATTATTTTTACATGGTTTCTATGTTTTGATTAGTTTATGTAAATTATTAAATATTAATAGTAAAAAAATATAGAAAAGGTTAGAAAATAAAAACTGGGAACTACATAAACTTTTTATTTTGGTGTCACTTTAATCCTCATGATGCAAACTTTCTAATAATTTATTTTGTTATAAAAAAAGTTATTTCATTATAATCCAATAAATTACTAACTAATCAAAATATATAAACTTCTTGGGGGTAAATTGGTCATGTTATCTGTTCTGTCCTGTCCAGTTCTGTCTTACCAAACGTTGAACAACTGTCGTGTCCTGTTCTGTTCCGTCTGGTCCTGTTCTATCCTGTCTGCATACCAAACACACCCTAATAGTTGAAAAACAGTGCCGAAAAATTTCAATTGCAAAGCTTCTAACAAGAAAATGTGCATCAAAAGCAGGCTGGCAGAAAATGAGGTTGCTTTTGTTGCTTGTTTGTCAAAATCAAAGCAAGTAATCAAGTACCAGATCACAAAATATAGGTAAACTCAATTTCTATCGATTATTTTGCCATAAGACACAACTAAGGGCCTGTTTGTTAGTGGCTTAATGAGCTTAATAGGACTTGCAGTTTATTCGGTCAGCTAAACATGACTGTTTGGTAGTGGCTTAGTGATATAGAAAGTGGCTTATTCAGTAAGCTTGTAGGGTGAGCTTTATGCAGAAAGGCAAGTTTTTTCAAACCTATCCTTTCATTAAAACAACACGTTCCTTCCATTTATGAACAAACCATCCCAAACAAAAAACCTTCCCACTATATACAGACATTAATTCAGACAGTTTCAGTTTTATCCATACACGACTTAATGGAAAATCAATGCAGGCAAGTATCAACATGCAGAAAAATATATTCGATATGTGCCACAAGAAACAGGGGAAAAGGGTACTCACATCATCCCTGTAATAATCTTGTTTTTTGTCTTGATCCGACTCTCTAACATCTCTTCTGGTGGAAACTTCTGATGATGTGGTCCCAGAGGCGGATGAGCGTTTGGTACCAGTTTCTCCGGTTCTCTTTTGGGTGGCTTGATTCGAAAGAATGTCTGTTTTCCTGTCTCTAATTTGAGGCGGTCTTACAGCACTTCTAACAGTCCCCGTACTCCCACTCCCACCTATGCTGAAATCCCATCCAGCATTCCTCAGAGTTTTACCCTGGCTGCTGTTATTGAGTACTGGTTAGCCAACACTTTAGTAACACAAGGATCAATAACAAATTCACATTCTAGTCGTCCTAATTCACCACCTGATTCGAACAGTTTCTTCAACTCTTGATTCCCTGGCCACATTCACGGTATTTGACCCTTCCCCAAAAGCTTGTGTACCATTTGTAGGTGAATCCCCGTCTTCCTTGATTTGGAACCTTGGTCGTTCTCTATCAAGATGGAAGGATATTGTCAATGTGCAGGGTAAAGGAAAGGACTAAGTATAGGCACTTCAAATACGGCGAAGGATTGTGTGAGAAGTTGAGGTTAACATGAGAAGCGTGAGAAGTGGATCTGAACCGTTGATCACTTTTAATCAAATGCCCTCCCATGAATTGCGTCTTAGAAGGGAATTGATCCGGTGCATCTTATTTCGGTGTATCTCATCCTAATGTGTATCCATTTCTCATCTAACGGTTGATAACCACTTCTCACGCTTCTCACGTTAACCTCATCTTCTCACCGGAACCCAACCCTTTGAAATACCACATATCTTTTTTATGCAAGAAAAAATAATAAACCGAAAGTGAAAGAATGAAAATGATGTAAGCAATACACCGTATGTATTGAAGTAAGTAAGTAACCACCAGATATTGTATAGATAAACAATGGGCTAATGATTATAGAAAAGCACCTGATTCTCTCCAGAAGTCTCGGATTCTTCCTAGCATTCCTAATAAACCGGTGTTTCAGAAGTTCCTTTGCATTTGGTCTCTGAAGTATAAAATCGAAAAACAGCATATGCAGTATATGAGTATTCATCTAACTTCCCCCCCCCCCCCCCCCCCCCCACACACACACACAAAGAGTGCACAGGCGCACGAGAGGGAGTTAAAAACATACTTCAGCAGGCACCTTCTTTAAGCACAATGAAACAAATTCTTTCATAGGACGAGAAAAATGTTCATCTAGCTGCAAGAGAACCATTAAGAAACGTTAGAACCCTAATCTATGCCAATTTCAACTCAACTGAACAAAATGAATGAATACCCAAATTTAACCAATAAATTATGTAAATGTAGAATTGGAAGGGACAGACTCAGGAAATGGCTTAAATACAAGGTTGCATAGAATCCCCTCAATTGGATATAAAGGAAAGTATATGAGAAGTATGCAGCTGTTTGCACAATAGATGAACAAAACTCAAGGCCAACGCCAACCAATAGGGGTTGTTTGTTTACCTCTTAATAGTTCCATTAAGAGGCAACCTCTAAATCGCTGAGAGGTGAATCTTGTTTGGCAAAAAAAAGTCTGCCTCTTAATGGTTCTAAAACCCTCTGAATGATTTTGTATTTTGGGCCTCCCTCAGCGCGCTAATTTCATTCTGAACAATTACCAAACAACCATATTTCATTTTGCACTATATCATAAGAGCCTCTTAATCATTCTAATCACTTAATCATTCAGCACCAAACCATTCAACAACTGCCAAACAACCCCAAAATAAAGGAATTGGATTTAAAGAAATACTCAGGACCTGGGGTGGATTTTCTCTCGGTATGATGAAAAGAACTCTCATTGGATGAAGATCAGCAAGTGGAGGCTCCCCTTTGGCCATCTCAATTGCAGTTATTCCTAAAGACCAAATATCTGCCTGCATCAAGCAAAGTCAAGCGGCATAGTAATGAATTTACAGATAATAACAACATGAGAAGTAAACTGAATGCGATTGTTTTTTGTCTTCTTCACCCCACACATACGATGGGATTTGTGCCTAGGTGTTTATGGGACAAGCGTAAAATAACATTAAAACCTTCTCATTATATCCCTCTGAATTCTGAATCACCTCCGGTGCCATCCAAAACGGTGTTCCTACAAAGGTCTATCACCAGCAATCATATCAGTGGCTGGCGAATCGCCAATTCTTAACCTTAAAGAATCATCAAAAGTTCAGATGGAAAGAAATGAATATTAAAACACAGTTTATGCCCACTGTAAACAGAAGGTGGGCGTCAGCGAAAACTCACATTTGCAAGAAATCTATTTAGCACGGTTGATAGAAATAATACACACACAGAGATACATGGAGGAATATTATGAAGTGACCACAAAGATAAGCAAAAAAAAGGCATGAAAAAACTGTGGTTAGTGCTAGTTCAATAAGGGTGCGTATGGTACACTGGACAGGACAGAACAGGGATCACTGTCCACATTTGGCAGGACTTGAACAGAGTGGAACAGGCCCACGCCTGTTCCACCCCACCCCATGGAACAAGGTGGAACAGACTCATGTTTTACCAATGTAACCTCAAATTAAAATCTAATTCTCTTCTAAAACATCAAATACGCCTTCTATTTTATATTTTATTCATTCTTTAAATTTTACTTATTGTATCTTATGCTGTTTAAACTTTTACTTTACTTTACTCAAAATATTATTTTATATGGTTCTATGTTTTGGTTAATTTATGTAAATTATTAAATACTAATAGTAAAAAAATATAGAAAAGGTTAGAAAATAAAAATTGGAAACTACATAATTTTTTTATTTTGGTCACTTTAATCGTCTTGAAGAAAACTTTCTAATAATTTATTTTGTTATAAAAAAATATTTATTTCATTATATAACATAATAAATTACATAATTAATCAAAATATATAACATATATTAACAACTTATTAAGGGTAAATTGGCCAATGTTATCTGTTTTGTTCTGTCCAGTTTTGTCTTACCAAACGCTGAACAATTGTTTTCTCCTATTCTGTCCCGTCCTGTTCTATCTTGTCTGCAAACCAAACGCACCCAAATAAACTAAATCATGCCCGTATGGCATGTGTAACAGGAAAAGGAAAAGAACGGCATTATGTTGGCATAAGAACCCCATAATACCTTTCTTCTAGAAATTGTCCGAGTTAGTTGTGCAGACACACCAAAGTCTGCAACCTGTAAGAAAGTCCAAATATAAGCTAACTTCAAAAGACAAGTCCATATACAATATATATGGCTTAGGTTATAGTACTCAGTTGATACAACTGAACATAAACAACGTACCTTAACATCACCATTGGCGGTCAACAAAATGTTTGCAGCTGTCAAAAATGTGAGACAAGTAAAGTCGTTACACCAGCACATTTAGGAGAAGGTAAACTTTCTTCATTTTTCATAAATTAACGTGCCAACAAAAAGTAAATCTTTTTAGAAAAATTCGTTTACATTTGTTTCTGATAGAAGAAAATACGGCAACTAATGTTTCAAGTTTTATCCTATTTTTTAACATACAACCAATATATACATTGCTCATCATATCTGTGTGCCACTAAACTGCATCAGGCCTTCAACCATATGTAGCAATCAGGGTACAGGCCCACACTAAGGGGCTGTTTACCACAGCTTACCCGGTAAACGCTTACCAACAATAGTCAACAATTTCATTTAACTAACTGGATAAGATTTTAGTCCACTAAAACGGCATCGTATGCAACTTTTTTATCCGGTAAGCGTTTCCCCGGTAAGTGTCGTCACTCTCACAGTCTCACTTACCAGGTAAGACTCTTGGTCCTTGTTATCGCTCTTACGGGTAAGATTCTCAATCCTTGTCATGTTCATCCGATAAGGTAAAGTGAGCCCATAAGCACTTACCGGGTAAGCGTGTAGTAAACGACCCCTAAGTTTTAGAAAGGGTAGCTAATGCATATTTCAACACAAGCATTCTCATGCTTTTGCAACCGTTAATGTTCCATTAAAAGAAGGCCTTAAGCATGTAATTTTGTCAATGAGACTTTTAGGGTGGGGGGAAGAACCTTTAATATCTCTGTGTATCTTTCCTTCGTTATGAAGATATTCAATTGCATGCAGCAAGTCACGTAAAATGCAAGCGATGGACATTTCGTCCAATGGTTGATTTGGTTGAATCTGCAGAAGCAAACTTACGTCAACACTGAAAACAAAGTTTAAATGACCATATTTGCTCTTGACCTGTATGATTTATTCTATACACATGAAATCACATACAATGCAGAATATAGTTGTGAACTAAAACATCTAGAAGTTGGTAAAAATAACCTACTAGATCAGCAACAGATCCACCAGCCATGTATTCCATTATTATCCATAATTTAGTTTGGTGAAGGTATGATCCGTAGTACTCTGTAATATATGGGGATCGACATTGTTGCAGAACAGCAATTTCCTGAAAGATATATTAGTGAAAAAACTGTTCAATATATACAAATTCAACAGACAAGTGATGCAATTTTTAAGGACATAGATACCTTTTGAATGTCTTCAATCTCATCCTCTCTGCATAAAATAGAGAAAAAAGCATTACTTCACCATAAGCACAAGAAATAGAAAATCAACATGGTAAAGCAGGAGAAAACAATCAAATGCACATAACCTATGTTGACAATCCAGAATAACACTGACGAAAAACATTTAATGGGTTATTAATATAGAAAAAGTTCAAGAGCAAAAACTCACGATTCTTCCAAATCGATGACTTTAATAGCAACCTCTTTGTTATTTTCCTTATCAAACCTGCAAATCAAAAAAGATAATCAACTGCTAGCTTACAAGGGCAATATCTATGCATATAAAAAATCCCCACATAAATTTGAGAAACTAGAAAATCAGGGTTGAACCCCTGGAAGCCTCAAAAAAATATTCCATCCTGCAAGAATTGCAACATTTCTTTCTCTTGAAAGTTTCAAAGTTGGATTACATCTTTCTCTGAATTCTGATGGACCAAGGCAAACAGTGAAAGCATCGATTAGCCACACCCAAGATTAAGTTGGACCCTATGATTAAAAACAATAGATGTTTATGAAAGGAACCTCCCCCTCCCCCCCCCCCCCCCCCCAAGCAGAGAAAGAATTTTTATTTTTTTTTAATTCTCCCAACCTCAATGCATTGAGGTGCTCACAAAAGTTTTCCTAAAATAAATATATTCTAAGGCTGACAGCAAAATTAGTAGTGTATTTGAATTAGTGACCACTGACCAGTAATTACTGACAGCAAATCAACTTTAAAAAGAAAAATACCAATAGTGAGAATGGAAGCTTACAGATCAGAACTCATACAGTCAGAGGACAGAACCAGAGAGTTATTTCAGGAATCAGGAGAGACCAAAATGTGCTTGGAAATTTGTAAGCATGTAACTACAATTCTGAATGTACAAGTAAAAATTACAAAAGAAAAACAGGCTTACATCTAAGGAACAACTGTTTATAAATTCAAGAGGATAAGTAAATGAATGCTAAATTAATCAATACTTTCTGTTATACTGTTTAGTAAAATAATATGAGGCCGAATAATTACTTCCATTCATCAGAAAGGTCCCAAATGGCCTGGCTGTAGCTCCTCCATCCATATACATCGAAACAACTAACTAGGCATGCATGATAAAGTTCCTAAACCATCCTTATTTTAGAATGGGTCATTTTTGAAGGATATGGAAGGGAGAAGAAAAAAATTCAAATCAGTATCAATTGGGTGAGTCCAAAATACTTGCAAGAGAATGCTAACTGTTGATTTGAGCCAGACCCTACTTGGCTACTTCCAAGTGGAACTTTCTGGGTACGTTTGGTTTTTTATCACGAAACTGATACGAGAAGAACCTGGTGCCAGAGGTTACTAATGCCTATTGCTATTAGCATTTTATGAGTATTACTATATTAGTACTAGGAAGGTCTCTTGAGTGTTGATTTTATGAGAGATGTTTCCTAATCGTCTTAAGAGAAGATATCATGATTGTTGATCATTATTAGAAAAAATGTGGGACGCTTATCCAGCAAATCAGTAGCAACAGCCAAATCTACCATGAAACTTACCATAGTTACTTTATGTAGAAAGATGCATAAAAACATGTAAGTCAATATATTTATTTCGACATAATTGCACTCTGTTCAAAAAAGGAAGGAAAAAACTGAATTTGCATTGGTAGTTGTGAGAGATTTACTCGTAGTTATAAACTTATAATATGGGGACTATATCCTAACTATCTTGAGAGAATCTTTTTAAACTATTTTATTGGTAGCTAGTTTGCTCAGCAAAGTCATTAGATCTGTTCTAAAGGGATATAATATTCATATATAGTCAATGTGCAGTAAAAAATATTGATTTTCATGGAGCTTTTAACTTATTTTCCTTTTTCATGTCTTCCTCGTTCCTACTTCTCTTCTCGTCATCCTCTATTCTTCCATGGAGTTATGTTAGGTGGTCATTTCTCCTCTACGTCTTATTGGCAAATCAGCCCAACATAGCAATTGTGACCGATTGTGGTTGTTCATTAGCCCGACGAGCACAACGGTGATGATTTATCTGGTGGTATTTTGTTCGCTACTGGTTGACAACTAGTCAAATACAGCAGTCCAACGTAAAATTTTATTTTCAAATGTAGGACAAGTGTGCATTTAAATATGCCAAAAGATTTTGCAGAGTTGAGGCAACAATTGACGATTGGGTATCGAGTCCAGGCGTCAGCATTCTGTGGCCAGGCTTAGTCTCAGACGGCCGCTTTGTTTGTTTGTTTCCAAATTGCCAAGGATGTAGTCTAGGCAAAGCCTAGATGAACCTTATCCAAAAAAAAAATTATTTAAGCATGTAATATGACAAGGAGTTGACTTCAGAGAGGAGCATGTTGAAGGGCAAATGCACGACAAAGATTAAAAGAGAAAGGATTTATGAAGACAATCAAAGGAATTAGGTTTCAAGGGTTTCACACCAAAGAGACACCAGGGTCTCTCGAGCATCATATCCAATATAACCTAAGGCATCTCAGCTATTATGATTATTTCACGGAAACAAAAAGAAAGATCTCGATTTTTAATCTCAGTATCCAATTATTGAATTCAATCGGGATTCCAAGTCTGATACTACTAGTACTAGATAACCTAAATACGGAAGTAGTGTTCAGCGGTAAGATTGCATTGTTTTCACCCAACTAAATACTAGATTAAATGCCATAACATCCTGGTAAAATTACCTTTTGCCCTAATCTTATAATCCTGTCAAGAATGCCATTCGTCACACTGTCAGGGAACCGAAGGATGTCCATCTCCTTAAATGTTTTATATTCGGTTTCACCACTCTCCTTTCTTTTAGGTTCATTATAACCTCTTTACCCAATGCAGTAGTTTAGAATAAAAGGCTTGTTGCTCTTTGTTTCTGTCGAATCAAGTGTGTAGATCTGGTTTGTCACGTAATAATTGACACCATATGCACAAGAATACTATTTTGCAGGACACCATATGCGCAAGATTTAATAATTCGTGAAGGGTGGCATTTTTTTCTTTTTTTAGAATATAGAAAAACCAGCCCTGAAGCTACAAAATAAGTCCTTGGTGATTAGTGAAAGTCCTCCTCCTGGTCTTATCCTTCATCATGCTTCCAGCTCACTGGAACCAAATTATTTTCGAATAATGCATGACATGTCTGATAGCCTACTTATTATTAGGAGTTTGGTGAGTATTAGTATTAGTACCACTATTCGTTATTAAAAAAATATTTGAAATATTTATTTATGGCAAGTATATGTTCACTGTGTTGAGAAAAAATCTCTTAATTATCAATACTTACCAGGTAAGTATTTATGACATTTATTTTATGAAATTGCATCCAATTAGTCGTAGGAGAAGATTTCTTGAACCTGTATAGGATGCTGGCTTGCTTGAGGAGTTATTACCTTTATTTATATATGGTGGTAATTGTTAATCATGTTGATGGTAATTGATTTTGTGTGATTGTTTGGATGTAACATCTTCTCTATTGTGCGGTCTTCCTATCTCTCTTCTCTACATTCTCTTCTCTTCCAACCCCTATCCCCACCATTAGGAACTTTCCACGACAGAAACTTTACTATTAACTACGAAATTCCCAAATGAGGAAGTGACGCATACAGACAAAGGAAGTAAAATAATTTCTACAGCCATTTGGCTCCACATTTAAAATAGGCGAATAAAGAAGAATTTGGTAAGCAGACAAGGAAGGTACTATACGTAAATAACGTAATGAACTTCACCTCAAAACCTAATTCACGATAAGCTGCAGAAACAAAAGACCAGATAGAAAACAGGAAGAGCGAAGCATGTCGAAATTTAAAAGAAAGGTGTATAAGACATGCTTCCCTTCATAACACCGCAGTTTAGTTTATTTGTTCCCTACCTCTAGCTCATGATGCATTCACTCCTTTCATTATATGTGTTTGCTCTCCAGCCAGAAAGTCTAACTCTTTCATGAGTGAAAACTCATAAGTTCAGCATCAGGATTACCGGTCAATCAGTCATGGTGTTTACACCGCTCCTCATATGTCTACACGTCTTAACTTTTTTTCATGGACTTGAACAGCCTTAGCCATTCGTCTATTATACATAATTCTTTCCCCTTGATTTGCATGTGCTTTAACCTAAATGATTTGAGATATTAACCACTACATCCTATCATCAAGCCAATGAAAATAAGTAATTAACCTAAATACCTAATTATAATCATCATAGATGGCTACATTTGGCACCTAATCATGTATATGCAAAACACCACGATAGACGATCATTAGGCATGGTCCATACACTTTTCAATTTCAAAATTCAATTAACTATTGTTTCTTACAATGGTTTTATACAGGTAAAATAGACATAAGAAATCCTGAACTAGTTGAGCCAGGAGAATTGTGTTAAACAACACATGAGAGTCAACCCTCCAATGTTAACATTAAACACATAATGGAAAATAGAAATAAGCAGTTGCAGATTGGATTTCCAGTTAAACTTACGCCTTATATACATCCCCAAAAGATCCTCTTCCAATGAGTTCCAAGTCGCTAAATCGGGATCCGGCTGCCTCCATTATAGCAGCTGCATCTGCCATCTCCACTGAAAAGAGTAAATCCCTTCCTTCCTTCCTTCAAACAATCATATGCATAACAATGACATCGTATCCAGAATTCCTGAATTCCAGCTTGGAACTTGACAATGCTTATGCGCTAAGTATCGATTGACTATTGCTTGAAATCTGAAACACGCATTGAAACAAAAACAAAAATAGAAGATCGCCGTAACGATCATTAATAACTCCGTTCATACAAACACACCTACTACCGAGTAAAATCGAACAGTATGTTTTACGAAATGAAATCGCAATGTATGATTGATTAGGTGAATTTATTGATTTGATATAAGAAGAAGAAAATTGAAAGGGAAAGAGTACCTGTTAATGTTGAAAGAGGATTTAGGGGTTGAGTGGAACCAAAAATTAGGGTTTGTGGAATTAAAACAGAGGGTTGAAAGGGGATCAAGATTCCACAAAGAAACAAACGAAAAAAAGGTTGTCTGATTCCTGTAAAATATTTGGCAGAATTTATGTGAAAAAGAAAGCCGTTATTTACACGAAGGAAGGATGGTAAACGCACACTCTCCAACCTTTCTCAACTCGTTTTTTTCCATTCTTTTATTTGGAATTTTAGCATGAACTCCTTTTTGAGTAAACTACGTTTTTAGTCCTTGTCGTTTGTTGAAATTTGCATTTTTCCCCTGGTTTTTTAAAACTACGGTTTTCGTTCTTGTTGTTTGCAATTTATTATTAATTTTTGTCTATGTGGTTTACAATTTATTGTTGTTTTCTTTTCCAATGTACTTAATGGTAAACATTGGCGGATTTAGAGCATCTTCAATCGGACGGTAAAGCTTTACTTTTGCTGGTCGATTTGCTCCAACTAGGGGTGAGCAAAACCCGGCCGACCCGAAACCCGAACTAACCAAAAAACACTAAACCCGACAACCTGAGACCCGAAGAACCCGAACCCGAAATTATTTCTCGGTTTCCACGGATCGGGTTGGGTTGCCAAAATCCAAACCCGAAGTTGTTAAAAATATTTTTTTTATTTTATAAATACAAATTGATTTAATCCCACTTTGACCTCGGTTTCAATTTCATTCTCTTTTCGCTGTCGATTTGACGAAGGGCCAAGGAGCTGGTTGGTGGCTGCAAGGAATGGGCTTAATGGGGTAAGCTGTTGCACTCTGTTTGCTGTTTGAAACAACCTGTTTGTTTGTTGTTCATTAAGGCTTAAGCTGTGGTTGTGGACTTGTGGCTGTTAAGCTTTTCTTCAGAAGCACAACACTAATCAAGCTGTTTGTTTGCTTCAAGCACTAATTGATCTTGCATTTCTTAACTTTGCCTTAACTTTTCTGTTGAAACTGAAATCCTCCCTACAGGCCTAACCCGAACTCACCCGACCCGAAAAACCGAGACCCAAAGTCACCCGAAACCCGAGCCCCGAACTCTACTTAGACGGGTTTCGGGTTCCACAATTTCCACCCGATACCCGATCGGGTTTGGGGGTTTGGGGCTCGACCCGACCCGACCATTGCACACCCCTAGCTCCAACCACCTGACATTTTGGTCGGCAAAAATGGAAAACCGTCATATTTGACGTGTACAATTCATCTCTAGAAAAGGTTGTGATGTGAGGGTTTTGGAGAGGAGACCAAAGAGTTTTAGGGGTCATTTGGTTTGCATAATGTTTTTGAAATAATATAATGTATCAAAGAAATTGGAATATGGAATGATTGAGAATGAAATGTTATCAGGTTTGATCAAGTGTTTGGTTGATAAAAAATAAAAGGTAACATATCAAATGAATTAGAATTTGTTTGTTTGATTCATAGAACTGAACTTGTGAATTAGAACGAAATAATGAAAAATGACTAGAACACCTTTTTCTTTGAATTTGTTTTCATGAGTTTCATATTTGGCTTTCGTATTGTGAATTGACTCTTGCCATATTTTTTTGTTATAATTTAGCAATAAGAAAGTTGATTTGGCCCTACAGTGGTAGAACCTAGTGAACCAGGCGTACGACTTCTTAACCTTCTGTGAACTAAATGTATGAAATATTTTAATAATATAATACATGTTGTAATCCTCAAAACAAAAAATTTAAATTTTAATTGTCTTTTTTTGAAACAAAAAATAGTAAATTTGTTAAAGATACTCTTTAACACATACATTTATGCCTATTATATTTTTTTAAATATCTTTATATTAAAATAGACTCAACATAATTTGTGCGATTATTATGGCACAAATATAAAAGAGTGTAATTAATTGTTCCAATGGAATATAAAAAAATAGATTACGTGTTCAAATATTCTGAAATTTCAAAAGTAAACGTCTTTCCAAATTAAAAAATAAATAAAGACTTTGATTTAGACCATCTCCAATGAGATCACTAAGGAGTCGTTTACCAACACTTTTCGGGTAAGTGCTGTTTGGGTAAGAGTACTGTCCTAGGTAAGTGTTGTCCATGTAAGAGTGTTTACCAAGTGTTTTGTGGTAAGTGCTTATCGACAAAAAAACGACCATTTTAACCCTTGTAATTATATGCTAAATTAAATATAATTATTTCTATTACAAATTATTTAATGAACGAAAAAAAAATCATACTTTAAATAATTGTTTAACAATAATGTACTATTTTTTATATAATATTTAACAAACCATAGGGACTAAAAGAGTAATTTAATCTATAGAAAGATAGAAAAGCTTTTGTCACTTTTGGAGTAGTACAAGTCATTCAAAAGACCACAAACCCATCGTCCCTCCTCTTTCCAGAAACTTTTTTTTTCTCTATCATTTATCATCTGCAATTTCAAATCTTAGGGTTTTTTCTTTTCACACCCACAAACAAAGCTTACTAATACATACACACACACTTTTCACCATCGTACACAAGTTTGCATCCTTTAGTTGCTTCTCTTTTTCTACATTATTTTGATTCAAACCCCTGTTTTTTCTTTTCTAATTTTGTGGGTTCGAGTAGATCTCGTAAAAAGCTTCAATCTTTTGAGGCAAAAATTGTAATTCTTTCTAGTTTCTTGTACTTTTTTCTGGTCGAAATCTTGAAATTGATTTCTTTCACAGTTTCTTGATGAACCCTTGTTAAATTTTCGATTTCTTTTGTGGGTTTCTGTCAAAATTATGTGTTTTCTTGTCTTTCGAGGTGAATTTTGGTTTTTAGGTTGTGGAGCGACGACGAACCCTATGACCTAATCGCAAAAAAGGGGGACAATCATGGAAAAAAAGAAACTGACCCGGGTCAACATTATTTTGAAGCGGGTTCGGTCACATCTCGGTCAGATTCGGGATTTGGTAAACACGTTGACTGTTGTTCGAGTCAGATTTACTGACCGAATCATCCTGGTCAGCGACTAGTAAACAGCCCCTAAATCTTACACTAAACACTAAATTTGGTATAAATGACATTATCCACGTCTCCAATGGGATCTCTATTTTTCACACTAAATTTAGTGTAACGAATAGTATTACATTATATTTGGTGTAACGCTATTCATTTACATTACTTTTAAAAAATAGTGTTATCCATTGGAAAAGATTTACTATTAACACTAAAATTTACACTGTTTTTTACACTATTTTTAAAATTTAATGCAAAATATAATGTAATCCATTGAAGATGATCTTACGAGTTATGGACAGTGTATTTTTTGTGCTTTAACGTTAGATAATAGATATGGACTTTGTATTGGGGCTCGTTCTGGGCCTATACAGACTTATAACGGGCTAATATTTTCAATATCTTTATTTGGTGGCTTAATAGGTTTGGGCCCCATTAATTTTCCCGAGGTCTATTTTTGTTTGTTAATTTTTTATATTTATTTTGATAAACTCAAAATAAATAAATAAAATTTATCAATACTAATTGCTATCCTTCAAATACAATTAGATATAAAAAATAATTGTAATAATAACAAATCCTTATTAAAAGAAAATTAAAATTCACAAAATAGAAATTATAATAATTTGTAATCATAGATATTTGTAACAAATAATAAGGGTCAATTCAAATAAAAAGATTAAATACTGTGAGAAGATGTAAAATTAAGACAACGGTACAAATCCTACTGCATTCAGAGTTATAGTTTCTTGAAATATCTTTTCTTACATAAGTGGAACAATCAAATTAGAGTGGACTCCATGCATATAATAATATGGTTTAAAAAGCTTTACAATCAACTACATTTTAAGGGGGTGTTTGGGATTGTTTATTTTTTTGACTTATTTGCTTATTGTTTTTCCTTACCGCAAATAAGTCATTTTTAGTGTTTGGATTGGAAAAAAAGTGTTTATGACTTTTCTCCACCACAAATAAGTTGTTTTTGATAAGTTAATTCATTCTAACTTATTTGAAAGTGCTTATAACTTATTTGTTCAAATTACATTTTTACCCTCAACTCTTTTTTATCATGACACAAGTTGATAAACACTTTTAAAAATAAGCCTAAGTTGTTTTAAATAAGCAATCTCAAACAACCCCTAAATATTGTTTCTTTTTATTGCCCACTTGTTATAGAATATAGAAGCGTCAAGTTGTAATTTTGAAGAGAAGAGTCTCTGTATGTAATTCGATGGTGGCTTTAGATATTTGACTTGTTTGATTGTACTAATATGTTATATAGTGAATTTTCTTTTTAATGTTTGTTAAAAAAAAAATATGGATCGTCTACTAAACGTTTACTAGGTCATTTTACATTTCTAGATGAACGTGGCAATGACTGAAAATCTTACCCAATAAGAGTGATGATAAGGATGAAGAACCTTACTGTAATAACCGAGATTTTTATTTAGACGGAATAAGTTTATGAAAAAGATTTCATGATTTTTATAAGTTTAGGGTTTGTTTTGAAAACATGGGAAGAGGGTATATAAACCCACAAAAAGGACACAAAACCCTAGAAGCTATCCTTGGTGTGTGTGTGGCGGCTTAGAGAGAAAGGGCAGAGACAGAGAGAATTGTGGTCTCTGGAGCAATTGGAGAAGAAGGTTCATCAATCAGCAAATTTGGAAGAGGAAAGATAATTGGAATCTGATTCTATACCGATTTCAACAGGTAATCCCTAATTCCATCCCTTAATTTTAGAGTTTCTGCTGGTTGTTTGGGTTATTGTGAGTTTTTGCTTAAATGTTGAAAAGGAAGCTTTAGAGGGATTAAATAATCATTATAAGCAGATTAATAGAGTAGAATAATCATTTTGTTTTGAAAGGGACTCGTTAATCGATCGAAATAGGTTAATCCCCGGTCCTAATGTAATCAGTGTCGCATCGCCATTCGAGAGTCCGGATTTTGAGCCCGGGAGCTAGGATCTGGTATTGTTGTCCAGAATGTGTTCAATCCGGAACCAATTGGATCCGGAACCCACAAAGAGATCCGGTATTGTTGCTTATATGATCCGGAGTCCAAAGAAAAGGGATCCGGAATTTGTTTGTTTCTTGGGCCGATCCGGAAATTAATAATAGGATCCGGAATATAAATTGAAAACCGGAGATGGGCCTGAATGATCAACGACCTGGTATTTAATTCAAGAACCGGAATTGGACTAAATGGTGGATCCGGAATGCTTTTAGTTTGGGCCATACATAGTGGACCCGAAAAGTAATTAAAAGAGATCTGGAATGTTTTTTTTTTGTTTAGGCCTCACCAACCAAGATCCAGAAGTTATTTGTAGTTTGGGCCATGAATGATCCGGAATCCAATTAAGGATCCGGAATCGTGATTGGGTCGTAGGGAAGATTTGGAAATTGACTTAATCCGGTATTGGGCTTTCGTAATGGATCCGGCGTTGTTATTAAAATGGATCTGGTGTTGTTATTAAATGGACCCGGTGTTGTTTTAAAACAGGAACCAGTATTTTGTTTTAAAGGAGATCCGATATTCCATTGGGCCGAAAGTCCGGTATTAATTTAAGGGAATCCAGAATTAATGTCTTGGGCTGGAATTGATTAAATCGAATTGGGCCGGTAAGCAGAGTCCAATAATTATGATTTTTGGACTAGAAGTGTAACTTATCAACTTAGATAATTTTGGGTTAAGTTCGGAAGCAAGCTCGAGTAACAATTTAAAGATTTATGATCTACGTTTCCTAAAATTATAGGTGTCCCATCTAGAGACCGGAAGCTTAAGTGAGAAGTCTTGAAGCGATGAAGTCAGGTGAGTTTTTCTAACTAAAATACATGATTTTATACGTGTTTTCCAAAGAAAGTAAATGAGTAGATTTGCCATGTTTATTTACATGATGTTACTTGTTTGAAAGTTGATATGATATGTATGCATACATTGTGGTAGACGTAAATTGGCTAAGTCGGGGGGAGGTTCCGCCAGTGCTCATGCCGGGGGGAGGTTCCGTTTATGCCATGGGAGGGTGTACCCAGTAAGGCAGCGTGAGACTGACTCGTTGTCACTCTTGAGTGACTTCAGGGTGCCATTTACAGGAGCAGATTTATCCGTGAAAGTTTTATGTAAAGATATGTGAAAGTTATAAATTGTTTTTAAATGATTTTGAGAACTGTCAGAAGGGAGCTCACTAGACCTCATGGTCTAACCCTCACATTTTCCAAACTAAACCTTTTCAGGTAAGCAGGTAGTATGAGGCTCTGGCAAGTGAGCAAGGCAGTACTAGAGAATAATTGCAGTTAGAAGCAGTGCCACTCATACCTTTAGTAGTTACTTATTCTCAGTTGTGTATAGGTTGTTTCCGCCAACCTAAATTTTGAATCAGATGTAATGAAATTTTGGGACCCAGTAAAGCTTATGATTTAATGCTATGCATGTTTTATTTTAGACTGGGTTGTTACAATTGGTATCAAAGCCAGGTTTAAGGGATTTAGGTGACCGGACGTGCCTAAACTTAAACTTTGGGAGTAGAAATCACAACTGAGAATCAGGAAATGCGTTAGGAGGGCACTATTGTAGAGATAGGACTAATAGGGTACCGAGGACATTCATGTAAGGTAAGTTTGGGATTACACCTGGCTAGTGTAATTGCGAAATTACATGTACATGTATGTGCTTAATCTGCCTTATTATTCCGAAGTTGTAGTCTTAAGCTAGTTTATATGTCGTGTTCCAGTAATCTAGAATGACAGCAAGATCCCTGAGGGGTAGATTGAGACCCATTGTTGGGGAAGTATCGTGAGAGATCATTATGATGTGATGTATGTACACATCTTATAGAAGAAATGTTGTTTGGAATGTTGTTAGACGTCTAGAGGTAGGTCTTCGTGGATTCGAAGAGAATGAATGATTGGCGTTGGGAAAACTCCAGATTCTGGTGAGTCCCAGTACTAGAAATCGTGGGGTAGATCAGTTGGGATAGTAAGGAAGAACAATGTCGAAATCTTGAAAGCATAAGTTCAAGGGCGAGTGGAGGATTGGAGCTCTGACTCTTTAGTCGAGCTTTTCAGTGGCTGGATCAATTAAGGGAAGATATCAGTAGTGGATTGAGAACGTGTAGAGGTAGAATGTGAAGATAATTGATCAAGACAAAAATAGTATGAAATGGTTGAGTAAGTGGGTCGTGGAACGCATGTACAACAAGTTGTTGCAAGGCCGAGAGGGTGACCACTGGTCGAAAGTAGAATGTCAATGATAAGTTGTGTGAGTAAAGCGGTTGACCTTGTTAGAGTGAGTAGCCTTCAATTGCAAGCAGAGTCTCATGCATTGCGTTCTTATATGTGTTACATGAAAATTTCGCGATTAAAGTAAATGTGTAGATATCAATTTTGATCGGAAATGTGTCAGCGTGTGCAAGCGTGTGTTTAAAGAAAAGGCAATTCCATTTATGCCGCACAACAAAATTTTGGGCTTAGCGATTTGCAAAATAGCCCGCTCTTTTTATGATAAGATCAGTTTGTTGCAAAAGTCAAGAAAACGTTTGGCCGCAAAGCTTTTAAAACCAAAATGAGTATTGACATGTTGATGTCATATAAATGAGTGTGGGAACCGACTGGTTTACTTAGTGTCGGCATTTTCTTTCAAAAATTTGCCGCATAGAAAGATCTTCATTCAATATGTTTCTGTCGTAGCAACGACGTTTTGGTTGAGTAAGATTGAGTTTTATGGAAAGTTGCATGCAAACGATTCTCGAGATCGTTGTGCAGGGTATTGGAGTTATGAGAATGCTGGGGTCATGTGTACCCAAGTTGGTTTGTTTATTTCAAATGATAAAATGTGCGAAATGATTTATTTATCGCGTTGTCATGCATGAAGGCTATGAACTCACTAGGTCGTAGAGTATTACATTTTAAGAAAAGGAAGGATTTCGAGAGTGGAGAGGTGTTGGACAAACCAGGGGAGAATGTTTGTGGTTTTGGTATTTGTGTTCAAGAAGAGAGTTGAATAGTGGAAGAGTCGGAAGTGGACTTTAGTGTCGGTTGTATGAGGGTCTGTACCCTTGTTCGGTGACTGAAAATACAGTTGTCGAGGGACGGTTGTGTCCGGAGGAAGGACTAGTAGTCATCAAGCTGTTGGTATTAGCAACATGTTATGAGTAGTGTTGAGAGACAGAAATGAAATGTCTTCGGCGTCGAATATGAGGTTTAAGGTGATCTTGTAATATTGACATTTTACGAGTAAGTCTTGAAATTTCCCTTTTAAGTGAGAACGACGAGATGTGAAGATGATTATGATATGTTGGAAAGATTAAGTGTTGTTAGGAACCCTTATCGACGGGAAAGTTAGGGAGACATCATCAGGTCGACTACTAATGTTAAAGTCGACAACTATTTAAAATGTCTGTAACTGAAGACGTTGTCAAGAGGTTGGAAGTGGAGAGGATTACCGATTTACCGCGGTATGGGTAAATATAGGAGGTCGTTCTGGAAAGATGTATCCATAACAATGGAACACCTCGTGTGGGCGTATAGATTATATCGATCTGTGAGGGAATATACCCTGCTGTAATACCCCGGGTAAGTTCGTTAGTTAAATCCTAGTTCCGTTAAATCTAGTTAACTTTATAAAACGAAGTTTAGGGTAAGTTAGGGTAAAATACTAAGTTAAAGGGGTATTGGACATTAGTGAATAGTGCAAGGTTTAAATGGTAAAATGGGATTTGATATTACCCCCTTAGGATCTCAGATATTTCATTCAGCAGAAATATCAGTGTGTGAGTGTGTGTTTGGAGACGAGAAGAAGCAGAAGAAGAGTTCGTACGGTTAGGGCTTCAATTGGCTTGGTTGGAAGTGATTTTGAGGTAAGTCCTTTATGTTTTATGTCTATAATCAGTAGTATTAGACTTCTATCGGATTAGAATGTTTAAATTGTAGTTGTATAGGTTTAATTTGGATCTGGGTAAAATGGAACCGACTGTGTTCTTGAGAGTCCCGGGGAAGTCCCGGTATAGTCGACTCCCGGTAGTGTCGACTTCCGGTATAGTCGACTCCCGGTATTACCAACTCCCGGTACTGGAGAGTCCCGGTACAGTGGAGTCCCGATGCAGGAGTTTCGGTAGTTTTGGGGTGTCCGGATATAGTTTCTGATTGTATTTTTGGATTAAGTTGCTCCGAAAACTTCCTGGGGGCGGCCCGCAGACCCCGCAGGGGCGTTGCCCCTTGACCCCATCCGCTATCCGGGTAGCGGAACCCCGTGATAAGTCGCTGAAGGGAGAACTGTTGAGGATTAGATTTTAGTAGGCTTTATGTGTTTGACTAGTAAGGCGATATTCGTATTTAATCTGTTACAGATTCTGTGGATTTGGATTGAAAGACTGAATCTTTTGGAGAAAAGCTTGGAAGTGTTTTTGGATAAGCGATCGAGGTGAGTTTTGCTTTAAAACGTTTTGAATTGGGATACATATATATATGAGATGATTATGTGGTAGGAATATGATTATGTGTATATAAATGACAATATGATGTAATGAGATATATATTGTATTTATATAAGCTTTGCACTACACGAGTGCACATGTGTAGCCGGGTTCCGATGTGCGGACCGGTGTGTAGCCGGGTTCCGGTGTGCGGACCGGTGAGTAGTCGGGTTCCGGTGTGCGGACCGACGGGTAGCCGGGTTCCGGTGAGCGGACCGGTTGTTGATTTATTAGTTGGCTTGCTACCAACTAATATGGCCATTTGTGAAGGAATAAGGTGAAAGAGATGTACACGATGCACGAGTATGGATTGGTATTTAAAATACGCGTGGTATGTTTATATTTTACGAAAGGATTACCAAAGGTTTATCTAAACTATTTTGATACAAAGGATTTACATAAAAGGTTTTATAATGATTTTGGAAAGGACCGGGATTAACTCACTAGACCCGTTTGGTCTAACCCTCATTTTGTTTTCAAAAATATGTTTTCCAGGTTAAGGATCGACAGGAGAGGATGAAGTGTAGGAAGCTTTTGATGGATGTTGATTAGGAAGCTTTTATATATTTTGTAATGTCAAGACTAATGAGACCGTACTTGGTTTGTTATGTAACTTTTGTTGTAAATCAATGATATGTATGAACGTTATGTATTATGATGTATGTTATGGGTTTTGGGTTGTTACACCTGCCTATGTAATGGTTGGGAATCGCAAAGAACTAGCAAGAAACGAATATGTTTGAGTTATTCGGGAACTCGTGAGTTGTTGATTTAGAGTTGGGGAAAGACAAGGTAGCGAGATAGACTCGGTTATTTATGCGGAAGAATATGAAGACAAGTTTGAATTGTGTACGAATGACCATGAGAGACCTGGTCTGCAGTGTGATATTATGGGTGGAGAATGTACGGATGAGTAGTGACATCAATTGTCAAGACAATTGTGCAAGCCAGTGATAAGGTCATGTCTTGATTAGAAGAGATGAAGCATCAGAGGGAAGCCTTTTCGGAAATTCGGATGAGTTATACAATTTGTTAAGCAAGTTGTTGGGATACGTGGTGTGTAAGCTGGCGTTAAGATACAACTAATCTCGGGATAAATGACGGAGCAATAGTGGGTGGTTACCCAAATGAGAAACCAAGTATTTTTTTGTTGTGTGAGTCGCTAAGTAAGTATAATTTGGGATCATTGAAAGGTTAAAGAGGATGTTGGATGAGCGAGTCTAAGAGATGGTGTAGTAGATGCAAAATCCTTAAGGAATGTGAATTGTTCCTTATGTGCGAAGGAATTATCCGAGAAGGGAGCATATTGGAGATCAAGAACGTGTAGTGACTTCGAACACCGGTGTCATTTCGAGATAACTTGGTTGGATACCTCTAGTTAGAATTTTGGGTGCAACCATTTGGTTATGTATGTTAATGAGAAGATGTTATCAGCATGTGGAAAGGTCGGAAGAGAGAGGAAAATAATGTTTGGGAGGCGGTGCTCCACGCTAACGTGGGGAGGTGAAGATAGTACGTCGGACTAAGTGAGTAGGTTAGAAGCAGTAAGTTTGGCTGTAACACCGAAAATGTGGAGTAGTGTGTGTAGATTGACATCGGTAAGTGTGCGAACTTCTGGAAAGAGTATGGAGGAAGGGGATTTGTGTATGTTTTAAGTGCGGGAAAGAAGTGAAAAAGGGCAGTTGAATGGGTTTGAGTTGGTAATGTTGTGAGAAATGTTCAAACGAACTGGTCGTTCAGTGATAATCTATTGAGAATAGTTTTGTGTGACCATGGCTACTCCTCTTAGTTGAGTGAGGGTAACCGAAGTTATGTTATATATGACTTAACGCTTGTGGCAAGCAGTGAGGAATTGATGTGTTTTCCGGATAAGTTCAATTCGGATAGGTGAACACTTCAATGAGGGATTATGAAAGTTTCCTGCTGTTAGTTACGTTTAAGTGTGAAGTGATGAAGGGATGGGAACGTATGAATTAGTTGTCGAGCTGTAGCCGAGGTGATTCGGGAATGGAGAATGATCTGCATAGACGTATGTCGATTGGAAGAAGTAATCTAGAAATTGCATGTACCCCGAGGAGGGAACACTTGAGTGTGAGTTCGTCGGGACGTACAAGATTGGCCTTGTGCCAAGTTGTCAAATGAGTGATTTTCCTAGTAAAAGATCCTCGTTGTTGTGACGGGAAATTCCGCCAAGTTCCTTATTTTAAGGAAGTAAAGATGCATGAGGGACCGTAATTAGGCGTGTTTTAGAACCGTGAGTCCAGGTGTGTGTGGACGAAAGCGAGCAAATTAGGGTGCGATTGGCCTTGGATATTTCAGGTGGTAATTAAACGAGTATAGCGTTCAGAGAGGTTACAAGTATATGGTGCGAGATGGCACGACATAGCAAAGTGGCGACTCACCGAGGGCGGTCATGAAGTATGGAGTACGGTTATGTTTTCCATCGGAACGGTTTGGGACAATCGAGTGGAACTAAGTTGGTTGGACTGAAAAGCATAAAACTTTTGGACCCGAGTTTGAGAAAAAGGGCAGCTTGATGTGGGAGACGACCCGTAGTTTGGAGTGGTGCATTTGGGAGAAAAGTGAAGAGGACTACGTTTTTAGAACCGTCGAAGCTATGGACGTTGGATAGATAATGTACGATCTTGTGGTGCCAGATGAGATTATGGAAGGATTCATAGTTTGATGCTCGCCTTTATTTTTTATAGCAGATGTTGGAAGTCGAGATGATGGCGACCTTGCAAGAAATACCGACGATAAGGAGTTGACTTTCGACATTATAGAGCGAGTTGGAGCAGTGGGATGCAAGTTAGACTTGCCAGAGGAGTTAAAGGGTGTTCACCTAACGTTTCATGTCTCGAACTTAAAGAAGTGTTTGACAGAAGCAGATGTGGCTGTTCCTTTGGGGGATATCAGCGTTGATGAGAAGTTGACTTACGCAGAGGAACCAATAGAAATCGTGGACAGTAAGGTTCGTAAAACGAGGAACAAGTGGATCTGTTTAGTAAAGGTTCAGTGACAGTGTCATAAAGGGCAAGAGCCGACTTGGGAGGTAGAAGCAGACATGAGGTCCAAGCACCCTCAACTTTTCGAAAATGGAATTCCAGGGACGGGATTATTTTGAGGGGGGAGTGTTGTAATAACCGAGATTTTTATAAGTTTAGGGTATGTTTTGAAATTATGGGAAGAGGGTATATAAACCCACAAAAAGGACACAAAACCCTAGAAGGTATCCTTGGTGTGTGTGTGTGTGGCGACTTAGAGAGAAAGGGCAGAGAAAGAGAGAATTGTGGTCTCTAGAGCAATTGGAGAAGAAGGTTCATCAATCAGCAAATTTGGAAGAGGAAAGAGAATTGGAATCTGATTCTATACCGATTTCAACAGGTAATCCCTAATTTCATCCCTTAATTTTAGAGTTTCTGCTAGTTGTTTGGGTTATTGTGAGTTTTTGCTTAAATGTTGAAAATGAAGCTTTAAAGGGATTAAATAATCATCATAAGCAGATTAATATAGTAGAATAATCATTTTGTTTGGAAAGGGACTCGTTAATCGATCGAAATAGGTTAATCCCCAGTCCTAATGTAATCAGTGTCGCATCGCCATTCGAGAGTCCGGATTTTGAGCCTGGGAGTTAGGATCCGGTATTGTTGTCCAGAATGTGTTCAGTCCGGAACCAATTGGATCCGGAACCCACAAAGAGATCCGGTATTGTTGCTTATATGATCCGGAGTCCAAAGAAAAGGGATCCAAAATTTGTTTGTTTCTTGGTCCGATCCGGAAATTAATAATAGGATCTGGAATATAAATTGAAAACCGGAGATGGGCCTGAATGATCAACGATCCGATATTTAATTCAAGAATCGGAATTGGACTAAATGGTGGATCCGGAATGCTTTTAGTTTGGGCCATACATAGTGGACCGGGAAAGTAAATTAAAAGAGATCCGGAATGTTTTTTTAGTTTGGGCCTCATCAACCAAGATCCGAAAGTTATTTGTAGTTTGGGCCATGAATGATCCGGAATCCAATTAAGGATCCGGAATCGTGATTAGCCGTAGGGAAGATTTGGAAATTGACTTAATTCGGTATTGGGCTTTCGTAATGGATCCGGTGTTGTTATTAAAATGGATCTGGTGTTGTTATTAAATGGATCCGATGTTGTTTTAAAATAGGAACCGGTATTTTGTTTTAAAGGAGATCCGGTATTCCATTGGGCCAAAAGTCCGTTATTAATTTAAGGGAATCCGGAATTAATGTCTTGGGTTGGAATTGATTAAATCGAATTAGGCCGGAAAGCAGAGTCCAATAATTATGATTTTTGGACTAGAAGTGTAACTTATCAACTTAGATAATTTTGGGTTAAGTTCGGAAGCAAGCTCGAGTAACAATTTAAAGATTTATGATCTACGTTTCCTAAAATTATAGGTGTCCCATCTAGAGACCGAAAGCTTAAGTGAGAATTCTTGAAGCGATGAAGTCAGGTGAGTTTTTCTAACTAAAATACGTGATTTTATACGTGTTTTCCAAAGAAAATAAATGAGTAGAATTGCCATGTTTATTTACATGATGTTACTTGTTTGAAAGTTGATATGAGTTGTATGCATACATTGTGGTAGACGTAAATTGGCTAAGTTGGGAGGAGGTCCCGCCAGTGCTCATGCCGGGGGGAGGTTCCGTTTATGCCATGGGAGGGTGTACCCAGTAAGGCAGCGTGAGACTGACTCGTTGTCACTCTTGAGTAACTTCAGGGTGCCATTTATAGGAGTAGATTTATCCGTGAAAGTTTTATGTAAAGATATGTGAAAGTTATAAATTGTTTTTAAATGATTTTGAGGACTGTCAGGAGGGAGCTCACTAGACCTCATGGTCTAACCCTCACATTTTCCAAACTAAACCTTTTCAGGTAAGCAGGTAGTAGGAGGCTCTGGCAAGTGAGCAGGGCAGGACTAGAGAATAATTGCAGTTAGAAGCAGTGCCACTCATACCTTTAGTAGTTAGTTATTCTCAGTTGTGTATAGGTTGTTTCCGCCAACCTAAATTTTGAATCAGATGTAATGAAATTTTGGGACCCAATATTGTAAAGCTTATGATTTAATGCTATGCATGTTCTATTTTAGACTGGGTTGTTACACTTACCCAGTAAGTGAGGGTGGTGATTTTTACCCGATGATCGCATACCGAGTAAATTGTCGCATACGATACCGTTTTGATTAATTACAGTTTTTCCTAATAAAGTAAGTTATAGTGTTGACTATTACTGATAAACGCATATCAGATAAACGTTTGGGTAAACGGTCCTTTAGTATAAGAGTCATTTACGTACATATGTAAATAGATGATTGTAACTTGTATTTAGTTCAAATATATGTTTTGACTTTTTAGTGAGAACTTACATTACGTATTTATTATAGGGAAATTAATTAAAATACCCTAAGTTTGACCAAGTGTTACCAAAATGCCCTAAATCTCTCCCACTTTGCAAAAATACTCTTTTTTCCGCGATGGGAGCCCGCGATCGCGGGCCAGGGACCATTTCTGACACTTTTTTAAACTTGCAGGGACCATTTTTGAAAAATGGAATCCCGCGATCGCGCGATGGGATTATTTTTGTGACTTTTCAATTGCAAGGGACCATTTTTGAAAATTTGAACCGCGTTTGACCGGGTTTGACCACTGTTCACCGGCGTTTTGTTGAATTTTATGAATTTAAAATGAAATGTTACACTTTCAACCCCTATACTTATTTACTAAATTTACTTTATACCTTTTAGTTTCATTATTTTAATTTTACATTTAACACATATAATCGTTTATTAACTAAAATACGTTAAAAAATACGTTTTAATTTTAACAAATTACACCATTATAATCGTCTCTTCGATACGTTCGAAATGAGTCCAATCTTGAATTTTTTTGGATTTATATATTTTAATATATATCATATACAGTTATACACTACATAAAAAAAAATTTGTATATTTAAAATTCATACTCTTATAGTTAATTATTTAATTTATGGTACATCTCTTATTTATTTTTTTCAATTTTGTTTTACACTCCTATCGCATTAACATAATAATCATATATTAACTAATTCATTAAATCATTTTAAATTATTATTATTTGAATGTGTTTATAGATATCGTGAATGGCAATAGGAGAATGTTTTACGAGAAGAATATGAAATGGGGTTTTGACAAGTTGATATCACTGGACTCATTTAAGAATTGTGAAAATGAGTATTTGACGAATGATGATTCATGTGTGTTTGGAGCTGAAGTATTTGCAGTTACAGAGTATGCACAAAAGGATCGATAATAAAATAAATAAAACGTATTTTAACTATAAGGGTGCGTTTGGTACGCAGACTGGATGGGACGGGACGGGACGGGACAAAAAAAAAATAGTTTCATGTTTGGTATGTCATGGGACAAAAATCAGATGGGACAACATGGAACAAAAACAAGTTTTAATGAGACAAAACATAAGATTTTTTGTTCCACCAAAATAAGTGGAACAACATGGGACTAAAACATCAGATTACTAAAATACCCTTTTTTCCAACGTAACTTAGATTAAAATTATCTCCTCCAGTTCAGTTGAGTCCCGTCCCATCCAGTTGAGTCCCGTCCAGTTACGTCCCTTCCCATCTAGTATGCGTATCAAATGCTACCTAAAAGTACAACTGTATATGATATATATTAAAATATATAAATCCAAAAAAATTCAAGATTGAACTCATTTCGAACGTATCGAAGAGACGATTATAATGGTGTAATTTGTTAAAATTAAAACGTATTTTTTAACATATTTTAGTTAATAAACGATTATATGTGTTAAATGTAAAATTAAATTATGAAAGTAAAATGTATAAAGTAAAGTTACTAAATAAGTATAGGGGTTGAAAGTGTAAATATGAAATCAAAATCACAATTTGGAATTGAAATTTACACTTTAAACCCCTATACTTATTTACTTATTTTACTTTGTACCTTTTACTTTCATAATTTAAATTTTACATTTAACACATATAATCGTTTATTAACTATAATACGTTAAAAAAATACGTTTTAATTTTAACAAGTTACACCATTATAATCGTCTCTTCGATACGTTCGAAATGAGCCCAATCTTGAATTTTTTTGGATTTATATATTTTAATATATATCATATACACTACATAAAAAATATTTTATATATTTAAAATTCATACCCTTATAGTTAATTATTTAATTTATGGTACATCTCTTATTTTTTTTTTCAATTTTTTTTTACACTCCTATCGCATTAACATAATAATCATATATTAACTAATTCATTAAATCGTTTTAAATTATTATTATTTGAATGTGTTTATAGATATCGTGAATGACAATAGGAGAAGGTTTCACGAGAAGAATATTAAATGGGGTTTTGACAAGTTGGTATCACTGGACTCATTTAAGAATTGTGAAAATATGTATTTGGCGAATGATGATTCATGTGTGTTTGGAGCTGAAGTATTTGCAGTTACAGAGTATGCACAAAAGGATCGATGTATTTCCAACGTAACTTAGATTAAAATTATCTCCTTCAGTTCAGTCCCGTCCCGTCCCATCCAGTTCAGTCTCGTCCAGTTCCATCCCGTCCCATCTAGTATGCGTACCAAACGCTACCTAAGAGTACCATAAATTAAATAATTAACTATAAGAGTATGAATTTTAAATATAAAATATTTTTTATGTAGTGTATATGATATATATTAAAATATATATATCCAAAAAAATTCAAGATTGAGCTCATTTCGAACGTATCGAAGAGACGATTATAATGGTGTAACTTGTTAAAATTAAAACGTATTTTTTAACGTGTTTTAGTTAATAAACGATTATATGTGTTAAATGTAAAATTAAAATAATGAAACTAAAAGGTATAAAGTAAATTTAGTGAATAAGTATAGGGGTTGAAAGTGTAACATTTCATTTTAAATTCATAAAATTCGACGAAACGCGGGTGAACAGTGGTCAAACGCGGTTCAAATTTTCAAAAATGGTCCCTTGCAATTGAAAAGTCACAAAAATAATCTCATCGCGGGATTAGCCCGCGATCGCGGGATTCCATTTTTCAAAAATGTCCCTGCAAGTTTAAAAAAGTGTCAGAAATGGTCCTTGGCCCGCGATCGCGGGCTCCCATCGCGGAAAAAAAAAGTATTTTTGCAAACTGGGAGAGATTTAGGGCATTTTGGTAACACTTGGTTTGACTTAAGGTATTTTAATTAATTTCCCTTTATTATATATATATATATATACACTTTACATGTATACAACTGATACTGATTATAAGATATATGGAATTTTTATACGTAGAAGAAACATATTATCCCCCATGACTCGTGAGATACGCGTGTGTAGACATAGACAAACAAGTATAACCTGTTAAATTTCGACGGTTCTAATTCTAATTTGTAAACCCTCATCGTCTCCCACGTTCGTCTCCCTCATCCTCTCCCTCAAGTGTGGTCGACTCTAACCTGTTAAATTTCGACTCTAACCACGTTCGATGAACTAATGATATTTTGTAAACATTTTTATTCGTGTAATAGCGATCTTTGTAAACATGTTAAATTTCTGAAATTATTATTTTTGGTAAAAATGTTTCATTATGTTAAAGAAAATTAATTTTGAAAGCACACTGTTGTAATAAGAAATGCGACGTCAGCACTATTGTACACGTGGACAGCCTATGTGGACAATGAGGTGGCATGAAAACATAATATAGTGGGTAAATTTAAAGCATAATGCTATAATGGATAAATACTTTAAAGTACAATGCTCTAATAAAAAATAAATTGAAACTAAATTGCTGTAATAAAAAAAAGTAAAAGTATAATGCTATAATAAAAAAATAAGTGAAATTATGTTGTTATTTCACGCATTTTGCTCTAATATAAAACATCATATACTCTCACATTGTTTTGGAGTTTTTGATGGTACAAAAATACTAATTTTTCCCTAAATAGTTCCAAGAAAATGTTAGACAATATTTCTTATCTAATTATTGATTGTCTCTTCCCATATTCAAAATGCATCATATACTATTCAAATAGTTGCTTCCTTTTTTCATAGTAACTTTAATGGTTTAACTTACATAACTAAATTGTATCAATCAGTTACCGATTGTTTGAATTGTTGGAACTCAAAGGAAACTTTACAGAGAACTCACAATATTCAGAAAGCTCCTCACTTTGTGTTATTCAATTGCAAAGCAAACTACTGGCTTTATAGAAGCCGATTACAAAAAAAACGGGAAATCAAAACAGAAAAATCCACCACAATAGAACGTGGAAAAACTGAAGACTAAATCAAAGATAACAAACTATCCTATAAACTAGGAAATTATTGACTAAGCAAAATGAGGATAACTCCAACAACCCGATACTTCAATATTCTCCCTTAAACTGAACTGCATAAGAGCATTCAGTTTACTCCAGGCATCGAACACATACCCAGCTTATCACGCAGCTTCAAGAACACTTCTAGCTTGAGGGGTTTAGTCATGATATCAGAAACTTGCTCCTGGGTACTGCAGTGCTTCAATTCTACTATCCCATCTTTTGTAAGATCACGAAGGAAATGAAATCGGACGTCAATGTGTTTGCTTTGACCGTGTAAGACTGGATTTCTTGAAAGTTGAATAGCAGAACTATTGTCACAATAAATAGTAGTGCACACATCTTGAACATAACCAAGCTTTTCAAGAATCCTCCTAAGCCAGACCCCTTGACACGCACACGAGGCTGCTGCTATGAACTCTGCCTCTGTAGTGGATAATGTCACCACCGGTTGCTTTTTTGAGGACCACGAAACAGCTCCGGTACCTAGCATAAACACGTATCCCGATGTACTTTTACGATCATCAACATCCCCTGCATAGTTGTTGTCTGTAAATGCTATGAAATTCCCGTCGCTTCTCTTCTTATACCCAATTCCAAGTTTCACCGTTCCCTTTAAGTATCTTAGTATCCTCTTGGCAGCTTGCAGATGCATTTCAGTTGGCTTCTCCATGTATCTGCTGATTAGGCAAACAGAATACATGATATCGGGTCTTGTGGCTGTTAAATACAACAAGCTCCCAACTAACTGTTTGTATTCCGTAGCATCAATTTTTGAATAACTTCCATTCTTTGTCAGCTTACATCCCGGAACAATTGGATTGTTCACAGGATTACATCTCTCCATGCCGAATCTTTCAAGCACCTGTTCGGCATATTTCCGCTGACAAATAAAAATTCCATCAGAATTTTGTACCACCTCTACACCCAAGAAATACTTCATTTTGCCAAGATCTGACATGTCGAATTCCTTTTTCATTGATTCTTTGAAACTTTTGAACATTCGTTCATCATTTCCCGTAAAGAGGAGATCGTCGACATAGAGACTCACAATCAATAACTTTCCATTTTCACCGGACTTGATAAATAGTGTGTACTCACAGTAGCATTTCTTGAACCCCTCTTTGATGAAATATGCTTCGATTCTGCTGTACCAAGCTCGGGGAGCTTGCTTGAGCCCGTATAGCGCCTTCTTCAACCTATAAACTTTGTGCTCTTCGCCTTGCTTTTCATAACCTTGAGGTTGATCAACGAACACCGCTTCATTTAATTCTCCATGAAGAAACGCGCTCTTTACGTCCAACTGAAATACACTCCAACCTTTGTAGGCTGCAAGAGCTAAGATTGTCCTGATCGTATCCCACATGGCCACCGGTGCAAACACATCTTTATAATCGATTCCTTGCCTTTGAGAGTACCCCTTTGCCACAAGTCGGGCCTTGTGCTTGTCCACTTCCCCTTTCTCATTTAGCTTTGTCTTAAACACCCACTTCACCCCTATTCTTTTAGCTCCAACCAGTAATGTCATCAACTCCCACGTATCATTTCTTTCGATTGCCCTTATTTCCGCATCCATTGCCTCTCTCCATCTTGGACTCTTGTGTGCTTCTTCAAAAGTGACGGGATCTTCAGCTGAGGTAAACATCACCAGGTTATGCATCTTTTCTTCATCAGACAAGCCTTCGCCGGTTACGTAGTCTTTTAAATGTGGTGGCGGCCTCTTATTTCTCCCTTGAATTGGACTTGGTGTTACCTCTTCAAAAGATTCATTTGGACTCGGTGATGCCTCTTGATTATGTTGTTCGACTTCCAAGCCTTCTTCTATTACATCAGCCTCGTCGTCGTCTATTTCATCTTCGTCACCCCATTTCAATACGTTACTTTTCGCCTCCTCTGCACTTTTACCCCAATCCCACTTCTCACCCTCATCACACACTATGTCTCTGCTGATCATAATTTTTTTAAGTCGGGTCATACAGCCTGTAGGCTTTTGATTCTTCACTGGCCCCCAAGAGAACACACCGACGACTTTTGTTGTCAAGCTTTGTTCTTTGACTATCAGGCACGTGAACATGAGCCACACACCCAAATACACGAAAATGACCAACAGAAGGTTTTTGGCCACTCCATGCTTCTTCAGGAGTGACATCTTTGACAGCTAAAGTAGGACTCATGTTCAGTACGTAAATGGACCAGTTGACTGCTTCTGGCCAGAATTCTTTCGGGACTTCTTTTCCTGATAACATGCTACGCACCATATTCATTATGGTACGGTTCTTTCTCTCGGCAACCCCGTTTTGCTGTGGGGTATAGGCTGTCGTAAGATGCCTGATGATTCCATTCATGCTACAAAATCTATTAAATTCAAGTGAGGTGAACTCCCCACCTCTATCGGTTCTTAGGCAACAAATACCATCACCGGTCTCCTTTTCAACAAACAACTTGAAATTTTTGAACATAACAAATGCTTCAGACTTTTCAGATAGAAAATATGCCCAAGTTTTTCTACTGAAATCATCGATGAATGTAAGTACATACCTCTTTCCACTGTTTGATTTTGGGGTGATGGGCCCACAAATATCGGCATGAATCAGCTGCAACTTCTTAGACGCCCTCCACAAGTTTTTCTTTGGTATTGATTCTCGGTGTTGTTTCCCAACCATACAGTCACCACACACTTTTGATGGAACACTGATCAGTGGCATACCCGTGACCATCTTCTTGTACATCAGGGTCCTCAATCCCTTAAAATTAAGATGTCCATACCGATAGTGCCACAGCTGTGTTTTATTGTCAGATACAACTTGAAGACAGGTTGAACTTGGAGTAATTATGGAAGCAAACACTCCAAACATTCTGTTAGTTGACATCTTAGCATGAATAATTAAACCCCTGCTTGGATGGTAAATCTTACACGCGTCATTGTGAATAAGAATAACAAGATTCTTTTCTTGAAGTTGACCAAGGCTTAAAAGATTAATTTTCAATTCAGGTACAAAGTAAACCTCCGTAATTACCTGAATAAATTCATTTATATGAAGTTTGATCTTACCTCGCCCTTTAACCATCATCCTTGAGTCATCCCCAAGCTTTACTGAATGTCTAAAGTCTTCATCAAGATCAAAGAACCACTCTTTGTTGCCGCTCATGTGGTTGCTGCATCCGGAGTCGAGAAACCAAACATGTTCCCCTTTTGAGCGATTTGTTTCCACGTGCGCCATCAGAAGCATATCTTCATCTTCATTAAATTCTGCATAATTCACATTCGACCAACGCCTTGTTGAAAGGCTGCCTTCCCCTTCCTCCGCCTCTGCCTCCTCTAAAGCTTCCAAAACCCCTTCCTCGACCAGCACCTCGGTATTCATCTCTTCTTTCAACTTTCTCTGAATTAGTGACTTTCAAAGCATGTTCTTCCTCCTTTTCCTTCTGGCCTTGCATCCTTTGTTCATGAATCAACAAGCTACTCTGCAGCTTGTCAATGGTCATCATGGAGACGTCATTGGATTCTTCTATCGAGCATACTACATAATTAAATTTGAGAGTCATCGATCTCAAAATTTTCTCAATGATCACACTCTGCTCCATCTTTTCTCCTTGTGCCTTCATTTTATTTACGATGGTTAGTGTTCTGGAAAAATACTCGTCAACCTTTTCACCCTCCTTCATGCCAAGAATTTCAAATTCTCTTCTTAGAGCCTGTAGTTGAGCACGTTTCACCTTCGTAGACCCTTGATACTTCAGTTTCATGGAGTCCCAAATGGCCTTTGCAGTCTCCATATTGAGGATAGTTTCCATAATGTTTCTATCTATGGCTTGAAATAGATAGTTCTTGACCTTTAAATCTTTTAGTTTCTGCTCCGTGATGAGAGTGCGTTCTGCTGCTGTTGGCTCTGTCCCTGCTGCTGGTACAGGTATCCCGTTCTCGATCAATCCCCAATACTCCTTCGATCTGAAAAAAATCTCCATAAGCATGGCCCAATGGTCATAATGACCATTGAACCGTGGAATTTGCGCTTGAACAAAGTTGCTATCCTTTTCTGCTGCCATGATCTTTGACTCTTCTCTCTTCTGGCTTCTCACTCTTCTTTATCAGAAAGAAACTGCAGTTTCTTAGATCACTCAATCAGGCCCCTGTGAAGAGGCTCTGGTACCACTTGTTGGAACTCAAAGGAAACTTTACAGAGAACTCACAATATTCAGAAAGCTCCTCACTTTGTGTTATTCAATTGCAAAGCAAACTACTGGCTTTATAGAAGCCGATTACAAAAAAAACGGGAAATCAAAACAGAAAAATCCACCACAATAGAACGTGGAAAAACTAAAGACTAAATCAAAGATAACAAACTATCCTATAAACTAGGAAATTATTGACTAAGCAAAATGAGGATATCTCCAACAACCCGATACTTCAATATGAATAGTATATGATAGTAGATTATTCCGTCTTTATCTATGAATTTGTATAATTTATTTGTCATTGTACAAGCCACCGTCTATTCCATTGGCATTGTGGTCTTTAACTTTTTATACAAATTTCAAGACGTGTTATAAAATGTACAGATTAAAGCATCTCCAACAAATATATTATATTTTTTATCTTTTCTTTTAAATTTAAAAATTTCTAATTCATTTTACATATTTTTCTGTATTTTAGATTAAAAAAAATTAGCATATTTCTTATTATAACCTATTCTAAATCTCCAAAATTTTATAAAATAACATAACTATTGATTATGTTATTTGATACATGAATCGATTTTATTTTATTTTTAATGATAATTTAATCTAATAATTTATTATAAAAATTAAATTGGAGTATTTAATTTTTTTTGTAGAATTTGATAGCTGTTTGACGATTGTAAATTGGAAAAAGGAGGTGGGGAATTTTTAGGGCAAAACGTTTATTTGGAAAAGAATAGAATGGGACCCACAAAGATACGGTAGTGGGGTCCATAACCGAGGCCTTGGGCGGTCAAGCCGGAGGAAGTGAGATTTTGACCCACGCGCACGCTGTGTTCGTCTTTGTACTCGGTTCCTCCAACCATGGCGCGTGGGGTTAAAAGGCGCGTCGTTGATGAAAGTGTCCCCGCAATTTGTGCAAGTGCCACAGACTTTCTTTTCTGCACCGACGCACGGTCACGGCACGTGCGCACGTGATTACCTTAAAATAAAGAACGAAAAATGAAAATCTTTAAGAAAGAATTCTTTAAATTCCAATAGTTTCTCTATTTTAGAGAACCAACCTTACTTATATTATTAAAAAATATTAAATATAATTTCCTCTCATATTTAAAATAATATTTTTTTCTTATTTTTTGGTGAAGAATCATTAAAATAATATTTTTCTCTTGTCTTTTTGGTAGAAAATCATTAAAATAATATTTTTCTTTCATCTTTTTGAAGATATAGAAAATTCTCTACTGAGAGTTTTTCCCATGTTCTATATTTTAAAGAATGGGATAGAGAAGATATTGGAGGATTTTATAGAACAAACTGTTGTTGTTCTCTATTTTAAAGAAGCTGTTGAAGATGCTCCGACTTATTTCATTTGCAAGAAAAAAAAATCGAATGAAAAAAGGGGAAAAAAACTATTTTTTATTTATGTTTTTAAAAGAGAAAAGTTCAAAAACCCAATAAATTATCTATTTTGAATGATTAAGCTATTAAACTTTCTCATTTTAAATGATTATGACTCTAAACTATATTTTGAATGAAAACCCATTAAATTTTCTCATTTTGAATGAAAAAACCATTAAACTTTCTCATTTTGAATGATTAAGTGCTTGAATATTTTTTAATAAATAAATCATCGAACTTTCAAAATTGGTTGTGCATCATTTTAACAAAAAAAACTACATGTACCGACTAGAAATTTTGTAAGTAAAATAAAATCTAAATCGGTTTTACCGTTTTCAAACCGTACGCCATTCAAACTCGTCGCAAACAACGGTACCGCTCCCCCTCGCCACTCCCCGTTGTTCTTTGTTCTCCATATCATCTATCAAGCTGTTGACCTCGATTTTTGCGTAGGGTCTGAATGACGTAAGGTTTGGAAACGGTAAATTTGATTTAAGTTTTTTTTTTACTTTAAAACATTTTTAGTCGGTTGTAAGAAGTTTTTAAAAGTTCGGTGATTTAAATTTTTAAGAAAAATATTCAAGGACTTAATCATTTAAAATGAGAACGTTTAATGATTTTTTCATCCAAAAAACAGTTTAGAGATTTAATCATTGAAAATGAGAAAGTTTGATGGTTTTTATTCAAAACTATAGTTTAGGAACTTAATCATGCAAAACTGGATAGTTCGTTGGGTTTTTTAGACTTTTCTCTTTTTTTTTAAAAGAAAGAAAACATTTTTTTATGTTTTTGAATAGAGGAGAAAGAAAAAGAATGATGTCAACTTTGTAAATATATTTTCTAAAAATATACATGATGGATAGTTTTGTAATTTTAATAATCTTTTGAAGTGGTTTAATTTATTTCCTTCCATTTCATCCATATTTTGGTGGAAACTTGTCAATTTTTTTTCCTTCGGTTCATTTCCTTTCTTTCCTAAAAAGTTTCGAAAACACATTTTTTTACTTTTCTTCGTAAAAAGTGTTTCAAGAACACAACATAAATACATTATAATCCATCGTGCTAATCAATTGGTAACAACTCTAAATGATTGGTGGTATTTTACTAACTTGATTGGTATACATTATTGAAAGTCGCATACCATAGGTATCATCATGGCACTGACTTATATATTAATTATTGCAATTACAAAGCCTTGAACATCACATATGTTACATGAGAACTCAAAATATCACTCAAAACATGAACATAATGATATGTTTTCATATATGTAACTTAAAGTTGATACAAACCTAGTATCAACATGTACCAACCGTAAAAAAGTTGGTACCAAATACATTTTATTGATATACGGTATAAGATTTTACGTACCCGTTATAATTGGCTGGTACCGAAGAAAAAAACTTGGTACTGTATCAACTATCAAGTTCACCCTTAATTCTACTCTTAATTAAAAAGTATAATAATTACATATTTTTAAAAATACGTGTCTTTTTCATTAATAACATCTAATTTGAGACGGAATGAGTATTTTATTAAAACTCTCTTGGTGTTTGGAGTGGTTTTGTGCATGTCTTGACTAATATTATGTGTTTTCCTGCACTTAATACTTAATGGTAATGATCTAAGGTTGTATTCTCGAATTTGGGATAAAGGAAGAGAAAAAAAACAAGTGGATTTTATTTATGTGTTATTGGGAGAAAAAAGGAAGTGAAGGAAGTCGAAGGAAAAAAACATGTTTTTAAGACCACTTGTAATAAGCCATGCTATATTTTATACAAAGTTTTAAAATATGTGTAACAAGCAGTGTAATTTTAATGTTAATAGTAAATCTTCTATAATATGTAACACTATTTTTTACATCAAATCCTAATATTTTAGACATATTACTTTTGTATATTATTTTTTTTAATTTTTTAATAATATCCTTATATTTATTAACTTTACAATTATACCCATATTTTATATTTAGATCATAACTTAATATTTTATATTAATTATGAATCAAATTATTTTAATACATAAAACAAAATATTTTATTAAACAATAAAAGTTGCATTAAAAAAATAAACAAAAAAAGAATACATGTGCATTTATTATTGTTAAAATTGTTATTATTATTATTATTATTAAGACTGTATTTTTCCCATAAATGATCAGTTACCACATTCCAAAGTTCGAAATGTGCTAATTTGTCTTTGATTTTTCTATAAGAATGAGAAATTATTCGGCGGCACTTCTCATCCAACTTCAATTGGTATATGGATATCACGTTTATCCTGAATTATCATGTTATGTAAAATAATAATGTGATCATTATGTCATGTAGCACGTCTTTTTTGCCAAAAACTAGTCGGTTCTACTACAATTGTGAAACGTGATTTGAGAGCGCCAAATGTTCGCTCTACGTATTTTCTACATGCTTCTTGTTGCATAGCAAAATGTTTTTTTCCTACCACGTGGTTCTTCGAATATTTTATCTCGTTGTATATTATTTATTTAATTAAAACATACATATAACAACTCAACAATTTTTCTTTAAAACATGCAATTCATATAATTAAAACATCCCAAAATCGCGTCTCAAAATTTCTTACATAACATCCAAAATTTGGTTGGCGGAACAACCTACACAACTGAGAAATAAACTAAACCGAATTATAGTGCCACTACACTAACAGGCCTCCTTGCTAACGCCCTGCTCACTTGCCCGAGCCTTTCATTACCTGCTTTCCTGAAAAGGTTTTAATTTGAAAATGCGAGGGTTAGACCATGAGGTCTAGTGAGTCCCTCTTAACAGTTATCAAAGCATTTAAAACAATTATCGTTTCCAGAATACATCATTCATAAATCTATCCATATAAAAATCGTTCACGGATAAAGGTCCGCCCCTTGTAAATTGGCACCCTGAAGTCACCCTAAGGTGTCAACGAGTCAGTCTCGTGCTGCCTTACAGGGTCACACCTCCCTTGGCATAAACGGGACACACCCCCCGACACGAGTTGGCGGAACACCCCCCCCCCCCCGACTTAGCCAATTTACATCAAACCAATGTATGCATACATCCCACATATAAAACTTTAAACAACTTTCATGCAGGTAAAACATTTATAAAAATAAACATGGCATTACTTCATCTTGTCTTGCTTTAGAAAACGCATTTAAAGCCGCACATTTCAGTTAGAAAACTTACCTGATACGTTTGCTTGCTTTTCCCTACTTTGCTCTTTACTTCCAAATTGTCTACCTGAACGAGGGGACATATTTATAAGTTGACTAGGACTATCCGGACACTTCTTACCTGACACACAACTTTTCCGGACAGACTACCGGGTACACCACACTTTCCGGACATCACTACTTTTCCGGACAACCACGCTTTTCCGGATGACTATCCTATCCGGACACATTGAGGTTACCGGACAACTTCTACTTTCCGGACGACTAAACTTATCCGGACAACACAATATCCGGACACCTTCCACAACCCGACCAAGGAGTTATCCGGACACTCACCCGGACGCCTTCATACTTGAAGGTTTCCGGACGAGGGCTGGACGAGTTTAATGGTTGAAAATCCTATTACGTGTCTCTTAATCCTCAAGGTAAGCCAATAAATTATCACTAAATGATATGTAATCGATTTCCCATCATTTTTTATTATCAAGACACATTTAACGATGATTAAATCTCTCTATTGGCCTCAAATGACTTAGAATAAGCTATAACCCACAAAACTCAGAAATCAGCAGATAAATCTTGAAAGGAGTTATGGATTAGAGGTTACCTTAGAGATAACTTGCAGAAAACGGAATCCAATCCTACTCTTTCTTCTGATTATGAAGCTTGATGATTCTTCTCCTCCAAATGCATAAAACTCCTCAAGAAAGCTCTCTTTTCCTTTCTCTCAAAATTCAGCCGTCACCAACAACAAAATCAGGGAAATGAAATGTTCCTCCTAGGGTTTTGTGCCCTTATATACCCTAAACCCAAACTTACCAAGTAGCCCCTCCACTTCCGTTCTTATTACACTTTCCTCTCAAGCGCTAACACTAACCCGATTTGGTCACGATCGTTACAACACATAAGAAATTAATATAAAATAATTTATAATATGTATATACATAACAAATAAACCTTATTAAAACTTCAAAAACAAAAATAATAAATCTTACAATTGAGGGACAAAAAATGTAATTGAAAAAGTGATGTAGAAAATAAATGAATAGTGTTACACAAAATCTAGTGTAATACTATTTATGGGTCCGTTTCATTTGCAAACCAGATAGTTTGTGCAAACTATCTTCACCAACCACGTAATTTCTTTTTATATATATATACATTTAATTTGTAGAGGGTATTTTAGGGTTTTTAACATATTATTTTATTTTTAAATATATTTTATTTTTGAAACTGATCATCCAAAAACATCGTGAAACCAAAAAACTCAGAATCATGAAACCCACAAATAAAAAATCTAGAATTATGAAACAGAAAAAATCATAATCATGAATCGTGAAGAAGCCGATATAGAGAAAATTAGAACCATGAAACCAAAAACATGAATCATGAAGCTCATAATCACGTTACCCAAATCAAAAAATCAAAACCCCATGATTATGTCGATCATATATATATGTATGTTGGGTCACTTAGATTTGAAGATGACCTCAGTCTCTCAATTTCACAGTTCATACTTAGAATAATTTTTAGGTTCAAGCAGTTTAATTGTATAAAAATGTTCGGTGAAGTCGAAGATCAACTGAAGAAACAAAGTAGAAGTATATCTTCAAAGCGGATTGAAGATAGACTTCTCAACCAAAGATTAAGCTGCTATTTGAAGACTTCCTAAAGTCTTAGGCCAGTTCACTTGAAGTTTTTGAAGACATGTTGGAAGATGAAATGTTAGGCAAGATCTTTGAAGAAGATAACATGTTAGGCAAAATCCTTGAAGACATGTTAGGCATATCTTCGGCAAGATCTTTGAAGAAGATAACATGTTAGGCAAAATCCTTGAAGACATGTTAGGCATATCTTCGGCAAAGAAGTCTTCGACAAAGAAATTTCAGCAGGTATATTCACTTTATCTGCAGAATATATTCAGGATATCTTGCATTGATAGAGACATCATCCGAAGATCAGAAAAAGGTTCTTTGGATTTCTTATCTCTTTCAAGTAACTTCAGCTTCAACAAGCAGGTCAACGCTTGAAGACAAAAGTAAAAAGACAAAAGTAAAAAGACAAAATTACTTTTCAGAAGACCTGCTTCCTATCTGCCTTCCATGCTCTCTTTGACAAGTGTCCATTGAATTTAATGCATAAGGCACTATAAAAGGAGATCATCTTCAACCTTGCAACTAACCAGTTTACAGACTCTCAAGCTTTCAAGTGCTGGCATTTCTCTCTCAAAGAAGTTCATTGTTTTCTTAGTGTTTTACAATTGTTCTTCATTCTGTGTGTGACTGTGTGTTAGATTGTTTGAGTAGATTTTATCTGTTCTGTTCCGCAACAATCTTTATGTAACATCTCGTATTTTCCATTATATTATGTAATATGAATAGGGGTCTAATTGTATGTTGATTTAAGCCTTGGATTATTTTGTAATTATATAATTCATTGGTGCTATAATTAAAGTGATTAAAGTTTAATTGCTATTTTTGGAAGTTTGGAACTAGTGGGTTGTCACGTGCGAAATATGTGTTTTAATCGCGGTGGGTTGCAAACTGTCCACAGCGGGAAGTGCAAGTGTACACTGTCCACTATGATCGTCACAGCAAGTAATAGTTGGTAAAATACCAGAATCGAATCCACAGGGACTGGACAATCAAGACAATACGGTTCTCATGAGTTCCTTTTACAAGTTTCAATTAGAGAAGAAAATAATACTCTGGTTTGATTGGTGAAATAACTACTTTAACGATTTTACTAAGATTTAAAAGGAGGAATGTAGGTTAGATTTTCCCTAGATTTTATACCAAATACTCGGTCCTAATAATGATCCTTGTATTCGAGGTAGGCATTTTCGCTAGAAAAGTCCGGTTACAAAATACTCACACCGTTAGATAAAAATCTCATACTTGTCGTATTTATTGTTTTGTCAATGGTAATCTCAAAAATGGACCTTTTCAGGTCTCGATGGAATGTGTAGAGACAAATACTCTAAGTGTTTTTAATACACAAATTAGCTTGCCTACTACTCTAGTTTGTTGAGATTAGCTCACTGTGCCGACCTCACTTTCGTAAGTGTCAAAAGAATTCTTTCGAATCCCCTAGCATCATTCAAGCTCGTGTCACTGCGTTCTACTTATTTCTAAGTTGAGAACTAGACTTTAGATCCTTGCAAGTGATCGGCTTGTTCGCATCCTTGGGTAAATATCGAGAATGAATGACCAAAACAACAAATATTCTAAGTACAAAGATTACTCAAGCATTTTTAATAAAATCCAGGTACATCTCTTTCCTACATCCCAAAGGATATTTAGTCTTGCATTTCCGAAGTAAAGAAAACAAAAGATGAAGGTTTGCACATAATAAAACTGAAAGTGACTTGAATTAACTGCTCACAGTGGGGAGCGAGAAGTCGTCCCTGCACTGTGTAGTTCGAATTACAATTAAACTAAGAAAATAAAGTGCAGAAAATAAATGTTAACTACTGCAGAGAAATTAAAGAGCTAAAACTTAATGAAGTAAGAGAATTGCAAGGAGAAAATGTAGTTAAGGATCCTCTCAATAAATGAGACTAACACCCCTATTTATACTAAGGAGAGGTGTTGGTCTTTACACAAAAAGGGTTTCTTCAAGGTGTAAGGACTGCAAAATATTGTAAAAATCAGCTCAATGGTCCATACTTCAACCTTCCATGTAAAGCTCTTTTACCCAATGGTCTTCTAGAAGTCAACTTTATTCAAGTACAAAGGTACAAGCTTTATGTCATCTTTAAGGAAACATTTCAGCCACCACATTTCAGATTTTTCTGCCAAAGGATCCTTCCAACTCCAGGTTTTTATATTTCCAGCCCATGGTTTTCTTTTGTTTTCTGATCTGCTCGAAGAGTGGGGAACCGGAGTGGGCACAACAGTGGTTACTGCAGGATAAAACGTGAAAAACACCCAAATTCCACCAAATAATTCATTAAAGACTATGGTTCACTCCTTTTGCTCATTTTCGAGAATTATAACAAGAATGGGGGGTTTTAGAAGTGAAATGGCTAAATTTGACGAAATAAAATGGAAAATAAAAGGGAATAATAACTCTAAAAATAGAGTTATCACAACCTCAAACTTAAACCATTACTTGTCCCCAAGTAATAAAAAGAAAGAAAGAAAATGAACAAAATGCACTAGAACTTTTAGGGACTTACATACTTCTTGACTTGAATGGGTGTTGGTCTCCTTCCTTCGATACTTCCTTTGGTTCCAAACTTGAAAATTTCACTTTTGTGTTTTACGAAATCTTTCCCTTGTTTTCCATTAATCAATAGGGCTTTCTTGGGTTCGACGGGTTTTGTGGCTTTGAGTGTTTGTCCCAAGGGTTTTGGCACGCAGTTCCAAACATAGACCGAAGATCTCGCTTTGAGATTTTATTTTGAGAAGTGAGTGGTTTAGATTTTTCATAGGTATGGACGCACACTTTCAGGCTTTATTTTGGGTATGGCTGTTTTTGTGAGAGTGGGCATTCTGATGGTCCAGAAAAGGCACACCATCTTTTTCTGTGGGAGTGGTCACTTTGATGGTCCAGAAAAGGCACACCATCAATTTTGCTAGTGACACTCCGATTTTCTTTTGTTTTTGTATTTTTGTGTGTTTTTTTTTGGAGGTGGGTAAGGCTTACCCACCTCAAACTTAGACTTCACAGTGTCCCCACTGTGGGCAAACTGGAAGTCACTCTGGAAGTTCCCACCTCAAACTTAAATCTCACAGTGTCCCCACTGTGACATTGAATTAACGAATAAAGGTGGTGGTTTGGGGTACAAAAAGGATCGTGTTTGGATGCGAAAAACGGCCTATTTTATCTCATGGTATCAAGTTGAGATTCGTACTTACAAAAAGGACCTTTTTAAGTCGGAAGCCGAAAGTTGTACCTTGAAATGGAAACGAGATCAAACAAGCATTCAAACAACAAATACGTTAATACCCAAAAGTACCTACCCAGTGGTAGGATTTTCATGCATTAAAACGCCAAAAAGAAATATGTAGCAAACATTGTCAAAGCCTAGCCATAGGCACAAAATATAAAATAAACAGAAATTAAGATTGTTTTAGGAGCAAACGAGATAAACCATTGTTTTAACAAACCATTCAGGAGGTTGGGGTGGCATCTGGTGAACTGGCGGCGTCATCCTCTTCAAACTCGTCATCACTGGCATTGGTTGGGCAAATATCCTCAGGAAAATCTAGGAGCTGAGCAGCTAGCATCGGGTTGGCCTCTTTCATCATCAGGCCCGTCACCTCATCCCGTTCTCTTGTATACATCCAAAATTTCTGCGTGGCCCGGTTCTGATATCGTTGCTCACTTTCCAGCAACTCGATCCTGTATGTGAGCTTCTTCAAAGCTGCCAAAATCTCTCCCATTTGGTTGCTTGACGATCCGGCCTCGGTTGAATGGCGTGGTGTACGCGGCGTTCTCACAACATGCTCCTCAGCAATGGTCACAGTGGGGTGAACAGTCCCCACTGTGGGGATATCTTCTGCTGGTTCAGCTGGAGGAGTGGCGACGTACCTTCCCATCTTGCGGATGGTTTGTGCGCTGATGTTGCTCATGGAGTCAAACCACTGATCCTCCACCGCCGAGGGTACACCTGCGTCTATCATTAGTAACGTAATGAGGCAAGGAAGGGGCAAGACTACCTTCTTTCTGTTTCGAGCTTGATCTATGGCCGCATGCATAACAATCCCGACGTTGATCTTTCTTCCAGTGAGGAGGCAGTACAACAAATCACATTTATGCATAGACAATGTGGTATCGTGCGATGTTGGGGACATAGAGGCCCGGAGAAATTGGAACCAAACAGCGGCCTCGGTAGTGAGGGAGCTAGCGTTTAGGCACCTTCTCTGGGCGTCTTTATTCCACGGCTTCCCCTCGACTGCTATTTCGCGCAAGACAAGATCCTCATCCGCCGGGGTCATTTTCTTTAAAAACTGGGCAAACTCACACACAGTCGGGCTCCTTCTTCCTAATACCCTGTTAATCGCTCCTGGAGTATAGCTCACTTGCTTTCCCCGAACTACCACAGTGGGATCCTTTGCTTGAGAGGCCTCGGCGTAAAATTCACGCACTAACGAGGCATTCGCGCGTCGATTGGCTTCGGCCAAAATCGACCAGTCTTGCGCTACAATCCTATTCTTAACAAATGGGTTGGCCTCAACAAACTCAGGGTCGAAACCCCTCTCTAACTTCAGTTTCTGTGTAGCAATGCACTCATAGTGGGCAGCCACCTCCGGAGTGGTGAACTGCCTGGGCACCCCACTGGGGGCATGCGCAGTGCCCACTATGGATTGATGTGGGTTTTGGGTTTGAACTTGGTCATCCCCAACATCAATCTCAACAGAAGATGAACTCAAAGAAGGTTGAAGATTTGTACCTTTCTTTGACGGTTGTTTTGACGGCCTTTTTGTCGGTTTTTTCAGAGCTTTGGTCACCGCAGACCTGGTGACCACGCCTTTCCTTCTTGTGGCCCGCAGAATTAGGTTCTCCCCACTGTGGGCAGTCATCCTCACTGTCTCTCTTTCAACACTATCCCCAAGCTTGCGGTATTGTTCCTGATAGTCATCACCAACCTTCCTCTGAAACTCCACTTCTTCAGCAAAAATCTCTGCCTCAGCCCTTTTCCTTTCTTCCTCAAAAATCCTTTCCTTCTCAGCCTTCAGCCTTTCTTCTTCCATTCGCTTTTCCTCTTCTTCCTTTCTGATTCTTTCTTCTTCCTCTCGACGCCTCCTCTCGACCTCCTCCTTTCTTTTTCTAATGGCTTCCATTTTCTGTTTGAACTCCTCTGCTAACCGCCTCTCTTCTTCTTCGGCTAGAAGTGTCTCGGTCTCAAAATGGGTGATACTGTTGTCTGAGACTTGCGAGGATGAAGTAGCCTTTGGGCTTTCGTGCTTTGAAGAACCCTCGTCGGCCGCACCGGAGATGATCGGGTTTTCGCCGGAGACCGGCGACGGTTCGTTCAGGTCACCGGTGACGGGTTCCGGTGGTTGTTCCTCGGCGGTCCTGCGGCGGATGGCCGCACGTGTGAGTGCATCGGGGTTGGTGTTCATTCTCTTGGTTCTTGCCATTTTTAGGGTTTTAGGAAGGTTTCAGATTGGTGGGTTTTCTTGGAGAGAAATGGAGAAGAAAAAGTGTTTTTGAATGTTTTGGAAGTGAAAGTGGTTTTTGAGAGGTTAAGATGGTTTTTGGAATTTTGGAAAAAGGTTTAGGGTAAACCGTCGGTTTCTAGGAGAGAGAGAGAAGGATTATGATGGTTTTTCTTGGAAAATGGTGAACTATGACAACATGGCATAAAGGTAGACTTGTTGGCAGAAAAAGGTGAAAGCTTGTCAACCTTGGGCCCCAAAAATGGTCCCATCTTCCGTCAGATTTAAGAGTGGGGAGTGTAGTGACCTGCACGTTCCCCACTGCGAAGCATTTTCCATGATTTTTCTTCAAAAAGTGGCACGTTCTTCTACACACATTAAAACAACTATCATGCAGACTTAAAAGGACCAGAAATAATAAAAAGACAGCAAATAACTGAAAATAAAATATTTACAAGTGGTCCCGATGTTTCTTAATCAAGGTGGGGTGAGGAGTGGGATGGAATGTGGGCACTCTCGTTCAGAAAATGCTTCACCCTTTGCCCATTGACTTTGAACGTTTGACCAGATTGTGGGGACTTCAGCTCCACTGTTCCAAAGGGACTTACCTTGACAATGGTATATGGTCCCGTCCAACGAGATTTTAGCTTACCCGGAAAGAGTTTGAGACGGGAGTTGAACAATAATAACTGTTGTCCTTCCATGAATTCCCTATGGTTAATTCGACGATCATGCCACATCTTGGTCTTCTCCTTATACAACTTTGCGTTTTCATAAGAGTGGTAACGCAACTCTTCTAACTCATGCAACTGTAGAGTCCTTTTGATTCCCGCAGCACCCTCACTCATGTTAAGCTCTTTAAGGGCCTAAAATGCCTTGTGCTCCAATTCAATCGGTAGATGGCAAGCTTTGCCAAAAACTAATTTAAATGGAGACATTCCCAAAGGAGTTTTATAGGCCGTTCGGTAGGCCCAAAGAGCATCATCGAGTTTGGTTGACCAATCTTTTCGGTGCGGTTTAACAACTTTTTCTAAAATTCCTTTGATCTCACGGTTTGAAAGTTCGGCCAAACCGTTGGTTTGCGGGTGGTATGCGGTGGCCACTCTATGATGTATGTCATATTTAGCAAGAACCGAGGCCATGACTTTGTTTATAAAATGGGTGCCTTCGTCACTAATCAATGCCCGTGGTGTTCCAAATCGAGTGAAAATATTTTTATGTAAAAATTTCACCACGGTGTTGGCATCATTAGAGTGACATGCGACGGCTTCCACCCATTTCGAAACATAGTCTACCGCAACCAAGATATAAAAATTGTTGTTGGAATTTGGAAAAGGTCCCATGAAATCGATTCCCCAAACATCAAAAAGTTCAACCTCTAAAATGTTGTTAAGAGGCATTTCATTTCTTTGCGAAATATTCCCGGTGCGTTGACATTGCTCACAATTTTTCACAAATTCATACGAGTCTTTAAAAACAGTGGGCCAAAAGAATCCACTTTGCAAGATTTTTGCAGCGGTACGGTTTCCACCGAAATGGCCACCGTAGTGGGATGTGTGACAACCATGGAGTATTTGATGTTGCTCACTCCCATGGACACAACGCCTCAATATTTGGTCCGCCCCTATCTTGTACAAGAAAGGATCGTCCCAAACGTATTGTCGTGTGTCGTGTAAAAACTTCTTAAATGGTTGTCCACTCATCCCGCGGGGCTTAAGTCCACTTGCTAAAAAGTTCGCAATATCAGCATACCAAGGAATATTATTTTCATGATGTTGAGCGGATAACAATTGCTCATCGGGAAAATTTTCTCTTACTGGAGTGGGATCAACAGTGCCCACTATCTTCTCGAGCCTGGACAAATGGTCGGCTACTTGATTGCTTGTTCCTTTCCTGTCGACGATTTCAAGGTCAAATTCTTGTAGCAATAAAACCCATCTAATTAACCGAGGCTTAGAATCAGCTTTGGTAATTAAGTATTTTATTGCTGCATGATCAGTGTGCACTATGACCTTCGTCCCTATTAAGTATGACCTGAAACGATCAAAAGCAAACACCACCGCAAGTAATTCTTTTTCAGTAACAGTGTAATTAATCTGAGCTTCAATCAGTGTTTTACTTGCATAATAAATGGGGTGAAAAACTTTGTTCTTTTTCTGTCCGAGAACAGCCCCCACAGCCCAATCGCTGGCATCACACATCACTTCGAATGGGAGTGACCAGTCAGGAGTGGTCACTATGGGTGCTGTGACTAAAGCTTCCTTGATTTTTTCAAAAGCATATCGGCATTCTTTTGTAAAAATGAAGTCTTTTTCATGCTGCAACAGGGTACATAGGGGTTTTGTTATTTTTGAAAAATCCTTGATGAACCTCCTATAAAAACCCGTGTGACCCAAAAAACTTCGAATACCTTTCACCGTTGTAGGTTCGGGAAGTTGTGCCACTACCTCAAGCTTGGCTTTGTCAACTTCCAACCCTCTTTTTGAGACAAGGTGTCCTAAAACAATACCCTCTTCGACCATAAAATGACATTTTTCCCAATTTAAGACTAGGTTGTGGGTCTCACATCTCACTAGGCTTTTCTCTAAATTTCCCAAACAATTGTCAAATGATGTCCCTATCACAGAAAAATCGTCCATAAAAACTTCTATGGTATCTTCTATCATGTCGGTAAAAATGGCCATCATACAACGTTGAAAAGTGGCGGGGGCATTACACAATCCAAATGGCATTCTCCGGAATGCAAAAGTGCCGTAGGGACAAGTAAAGGTGGTCTTTTCTTGGTCCTCGGGTGCAATGTGGATTTGGTTGTATCCGGAGTATCCATCTAGAAAACAATAAAATTCCTTTCCCGCTAACCTATCAAGCATTTGATCGATGAAAGGTAAAGGAAAGTGGTCTTTCTTAGTGGCCAAATTGAGTTGTCTATAGTCCATGCATATCCTCCATCTCGTGACAGTCCTAGTGGGAATGAGCTCGTTCTTTTCGTTCTTCACTACAGTCGTCCCTCCTTTTTTAGGGACACATTGGACGGGGCTCACCCAACTACTACTAGCAATGGGATAGATAATACCGGCATCTAACCACTTCAAGACTTCTTTCTTAACTACCTCCTTCATGATGGGGTTCAACCTTCTTTGAGGTTGGACTTTCCCCGAGTGGTCACTCTCCAAATTAATCTTATGTTGACATAACGAGGGGCTTATTCCTCGAATGTCCGCTATGGTCCAACCAATTGCCTTCTTATGCTTTATCAACAAATCGATCAGGAGTTGTTCTTGTTTCTCACTAAGTTTGGAAGAGATAATAACGGGAAGTTTATTATCTTTAGCGAGATAAGCATATTTTAAATGGGAAGGCAATGGTTTAAGCTCTAACTCGGGAGGTTTTTCTATTGAAGGGGGTTGAACATTTCTATCCTTAAAGTCCAGAGATTCAAAAGCTGCAACCATTTCGTTACACTCATCCTCAAAAGTGTCATCACTCTCAGATTCAGAGTGCTCACTATCACTCCTCACTGTGGGAACTGTTCTCCCCACTGTGGGCAGTGTGTCAAAACTGTGGGTTCCACAAATCGAACTCAAGGCAAAACAATCTTCGGTATCTATATTTAAGAGACTTAAAAACATTGAATGTCACCTCTTGGTCATTAACTCTCATCGTGAGTTCCCCTTTGTGCACATCAATCAAAGTACGTCCGGTTGCAAGAAACGGACGCCCTAAGATGATTGGGATTTCTTTATCGGCCTCATAATCTAGAACTAGAAAATCGGCGGGGAAGATAAATTTATCCACTTGGACCAAAACATCTTCTATTTTTCCCTTGGGATAGGCAATGGACCGGTCGGCTAGTTATAATGTCACGGTTGTGGGTCTAGCCTCTCCAATACCTAACTTGTTAAAAATGGATAGCGGCATCAAGTTGACACTTGCTCCTAGATCACAGAGTGCTTGACCTACTTCGTGTCCTCCTATTGTGCATGGAATGGTGAAACTACCTGGGTCTTTCAACTTAGGTGGAATCTTGCTAGTGAGGAGGGCGCTACATTCCTCGGTCAAAGCCACAGTTTCAAATTCACCCAATTTTCTCTTTTTGTTCAAAATATCCTTTAAAAATTTAACATAGGTTGGCATTTGCTCGAGAGCTTCTACCAAAGGTATGTTAATGTGAAGTTGTTTAAAAATGTCTAAGAATTTTTTAAATTGAACATCGACATTTTTTGGCTTCATTCTTTCAGGAAAAGGAATATTTCGTGGGTCGATTTGAGTTTGTTGTAGGATTGGCTTTGGAACAGTAGGCTTTGGGACAGGTCCAAGAGTGAGAGGGTCAGGGATGTCGGTCCCCACTGTGGGGATCACAGTGACTTGAGGAGTGCCCACTGTGGTGCTCACAGTGGGTTTTTGAGGCGAATCATCAGACTCAAAAACGATATCTTTCAGATCCTTTCCACTCCTCAGAGTTATGGACTTGACATGTTCTGGTCCTTTTCCTATCACCCTAGCTTGCTCGGTATCACTAGGTAACGTTCCTGGTGGTCTATTCTTAACTTCAACGGCTAGTTGTCCTACTTGAGTCTCTATGTTCCTAATGGATGCTTGAGTTTGATTCAGAAAACCCTTGAGAATTGATTCAATCGATTGTTGACCCTCAGCTTGTTGATTAGATCGTGGTTGGTATGGTTGTGAGGACTGCCCTTGGTGAAAGTTCTGTGGGTGCTGCCCACTGTGATGTGAGGATTGCCCACTGTGATGTGATTGAAATCCAGGGGGGTTGTGTGGTCTTTGCTGGATATGACTCGGCCCTTGGGGTTGGAGTCCTTGATTACCAGACCAAGATAAATTCGGATGATTTCTCCAACCTGGATTATAAGTCTGCGAATAAGGGTTGTTCCTCGGGTTGGTCCCTATAACATTAACAGATTCGGGATTTGCTGGACAAAAATCAAAAACATGCTCCTCTCCACAGAGGGAGCAGTTTTCAGGGAGATGCGTTGCGGAATTGACTTGGCCTCTATTTTGATTTAAAACGATTTTGGTCAAGGCCACTAATTGCGCATTCATGGTTTTAAGTGCTTCAGAATCGATGGTGTTGGTCTTTGGTACTACTGCTCTAGGATTGGACCACTCGGTATTGTTGTTGGACACTTTTTCTAAGATTTGATATCCTTCATTGTAGGTTTTACTCGTGAATGTTCCACCGGCTGTTGCATCTAAGATGATTTTGGCTGCATTGGCAAGACCATTGTAAAAGGTCTCCAATTGGATGCAATGTGGGATGCCATGATGTGGGCACTTTCGAAGTAAATCTTTAAATCGTTCCCATGCATCCGAAACAGCCTCATCTTCTTCTTGTCTAAACAGAATAATATCATTTCGAAATCTTACATTCCTCGTGGGAGGAAAGTATTTTTGCAAAAATTTATCAGCAAGTTCATCCCAAGTGGTTATCGAATGAGGTGCGTGTGAGTTCAGCCAAGTCTTCGCCTTATCCCTTAATGAAAAAGGAAAAAGTCTTAACCTTAATGCTTCCTCACTCACACCTTGTAATTGAAAGGAATCAGTCATCTCTAAAAAAGATTTTAAGTGCGAGTGTGGATCCTCAGATGGTGATCCTCCAAACTGACCCATGGCTTGGATCATTTGAAACATCACCGGTTTGAGTTCAAAGTGATTTGCAACAATATTGGGTCTCAAAATCCCGGAGCTTAAATCACCAACTCCGGAAGTAGCATAGTCCCGTATTTTTCGATCCTTGTTATCGGCAATCGTGATTGTGGTCTCCACTACGGGTGGCGGTACTGCTGCCATGTTTACAGTTGGGATCACAGGGGGTTGTCGATTTTTGTTTTTACGCCTTCTTCTAAAAGTCTTTTCTATTTCAAGATCGATTGGAACCAAATGTTCGAGTTGTCGTCGTGGCATACAACACGAACAGCTTAGAAAAACGAGTTACTCGGGCTCGAACAAAAACTAATGTCTTGAGATTTAAAAATCACGCCAGTCCCCGGCAACGGCGCCAAAAACTTGTCACGTGCGAAATATGTGTTTTAATCGCAGTGGGTTGCAAACTGTCCACAGCGGGAAGTGCAAGTGTACACTGTCCATTATGATCGTCACAGCAAGTAATAGTTGGTAAAATACCAGAATCGAATCCACAGGGAATGGACAATCAAGACAATACGGTTCTCATGAGTTCCTTTTACAAGTTTCAATTAGAGAAGAAAATAATACTCTGGTTTGATTGGTGAAATAGCTACTTTAACGATTTTACTAAGATTTAAAAGGAGGAATGTAGGTTAGATTTTCCCTAGATTTTATACCAAATACTCGGTCCTAATAATGATCCTTGTATTCGAGGTAGGCATTTTCGCTAGAAAAGCCCGGTTACAAAATACTCACACCGTTAGATAAAAATCTCATACTTGTCGTATTTATTGTTTTGTCAATGGTAATCTCAAAAATGGACCTTTTCAGGTCTCGATGGAATGTGTAGAGACAAATACTCTAAGTGTTTTTAATACACAAATTAGCTTGCCTACTACTCTAGTTTGTTGAGATTAGCTCACTGTGCCGACCTCACTTTCGTAAGTGTCAAAAGAATTCTTTCGAATCCCCTAGCATCATTCAAGCTCGTGTCACTGCGTTCTACTTATTTCTAAGTTGAGAACTAGACTTTAGATCCTTGCAAGTGATCGGCTTGTTCGCATCCTTGGGTAAATATCGAGAATGAATGACCAAAACAACAAATATTCTAAGTACAAAGATTACTCAAGCATTTTTAATAAAATCCAGGTACTTCTCTTTCCTACATCCCAAAGGATATTTAGCCTTGCATTTCCGAAGTAAAGAAAACAAAAGATGAAGGTTTGCACATAATAAAACTGAAAGTGACTTGAATTAACTGCTCACAGTGGGGAGCGAGAAGTCGTCCCTGCACTGTGTAGTTCGAATTACAATTAAACGAAGAAAATAAAGTGCAGAAAATAAATGTTAACTACTGCAGAGAAATTAAAGAGCTAAAACTTAATGAAGTAAGAGAATTGCAAGGAGAAAATGTAGTTAAGGATCCTCTCAATAAATGAGACTAACACCCCTATTTATACTAAGGAGAGGTGTTGGTCTTTACACAAAAAGGGTTTCTTCAAGGTTTAAGGATTGCAGAATATTGTAAAAATCAGCTCAATGGTCCATACTTCAACCTTCCATGTAAAGCTCTTTTACCCAATGGTCTTCTAGAAGTCAACTTTATTCAAGTACAAAGGTACAAGCTTTATGTCATCTTTAAGGAAACCTTTCAGCCACCACATTTCAGATTTTTCTGCCAAAGGATCATTCCAACTCCAGGTTTTTATATTTCCAGCCTATGGTTTTCTTTTGTTTTCTGATCTGCTCGAAGAGTGGGGAACCGGAGTGGGCACAACAGTGGTCACTGCAGGATAAAACGTGAAAAACACCCAAATTCCACCAAATAATTCATTAAAGACTATGGTTCACTCCTTTTGCTCATTTTCGAGAATTATAACAAGAATGGGGGTTTTTAGAAGTGAAATGGCTAAATTTGACGAAATAAAAGGGAATAATAACTCTAAAAATAGAGTTATCACAACCTCAAACTTAAACCATTACTTGTCCCCAAGTAATAAAAAGAAAGAAATAAAATGAACAAAATGCACTAGAACTTTTAGGGACTTACATACTTCTTAACTTGAATGGGTGTTGGTCTCTTTCCTTCGATACTTCCTTTGGTTCCAAACTTGAAAATTTCACTTTTGTGTTTTACGAAATCTTTCCCTTGTTTTCCATTAATCAATAGGGCTTTCTTGGGTTCGACGGGTTTTGTGGCTTTGAGTGTTTGTCCCAACCCATCAATCAGAATGATGGACGTTGCTTCAGATGTGGCAAACCTGGGCACTTCTCTGTTAATGGTAGAGGCAAACTGGTAAAAGACCAGGACTACTACAAGAACAAATACAAGTACAACTACAGAGAAAGAAGCTATGATGCTGAAATGGAGAACTGGGTTTCTGATTCATCTTCTGATGATGAACCAGAACAAGCCAACTTTTGTGGAGTTGCTGTGGATGATGAAAGTTTAGAAGAAACTGTTGACTGGATGACCAGAGAACCAGAGATAACGAAGGGAACAACAGAAGAAGAAGATCTAGCTCATGCATTTGCTCTTACTACGACAGAGTCTGACGACAGAGCGCCGGAGACCACCAGACCCAGTGCCAAGGTATGTTCATCTGAAACCAAGCCTGACTCAGAATTAGAAATGCATGTTTCTATGCTGAATGAGGAATTTCAACTTCTTAAACAAAAACTTTCTGAAGAAAAGGAGCTAAGAAAGCTAGCTCAGAAGGATCTGTCCTTTTACAAAAGAGAGAAAACTCTCTTAGAACAAGAAAAGGAAGAAATCTTCAAAGAAAAATCTGAGCTAGAAATCTTGCAAAAGAAGAAAGAGAGCCTGTTTTCTGACAAGATTAAAGAATATGAAAACATTTTGAAACAGAAGTCTGAAAAATTGAAAAAGTCTGAAACAGAGAGACTTAACTCTGTTGCTCTAACTGATTATTTTCAAAGAGAAAGGGAAATTCTGCATCAATCCCTACAGAAAAAAGAAATTCAGATTAAAAAGTACCAGGATGCACAAGATGTGCACATCAAGATAAATTCACAGATGGATACGCAAGGTCTTGGTTTCTCTGACCTTGCTCCCTATGACGAAAGGAAGAAGACATCTCTGTCCTCTGCCTTTTGTGTTGGGAAAATCCAAGAGGACGTGATATCTGGTAATGCTGTTTTCAAAAGAACCAAAACTTCAGATGCTTTCTCAAAACCAAGAAATCTTGACTTTAGGAACGTCAGCTATGATTCCTCTGATCATGAAAAGGTTTTAAAACCATCCTCTGAGTTTATTCTTGATCAAGGAAGAGCTAGAATCATACTTCCTAACTCTGTCAAGGACTTGGATACAAAAGAGATTTTTAACTTCAACTCAATCAAAGGACAGAAGTCTGCTACTTCTGTGACTGAGTCCTCTGTTGAAATCCCACAGAGCAAACTCAATCCAGAAGCCCCAGTCTTCCCTCCTACCCCTGAATCCATAAGAACATCTTTTGAGGAAGATTTGTTGAAAGTTATCGAGGAAAATGTTGTTTCAGATTCTTTAAAGCCAAAGTTGAGAAGGTTCAGAATTGTCAAAACAAATATCTCTGACATACCCATTGAATCTAATACCTCTAACAGAGCCACTAGAGACTTTCTAGCCTCTGACTGTGACTCTGATTCTGAAGTAGATGAACAGATCTTTTGTGGTCAAAAGAAAATTTTACACAAGTTAAAGCAGATACCGATAGGATCTACGGATCTAAAAGAGGATGTTTCTTTCTTTAAGAAACAATCAAGATTTATACCGGTAACTGAGTTTAACAACAAAGGTTTTAAGATTCTTGCTTCTAATGCAGTAGAAGTGGAGAAGAGAGAGAAAAACAAAAGTGTTTTTGTAAACCCAAATGTTCCTCTTGCATTCAAACCAGTAAAATACACACCAGAACAGAAGGGAAAATGGATAGCAAACAACAGATCTATTCCAAATTCTGGTGTAAATCAAAGAAGAAATTCTTTCTGGTCAAATGAATCTATTCCAAAGAACTTCATGTCAACCGAGTTTGTTCCAAGGAATAACAGTTTTAAGAAACAAAACCAGGACAGATTGTGTGCAAAGACTTTTGGTCCTAAAAAGTTTCAGAATCAAGCTCCATTCAAACAGATTTTGAATAAAAACAATGTGCATCAGTCATGCTCCATCAACTGCAATTGTATTCAGCTGTTACTAAAATTGCAAAATCATCTGAATGGTCCCCACTGTGTTCTAAATCAGTCAGTTCAAAGGAAAAATCCCACCTCTGGCACACCATCAGAGTATGGAAAGCCCAAAGGAAAGTCTGTTAACCCACCTAAGCCTAACAAGAAAGGACCCATTAAGCAATGGGTACCTAAAAAGAACTAATCTGTCTTACAGAAACCTCATGTGCAGATCTGGTACTTGGATTCTGGATGCTCCAGGCACATGACGGGGAATAAGGAGCTGTTAACTTCTTTTAAGAACAAGATGGGAAGTGCAGTAACCTTCGGAGGAGACAATGACAGACATATTAAGGGATATGGTACATTAGTAAATGGTGGTGTTCCAGTCTCTGAGGTTGCTTATGTTGAAGGGTTAAATCATAATCTTCTCAGTATAAGTCAACTCTGTGATCACGGATTCGATGTCAATTTCAGGAAGAAATATTGTTCCTTGTTACTTTCCGAGTCTGGTCAAGAACTTTTAAGAGCTGACAGAAAAGGCAATCTTTACAAAATGAATTTTAAACCAAACCAAAACTCTACAACAGAGAAACTATGTTTAGTGTCTTTGAAAAATGAAGATGCCTGGCTCTGGCATAAAAGATTTGCCCATTTGAACTTTCAAAACCTTGAAAAGCTCGTGAAACTGAAGTTAGTAAAAGGACTTCCTTCTCTGAAGTTTGACAAAAACCATCTCTGTTCTGCTTGTGAACTGGGTAAGATGAAAAGATCTTCACATAGAACAAAGAGTGATCATAGTTGTCCCAGACCTTTGCATATGCTTCACGTGGATCTCTGTGGTCCAATCTCTATGCAAAGTCTGTCGGGAAAGAAGTATATTCTAGTACTTATTGATGAATTTTCTAGATACACTTGGATTGAGTTCATCAGAGTAAAATCTGATGTCCGAGAAATTCTAATAAGTTTGTTGAGAAGGATACAGGTTATGTTAGGATTAAAAGTGCAAAAGTTGAGAAGTGATAATGGGACAGAATTTAAGAATGCCAAAATTGATACCTACCTAACAGAGGAAGGTATTTCCCAGAACTTTTCAGCTGCAAGAACTCCACAACAGAATGGAGTTGTTGTAACAACCCAAGTCCCATAACATACATCATATAACATAACATGCATACATATCATTGATTTACAACAAAAGTTACATAACAAACCAAGTACAGTCTCATTAGTCTTGAAACTACAAAATACATAACATCTTCTTAATCAACATCGGTCCACGAAGGCAGCCTACACCTTATCCTTTCCTTTGCCGCTATCAATTCCTCGACCTGGAAAACATATTTTTGAAAACAAAATGAGGGTTAGACCAAACGGGTCTAGTGAGTTAATCCCGGTCCTTTCCAAAATCATTATAAAACCTTTTATGTAAATCCTTTGTATCAAAATAGTTTAGATAAACCTTTGGAAATCCTTTCGTAAAATATAAACATACCACACGTATTTAAATACCAATCCAGACTCGTGCATCGTGTACATCTCATTCACCTTATTCCTCCACAAATGGCCATATTAGTTGGTAGCAAGCCAACTAATAAATCAACAATCGGTCCGCTCACCGGAACCCGGCTACCCGTCGGTCCGCACAACGAAACCCGACTACTCACCGGTCCGCACACCGGAACCCGGAAACAAGTGCACTCGTGTAGTGCAAAGCTTATATAAATACAATATATATCTCATTACATCATATTGTCATTTATATTCACATAATCATATTCCTACCACATAATCATCTCATATATATATATATACACACATATATATGTATCCCAGTTCAAAACATTTTAAAGAAAAACTCACCTCGATCGCTTATCCATAAACACTTCCAAGCTTTTCTCCAAAAGATTTAGTCTTTCAATCCAAATCCACAGAATCTGTAACAGGTTAAATACAAATATCGCCTTACTAGTCAAACACATAAAGCCTACTAAAATCTTATCCTCAACAGCTCTCCCTTCAGCGACTTATCACGGGGGTTCCGCTACCCGGATAGCGGATGGGGTCAAGGGGCAACGCCCTTGCGGGGCTCTACCAAAACTTAATCCAAAAATACAATCAGAAACTATATCCGGACACTACCAAAACTACCGAAACTCACTGTACCGGGACTCCACTGTACCGGGACTCTCCAGTACCGGGACTCTCCAGTACCGGGAGTTGGTATTACCGGGTCTTGTCGTTACCGGGAGTTGACTATACCGGGACTCTATACTACCGGGAGTCGATAATACCGAACCGGGAGTCTACCGGGACTTCCCCGGGACTCTCAAGAACACAGTCGGTCGCTTTTCTAATCCAGAACCCAAATCAAATCTATACAGCTATGATTTAAACTTTCTAATCCGATAGAAACTGTCTATTGATGATTACAAACATAAAACCTAAAGGGTACATACCTTAAAATCGACTCAAACCCGTTCAATCGATGCTCAAACCGAGCCTTTCCACTTCTGCTCCTTTTTCGCCTCACGAACACCCACACACACACACTGTCTTTCTATTTTTAGGTTTTTAAAGGGATAACTGAAGTGTGAGAGATATTTATATCTCCATTTACACTTTTGGCACAAACTACTCACTAATGACCAACCCACCCCAAATCTTATAACTTATCTCAAACTTCCCCTTAATATCAAAATCCCTTAGTTAATTAAATTTAACGGACTTACCCGGGGTATTACATTATCTCCCCCTTAAAAGAATTCCGTCCCGGAATTCGGTTAAGTGAAAAGGTATGAATACTTAGTTTCCACTACTACCTCGAACTCAATCAAAACCATAGGAAATAACTAAATAGACATCCCACACCTATCTATACCTCTAACACATATAAGCAACAAAAGCACGGAAATACAGATTATCAGTTTGCACCGAAGTCATATAGCACTTTAGCACGTATAGAGTTTATAGGAATATACCTGTCTTCATATCTATCCATACGTCGAGTCCGATCTGCCACTCTGTTGATTTTTATAGAGTTAATATACACATAAGCACATACCCCATATAATAAGGTATTCCAGTCCAAACATGCACCTGTAAGATCACAATTACACTGACCAGGTGTAATATGAAATTACCTTACATGATGTTCCTTCTACCTTTTATACTTAGCATCCCAAGGTTCTAATATATCAAGGACATCCTACTTCACATGCAGTTTAAGTCTAGGTACGGGTACAAATACCTAAATCCCTTAAACTAGGGCTCTGATACCATTTGTAACAACCCAAGTCCCATAACATACATCATATAACATAACATGCATACATATAATTGATTTACAACAAAAGTTACATAACAAACCAAGTACAGTCTCATTAGTCTTGAAACTACAAAATACATAACATCTTCCTAATCAACATCGGTCCACGAAGGCAACCTACACCTTATCCTTTCCTTTGCCGCTACCAATTCCTCGACCTGGAAAACATATTTTTGAAAACAAAATGAGGGTTAGACCAAACGGGTCTAGTGAGTTAATCCCGGTCCTTTCCAAAATCATTATAAAACATTTTATGTAAATCTTTTGTATCAGAATAGTTTAGATAAACCTTTGGAAATCCTTTCGTAAAATATAAACATACCACACGTATTTAAATACCAATCCAGACTCGTGCATCGTGTACATCTCATTCACCTTATTCCTCCACAAATGGCCATATTAGTTGGTAGCAAGCCAACTAATAAATCAACAACCGGTCCGCTCACCGAAACCCGGCTACCCGTCGGTCCGCACACCGGAACCCGACTACTCACCGGTCCGCACACCGGAACCCGACTACACACCGGTCCGCACACCGGAACCCGGCAACAAGTGTACTCGTGTAGTGCAAAGCTTATATAAATACAATATATATCTCATTACATCATATTGTCATTTATATACACATAATCATATTCCTACCACATAATCATCTCATATATATATATATATACACATATATATGTATCCCAGTTCAAAACGTTTTAAAGCAAAACTCACCTCGATCGCTTATCCATAAACACTTCCAAGCTTTTCTCCAAAAGATTTAGTCTTTCAATCCAAATCCACAGAATCTGTAACAGATTAAATACAAATATCGCCTTACTAGTCAAACACATAAAGCCTACTAAAATCTTATCCTCAACAGCTCTCCCTTCAGCGACTTATCACGGGGGTTCCGCTACCCGGATAGCGGATGGGGTCAAGGGGCAACGCCCTTGCGGGGCTCTACCAAAACTTAATCCAAAAATACAATCAGAAACTATATCCGGACACTACCAAAACTACCGAAACTCACTGTACCGGGACTCCACTGTACCGGGACTCTCCAGTACCGGGAGTTGGTATTACCGGGTCTTGTCGTTACCGGGAGTTGACTATACCGGGACTCTATACTACCGGGAGTCAATAATACCGAACCGGGAGTCTACCGGGACTTCCCCGGGACTCTAAAGAACACAGTCGGTCGCTTTTCTAATCCAGAACCCAAATCAAATCTATACAGCTATGATTTAAACTTTCTAATCCGATAGAAACTGTCTATTGATGATTACAAACAGTAAACCTAAAGGGTACATACCTTAAAATCGACTCAAACCCGTTCAATCGATGCTCAAACCGAGCCTTTCCACTTCTGCTCCTTTTTCGCCTCACGAACACGCACACACACATTGTCTTTCTATTTTTAGGTTTTTAAAGGGATAACTGAAGTGTGAGAGATATTTATATCACCATTTACACTTTTGGCACAAACTACTCACTAATGACCAACCCAACCCACCCCAAATCTTATAACTTATCTCAAACTTCCCCTTAATATCAAAATCCCTTAGTTAAATAAATTTAACGGACTTACCCGGGGTATTATAGTTGTGGAAAGAAAGAACAGAACGCTGGTAGAAGCCGCCAGAACCATGTTGGCTGGCTCTGTCCTTCCAATAAACTTCTGGGCAGAAGCAGTCTCAACAGCCTGTTTTACCCAAAACAGAGCTGTGATAGTAAAGAGATTTAAGAAGACTCCTTATGAACTCATCAACAATAGAAGACCAAATGTGAAATTCTTTCATGTTTTTGGTTGCAAGTGCTACATATTGAATGACAGAGAACAGCTGGGAAAGTTTGATAAGAAAGTAGACGAAGGAATCTTTATTGGTTATTCCTTAACCTCTAAAGCCTACAGAGTCTACAACTCCAGATGTCGGGTCATTCAAGAGAGTGTAAATGTGTCCTTTGATGAAAGTACATCAAACTCCTCCGATCGTAAATCAACAGAAGGGACACAGACAAAACAAAAGAAGACAAGTTCTTCAAAGACAAGGGAAGAAAATATCAATCTCATGTTCAACGATTTCTTCGATGATGATGATTCCTCTGATAACATCAACAGAGGAGATCAAGCTCAGAACTCAACAGAACAGAATCTGACAGGTACATCTCTCACTGGTCCCTCTAATACTTCACCATCTACTTCTCTGTCTACAGGAGTGATTCAGAGAAATGAGGAACCACATCAGAACGAGAGAGAACCTGAACAAGAGCCATCATCACCTCTGCTAACTAATATTCGCAGAGACTCCTTGTTTGAAAGCTCACCTTCACAGAGCCCTGTCAATAACTCACAGAGCAATGAGGCCACTCTCCAAAGTTTTGTGCCATAGAGCCCTGGTCCAAATCCACAGAGCTCTGACGCTGAAGTTCGTCTTTTCCCATCAGAAGCACAAACCCCGCCTGTTGTCCATGCTCCCATGACACGATGGACAAAGGATCATCCTCATCATCTTATCATCGGTGCTGCTGAAGATGGTGTAAAGACAAGATCGGCCACAATCAATGAAGCATTCTTTGTAAATTTTTTAAGCATGATTGAGCCGAAGAAGATTTCTGAAGCCCTAGAGGACCCAAATTGGATCGAAGCTATGCAAGAAGAGCTTCTGGAATTCGAAAGAAATAAAGTTTGGTCCTTGGTTCCACTCCCAAAAGGCAAAGCGGCCATTGGAACCAAGTAGGTGTTTAGAAACAAAAAGGATGAATATGGGATTATCATCAGAAACAAAGCCCGTCTGGTTGCAAAGGGATACAGACAGGAAGAAGGCATTGATTATGACGAAACCTTTGCACCCGTGGCTAGGCTAGAAGCCATCAGAATCTTCCTAGCCTATGCTGCTCATAAGGGTTTTAAGGTCTACCAAATGGATGTCAAGTCTGCCTTTCTGAATGGCAAACTGCAAGAAGAAGTTTATGTCTAGAAACCACCTGGTTTTGAATGTTCTGAGTTTCCAGACCACGTTTACAAGTTAGACAAAGCTCTGTACGGCCTTAAGCAAGCTCCCAGAGCCTGGTATGAAACTCTGTCCAAATTTCTGTTGGTCAATCACTTCGAGAAAGGTATTGTCGATAAAACTCTATTCTTTAGAAGGTATAAGAATGATATACTTCTGGTACAAATATATGTTGATGATATTATCTTTGGGTCTACACGGCAGGAGTACAGTGATAAGTTTGAAAGTTTAATGAAAAGCAAATTCAAAATGAGCATGATGGGAGAACTTTCTTTCTTCCTTGGTTTACAAGTTAAACAATCTGACAGAGGGACTTTCATAAGTCAGTCCAAGTACATCTTTGATATGTTGAAAAAATATAAGCTCAATTGTAACACCCCGCTTACCACGACACAATATTGTCCGCTTTGCCCCACTGGCACACGGCTTTGTTCTTGGCGACCTGGCAAGGACTTCGCAAGGACTTCCCAGGAGGTCACCCATCCTGGTACTACTCCCACCCAAGCACGCTTAACCACAGAGTTCCCAAGGAACCCGCATGCTTGTGGCCCCAAAACGCGTTGTGTCTGGTAAGGCCAAGGTTTACTAATATACCTAGCATCTCTCCTGCCCTCTAAAGGATGTGGGATATGCCTAAGGTGTTACACCCCCCCCCCCCCCCCTTAGGGACTCATCGTCCTCGATGAGGTTTGCCCCACCATCCCGAACGGCACAGGAGTGGCTCTGATACAATTTGTAACACCCCGTTTACCACGACACAATATTGTCCGCTTTGCCCCACTGGCTCACGGCTTTGTTCTTGGCGATCTGGCAAGGACTTTGCAAGGACTTCCCAGGAGGTCACCCATCCTGGTACTACTCCCACCCAAGCACGCTTAACCACAGAGTTCCCAAGGAACCCGCATGCTTGTGGCCCCAAAACGCGTTGTGTCTGGTAAGGCCAAGGTTTACTAATATACCCAGCATCTCTCCTGCCCTCTAAAGGATGTGGGATATGCCTAAGGTGTTACATCAATGATTCAAAACCAATGAAAACTCCTATTGCCACTGGAGTTAAGCTTGACTCTGATCTTAATGGTGAACCAACAGATGTCAAGTACTACAGAGGCATGATAGGGTCACTTCTGTACTTAACTGCCAGCAGACCTGATATAATGTTTGCAACCTGTCCCTGTGCCAGATTTCAAGCAAATCCTACAGAAACTCATTTAACAGTCGTCAAGCGTATCTTTAAATATCTGAAAGGGACTCAATTTTTGGGTCTCTGGTATCCTCTTAACTCTGGTTTCGAGCTTGTAGCATATACAGATTCAGACTATGGAGGATGCAAGAATGACATAAAGAGTACTTCTGGTAGCTGCCAACTGCTTGGAGAAAAGTTGGTGAGTTGGACATCCAAGAAACAGAACTGTGTTTCAACCTCTACAGCAGAAGCAGAATATGTTGCTGCTGCTAGTTGTTGCTCTCAAGTGATATGGATGAAAACACAACTAAAAGATTATGGCTTGGAGTATGGAAAAATTCCAATTCTATGCGACTCCAAGAGTGCCATTGCCATAACAGCCAATCCAGTTCAACACTCGAAAACTAAGCACATCGACATAAGGTACCACTTCATAAAGGATCATGTTGAAAAAGGGACTATTGAAATGTATTTTGTTTCAACTGACCTCCAGCTTGCTGACTTGTTTACAAAAGCCCTTGATGAAAGGAGATTTAACTTCTTAATCAGCAAACTAGGTATGCTGAACATATCCTCCTAACTCTGTTCAACTCAACAGAGGCTCTGATGATCCTACCAGAGCTCTGTCAAACAGTTGGGTAGGATAGTTCAACAAAGCTTCTGTTGTTCACCAGAACTCTGTCAAGCATACTTTTTCAACACGCTTTCGGTGAACATTTTGTTTGTATATAAAGTTTTGTTTGTACAAAAGTTTTTTTTGGATTTAAGCTCAATTTTCTAGGGGGAGCTTAAAAGAAAGATAATGCATGGTTTTAGGGGGAGCAAGTCAGTGCTAAATTTCCAAATCCAAATTGACTTTGCTTTTCTGATCTTCATTGACAAATCTTTTTGAAGAAAGAGGGAAAACCTGTTCTGATGAAAACCTTTGTGATAATGTTAAGAATCTGCCAGAGCTCTGACATCTCACCAGAGCCTCTGTTGCCTCTCACCAGAACTCTGTTGTTTGTCTAAGTTCTGTCTGTTCTTACTTTCACATCAGAACAGAATTTTAAATTTTTTAATGGTAAAAGGTGCAACATCTTGGGTTACTTGATACGATATGAAGAGATCACTCAACAGAAGCAACTTAACAAAGCTCCACCAGAGCTCTGTTAGTTTGTTCTGCCACGTCATCAGAAACACGTCATCAGAGGTGCGGGTCATTCTTTAAAGGTCAACCGCTTGTCACTCACACATCTGTAACCGTGACAGTTTACTTGCCCAAAAGATGTTAGATTTAAATCCACGTGGCAATCTCTGATTGAGAAACCAACTGTTAGTTGTTCCCACGTTTATACTGTAGCAAACGTTCCACTATCCAAAACTTGAGTGCCTACAGCACCTATGATCGTGATCCAGCCACACATTCCTCATATAAATACCCATTCCCTTCAAACCATTTCATTTCTTACGCTTTCTGAATATTCAAACCTTTACTCATCTTTCCCTCCTTGTTCAAAACCTTCAAGAACCCTAACCTGCAACAATGGCACAACCCCAACATTCTGCTGATTCAAGCAGAATCGGCCCTGTAGATCAAATCGTCATTCTTCCATATGAACTCGTTGACAACAACTATCGTCTTGACCCAAACCCTAGTCTCTATTTACCCACTTACCACATCTTTTTGGAGTTTTTCAGAAACTCTGGACTTTTAGAGCCTTAACCGACTTCGACGATGATGTTCCAGAGCTGTACATTCGTCAATGGTGGACCACCTGCAAGTTTATTGAAGAACGAGAAGGAATCATTGGCAACGTCGATGCTGGCAGAGACGGTGGTTCAGGAACAATCCGTATCAATGATAATACACTGAGAAGAGCATTCAGACTGAAGACGACGACTCAACTGGGAATTGTAGCATATGAAAAACCTCCCAAAGTTGAAACCCTACTCGACTTCATAAAGTTTCTAGGATACAACAAGGACATTACCAGGATCGGTGCTTTCAAAAGACAAAACCTACCCCCTTTGTGGAACTTCATGTTCTCCACATTGAACAGAACCCTGACCTGCAAATCTGGTAGTCAAGATCAAACCAGCACAAAGATTTTGCAGATCATGTATGGCCTATTCTTCAACAGAAACTTTGACTATGCCAAGATTCTGTACAAAGATTTCCTCAATGTTGTAAACCTAAAGACATCAGCCATTGCCAGAGGAGGAGGAGTTGGGAAGCACAAGTTCCTGAAAAACATCAAATACCCTCGGTTCATCAGCTTAGTAATCAGACGTGCATTCAGACGATTGGACTTGACGTTACAAGGTACCCCTTTCAAATGTTGGGTTATGACCAGATTTCTTCCAACAACCTCAGGTACGTATCCCTTCATCAGACGAGTGCCAGGAACCATGCTCGCTCTGATTGATCCTGAACACATTTCTATACAAAACTATCAGAGTGCTGCTCAACCTCAAGAACCTGAGGTGAGAACCCCAACATACATAGGATCTGAACCTGTGTTGGAGAGCTTGAGTGAGGAAGTAGCAGAAGAACATGGACCAGAGGTAAGAGCACCCGAAGTGGGGTCTTCCTCTAGAGTGATGGAGGAAGTACAGAACAGAGCATCCAATATGGAGGCTGTTCACGAGGGTGAAAGGGAAATTACAGAGGAGATGGCAGAGAGTTCGCATCCCTCTGGTAATCGTGAGACAGAAATTCATGTGATAGAGAGTTCACCCGAGAATTCTATACCCCTAGAATCCGAGAGAAATGAGAATTTAGAAGATGTTCAAAACATGAACACAGATGAGCGTATCCAAAGCCCAAATCCCCGTGCTACCACACAATCTAATCCCGGTGATCAAGACCAAGGGATTATTGAAACAGAGGTGCACACCTCTAACCTTAACCAGCAAGAACCGCCAGAGGCAACTCTTCATGCCTCTGGTATGCACGAAACCGGGGAATCTCTGTTTGGTAATGATGTCAATTCGCCCCATGACATCGATAGGTCACACCCACACAATGATGCCTCTGTGGCTCATTTAGACTCGTCACAACATAGACCAGAGATCTTTTAGATCTCACGTAGGCTATGTCTGACTCAGGGACAATGGGAGACCATAGTTGAACGAGGGCAAACCTTGCTTGATCCAAATGCCCCTCATCACATCAGATTTCCTTCTTCAGAACCTGAGCTGGAAGAGGAACCTCTGATCAGAACATCTGTAGATGTTTCCCCTCAAAAGGAACATCAAGGATCAGGTGGAAGTCCTCCAAGAGTCATCATCAATACCACTCTTGACGGAGGCGCCTCTGAACTCGAGGCAGAATTGGATCCATGTGTTGGAACCAAGGACACCCCCGTTGACACTGTCACAAGAGCAGAGTTCGAAAGCTTCTGTGACAGTATCAACAACTCCTTGAATGAGTATAAACTTATCAATGAACAAAAGGAGGAGCTGATCCGCAAGGAGAATGCTTCTCTCAGAGAAGAGCTACAGAAGGTAACATCCACTCTTACGGAAATAACTCAGAAAAATGACGAGGCTGAACTGCTTAGAACAGAAGCAATACGGATCAGAACAGAAGCCGAACGGGTCAGAGCAGAGGCAGAAAGAGTCAAAGCAGAGGAAATTGCCAAGTTAACAACAGAACTAGCGGAACAGAGAAGAGTCCGCACAGAGGAAGAAAGAGCCAGAACAGAGGAAAGAACAAAGTTCTCAACAGAACTAGCCGCTCTGAAGACGCTCATGGTAGAAAGCCACCCGGCCCAAATGAACAGACTCTTGCCAACCCCTTCCGTGCTTTTGTCAGACTCCAACGTCAGAACCTTGACAGAGCTAATTAACAACTCTGTTAAGGTTGCTATCACAGAAGCCACGACTTCCTCTGCTACCCCTATCAACATCTCTGGCCCCAGACCCAATGATTTACCGATGACAGTTGGCCATATGGGCGAGTTCAGCAAAAGAGTCTTAAGCAGAATGATGACGATCTCATCGAAATTTATAATGAAAGCTAAGGCGACAGAACAACATGTGAAATCGTCTCTTGATATTCACAAGGTCAACTTCGAGGCTCAAGTAGAAGAGATCAGAGGTGCTGCAACAGAGGTAGAAGATGTAATGACAAAGGCAGCCTCAAACTTTACTAATATTATTTTACAGGCTACCTCTACATCGAAAAGACCTGCAGAAGAAGCACCTACAGATGAACCTTCAAGCAAGAGACACAAAGCTGGTCTGAGATTTGTTGTTCCGGCCTCACCAGCAGCTCAAATTGACGATTCTGGCGATGATGATTTCGAAGATGCTCAAGAAGGTCAATCAGACGATCAATTGGGTGAGTCCTCAGAACAACAAAAGGGGGAGAAGGAGAATGAGAAGAAAAAGTAGAAAGAGGCTGAGGGAACTGGGGAGAAGGAGAAGAAAAAGGAGAAAGAGGCTGAGGGAACTGATAAGGGAAAAGGGAAAGCAACAGAGGCTGAGGAAACAGAAAGAGGAGATCAAGGGAATACAACTGAAGACTTACCAGAGATGACTATGGTAACTTTCGACTACATATTCAAAGACAGGGTCATCAAGCCAACAGAACCCTCATCTCAACAACCACCAGAAGTCATCATCTTGGATACCCCTCCTACTTCACTAATAACAGAACCAGAGAGAACATACCCATTCTCTGCTGAAGAACAACCAAGCCAAAACCAACCTCAAAAGTCTGTTCAACACATCGACAGAATAATGACAGAAACTCATGAAGACCCAAATCCCATGCAAACAGAACAGAACCCTGAAACCTCAAACCAACATTCTGGCAAACCACCGCTAGAAGAAATTTTTGCCTATCTATATGGTGATCGTGATACAATTCCTGCCAATGCTGTGCCCATTAACCCATATTTCAGCCCCTGTAGGATAAATACGATCTCTGACGTAAGGCGTAAGTTCATCGAAACAAAGTCCGGTTTGAACAGAAACATAAACTCTGACTTTGGAATCCGCAGAATCATGGACATCAAGCAGAAGGTCTTTCGGCACAACAGAACGCAGATGAGTTATCACGAGTTCATAGTTGAATCAAACAACGACAGGGTTGAGCACTTCAACGATAACGATCTGGTACTACTAAACCCTTATGATCTGATTCAACTTCATGCCTAATGTTACAACTTCAGTGACAAATACAAAGAGGCAAAAACGACACTTCCTGAGGTACGCTTCGCTATGCAAGAGCACATCAACCTAAGGATTCAGATTGATTTTCAGCTAGGCATAGAGTTCGAAGTCGAGACACTAGCGACCGCACCACCAAATGAGAGCCTTGAAGGCTATGGGCACTATAAAACTGGAACAGTAGTTGGAGATCCTCCAGTGTTCATTTGCCGACAGAAGAAAACCAAGAAGGCCCTCAGAGCTACTGAAACTCATAAGTACTCAAGTGAGTCGCTAGTATACCTCAGAGACATCATTCAGAATCTCCCAAGAGAGAAATGTCCGGAAGAACAACAGAGAAGCTTCATCACCCAAATCAACCTTCTGCTGAACTTCCGAGAACTCATCAGAAGATTTGACAGAATCTTAAGGGGAGATAATTATGCTTAAATGTACTTGTCTTTTAATCTTAATGTAATATTCTAAAAGATTAGTGCAAGGCTTCAACAGAGGTAAAAGTTCTCTGTTCTTTTGTTTAATCTCTTGTCAATTGTAAATTTCTATTTTCAATACTTAGGGGGAGATTGTTAGCCCCAAGTATCTGTTATGTAAAAGTATTGAAAATAGTTCAAGTCAGAAGACCAACAGAGATCAGACAGAAGAATTGGAAGAAGTTCAAGAAAACCAATAGAGCTCTGTCGAAGACTTCCAACAGAAGAACAAGTGTTTAACAGAAGACCAACAAAGCTCTTGCGAAAGAGCTCTGGTGAAGTGAAGACCTCTGTCAGCCTAAGTCTCGTAGGAAATCCTAAGTGTTAGACACGTGTCCATACTTTCCACGTATGCCCTAAAGATTGGAGACACACTTTCCACGTGTCATTCCAGGGTACGATAGTACACTGTCTACGCTTTATCAGGCTATATATAGTGAGGTAGTGGAACAAACAATTGTAAGCTTTTGGAAGAATAGTTTTCCACAATTGTAAAAGCACACACTGCTGAAATCCCGAGCACTACCTCCGTACGATACTGTTGTCCTGTGAGATTTCTGAACACACTTGAACGTGTTCTTGGTGTGATTCATTATCAATATATGAGCAGTTTTTACATCTGATCATGTTATCATTTACTGTTCTACATTTGATTCTCACAGTTCATTTATCGTTTACACAATCACTCACTTTAATGGCTTTATTTAATATGCTTCCGTTGTCTATTTCTTTACCATTATCGTGATACAACGTGAATCTGGGAACCTACAGAGAAAAGGAAAGAAATGAAAGGCTAGTAAGAAAGGCAAAGGGTCTGCTTGCTAAAACTCATGATCTGGCAGATGAACCCACATCTGAAAGCGAGAAGGACACCTCAAATGTCTGTTTCATGGCCAAGATAAATGACATGGATCCAGAAGGCCACATCTCCTCAACTGCTCTTATATCAGCTAAGTGCTTCTCCTCCTCTTCACAGAATTGACAGACTCAATCCCTACTGTACCTTATCCTCAGGAAACCTTAGCAATCCAAACCAACCTTAATCCTCAACCCTCCTTTCTCAACCCAACAAACACATCTCACCCTATACAAACACAACCTACCATTTTTAAATACATTCTACCCCTTTTACCTCTATAAAATACCATATCTTCTCTCTATCCCAAAATCATCTCTCAAAAATCCCTTATTCCTAATCTTTCTCACAGATCCCTCTCTCCTTCCTTACTAATCGGCAACCACCACTGCCGAAAACTATTCAGCAGCTTGCCGAACAACACACTTTGCCGAACTCCACCGAAGACCATCTCGGCTGCCGAAGACCTCACTGCCGAAACCTCCACCGCCGACACTGCCCTTTGCCGAAGCTTCCTCTTTTTCCCGAACACCCTCTCCTCTCTTTTGCCGAACTCCATCTCGGCCACCCCTTTGCCGAACTCCATTTCGGCCACCCCTTTGCCGAACTCGCCTTGTCGCCATAAGCTCGCCGAACACAAAGCTTCCGAACATAGCCCTATTTGCCGAACTACCCCTATTTGCCGAAGTCCAAATTTCCGAATCCCCCCCCCCCCCCCCGCCGAAGCTTCCTCTTTGAAGCTGCCACTTGCCGAAGACACTCTAATTTTTTTAAAGCTGCCACTTGCCGAACATCTCCAATTCGGCACCCCTTTTTGCCGAAGACTTCTTTTCCTCTTTGTCTTCTGCCGAAAAATCAACCCATAACTCTTTGCCTAACACCTTGCCTAACCCTTGCCTAACACCTTGCCTAACCTCTTGCCTAACACCTTGCCTAACCTCTTGCCTAACACCTTGCCTAACCCCTTGCCTAACTTCTTGCCTAACATCATTCCCAATCTCCATGAAAATACTTTCTCAAATATTCCCTTCTGCCTCTCAACCTCAATCTTCTCTTCCTTTAGCACAACATCCTGGATTTGAAGATCCCTCCCTTCATGACTATGTGTGGAGCTTGAAGATCTACCCTTGAAGATGCCTTGAAGATCTATATTTGAAGAATACACTTGAAGATTGAAGATGACTTCAAGATTTTTCCCACAATCTTCAGAAGATAAATCGTTTCCATCATCTTCAAAAAAAAAAATTCGGTGGACTGGTTAAGGGGGAGCACATCAGTCCGGGCGAATCTAACTGAGGGGGAGAAACACAAACATGAAGAGCCAACAAAAGAAAGAAGATGCAAGAGATGGCCAGAAGCATCCCGAGGCTGATTCACTCAAACTCAACCCTCCCTCAAAGATTGTCAGGGTTTCTGATCAAAATGAAGAATCCTCAAGCCAGACACAAGTTTCAACTTGCCACTTCAAAGATGCAAGTAATTTTTGTTCTGTTCATATTGTCTATACTTCTTTCCTTTTTCTTTCATTTGTTTGTACAATATACTTTACCATAAAAAAAATCCAAAAAGAACAAAAAGAATGGACTATGTGAAAAGAACCCAAAAGAGTAAACAAGGGTCAAAAATGAATTGTTAAGTGTTTACTTCTCAGATTCTAAGTATGAATGTCATCCTCAAATAGGGGGAGATTGTTGGGTCACTTAGATTTGAAGATGACCTCAGTCTCTCAATTTCACAGTTCATACTTAGAATAATTTTTAGGTTCAAGCAGTTTAATTGTATAAAAATGTTCGGTGAAGTCGAAGATCAACTGAAGAAACAAAGTAGAAGTATATCTTCAAAGCGGATTGAAGATAGACTTCTCAACCAGAGATTAAGCTGCTATTTGAAGACTTCCTAAAGTCTTAGGCCAGTTCACTTGAAGTTTTTGAAGACATGTTGGAAGATGAAATGTTAGGCAAGATCTTTGAAGAAGATAACATGTTAAGCAAAATCCTTGAAGACATGTTAGGCATATCTTCGGCAAGATCTTTGAAGAAGATAACATGTTAGGCAAAATCCTTGAAGACATGTTAGGCATATCTTCGGCAAGATCTTTGAAGAAGATAGCATGTTAGGCAAAATCCTTGAAGACATGTTAGGCATATCTTCGGCAAAGAAGTCTTCGACAAAGAAATTTCAGCAGGTATATTCACTTTATCTGCAGAATATATTCAGGATATCTTGCATTGATAGAGACATCATCCGAAGATCAGAAAAAGGTTCTTTGGATTTCTTATCTCTTTCAAGTAACTTCAGCTTCAACAAGCAGGTCAACGCTTGAAGACAAAAGTAAAAAGACAAAATTACTTTTCAGAAGACCTGCTTCCTATCTGCCTTCCATGCTCTCTTTGACAAGTGTCCATTGCATTTAATGCATAAGGCACTATAAAAGGAGATCATCTTCAACCTTGCAACTAACCAGTTTACAGACTCTCAAGCTTTCAAGTGCTGGCATTTCTCTCTTAAAGAAGTTCATTGTTTTCTTAGTGTTTTACAATTGTTCTTCATTCTGTGTGTGACTGTGTGTTAGATTGTTTAAGTAGATTTTATCTGTTCTGTTCCTCAACAATCTTTAAGTTTTCTGTGTGTAATTCTTATTTGAAGTTTTTCAATAAAAGAATTAAATTAAGTGAAAATTTTTGTGTATTGTATTCAACCCCCCCTTCTACAATACTTGTTTACCATTACTAATCCATAGCTGGGACCAACAATGTATATATATATATGTCGATCTGCAGAACACAGAACCATGAAACCCATAATCATGAAACCAAAAACATGAATTACAAAACCCTCAGAAAACCAGATTCATTGGAATATTGTTGTTGTTGCCGACAGAATACATCTCCGTCGAAAACTCCGGCCATGGAATCTAGCTATTTATGTTTGTAAAACGATGGCAGAAGTAGAGATCTGGGTGAGGGCAAATCGAATTCAAGAAGAAACTGATCTGCATAACCCATCTCCATCGCAAACTCCGCCCATGGAATATTGTTGTTCATGGTGGAAAACCGATGGCAGGGAGGATTGAAGATGGAAAAAAGGGTCTTGAAACCCTAGCGCTGCTGCAAGAACCGTAGAAGAGAGAGCGCGAGGGTTGATCGAACTCAAGATGAAACCGATCTGCAGAACCCATCTCCTTCGAAAACTCTGGCCATGGAACCTTGATGTTGATGTTGAAAAACGATGGCAGAGGTAGGAGAGAGGGGATTGAGGATGGAATAAATTTTGGGTGCAGTATAATTATCGAAATTGGAAGATTAACTTAGGGTGTGTTTGGTACGCAGACAGGATATGACAGAACAAGGTGGGACAGAACAAGGCAGAACAGCTGTTCCACGTTTGGTAAGACAGAACTGGATAGAACAGGACAGTTAACATTGATCAATTTACCCTTGCTAAATTTAAAGAATGAATAAAATATGAAATAGAAGATTTATTTGATGTTTTATAAGAGAATTAGATTTTATTTTGAGGTTATATTGGTAAAACATAGGTCTGTTCCACCTTGTTCCATGGGGTGGGGGTGGAACAGGCCTGTTCCAGTTTGTTCCACCTTGTTTCAGTCTGTTCCAGTTTGTTCCACCTTGTTCCAGTCTGTTCAATGGACACTGTTCTGTTCTGTCCAGTGTACCAAACGCACCCTTACGGAACTGATTCCAGCAGCAAAAAATGGAATAGGTTCAGGCTTAAAGGATGGCAGGGAGGATTGAGGATGGAAGAAATGTGTCTTGAAACCCTAGCTGCAGGAGCCGTAAGGGAGAAAGTGAGAGATATATGATTTTTCTTATGCCCAATATACCCTCAAGTGTCTCTCAACTCTATGAAATAAAATTAAAATTTGCACTTAATTACATTAATGTCATTGCTTTTTCCTTAACCGTAGATCAAATAAGTTAATGACTTAGATTGAGTTTGCAAAGTTTGCACAAACTAATTGGTTTGCAATTGAAATCCACCCTACTGTTTATTACACTAAATTTAGTGTGGAAAATGTGACCTCATTGGATATGTGAACACTAGATTTAGTGTTTAGCGTAAGATTTAATGACCCAATTGGAGATGGCCTAATAAAAGAGAAGAAAAAACCAACTGAATTTTCTTTTGATCTTTTCCTTCAAGGTCTGAAGAACACAACGTAATGGTGCCCATGCAATACATGATCTGATTGCAGTGGATGACACAACATGGCTAGACGGACAAGAATGAAGTAGGTGGGTGAAATAATTGATATGTCATATCCCAAACTTAATGTGATATAAAACACAAACAATTTCGTTTATCATAATGTGCATCTAAGTATACCCCGATTTTTCGTTCCACCTGTTTTGATGAGTTTTAATTGACTTATTAAACTATTTGAAAAGAAAACCAAAATTTTACCAGGTGGACTGATCCTCGATTTTGTTATAAATATTTTTAAACCGGTAATATGGTCCTTATTATAGGTTATAGCGTCATAAAATCTAAGAACATGAAAATTTATACCGTCATACACTACCTTCAATTATCCTAACACAATAAATTCTCACACGCAATCCGATATAAAATAATATCCAACTCATAGACAATTTTAAAATATAATTTATTGTAATAATATTCATTATAATAATTAAACTACCCATTAATTATATGATAGCAATGTGAAAAATAATATCCAATGTTAATCTAATGAAATAATAAAATCCAAATCTAAAGATTCTATTTTGCCAAACCCATAGTGTCCTTAACAAACCTTATGTGATTTGGTCATGGATTGTGACCTTCCTAAGGTCATTTGTGCCCTGTCCAAACAACCCCAAATCACTACCATTTACAGACCTCACTTGCCACCCTTTTTCTTGTTACAAAAGTTGAGATTTACATATTGCATAAAAGGGTAAAGAAATTGGGCAGATGGGTATAAAAGTATGAATCCAAATTAACCCTTATTATTTTTTAAATGTGTTATTGGTGATTTTGGTAAAATCATCAATGTATTTTATGTAATTGGACTCACAAAAGAATATGAGATTGGTGGTTTAAATTATATCATAGGTTAGAAGGTGTTGATTGCATTCATGGAAGTTAACTAGAATTTGTATTGTTGGATGACACCATATGGCGGGGGTCAAGAGGGTTGTTGCCCCTTTGGGGTCCAAAGGGTAGCGCCCTGGCGGTGGTTCCACGGATTGGTTGAGGGGGCTGCCCTCAATGAGTCCGGGGTAGCACCCAAAAACCTACACAGAATTTATGAAGATAATCGCTTGAAGAAAACGAGCATCTAAATGGTCTATGAGAAGCTTCCGACTCATAGGAGTTTGGGGAGCTTCTGATTCTGAAGGGTACTCAGACATAAGATTTGAAGCCTTATGATTTATGTGGAGTTTGTAACCGTTGTTTTGGTAACTAACTAACTATTGTGCATTTAAGTTCAGTAATTATTTCATTAATCATTTTTATTCATGGGAAGATACTTTTGGAATTAATTTAAGAACAATAACAATTCTTTAAGGCGACATTTGGTTCGCAGAATGTTTTTGGATGAAATGAAATCTCTTAAAGAAAATTTGATTTTGAAGGAAATTGGGATGAGACCACCTGTTTGGTTGACAAAATTGAAATGAAATTTGTTAAAGAAATTGGAAATTGTCTGTTGGTTCACATAATGTAGTTTTGGAATTAGAATTAATTTTTGGTAAACGACCAAAATACTTTTTTTGATAAAATTTATTGTTTTTAAACAAAAGATTCTTTAATACAATAATCATTAAATATATTTTTTAACTAAAAATACTTTAATAAAATAATTTTGAAATACTTTAATGTATAAAAGATAAAATATACACAACTCAAATAAAATATATTGTGGATAACAAAATTATATTTCGGGAAAATAAAATATATATTTGAGAAAACATAAAAAACGTATTAAATTATATTAAATATAATAAAAATAAAAATGCAATAAAATAAAAAATAAAGTATTAAATTAAATTATGTCATATTTAAGTTAAATGGTATATTTGGAATTATGAAAATACAATATTCAATTCCATCAATATACCTCCTAGTTACTAAGGAATGTTGATTTCTTTATTTGTGAAATTTGATGGAATTTCAATATTTTTTCCGTGAAAAAGAATGAACCAAACGAAGAAATGAGATTTGGTCACTGAAATTCAACATTCCAATTTCATCGGATCCCTCCAAATCTGCAAACCAAACGTTACGTAAGCTTAAAAGAATTTGATTTCTATCAAAATTATTATTGGAAATTTGACATTGATCTTAAATTGATTTCATAGTACCAGACAAATTAAAATAAAATACAACTTTTGAGTAATGTTAAAAAAGAAATGATCATTGAGTTGAATAACTTGTACCCTCTATTTCAATGTTAAAAACTTAAAAAGAGGGTGTTACTCTATATAATTAATTTTTCACTTAAATTTGAAGAGTCTTGGAAACTGTGAATAAACTATACATCTATATTAATTGTAATCATAATGTTTTTATTTTATTTTTTATTTTTTAATAATCATAAAAATTAGGTTTTTTTAGTTTTTAATTTTCATTTATAACAGTATTTTTAAATTATTATTCTTTTTATTTTATTTTGTTGATATTGTTTAAATTAATTTATTTTATATATAAATAATTAATATTATTAAATATAGTAACTGTTAATATAGTTTATTTAACTATTAATAAAATTTAACTGATGATTCATAATACTTTTTAAATAATTTTTTTATTTAACTTGATCGTTAATTATATATATATATATATAATGTAATATTTTATTTATTAACTTTCGATACTTTATGTTATTAAAAATAAAAAATCTTACCTTTTTCACAAAATAATATATAACATTAAAAAAATTATTTCTTATATTTTAAATAAAAATGATATAAATCAACTTTTTCAATTTGATTTATAAACAAATATAATATATAAAATAAATTAACTTAATTTAACTTATTGAAAAGTAAAAATGACGTTAAAATTTTAAAACAATTGTTATTTACAAAAAAAATTAACTTAACTTATAAACAAATAAAATAAAATAAAAATAAAATAAATATATATTATTTTTCAATTAAATAAATAGGTTTGTCAAAAATTCATAAAAATATGTCATTTCCTTTACAAACGTACCCTTAAAAGGTGACAAGAGTAAAATCTTAGATAAAATTGAAAAAGACAAAAAATTATTAAGTCATTATAATTAGTAGATAGATGTTTAATTAATAAATAGATATGTTTTCTAATAGAATAACCTTTTAAAGATCTTGAAGAATTTGGTGGGTTAATCAATGAATTTGACAAAAATAAATAAATAGTTAAAGTTAAAAGTAAACCAAACCCTACTTCCAATTCCAAACTCACCGCCTTTCTTCTTCTTCTCCACTGGTAAATCCATGGCCATCTCTATCTCCTCTGTTTTCCAAAGAAACTAAAGAAGCAAAGAACTAAAAAACCCACCATTTTTGCTTCTTTTTTTGTTCTTTTTCTCTTGATTGATTTTAATTATGATGAGATTGAACAGATGGGTATGAACTCATGATCCACCAGTGTTCTTGAATCTTGAAATTTGAGAGATTAAAAAACCCCCAAAAGTTATATATTCTTGAATCTTGAAATTTGACCTTTTTTGAGTTTTAATAAGTTAAAGAAGACAGAAAGATGGTGGGTTCAGGAGCTACAGATAGAAACAAAGAAGCAGTTGGAATGATGGCTCTTCATGAAGCTTTAAGAAGTGTCTGTATCAATTCAGACTGGACTTACTCTGTTTTTTGGACCATTCGTCCTCGCCCGTAATTTTCTGTACAAATTATCTTTTGATTTACAAAACCCTGATTACTTTCTTGATATTTAATCATATGGGTTTTGTTTTCCGCCATTTTTTCAGGCGAGTTAGAGGTGGAAATGGCTGCAAAGTTGGAGATGATATTGGTAGCCTGTGAGTTCATTCAGCCACTGTAATCTTTCATCAATAATACACAAACAAACAGGGGATTTATGATAAATTATGTGATTTATGATCAAATCTTCATGATTTGTTGCAGGATGTTGATGTGGGAAGATGGGTTTTGCAGAGGAAAAATGGCTGATTGCTTAGAAGACATGGATTTAGGGGAAGATCTTGTGAGAAAAGCATTCAGCAAAATGTCTATTCAGCTGTATAATTATGGAGAAGGGTGGGTACTTGGTAGGTGTTTATTTTTATTTTTTTTGGATTAATAATCTCTAATTAAGATTAAAAGAATGATTAATAGAGTGTCAAAATAAGATTTCTTGATTAGGGTTTTATCTGATCATGGTTTGATTTTTATTAATTTGCAGATTAATGGGCAAAGTTGCTTCTGATAAATGCCATAAATGGGTGTTCAAAGAACCTTCAGAATGTGAACAGAGCATCTCTAACTATTGGCAAAGTTCCTTTGATGCTGTATGCCTCTCAAGAACACACCCTTTCACCTTCAAACACACACTTATACTGTTCATCTTCAATAATTGAAACAAAAGTCATGTTTTTAGTTTCTAACTTTACTGTTTATAATCATTTTCAATAATTGGAAAAACTTTCTGATTTTTTGCAGCTTCCAACAGAATGGAATGAACAGTTTGATTCAGGAATTCAGGTGAAACTTTTTATCAAGATTTTTGCCAAGTTTTATTCTTTTTTATCATTCGATTAAACCCTTTTGATTTCTGGTTTTAATTCACTAGACAATAGCTGTGATTCAAGCTGGCCATGGCCTCTTGCAGCTTGGTTCATGCAAGATTGTAAGTATCATCTCTTGTTCTTCGTTATCTGCTTGAAAAATGGTGATTCGATCACCATTTTTTGTACTTCGTAATCTGCTTGAAAATGGTGATTGAATTTTGTTCTTTGTAATCTGCTCGAAAATGGTGATCGAATCTTGGTCTGATCACCATTTTGTTATCATAATCTGCTCGAAAAATGGTGACCGAATCTTTGATCTGATCACCGTTTTATTCGGATGTGTTTCTAGGTACCAGAAGACCTTCATTTTGTGCTTAGAATGAGACATACTTTTGAATCACTTGGCTACCAATCTGGCTTCTATCTATCCCAGTTGTTTGCATCGTCTTCGTCCCCTAATTCTGCCGGAATTCTGTTAAAGCAACCAACGGCCGCCCCAATCCACCCGCCTGCCGCCTTCAACTGGGCGGCAACGGCAGCGGCACCTAAGCCAATGCAACCGCCGAATTTCCAGAATGCGACTAGGCTCGAGTTCGTGCCTAAAGACGAGACACACATGTTTCTACTTCCTCATTCATCCGAACCGCAAATGGGAAACATGATGGGTTCTGATCATCGTGTCGAAAACGACATCAAATGGCCCAACGGGTTGACCTTCTTTAACGCGCTCACCGGAAGAAGTGACGATGCCAAGCTTTTGTTCGATGTGGAAGGGCCGGATGGCGGCAGCCACCGGAATTTGAGCCAAGATAAACGCAATCAGGAGGCGGGTATGTACACCAATGTTATGGAAAACTTCTTGGAGTGATCGTGAGATCGAATGATCGAAATCGAAGTATTGTATCATCAGTCTGTTAAGAATCTTGGAAACTACTCTTGGAAATCTGTTTTCTAAAAATATCTTTTTACATGTTTATCTTAGGGCTGTTTGTCTAAACAGTTAAACTGCACAATCCTGGTTTTACAACTTCTGCTGTGCGGTTTCACCAAAAGCACAAATTAGAGTGATTTGCACCTGATCTTCCCTATGTTAGCATCAGGTTTGGGGAAAACCGTGAAAAAATGAAAAACAGAGTAACACCCTGGTAAACGTTAATCTGGACGTTATTAAATGTGCATAAAACGCACACGTGTGTAAAAACCAAAAGACAACTTCACTTCAATTACTTGTGTACACATGTGCATACTGTCTGGATGAACGGTTATGTCGGTTTTCCATTTTTTGAGGGTTTTTCTCCTTATCTCCCTCTCTACATATATATATATAGGGTCAGGTTCAGGAAAATATCAAAAAAATGGAAAATTGAGGAACACTTTGGAGCCTCTTTAGTCGAACGATATGCACTTGTGAGATCAGTCTGTAGAGAGTTTGTAAGAACTATATGGTTTGCAAATGAAACGGACCAGAAAAAATAATTGCAATTTTTATGTACTATGTGTTTGGGAATCAGATATTTTTTTTATTTTTACTTTTACTATGGTCATGTTATCGTTTTTTATGATGAAGTTTTAATTATTTTCGTTCACGTTATGTGTATTTGACTGTAGGCGTAAAGTACGTTAAGTACAAACTGTATAAACTACACCGTATTTTATGGTGCTGTTTGAAAATGCTCGACCCTCATATACGGTATAGTTTGCAGTTTTGTCCCGTATTTCATCGCGAACACCCTTAGTTTAAATACAAATATACGGTGCGATTTGCAGTTTTGGTCCAAACAGCATTGCCAAACATCTCTTTTTTGATTCAATTAGTGAACTTTTGTAGAGAAAAAAAGATGGAATCTCACCGGAAAATTAGCACAATTAGAAGGTAAGAAAAACATTGAAAATGGAGCACAGTGATCAAAACTCTTTCTTTGAAGGCTCCATAGCATGACATTCTTTGCATGTCGACACAAGCCACCGGAAAAACCTCCGGCAACAACCTTTTCTTCTACTAGATTCCTTCTTCTCCGGCGATCCTTTCCTTCTCTGGGAAGTCCGGCGGTTGAGCACCGGAACCGGCGCCATAAACTGCCATCTTTGAGCAGGGAGATAATAATAACTGTTACAGTAACCAACAGGACTTCGACTTTCGGTTTTCATGGCAGCTCCGGTGGAAGAAGAAGAAGACTCACTGGTGCTGGTTCTGGCGCTGCTGCTGGTGCTGCTCCGGCTGTTTGTACTGTTGCTCCGGGAAGATACGAGTGAATCTTTACTACTAATACTGCTGGTTCGTGAAAAGGTACAACTGTTTAAGCTTCGTGGTTGAAGAGGGAAGGTGTGGAGGAGGAATTTTCCGTTTGAGAATAGGTGATCGGCTAATTCTGATTCGAGCTCCATGTCCGGTGACATTGCCGGAAAAGTGAAGTTGTCGCCGGAGGAATTGGGTTTGTGGCGGCGATGATTGTCCATGGTGGTTTATGGATTGAGATGAGGAGATACAGAAAATATATATATCACCGGAAAGTTGATGAAATGGTGGAGATGGGACCAATTGGGGTTGTGATTTTCCCCTAAAGGGAAGGCCATAAGGGGCCATATGTTTTGCCACATTCATAAGCTTCAACGTGCCCAACTCCTTAGATTTTGTGATGAAAATGTGATTTTTTAAAAATCCAATAAATCATATATATATATATATATAAAAGAATTCTTTATCATTTCTTTATTGGGTTTTAAACCTTCTTTTAAGGGTTGGGTTAAGGGTTTAATTGAGAAGGCTAACTAGTTTGTAAGAAGGTGAGAAGTTTCAAGATCACATATGATTACATGTGATGATAGAATATACGTAAACAGTATCGTCTTCAGAGGAGAGAAAAAGCGACTGGAAGGAATGTTTTACGAAATCCCAAGGAGATGCTTCGAATGGCTTGAGTGTAGAAGTCGGGACAAGTCGATCGATTGGCAGATTTGGCTTACGGAACCTGAGAGCTTACTGTGATGGTATGAGGATGGTCAGCCAAAGTCGACCTTCGTCACAAAACAGGTTCGTCCTACGGGTAGTGGTCTAAAACACGTCTGTGATCTTTTTGGTTCGGTTATGTTCGTGGTTTCCTTGTAACATTCCAGTTCCATTGTAATTACGTCGATTGTATTGTTTGATCGACTTCGTTTGGCTAGTGTGCGGCAGCGTGGGTGCGGTTCCAGTGTCTGGTTTTGCTCCTGGCAAGCCGACCTGGCTGTATTAAGCCATATTAAGTTGTCTGTGTGAGCTGTTGTACATAATTGATTTGAGTAATAAAATTTTGCCTGTTGTTCAAAAAAAAAATGATACGACACGTGTTGCATTGATTGACATGTAGTCATGGACGGACCTTTATAAGGGCACACGGTGACACGTGTCACCGTATCATTTCTCCGGTGAAGGGTAAAAAATTTTGGTTTCGTGAAATGTGCAACCGTATCGTTTTAGGAGGTGCTACCGTATTCTTTTGGAAGTGCAACCGTACGTCCGTACCTAGTAATCAACCAAAAAACCAAAAAAAAAACCTTGAAATCAACCAAAAAAACCGAAAAAGTCTCTCAAAATCGTTAAAAAAAACTTAAAAATCCTTGAAGTCAAGCCAAAAACTATAAAAATCCCTCGAAACACCAAAATTTGGCTAAAAACATATCGGTCGATATTGAATGTTGGTAAAAAAAGATACACATGTCGATAAAACCCGTTTGAAAAAATATGGTGCCACCGTATGAAAAAGTTTATAGGTCCATCCCTGCATGTAGTGAGCAATTTTTTCCTCTGCATTTGGTCGTGTTTACCAAGTCCTCTACGTCTCTTTTGGACGTGTTGTATCATATATTATGTGTTTGTATCACATTTAATCATGTGTTATTTTCGAACTTTTATGAACTTATCACATAATCGTATCTATACTCTTTAAAAGAACATTTAAGAGGGGAATAAGTGTTCCCGACATACATGGAAGATAAATGGTTTCAAGTTTAGTTGATATAAGATTTCAACAACTTCAAACCCACGATCATGGTTACCTTCCAAGGAAACCCAGTTTGCCAAAGTCGATGCAAACTACTGATTTTGGCGAATGACTTCAACAAACGAATGTTTCAACCAGCTTTTTCGATTTCGAAAAGGTGAACCTTTGAAGGTGATTTAAGTTGGATTATTAATTATTAAACTTGATTGAATGTAAATGTGGCAAAGTACCTATGAAGGTAAAACATAAAAGAAAATTAATAATAAGTAAATACTAAAAAGAAGAAGAAAAGGGATAGTCCAAAAGGATAATACAACTTGGATGAATGACCACTATTTATGGGCTCCCACAAGACCAAGTAATGATGGGATCAACTTAACTTTTACAACTTGTCATCAACCATGATCCCACAAGATTCTTGATCAAGAAAATGATTTAAATATTATAATACTTTGATAGTCATTTTCCAATTTATATGTTTAAAAAAAATCAAATTTCTTTGATATTAGTATCGAGATGCACCATTTAAACTCGAAGCTTTAAGATCGTTGATAACAAACGGTACAATTCAGCCTGCTGTTATTTTCAAACTCACAATATCTAGTATCGGGAATAAACTCTTTAGTTTATAAGACAGATTCAAAACCATAAATCTCTAGATATTATGAAGATGGTGTAAATCATCACCCAAAAGATTGCTTTTGATATAATTATTAGATCAATACGATTTAAATGGGAATCTAAAGGGACAACTCAAATACCCTTTGTTTTTAGAAGAACATTTGGGGCCCTTTTTCGAAGTGGATTGGTTTTTCAAGGAAGAATAAAAAGGTTAGACAAATATACCTTTGATGAAATTCCTGTTGTTGTCTATTTGGGTCAAAGACAAAAAAACAGAGAATACTATGATAAGGACTGTTAGTTTAAAATAATTTTCTAACGAACCAGAGTAAGAAGTAACCAATAGTTGAAGGACCATTTTGCAATTTCACCTCAATTATGGATTTTAAACTTTTGAAAATTCAAAGAATGTTTCATCGGTCTCCATCAATAGTGAAAACCTAGAGAAGTTTTACTGCAGATTTGAATAAACAACCATAGAAGATGAGATTCATAAGGTTACAAGCTTTGTAAAGTTAAATAAATAATTTGATACTGAGTTATTATAACTAATATTTGATTGATTTTTTTATTTGACTAAGAAAAAAAATGTATAATTATATGTAACATTCCATACCAACTCTACCAGATATTGTCTGCTTTGTCACACACTGGACTCACGGTTTTAAAAACGCGTCTGATAGTGGGAGGTCTCAAGTCTCTTTTAAGGCAACATTCGTTTCCCTCCCCAACCAATGTGAGATCTTACAATCCACTCCCTTAGAAGCCCAGCGTCCTCGCTGACACACTCGTCCGATACCCGGCTCTGAAACAATATGTAACATCTCAGGCCAACCGTAGCAGATATTTTCCGCTTTATCCACATACCTGAATTCACGGTTTTAAAACACACATGATAGAAGGAGGTCTCAAGTCTCTTTTAAGGTAACATTCATTCCCCTCCCTAACTAACGTGGGATCTTACAATAATACTTATGAAATTAATTTAAAATTATTGTATAATTAGCGAATTAATAAATTAGTTTAAACGTAACGTAAGACTTAAGACTTAATAAATTTGCTTTCATATTTCACAAAGAAGCTGATAATTATTAATTAGGATGGTATATATATATGTGTATAAAAACCATTGTTCTATAGAACTCGTTGCACAATCGTCATGGCATCAAGGCTTGTGTGTCATGCCACGTTAAGTCAATGGCATGCCATGATCTAATGCACAGTTATCATAATTAGATATTTGATTTTTCTTTACATTTTTAATGTTTTATATGCAAGTTCTTGATATATAACCTAATTTAACTTGCTTATTACTATTGACTCGTTGAGTAACACTACAAAACATACGTTTTTATATATAATATTATATATGAATTAAAAATTTGACGGCATAAGTCACGGCTTAAAAACGCCATGGCTTCGTCGTGGCTCCTAAGACTTGAGGCTTGGCCTCGCCGCCACGATTCACGCCACTTAGAACATTGAATTAAAAACAAAACAAAAACTTCGATTAATTAAATTTTATATATACATAAAGTCTAAATTAACAGTTACTAAATACTTTAATAAAAATATATTGTTGTGGACATGGGCGGGAGTCACTCACATAGGAGAGGGTGCATGGCACCCGCTCGATCATCCTGTCGTAATGGAATTTTAATGTCTGTTGTATCTGTGCACCTGCTTAATTTTTCAACGTGCTCCCATATACTTTTCAATGCAAACTTAAAACAAAAATGTAAAGTTGGTGGAATGGTTGGAGTGCCATTTTTCTTTGTGTATGTCATGGGTTCTAACCTTGTTTGAAGCAAATTCAAGTTTTTTAATTTTTAGTTACTTAAAAAGGCAAACAAACATACAACAAAAGAATTGAATTCAAAACTTCCAACTATAAGATAACAAAATCTTAGACCATCCACACACCTGTAAAACCATACTTCTTTCTAAATTGTCACATCAGCTTTGCAATAACACATTTACACACATGGAAGACCAAACTCCTTTCTAAATTAATAAATTATAATATAAATAATATTGATTTAATAAACATATTAATATTTAATGTTTAAATAAACAACAAACTAACTAATTAAATTAATAAATATTTTATTTAATATATTATAATGGGAATTTAATTAAAATACTCAAAGTTTGACTTTGACTTACCAAAATACCCAAAATCTCGATGAGATTACCAAAATACCCCAATTTTTCGCGGTGGGCCCCGCGATCGCGGGCCCACACTCACGTGTCCCGATTCTTTGGCCAAAAGTCCCAAGAAGCCCCCCAACTATGTCCGCGGTACGCTTTTGATCCCTGCCCGCGGAGGTATCCCGCGATCGCGGGATGAGGTGCCACGCGTCGACATAGGGTGAAACCCTAATTCTTTAATGCCTCAACCACCCCCCAACCCTAATATTCGGCCGCTATAATAAGAGAAAGGGTGGGGGACCTTTCGGCCACCACTTCACAATTAAAAAATCTCTCCTCTCCTCTCCCAAACTCTCTCAATTTTGCCGTGTGGAATACACGCTCGGTTTGTTTGAAGATGGCTCGTGTTACTCGTTTGGTAAGTTTTTCTTAAGTTTCTTGTACTTTTCTTGTATGCTGTTATTTTAAATTTTAAAATATATGTTATGTATGTTGTTAGAGTGTTTTTAAGTTTGTTGTATGTTTGAATGTGTTATTTGTATGTTATAATGTTGTCTTTATTATAGATGTTAGAGTTTTTTTTAAAAAGATGTTATAGTGGTTTTTTTAAAAAGATGTTAGAGTGTTTTTTTATAAAAACATATGTTAGTGTTTTTTTTATAAAAAGATGAGTGTTTTTTTATAAAAATAAATGTTAAGAGTGTCTTTTATAAAAAAAAAATGTTAGTGTTTTTTTAATAAAAAGATGAGTTTTTTTATAAAAATAAATGTTAAGAGTGTTTTTTATAAAAATAAATGTTAAGAGTGTTTTTTATAAAAAAAGATGTTAAGAGTGTTTTTTATAAAAAAAGATGTTAGTGATTTTTTTTATAAAAAGATGAGTGTTTTTTTACAAAAATATGAGTTTTTTTATAAAAAGATGAGTGTTTTTTATAAAAATAAATGTTATGAGTGTTTTTTATAAAAAAAATGTTAAGAGTGTTTTTTATAAAAAAAGATGAGTGTTTTTTTTATAAAAAGATGAGTTTTTTATAAAAAGATGAGTGTTTTTTATAAAAATAAATGTTAAGAGTGTTTTTTATAAAAAAAGATGTTAAGAGTGTTTTTTATAAAAAAAATGTTAGTGTTTTTTTATAAAAATATGAGTTTTTTTTTATAAAAAGATGAGTGTTTTTTATAAAAATAAAATATTAAGAGTGTTTTTTATAAAAAAAAAGATGTTAAGAGTGTTTTTTATAAAAAAAAGATGTTAGTGTTTTTTTTATAAAAAGATGAGTGTTTTTTTATATAAAAAGATGGGTGTTTTTTATAAAAAAAAAATGTTAGTATTTTTTTTATAAAAAGATGAGTGTTTTTTTATAAAAAGATGAGTGTTTTTTATAAAAATAAATGTTAAGAGTGTTTTTTATAAAAAAAATGTTAAGAGTGTTTTTTATAAAAAAAGATGTTAGTGTTTTTTTATAAAAAGATGAGTGTTTTTTACAACTTAGGTCCCTAAACTTTGGTGAATGACAACTTAGGTCCCCTAAACTTTGATGAATGACAACTTAGGCCCCTAAACTTTGGTGAATGACAACTTAGGCCACTAAACTTTGGTGAATGACAACTTAAGTCCCCTAACTTTGCTAAATTATTTAATTGTTTATCTTTCTTTTGAGTTTCCTAGTCATAAATAAATTTCTGTAAATAAATGGTATGAATATATAAAAACATTTAAATTGGCTTCACATGCCACACTCAAATTCATTTTGGCCTCTTGCCAAAAGCATCTATATATAACACTATTATATATTGAAATAAAATAAACCGCAACATATCTATTTGGATTTTGTCAAACGGGTGTAAATAGCCCTAAGGTATGTGGGGATTTAAGCAATCCTTGTGATTCCCCTACTACCTGGAAGTCCAATAGATTGAGTGGTTTCTTTTCTAAAACTAAAACAAACGAATAATTATCAACACAATAAAACAAACAAGCAAAAGCATCTATATATAACACTATTATATATTGAAATAAAATAAACCGCAACATATCTATTTGGATTTTGTCAAACGGGTGTAAATAGCCCTAAGGTATGTGGGGATTTAAGCAATCCTTGTGATTCCCCTGCTACCTGGAAGTCCAATAGATTGAGTGGTTTCTTTTCTAAAACTAAAACAAACGAATAATTATCAACACAATAAACCAAACAAGCAAAAACATCTATATATAACACTAACTATAACATCCGTGAATGACTATGTAGAGGGATTTCTTTCACATTGACTTGACGTTAAAGTGCAAAGTTGGCTACATGGTGGAGTTAAGAGACCGCTTCAGGGGATTAGGTGATCGCGCAGCTACCCTTGAGGACATCTTTAGAGGGACACCTTTCGGTCCATGGATGGATCTGACTTACTCTGGTGGTGACCCCACGCTAGTCCACATGTTTCTACAGTTGGAGGTCGAGGTCTCCAATGGTGAGCCGGAGGAGATGCATTTTGATTTCTTAGGCCATCAATTGCGGTTTGGGCGTCGTGAGTTCTGTCTAATTACAGGACTACTTTTTGGAGAGGCTCCCCCCTTCCTCCCTTAGCAGACTGCTCCTTCGTTCGTAGGGTTTGGGGCGTGTCAGCATCTCGTTTGAAGCTGAAGACAGTCGTGGAGACTATGAAAGAGGGCCTTAGGGCCCTAAGCGACCAGGATGTTGTCCTTGTATGCTTGGTGGCGATCGTGGATATGGGCTTCATGGGCCGTGAGTGGAGTCAGACTGCTTCCGAGACGGTCCTTAGGGCCGTCGAGGACTTTGATGTGTTTAACAGGTACGCGTGTGTAACACCCTCAAATTTGGAACGAGCAACTAACTTTAAAATTCAATAAAATAACCAAAATAGATAAATCTTTTCTACAATTCCTTCATCAAAATACCTCGGAATTAAAACATCATAATTTATACAGTTAATAACTTAAAACGGGCGTCACTTAACACAACACAAGTTGCTAGTCCAAACAAATGCGGAATACTTCACTAATCAAGTCACCTCTCGTGCACTCTACTAGCACTCGCCACTTCACAATGTAGCTAGAGCTACCCCAACCTGAGCCTGTTGCACATGCCGACAAATAAAAAGGGCTAGGCTTACGCCTAGTTAGTTCAAGCATTTTATCATGACTATATAAAATCATAAATCGGAAATTAGTAGCTTTAATCATGATTCAATAAATCTTTAATGAAAGTTTGCGACAAAGGTTATCATTTCCAAAGAGTTCCCAAATATGACATAAATAACTCATTTTCCAACGCACCCAAAATCCATGGGAATCCTCCCCAAAAGTGTAAAGCGTTTTCCAAAAATGAGTTACGAATCCCAACCCACTCAAATACGTTCGTAAATCTAGTTTTAGGCAAAACCTTCAAATACGGTTGACAATATATACTCAACCCGTGAGACATGGAAACCATCCATTTACATATAATCTTTCATTGGAAACATAATACGAAGCAAAACTTACGCAAACGTAAAATGTATTAAAATCCAAATACCATAAAATAAAACTCCAGCAGTTAAAACATCCAATAAGAATGTAACATAAATCCGCCCATCAGTCATGGAAAACAATTCATATGCATGTAATATAACCTTAACAATGTGAATAGATAAAATACCCGAAATCAACACCCTTCGGTGACGGGGGATACCCGATCTCATCGAGTGTGGCAAACACATAAATTAAACCACGATTAAATAAATGTAGGTAAGCTTCTTGGATGTGGAAAACGGATGACATCAACCATACTAGGTCTTTAGTCAATCCTTGGCATCAATCATATTAGATCTTTAGCCCATCTTAAACATCAACCATACTAGGTCTTTAGTCCATCTCAGACATCAACCATACTAGGTCTTTAGTCCGTCTTTGGCATCAACCATACTAGGTCTTTAGCCCCTCTTAGACATCAACCATACTAGGTCTTTAGTCCAAGCCCTCAAGTTCAACCATACTAGGTTTTTACCTTGGAAAACCCACCATCCAAAACAAGCTTACTTAACTTAAAAATTCATACATGACCTCAAAAGAATAACTAATGCATTCAAATCATGTAAACTCAAAATATGATGCAATTCATGCAACTCAAACCCCAAGCCCACGTCGAGCTTATAAAAAATCGGGTGAATGCCCTCGAGACTCAACCGAGTCCAAAACCGAGTCCTATGCTCAAAAGATCTAATGATCATTTATCAATATCAATTCATGCAAATGAAATGCATCTAACTCACATCATGCAACACACGCTCCGAGGCATGATAATCTCACAACCCCTTCATTGCCACCTTCCCAATGAAGTCAAATCATATATGCATCTATATGTACACGTATGTGCAACTCTTTTATTACTTGACAATGCATATAACTCACTAAGGTTCATTAGTCCCAAAGGTACTAAGAATAAATCATCAAACGGTCTTCACACATAAGACCAACACTTAAACCGGCACGTATTCGAATAAAATGCAATTAAGCATATAACACATCCAAGACTCCATCTCGAGTCACTAAAATCGGCAAACACTCAAAAGACTCATTTGAGTATAAATCAAGCCTTTAAGGCAAAAATAAATGTTTGGTTAAATACGTGTCACTCACACGGTTACGTAAACCCAAATGCATCGTTACCCAAAATCTTTATCTTTTAATTCCTCAATAGGCCATCGGCCCCAAAATAAAGGTTTACAACTCTTAAAACATTTACATGGTCGGATTGACCAAAATCCCCAACTCACACATTCACACTTTAAAATGTGCCACATCATAGTTATCACATAATCACAAAACACTAAAAGTGTATTTTTGACCAAATAACCTTCACTTATGCAATAAATTAACAAAACCTCTTTCACTCGTGATTTATTCATCAATCACTCAAAATCCCCAAATGTGGGTGTTTTTACAAGATTTGTAAAGTTCAACACTTTGATTAAATCAAAACCCACTAATTAACTCAACAAGTGATAATTTCATATATTAATCCAAGATCTATCAAGATTAGAGAGAAATTCTAGAGACAGAGTAGAGAGAGAAAGTAGATCTTATTATGTCGGCTCTCTGTGTTTACAAGATATGAGTTATGACCAAAAGCTTCAAAAGAAAGTCTAAACAAAGCCTTATATACCCTAAGACTTATTAAGGAAATAAGCTAGCTTTGACTTTCTACACATGACTAAATACATTGACTTTGACTCTATAAATCAAGATTAAATCTTGAAGTCATATTTGTCCTAACAATCTCCCCATTGGATTCAAGATTTAAACATTTGAGAACAACAATCTTCGGCTTCTTGAATCTTCAAAATCTTCGGTCTTTATCAGGCTTGTCAAAGTCAAATTGTCACAAAATCTTCAGATGGGGAACTGACGGAGATTTTCTTTCTTTGATCTGGAGAATTTGTTTCTTCACACAAGGCATTTTGATACAATGTAGCGCAAATCTAAGAAAAAGAGATCTTCTTGAGAAACCAAGATGATCAATCGATTTTTCCTAAACTCTTGAAGAATTCTCCCCCTTTTCTTTCTTTGACTTGAGAACTTCAATCTTCAGTAAGGATATTCACCATATAGCACAAGTTTAAGAAAAAGAGATCACAAGATGATCAATCGATTTCTCTTAAACTCTTGAAGAAGAAATCTCCCCCTTTCCTTTCTTGAGACGAAGTCTTCTTTAAACATTTCTCCCCTGTCATGAAGTCGAATCTTTGACTTGAAAGCTTTGACATGAAATTGAACTAAACATTTCTCCCCCTTTTTCGATGAAAGTGAGCATCATGCTCATCGAAAACCTTCTTCAATTTCAGTCGCGTCTCTGATTCTCACTAACAATCTCCTCCTTAATGAATAACCTTGCTCCCCCTCAAAATAAGAATTCTAGAGCAATTTGTTTTCTCCCCCTGAAAGTATACATATATTTCATTTAGGCACAGTAGTTGAAAATTTTTATACAAAGAAAATAAAATTCATTGAACTACATTTTATAATTACTAACATTTGATCATTTGAAAACTTTACAAAAGAAATTCAACTTAATGAAATTTAACAGATTTATCAATCAAATGAAATCAAATGCATGTGTTTGGATTCAAATACCAGACATCATTGCATATCAAGTTAAAAATGTTCAGTTTCAACCCCTTTATTAAATCTATTTGGTGTGCTAGCAGGCGAAATATGATTTGCAACAATCAAATGTACTTCTGAGACCTATAAGAATACTTTGCTCTTACTCACACTATATGACTGAAATCAGAATTTCCACAAATTTATAAGTTTATCGCGACATTGTTGTTTCCCCAAGATATAAGAGATGTGTGCTCATTGGCATCTTTTATTTTGTGCACATTGGCATATTTTATTTTGTGCACATTAGCATCTTTTTGTCAAAAGGTTTATTAAAACTAAGATACACCGTAAACGTAACTTTCTATCTGGTTCTATAGCAGGATTTGGGTCAGCCAATCCCAGACCAGTTGGCCTTAGGGGCTAGGTGACAAGCACCCCTTGGAACTTACTCTCCCAAACCGGAAAGGCTACATCAATATATCCTAATCCCATCTGTACCAGTAGGACATGGCTTTGTTAATCCAAGATCTATCAAGATTAGAGATAAATTCTAGAGAGAGAGTAGAGAGAGAAAGTAAATCTTATTATGTCGGCTCTCTGTGTTTACAAGATATGAGTTATGACCAAAAGCTTCAAAAGAAAGTCTAAACAAAGCCTTATACCCTAAGACTTATTAAGGAAATAAGCTAGCTTTGACTTTCTACACATGACTAAATACATTGACTTTGACTCTATAAATCAAGATTAAATCTTGAAGACATATTTGTCCTAACATCATATAAAGCACACAAATACTTTAAAAGAAACATTTTGGCATGTACAAAGTTTTCACAAAGCAACTTGAACTCACCTTGCTAGATTTAGGCTAAATCTAGATTTTTTTCCCAAACGTAAGCTCCCTTGAAGAACTTGAATCCTCAAGCCCAAAACTTCCAAAAACCTAGATCCACAAGTTTACAACCATAAATAATCATCCCCAAACACTTATATATGTTTCCCCTAACATAAAACATCCAAAAATCACCAAAACACCAAAACCCTAACTTCTTAGATGAAGAAAAGTGAGAAGTTTACCACAACCACCACCAAATACTCTTGGATCATTCATCATACTTCACAACTCTTTCTAGATCCTTGAAGAGCTCTCAAAAACGAAACCGTAGCAACTTGAATCATCGAAATCGGAGTTGGGATGCAAAAGTTATGAAGGTTTGAAGTATGAGGCTGAAATTCGCGTCTTAATACACCACACCATTCCCTCAGTTTGTCCCGCGACTTTGAAGTCGCGTGGAAAGCCGCGCGGCTCCCTGTTGGGTCAGTCGGTCGGATACTGTTTCGTCCGTAACTTCTTCGTTATAGCTTCGTTTTCGCTCCGGAAAGAACCGTTGGACTCGTATTCGAATTCCCCATCCAACAAGACCATAAAATATAGGATTTAACCCCCAAACTTATTTTTCATATTTTTCTTAAAGATCGGTTCCACACTGATTCGACATTGGACCTATCTGGAAATTACGGGTGTTACACCGTGGGGTAGCCACATCTGGACACATTGCTACACTATTTTGCACCGAGCCATTGCCAGACGCCCCGATCGACTTGCCAAAATGAATCTTTGTGATTTTACATACGCCTTCAAGGTTAGATACGTAGTATAACATAAATAATAATACATACAAACTGTTTGACTTTCCTTTTTACGTACTTGCTATTCTTGTGTAATTCCATATATGGATCTTGGAGATGTTTCCCGCAGCCGTCCAATATTTCGTCAAGCGCGACGACAGATTACTTAGGGGAACCCGTTGGGACAAGCGTCTTTCCCTAAATAGGGCGATTTGGACTGAGTTCTTCAGTCAATCTAGACGTGTAAGTTCTTTTACTATGTTTACAATGTTGCATACGTTAGTCCCGCTTATTAAATTTTTTGTGTTTTATCATAAATTTAGCCGCCGCTTACGCCTTTTGAAAACCTTGAGCCTACTGCCTACGAGAGGGACACACATTGGTACAGAAACAACGTGGCCTTTATTGACAGAGAGGTGGCAAGGGTTCGACGTCCCTCTCCTTCCACATCTGACGAAGATGAGGAAGACGACGCGAGGCCGCCCCCTTCCGATCGATATGAGGCGCCCCCTTCCTCCTCCCATCAAGATCCGACACACGTCTTCTACGGGCCATTTCGTGGCAGTCATGATGAGTTGTGGGACTACGTCCGCGGGCCTGTAGACACACGTTTAGACTATCTGGAGGCATTCGCCAGACAGTTTGGCGCTGTTCATGCTAGTGTTTAACTTAATTTGTTGGCCACGATTTTTTAGTTTGTATATTAATATTACGTTCTAAATTTGTTTTAGCTGTCGAGTACGACGTCGATCCCCGCTCCGTTCGGACAAGGGGCACAGGAGACGGTTGGCACCACATCCTATCCGTGATTCCCTGAGAATGTAAGTCACACTGAGTAACCATTATAGTTATATGTTAGTTCCTAAGTTTGTAACTCTTGTAATGATCAATGTCACGCAGACCGGGATGTCGGGGGCATACACCTCCCAGATGCTGCCGTTTGGCACCACATCCTATTCTACTATCCCAGAGAATGTAAGTCACACTGAGTAACCATTATAGTTATATGTTAGTTCCTAAGTTTGTAACTCTTGTAATGATCAATGTCACGTAGGCCGGGATGTCGGGGGCATACACCTCCCAGATGCCGCCGTTTGGCACCACATCCTATTCTACTATCTCGGAGAATGTAAGTCACACTGAGTAACCATTATAGTTATATGTTAGTTCCTAATTTGTAACTCTTGTAATGATCAATGTCACGCAGGTCGGGATGTCGGGGGCATACACCTCCCAGATGACGACGTTCGGCACCACAGCATTCACGGACATCTTTGGCGGTTTGGACGTCGTACAGGCCGACTATTACAGGCCGGAAATGTCGGGGTCATCGTACGTCACACCGCCAGCTTCCATGCATACTGTAAGTTATTTTGGTAGTTTTGGTTTAATTGTGAACATTTCCTAAATTGTACTTAAAACATCTAATAACTTAATTTTCAGACGATGGGGTCGGGACAGGACTTCCGTCACCCGGAAATTTTCGAGGAGCACTTCTCGGAGCCGGAAGATGACCCGATGGATGTTGTAGATCCACAGGCGGAGGTTGCATCCCCATCTAGGCGGGAGACGAAATGTTCACACTATTTTGGTACCCCATGGACACGACAAAAATCTACCACACCGCCCCCTCAAAATCTACCACACCGCCCACTCCGTTTTGGACGCATTATATATCGTTTTGAAGCTCTCATATAGGAGAACATAAACCTACTAAGAGTTAGTTATATATAACACATATATATATATATATATATATATATTTAAATGTGTCCAAAGTTTAGTAAAACCCATATTTTTACTAAAAATTTTCAACACCTAGTAAGTAGGTTTATGAAACTTGCGGTAATCCTAATACAGAGATTATTGGATGAACAAGCATTTATTTCTTGCTTCACATGTGCATTAATCCTTAGACTACTTAAAGACTAATTTTCAGCCTAATGAAAGACCTTTATTCAAAAGCATAATTCCTGTTACAGTCATATACAACAAACAGTGAGAAAGTTCAATAATGTGACCGCATCCAAAGGTGGTCAAGGAGATTAGGAATTGACCCCAAAGGAACTGGATGATCCATGTTTCATGCTACTGAGTGAACTCAATGAACCGGCGAAGGGGTTTTTGTTAAATGGAAGTCTTATTGTCGAAGCCGAGTTTTCTTTGTAACTAGTACTGTATTGGTTCTTGTTGTCTGGAAGTGATTCATATGATGCAAAAATTGGTATTATGTAATGTAGAACAGTATCTATATTATAGAAACTTGCATTTGATAGTGCCATATAATTCTGATCTAAATTCTCATTAATTAGTTATGTTTAGCTTCAATTCAAAAAAGTTGGAAAATAAAATGTTGATGAAACTGATAATATTTGGTAGGCCCGTTCCCCAAGAATTGTTATATATTGTAGTTACTTTTTCAGTCGAATCTTACAGGCTCTTTTCAGACGAATCTTGCAGTGAACTATTCAGACGAATCATGCAGACAACTTTTCAGACTAAATCTTTGACCATATTCACATCCCTAATGAAGAACATACATTTTCACGGCTATAAGTAGATGGCATGATAAAGTAGTAATTCACAACTTGCTATCTATCTTTTATACATTATTTTACACCGTTTACAAACATTCTCTCGCTTTTCTTAACACTATGGCTGGAGGTTCAAGATCAAGGGGAACAGGTCGGCGAATGGGGCTGGAACTTCACGTTCGGCAGCCTACCAACCACTGAACGATGGAGCTCGTCGGAGTACCTGGAAGGTACCGGAAACAGACGAGGAGTGGAGAAACTATGGGCGAACTGCGGCCGATTATCCATTCACGGCTGAGGAGGAAGAAGACTGGGAGATGGCATGCGACAATTACCACTTCGATAATGACGGAAAAAATCCACCAATGTATCATTGTACCCAGCCAACGGTTCCACAAAGTCAATGAATTACTCCCTTAGTGCAAAGATCCATTGATGAGGCGAACACCGGTATCGAAGAGGTAAAAGGTATGTGGAACCATAACAGGGGGATTCAACAGGGGAAAATGGATTATCTAACGGATAAGAAACGAGAACTGGCCATGACTAGGGCTCACGTTCGGGAGCTGCAACGACAGATTAAGGAAGTAGAAGAGGAACTACAAGAAATCGAAGACGACTACACGGGAATGGAGGACGTCATCAAGGAAAAGGTTGACTTCATCACCGAAATCCAGGACGCATTCCAGTCATAGAATTCTTTGTTTACCTGCACTGTATCCGTTTCGGTTGGGAAGATGATTTGCAATAACTGATCTTTTAATTAATTTGCTTATTAAATAACTTTAAATGGGGAAAAACATTTTCTTTAATTAAGTTCTATATTAAATACATTAAAATGGAAAGGAAACAATACATTAAAAACCTCAACTACATAAAATGATAACCTAAAAACTACATGGACCAAAAATGTAATTTTTTTGCCCCAAACTTGAGGGGCCAAAAATGTAATTTCAACTTACCGCGGGACCACCGCGGGGTACCTCGCGGACAAGGACCAAAAGCGTGCCGCGGGCATAGTTGGGGGGCTCCGCGGGACTTTTGGCCAAAGAATCGTGACACGTGGGTGTGGGCCCGCGATCGCGGACCCACTGCGGAAATTTTGGGTATTTTGGTAAAGTCTCCGAGATTTTGGGTATTTTGGTAAGTCAGGGTCAAACTTTGGGTATTTTAATTAAATTCCCTATTATAATGGTTGCAAAACCTTGCACAATTAGCAAGATCATGCAAGTCTTGCAAGGTCTTGCAAGACACATGGCATGTCATGTCATCTTGCAAGACCACTTGCAAGACGCGTGTGGATGCTCTTACCTATCAACTACAATTATTTTTTATTTACAAATTTCCTAATCTTTGTTTTGTTTTTTTATATTTTTCCTACGATTTACCTTATTAATCACAAATTTGTTTTTTGTCTCATTCTAACGCCTACACATTTTTATCCGAAATAACTTGAAAAAGAAATAAAATTAATCAAATTTAACACTTAATTTAGTACTGAAATATTCCATCTAAATCAACCAAAAAAACATAAAAAAAAACTCTCAAAATCAACAAAGGAACAAAAAAAAGTCACTTAAAAATTAACCAAAAAACTAAAAGAAAATCTCTTGAATGTGGAATTCGAATAAAAACACGTTCAGCGAATTTGCAGGCATTTGTTCCGGTTTAAAGGTGCACCCGCTCTCGGTAAAAATCCTGGGTCGGCCACTGTTGTGGATAAGAACAAAGATGACCTGTCTTGGATACTTCCAGTGGATGGTTCATCTGGACTTGTTTGTGGGTCGTGTCAACCGCAGGCAACTCGTCATCCTCTTCATCTCTTTCTCCGATTAGGATCACCACAACAATCAGCCATGGCAGGCCGAGAAATCCTCAACAAGATGAAGGTAATCTCCATTCCTCTTTTCAAACATTTCTCACATCATCAGTTAAGCTTCTCCCTTACTCTGATTTTTTTGTTGCAACTCAAATTTTATCTTTCCCCGAAATCGCTAAAATCGACCTATCTCTTCGGTATAAGCATAATTAGGGTTTTAGTTCTGGATTTCGGTTTACGATGTTATTACTTGATTGGATCTGAGAACTACGACTTTTTTTCAATACTATTTATATCATCAAAAAAATAACATTGAATTGAAGGAATACTAAGTTATATAAAACCATTTTCTCTCCTAGCGTAAGATCGATCAATAATTATTTTAAATTAATATAACCTACCATATCATTTTTATATAACATAGTCAATCCGTTCCACCATCAAGAAATCATACCTTTAATATATTGATTGAAATCATTTGAGGTCCGTATGTTGACTATTCTAAGTAACACTTTAAGTAATTCAACATAAATCAGTTGAGTTTCTACATGTCACCTCATCACAATTTTTAACTTTTAGAGTTGACATCAATCTTATAATCAAAAGTCCATGTTGGTTATAGTTTGAAACCCTATTCTTGTTTTAGAGATAAGAGAGTACTTAAGATTTATGCACTCAATATTAGGTAATAAGAAGTCAATAGTGTATGAAACGAAGAAGAAGATAGTTTTGAAATACTATATTCTAACACAAAAATAAAATTCATATGGATCGAATAATTAAAAGAGTATGTGGAAGATGAGGAATGGAGTATATATTAGGTTTTTAGGCAAAAACAGTTTTTAGATATTAGTAGAAAGAAATAATAAGTAATACTGTAAATATAAAGACCAATTAACTTTTCACAAATTTTATTATCCAATGTAATTAATTAATAAACGTTTGGGCTCTTAATATAATGCTAAATTCTTGTTGGCTTATACTATTTTTTGTGTTTTTTTTTATTTAAATTTTTTTAACTACTAGCTTCTTCATGTTTGATTAATCATGGAAACATTTTAGTTAATTAAGGTTAAAATAGCATATTTCAGCATATTGCATCTAGATGAATCTTAATTGTTGCTTAATTGATTCGATTAGGATCAATTTATGAGCAGAATGAATGATCGCATTTGATTCTGTGTTTTTAAGATCACATACATTCTTTATACAAGCTTCTGCTTCTGCTTCTGCTTCTGCTTCTGCCATTAGGATCTATTTATGAGCAGAATGATGATGACATTTGATTCTGCGTTTCTAAGACCACATACATTCTTTGAACAAGCTTCTGCTTCCGCCATTAAAACTGGTGGTTTCTTTAACAGGAAAAGGTTGGGTTATCATCATCTTCAGGTGAAACTGGAAAAGGAAAGAGCAAAATGTCGAAACATGTTACACATGGGTATCATTTAGTTAAGGGAAGATCATATCATGATATGGAAGATTATGTGTTTGCACAATTCAAGAAAGTTGATGATAATGAACTTGGTTTGTTTGCCATATTCGACGGTCATTTGAGCCATGAAGTTCCCGATTATCTCCGTTCTCATTTGTTCGAAAACATTTTGAATGAGGCAAGTCCTTTTTTTTCTCACTCTATTATCAGTCTTCACATAAACAACTGCTCTACTATTTGAGATAGAGGTCAGATGATCAGGTCTGCTTACATCTCATCCCTAGACTCTACTTTCAAGTGGGATTTACTGTGTTGGTTTGGTTTGGTTTGTTAAACTGTTATCATGATGTGTTATTCTTTATTCTTAACTTGTCTAACTTCCTGCAAGCAGCCTGATTTTTGGACCGAGACTGAGTGTGCAATCAGAAGAGCGTATCGCGTAACCGATAAAACAATTCTGGATAAAGCTGTTGATTTGGGTAGAGGAGGTTCAACTGCGGTTACTGCAATCCTAATAAATTGTCAAAAGCTTGTAGTCGCTAATGTTGGTGACTCGCGGGCGGTGATATGCAATAAAGGTGTGGCTAAACAATTATCAATCGACCATGAGCCTAGCAAGGAACGAAAGTCTATTGAGAACAGAGGAGGATTTGTATCCACCTTTCCAGGTAACATAGAATCTACAATGCTTTGTCTAAAAACTATGGACTTTGGTTATCTTTGTCACTAACAGGTTTTGGCTGATAAAGCTAGCTGTTGGCTAATAAGCTAGTCATGTTTGGTAAACTAAATGAAAAATGTAAAATTACCCAAAAGGGTATGTTGAAAAATTAATTGGAAAACATAAGGGGCATAATTGGAAGTGGAAAAAAAAGCCCCTGGGGCTTCAACAAGCTAACTTATAGTTAACCAAACGGAGCTTTTATAGTGCCAAACATGGTCTTATTAGTCCCAATAGTATAGTTTTAGCAGGAGACATAAAAGGAAGTATATTTAGGTATATAACCTTACATGAGATTTTAATTAAATCCATGACTTTAAAGGATGTATGAACCCTAGATATACGTATTAAAGGATGTTGCAAGTGGTGTCTGTTTTACTTTATTCTACTTGTTTTGCAACTCCATATCATATGCCACAACCATATATCACAAGCTATCAGATGGCAGGTGATGTTCCACGAGTTGATGGGCGGTTGGCGGTAGCAAGAGCATTTGGGGACAAGAGCTTGAAGGAACACCTGAGTTCCGAACCGGATGTATTCGTGGAAATGATAGGTGACGATACAGAATTCATAATCTTGGCAAGCGATGGCGTGTGGAAGGTGCGTCTTTCTTTCCTGAACCTCATTTTATAACAATGCCTCTATCTATCTTAATCCATACAGAACTTATAAAGAAAACAACCAAACAACCCCTAAGAATAGATAAAATGACCAATTTACCCCTAATGAGTTGTAACGAGTTGTTTGTTTGTATATTTTGATTACTTATGTAATTTATTAATTATAATAAAATAAATATTTTTATAACAAAATATATCGTTAAAAAGTTTTCGTCAAGACGATTAAAATACAAAAAAAATAAGAATTTTATGTAGTTTCCAAATTTTATTTTACACTTTCTATATTTTTTTTATTAATAATGTTTAATAAATTAATCAAAACATAGAAACCATATACAAATAATATTTTGAGGACAGTTAAGTGAAAGTTTAAAGAGCATAAAATACAATAAATAAAATTATAGAATGAATAAAATCTAAATAGGAAAGCCTATTTAGAATTGAGTTTTATTTTGAGGTTATATCGGTAAAATAAGTTTGTTCCATCTTGTTCCATGGGGTTGGGGTGGAACACGTCTGTTCCACATAAGTCGTGTCAAACGTGGAACAATGATCCCTTTTCTGCTCTGTCGTATCCAAGTGTACCCAACGCATCCTAAATCTTTGTGTTGTTGGCAATGGCAGGTTTTATCAAATCAGGAAGCTGTAGACTGCATAAAGAATGTGAAGGATGCAAGGGCAGCTGCAAAGCAACTGACTGAAGAGGCACTAACAAGGAAGAGCACTGATGACATTTCCTGCATTGTTGTAAGATTCCAATAATCTCTACATCTCCATTCAGACATTTGAAATATAACATATAAGGTTGGCTGTTTCTGTGTGTGTATTTTTCAGTTTAGAGTTGTTTTTTTATCACATTTATATTATTAAAAAATTGCATTTTTAACCACAATGCAATGTGGGGAGAGTGCTTAACCTGAACAAAAACATGTAAAATGTATCTTTTACTTGTTTTCTTATATAATTTTCACACTTGTAATTTGAAAAAAAATTACAGTTAAACACTTTGATGGGTGATTTAAGATTTGATGCCAATCTCTTGTTATTATTATAATATTACAAATGTTCTCTTTTATTTAGCATGTGGTTGGAGTTGGTTTCTCTTTGGTGTTAAGACTACCTTTTTTAGTGGTTGGAATGGACTGGTCTTTGAATGCATTTGTTAAGATTTTTGTACTGTACATGCCTGGTTTCACAAGCTTTTTGGCTTCTTCCTGATATTATTTAACTTGTTTTTATTAATTTCTTGAATAAATTACAAAAATTGTCGAGGTGGTTTGTTGGTTTTCGCCCCTCGGCTATATTTATTACAATTCTATCCGAGGGAAGAAAACCAACAAACCACATCGACAATTAAGGTTTAACTTGTGGTTCGCATCTTGTTTTGGTTTTCGTCCCCCTTTCTCACGGACATTAAGGTTAAGGGTCCTTTGGTACCCGGACAGAACAAAATAGGACAAGTTAGTTGTTCAACGTTTGGGGAGACATGACAAGACTGGTAAAATGACCAATTTACCCCTAATGACTTCTGTTAGACCATCCACATCCCTGCAATTCATTTACACTTTCAATTGTGCCACATCAGCTTTTGCAATTACCATCTACACGCATGCAATCCACCTACACTTTCAAAAGTGGTCATCATTACAACATTTATTAATTACTTTATAAATTATTATATACATTCTATTTTTAATTAATATAACATAATATATAAAATTCTTTATTTTAATTTAATGTTAATTAAAATTTAAACATTAATTTCAAATAAAGGATTAATATATAATTTATTAAATTTTATTAAAACACAACATTTATTGAATTAAAAAGATTAAATAGAAATAAAAATAAAATATTACATTAAAAAATAAATTAACTGTATGCATTTATAAAAAATTAAGGTTTTATAAATAAGTTTAGTTTATTTAAATTATTAAAAAAAGATGGAATCAACTTGCCACGTGGGATTTCATATGGAATTGCAAATGTTGCAATTGTTTTTTGACACATGCATTTGCAATGTGTGGATGGTCTTAGTTTTATACCAAATAATCAATCTAAAGGAAGTTAAAAAACAATATTTAAAAGTATAAAAACATCTAACGTGAATATTGATTACAAAACTCACATTCATAATGTCTTCAAAAAAAACAAAATATCTAAATATTTCTAACTTCATATGTTATTCATAAAAACAAAAATAACTAAAATCAAAATACCTGTTTATGTAATTTTCAAATTTTATTTTTTATATTTTAATATATTACATGGATTTAACCAAAATATTGGTCATGTATAAACAATGGAATTTTGAAAATGGTAAAGTGAAATTTTAAAGACAATAAAATATAATAAATAAAATTTAAAAAAGGGATAAAACATAAAGAGGGGAGCATATTCGTTGTTTTAGAAGATAATTAAGTTGTATTTCATGGGTATTTTGGTAGGCTTATTCTACTTTCATCCATGAGAATTTTTTGGGTGAGGGGGGTTGGATTATGTTGTTCTACTTTGTTTGTCATCGTCTGCTTTATATAAAAATCATGTCAAACATTGAACAATAATCCTTGTTATGTCCTCCGTTACATTCTGTTCAATATATCAAATGCAACTTACATGTCCTAACATACCCCTTACGGGTGTGTTTGGTACACTGGATAGGGCAGGACAGAACATAACAAGGATCATTGTCCCACGTTTGGCAGGACTTTTATGTGGAACAGACAGGAACAAAGTGGAATAAAGTGGAACATGCCTGTTCCATCCCCACCCTATGGAACAAGGTGGAACAGACTTATGTTTTACCAATATAACCTCAAAATAAACTATAATTATCTTCTAAAACATCAAATACACGTTCTATTTTATATTTTATTCATTCTTTAAATTTTATTTATTGTATTTTATATGATGTTATATGTTCTGTTCTGTCTAGTTCTGTCTACCAAACGTTGAACAACTGTTCTGTCCTGTCCTGTCCTGTCCCCTCCTGTCCACGTACCAACCCCCCCCCCCCCCCCCACATGAGGGGATATTGGTCTTTTTCCCTCATCCTTCTCTCTTTCTTCTTCCCCCAAATTGCTTACTCTTGTAGTTCTTGTTATTTAGTAATGGAATTCATAGAATTTTTAAAGTAGTTCCAACTTTCTTTAACCTCTTCTGCAACGGCTTTAAAAAACCCTTACAAATATTGTTCATAGTCAATTTCAAATTTTAAATACTTCTTGTTTTAGAAACATTGTCGAATGAAATACCGAATGCTTTTTTCAAAAATTATAAAAATTCAATAACATCCTTTAGTAATCTATATAATTCTTGTCTCCGGTGTGGTGCACCAAACACTTCAAACACAATCTCCGATTCTCCGTACATAATCTGACTGTGGTAAATTACGTGGAACGCTCTAAACATCACAAGTTAAAGCAACACAACTTAACTCGTTTAAACATAATGTTTGTATCCCGTTTTATGTCACTTTCAAAAGTAAACGACTTGTTTGTACCTTGATTGAAGCGATGCTTGGTTAATGTCGTCAAACATGTTTTTATCCAAGTGGTCGAACAGCAACTCCCATTGGATAGCCAACTTTGTTCACATACGCTGATTTAACTCGACTTCGTAACTCTAACTCGTCTTGCTTTACCATTATGTGTTTGAAGGCCCCATCGGGTCTTGTGTACCCGTTCAACCGGTTTTCACAAGTAATTTTTTTCGGGTATGAAAGGTGCACTCGCGGAACTTTGAGGGGTGCTCCAGGATATTAGAAAATACAAGGGATATCAACAAAAAAACCAAAAAATCCATTGAAATCAACTAAAAAAATTTAAAAATTTACTCGCAATAAACCAAAAAGCTAAAAAGATTTCCCGAAACGATGAAATTCAGCTAAAAAGATACCAGACTACTTCGCGAGCCTTTGATCCACTTTAAAGGTGCACCCGCTCAACAAAATTTTTTGGTTCACTGTTGGTTGTAATCAGGGCGAGCCTATTCATGTTTGAACGGGGTCCGGTATACCCGCCAACTGAATTTCGCAAGTAACTTTTATGGGGTATGAAAGGTACCCGCTAACCTTTGAGTGGTGCTCCGATATAAAATACAAGGAACATAACCAAAAAACTGAAAAAAGCCCCTCGGAATCAACCAAAAAAACCGAAAAGGTGAACTGAACTCGGCCAAAAACTTTGGAAATCCTTTGATACAGTAAAATTGGGCTAAAAACATATTAGACGACATTACATACACCGTACAACCGTTTGACAAAAATCATGCATTCGCCACTGGTTGTAATGTTACCAAACGGGTGTTTTTCGGCAACGAGCAACATTTACTTTGATGACATGATGGAAAACCGAGGACCACCCAAAATTTATTAGAGAAACATGAATAAAAGTTTATGGTGAGAAAGGTAAGAAGAGTCTTTACTCTTATATGCACATTAGGATGAAATGCACAAGATCAATCTCCGTATCAACCGCGATTCATAGATAGGCTTAAGATTAACGGTGTGTTCTCCAATTTGGAGAGAAAAGAAAAGAAAAGAAATTGATGGAAAAGAAAGGAAAGGAAACTAGTTTTTTTATTTGTGTTCTCGAAAGTGGAGGAAAAGAAAGGGAAAAAAAATTCATGTTCTTCAACAAGAGAGAAATGAAAGGAAAAGTGTCATTTTTACTAATTTGGGCAAAAAAATTGATTACCGGCTCCGGCAACCCTAACCGGCCCCACACGGAACCTGCCTCTAAGGACACCAATGTGAGAAGACATTTTTTGGCCCACTCAACGACTAAGGCTAGTGGGTTGCCTGAGATTGAACCTATGACCTGTTATGTATTTGGACAAAGTTACTCCGCCCCTCTGTCAACTGAGCTACATGCCAAAGACTCATTTTTACTAATATACCCTTAGAAATAAACACTGTATTTTTTGATGAAAGATTAAGTAGTTTTGTAATTTTAATAATTTTAGTAATTATTTTAAATACTTTCTTTTTCTTTTTAAAGTTTTGAAAATAGACTTATCATTCTTTTTCTTCCCTGTGTAAAATGAGTTTCGATAACACAAGGTAAAAGTGAGAGCTATGGCAAAAACGATAAATAACAAAAGAATAAAATAATATCTATGTATATCCTTCCAACACATGACAACAACGGATAAATGGTGACTATTAAACCGGTTAGCTTACCATGGGCGGATGAAATTACTGATAAGATGGCAGAATTGAAGGTGATCGGAGTGATCGGCGCCGGCCAGATGGGCTCCGGGATAGCTCAACTCGCGGCGGTCGCCGGTGCCGATGTATGGCTCCTCGACAAAGACGCCGGAGCTCTGCTCACCGCCAAGACTTCTATCTCCGACTCCGTTCAACGTTTCATCTCCAAAGGTCAACTCTCTAAGGTATTATTATTTGTTCGTTTAAATACTCTAAATTATGTGATTAATTAAAATTGATCATAATTGTAATTAGGGTTCCTCATCATAACTTGGCACCTCCTCTGTTTAGATGGATAACAATAAACAATCCCTTTGGATAATCAAATGAATCATAATTTCAAAGTGAAAAATTATGAAAGTATCACAGATTCACACTTGAAAGGAAAGGAAGCAACCATAATTAATCAAAGCCCAAAATAGCCGATTTCGAGGGAATTTGACTCAAATAGCCAAATCATACAACAAAAATGTCACAAAATTGGTCTCCTAGCTCAAAATTTTGAAAAAAAATACAAAATTGATCAATTTCCCCTAAAAAAGTGGGCTCAGATCCGCAATTACGGACCCCACATCCGCAGTATAGTTTTTTTTTTAATTTCTAAGGATAAACGACTTTTATTTGGTGTGGTTTAACCAGGCTGGATATTGCGGATGTAGTGACATTTTATAAAATGGCTATTTGAGTCAATTTCCCAGATTTGATCTCCCTTTATAGCCATCTTTTCAACTTATTGACCTAAAATAACATGAGATTAGGCAAGTGGCACTTACATAAATGTCTAATTTTCCTGAATATTATATTGCAAAAGTAGATTAGGCAAGTTGCGTAAGTGCTACTTTCATGCTGTTTCGGTCAATTTGTTGAAAAGGTGGCTATAAAGTGAAAAGGGGAGGCATGATTAGCTAGCTATTTCAGTCAATTCCCTATTTATGTACCGCAAACTGTAAACGAGTCTAATCCAATAACCTCCAAATCAACTTAAAACCATGATGAAAATTATTGTAACCCACGACTTTTAAGCTTATAACGAGCTCACAAATCTAGTTTTCTATCCCTGTAGTACTGGTTGTTACCATAAATATACATATATTTTGATGCTATGGGATATCTGGATGTTTTGATGGTAAAACTTTTTGTTTTTGCAACATTTACTTGACAGGAAATAGGGATTAACGCTCTAAGTCGTCTACAATATACTTCGAACCTAGAAGATCTACGGTTTGCAGATATCGTAATCGAAGCCATTGTTGAATATGAGGATGTGAAGAAGAAACTCTTTGCGGAACTAGACAAGATGGTTAAAGGGTCTGCCATTTTGGCATCAAATACAAGTTCTATCTCCATTACTCGTCTAGCGGCCGCAACAAAAAGACCACACCAGGTTTCTTTTGGCATATGATGATTTTTTTGCATTGATCTCTAGGGTTTGAGCATCTCCAACAGCTATACTAAAATACAGTTTTTTGAGATTACCGTATATTTTTGCTCCAACAGCTATGCTAAAATAGAGATTTAGGTATATTTTTGCTCCAACAGCTATGTTAAAATAGAGGTTGTAGAGATTTAGGGTATATTTTTGCTCCAACAGCTATGCTAAAATAGAGAAAAGAAGAGATAGAGAGAGTGGGAGCAAAAATAATATTTAATTGTTTCGCGGAGACATTAAAATTAAGTGATTAGGAGAGAGAAATAATATTTTATTAAAATGTATTGAATATTTTAATAATATAGTGAGCGATAAAATTGCTAAAATAGAATAGCTATTGGAGGTGGATGTAATTTTTTTATAGAGATTTAACTTTTGATACTTCATTTTAGAAAAATAATAACATATCTGTTGGAATGCTCTAATGCTACACGAATATTCATCACTTAATCGTTTTTTTTTTACTTTTAAGGTGATCGGCATGCATTTCATGAACCCCCCTCCTATTATGAAACTGGTTGAGATCATCCGTGGTGCAGAAACATCGGATGAGACATTCAACGCAACAAAAACTTTGGCAGAGAGGTGCTTACTGTTTACACCGTGTTTTTGAATTTATGAGGGTATTTTTGGCAGAGAGGTGCAACAAAAACCTTTTCTCTTATGAGGGTATTTTTGTCATAAAAGATAACATACTTCTTTCAGATTTTCTATGCCTCCTTATCTTCACACATTTGGCTTACGAGTTGGTTTCCGGTAAGAATAGTAGTTATCGTGAGAAGTGTAAGAAGGGATCTCCACCCTTAGATCAAGATCAACTGAAAATACCCTTCTAAGCTAATTCATGGGTTATTTTGGGACTTAATCTGAACCATTAGATCAACCCTAATGGGTCCAAATCACTTCTTACACTTTTCACCTTGACTCCTATTCTCACACGATCCTTCGTCTTCAGCTCACCACTTAAAATGTATCTTCTACGATATTATTTTCATTTCGTTTGATTTGAGGTTTATAATGTTTGCCGATTGTAGGTTTGGCAAGATTGTTGTTTGCTCAAAGGATTATTCCGGGTTCATTGTGAACCGGATTCTAATGCCAATGATTAATGAAGCCTTTCATGCATTGTATACCGGAGTCGCAACAAAGGAAGACATCGATGCAGGGATGAAGCTAGGAACCAATCAGCCAATGGGCCCGCTACAACTTGCAGACCTTATCGGGCTAGATGTATGTTTGTCAGTACTGAAGGTTCTGCAAAACGGGCTCGGGGATATTAAATACGCACCCTGCCCTCTTCTCGTGCAATACGTTGATGCGGGTCGCCTTGGTAGAAAACGAGGTATTGGTGTTTACGATTATCGTAAATTACCTAAAGAACCGAAAGTGTCACCAAGACTTTGAACTTTTTAATGAGAATAATATGTTAAATTAATATTGTAAGACTATTATTAGCAATAAAGTTTCTGAATCCAGCATTTTGTCTGATATATTTGACATTAATTGATGGGAGCCCATAAGAAGCCCTTTCATTTAGGGGTTGTTGCTCGGGCATGGCAAAACAAAACTTTTCCGACGTTTGGTGCGATGTTTAAGGCGTGTTTGTTAGTAACTTAATGAGCTTAATGGAACTCGCGGCTTATTCGGTCGGCTACATATGATTTTTGGTAGTGACTTAATGATATAGAAAGTGGCTTATTCAATAAACTTCTAGGTCATAAAAGCCAACTTTTTTTTCTTTCCAAAACTGTCCCTCCCAATTAAAAAACACACTCTTTACATCTAAGAAAAAACCCTCAAACAAAAACCTTCCAAATTTATACAAGACATAGACTTAATGAAAAACTAACCAAACAACCCCTTGGATTGAGATAGGACAAAAGTGCATTTTTTTGCCCCACCGAAATAGGTGGTTTAAAATCAGGGAGATGACACAAGATTGGTAAGTTACGAACTACTCATGCCAGGTTAAAACCCTAAAACAGTGCACAATTCTTTCACCTGCCCGTCGATTCCGGTCAAGTGCCCAACAAAATGACCCCACAAGGTAGTGAGGGACAGCCTGTGAATTTAAAATGGTAATGTTTCCTATGGGTGCTAGTCCCCATTGAAAGTGATTGATTTGGAATCCTATAATTGAGTTGCATATATTTGTAATAATAAAAAGGGCATTTGCATTGTAGAATAAGGTAAAAAGCTAAGGCTAAAAGAAATCCCTCATCCAAATTTTCTAGGATTGGGTAGAGAGATGAAGTTCTTGTTTCAGTGTCCTTGTTGTTCTTGTTTCTGCTTTATGAAGCCGAAAAAGGGGAAACCGAAGGAGAAACAAGTGAAAGAATCTAAACCGAAAGAGAAAGAAGCGAAAGATTCTAAACCAAAGGAGAAAGAAGCTAAAGAAAGCAAGGATGAGAAGAAGACAGAGTGAATAGTGAAAAGCAAACCTGCATTTTGTTTGGAAATCTGATTTATGTTTGCTAAAAGCAAATGTGTTATGTAGTTGTTTCCTTTTTCACTTATATATATATATATGTAAAATAAGTGTCTAAATCATCATCTTCCTAGATGTTGGTGGATTTATGATCCATTTTCACTTAGCAGCTTCCTATATCTACTTTTTAGTTCCTCTTGTAATTTATGATTATTGCCATAGGATCCACTTTCATTTAACAGGATCCTATATGATGATTCAAGATTCTGTCTTGTGTTCTAGATTAGATCCTGCATTCAATATTCCTCTTGTGCATCCATGATCCATCTGGGGCTCTAGATTATGTTCTGAATTCAAGATTCTTCTTGGGTTCCAGATTATCTTCTGAATTCTAAGATTCCACTTGGGTTCTAGATTATGTTCTGAGTTCAAGATTCGTCTTGGGTTCTAGATTATGTTATGAGTTCAAGATTCATCTTGGGTTCTAGATTATGTTCTGAGTTCAAGATTCATCTTGGGTTCTAGATTATGTTTTTGAGTTCAAGATTCATCTTGGGTTCTAGATTATGTTCTGAGTTCAAGATTCATCTTCCCTTGTTCCCATAAAAAGGTTGTACATGATCTTTATTAATGGGAATCAATGCTTCATGATCTAAATTGGTATTAGCATAGATGTGGTTGCGTTTTTAGATTTTGATACTTGGGGGTGTCTACCAACCGCTTACCGGGTGTTTATCTTACTATGTGAGCATGACAATGACTGAGAATTTTACCCGATAAGAAGCATGGCCATTAATCAGTCTTTCCCGATAAGAAGCATGGCCATTTGGTATATTATGATTCTAACCATGGTTATCGATTTCAAAACCTTTCATCATCCTTTTATATATCCTCACTACTTTCTTCCAAATAATAATCTTCCTATCAATGTGGGATGATGAAACTCAACCATATTTCAAGATTTGAGGAATACTCAAACTTCATGGTGCCAAGTCACTCTTTGTGGTTGTTCCTTATATATATATATATATATATATATATATATATATATATTAATTTATTGGGGTAGTGTAAAATGAAACTTTATTAGTTATCACAAAAATATTATTTTAATTATTTGTTATATACATAAAGTTTGTTTTGCAAAAATAAGGTAGACTAAATTGAGCAAACCACATGAGTTGACACAAAAACATTCACCCCTTCTTTCTTATACACACTTCATACTTTAGAACTTGCATCTTCTCATCAATGTGGGATGATGCAAATGTAGGGTAAACTAAATGAGCCAACCACATGAGTTGACACAAAAGTATTCACTCCTCCTTTCTTATAGCCACTTCCAAGTTCAAAACTTCCATCTTTCCACCAATGTAGGATGATAAAACTCAACCACAATTCAAGAAATGAGGAATTCTCAATTCTTAGGATGCCACATCATCTTTTGTGGTTTTCTCTTTTAATATATATATTGATATATTGATATATATATATATATAATAAGTAAATAAATTTATATAATTGTCTATACACAAATAAATATATATATATATATATATATATATATTTCTTGTTTTATTACTTGAAATAGAAATTGGTAAACAAATAGAAAATAATGAGTGAAATGCACATAAATTAGTATGAGAAACAAAATAATATATTGTTATTTTAATCATGCTTCTTAAATTAATAATATATATTATTTAAATATAAAAAATTACTTTTTGAATAACACAAAATAAGCAAATAACATGTTATAATATAGATTATTTGTAAAGAGCTTCTTATAAAATTATGTAGAGAGCCAATATAGAGAGTCCATTGAAGTAAATTCTTTTCATATTTGGCTTCCTACAATCAAGGATATAAATGGCATGTGGTATAGCGGCAAAGCCAAACCTTAAGGCTTAGGAGCCATGACGAGACCACAACGTTCTTTAAGGCGTGACTTATGATAACAAATCTCTAGATCATATCTAGTTTTATATATAAAACATATGTTTTGTACAATATCAAAAACTCAACAAGTCAATGATAATAAAAAGGTTAAATTAGGTTATATATTAAAAAAATTAGCAAAGAAGACATTAAAACGTAAATAAATATAATATCGCATTACGGAAACTGTATATTAGACCATAGCGTGCCACAGGCTTAACATGATGTGATCATTACGATTTTAACACAAAAATGTCTTTAGAAGTTTCATGTTATAATACATGAGACACAAAGGGCCTACAAAAGTTGAGGTGATATACATGAGAACTAAAAAAATGTTTTTTTTTTCATATTTCATTACTTTTTGTAAATTTAGTTTAAATTTTTAAAGATTTGAAAAGATTTTGTTTTAACAACTATGTTAAACTCTATTCTAAAATATGTTTTTCATGCCTTTAGTTTAATAAAATTTGGAATTTTCATCCTTGTGATTTAGAACTTATGATTTTCATCCATGTGATTTGCAATTCTTTGTAATAAGGATTACAATCCTTTATTGTTTTGATCCCTTATATTTTAAGGTAGGCAAAAGCATAAGACCATCTCCAATGAACCCTCTATTTTATTCTCTAAAATAGAGAAATGAATAGTAATTCATACTCTATTTTTTCTAACTTTTTGATAATTACAAAATAGTCCTTTAAAATTTTAAATTCTTTTATTTTTATTTTATTTGTTGTCTAATACCAATTTTAATAAACTAGAATTATATTTGTCTTTAAGTTTTAATATGATAAAATTAATAAATATAAGGTTGTTATGAAAATAAAAAATATAAGGATGCGATTTAAAAATAGTATTATTGAAAATATATGTAATCAAAATAAAAGAGAATATACTTGGAAAATTCTCTTCTAGAGTAAAAAATAAAGTAATACATTGGAGAAAGCATAACACAATCTATTTTTTACTCTATAAGAGTGCGTTTGGTACGCAGACAGGATGGGACGGGACAGGACGGAACAGGACAGGACAGCTGTTCAGTGTTTGGTAACACATAAATAGGACTGGACAGGACAGAACATGACCGGTTAAATGACCCATTTACCCCTAGTGATTTGTTTAGTGGTGGTGGCGGTGGCGACGACGGTGGTGGCGGTGGTGGTGGCGGTGGCGGCGACGGTGGCGGCGACGGTGGTGGCGGCGACGGTGGTGGTGGCGGTGGTGGCGGCGACGGTGGTGGTGGTGGTGGTGGCGGCGGCGGCGGTGATGGTGGCGGTGGCGGTGGTGGCATATATGTATTCCAGTTGAAAACGTTTTAAAGTAAAACTCACCTGATTTGCTTATCAAACACGCTCGCAAGCTTCTTTCAATTTGATTCTATCTTTCACCTCGACTCCATAATAGCTGAAACAATTTAAGATACATACACCACTTTACTAGCCAAACACATAAAGCCTACTAAAATCTTATCCTCAACAGTTCTCCCTTCAGCGACTTATCACGGGGGTTCCGCTACCCGGATAGCGGATGGGGTCAAGGGGCAACGCCCTTGCAGGGTCTGGGGGCCGCCCCCCAGGAAGTTTTCGGAGCAACTTAATCCAAAAATACAATCAGAAACTATAACCGGACACTACCAAAACTACCGGGACTCACTGCACCGGGACTCCACTGTGGTGGCGGCGACGGTGGTGGTGGTGGTGGTGGCGGCGGCGGCGGTGGTGGTGGTGGCAGTGGCGGTGGTGGCGGCGGTGGTGGTGGTGGTGGCGGTGGCGGTGGTGGCGGCGACGGCAGTGGTGGTGGCGACGGCGGTGGTGGTGGCGGCGGCGACGGTGGTGGTGGCGGCGACGGTGGTGGTGGTGGCGGCGGTGGTGGTGGTGGTGGTGGTGGTGGCGGTGGTGGCGGTGGCGGTGGCGGTGGCGGCGGTGGTGGTGGCGGCGGCGACGGTGGTGGTGGTGGGAAAGAAAGAAGAAGAAGAAGAAGAAGGGGTATATTTGTCAAAAAATCCTTGTTCCACTTAGTTCTAGGGGGTAAGCATAGAACACACTTGTCCCATGATAGTTCCACTTAGTGTCATGTCCTGTCCTGTCCCATGCTGTCCACCCGACCAAACACACCCTAATAGAGAGTAAAATAGAGAAATACATTGGAGATGCCCTAAGGACAAAAAAATTGCAATAAAATTCAAACCATGAGGGCAAAAATTGCAATTTCTAAACCTCAGACAAAAATCAAAATTATTAATAAACCACATGAACAAAAATCATAATTTACTCAAGAAAAAAAAAGTGAGGAGATTATTTAAAAATATATATAAGATCTTCATGTAATCAGGTGCATTATTCTTGTTTTCACACATATTTCAAAAATGAAATATTGGATTCCTTTACTTCGTTTAAAACAATCTTTTTACAAATACTCTTTATCCTTAAAATGGCTTAACATTGAATTATGATGCTTCTAAAAATAAAATTCATTTTCTAAACATTAGTTTTCAATAATTTAATTTATAAATCACATATTTATAATCTCATATTAATATCAAACGCATCTTTTACAAATAGTATGTACATAATTTATTAAAAACGATCGACACTATTAGAGCCTAATCAAATAATAACAAAGGTTCACATGAGAATAAGGGGACCGTTTACCTAATCACTTACCCGGATAAATGCTTATCAGTAAAATCCAACACTATCACCTACTTCCCGGGTAAGATTTTAGTCTCCAAAATAGCATCATATGCTACAATTTAACCGGTAAACGCTAACCGTGGTAAGAGTCGTCGCACTCACTTACCAGGTAAGACTCTCGGTTCTTGCTTTCGACTCCCGGTCCTTGCTTCCGCTCTTACTGGGTAAGATTCTTGGTCCTTGCCCATGAATTAACTTGAAAGGAAAGTTTCAATCGATTTTCAATTAAGATTAATCCAAGGATAATAGATAACTATTACTCTTACAGGAAACCACCTCGATAAGACCATCCGTAGCAGCACCTCGGGCTCACCCGGGCTTCGTTTGGGTTCGAGCGGGAATGGGTAAGAGGGGGGGGGGGGGAGGGGGGGGGGGAGGGGGGGGGGGCTCGGGCTTAGGGCAGGTTCTAGCCCCGGGTTCCCCAACCCGATTCATCCCGATACATTTTATTTTTTTTAAATATGAACGTTTGGCAACGGTTACTTTAAAATAAAAAAAAAAAATTATTTTATTTTTCAATTTAATCACACTATATATATAATCCTAACCCATTTTATTTTTCACATAAAACAACTCTCTCTTCTCTTCCATCCCAACAATGACGACGAGTAGATTTTTAAATTTATTTTGTAATTTTTATTTTTAATGAATGATATGAATTTTTATTTTTATTATTTATCTTATTTTTATTTATTAAAAAATATATAAATATTTTTATTTTGTTAAATAATTAAATGTATAAATAAAAGAATTAAAAAAAAATGAGGTGGCAAGAGGGTTTGAGGGTATTGGTACTCCACTTTAGAGTAAGGAGAAAAACTGATGTGGCGCTGAGGTGGCAAGAGGGTTTGAGGGTATGGGTACGGAAAGTAGATAGTATTCCCTCCGTCATAAATTAAGTATCTGCATTTCAATATCAGTTTGCCCAAACAAGTGTCCACTTTCAAAAATATGTTTTCACTTTTTTTTTCTATCCTTAATTATAAGATGGAGAATATCTCTCGCAATTATGAAAGGTAAAATTGTCAATTAGTTATTTAAAAAATGTAATAATTACACGTACCTAAAATTGTATGCCATTTTTATTATGAACATTTATTTTGAAATGGATGAATTAATAAACTAGGAATACATAATACAAATTAATCACCTTACTTGTTAGTTTTTATCTAAAGTTCTCCAACACAAAATGTACATATCCCTATAGACTATTTTTAAGAATTTATTTCACAACATAACCTTCTAACAAGCTTAATGACAATCTTGTATATAAAAATCAGAAGTGATCATTTAAAGGCTTGTATCGAGCATGGGCAAGGCCTAACCTGATTTTTTGGCCAACGGCCTAATATAACAAACTCAAACCAGTTTTTACGAGCCTGATAACTTGTCCATATCCGTCCTATAAACAGGTCTGGACTGCTCAAGAGGTAATGTGCCTAAAATATCTTTTACATTTTACAAAGAGAACTTGTATGAAATTACTCAAAATTACATAATTTTCTTTCCGACGTATATCATATAGTCCCTCCGTCTCAGATTAAATATCCACAATAAAAAAGGCACACAGTTTTAGAAGATTGTAATTATTACACCTTTTAATTAACCAAAATACAATTTGACCCTTGATTAGAGAGAGAGAGAGAGAGAGAGCTCCTCCATCACACAATTAAGGGTAAAATTAAAAAGCGTACATTTACTTTTGAAAGTGAACACTTAAACGATAATTATTAAAATAGTGATAATCTCAAACATGGATTTAAATAAAAGTTGTGATAAGATCATTGACCAAATGACATAATCCCCACCCGCCCAATCTGAGTTTCAAATGGGAACAAACCAATCAAAGGTGTATGCCAAGGGCAAAGTTGTAACTCCACATTGAATGTATTACTTAATGCCAAGAAAATACCCCTCCGTCTCAAAATAAGTTTGTCCTAAAATAAGTGTCCGCTCTAAAAAAGTTATGTTTACTTTTTAATTCTACCCTTAATTATGAGAAGGGATAAAGTTTCTCTCTGTAAGGGTAAAATTGTCTTTTTGTTAATTAAAAAGTGTAACGATTACACGCTCCTAAAACTGTGTGTTTCTTTCGTTGTGTACACTTATTTTGGGACGGAGGGAGTAATAATTTATCCACAAACAGTAACCAAAATCCACATGAAACACAACAATATATATATACAAAAGAATCGAGATGCAGTTCAGCTTAAGAGAACAACATTACCAGAAAACTTCATGTAGATATCAGACTGGAGAAGAAGCTGTTTATAGAAGCCTAACCTGCAGATCACCCAAAATGATGTTAAAAACCAACTCATCATACCAGTTTCTGATTACTTGTAATGGACAAGAGGTCTTTTGGTTAAATGACCTTTTGACGGTTCTTTTTTAAAACACGTGACCTTCTAACATGTTTGAGAATACCACTGCTTAACATAAGAATGTCAGGGGGCGTTTAGTTCACGGAATTGAATTTTACCATGCGTTTGGTTGACAAGAATTGGAACGGAATCTCGCAAAAGAATAGAAATATGCATCAGTCGGGGTGGGGTGACGGTTTTGATGACGACAATAGTGGTGTTGGGGTGTGTAGGTGGGGTGGGTGGCGACTATGACGGCAAAAAAAAAGTGGCATGGTGGTGATGATAGGGGTGGCGGTGGTGGTGGAATGATAATATATAAATATAATTGATGGTGGTGGCGGCGGCGGATATGTTACCGGCAGGAGTGGTGAGGGCAGGACTGGGAAGGGAAAGGTGGTGGTTAAATTGGAGCATAGGTTACTTTTGTCTTTCTAAAACGAAATTATAAATTATGTTAAATTAATCATTTGTTTTTCCTTTTTTAATATATTGCAATTTTCAAAAAAAATATGGCAGGAGAACCTCACTGATCAGGCTTCATCAGCTTCAGGTTTCACATTTGCTCACGAGATGGAAGCAACCGACTCTTTTTGCTCACACGAGCGAAATAACTGTACGTAATATCTAAAGGGATGTAGCCACAGACTTAAATTCAGCCAAGCAAGAGTGCAATATCTTCTGCCGCTTCTGAAGAGACTGTCGTTCGTTCTGAAGGATGTCAATTGCTCCAGGTGCAACAAACATGTCCATAAATTTCTCATCATTCACAGCAAATAAATCGAGACCCACTGCTACCATAAGACGTTCACGGCTGAACACAAAAAGACACAACATGAGACGTATAAAACCAAATACTTGCTTAAGATCACTTCTAACTCTACCTTCTGAAACAGTTCAATTCATATGTGAATAAACTGGTAGGATCAATAATCACAATTCACACACATTAATAGTTTAAGCAAACAAAAAATTATGCACATAGTATTTACACTGTTCAACAATCTACCTACATTCTTACTCATTGGTAGGGAGATGGGGCAGAATTAGTAAATTACTAAACTACCCATGTCAAATCAAAACCCTAAAACCTTCCACAGTTCTTCCAGCCACCTACCTTACTCCCGTTCATGCAGCTATGTCTTGTCCTATCTATGTACTAAACGCACCCTAACAAATCTGTTTGACTTTGATCTATGAAGTAGTGTTCCGTTGTACACAAGCAATGTGAAGCATTATATCTAACTAAGGGGTTGTTTACCCAAACGCTTACCCGGTAAGCGCTTACCGGTGAGAATCTGCGCTATTATTTAACTTACCGAGTAAGATTCTAGTCAACTGGAACAACATCCTGTGCAATAATTTATCTCGTAAGCGCTAACCGGGTAAGAGTCGTCACCCTCTCTTACCGGGTAAGACTCTCCGTACTTGCCGTCGCTCTTACCCAATAAGTTTCTAGGTTCTTGTCATGTACATCCGGTAAAGTAATTGACTCGGTAAGCACTTACCGGATAAGCATTTGGTAAACGCCCCCTAAATACTTACCAGATAAGTGCTTACCAATATCACTATATCACTTACCTTACCGTTTCAGCATGACACGGACCAAGAATCTAACCCCGTAAGAGGCATAACAAGAACTGAGAGTCTTACCCTGTAACTGTAAGTGAGGAAAAAGACTCTTCCTCCCCTAAGCGCTTACCAGGTTTCACTTACCAATAATCCATTTTGATGGCTGAAAATATTGCATGATAAGGTAAGTAAGCGTAATTTCGCTTACCCGGTAAGCGTTAGGTAAACGTCCCCTAACTTTAATTTCATTATTTTTATTTTATTTTGCTTTAAGCAGAATAAATGAGCTATAACGATTCAAAGACTATGGAACTGTAGCAATATATATATATATATAGGCAAAGGATCATGTGAGAAGTTGAGGTTAACGTGAGAAGCGTGAGAAGTGGATTTGTTGATCACTTTTAATCCCATGCCCTCCCATGAATTGCGTCTTAGAAGGGAAATGATCCGGTGCATCTCAGTGCATCTCATCCTGATGTGCATCCATTTCTCTTTCAATGGTTGATAACCACTTCTCACGCTACACACGTTAACCTCAACTTCTAACCTAAACCCAACCCTATATATATATATATAGGTTTGATAAGAAAAGCATTAGTGACACACCATGGGGTTAAAAATCCTGCATTCAGTGCTGAAGTTACACTCCGCTCAACCAGAACTTCACGTATTCGTGCAAAATGTTGTGCAGCTGATGAGCATATCTCAGTATAAGTTGAGCCTGATCGTGAACCAGTATCCCCAGCCGCAATGTTTTGACTAACAAGATTACCCAACACTTTGCTGTTACCCAGTAATCTAGCATGCCGTTTTCTAGCTCCGCCTTCAATGTAGTTTCCATTTTCTTTCTTGATGACATAATTTCCGTCACAAGGTTGGTCAGGTGATGGTGTCTCGGGCACAGTCATGGAAGCTTCTCCTGTTTTTAAAACCTTTCCTGGTGTCGTTTCGTGAACATTCTTTTCTGGAGGGATGTTTTCTTGGTCATTTAGAGCTTCGTTAGATAATGATGACCCAAAATCTGACAAATCTAGGCATATTGAACTAGGTGTTGGCTGGTATGGATAAGTAGGATTTGCACCAGACCCGAATGGGAGATCACTCTCGTAGCATACTTGAGAATATGGGCTTGTAACCGAATCCAAGTGGTGCCGAACAAGTTGCTTGCACTGTTTTGCTAGATCTCTTATGAAACAATAGTAAGAACGCCTTAAAGCAGCGTGAAAACCTACGTACCCATCCATATCCTCGGTTTTCTTCCCATCTGTCAGCAAGCCACAAGATTTTGTCTATGTTGTCACAGCGATCAAAATACAAAATAACGGTCATAACTAATATTTGAAATAGCGGTTATCGTGGTGGCATAGCGGTCCAAAATTAATGGTTCATATAATATTTCTTAGAATTATATATAATATATATATAGAGAGAGAGAGAGTTGGGTTCAAACGAGAATAGTTACTATTTAAAAGAACATGAGAACCAACAAAATCATATATTATTTCACATTAACGTGCGAAAGAAGGACTTTGGCCGCGGCTTCAGGTCCGCGTGGCTTTTTAGTGCGCTAATGTAAAATCATATATGATTTTGTTGGTTCTCGTGTTCTTTTAAATAAGTATTATTCTCGTTTGAACCCAACTCTATATATGTATGCATACATAACTTAACATATTATATGCATTCATTAAAATAAAATAAGGGCCCAAATCAAAATAAAATAAGAACCCAAATCTATTAGAAGCCCAATTCAAAATAAAAGCCAAAAAAAGGATAAAAATGTAAGCATTAGATTCAAAAGAGGCTCAACAGAGAATGTCGGTATTGGCCTATCACGGACCGCTATTTTACCCAAATATCGGTGAAATTGCACTAAATTGTGTCGCTATTATCGAAACCACAATTTCCACGGCTATTTTACCACGGCTATTTTGCTTATGGCCGATAACCGCTATTGCACCGGAATTAACAGCATAGGATTTTGTGAAATAATTTGAAACAGAAAGCCAACAACTGTCTAAACATGATATGAATACTCATATTAGCAAAAGCATGCAATCTATACATTTCTGTAAAGCTTTAAAAAACTCAAATATGGGATGTAACCAATTCAATTTTCACATTTATAATGAATTAAGAGAGTAATAGAAATCAACTTTGTAGCCAGAAAAAAAAAAGTTCAAAACACAATGAAAGTTCAACTACAAAATATCGATTTAACTGATGTGTTAACCAACAGAGATATGCAATTTCTCATCAATTGAAACTTTTGGGTATGAGAAATAGTAGTACATCGGCATGGTATTTTTTTTTCTTCTCTGTATATCTGAGGGCATGTTTGCTAGCAGCTTAATGAGACTCACAGCTTATTCGGTCAGCTATAGATGATTGTTTGGCAGTTGCTTAATGATATAAAAAGTGGCTTATTTAGTAAGCTTCTAGACGGAGCATTATGCAAAAAGCCAAGCTTTTTCCAAACATGTCCCTTCCAATTAAAAGCACGCTCCTTCCATCTATGGATAAACCCTCCCAAACAAAAACCTTCCAAATCCACACAGACAGCTTTATCCATAAAGGACGTAATGGAAAACCAACCAAACAGCAATGTAGTTGTATATACTACTGGTAGGAAATAACGTAAAAGTTCTTACAATCAAAGCGGTGGTGTTGATTTTTCTCCATGGCAAGATCAAACAGACCTTTTAACACAAATGCAAGCCGTTCACAAGCTGTGTCAAGGAGTGGGGCAAGCCACGACTTGGCAGAAGCACGAGCAATCTCGGCAGCTGCCTCTGCAATTCCCCTTCCCCCTCCTCGGTTAGAATGGGCAAGTATTATATTTGCAACCTGCCAAAAGATTGCAAACTCAAGTTCTCTAAACCAAACCAAAGAAATGCGGGATGTCCCACCTGGAGGCGGGGCCTAGGGGGTGAATGTATGAAGACAGAAGACCTGGCCTCTATCCCCAAGGAGTAGAGCGGTTGAAACTCAAGTTCTCTATGACCCAATAAAAAAAAGGTTTTTGCTGTCAAGTGCAATCACCTTCTCCCGTGAAACCGGAGGGCATTCAACTGAATACGCAGCACAACGAAATTCATGCATCACTCTTTCAAAAGCGGCACCACCATAAAGGCGAAGGGTAGCATTGGGTGGTTGTATATTAGCTATTACTCCAGGCCAGTTCCTCATACCACTTTCTGATTTCTCCTCCTCTGTTGTTCTCCCCCATTGCTCAGGGTCGGGATCCGCAGCTCCATCTATCAACGCTCCCTTCACCATTTCAAAGGGAGGGAAATATTTCAATTAACTGAAAGTTCGAAACATTTATATATATATATATATATATACACACACAGAGAGATTAAAGATCTGATTTCCACTAAATAAACAACACCATTGGTCTTCTAAAAGCTCATAGTTTTAATACCAAAAAATGCAATATTTATCAGGAACAACTTCATACCACGTGGTTGCAGATGGAGGATGCAAACAGCATTGAAGATCTTCGGAGGTGAGCAACATCAGAAGTTGCCTGTATTTTGGAGTCCATGGTGCTTAATTGAGCAGTGACTTCACTGCAACGCTGTTCAAGCAAAGCCAATGTTGCAGGTGCAGCTTCTTTATATCTCTTTTGAAGCTCGGATTCCAAATAATCTCGGAGACAACCAAAACCAATGTGGGATCTATACCTTTTTTCATCATAGCCACCTTTGACATTTTCTCGCAGATGGCATAAAACATCAGCATCCACCTGAGATATTTGCCTGCGAAATTCTTCATTCGAAACTGTGGTCCTTTCCTTTGGCAGAGCCACAAAAAAAGGGTGTGTGTTCTCTCCAAGATAACCGCTTGCACTCAGGTAGCGATCCACCTCCCACCGTTCAGTAAATTCCTGAAAAATGGATATCTTGTATTATAGAGGGAGGCTATAATTATGTAAAAGTTCATCATAGCCAATTTATAGTAATTCACACACCAATCTAAAGGATAATGACGAGTCATCTTTTAGCAGTCCAACTTGCAGATGTAGGAGTGCAATAAGTTATATCAACACCAATATTCTTAAAGTTTCTAATGCAAAAAGTTCAAGGAGGAACTAAATAAAGTGAGCATGTTAGAAATCAGATTAATTGCTTTCTTTTTTTTATCTTTCAAGCAGTTTAGAATATAGAATCTAGCTTCGCATGCAGAACCTTGAATTTATATACCTTGAGCCGGTTATCAAATTTGGAGACAACAACTAATGTTCTTCGAAAGGTTGGATCGATATCACGAATGGCATCCAACCACAAAGATGAGCACCACTCCACGCTACTTTGTTGAAGGAATACGAGAATGCGATGGGGTGGACTAGCCAACGACTTCACCATTGAGAGAATTTCTTCTGGTGTGCTCTCCGGTTCACCCTTCTTAGGCTACCAAATACAATACAGATTGTTATATATATGCAGGGTGCTCTTGACCCTTATCTCACAAATAAAAAGCATTGTCCAATATGAATTACCTTGAGAACAAATCCTGGAGTATCAATAATGGTGAGATTAGGACAATGGGCATATTCAGCTCTCATCACAATCGGCTTAGAAGAAACAGCAGTTTTAGTCTTCTTCAATAGCGCATCAGTTCGTGATTTAATGGTATCTGCAACTGCTGATGCTAAAACAACAGGACTGCCATATTCCTCAGAATCCTCCTCCTGACGTTACTATCAAACGTCAGTATCAACTACAAATTCCTCCATGATCAACAATTTTCAGAAACTCTAAACCGTAATTAAACAGAAATAAATTCATTCATAGATGTGAGACTGTAGAATCAGGTAAAACAGAAATTAATTCACTCCATGATTGACAATTTTTAAAAACTCAAAACCCTAATTATAGAGAAATAAATTCATTCATAGATCTGAGACTGTAGAATCAGGTAAAACAGGAATTGAACCTGAAACCGGCACCTAGGATCAAGAGCTGTTGGATCATGGACCATCTGGAGTATGAGAGGCCTGCGTGTACCCATTTCGACCTCACGTACATTGAACCGGAAGCCGAGAAGAGCTTCAAGTAGCGAGCTCTTGCCATCTGACTGACCTCCGAGTGCTACAATCTCGGGAATCGGAAGCTTTTCGCCAAATGCGACCGCGGCACTCTGTAGGCGGTTATAGGCTTCGAAACGGGAATTGAAGGAAGACGATGAGACAGTGGTTTGGTTGTCTTGTTTCCTTGAAACCGAAGAAGCAGAAATTTTATCGTTCATTGGGGTTTTCGTAGGTGTTTTTAGGAAGATATCGGAGGTCGCCATTGTTGATGGTAGGATAGAGAAGATACGCTTACAGAGAAAGGAGGGAAGATTCAATTTGAAATTTTGAATCCGGATAGCAAAGTATTAAAAGTGTCATCAGCGTCACATCTTTGCAATTTTCTTGGAATTATTCTCTCTACAATAATTTTCAACCAATTTTGAAAGTGATACGTAATCATAAAAAATATATTTTAATTAAATAACAACAAAACTAAGATTAAATATTATTTACTATAATTTAATATGAAATAATTTATGAATTAAGTAATTATAATACAATAAAAATAGTTTTTAATTATTTATAATAAAATAAAATTAATTATTTAAATAAAAGATTCAATTTTTTTTCTTGTTTGGATGGTGTTGTGTGAAAATAATAAATGGAGAAGTCGACAAGGTTTCTAAAAAGACAATGATTCATCTGAAGAAATGAGATCAAAAGGAAATAAAAATACAGAAGATGATCATTACACTTCATCATTTTCAAATGTTAATACGTCAATTCATGAGGAGGTGTTAACTCCTTCTTCCCGCCCATCGGGAAGGAAGCCTCGAAGGACGAAGGGTAAAGTTAAAAAAAAACTTTATCAACATGTTCTATCGAAAACAAACAAGTGACAATGTTAGAACGTCTGAATATTGAAAAAGAAGAAAAATCGGGTGATATGAGAATTTCATACATCATTTGTTGAAACGGAAAAACTTAAGAACAAACGAAAAATCGAAAAATGATCATGAAGTTGATGAAAATGGATCCTACAAAAATAAGCGAACCACAAGGGTGATTGTATGAACATCAATTTCAAAAACTTCTAAACGAACAATGATTTAATTTTATGTGTTAAGTTTGTATTTTTATTATTTAACTTATTCTATTTGTATTTTAATATAAATTATATTTTGCATTTTTTAATATTCCTTAATATTAACAAAAAAAATGGAGCGTTTGGTTGGGGGTATTAAGGGGTAAGGAATGGGAATGAAAATGAAAATGATTAATAATGTTTGGTTGAAACAAGTAATGAATAATAATGTTTGGTTTAAAAGATATAATCATTATAATAAATTTGGGTAAAATTCATTCCTCCCCAAATTGGGGGGATAGAAAGCAAACAACCAGATCTGGAGAATATGGCAAGTAAAATAGCAAACAACGAGATCTGGAGAAAAACAAAGCCATCAAGAAACACATATTTTCATCTGTTCGAGGCATCATCTTTGTTCGATATGGAAGCATCATCTATGTTCGATCTGGAAGAATCTTCTCATCTGTTCGAAGCCTTCATCTTCATCTGGTTCGATTTTGTTCATCTCGTTCTTGTTTTTTTCGATTTGGTTCGATTTTGTTTGATTTCGTTCATCTGGATCGATTTTGTTCAACTCATTCTTCCTTTTTTTCCTGATTTGGTTCGATTTTGTTCATCTTGCTCGGTTTTGTGCATCTTGTTCTTCGTTTTTCTCGATTTTGTTCACCTAGTTCTTCTGTTTTTTTATTTGGTTTAATTTTGTTCATCTCATTCTTGGGAGTTTTCATCATGTGTTTCATCTTCAGTTTTGAATTTGTTCATTCCGTTCCAGATCTCTTTCAGATTTGTTCATTCATGTGTTGGAATGTAATGGAATGGAAAATAAGGCGTCGTTCGGTTCACGTAAGGAAATGAAATGTAATTTAATCAGGTTTGACATTTATAAAATTGTTAGGAATTGAAATAAAATATATCAACAAAAATGGAACATGTTTGTTTGGTTGCCAACTTCGCATGAGTGGAATTTCTTGATATTATCATATATTTATTGCTTAAATTATTAAAATTATATGACGATAAAATGAATAATAATATTAATTTGGTAGTGGTGGCCGAGACGATGGTTGTGGAGGTGGCAGCGACGACAATGGTGGTGGTTGTGCTGTTGCTGGTGACCTAGCAATGGAAATAAGGGTGCGTTTGGTTCACCGGATTCTGGTGGAATACGATGGAATTGGAATGGTCAATTTCATTGACCAAATTTCATCCTGCTGGTTGGTTACCCATAGAATGAAATTGAATTCCAAGCATTCCTTTAAACACGGATTTGATCATTCCTTCATAAATGTGATGGAATTGAAATCTATTCCATCCAATTTTTTCAAAATGACAAAAATACCCATTAGAATGTAAAACCCTAGCCACTCATCTGGTTGAACGACTTTTTTCTCTTCTTTCTCTTATATAGATCGACTTTTTCCTCTAGTTTCTCTCCATGGATCAGCTTCACCCTCTGCTTCTTTTCATCGTTGCTCGTCAACAACAGAGGGTTTCTCAATCGTATCATCCCTGCTTTCTCTACACAGATCGACTTCTTCCTCTGGTTTCTCGATCGTATCCTCCCCTGTCTCCACGGTCGTTTCTTTTCTTTGTTTCTAGACCGTTTCCTCATAGTGGTCAAAAAATGGTGTTGTGATGGTGTTGAAGGGAATAAGTTACAATTTGCAGAGAAGGATCTCCTACTGGTTCTCCTTTAGATTTCGTTAATCTTGTAAAAAAGAATCTTGTCCTGGTTCATTTTTTGATTCACAGAGAATGAAGTAGGCAAGGAGCTAGGGTATTGTTTCATTATTAATTCAATTAGCAAAAATAAAAACAAATATACTGAAATAATAGTAATTAACCTTTTTATAATTAAATGTTAATTTTATTATTATTTATGTTAAATAAACTAATATATATAAGGGTATTTTTTGTCAATTTTCATTATTTCATTCCAATTCATTAATAAACCAAACAGACATATTCCAATTCATTTGAAGGTTACATTCCATTTACTGTCGACCAAACACTTGGTCAAATCTGATAACATTTCATTCTAATTTATTTTAGATTCCAATTCATTTCACAAATTTCATTCCTTTAAAAATTATTATGTGAACCAAACGCACCCTTAGGTGGCGTTTGGTTCGCAGAATGTGATGGAATTGGTATTGTTGGGTCATCACAGATTTGAAGTTGACTCAATTAAACCCACTTAGATACTTAGAATATTTTTGGATCCTTTTGTGTAACTTGTACTCTTATATCAATTGTTCGGTAAAGTCGAAGATCAACTGAAACCAAGTGCGAAGACTATCTCATTGCGGAAGTGAGAAAATCGGCAGCAACTTTCTACAAGTTACATCACCACCGATATGCTTGTGCTATCGGTGGACACGCATCACCGAATTGAAGAAATTCGGTGAGAAGCTCAAGAAGACTTCCACCGATATGTGTTCAGAAATCGGTGGGAGTTCAAGAAGACTGCACCGAAATATTATACACTTCGGTGAAACTCTCTCTTTTCTAAAGAAGTGAGATTTCGAATTGGTGCAGTTTCCAATACAGGAGGTCGGTAGCCTTATTCTCTGAAGACAAAAGAAAAGATCATTTATTATGAGACAATATCCTATTGTCAGATAAAAGTGGCATTTTGTCATTTTATCTATTCTCAGATAAGGTCTTTTTCTGGTACGACTGTCCTCCTGGTTCCTTGGATAAGTTAAAAAGGAGATATCAGCTTTTCAGAAGTCAACCTCTACAATGAATGGAAGAGTGACAAGTGTCCCAAGCATTAAATGATGCATGGACTATAAATAGAGGTGAAGACTCTCCATGCAAACCACGGCTTCTGAAGATAACTAAGTGCAAGCTCCTTCCTTACTGAAATTGCATCTTGTGTCTAAGTGTCCAATTTGTTCCAAGTGTTTTTCAGTTTACTTTGTGTTAGATTGTTAGAATAGTTTAACTGTTCTTTTCCGCAACAATCTTTTATTTTCTATGTGTAATTCTTATTGAAAGATTTTCAATATATTGAATTAAAACTTGTGAAAAATCTGAGTATTGTATTCAACCCCCCCCCCCCTTCTACAATACTTGTTGAGCCATTTTGGGACCAACAAGTGGTATCAGAGCAGAAAGTTTAATTCATAAACTTGATCCGCAATGGCTGCCTCATCTTCATCCCCAACTGTTGAAAACACTGGTCAAAACAATTTTGCTGAAAATGGTTCAATTTCAAAACCTCCCAAGTTTAATCCTAACAACTTTTCTCTATGGAAAAGCCGTATGATGCTATTCATGGAAGGAGTGGATACTAGATATCCAACCATTCTCAAGGAGGGACCTATCATCTCGAGAGTTTGGGCTCGCTATGAAAAGCAGAGGTCTGGTAAGGAACCAGTTGATAAGTCAAGTGACTCTGATGATTCTGAACCTTCCGACATAGAGAAAGCAAAGACTACTGGTCGTTACATTCTCAAAAACCCAAAGGAATATACTGATGAGGAAAAACGATTGGTGTCTCTGGATTCTCGGCTTAGAGCAATCATTGCTCTCTCACTTCCTGATGAAGTCTATCACTCTCTTGGTAATTTCGGTACTGCTAAAGAGATGTGGACTACATTGTGTGTACTTTATGAGGGTACAGAGGAAGTGAAGAAAAGCAAAAAGATTGGCCTCATTCGAAAATATGAGCTCTTTGCCTATGAAAAGGGAGAATCTCTTCCAAGCTTTTATAACCGATTCAACTCTCTTTTAAATGATTTAAAGTTACTAGGTAGAGTTTATGATAATGAGGAAGTTCTATGCAAGTTTATGGATTGTCTTCCTGACTTTTGGGAAAACATTTGCACTTGCATTAAAACTACCAATGATTTGGAATACATGCCTTTAACTGTTTTGTATGGAACTCTGTTCAACTTTGAACAAACCAAGCTTCATAGGAAAACCATCTTCAAAAAGATAAAAGACTCTTCAATATCTCTTATCTGTGAAAGTTCCAAGAAAAGTCAAAATGTTCCTTGTATCACATATCCCTCATCAGACTCTGACACCGAAAATCAGAACAACCGTTCTCACCAAACGGAGGCATATCTGAGTGATGCCGATGATGAAGGTGATGAAATTTCGGTAGACCGAATGTCTGATGAAATGGCTATGATGTCTGGTTTTAAAAATAAATCTCGAAATTTCAACAAACCCAGAAGTTTCAGAAAACCATCCTTTACAAAAATGTCTTCTTCTGACAAGACAAATGAAGAATGTTTCAACTGTGGTAAGAAAGGACACTTTGCAGCTGAGTGCAGAAGCAAGCGTGTGTCAAAAGTCAATTCTACGTCCTCTGACAAATATCCTTCCAAATTTGAGAAATCCAAAGACAAATCCTATTTCAAGAAAGATTCTCAATCCTCCTCACTCTCACATCAGGAACGTGCTGAAAAGTACAAAGCTAAGTACAAGAAGGAAAAAGAAAGAAATGAAGGATCTCAAAGAAGAGGAAAAGGATTGATGGCAGAGGCTCATGTTTGGGAAGAAGAAGAAACCTCTGACAGTGATTCTCCAAATATGTGCTTTATGGCCATATCAGAAGAGGTGGAAGAAGAAAAGGCAAGTCTCCAATGGCATTAGTTTCAACTGAATGCTCATCATCATACTCTCAGGTACATCCCTTTAATGACATGACTGATATTGAAAAGATAAATGCTTGTGAATCTTTAACTCAAGACTTTTACACTGTCAAAGATAGCAAGAAAAGAAAATCTGCCCAAGTTAAAATTCTTTGTAACAACCCAAATCCCATAACATACATCATAATACATATCATTGATTTACAACAAAAGTTACATAGCAAACCAAGTACGGTCTCTTTTAGTCTCGAAACTACAAATTACAGAAAACTTCCTAATCAACATCGGTCAACGAAGGCAGTCTACACCTTGTTCTTTCCTTTGCCGCTATCAATTCCTCGACCTGGAAAACATATTTTTGAAAACAAAATGAGGGTTAGACCAAACGGGTCTAGTGAGTTAATCCTGGTCTTTTCCAAAATTAATATAAAACTCTTTTCACATAATACTTTGTATCAAAATAATTTACATAAAACCTTTCGTATAAGCACGCATATACCACACGTATATAAATACCACATTTGAACTCGTACACCGTGTATCTCTCCTCATCTCATCTTCTTTCCCCTTGTCACATTAGTCGGTAGCAAGCCAACTAATTATCGTCACTGTACAATACAGTCGACTCCACTGTAATTACATACAGCCCCACTGCAATTACCTACAGCTCCACTGAAATTTCATGCAGCCCCGCTGTATTTCAATACAGCCCCGCCGAATAATAATTCAGCTCACCTATACTCGTTTCGTGCAATATAAATACAATATATATCTCAATATATCATATTATCATTTATAAACCTTTCATCATTTTTTCCAACCATATATATATATATATATATATATATATAATTATATACATATATCCTTTTAACATAAACATATAATCAAACCTTGACACGTATCTGTCTCATATATATAAACATATATATATATATATTTCACACATACTCACGTACATATATAAACACATATATGTATTCCAGTTGAAAACGTTTTAAAGTAAAACTCACTTGATTTGCTTATCAAACACGCTCGCAAGCTTCTTTCAATTTGATTCTATCTTTCACCTCGACTCCATAATAGCTGAAACAATTTAAGATACATACACCACTTTACTAGCCAAACACATAAAGCCTACTAAAATCTTATCCTCAACAGTTCTCCCTTCAGCGACTTATCACGGGGGTTCCGCTACCCGGATAGCGGATGGGGTCAAGGGGCAACGCCCTTGCAGGGTCTGGGGGCCGCCCCCCAGGAAGTTTTCGGAGCAACTTAATCCAAAAATACAATCAGAAACTATAACCGGACACTACCAAAACTACCGGGACTCACTGCACCGGGACTCCACTGTACCGGGACTCCACAATACCGGGAATCGACAATACCGGGACTCTCCAGTACCGGGAGTCGACAATACCGGGACTCCATGGTACCGGGACTTCTCAGTACCGGGAGTTAATCAATACCGGGAGTCGATATGACCGGGAGTCTACCGGGACTTCCCCGGGACTCTCAAGAACACAGTCGGTCGCTTTTCTAATCCAGAACCCAAATCAAATCTATACAGCTATGATTTAAACTTTCTAATCCGATAGAAACTGTCTATTGATGATTACAAACATAAAACCTAAAGGGTACATACCTTAAAATCGACTCAAACCCGTTCAATTGATGCTCAAACCGAGCCTTTCCACTTCTGCTCCTTTTTCGCCTCACGAACACGCACACACACTGTCTTTCTATTTTTAGGTTTTTGAAAGGATAACTGAAGTGTGAGAGATATTTATATCTCCATTTACACTTTTGGCACAAACTACTCACTAATGACCAACCCACCCCAAATCTTATAACTTATCTCAAACTTCCCCTTAATATCAAAATCCCTTAGTTAAATAAATTTAACGGACTTACCCGGGGTATTACATTATCTCCCCCTTAAAAGAATTCCGTCCCGGAATTCGGTTAAGCGAAAAGATACAAATACTTATCACTACTACTTCGAACTCTATCAAAACCATAAAAACTAACTGAATAGCCACTCCACACCCACCTATGTCTCTAACACAAATCAGCAATATAAGCACAGAAATACCAAGAACCACTTCGTACCGAAGTCAGATAACACCTTAGCACGTATAGAGTTTATTAGAAATGTACCTGTATCCTCATCCGGAATTTCCTCCTCATCTTGCGTTGTCATTTGGAATACTCGTCCCTTTGCTTTCGGTTCCTCAGACCCTTGTATCTCTCCCGTCCTGACGCTTATTGGTTTCCCCGTCGTACTACCCTGTTGTATTTTCCTTTGTGGATAGTCTGACTGAATATGATCAGGGGAATTGCAAACGAAACAGAATCGATTTGCGCGACAATTCTTAGCGACGTGTCCAGCTCTTCCACATCTGTAACAACTTCTAGGATCAACATAACAATTTCCTTGATGTACACGGTTGCATTTTGGACATAGTCTTTCATTTGATATAAAAGGTAGGAGACTATCGAACCTCTGAATTTCGTACTCCGTTGAATCATGCGTCATCTCTTCCGATTTTCTTTTCCCAGCACTCTTATCAGTTGCATCTCTCTTAATATCTCGCTCTACATTTTCCGCGGCATTTACTGCGGCTGAGAAGTTATCAGGTCCTGTTGCAGTCACTAACTTTTTGATTTCCGAATTTAACCCGAAAATAAACCTTTCTGTCTTCATTGCCTCCGTGGCCACGTAGTATTCCGCGAAACGTGACTTTTCCAGAAAACGGGCAGTATAGTCCCTAACTGATAAATTTCCTTGCCTCAAATTCATAAACTCTCCTTCCAATTGTTTAACTGCGGCTTGAGGACAAAACTGTTTCTTAAATGCTATAACGAATTCTTCCCAAGAGAAAGTGGAGTATATATCAGATCCTCCAGAATGAATATAAGCTTCCCACCAGTATAATGCATTCCCCTTTAACATTGTTGCTCCATATAATACTTTATCTTCTTCGGCGCACTTGCTCGTCTTAAAGATAGCTTCTATCTCCTTCAACCATTTCATCGCGTTCACGGGATCCCTGTCTCCAGAGTAGGTCGGAGGTCTACAGCTTAAGAACATTTTGTAGTCGCACCTCCTTGGCACCTGTACAACAGTTGGTGTAATTGGCATTTCAGCTTCCGGTTCAGGATCCGGTGTTTCAGCTTCACCGTGACGATTCTGATCAAACATTGCCTGAATACTGGCTTGTAGCCTTCCCATCTCTGCCATTAAGTCACCTCTCGTAACGAACTCAGTATATTGTTGCTGAGTTCTGCCTCCAGTTCGGCCTCCAGCCCTACCCCCGATTCTGCCCCCAGTTCTGCCTCCCCTTTCCCCCGTTCCTATCGGCGGAATTGTACTATTCGGATTTACTCTCCCCCTTCGGTTCGTTCGTCTAGTACCACTTGCCATTCTGTTGATTCAACAAAATTAATATACACATAAGCACATACCCCATATAACAAGGTATTCAGGTTCAAACGTGTACTTGTAAGTTCATGATTACACTGGCCAGGTGTAATTTGAAAATACCTTACATGATGTCCCTTCTACCTTTTATACTTATCATCCCGAGGTTCTAAAATACTAAGGACATCCTACTTCACATGCAGTTTAAGTCTAGGTATAAATCCAAATACCTAAATCCCTTAAACTAGGGCTCTGATACCATTTGTAACAACCCAAATCCCATAACATACATCATAATACATATCATGCATACATATCATTGATTTACAACAAAAGTTACATAGCAAACCAAGTATGGTCTCTTTTAGTCTCGAAACTACAAATTACATAAAACTTCCTAATCAACATCGGTCCACGAAGGCAGTCTACACCTTGTTCTTTCCTTTGCCGCTATCAATTCCTCGACCTGGAAAACATATTTTTGAAAACAAAATGAGGGTTAGACCAAACGGGTCTAGTGAGTTAATCCTGGTCTTTTCCAAAATTAATATAAAACTCTTTTCACATAATACTTTGTATCAAAATAATTTACATAAAACCTTTCGTATAAGCACGCATATACCACACATATATAAATACCACATTTGAACTCGTACACCGTGTATCTCTCCTCATCTCATCTTCTTTCCCCTGGCCACATTAGTCGGTAGCAAGCCAACTAATTATCGTCACTGTACAATACAGTCGACTCCACTGTAATTACATACAGCCCCACTGCAATTACCTACAGCTCCACTGAAATTTCATGCAGCCCCGCTGTATTTCAATACAGCCCCGCCGAATAATAATTCGGCTCACCTATACTCGTTTCGTGCAATATAAATACAATATATATCTCAATATATCATATTGTCATTTATAAACCTTTCATCATTTTTTCCAACCATATATATATATATATAATTATATACATATATCCTTTTAACATAAACATATAATCAAACCTTGACACGTATCTGTCTCATATATATAAACAAATATATATATTTCACACATACTCACATACATATATAAACACATATATGTATTCCAGTTGAAAACGTTTTAAAGTAAAACTCACCTGATTTGCTTATCAAACACGCTCGCAAGCTTCTTTCAATTTGATTCTATCTTTCACCTCGACTCCATAATAGCTGAAACAATTTAAGATACATACACCACTTTACTAGCCAAACACATAAAGCCTACTAAAATCTTATCCTCAAAAGTTCTCCCTTCAGCGACTTATCACGGGGGTTCCGCTACCCGGATAGCGGATGGGGTCAAGGGGCAACGCCCTTGCAGGGTCTGGGGGCCGCCCCCCAGGAAGTTTTCGGAGCAACTTAATCCAAAAATACAATCATAAACTATAACCGGACACTACCAAAACTACCGGGACTCACTGCACCGGGACTCCACTGTACCGGGACTCCACAATACCGGGAATCGACAATACCGGGACTCTCCAGTACCGGGAGTCGACAATACCGGGACTCCATGGTACCGGGACTTCTCAGTACCGGGAGTTTAATCAATACCGGGAGTCGATATGACCGGGAGTCTACCGGGACTTCCCCGGGACTCTCAAGAACACAGTCGGTCGCTTTTCTAATCCAGAACCCAAATCAAATCTATACAGCTATGATTTAAACTTTCTAATCCGATAGAAACTGTCTATTGATGATTACAAACATAAAACCTAAAGGGTACATACCTTAAAATCGACTCAAACCCGTTCAATTGATGCTCAAACCGAGCCTTTCCACTTCTGCTCCTTTTTCGCCTCACGAACACGCACACACACTGTCTTTCTATTTTTAGGTTTTTGAAAGGATAACTGAAGTGTGAGAGATATTTATATCTCCATTTACACTTTTGGCACAAACTACTCACTAATGACCAACCCACCCCAAATCTTATAACTTATCTCAAACTTCCCCTTAATATCAAAATCCCTTAGTTAAATAAATTTAACGGACTTACCCGGGGTATTACATTATCTCCCCCTTAAAAGAATTCCGTCCCGGAATTCGGTTAAGCGAAAAGATACAAATACTTATCACTACTACTTCGAACTCTATCAAAACCATAAAAACTAACTGAATAGCCACCCCACACCCACCTATGTCTCTAACACAAATCAGCAATATAAGCACAGAAATACCAAGAACCACTTCGTACCGAAGTCAGATAACACCTTAGCACGTATAGAGTTTATTAGAAATGTACCTGTATCCTCATCCGGAATTTCCTCCTCATCTTGCGTTGTCATTTGGAATACTCGTCCCTTTGCTTTCGGTTCCTCAGACCCTTGTATCTCTCCCGTCCTGACGCTTATTGGTTTCCCCGTCGTACTACCCTGTTGTATTTTCCTTTGTGGATAGTCTGACTGAATATGATCAGGGGAATTGCAAACGAAACAGAATCGATTTGCGCGACAATTCTTAGCGACGTGTCCAGCTCTTCCACATCTGTAACAACTTCTAGGATCAACATAACAATTTCCTTGATGTACACAGTTGCATTTTGGACATAGTATTTCATTTGATATAAAAGGTAGGCGACTATCGAACCTCTGAATTTCGTACTCCGTTGAATCATGCGTCATCTCTTCCGATTTTCTTTTCCCATCACTCTTATCATTTGCATCTCTCTTAATATCTCGCTCTACGTTTTCCGCGGCATTTACTGCGGCTGAGTAGTTATCAGGTCCTGTTGCAGTCACTAACTTTCTGATTTCCGAATTTAACCCGAAAATAAACCTTTCTGTCTTCATTGCCTCCGTGGCCACGTAGTATTCCGCGAAACGTGGCTTTTCCAGAAAACGGGCAGTATAGTCCCTAACTGATAAATTTCCTTGCCTCAAATTCATAAACTCTCCTTCCAATTGTTTAACTGCGGCTTGGGGACAAAACTGTTTCTTAAATGCTATAACGAATTCTTCCCAAGAGAAAGTGGAGTATATATCAGATCCTCCAGAATGAATATAAGCTTCCCACCAGTATAATGCATTCCCCTTTAACATTGTTGCTCCATATAATACTTTATCTTCTTCGGCGCACTTGCTCGTCTTAAAGATAGCTTCTATCTCCTTCAACCATTTCATCGCGTTCACGGGATCCCAGTCTCCAGAGTAGGTCGGAGGTCTACAGCTTAAGAACATTTTGTAGTCGCACCTCCTTGGCACCTGTACAACAGTTGGTGTAATTGGCATTTCAGCTTCCGGTTCAGGATCCGGTGTTTCAGCTTCACCGTGACGATTCTGATCAAACATTGCCTGAATACTGGCTTGTAGCCTTCCCATGTCTGCCATTAAGTCACCTCTCGTAACGAACTCAGTATCTTGTTGCTGAGTTCTGCCTCCAGTTCTGCCTCCAGTTCGGCCTCCAGTCCTACCCCCGATTCTGCCCCCAGTTCTGCCTCCCCTTTCCCCCGTTCCTATCGGCGGAATTGTACTATTCGGATTTACTCTCCCCCTTCGGTTCGTTCGTCTAGTACCACTTGCCATTCTGTTGATTCAACAAAATTAATATACACATAAGCACATACCCCATATAACAAGGTATTCAGGTTCAAACGTGTACTTGTAAGTTCATGATTACACTGGCCAGGTGTAATTTGAAAATACCTTACATGATATCCCTTCTACCTTTTATACTTATCATCCCGAGGTTCTAAAATACTAAGGACATCCTACGTCACATGCAGTTTAAGTCTAGGTATAAATCCAAATACCTAAATCCCTTAAACTAGGGCTCTGATACCATTTGTAACAACCCAAATCCCATAACATACATCATAATACATATCATGCATATATATCATTGATTTACAACAAAAGTTACATAGCAAACCAAGTACGGTCTCTTTTAGTCTCGAAACTACAAATTACATAAAACTTCCTAATCAACATCGGTCCACGAAGGCAGTCTACACCTTATTCTTTCCTTTGCCGCTATCAATTCCTCGACCTGGAAAACATATTTTTGAAAACAAAATGAGGGTTAGACCAAACGGATCTAGTGAGTTAATCCTGGTCTTTTCCAAAATTAATATAAAACTCTTTTCACATAATACTTTGTATCAAAATAATTTACATAAAACCTTTCGTATAAGCACACATATACCACACGTATATAAATACCACATTTGAACTCGTACACCGTGTATCTCTCCTCGTCTCATCTTCTTTCCCCTGGCCACATTAGTCGGTAGCAAGCCAACTAATTATCGTCATTGTACAATACAGTCGACTCCACTGTAATTACATACAGCCCCACTGCAATTACCTACAGCTCCACTGAAATTTCATGCAGCCCCGCTGTATTTCAATACAGCCCCGCCGAATAATAATTCGGCTCACCTATACTCGTTTCGTGCAATATAAATACAATATATATCTCAATATATCATATTGTCATTTATAAACCTTTCATCATTTTTTCCAACCATGTATATATATATATATATAATTATATACATATATCCTTTTAACATAAACATATAATCAAACCTTGACACGTATCTGTCTCATATATATAAACACATATATATATTTCACACATACTCACATACATATATAAACACATATATGTATTCCAGTTGAAAACGTTTTAAAGTAAAACTCACCTGATTTGCTTATCAAACACGCTCGCAAGCTTCTTTCAATTTGATTCTATCTTTCACCTCGACTCCATAATAGCTGAAACAATTTAAGATACATACACCACTTTACTAGCCAAACACATAAAGCCTACTAAAATCTTATCCTCAACAGTTCTCCCTTCAGCGACTTATCACGGGGGTTCCGCTACCCGGATAGCGGATGGGGTCAAGGGGCAACGCCCTTGCAGGGTCTGGGGCCCGCCCCCAGGAAGTTTTCGGAGCAACTTAATCCAAAAATACAATCAGAAACTATAACCGAACACTACCAAAACTACCGGGACTCACTGCACCGGGACTCCACTGTACCGGGACTCCACAATACCGGGAATCGACAATACCGGGACTCTCCAGTACCGGGAGTCGACAATACCGGGACTCCATGGTACCGGGACTTCTCAGTACCGGGAGTTAATCAATACCGGGATTCGATATGACCGGGAGTCTACCGGGACTCTCAAGAACACAGTCGGTCGCTTTTCTAATCCATAACCCAAATCAAATCTATACAGCTATGATTTAAACTTTCTAATCCGATAGAAACTGTCTATTGATGATTACAAACATAAAACCTAAAGGGTACATACCTTAAAATCGACTCAAACCCGTTCAATTGATGCTCAAACCGAGCCTTTCCACTTCTGCTCCTTTTTCGCCTCACGAACACGCACACACACTGTCTTTCTATTTTTAGGTTTTTGAAAGGATAACTGAAGTGTGAGGGATATTTATATCTCCATTTACACTTTTGGCACAAACTACTCACTAATGACCAACCCACCCCAAATCTTATAACTTATCTCAAACTTCCCCTTAATATCAAAATCCCTTAGTTAAATAAGTTTAACGGACTTACCCGGGGTATTACACTCACATCTCAACTTGAATCTTGCATGTCTAAACTTGAAAAGTTTGAGGAAATCAAAGCTGAGCTTGAAAATCTAAAAGTCATAAATCATGTAATTGAAAAGGAGAAAAATAAACTGTTCAAGAAGTTAAAGAAAGAACAGGAAGTTGTCAGAAAATGGACAAACTCTTCAAGGAATCTTGAACAAATCTTTCAAGATCAAATCGGTGGTGATAACAAGTTTGGGTTAGCATATGAAAAATCCATGCTTGAAAAATCTTCCCATGCACTTGTTCCCATCACCGATACATGGGATGATGACTCTGAGTCAAACTCTTGTGATTCCATTTCTCTAAATTCTGTTGATCTTAGTGAAGCCTTAAAATATGGAATGTTTATAAAAGCCAAAGAATCTTCATCAGATCAAACCCATAAAGTGCAAGAATTGAATGATGCTGTTAAACCCATTCATGATGTGTTCAAAGATTTAACCATTGATAACAACTCTTCAAATCTTTCAAAATCACAAGTGTTCAAAGAAAAACACACCACCGAAAAATCCATCACCGATTTTGTCCAAAAGGGAAAGACCAAAGTTTTCTCAAGAAAGACCCCTGACCATGCTTCAACCTCAAGAACCGAACTTTTTAGAGGTCCTCGCAATCCCCTTTTCGGTCCAAAGATTAAGATTGATATAATTGGAAAGGGAAAAGGAAAGGAACAAAAACCCAAAATAACTTTCATCTACCGAAAATGTTATAATTGTGGTGATACCTTTCATCTTGCTAAGGACTGTCCAAAGGAAAGAATTGACAGATCTAAACCCAAGGTCTCTCACATTTCTAACCCAAAAGGACCCATTACCAAATGGGTACCTAAGAACTGACTTGATGTTGTCTGCAGGTTTTTGAGCACCAACAAGTTTGGTATTTAGATAGTGGGTGCTCACGTCACATGACTGGAAACAAACATCTTCTTGTAACTATGTGTCAGAAAAGGGTCCTTCTGTAACCTTTGGGGACAACTCCAGAGGTCACACTAAAGGGTATGGAACTCTCACAAATGGAACCCTTACCTTTAATAAAGTGGCATTTGTTGAAGGTCTCATGCATAATCTCCTAAGTATTAGCCAACTGTGTGATCTTGGATACAAAGTTATCTTTGAACTCCGTATCTGTACTGTTGTTGACAAGAATATGAAGGTTGTTCTCTCTGGAAGAAGGTTAGATAATGTGTATATCATTGATATGAGTCAAAACAACTCTTCAAATGTCTGCTTTGTGTCTGACGATACAGTAAAAAGAAACTGGCTGTGGCATAAACGTTTGTTTCATCTTAACTTCAAAACCCTTCATAAATTATCAAACAAAGAGCTGGTGACTGGCATGCCTAAGTTGAACTTTGTCAAAGAAAAGCTGTGTGATGCATGTGAAAAAGGGAAGCTCACCAAATCTTCTTTTAAAACCAAGCAATGCTCTTCCATCAATCTTCCACTTCAGATGTTGCATATGGATCTATGTGGACCAGTCAGCACTCCCAGTCTAGGAGGAAGAAGGTACATTCTTGTTATTGTTGATGAATTCTCTAGATATACTTGGGTGTCTTTTCTCAGGTACAAAAGTGATGCAACTGAAGAAATCATCAACTTTGTCAAAAAGAATGAAATTCTGAATGGTCAGCTTGTCAGATGATAACGCCACTTTTTGGCGTTATTTTCAGTTTCTCAAACCAATGAGATTGGCTTGTATTCAAGTAAAAAGGCGTGTATTTTACGGTTTATCTAGTGTTTGATACAGGTTATCTAAAAGGCGGCATCCCTCAGGAAAAGAAGCTAAAAAGAGCCCAAAACGAGTCCAAGCGAAGCCTAACGGAAGCCCAAAAGTCAGACCCGCAACCGAACCAGGACCCGATCCGCGAACCATAAATCGACCCATGCAGCCAAAAAGACACGCGCGACTTACCACGCGACTTGCAAGTCGCGTGGCAAACCGCATAAGCCACTGTTTGTCGAAAATCAGCTTTATTAATCGGGTTTTAGGTCATTATTCAGAACGCAACTTTCACACGACGGCCAGGGGCGATTTTGGGGCGATTTCTGGAGACTTTTCGGAGCTTTCAAGGTCACGATCGAGAGCCGATCAAGGAGACGTTCAACACGCGAAGTAGAGACGAGCACGAGAGAAGGGAGTTCATCATCTTACCTTTCACGATTTCATCTTTTACGCTTAATCATGTTTACATACACTTTCGCATCTATTTCTCTTGTGTTTGAATCCACCACCGACATGAACTAACCGGTTCGTGTTGGGGGTTGGAACGAATTCGGTTTATTAAGCATGTAAACAAACGAATTGATATTTTATCAGTTTTTCCTTAATTAATGAAGCATGTGATTTCGTTCTTAATGCTTTTGTGAATTTGGCAAATTTACAATTGATTTGTTGTTAGTAATTAAGTTCGAGAGAATTGATTGCTACTCAGAATTAGGAATTGCATGCCTAAAGTCCGAAAGGTGATAGAGATATACCGAGTAAGCTTTAGTCCCAATTAAACCGTTAGGTTGATATCGAGAGATAAAATCTAGCCAATTTAAACATAAATCGTGTACTTAATGTGTTTTGGAATCCATAGGTGAGATCGAGAGATTAAACTTATCCTTTTCAAAATAAAATCCGTTGTTGTTCGAAAGAGAACGACGGTGATCTTAAAAGATTTGGGAATCATTAAGGGGATTAACTGGTAATTGTTTTGAGTCAGTTGTTTGCATGTGTAGAACCTGAGGATTTCCAACCCTCAACTTCTCTCTCTATCGAAGTTTCTAAGTCGTTTACTGTTTCGTTGTGATTTCGTATTCGTTGCAATTAATTAGTTTTAAATCAAACCAATCTCCCAAATTCGACAGTTCAATTAATAGTTCTTATAGTAATTATGATACTTAGTTCCTAGTTCCCGTGGATTCGATACTCGTACTTACCGTACGTTATTACTTGATTTCGACACCGTACACTTGCGGTTAGATTTAGGGGGGGTGAGACCCACCTATCAAGTTTTTGGCGCCGTTGCCGGGGAACTAGTTGTAGCTAATAGCACTACCAGCTATACGCGCTATTAGATTGAGCATTTTCCTTCCTTGTTATTTTATTTTGTCACGTTCAATTTTTGGGTTGCTGATTTTGTTCACTTTTCATTTCAGGTACTAATTGGTTTATGCCAAGGAAGACCCGAGGGGAAGAGCTCGAGAAATTTGATCCGGAGATTGAACGAACCGCCTGTCGTCTACGTAAAGAAGCGAAAGCTAAAAGAAATCTGAAATTCGAGATGTCCGACGACGAAGGACCTCCACGCAATGATCCACCGCGTAATAATCCACCACCACCTCCGGAAAGAATTCCTATGCGGTCGTTTGCCGATCCGAATGTGGCGGCGGCACGCATAGGTATTCAAGCGCCCGCAACCGGGGCGAACTACTTTGAGCTTAAGCCGAGTACCATCGTGATGGTACAGCAAAACCAATACGGAGGGACGCCGACAGAAGATCCTCATGCACACCTTCGGGCATTTGAACGAATATGCAATACGTTCAAGATTAATGGCATGAACGAGGACGCGATCAAGCTGAGATTGTTTGGATTTTCACTCAAGGGCCGAGCCAAGACATGGACCGAGAGTATCCAGCCGGATTCAGTTACTACATGGGCACAACTGAAGGCAGCGTTCCTTCAGAAATTCTTTCCTCCGAGTCGGACCGCCCAACTAATGGCCGAGATCACCCATTTCGCACAATGGGATCAAGAAACACTATATGAGGCTTGGGAGCGCTAGAAGGACATGATCAGGAAGTGTCCTCATCACGGGCTACAAGACTGGGTCATCATCCAGACCTTCTTTAGTGGCCTTCACCCGCAGTTTAAAAATGACATCACTGCTGCAGCGGGTGGGGCACTAATGGATAAGTCCTATGAAGAAGCGTGCGAACTGATCGAGAATTTGGCGGAGCATAGTTTTTCCACCTCGAGATCAGCCGTGAGACGGGTGGCAAGTGTGCAAGAAAGTAATGAGCTGGATGAACTGAAAGCTCAACTGGCCCTTATCACAAATCAGCTGAATAGAGGTATTCCGGAAGCACCCGAGCAAGTTCAGTATATGCAAAACCGGAACTATCAACCGAGAAACGATCCTTTCTCGAACACCTACAATGAGGGGTGGAAGAAGCATCCCAATCTTTCGTGGAGTCAACCCGGTCAACAACCAGGTAATCCTTCTAACTCTTTTAATTCTCCTAATACTAACAATGCTTACCGTCCTCCAGGTTTCAACCAAAGGAACGAAGGACCATCCGGAGAGAAGAAGTCGGGACTTGAGGACATGATGATGAAGTTCATGACGAAGATGGAAAGCACGGTTGAGGGATTAGCGAGCACGGTGAGTACAGTCAAAGCTGCAACCGATCAGAATACGGCTTCAATTAAGATTCTCGAGAGGCAAGTGGGGCAGATTAGTGAAGCTCTACAAAACCAACCTCCCGGAACCTTTCCCAGTCAAACCGAAAGGACTAACCGGGAAACATGCAATGCCATTTATCTGAGAAATGGCAAGGAGCTGAATGGAGAGCCATTACGAGAGTCGTCATCAAGGGAGACCGGCCCAAAAGAGAAAGAGGTCGAGATCATTAAAGTGACTGAACTAGAATCTGATAAAGAAGGTGCAATGAAGGAGAACTCGGAGGGTGAAGAGGGCAAGAAGTGTGAAGAGGCGAAGCCGAAGCAGCCACCGATCAAGCCGGCGGCACCGAGCGTACCATATCCGAATAGACTGAAAGAGCATAAGGATGATGTTAATTTCTCTAAGTTTATTGATGTATTTAAAAAGTTAACCATTAATATCCCTTTTGCAGATACGTTGGCGCAAATGCCCTCTTACATGAAATTCATGAAAGAGATCTTATCCAAAAAGAGGGTGATCGATCACCAGGCCACCGTTGCACTCACTGAAGAGTGCAGCGCGATTTTTCAGAATAAGCTTCCCCCGAAGCTTAAAGATCCAGGGAGTTTCTCTATCCCTATTCAGATTGGGGAGTTTACTTTTAATAAAGTTTTATGTGATTTAGGGGCAAGTATTAACCTGATGCCTCTTTCTATTTTCAGGAAACTCGGCCTGGGTGAGGTAAGCCCGACATACATGACGCTAAAGCTCGCGGATAGATCGATCAGATATCCATATGGAGTCATCGAGGATGTGTTGATCAAGGTCGGTAAGTTCTACTTTCCGGTAGATTTCGTGGTCATCGACATAGATGAAGATGAAGAAGTCCCGTTGATCTTGGGAAGGTCTTTTCTAACTACGAGTAGAGCCTTGATTGATATGGAGGAAGGTGAGATAACCTTCAGAGTTGGAGGCGAAAAGGTCAACTTCAAGATGTTCGAGAGTGGAAGGTGTAGATCTGGAGATGGTAAAGGCAAGTCAAATGAAGAAGAATCCGCGAAGAATCGCAAGTGTGGGCGATCCAATTCTGCGGATACTGAGCCAAGCTGAAAGCCACACAGTCGTGCCACGACTTTAAATACGGCGCTGGGTGGGAGGCAACCCACCAAGGTTTGCGTTTCTTTTACTATTTTTATTTTTGAGTATGTTTTTATTTCCGAAAAACCATAAAAATGAAAAAAATCGAAAAATCGAAAAACGAACAGAAACATACGCGACTTGCCACGCGGGTTACATACCGCGCAACAAGCCGTGGGCCATCTGGAATGATTTTAAAACAGTGAGTTGCGCGGTTTATCCCGCGACTTACATACCGCGGCCAAAACCGCGCGGGCCCCTGTGTCGTTTTTCGTGCAGTTCTTGTTTCTTGCTTTGTGTGTTTCATTCTTTTTGCAATTTTGTCGTCTTTTGCTTTGTTTTCCTTTGTTTTGAATGCTCTCTCCATCTTCTCTAAGTGCTCGAATCTGTCAAGAAAATCCTCTCGGTCCGGGCAAACAGGTATTGTAACATCCCGAATTTCCGTAATATTTTCATAATTTATAATTATAAACTTTGGGGATAAGTTTGTAATTTTGGGCTAAAGTATAAGTTGAGGTGAAGATTTAATATGTCCAATAGGTAAAAGTGGGGGGTGTGATTTGTAAATATGGGGATGACTCATCAGATTTTAAGTATGGGTGAAATATAGAGGGTGTCCTTCTTGTTCATTGGGTCGGTCATGTGGTTACGGTTCCAGCAAAGAAAAGAGAAAGAAAGGAGAGAAAAGAGAAAAAGGGATTTGTGTGAGGTTTGAGGTTTTGATTTCAACCGTAAGAAAGAAGAAGAAGATCAAGGATTTGTAGAAATACAACAAAGGTAATCTCTTCTACAACTCTTATCCATTGGAAATAAAGATGTGCTTTAGGATGATAAGAAAGGAAATTTAATATTATGATGATTTGGGTATTTTGTTTATGGGTAATGTTCTAATGGTAGTAGTGAACTTATATGCAAAATTTCATAAAGATCCATCGATTAAATCTATAGATATATGGATTTTAGATATTTAAACGAACTGGGTATTTTGATGAAGTTCATACGAATCGCAAGTGTTCATTGCGAGGTTTTGGGTTGCGAGGGAATGAGTTGCGATGGGAGGAATAGGGATTGCACAGTTACTATTCATCGCAGTTACTGTTCATCGCGAGGGTACTGTTCATTGTGAGGGTACTGTTCATTGCGAGCCCATGTTGGCTGTGATGTCAAGTGGATTGCGATGGGTGTAGTAGTTGCGATAGAAATAAGTATGGTTTTAGGATTTGGTACTTAAATATATCATAAGCAATAAATTAATACCAGTACATTTATATATGGGGTATTTCAGTTATTCATGGTGTTGAAGTTCCTACGACTTAGAAGAAATAAAGTAGCGTGATTTCTTACCAGGTAAGTTCATACTTACCTTACCTGTTATATTATAAATGTTATAATTATGATAAGATGTTGTTATATATGAAATGTTTGAATTATAAAGAAGATTTATGATGTGAAATGTTATATAAAGAGATAGGGTTGCGCTAGATGATTATTAATGTTGATTAATAAATTATAGCAATGATTTGTGTATGGACATATAAAGGATAGGGATTTTTAGACACTAAAGACGATGTACAAGTAAGATAGACGATGGGTTTATTATTCTGATGTTTATGAGCAACGAGCGGCTTAATGTCGGATTCGTAGTCATAATACTTTGATATGAGCAACGAGCGGCGTAATGTCGGATTCGTAGTCATAATACTTTGATGTGAGCAACGAGCGGCTTAATGTCGGATTCGTAGTCATAATACTTTGATGTGAGCAACGAGCGGCTTAATGTCGGATTCGTAGTCATAATATTTGATATGAGCAACGAGCGGCGTAATGTCGGATTCGTAGTCATAATATTTGATATGAGCAACGAGCGGCGTAATGTCGGATTCGTAGTCATAATACTTTGATGTGAGCAACGAGCGGCTTAATGTCGGATTCGTAGTCATAATACTTTGATGTGAGCAACGAGCGGCTTAATGTCGGATTCGTAGTCATAATATTTGATATGAGCAACGAGCGGCGTAATGTCGGATTCGTAGTCATAATACTTTGATGTGAGCAACGAGCGGCTTAATGTCGGATTCGTAGTCATAATACTTTGATGTGAGCAACGAGCGGCTTAATGTCGGATTCGTAGTCACAATATCAGTTTGGTTTTAACTATATTGAGATATGGTTTTGCAAATGGTAAGAAAAGGGTAATTCAGGTTGGTCCAACATTGTTTACAATAAATTATAAATGTTATTTTTGAAACTGATTATTAATGATAATATTAGTCTAATCGATTTGGATACTATTTCCTTATCAGGTTCAGGTACGGGGAAATGAAGGGATGTGGGACGTGAGCTTTTGGATGAGCAAAGGAGATTTCGTTATGAAGATTTTGGATGGCCACTTAGATAACTTAGTTAATCTGATTCAAATGACAAGATTAGATTAATAGGTTATTTAAAGAAGTTTAGTTTGTAAATATGAACCTTAAAGTTAAACCTTTGCTTATGAATCGAAGTTAGACAAGTTATGTTTAATATTGGTTATAAATCAAAGTTTAAATTAGTCGTGATTTTTAGGGTGTTACAGGTATGTTCTAACTCTTTCTGCTAAACGAGTGGTGTATGATGTTTTAGTCTATTTTAGTCACACGAGATGCAACAAACCTAAGTTTCACTTAGGTTTGGGGTGCCTCATCTTTTAAACATCTACACACTCACTTTTAACCCTGTGCAAACCTCGGTTTTACCGAGGTTTGGGGTTGGCTTTTATTGGCAAACCTAGGCCACGGCCTAGGTTTGGGGTGCCCATTTTAGAAATTTTGGGTTTTCTTTTGCTTGCTATGTAATGCCTTGCCCGTCCTTTTGATAACTGTAATAACTGCACAATGATTCGAGTCACATCACCTACGACTTTACTTGCACATTGGGGACAATGTGTGGGTAAGGTTTGGGGTTGCCCAATCGGGCCCAAGTTATGCACGTAGATTTCCTGCACTTCTGAGTGTCTAGATCATAATAGCTAAATTTTTTTTGTTTTGAATGATTGAGACCAACCATTGTGGGAAGAATCTTGTGAGAGTGACGTGACCGTTAGGGAAGGACCGGGAAAGGACATGACTAGGGACATTAGTGGAGACCACCCGATAGTGAGTTTTGAGCCTAAAAGACTTTTTTTATTTCGAGGGATTCATACACCTAATTCTTATACACTTTTTCGAATTCCTTGTCGTGAATGTAAAATGATGTCGCTACGTTATTGCATTGAGTAGCAAAGACGAACCTCGGGATATTGGGTAAGGGTATAGTAGACCATATCGTGTGGACCTTAAGATATGATTCCAGGCATTATGTGTTTTGTTTTTAACCATTTTAGCTATCGTTCCCTTTCACCCATTTGTGTGTATCCATAGCCCTTTTGCAGCCAAACACGCACCCTATTCGTTTCTAAACCCATCATTAACCCATTAGCCAAAAGCCTTAGCCAACCCTTATCCGAAAGCGTGTAAATCAAAGGCAGTGATGAACTACGAAAGATAGAGCAGGAAAAAATAGAACAGGCCAGTCATGAGAATAAAACGGGTCAATGTAACCCGAGAAATAGAAAAGAGGGCCAATGTTGCCCCAATCAAATAAAGAGGACCAATGAAGTCCCAACTAAAAAAAAAATACAGTTAGTCAGATAGTATTTATAGCAGCTGAATAAGAGAGTCAAAGCGACTCCAATAGTGACAAAGAGTGCCAAATGATAGAGGCTGAAGTAGAAAAGTTCAGAACTGCCAATGATTGACACGCCAAGGATTTTTTATCCTCTTACCCTTCGTTTCATAGCCTTAACATTAGCCCCATTACAACCCTTGTAAAGACCTGGATGATCTTTTGGAAGATGTGATTACGGTATACGACCACCTTTATCGATAGTCCCTGTCTTGCTACTTGATTCCTTCCGAGATCAATCTTTTGGACACTTGTGCATCTTTCATGTCAGTTGTCATGAAATTATTGCGTATTCTTGTACATAACCTCCATAACATGACAACATGAGCGATAACCTAGGTTCGAGTGCAAAGAGAGTAACCCGTGAGGTAGGGTCGAGGCGAAATGTTTTTCCTAGTATGTTTGGACTTAGTCTAACCCTAATGTAATCGGAATGGTCACGAGTTCAACTCCCAATGGAAAGTCATAGATCAGATGAAATAAGAATGAGGTGAGAGTGAGATAGACATTCACGGGTATGGGAAATCACCGATGCATCACTTGGTACCGATTGGGAATTGTGCAGTTATTATTTCACAGATATATGCTTTTATTCTGTTTTTATCGCTCATTTGCTTGGGGACAAGCAACGCTCGGTTTGGGGTTGTTGATAACGCCACTTTTGGCGTTATTTTCAGTTCTCAAACCAATGAGATTGGCTTGTATTCAAGTAAAAAGGCGTGTATTTTACGGTTTATCTAGTGTTTGATACAGGTTATCTAAAAGGCGGCATCCCTCGGGAAAAGAAGCTAAAAAGAGCCCAAAACGAGTCCAAACGAAGCCTAACGGAAGCCCAAAAGTCAAGCCCAAGACCCGCAACCGAACCAGGACCCGATCCGCGAACCAGAAATTGACCCATGCAGCCAAAAATACACGCGCGACTTACCACGCGACTTGCAAGTCGCGTGGCAAACCGCGTAAGCCACTGTTTGTCGAAAATCAGCTTTTTTAATCGGGTTTTAGGTCATTATTCAGAACGCAACTTTCACACGACGGCCAGGGGCGATTTTGGGGCGATTTCTGGAGACTTTTCGGAGCTTTCAAGGTCACGATCGAGAGCCGATCAAGGAGACGTTCAACACGCGAAGTAGAGACGAGCACGAGAGAAGGGAGTTCATCATCTTACCTTTCACGATTTCATCTTTTACGCTTAATCATGTTTACTTACACTTTCGCATCTATTTCTCTTGTGTTTGAATCCACCACCGACATGAACTAACCGGTTCGTGTTGGGGGTTGGAACGAATTCGGTTTATTAAGCATGTAAACAAACGAATTGATATTTTATCAGTTTTTCCTTAATTAATGAAGCATGTGATTTCGTTCTTAATGCTTTTGTGAATTTGGCCAATTTACAATTGATTTGTTGTTAGTAATTAAGTTCGAGAGAATTGATTGCTACTCAGAATTAGGAATTGCATGCCTAAAGTCCGAAAGGTGATAGAGATATACCGAGTAAGCTTTAGTCCCAATTAAACCGTTAGGTTGATATCGAGAGATAAAATCTAGCCAATTTAAACATAAATCGTGTACTTAATGTGTTTTGGAATCCATAGGTGAGATCGAGAGATTAAACTTATCCTTTTCAAAATAAAATCCGTTGTTGTTCGAAAGAGAACGACGGTGATCTTAAAAGATTTGGGAATCATTAAGGGGATTAACTGGTAATTGTTTTGAGTCAGTTGTTTGCATGTGTAGAACCTGAGGATTTCCAACCCTCAACTTCTCTCTCTATCGAAGTTTCTAAGTCGTTTACTGTTTCGTTGTGATTTCGTATTCGTTGCAATTAAGTAGTTTTAAATCAAACCAATCTCCCAAATTCGACAGTTCAATTAATAGTTCTTATAGTAATTATGATACTTAGTTCCTAGTTCCCGTGGATTCGATACTCGTACTTACCGTACGTTATTACTTGATTTCGACACCGTACACTTGCGGTTAGATTTAGGGGGTGAGACCCACCTATCAAGTTTTTGGCGCCGTTGCCGGGGAACTAGTTGTAGCTAATAGCACTACCAGCTATACGCGCTATTAGATTGAGCATTTTCCTTCCTTGTTATTTTATTTTGTCACGTTCAATTTTTGGGTTGCTGATTTTGTTCACTTTTCATTTCAGGTACTAATTGGTTTATGCCAAGGAAGACCCGAGGGGAAGAGCTCGAGAAATTTGATCCGGAGATTGAACGAACCGCCCGTCGTCTACGTAAAGAAGCGAAAGCTAAAAGAAATCTGAAATTCGAGATGTCCGACGACGAAGGACCTCCACGCAATGATCCACCGCGTAATAATCCACCACCACCTCCGGAAAGAATTCCTATGCGGTCGTTTGCCGATCCGAATGTGGCGGCGGCACGCATAGGTATTCAAGCTCCCGCAACCGGGGCGAACTACTTTGAGCTTAAGCCGAGTACCATCGTGATGGTACAGCAAAACCAATACGGAGGGACGCCGACAGAAGATCCTCATGCACACCTTCGGGCATTTGAACGAATATGCAATACGTTCAAGATTAATGGCATGAACGAGGACGCGATCAAGCTGAGATTGTTTGGATTTTCACTCAAGGGCCGAGCCAAGACATGGACCGAGAGTATCCAGCCGGATTCAGTTACTACATGGGCACAACTGAAGGCAGCGTTCCTTCTGAAATTCTTTATCCTAAATGACAGGGAAAATGACAGGGAAAATCTTGGGAAATTTGATCCTAAGGCAGATGAAGGAATCTTTGTGGGATATTCCTTGACCTCCAAAGCCTACCGAGTTTACAATCTTCGGAGAGAATGCATTGATGAATCTATCCATGTAAAGTGTGATGATTCAAGATAATCTTCTATGACAAATGATGATGAAGAACTACATAGATGGATATCATCATGCATTGGGGAATCTCCCATTTCAACCTCCACTGATCCACCTTGTATTCCAAATATTCCCTCTGTTCCAAACAATCAAGTTGGGTCATCATCTTTATCACCTTTTCACCCCCTCTGCCGAAATTGCCTCCACCGAACCCTATCCATCATCCACCGAAATTAACCCCATCACCGAATCTTTTCCTGCCGATAATCCCTCTGACGACCCACCTTCATCACATCCTGCCAACACTCCAGCCTCGAACTTTCCTTCCTCTTCAATTGTTCCTCCACCGATGCCCCCTGCTCTTAAATGGACCAAAGATCATCCCATTGATCAAATCATCGGTGATCAGCAAGCTGGTGTTCAAACAAGGAGAGGCACCAGTAACATCTGTCTCTCTGTGAATTTCCTATCTATTGTTGAACCTAAAAAGATTGAAGAAGCCCTAAGTGACCCATGTTGGGTTTCGGCCATGCAAGAAGAACTCTCCCAATTTCAAAGAAACAAAGTCTGGAGACTTGTGCCTAGACCTTCAAGGAAAACAATCATCGGCACAAAATGGGTCTTCAGAAACAAAATGGATGAAGATGGTACTGTCATCAGAAACAAAGTCAGACTCGTAGCTCAAGGCTACCGACAGGAAGAGGGTATTGACTATGATGAAACATTTGCTCCAGTTGCCAGACTTAAAGCTATCAGGATCTTTCTTGCTCATGCTGCTCACAAGAACTTCAGGGTATTTCAAATGGATGTGAAAAGTGCTTTTCTGAATGAAGAACTAGCTGAGGAAGTCTATGTGAAGCAACCTCCAGGCTTTGAAGATTCCACACATCCAGACTATGTGTACCGACTTGACAAAGCTCTGTATGGGCTCAAGCAGGCTCCTCGAGCCTGGTATGACACTCTTGCCATCTTTCTACTCAAGCGTGGCTATACTAGAGGTACAATTGATAACACTCTCTTCCACAAGCAAACTTCAGGTAATCTCATTCTTGTTCAAATCTATGTGGACGACATTATTTTCGGTGCCACCGATGAGTCTGTGTGTTATGACTTTGCCTCTCTCATGAAAAGTGAATATGAGGCATGATGGGGGAGCTAACTTTTTTCTTAGGTCTTCAAGTGAAACAAATTTCAGAAGGAATTTTCATAAACCAAAGCAAGTACATTAAAGACCTTCTGAAGAAATTTGGCTTTGAAAACTCCTCTCCCATGAAAACTCCCATGGCACCACCTTTGAAACTTGATGCCGATTTAAATGGTGAATCTGTGGATGTTACCCATTATAGGGGCATGATTGGTTCTTTGCTTTATTTAACTGCTAGCAGACCAGATATCATGTTTGCTACTTGTCTTTGTGCCCGTTATCAAGCAAATCCAAAGAAATCTCATTTGGATGCTGTGAAACGGATTTTCAGGTATCTAAAGGGTACCATGCATCTGGGTCTTTGGTATCCCAAAGACTCAGGTTTTGAACTCATGGGGTATTCAGATTCTGACTTTGCAGGTTCTAAAATTGATAGAAAAAGCACACCAGGCAGTTGTCAACTTCTTGGTGGGAAATTGGTGAGTTGGTCCAGCAAAAAGCAAAATTCAGTCTCAACATCCACTGCCGAGGCTGAATATGTTGCTGCTGGAAGTTGCTGCGTACAGATTCTATGGATGAAAAACCAGTTGAGAGACTACAATCAGTTCTACTCCAAGATACCCATCCTATGTGATAATTCAAGTACAATTGCAATTGCAAACAATCCTGTTCTTCACTCAAGGTCCAAACACATCGATATCCGATATCATTTCATCAGGGACCATATCTCCAAAGGTGACATTGAGCTGCATTTTATTCCAACTGATCTTCAGCTTGCAGATTTGTTTACTAAACCTTTGGATGAGGCCAGATTCACCTTTCTCATCGGTGAACTTGGCATGTTGTATTTAGAATAGGTTAAAAAAAACGGTCTGATAATTATCGGTGGCAACAAGATCCTCATTCGGCATGAATATCCTAAGTGAGCTTTTCGGTGATCCATCTCTCGGTGGATCGCCTCGGTGCGCATATCTGCCCTCTTCAGTGTCTCAACGCCTCGGTGGATCTCTTCGGTAAGCAAATCCTCACCGATTCCATCTCGGCATACATTTCACCACCGATGTCCACCGATAATCTCTTCATATTCCTCACCGATGTCCACCGAATTTCAATCCTATCCACACGTGACCCCCATAACCCTAGCCTGTCAGATCCTTTCACCTCCCCGTTTCGTGAAACGGATTCCTGACCACGATTCCCAAAGTGGTCATGATTGCCATTTCTATTTTTTTTGCATTTTATTTTACTTTATCTTATTTTATTTTATTTAAACCGTTCCCCCCATTTTTTTCGACAACCCTATATATACTCGACCCTTCACTTTCATTTTTTCTTTTACGATTCCTTCATCTTCTTCTTCGTTCTCTCTCTATAACCTGCAACCTAATCCTCTTCTTCGAGCTCTCTCTCGATCATCAATGGCGTCCTCAAAGAACATCCCCCTACGTGTTTTGCTGATCTAAAGTTCAACCCATGCAATCACGTTGCTAGATTTGAACCCGACCCCTCCCATCCTGAATTCAATCACGTAATCAAGTTCTTCACTCGCTCTCCCCTTCTTCATGCCTTCACCTGTAATCCCAAAATGAGCAAAATGCTCATTGGGAAATTCTGGCTTACCTGTGTGTATGACACCTCCAATGATGTGATCCATGCATCCATCCTTTCTGAAGACGAGGGTGATCACGACCTCACTTTTGGGGTCAATGACGTTCGCACTGCCCTTAAAATCGATGCTTTCGATTCCTATAGCGAATGGCATTCAGATACCGTTCTCGAAGATGTCCTTAGTGCAATAGGTTACGTGGTCGGTGACAGCTCCAAAAGCTCCAAAGGTCCTGGAACTCTTCTTCGGAGTCACATGGGTGGTGTATGGAACTTCTTCTTTGCCCATGTGATCCACTGCCTCTCCCGAAAGACGAGCGGCCATGATCAATCCCCTTCATACATCCCCAAACTTGCCCATGCCCTAATCTTTCAACGCCGAGTTGATTTCGCCCAGTACTTCTTCACCGAATTGGTGGAAGTGATCACACATCCAAAGAAGCGCCACGTTGCCTACCCCCGATTCATCTCTATGATCATCCATCACAAACTTTGGAAAAGCTCTGGACGAAGACCGCAAGTCCCAAACTCCCAGATTCACTTATGACTGGTCTCCACCGATCGTCGGCAACAAAACTCTCAACGTCGGTGTTCTCAACACCGATCGTCCTTTACGCCGAGGTATGATCACTTTAGCCATCTCTCCAGATCTTCGATGGGGTGATTCTGAAATTCCAGGGTTTCAACACCCCGATATCCCCGAGGTCCTTCCCGCTGTTGTGACCTCTTCCCCCCGTCCCAGAGTAAAATCGGTCGGCGCGAAGAAGAGATCGGCCGCCGACACCTCCGCCGCTGCTTCCAGGACCATGACACCGATTAACCCATCGGTGGCTTCCCCAGTCCACAAACCTTCTAAGCGGAGGCACTCTTCGCCCCCCCCCCCCCCCCCCCCCCCGAAAAATCGTCTAAAAAGATCTCGGGGAACTGTCCGTGAGCCATCCCCTTTCACATCATTTTTGTTCACCACCGACCATTTGGTTATCCCTAAGCCATCCCTAAATTTACCTCCTCCAACTCGTTCTTTGAGTGAACACGCAGACTCTCCCACCGAAAGTCTAGACTCTCCCTCCGAAAGTCTAGACCTTGCACTGCACGACCTTTCACCCGGTCATTTCTTGATCGATGATGATGCACAACCCGTTCAGGGTTCCCCCCTATGACTTCTTTGCAGGTATCTTTGACGGCACTGGTTCTCCCCGAACCTCCCCGTCGGTCGGAGCGATCCTCATTGAGTCCTCTCCCCCATCACCAACAAAGTCACCTTTGAACCAAACTTCTCCCCGAAGTTCTCCCCGGGTTCGAACTCCCCAAAGATCGCCTACGCCACATCGATCACCCTCCTCGGGTCAGGAATCACCCCGACGATCTCCCACTCCGCCACCGAGACCACTATTTCCCGATGAAATGTTATATCCCAGCAACATTCCCATTTCGGCGGAGGATCCCCATCGCATCCGCTACATAGTTCCTGGGGGATGTCGGGGGTGAAACCACTGTTCAAGCGCCCTCTTTGATTGAAGACTTACAAGAAAGTGCTCGACAATGTCGGCTTGTCGGCACCCAATTTGAATCTTTCAAACAGGCCACTCTTGCAATGATCGTCATGACGGGTTCCCGAATGTCCACTATCGAGTCTCGCCTGCCGCAGATCATTTCAGATGCTATTACCGATGCTCTACGGCCCTTTACCACCGACATCTCCTCTTTGGTTTCCAAGGTGGAATCTTTGTCACAATCTCATAGGGATCTTGCCTTCTCCTTTGGTGCTTTCAAGGCAGCCTCCACCGTCAAGGATTCTGAACTTCAGAGGATGCTTCAAGAAGCTAAGTCTCATCAAGACTTCAGCCAGGCCACTGCCAACTCTCTTCGTGACATTCATGCCTAACTTCAAGAATTCGGCCATCTGGAGATGGATCTCGGTGACTTCACCATGGTTTCTGAAGAGGTACCGAAACAACTTTCTTTTCTTCATGAGAAATTTGACTACATTTTCAGACAGATGTGTGAGATCCCACATCGGCTAGGAGGGGGAACGAAGTCCTCCTTATAAGGGTGGATGGATACCTTCCTTGCATGATGCCTTTTGCCTGTCACAAGGTGCGGTCTGGGTGCGTCCCGCGTATGCGTGTGCGGGCAGGAACAAAACCGTGAGCGGTACCGGCATGCTGTTATGCAGAGGGTATGCGCAAAGCGGACAATATCGTGTACAGTGGACTGGGGATGTTACAGAATGGTATCAGAGCCGGCAACCGAACTATTGTGCCAGCGAGGACGCTGGGCTCCCAAGGGGGGTGGATTGTAAGATCCCACATTGGTTGGGGAGGGGAACAAAGGTTGCCTTATAAGGGACTTGATACCTCCCCTATCAGACGCGTTTTAAAACCGTGAGTCCGGATGTGTGGACAAAGCGGACAATATCTGGTACGGTTGGCCTGGGATGTTACAGATGGTATCAGAGTCGGTCACCGGGTCGATGTGTCAGCGAGGACGCTGATCCCACTTAGGTGGGTGGATTGTGAGATCCCACATCGGCTAGGAGGGGGAACGAAGTCCTCCTTATAAGGGTGGATGGATACCTTCCTTGCATGAGGCCTTTTGCCTGTCACAAGGTGCGGTCTGGGTGCGTCCCGCGTATGCGTGTGCGGGCAGGAACAAAACCGTGAGCGGTACCGGCATGCTGTTATGCAGAGGGTATGCGCAAAGCGGACAATATCGTGTACGGTGGACTGGGGATGTTACAAGATGGGTATGAAGATTCTGGCTGGTGCTGAGGGGGAGAAAAAGACAACCCAACCCAAGTTGCCATCTCTTAAACAGTCGGTCATCTCCAAGCCTCCATCTTCCACCGATGACATTCCTGAAACCACCGAAACTCACGCTGAAACCGCCGACGCTGAGGGGGAGCAACTCTCTAAAGAAAAAGAGTTGAAGTTGGAAGACAAAGCAACAACTGAGGGGGAGCAACCTTCTGCGGCCGAAACAGACAAGGGAAAGAAAAGTCTTACTGCCGAACAATTGGCCGAACAAGAAAGAATAGAGAAAGAAAAGATGAAGTATGGGACTCGTCCCACCGATGCAGACAAACTCAAACTTAAACCTCCTTCATCACATCTGCAGGAACCCAATCTCGGTCTGACTCCTCAAGAAATTGAGGAAGCCAGATTAGCCCAAAAAGCCCTTGATGATACCAAGGCCTTCTCTTTAAAAGTTGCAGAGGAAGAAGCCAAGAAAGCCATGTCCACCGATGTCGTGTCGGCACAGAAATCGGTGCTGAGTGAATTTGAACAAGAGATAAATGAAGAAGTTAGCTGGTACAAGAAGAAGATGCACCACCGATCCGACAGAACCCCGATCTCAGGTGTTAAGATCGCAATCTCCAGAGCCAACCCAAAAGACATCAGGATTATCATTGATCGGGAAGATGGCTCCTTGAAAAGTGTGAAAGATTACCAACTCAAAACCTACGGTCTCCCCGAATGGTACGAGATCTCTCGACACTTGGCCAAAAATCCAAACCCAAAGAAGGACATCTTTGTCAAATACATTGATGGTCTAATGGCAAAGATGAAGGAGATCAAAAAGAAGTATAGCATCGTGCTGACCACCGATGAAAGATCGAAACTGCAATCCTTGAAGGAAGAAGTGCGCCTTCCCAAAGTTCAGAACCCCCCCCCCCCCCCGACATTGTCTTCAAGGATATGGCAAAGGAAGGAAAGATACCGAATGTAAGTAACTTAAGTCTTTCCCTTCCCACTTCGGCATCATATCCCACGACAACTCTGGGACTGTCACCGATTCCAGGACTGTATTTCAACGATGGTTTCGGCAAACGAGCCTTCTTCAGATTCTCTCAAATCCCCGTTGCCGACACCATGTTTCTTGAAGGCCTCCACAACTTGTTCCCTCACATCCCCGACGCTCAACCCTACTACCGAATCATAATGGATGAGATCAAGCGCCGACAATCGTCAAAGAAGTAGGATTTCATTTTACCTATCGGTAGTTTTGATAATCTTTTGCTTCCTTTCCTTACCGATGTATGAGAATGACTTATGCAATTCAAGTGTTTCTCTTGTTTATATTTTGCTGTACATACCTTTTATTTCCTTGCTTTATATATACTGTATAGATATACTCAAAGAAACATAGTTCAAAAAAAAGTCTATGTGAAAAGAACCCAAAAGAGTAAAAAGGGTCAAAATGCACTTATTTGTATTTGCTCTTTAATATTCTAAGGATAGAGATCAAATTCAAATAGGAGGAGATTGTTGGGTCATCACAGATTTGAAGTTGACTCAATTAAACCCACTTAGATACTTAGAATATTTTTGGATCCTTTTGTGTAACTTGTACTCTTATATCAATTGTTCGGTAAATTCGAAGATCAACCGAAACCAAGTGCGAAGACTATCTCATTGCGGAAGTGAGAAAATCGGCAGCAACTTTCTACAAGTTACATCACCACCGATATGCTTGTGCTATCGGTGGACACGCATCACCGAATTGAAGAAATTCGGTGAGAAGCTCAAGAAGACTTCCACCGATATGTGTTCAGAAATCGGTGGGAGTTCAAGAAGACTGCACCGAAATATTATACACTTCGGTGAAACTCTCTCTTTTCTAAAGAAGTGAGATTTCGAATTGGTGCAGTTTCCAATACAGGAGGTCGGTAGCCTTATTCTCTGAAGACAAAAGAAAAGATCATTTATTATGAGACAATATCCTATTGTCAGATAAAAGTGGCATTTTGTCATTTTATCTATTCTCAGATAAGGTCTTTTCTGGTACGACTGTCCTCCTGGTTCCTTGGATAAGTTAAAAAGGAGATATCAGCTTTTCAGAAGTCAACCTCTACAATGAATGAAAGAGTGACAAGTGTCCCAAGCATTAAATGATGCATGTACTATAAATAGAGGTGAAGACTCTCCATGCAAACCACGGCTTCTGAAGATAACTAAGTGCAAGCTCCTTCCTTACTGAAATTGCATCTTGTGTCTAAGTGTCCAATTTGTTCTAAGTGTTTTTCAGTTTACTTTGTGTTAGATTGTTAGAATAGTTTAACTGATCTTTTCCGCAACAATCTTTTGTTTTCTATGTGTAATTCTTATTGAAAGATTTTCAATATATTGAATTAAAACTTGTGAAAAATCTGAGTATTGTATTCAACCCCCCCTTCTACAATACTTGTTGAGCCATTTTGGGACCAACAGGTATGTTAAATTCCATTGACCATATTCTATTCCATTGTTTGGTTCAATTTTTTTGATTGATGGAATCTTTGAATTTCATCAAAATCCATGGATAAAGGAATTTAACATTCCTTCACAATACCTTAGAATTTTGATGGAATGAAATATTGTATTATCAAAATCCCAAATATACCATTTAACACACATATAATTTAATTAATTTAATTTAATACTTTTGTTTTTTATTTTTTATTTTATTTTATTTAATCTTTTTTAGGTATAATTTATTTATTTATTTTACTTTTCTAAATATTAAATATTTGTTTATTCATTTTATTTTTTCAAAGTATTTTTAGTTTTATAGAAATTAAAGTTTTCAAAAAGGGCATTTTGGTCATTTATTAATATTTCATTCCAATTCCAAAACTACATTATGTGAACCAAACAAACACATAACAATTCCTTAAGGGTGCGTTTGGTACGCAGACAGGGTAGAATAGAACAAGACGGGACATGTAAGAACAGAACAGGACAGAACATCTGTTCAGTGTTTGGTAGACGGAACTGGACATAATAGAGCATACAACATTAGATAAAATACATCGCCCATGTTAAGCGACCATAGTGCAGCGACGACCCCCAAAGTCGTCTGCGGGTTTTTTTCCTCGTTGAGGTTTTTCCCGCGTCACCAAAATCTCTGTCTTATTTACGATTTTCTGTCTTTGTCGTACGGTTTGTCGAGAGATTCCCATTCTTTAGTTGTTAAGCTCCACAATCAACCTTAAGTTATCCTGCTGGACGATTTTTGGCATTAACACGTATGGTGCCCGGTAAGTTTCGGCCGTGAAGAACCTTACAGTCAAGTCGCTGCAATCTCTACGACCCATGTATCTTGCCGCAGTGATGGCATGGTCGCACGGTAACCCAGATTTTTGCCATTGGAAACATGAACAAACATGGTCGGTCATATTGACAGTCGTGTGAAACTGGTTATCCCGAACATTGTACCCCCCATACCCGATTTCGTGTACCCTCCGTGTCGACGCGTGACGCGCCCTGAAGAGAACTATCTCCTCCGCCGCTGGTGTGATTCTATTTTGCAGCTCAGCTCCTTTTCGGCGTCGACGTTGGTACCACTCTTGTTGAAAGCTCCGAAAGTAGTCCGTAAGAGTAACAATCGGACATCTACGCGCAAAACGGGAGAGTGCATTCACCGACTCTGCACTATTGGAGGTCATAATGTCATACCGTTGTGCAGGAAAATGGGCCGCGGACCACCTCTCCGGTCCAACATCGTCCATGACTTTGGCTGCTTTCTTGGCACTAACTCGTAGAAGATTCATGTACCGGTCAAACTCCCGAGCCGTATATGCTCTGCATGCCTTCCAGTAGACATCCTTGTAGGTGGTAATACGTTTTTCCTGGGTTTTGGCGTTCATCTCCAAATGTCGACAACATAAGGCGTGAGGGGCGTTAGGGTACATGGCAGAGATTGCGGCGCTTATGGAAGGAGCCCTGTCGGACATAAACACCAACCCTTGCGGGTCTCCGATAGCTTGTTTCAACATGGACAGAAACCAAGTCCACTTGTCCCTGGTTTCGGACTTGCCTACTCCGAAAGCTACTGGAACGATGGAGTTATCCCCGTCCATGGCAACCGCCAGGAACATCATACCCAAGTAAGGGCCCTTTAAATGGGCAACGTCTATTACCAGGACACGACGCAGATTTGCCAGAAATGTGCGGATCTGCAAAAACGTAGGTGGTTTCCCTTTGTAAATGTTATAGTTTATAATGTGTAAACATATGACGTGTTAAAATAGGTACCGCGGGTCCAAGGGCAGCGAAGCACATCTCAAACCGTCCATGTGAATCGGTCCTTAGCTGGGTGACAGTACATGGATTCTGCAGCTGCAAATTATATAAATATGCTTTACGACTCCTCGAACGTGCCTCTCACCAATAGCAGTGCCCTGCATCGCGCACGCCAAGCTTGGTGGTAACCAATCGTGACGCCGAACTGCTGGTGTACATCGTCCATGATGTACTTTGGACGCAATGACCTGCTAGCATCAAGAAATCTGCCTTTCAGTATCGCACCCAAAGTCCTTTTGGTGGCTTGTTTGTGGTTGGGATTCAGTTGCGTCCTCGTACAAGTGTGTACGTCATGCAACTTTCTAATAAGTAACGCCCATCCTTTCTCTCCCGCGGGCTTCGCGTACATCCTCCAATTACACTTTTCTCTCGCACATTCAACTACGTATTTGCCTTTGTCGGATCTCGGCGTGTGACTTTAACTTAAGTCCGACCTGACTTGCCAAGTGATCCTTCGAATCAAATATCTGACCTACTTCTAACCTTAAACTACGATTATAAGGTGCAGGTTCGTAGGTTTGTGTATGGGTATTCTGGTTTGGAAGAATATGGGGCATATCAAAATAGTCATTTAACTGACTAAATGATTTATTACTAGGGGTATATTCTTCGTGATCATCACTATCGGTATCTGATCTGTCTATATCAGCATTACCCGTTTTGAAAACATCAGTTTCATCATTAGCAACTCCAGCACATCGTCCTTCTTGTGGTTGTTGTTGTTGCGTCTCCGGAACATAATCAGGAATACAGTCGTTAAGACCATATGCATGATCCAAATGAACTGTTGGGCCGTAGGAAGGCTGAAATTGAGAATCAGGCTGCTCCATTTGGAGGTCTTCGTCATCACCTTCGTCATCAACATCGTCGTCACCTTCGTCATCGTCTTCGTTGCACACCGAGGATTCGACATACACATAAAGTAATGGAGGTCTTTCTGATTCGGCTGCAAAGTGCATAAAACCAGAGGTATCCCCATCGTTGCATAACTCCACAAATGACCCATCATCATTCTTGAACACTAACTTGCAAACAGCCGAAGGGTCGATTTCACATTTTTGCTTGGCGTATGCAACAAACTTCTGATAAGAAAAGTTTACTGGCAATTTTACACCATGCTTAGATTTATAAGCAAAATTTCACTCATTGTTTTCTTCCACCCATTCACCATCGTAACAGAAATATAGCCTAGCTTTTGCAACAGATGAACTCATTTTTTCAGTGGTATCTCAAAAACAAAATACTGAAGAAAGCAAGAAAGAAGGATGGAATGGGTGTGAGTTATGGATTGCATTCTACTGATATTTATGGATGAAATCTCATTGAGGAAGATGAATTGCAACCACAAATTGGTCTTCCAAGTACAATGATTCAACATTGATGAAACATGCCAGTGAATTTCAACCACAATTTGGTCTTCCAAGTACAATAATTATGGAAAAAAACAGTAAAAGCATGCAAAAATTCGTGCAAAAATGACCAAAATTGTAATTTTTTGTCTGGTCGCGGGACCCATCGCGGGGTCAGTCGCGGGGAGGGACGAAAATTGTCACCGCGGGCATAGTTGGAGGGTGCCGCGGGACGTTTTGCCCAAAATAGCGGGACACGTGTGCCCTATCCCGCGATCACGGGATCCATCGCGGGATTTATGGGTATTTTGGCAAGTCAAAGTCAAACTTTAGGTATTTTAATTAAATTCCCTTTTTTTAATATCAGATTTTTATAATAACGATTTTTTATATGTTTTCTAGAACCTGATTACTTTTATCCTAATAAACTTAAGACCATTAATTGAATATTAAATGTTACGTATAACGTATGCAAACTTAAATCTATACATAGGTATAAATATTTTACCGCATTTAAAATGTAACCAATTTTAACTCGTCTCATTAAATCAGCCATCTAACTAGTTTGAACACGTCATTACATTATACGTAGGGGTGAGCATCGGAACTGGGTATCCGTATTTGGAACTGAAATCGCTCCAGAACTTCCGGTTCCTAAAATACGGAACCGGAACCGATGTGATTGGTTCCGGTTCCTAAAATACGGAACCGGAACCGATGTGATTGGTTCCGGTTCCTAAAATACGGAACCGATTAGGACTGGTTCCGGTTCTGGTTCTCATTTTTTTGGAACCGTTACCCGTTGGGTACCCGCCGGGACCAGGTACTCAGCGCCGGAACCGACGGGTACCCGTTATTTTTTAATAAAAATTATTTATATATTTATTATATTTAAATATTTAATAATGTGTTATTGGTTTTGTTAGGTGTTTTATTCGTTTTGATCCAAATGTTTTATTTGTTAGGTCTTGACGTAACGACGTTATGTATTATGTAAGTCGTTTTGTTTATGTCAATACTTAATACGCCGGAGTTTCTAATTTATTTATGTAATAATTAGTTTTTATCTGATAATTTTTCACCATTTGTTGTGCTTATTTATTTAAGTTGGTACTTTGTAGTTTGCAATAGATTTAAAATTAATTTTTTTGTATGAAATGTTAAAAATAAAATTTAAAAAAATTGATAGCGGGTACCCGGTAGGGCTGTAAACGAACCGAACGAACACGAACGGAGGCTTGTTCATGTTCGTTCGTTTAACTTAACCGAACAAACGAACGAACACGAACGGTAAACGAACGAGATTTTTTGTGTTCATGTTCGTTCGTTAAGAATTTTTGTTTGTTCGTGTTCGTTTATGTTCGTTCATTAAGAGTTAAACGAACGTAAATGAACGAACTTAAATGGACATAAACGAACGTAAACGAACGAATTTAAATGAACATAAACGAACGACTTTAAATGAACATAAACGAACGAACGTAAATGAACATAAACGAACGAACCCAAATGAACAAAAAAAACCACCATGCTCATCATTTTGTTCGTAAAAAATATCTTAACAGAATGAATAACCGGGTTAACTTAGGAGGTATCAAAAATAAATTCTAAAAGATCAATTTACTTGATGATTTTACATATTAATTTCGTATTATATAAATATGTTTATGTATAAACAAGCATAAACGAACATAAATGAACATAAACGAACATAAACGAACGAACATTAACGAACATAAATGAACGAACGTTCACGAACATAAATGAACGAACGAGACCATTGTTCATGTTCGTTCATTTAACTAAACGAACAAAAAAACGTGTTCATGTTCGTTCATTTATTAAATAAACGAACATAAACGAACTTCCCGCCGAACAGTTCACGAACGGTTCGCTGAACGTTCGGTTCGTTTACAGCCCTAGTACCCAGAACCGGAACCGCCGATTTCGGGACTGGTTCCAAAATATAGAGAACCGATGTAAGCGGTTCCGGTTCCTTCATTCTAGGAACCGTCGGTTCCAGTTCCATGAAATTTAACCGGGTACCCGTCTATGCTCACCCCTAATTATACACTATCAAACAAAAATGGGTCTTGTCCTATTTTATCGAGGATCATTTAGACATTTAATAAATAAATAAGTATATATAGTAAATTATTATTTTTGGCGTCTAGATCAATTGGCAAATGGATGAATACAAGACATATCATGTGTTCGACCCCCCCCCCCCCCCCTTCCGGCTAGTTTCCCCGTTAAGTGAGTCAAAAATGCCCTTTTACATTGGTGTCCTTTGAGACGGATTACATATATGGCGATTTAAAGTTGTCGATAATCATATTTTGCCCAAATATACAGTAAAATATACAACCGAATTAAACGTCGCATTTTTGTAAAGAAAAATATATAAAACTTTGTTTAATTTAACACAAAATAAATTTAAAATTAATTTACTGAAAAAGTTAAATGAAAATTTCAAATAAGACAAGAATCTTTAAATGTTTTACTATATTTAAAATTTTTACTTTTGTTGAAGTCAAATTGATTAATATATGTTGTTAGAAAAATGTGAAAATTATTAAAAATAAGTTTCTAATTCATAATGGTTTAGAACCTTTATAGAAAAAATTAGTTAAAAAAAAATACAAACACCTGTTAAAATCGTCTTTTATAGTTGTGTATATTTAACATTGTTTATTCTAAAATTGTTTTATATTTTTTAATAAATATTGTTTATTCTAACAAGTTCAATAGCGTTACAAGATACGATTTCAATAAATAACAATGATTATATGAAAATTTATATCTTTAAATGAATTAAAAATTATATATAATTAACATGTGAACCACAAGGGTTGTGACGTACTGGTTAAAGCCCTAGGGAATGTAATCTAGGCGTACACAACAATTGTGGTCACTGAAGTTTAATCATGGCTGACGTATTACAATTATACTTTGTCAAGGAATTAGTCTAGGCATAGCCTGACACCCTTTTTAAAAAAACATGTTATTATTATAAAATACATTATAAGATAATATTTGAAATCATACAATGAAATATCCATAATTGTTTATAAACTGTCGAAAAACAAAGGAATTAACGAATAAGACGTGCATCCAACGAGTATTTATTTAAAATAAAATACATGTTTAGTCCCTGTAGTTAAGTGTTATTAACGATTATCCAATTTCCTAAAATTCAATAGAACATATACTTCTTGTTGTGTTTATTAATGAACTATATCCATATTATTGTATTTTATTTAATGAGTTTAATCTCTAAATAAATCAACAACATGAATCCCTAGTTAATTTAGGGTGCGTTTGGTACGCATACATGATTAAACATGACAGAACAGTTGTTCAACGTTTGGTAGGCAGAACATAATAAATAACATTAGATAAAATACAATAAATAAAATTTAAAGAATGAATAAAATATAAAATAAAACGTGTATTTAATGTTTTAGAACATAATTAGATTTTATTTGATGTTATATTGTTAAAACATAAGTCTGTTTGACCTTATTCCATGGGGTGAGGGTGGCTGTTCCAGCTTGTTCCACTATGTTCCTGTCTGTCTCACATAAAAAATCTGCCAAACATGAGACTGTGATCTATGTTCTGTTTAGTTCTGTCATGTATAGTGTACCAAACGCATCCTTAAAGACTCAACTTGTTGTCAAAATGCAACTACAAGGATGTGATCCATGGAATTTAAAAAAAATAATTACAGGGACTAAACATGTAATTTACTTTTTACGCCTGATAATTTATGAGAAGGAGAAGAAAACACATTATGTGGTGGGGTTAGGAATGGCAACGGGCCGGGTTCGGGCCAGTTATTAGTATCCCCGTCCCCAAAACCGATAACCAAAACCATCCCTGAAACCGTCGCGATCCCTGTCGGGGATCTTATCGGGGATCCCCATCGGGTCCCCGCGGTTTCCCCGATCCCAATGGGGGAACCCGTTAAGGGTAAAAATCTCCTTTCCTCGTTGGTTTCCCTGTTCACCGTTGGTTATACCCGAACCCGAAACCGACCTTTTTTCTTTTACAAAATGTTAATTTTCACAACTAAAAGTAAATTACAAAATTTCTACACATGCAAGTCTAAATGTCTCAAACAATGTCATAAATTACAATATAAAAGTAAATCAAAGTTCAAATATCATACGACTAACACGATTTCACGATTAGACAAATAAAATAGATTTTTTTTCGACATGTTTATTTGGGGTGTTGAGGTAAAAAGGATAAAATCTTCAGAATTTAATGTTAGTATTTTCTAAATGATATTATATACACATAATTAACACACATATATATATATATATATATACACACACACATCGGGCCGGGCCGGTGATCTTCGTCCCCGCCCCCATCCCGTCCCCGATAAAATCCCCGAATACGTCCCCGATCCCCGTCCCGTCCCCGAGAAGGAGTCCCCGTCCCCGGCCCGAAAGCTTCGGTTTTCGGTTTTCACCATCGGTTTTGGGTTTTTTTGCCATCCCTAGGTGGGGTCCAGGGAATAATGGTGGCCAACAACATTTATCGCAGTTGGCGAACGGCCCATAAACTACTTTGCTCTAGACTTCATTTACTGGCCGAAATCAGACGGTTGAAAATCATTCGTCACTGCCACACAAATTTCCTAGCCCGATTGGGAATATTATTTAATTCCACCTCCTAACGCTACCATTGCCGACACGTTTTATTTTCATTTATTAAAATAATAAATAATTTGATAATTATTACTTAATTTACATTTAAAATTATACACTCAATAGTTTTTTTTTTTTTTTACAAAAGGTTGATGCCGCCAACCCCAACCGGCCCACAATTGGATGTCTATCCATAATGTGGGGACATATCTGACTCACTCAGCGGTTGTGGCTATGAGGTGTCTTGGGTTCGAACCCGAGACATTCTGTTTTTTTATACAAAGATGCTCCCACTCATTACTCGATAGTTAGAAGACATTAACAAATGTTACATTTTATATTTAATCAAATGTTAAATTCGCCCTCATTAGTTTATCTGTCTTTTTTGAGTGGTAATATATTGGTTTCTTGTTGCTGTGTAAAAAAAATGGTTTAAGATATTAACATTGATAAACTCAATTACACATTTGTTATGGACATGTGAAATCGTACATGGGATAGATGAAATATTCTACAACACGACATCCTTTGAACCTCGACCACTACGCAGAATCCTTGTGGTTTAATATATCTATCCTATCAACTCTTAAATGTTTATGTATTAGTTGATTATCTTTTTGTCCGAAAATAAGTGTTTACATTACAATTTTAGTTACAAATAAATGTACATTTTCAAAAATAAATGTTCACTTTCTAAGTTTATACTTAATCATGTAATGGAAGGATTATCTCTCTATAATTAAAGATAAAATTGTACTTCTGTTAGCTAAAATGTGTGATAATTACACTCACTTAGGGTGCGTTTGGTACGCAGACAAAATAGAACATAACAGGGCGGGACAAGACAGAACAACCGTTCAACGTTTGGTAGACAGAACTGGACAGAACAGAACAGATAACATTAGACAAAATACAAATAAATAAAATATAAAATATAACGTGTATTTGATGTTTTAGAATAGAATTTGATTTTATTTTGAGGTTATACTGGTAAAACATAAGTTTGTTCCAACTTGTTCCATGGGGTGGGGGTGGAACAGCCCTGTTTCAGCTTGTTCCACTCTGTTCCTGTCTGTTCCACATAAAAGTCATGCCAAACATGGGACAGTGATCTCTGTTTTATTCTGTCATATCCTGTCCTGTCCAGTGTATCAAACGCACCCTTAAAGCGTGTGGCTTTTTATAATAGACATTTATAATAGGACGGATGGAGCATTAGGTCTAGAAATTTAGTTATTTTTTTAATTGGACGCTTTTCGTGAGACAAAAATAATGTAAACATTTTTTTTAACAAAATAGATCATAACGGTAAGTATTCTTTTTATTTTAATTGAAAAAAAAAACACTTGTACCATAAGCAAGAAAAACATGCAAATTATTGGACAAATATGTACACATATATGACTTGTACGTTTGTTTTTTATGACAAAAATATATAAACAAAATATATAAGGATGATATTTTTTCATTATTTTTAAATTACTCCAAATTGATGTTTTCACATTGTCCTAGTTTTTCTGTTCCAGTGCGTGGGGACTGAGGTTCGAGTGCAAACAGATTGGGGCCGCTGCTTGCCAAGTTCGGATACGCATATGCTTTCTTCGAGGACCTGGTGATGGTGTTTTCGGTCAGCCGGGGGACTGGTTTATCACTGGCAAACCGATCTCGTGTTGCCTAAAAATGCCATCGCTATTACTTCCGGTCATGTTAATAGGATTCAAATCTCCTTGATCATTTCTATTCATGTACTCCAAAATATATACAAGAGTCAGCCTACAATTATGCTATACAAAAAATCAAAGAGATAATTATGTATCTACATTAACTATTTTCTCTATATACATGGAAGGGAATATTTGTAATTTTGGTAGGCTAACACATGTTCTCGTAGTTAGCCTCGTTTTGTTGGTTGGTTTCGTTTGTAATCCTAGCATGATCAGGTTATTGGTGTCCATGAACTTTGTAACTGGTGCTGTGTTTGTGGTTATACAAATTGCCTTTAAAAAAAACACATTGTCCTAATTTTCCAATCATGTTTTCAATTTTATTATAGTTAATGTAATTAAATAGTTTTATAATAAGATACACTATTTAAAATTAAAGTGATATCAACATCCAATATTAAAATACAAATATGAATATAGTATTTTACAAAGAATATGGATAAGATTTTACAGAATTTGAACATAATGAGAATTAACATAATGTATTTATGATTATTTGTTATACATATTTACAATTGTTACTTTATATGAGGGGGTTTTATAAGTAATTTAAATAGATTATGATAAATGTCAAATGTTAATGTTGAATGTAAGCATGGAAGTGATAGGAGGTTTATTTTTTTAACAGGTAACAAATGAATTTATTAGACATTTAAAACAAACAATAAAAAGTAAAAAATTATCCAAGAGGCAGAAAGAAAACAAACACAAAGCAAATCCAAACCTAAACATAGGGGATATAAAGATCTGCACAACAAATCTAAAAAATTTTAGGGGCCGTTTACCTAATCACTTATCCGGGTAAGTGCTTACCGTTCAAATTCAACACTATCATTTACTTCCCGGGTAAGATTTTAGTCCACCAAAATAGCATCGTATGCAACAATATAGCCTGTAAGCGCTAACCATGGTAAGAGCCGTTCTACTCATTTACCGGGTAAGACTCTCGGTCCTTGCTTCCGCTCTTACCGGGTAAGATTCTTAGTCTTGCCATATTCTTTCGATAAACTAATGTGACTTGGTAAACACTTATCCGGATAAACGTTTTGTAAACGGCCCCTAAAAGTACACAAACAAAAGTAACCATTACTATTTAGAATAGGGTTTATTTAGAATAATTATTTGGTAATTATATCACATCATTACTTTTGATGTTAAGAGATTGTTTGATGCATATATATTATATACTTACAAAATTAAATACTAATTATAAAATATAGTTTAGAAATTGATAAAAGTACACATCATACAATAGAGTATAGGGCTAGGTTCACGCGAGACCAACCAGTCTTTGTGAGGCCGTGATACCAAAAAATAATACTGAAATCTCACATTGATTTATTGTGAAGGTACGAAAAACAACAAACATTCACAGCAAAAACGCTGTGAATGTTTACCTTCACAGCAAAAACGCTGTGAATGTTTACCTTCACAGTCTTTTGTTGTGAAAATTTAATGTTAATTTTGTGGTCTCACAAGTCTCACGAAAATAGTGTGGTCTCACGTAATCTCAAGTCATAGAATATATATATGACTAATGACATAACAAAAAAAAATGTTCTCATTATTTATTTATGGATAAAAATCCATTTATTGCATTACCAAGTTATGTTTTTTCCCCTCGTTTTGTTAAGTTGTAAGATATTATTTTTATATTTAATTAAGATTATAAATGATAAGAAACAACTTTAAAAACATTTATAGATATACATTTTAAACAAATACAAATTTAACTATTTAAAATAATTTGTATCGAAATTTATCATAAACTAAACTAAATTATTATATTACATAATTAATTATTATATTCTTTAAATAACAAAAAATACTATCTTAATGTTAGTCAATATACTAATATTTTGTTATTAAATTTAATCATTAATATTTAATAGAATCTTCTATTTTAATTGATAAAAATTAGTTGGTACGTAGTAATTGCAAAACTAATATTAGGTTTCAAGAAACTAAGCTATTTTTATTGATAAAAACTATCAAATACTCTGTTAATCCTCGTATTAATTTCACTTTCAATAAATATAGTTGTAAATACTAGCGTGGGGAGAGGTTCAATTGAGAAATGTTAAGTGCAAGGAAAATAAAGAAATAATTTTAGTCATTCATTCGGTCAACATTTGCAGCTTTAACTGAGAAGCAGCAGACTATTCCTCGCGTGGTCTGCGCAGAATAGAGGAGTAGTTCCGTAAAATACGCGGGACGAATTCATATGTGAACCTGTGTGATTCACATATGAACTATACGTTCATATGTGAATCAGTTAATTAGTTCATATGATAATCAGTTAATTAGGTCAACTGATTCACATATGAACCTACAGTTAATTAGTTAATATGTGAATCAGTTAAAAAAAGTTCATATGTGAATTATAAGAGTTCACATATGAACTCGTCAGCGAATTTGTAAAAGTTACGAAACTGTCCTTATATTTTTTGTACAACCGCAACTTTTGACTAGTCAAAACCGATATTGACAGAATGAATGACTAAGATTACTTCTCTATTTCTCACACATTTGACATTTCTCAATTGAAGCTACCGTGCTTGTTATTTTTGTTTATAGTTCAGAAATCTTTATTTTATTAAAACATTTTAAATCAATTAATTACCAACCAATTTTCTATTTAATTAATATCCATTAAAATATTACCCATATCTTAAACCAGATATATATTGACCGTAACAATGGGGCAGATACTTGAGATTGAGAAGGACAATCTCGTAAATGAGACGGTTAAAGCTTACGTTGACTTTGACTTGACAATATGCAATATTTTCAAAATACGTTTTTTATTAAAAATAGTAATTTATTAATGAAGAATTAAATTGGTCGGGTTTGCAAAATTCGGTATTTTCGTGTCGATCCCGATAATTATTTATTTATTTAAATATGAAAGGAATTTTCCAAATATAAAATAAAATAATCAAATCAAAATCAAATCAGCAAAAAACACGCTGCATCTTCTTCTTCTCCTTCTTCTCTCTTCTGCAACCCACAAAGCTCGGATTTTTCTTCACTGTTGCTGCTTTTCACATGGGTGTATGATGATATCTCCACCAACAGATTGAAACCCAGGTAAGCTTTTTTTGAAAAGTTAATGGGTTATGATTTATATGTAATGGGTCGGTGTTGGATTTGCTCAAGATGTTTTGAATCAATCGGTGGGTTGTTCTTGAATCTTGAGCTTTGATTTTGTTTATTTGCTCATTAGCGTAGAAATTTCAACTTGTTTTTAAGATTAGAAATGAGTGGTGTATGTTAATCTTTGATTATATACTGTATCGCTAGGTTATGTGTGAATTCGAATCCACAATGACGACCAAGTGTTTGATTTAATGCTCAAATGGTTGTTTAGAGATTTGGGATTTTGTGATTAGATTGAGAATTTAACGTGTAATCTGAGCTTAATTCCTGTGTTTATGAGATTCTATTTTTGTTGCTATCTGCTTTGTCTGATCTTGGAACTGGAATTCTCGATTGTTTTTATCGATTCAAGTGCATAATATGCATCAAATTGTTATTCATAATGAATGAAAAATGAATTATTGTTCTTGATGTTCTGTTCAACAGCTTTAGATTCAAAGGAATCTGATTCAATTATTCGTTGGTTCTTATCTGAACTTCTTGTGAGACCAAATTGGTTAATGGGGTTTACAAATTCTTGAAGAAAAATTATGTGAATGAGAGTAAAGATGATGAAACTTAAAGAAATGAAGTCTTTTCACTTCGAAAAACGCTGGGCGTTCCCCATAGCTATGACATCAATCATATCGGTTTTCCTCTTCGCTACATGTTTCAACGTGGGGACCGTCTCTTCGTTATACAGATTCAATTCGTTTTTCCCAATTTTCAATTCTCATTCTGTCGCAAATCGAACGATCACCCACGAAGAAAATATCCAATCTCCGCCTCCCCCATCTCTTCCAACTGTTCCTCGTTTTGCTTATTTGGTTTCCGGATCAAAAGGGGATTTAAATAAGCTATGGAGGACTCTTAGAGCATTATATCATCCATGGAACTATTACGTTATTCATCTCGATCTTGAATCACCACCTGAAGAGCGAATGGAGCTTGCTTCAAGAATCGAAAAAGATCCCATTTTTGCAATGGTTGGGAATGTTTATACGATCTCGAAAGCTAACATGGTTACGTACAGAGGACCCACAATGGTGTCCAACACTCTCCACGCGTGCGCTATTCTTCTCAAGTGGAATAAAGATTGGGATTGGTTTATTAACCTCAGTGCCTCAGATTATCCTCTCGTGACTCAAGATGGTACGCGTTTATTTCTTAAGATCATAATAAAGATCATAATTCTTGTGTTGATTCATCAAGTCCATGCTGGTACCAAGATTTCTTGAACTTAAATTGCAGATCTTCTTTTCACGTTTCGTGATGTGAATCGGGACCTGAATTTCATCGAGCACACGAGCCAATTGGGTTGGAAAGAGTAAGCAAAGCCTCGTTCTACACACACACACACACACACACTTGCAGTAGGTGCAAACCGCTTATTGAAACTGTATCTAACTGTGTATGATGCAGGAACAAAAGGGCAATGCCATTGATGGTTGACCCTGGACTATATCAGAACAAAAAATCAGATATCTTTTGGGTGCAACCGAGAAGGGCTCTACCGACATCCTTTAAATTGTTTACTGGTATGCATTACGACATTTGATCAAGGTTTCTGCATTCACTGAATAGGTCACTAACACGGTCACACAGATTAAGCAAGTTGCTGGCTGATAAACTAGCTGATACCTGAAAAGCTAGCTGATAAACTAGCCGACCGGTAAACTTAGGGGTGACAAAAAGCGACCCAACCCGAACGCCACCCAAAATTACTAGGTTGGGTTGAGATTTTCAACCCATTTAAGTAAATGGGTCAACCCGTATAACCCATTTATTTAAATGGGTTGGGTTGGGTTGAAATTTGAGACTTTTTTCCAACCCATTTAAAATATTATATAATTTTATTTTATATTTAATTAAATATCATTATTTAATTATAACATCTATTTAAAATATTATCTAACTACAACATGGAGAAAGTGGAAGTCGAGTTACTTAGGGGCCGTTTACCAAACGCTTACCCGGATAAGCACTTACCGGTAGAATTCAACACTATCACTTACTTACCAGGTAAGATTTTAGTCTACTAAGACGGTATCGTATGCAACAATTTTTCCAGTAAGCGCCAACCGTGGTAAGAGTCTTCGCTATCACTTACTGGGTAAGACTCATGGCTTACCTTAGCTCTTAGGTAAAATTCTTGGTTCTTGTCATATTCATCTGGTAAGGTAATGTGACTTGGTAAACGTTTACCGGAGTAAGTGTTTGGTAAACGGCCTCTTAGAAATTAAAGGTTTCCAATGATATTTGAACAATTTATTTGCATTTGATGTTATGTTTTATTCAAACTTCGAACATTTTATTTGCATTTGTGGTTGTGTTTTATTCAAACTTTGAATAATTCATTTGTATTTGTCATAAAATTAAATAATCTAATCCTTTTTTTTATTTAAAATTTTAAAATTAAATGGGTTGACCCAGGTTCAACCCATTTATTTAGCAGGTTTGGTTGAGAGAATCGTAAACATGTTAACCCGCTGTCAATCCATTTAGGTAACAATTTGGTTGAGTTGAAAATCTCAACCCGTTTAATTAAATAGGTTGGGTTATTAAATGAGTTAAAAATCTTAACCCAACCCAACATTTGGGTTATTAAATGGGTTAAAAATCTCAACCCAACCTGACCCATTGCCACTCCTAGATAAACTAGCTGGTGGCTGATAAACTAGTTGTTACCTGAAAAGCTGATGGGCGATAAATTTAGGTGCTAGCTGATAAACTAGTTTTGCTTGATATTTACATATAGGTTTTTTACAATGAACAAAAATTTCATTTTTTGCAGGATCGGCATGGATGATTCTGTCACGATCATTTGTTGAATATTGCATATGGGGTTGGGATAATCTTCCAAGAACTCTACTCATGTACTACACGAATTTCGTCTCTTCTCCAGAAGGTTACTTCCAAACCGTTATATGCAATTCACCAGAATTCGTTCCAACAGTCGTGAACCACGATATGCATTATATCGCTTGGGACAACCCTCCGAAACAGCATCCTCACGTCCTTAACGTAAACGACACAGGAAACATGATAGCAAGCGGTGCCGCATTCGCCCGTAAGTTTCGGCAAGACACTCCAGTTTTGGATCGAATCGACCGCGAGTTACTCCACCGTAAAAACGGAAGTTTCACCCCAGGTGGGTGGTGCAAGGGTGACCCTTCTTGCAGCAAGATTGGGAAACCCACAAGGCTTAAACCGGGTCCCGCCGCTCAACGGCTTCGTCGGCTTATAGGCAAGTTACTTCAACAACCTAAGTTTAACGAAAGTCAATGTCGATAGATTATTATGCAGTAGAATTTAGTGTATATTTTAATATATGCTATATATAGCATTTTTGCTTGTGGATGAAAGGATGAAACTTGATTTTATATATATATATATATATATATATATATATATATATATAGCTAGTTCAACCTGAAATCTGCAAGCTGAACAGTGATCATCTTTGTACCGAAAGCGCGATGCTTTTTTGTTGTTAATGTTCGGTTTCTGTTAGTACTGTACGACTTTTTTGCTCGTAGTTTTTTTTCCTGGTAATTGTGGGTGTCTGAACCAACTTGTGCATGCACGTCGACTAATTGAGATTGATGTCATAATTTGACTTCAAGGAATGACTATCTACGAAATGTGTTTTCTGTTGTGAAATGGGGGATAAAGGAGAGTGTGACACGTGCCCTGTTTATCTCCATTAATCATGATTAATGAACGTGGACTTTTTACGACATTCATTATGAATGTTACACCATTCATTACGAATATCATGTGAATGTTACACCATATTATGACATAGATAAATATCGAAATATCGAAAAAGTCCCTCGAAATATCGAAAAAGTCCCTCGAAATAGATAAAAGAAATTGAAAATCCCTCGAAATCAAGCAAAAAGGACTTTAAAAATCCCTCAAAAGGGTGGAATTAGGCTAAAAACATATCGGCCAAATATTGAACGTTGGTAAAAAGAGGAAGACACATTGATAAAAACCGTGTTTTTGTAATTATTTTTTTATCTATATTATATTAATTATATGGTACCACCGTATAAAACTCAGCTTGTAATTAAAGATAAAATTGAAAAATAAACCCATACTTTAAAAGGGCAGTTGTTCTTGAAAGACATGCTCCTCCTCTTGAATCTTAATTCATTATACCAATAAAACAGATAAAATCACAGTAATATTTCCCTTGCAATATAGGAAAATATTGTATATATTTATGCTTCTAAATGTATCTGAACTGCAAAAATGACAATATACATGATTATATTTCACCTTTCTGTACTGAGTTTTATACACAAAGACCTGCATACCCCTACTCCCAAAATTTCTTTACTCGAATCGAAATGCCTCTGTTCTACCCAACCTTTTCGGGTTCTTGTTTTCTTTCAAAGATCCCGAAATGAGATCAACAGAATAAAAACTAGACCATCTCCAAGATCTTGATATTTCCCATAGAATTTGCAGCAACCAAGGTGGACGACTGATGGCGCCAACACACCGATGAGACGAATTGTTCGGTGTCGTCCACTTCGTTTCCCGATATTGGATCTGTGGTGTTGAATCTATATGACAAAGCAGGCATAGGGAAAGCTTTGTGGTAGATAACAACCTGTTTAGAAAGAAAAAGAAAAGAAAGCAAGCATATGAAATATGCAAGAATTTTTGTTGTTTAGAAACACCCACACAAATTGGGTTGGTGCTAAGAGTGTGATTTGGGTAAGCACGGATTGAAGATAGTTGTTTACCAAGTGTCGGGTCAGGGCTGTTTGGTTGGTTTTCCATTAAGTCGTGTATAGATAAAAACTGTCTATGTGGATTAATCCGTCTTTATGGACCGGGAATGTTTTTGTTTTCATAGATGGAAGGAGGATGTTTTTTAATTGGAGGGTCAGATTTGGAAAAACTTGGCTTTCTGCTCCCCTCTAGAAGCTTACTGAATAAGCCATTTTCTATATCATTAAGTCACTACCAAACAATCATACATAAGTTGCGAGTTCCATTAAGCTCATTAAGCTGCTAACAAACAGGCCTTCAGTCAGCATATTTGTGGGTCATACATCCATTCCTAACAGGAAAAGACCGCCTTTTGGATTTAGATTTCTTGAATCTTGATTCGAACTGGGGTGTCTTTTCTTGTAATTTTTTGGTTTTATTCTCTTTCAAGTTCTTCATTTCTATTATGTAAAATATTAGGGTTCCAAACTCGAACCTTCTTAACCGGACCCTTTGTTCTTGGCAATAGGCTTGCTTTATGACTTTTTCTTTTTTGAAAAATCTGAAAGATTAGGTTTAGAATGTTAATTTATTATTGATTAAATTACGATTTTCGTTCCTGTGGTTTGTTACTAATTTTGATTTTCATCCCCGTGGTTTAAAATTTACGATCTTCATCCCTATGGTTTACAGTTTATTCTTATTTTCGTCCATGGACTAATTCCTACCCTCGAGTACAAGGGATGAAAACAATAAAGAAGGGTTCACATGACTGAAGCAACAATAAATTGTAAATCATAAGAACAAAAATGGCGATGAATTACAAACCAAAGGGACGAAAATCACAATTTTTACAAACCACAGGGACGAAAAACGTAATTTACTCTTTGTTATTTATTAATGTTCTTGGTAGATATGTAACACGCACCTCTTACCCGGTAAGAGGCGGTCAGAAGGGAATAAACGGACCGTGGAGAAGTGTCTTAAAGAAAAGTTTTTCCGGGATGTACCTCATTTGTTTCTGAACCAGTAGCGATATAGCCCTCCGATACAGATAACCCGACAAAATTCTGTAAAAAAGCACACAAATTTTCATCACTTACAGGTTCAGATTAATAAAAGAACAAAAATCTCGAGTTCATAGAACGAAAAAAAACCCGATACCTTTACATTTACATGGCCGGTGAACGTCTGAATGGGACAGTCAATAACACGAGATGTGCTGTCTGACAAATCCCAAAGCTTCAGCGTGTTATCAGTGGACGATGATACAAGAGTTCTCGAATCTAGAAACTTGATGTAGCTTATGGTTTTCTTGTGCCCGACCAACGTGCAAAGTGGTGTGCTCAAATTACGTAAATCATAGTAATACACTCGATGATCTGCTGAACCGAATGCAAGAGAATTTCCAGGATCAGAAGGGAACTGAACACAACAGACGTTGGCCTTTGTTCTAATAGTACCGATACTCGCTCCCTGCATTGGGAATAAGAAAAACGGCTTATTGTACGCCCAAATTATGGATCAGATCACTACAACAAAATCGGCTTTACAGAACGCCAAATATTTCTAAATGTTTATACGACCAAATAAAATCATATGTCTTGTATAAAAGTGTTACAATAAGTTGATATGACGCTTTTGGGTGTTTTAACAAGTTCATTTGGACACTTTTGAAATAAAGCATCCTATTAGTTTTTTTTATATGACGCTCTTGAGAAGAACACATCTTGTTTATAAGACACTTGTTTTTATGACACTTTTTCAAATAATGTCATCTAAAAAGACTAATAGGACGGCTGAAAGCGTCTTGTTAACACTTTTATAGAGAACGCATAATTGTTTGGTCGTATAAAGTTAAGTCATATAAGAGCAGTCTATTAGGATATTTAGATATATTTAACGTCCTATAAAGCCGATTTTGTTGTAGCGGGTACTTTTAATTTGAACTATAATTGCCTGATTGATGTTCCAGAGTTTAACGGAACCATCGTCACTGCCACTGGCCAGCAAAGTCGGATCGGCTGAGAAGTCCACCGACCACACACGTCGCTCGTGCTCTCTCATTTCCGCAAATACTTGATTTTGTGTAACGTCCCACACCTGAAATTCTTCTAATGAACAAACCGACGTATACCAGATATTCGAAAGTTGGGAAAGTCGATTATGCATTTATGCCGAGGGTTATTTAGGTAAATAAACTCCCAACAAATGGTTTTCAAATCCATGACCTTATGACAGGTTTCTAGGCATTCTTCTGTTAAGAAGTGGGGAAATTGACCCAAATAGCCATTTCTAGTCATTCCTCCCACCATTTTTCCAAAATGTCACTACCTCCGCAAGTAGCAACTCCGCAAATTGCAGAGGGGTGAAAAAGTAAAAAAAAAAGTTTATAAACATGGTCTGCAATTACAGGGACCAGATCTGTAATTTTTTTCTACATCCGCAAAAACTGGTCCGCAACTTGTGGACATGTTTAAAAAAAATTACACAACTGGCCCATTCACTTGCGGAGCATTTTTAGAAACTTCTTTTTTTATTTACTTTTTCACCCTTCGCAATTTGCGGAGTTGCCACTTGCGGAGGTATTGACATTTTGGTAAAATTGAGAGAGGATTGGCTATTTAGGTCAATTTCCCTAAGAAATGACATTCTTCAGCTAACCAGTGACATTCTCAAACGTGTCAGAAGATCATGGATTTAAGAAAAAAAACCTGACAGAAGGTCATTTAACCAAAAGACCCGGATGGCAAGATTACCTGCACTACACCTTCAAAGTTACTAGAAGCAATCTGGCCCTTGATGTAGCCATTCCAGCAAATACTACTTAGCTTTGATCTAGTCGGGATTTCAACGATTGGGAAACGGATGTCTTGATTCCCATTAAATATCGAATCGTATTCAAAAACTTTAATCTTCTTGTTTACACCCGCTGTTGCGAAAAACTCCCCATCTCGATCGAAACCCAACGCGCATATAAGATTTGAAGAATTCAAAAGATCCCCTTGTTTCAAATCTGCTTTAACTTTTAATTTACTGAACGACATGTATTTCGATAGTCCCTCCAAGAACGGATTTATCCACCCAATTTGCCCTTCTGGTCGAGAATTAGTTTCCGACCCTTTTGCGTCACTATTTATCGCTCGATTTCTAGCCAACGGTTTCCCAAAAGATTTCCGGGTTTTCTGCCTTGTCAAAAAGTAAGCCGATTCTAGTTTCTTGAAGTTTTTCATCAATCTAGAACTTATCGGGCCAACATTTTCTTGATTTTCCTGATCTTCTTGCTTTTCTTGAGTTTCTTGATCGTTATATTTGTCGGGAGTATGGGTTCGCGTTAGCGTTCTGATGCGTTTTCTGGATCCTGAGCTTGCAGAATCGTTGTTTTGAGAAGGATTCGTAGAAGGAAGACCGTTTTTTCTAAAAGTTTTTTGCAATTTCATAACTTCCTGCAAATCGGAAGATAGAAATGAAACATCCCTCTTCAAGAAACCCGCAGCTTCCTGCCTTCGTTGTTGCAGAACTAAGAGAAATTCCAGTAACATTTCCTGCTCGACAATCTTTTCTTCGAGCTCGATCACAGCTTCTCGTTCTTCTAGATTTTGTCTAGGTTCATTTAGAAACTCACTTTCTAACACTTCACTGATAGAAGGTAAAAGAAATTTGGCATAAGATTATGGGAATTGATAGTAGAAAACGATCCAACTTGAGAGCGGAAGAGGAAAAACACTCGGCTACAACAAAATCGGCTTTATAGGACGTTAAAAATGTGTAAATGTCCTAATAGACTGCTTTATATGACTTAAGTTTATAGGACCAAATAATTGACATTGTCGTATGTAAGGTATTACAATAAGATGTTACACAGCTCATCAGAATAACAACGACCCTCTCCAACCAGTTAGTGCTAAATTATAACACTTTTATATATTTGGCATCTATTTAGTAATTTATCATTTGGCTTTAATATTTTTAGAATATATTAATTAGGGGTTGGGGGAAAACCGTAAAAAATGAAAAACTAAGGAACACCCTGGTAACTCTGTTCATCTGGACGGTATGCACATGTACATACAAGTACTTGTAAGCAATTTGTCCAGTATGCACACGTGCATAAAACTAAAAAACAACTTCAATTACTTGTATGCCCATGTACACACCGTCCAGAACGGTTATCGGGGTGTTCCTCAGTTTTTCATTTTTTTTAGGTTTTTCCTTGAACCTTCCTCTATTAAATAGTTAACTAAATTAATTAAATTGATATTTATATATTTTATTTAACTATTAATATATTTTGTATGTATATTAATTAGTTTTGGTTAGTTAATTTGATATTTAGTTTTACAACTTTTAAATCATTAAATTTTCAACCTAACAAAACATATATCAAAATTAAATTTTATTCGAGTTAAAATGAGGTTCATCAAAGTGTTCTTCAACATGGGCTATTTTTACCCCACCAAGGCACCACCAATAAGCACTTTAGCACATTCATTTAGCACTTTAGGGTTGTGAATGATACCAGACATTACTCGACATTGACTCGGTCAACACTCACTCAAGTAGGTTCGACTCAACATACTACCGAGTCGAGTCAAGTTTGTGTTCAAACTACTCACCAGTTTTCGAGTCGAGTTCGAGCCTCGAAAATGGCCATATCTAGTTCGAGTTGACTCACATCATTTACACGCGTAATCTCTGTTACGACATTTAGACATTTTTTGGCATCCTATAAAGCCGATCACGTCCTACGAAAGTGCGGAAAGGGAAGTACTCACTTTATTTTCGGCCTGCTGGCTGGCTCGGGATGCAATAATCGCATAGAAAAGAAAGCTTCTTTCGGCCACGCCAAATGTAATTGAGGAGGAAATACACGATGTCGGAGGTTCGACATAGCCGCATTCTTTTCAAACGATGAACTACAAGGGCAATATAACTGTTCATGGAAATAAACCCAAGTGGGTTATAGAAGACGATAACCCAATTGTGTAACTTGATGCTTCAGATAGTTCTCTGATTCAAGATTCGGAACAAGAAAGCGGAAATTAAGCGAAAAAACGAGAACCATATGAAGCCGAAATCAAAACTAGATATAAAAATGTAAAATACAAGGGAAATTGTCCAAAATAGCCAATCATGCCTCCCCTCTTCCCTTTAGAGTCACCTTTTCAAGAAATTGACCGAAGATAACTCATCTCCAACACATTCTCCAAAATGGATAAGTAAATCGAAACAAAATCACCTTCGTCTACAACATATTCTTTATTTTAAAGATTACACAATTAATTATATTATTAAAATATGCAATACTATCTCTCTCCTAAGCACTTAATTTAAAACAATTTCATTGGCAGAATTAATAACAAGTTATTTCTTTCTTGTAAATAATCTATTTTTGGAGAAATCTCCAAATTTGGAGATTTTCATTCTCTTTCTGAAAAAGTTTCGGAGAATCTATTTGGAGAGAAAAAAATCCCCAGGAGAAGCTCTTGTGAGCAAGTTGTGTAGAAGCATCTCCAACAGATTCTCTAAATATTTTCTTAAATAGAAACTCAAAAGTTAAATCTCTAAAAAGAATTATATTGAACTCAGATTTCTATTTTAGATTTCAACATCTATTATATTATTAAAATAAAATAATTATACATTTATCATCCAAAACAATCTTTAAAAAGTTTTTTTATAAAATAATGGAAATGAATAAAAAAATAATTTATGTCTCCATACCTCAAGTTTTAAAGAATTCTCTAAACATAGAGATTTCTTATTGTATAGAGAAACTGCTGGAGCAATTTAGAGAACAAAAGTCAAATTTTCTCTATTTTAGAGAAGCTGTTGGAGATACTCTGATTGCTACTTAGGCCATGCGTACCCCAGGTTCACAACCTGTTGAACCCTCTGCGCCACATCAGCGCCACATCAGCTTTCCACTTTGAACCCTCTTGAACCTTTTTGAACCCACAAATCCCGTACCCCAACCTTTTGAACCTCTTGAACCCACATAAAAATAAAAATACAAAATAAAGCTGATGGTGTGAAACAATCTCGTGCGGGTATGAGCGGGGTGGGGAAGCCGCTGGAGCCCGGGGGTGCCCAACCCGCACGAACCCGGCGGTGTGTGTACCGGAGCCTAACCCGGCGGTTACACCTCAGCCCAACCCGCAGGTGCCCGCTCTGGGGTACGCATGGCCTTATGTAATGCTATGAAGGCGGCTATAAAGTGAAGAGAGGAGACGTGATTGACTATTTTGGATAATTTCCGTGAATACAAACCTCGAAAAGAATGACCCCTAATCGATAAACATCGGAAGCGCAAGAACTCGGACCACCCGCAGCCTCTTCCGGGCTCGTATACCACTTTGCTTCCATTTCTAGTATCGGTTTCATCGGAAACCGATGATTATTTTCATTGGTTTCCTTAACTTGCTCTGAATTAGACTCAGACCAAGTGTTTTCTACTCGGGAACCACACGTTTCTAGAGGTTTTTCCGGTTCCGGATTCGATTTCCAGCTGCTCGGACTCGTTACATCTTGATAAGAATCCAAACCCGAATCCGAACACGACACGGATTCTATAAACGAAACATGATTAAACGACGACATAACGAAGCACGAGGGCCTAACGTTATGAACGATAATCCCTTGCGAATGCGCTAAGTTTACGATCTTTACGATCTGCGTAAAGATATGCAAACATTCAAGGCGATCAACGGTTCGTTCGGTGTTATCTAACCACTGTCTCAAGCTAACATCTTTAATTCCTGATGGGTGAAAATCTTTATTTGGTTTGGTAGCATGATCATGATCAGAACCGCCGGAAAATCTAGTGGCGGCGGCGGTGGCGGTGGTGGTGGCCGGAATTGATCTGGGGTTTCTGTAAGGATTCAACGCTCTAGAGCTACTGGGTCTCTGCCAACCATTTTCCGACGAGTTATCCATTTTCCGACGAGTTAGAACATGAAATAATTACTCCCACTAACGCCATGGCTGATCAGAAGAACATGTTATGAACCCTAATTTAATTATTGGCATATGAAGAAAAAGTGTACAGAAATCATGCTAATTTAGGAAACCCATATGAAATAAAAGATACTGCAATACCAGGAATCGCCATTAAAGGAGGTTGAGATCTTGTTTCTGTAAACAAGAACCACAAAAATCAAATCTTTAATTGGGGAAATCAATACTCGTTAGCCACAGTGGAAGAAATAGAAAATGGAAATGGAATCTTCCCAGATAACCGCCGTCGTCTACTTGTTTATAAATCAAACTTGTTTGTGATCTCAAATAATGGGTTCTTTTTTTGTGGCTTTAGCAAAAAAAAAAAAAAAATTAATAGAATATTATCTATCTCTACTGCGTAATATAGTTGACGTTAAGATTGCTAAAATATAGTAGCTATTGAATATGAATGTAATTTTTTAGATATTTTATCTTTTCATACTCTATTGCCCTGCTGGCAAACGTGTCGTGTCGTGTCGGGTTCAAAGTTAAACGGGTTGATAATGCATAATCCGACTCGTTTAATAAACGGATCAGGAAATCTCAACCCTAACTCGACCCGTCTAACCTGCTATGACCCGCCTAACCCGTTTAACATTTATAAAACTAAAAGTTAAATATCGAAAATTCACAAAAAATTATAAATATATATATAAACGAGTTATTCGGGTCATTTTCGAGTTGAAAATTTTGATCCTAACCTTACCCGCTTAATATTCGTGTCGTGTCATGTCAACCCGTTTACTTAAACGGGTTGAAATGTATTACCCAAACCCGTTTATTTCGTGTCGAGTTAGCGTGCCGTGTCAGTTTTTGCCATGTCTACTCTATTGTATATCATTTCTCTTTCTTAAAAATTGGTTTGAGAGATTTCTCTAAATTTAAAGATTTTTATTTCTCTTTCTTCCGGTTGTGAAACAAAAAATTGTTAATATCTTACTTTTCTCTACTTTAACATTGTTGTTGAAAATGCTGTCAATACTTATAGCTTATTCAGTCAATTATAATTAATAACAAAAGTTTTATATAAGAAGTCAATAATAATGTAATTTATTTTAGGTTTTAATAATATAGTGTTTTTCTATAAAATAAACAATAAATATTCTATTAAATTTCAATGATTATCTTAATTATATTTTATATTTAAAATTTGATGTTTATTTTGTATTTAATTATGTAGGGAGTGATTTTAGGGGAGTTGAAGTGGTTAGAGATAAATATTGAAAGTTAAGTAAATAGTATTAAAAGTAGTACATAAAGCTTTAATAGTTGTTTTTTAGAGATTTTAAGTAATTTGCAGTAAATAACGGTACATTAAGCTTTATCAATTGTTTTTAAGAGTTTTTTTTCATACTTTATAATATAGTATAGATATAGATAAAGAAAATTTTAATTTATAGAGATAAATTAATATATACAAATAATTTTATTTATACAAGACTTAGACTTGATGAAAATAACATTGATATAAATATAAGAAAAGGATAGAATTTATGATGATGATGATGATGATATTGTATCCTGATTCTCTTGAAGCCCTAAACTGAGCCATCGGTTTTGTTTCAACCTTTTGTTTTACGTTGATGACGTGGGCACGTTCGTGTCCTCACCTTCATATGATCAAATACAATAACACGACAAGACCCTTCTTCTTTGCCATTATTTATTTGCTTTAATATGACAAAACCAAACCTAACATGAGTATAGAATTGGATTGTGAAGTGAATTGAATAAATTTAGGATTAAATTTAATTTAATTGGATTGAGTTGGACGAGACTAGATTAAGGGGTTGTTTGGCAGTTGCTGAATGGTTTTGTGCAGAATGATTAAGTGGTCAGAGTGATTAAGAGGCTTTTATGATATAGTAAAATGAAAGATGTTTGTTTGGTAATTGTTCAGAATGAAATCAGGGTGCTGAATAGTTAAGGAAGACCCAAGATACAAAATCATTCAAAGGGTTTTAGAACCATTAAGAGACATACTTTTTTTTTGCCAAACAATATTTTCCTCTTAGCGATTCAGAGGTTGCCTCTTAATAGAACTATTAACAGGTAAACAAACCGCCCCTAAATTAGATTGGATGACACGGGCGAGAACGAGGTAGAAGATTTTAAGATTCTAATTTGATAGTTGATATTTTAGTAATTTACTGATCATAGTTCTATCTTGGTGGGTTGAAAAATTGTATTTTTGTCCTGTTCAGGTCATGTCTTGTCTAATGTCGTGTTAGATGTGGGATAATAAGTTTTTTTTTACTGTCACATCATGCCATGTATATGAAACTTGTTAGGAGTTAGGATCAATCTAATGATATGTAAGAATAACAGTTGTATAATCGGAAATATAACGAAAATTGAACCAAAGAAGATAACAAGAATATAACCTTAACGATGAAATCGAATTCTTTTGAAGAAATCGCCAGATAGAAGTCTAAGCGTGCAGTGTTCTAAGTCGAAGTTTCACCCCAATCGTGCGTTGGTAATCGAACGTCGTATTGAGGATACAACTATCTAATTGGATTGATGCACGTCAATCCAATTCCATCGAATCGTTAATACGTTTCATGGAGTTCTTGGCGATATGGAGAGGATACGGAGGGATAATTTCGTATCAATGAAATATGGAAAAAGGTATGTTTTTAATATCTTTTGATCTCTAAATGAAATTAACTGCAAAAAGTTGATTTAGAGACCATCGCGGGTTTGGCGTGGGTTTACCTGCGTGGAACTCACTTTAGACATTGTTTATTCGATAACAACAGAGTCTAATGAAGGTTTGGGGCGACTTTGGTCGTTTGAAACTCGTTTTCCCTTATGTTTCCATCTTAACAAAATTTTGATTTAATGGTCATTAGAGATTAATCTCAAACACACCCATGAGTCTCGTTCGACACGAGGACTGATCTGGTGCATCTCATACTAATGTACATACAATAGTTGATAACCACTTCTCATCGAAAACCAATTATATATATATATAGAGAGAGAGAGAGAGGTGGGTTCATACGAAAACACTAACTATTTAAAAAACGGGCGTTAATGTACAAAATCATAAATGAGTTAAGTACAAAATCATATATGATTCACGCGACTTTGCCTCGCGACTTAAGTCGCGACCAAAGTCGTCCGCGTCTATTTTTTGCCGTTAATGTAAGATCACATATGATTTTGCATATCATTTGTTGTTTTATTGTTTTCTTAAATAGTTAGCGTTTTCGTTTATACCTTCGTACTCTCTCTCTCTCTCTCTCTCTATATATATATATATATATATATATATATATATATATATGTATATGTAAAGGATCGTGTGAGAATTTGATATTAACGTGAGAAGTGTGAGAAATGAATCTGAACCATTGATTACTTTAATCAAATGTCCTTCCAAGAATTACGACTTAAAATGGAATTGATCCGTTGCATTTCGTTGCATTCTATTTCGGTACAACTCATCCTAATGTGCGTCAATTTCTCATCCAAAAATTAATAACCACTTCTCACACTCTTCTTCATATTAACCTTATTTTTTTTATCGAAACCAACCCCTATCTCTCTCTCTCTACATATGTACATATTCAAACAACTAATGAGTTTTTATTGTATAAGAAATTAAGAAGACAGCCTAACAGGAAAAACTTTTTCTATAGTTTAAGCAAATAAATATTACACAGATATTTTTCTTACAAGACGTCAATAATATTTGATAACGACTAGATTGGGCAAAGATGTAAAAATGGAGATAACTACAAATTTTTTCGATATATTGTTTATATCATCAAAAATAACATTGAATTCAAGAAATACTAATTTATATAAAACAATTTTTCCCGGTAATCCTAGCATAAGATCGATCAATAAGTATTTCTAAGCTAATATTATCTAACATATATTGTTTATATCATCAAAATAATAATGTTTATGCGGATGGAATAATCATTTATCAAAAGAGTATGTGAAAGATGAGTAATATAATATATGTCAAGGTTTCTAGGCAAAATTAGTTTTTGGATATTAGTACTAGATAAAAAAATAGAGTAATAATAAACAACGCTATAAAATAAAAGACCAATTAACTTTTTACAAAGTTTATTGTTGACTATAATTAATTAATACATGTTTGAACCCTTAATATAATGCTAAATTTTGTTGGTCCTATTATATACTACATTTTTTGTCTTTTTTATTTACAATTTTTTTAACAAGTACTACATAGTGTATACTTAAAAATTTTGAGCCCTATTTCTTTTGGATCCTTGGCGTGCACCCGGCCCGCCCTCCTCGGGATGGCCCTGAACACTTAGGCTATGCTTGGCAAACTAGTTGATAAGCTAGTTGTTGACTCATAAGCTAGCTGATAGCTGGTAAACTAGCTGATGAAAAAGTCACGTTTAGCAAAACTAGCTTATAAACATGTAAAATGACCAAAAAGGACATCTTCAAAAAATTTATCAATTACGATATTTAATTATATAAATAAAACAAATTTATAAAAATATAATATGTTAATTAATACAATCAATGTAGTAAAGAAAAAGTAAATAATACAACATGTTAATTAAAAGAATTTAAAATTTATTATTACATATATACCATAAATTTTTAATTTGTTAAAACAGGTTTTAGAAAAAAAAAATATTAACTTATGATTTTAAATAACCGTTACATATAATATGAAAAAAAAATAATCAAATAATACTTAAAAATAATAATAGTTGGTAATTAAAATATATTAATTAATATTATAAAATATATAAAAATAATTTATATGATCAACAATAACTCTAAATAATTAAAAGTTAATATCAATATATAATTAAAAATTAATTTAATAATTTTCAGTTAATATTAATAATTTTTTATTAATTAATAATACTTAAATAAAATAATTAATATTTATTAATAATAATAGTTAGTAAATAATAATAAGGGCAATTTTGGAATATTCACAAAAAGCTACTAAAACGCTACTCCAAGTAGTGTTTCAAATAGCTAGCTTATGGTCATCCAAACATGTACAAGCTAGCTTATAAGCTGTGTACACCAAAAAAAAGTTAGCTTATAAGCTAACTTTTTTTTGCCAAACAATGCCTTATTGTGTAAATTTATATTATATTATAATATACTAGTTGAGTACCCACGCAATGCGGCGAGGATGTTAAAGTTCTATCAAGATACATTTAAGTTTTAAACAACAAATTTTGCAAAATATTTGGTGGTTCACATGTTGCATTAAGAGGTTTTCACAATGCAACGGGATATATCGTAAATTAAAAACGTGAACATCAAAAAGGTGTACTGCATGAGAATGATGGAAAAACAGTTGAAAATGTATAACAATATAGATGTCAAATTAAAGAGAATAAAATGCTCGATTTTTGGTATAATTTGTTTGGATCCAATTTGGTTATATATCACCTATTTTCGATTATGCTGAACAAAATAAATTATATTAGTTTTTCACTAAATAGACCACAAACATAAAACTGCATAAATTATTTAACCAATCTAAAAACTTGAAACAAAATTCAAACTAAAAATAATTTACAAGTTGGTAATACAAAAAGTAATCATCTAAAGCATAAACCTTTACATGATGAATATGTTAGCCATAATAATGAACCTTCAAAGATCCATACCAGTAAGTTAGTAACTCATCCTACCCCTACACTGCACTGCACATGTAACGCACAGTTGCAAAAAACATGAGCATCTAAGGAGGAGCAAACTAACTATTTGAATGGCTTGATTACACATCTAAGCAGAAATATTTCATGCTACAACCATATTAGTAGTACTTATAAACTTGACACAAAAAGATTACATTTTGTGACATAAGATACCAAATTGTGATTGCCTCACTTTTTGCTTCCCAACCTGCATTAATACACCTAAACCAATCTAGCATGGCCTTTATTTTGGTTCCAAACATTGAACAGGTGTTAAAAGGAAAACAAAAAGAAGCCATCTTTTTTATTATACAATTCAGTTATCTAATCATTCCAACAATGCATCATTTAGAACAAAAATACACTAATCCTGCTAGCAATTCACAAGTAACAATTATTTATAGTTCGGTTGTTTCATTACCTTCATAACTATTCTGGAGGAGTTCAGAAGTAACAATTATTTGCTGATATTCTTTAAACTCCAACTATCAATTTACTTTAAAATACAAAGAAAAAACAAGAGTCGACTTGTTTTGTAAACTTCCACTTGATCAAATGCAATCAGATATAGTCATAAAGCCACAAGGATAACAAGACTTTAGTTCAGAGTTTAATAAAAATGCTGAAACAATCCCATACCATGTGTTTCTTGGCTTCCAAAAACAAAAATAGTTGGCCACCATTTTCTACACATGCATTTATTGAAACAAACTCAAGACGTCTAGAGGTTGTAGAGGTAAAGGATGGAAAGGGTTCTTCTACAATCTCAATTACATGAGTACTACTTGATAAGATCAATTTCATAGTCCAGAAACAATAAATCAAATAACCAAGTTGGGTACATTCACGTAAGCAACAAGTATTGACATCTATACATAAAATTCAGAAAACAAGCATCCGAAACACATCTAAATACATTCGTAACAAACATATTATTTTCAAAAGTTGAAGTGAATTTTTCCTATATAAAAGTAGCATTTACATCGTCAAGATATCATACGTATAAAAATCAAAAGAAAATAGATGAATTACGATATACAAATAACTAAAACGAAATCAATAAACAACATTATGCTTATACAATAAATCAGATGCTTCATCAGAACAATAAAGGGAGTTTACGAACATACCATCTAGGTCTCAGAAATATAAAAATAAGCAAGAGAAAGGACGTAGGAAGAAACCAATCTCATCCCCAAATGGACAACCCTCATATAAATAAGACACATACCATTAGATATACAATATAGATTGTAAAATGGAGACATATTCCAGCAGCAACCAAACATTGAGAAACCCATTGCACCTGTCGACAAGTTGATTGAAATAAGATTCAAAGTTACCTAATCCTAAAAACCTGTATGTCGGTCTAATGGATGCAAAACACCCACTGAAAGCTTTCTAAGGACCATTACCTGTTGAAAGTTCATATGTAAAATATAAGCACGCCATAATCGATCGGAGGTTCTCTTCCTTGTTTCAGCTCAAACACAAAGCAGAGAACAAAAAACATGTTGATCTCAAACACCATCAATTTTGAAAAAAAAACCTTGTAAACAATACCTTTGAGAGATAGATTTGGAGAAACCAACATCAGTCAATAAACCAGCTGTCCAATCTTGCTACCGGTGTATGTTCCATTTAACACCATAGGATATGAACATGAATGAACACATATACATATTGAACACATATATTTTGAAATCAAAATCAATTAGTTTGATTAAAAATGAACAAATATAGTAGGACAGTCATATCTTCATCCCATCTGGGTTATGATCACCTGTAATTTTGTCCCAACTAAAAGGACAATCTGCAGAAAACCAAGTATTGAATCAATCATTTTTGACACTATTCGAAGAACTCAAGAGTAATCAAGGGAAAATAAATGGAAGCTTGTTATCAAAGGGATAGAGGGTAGCCATAGATAATATCTCCAACCTGCCCACAATAGAAAAAATTAAGACATATAATTTTTTCCTGGTAAAAGTATCATATTTTATAAACTTTGAAGGATTTAAAATCCCACAGGATTTCTTTACTGTTGGTGCTAAAGAGTAGAAACAGTACTGCAAGAAACCAGATTGGTGGGCTGTGGAAAAGATCAAAAACTCATAAACCAGTTTCAAGAACAAATCACATTTAAACTACGAACAAACGAAAGAATCTCACTAATTCCAACGACAAGTTTGAAGTCCTCTTCAAGTGATCGATTTATGTACTTCTGGAAAAGAAACTAAAAACGGGAAATCATACCCGAAGACAACTTGAAAAACCAATCTTACCTAAACCTGAAAAACCAACCTATCGAATCAGGGACATGAGCAGTATCGAAAAACAACATTTGAGAAACGAAATATCGACGAAGAATGAAACTGAAAATGGCAAATCATACCTGAAAGTGGTTTGTTGTTGTCGATTTCGTGATATACAGAGATGTTATCCAAACCTTTCGATATAAAAGTGAAAAAAGGCTAGAAAAATGAATCACCATAGAACTTGGAAGAAAGAAAGTAACATCTAGCTAGGGTTTTGGAAAACGATTGTTGAGATGGGGGAAGTAGGAGCAGAAGAATCGCCAGCTATTATGAAACCCATTTGAATTTTGAAACAAAATAGAAGAGGGAGGGGAAGGGGAAGGGGCGACTGCCAAAATCGAGAGGAAGGGCGTGGTAATCATCTTGGAGGTGTCACCGGGAGGTTCAAGGGTCGTCTTGGTTTTGGGGATGTTCTAATGTTTATTCACAGTTAGATAATGTAATTCAGTAATTTTGATTTAGCAAACCCTTATGTTAGACAACCTAGGGGGGGTAAGGTTGTATTTAAAATCTTTTACTTTCAAAAATTCTTTTACAAATAAATACAGTACAGAAACAGTATAAATAAATCAGAGTATACAAATAATAAATATACAACAATTATATAAACAGATATAATTAAAAGCACAGCGGAATAAATAAAGAGATAAAGGTTAGAGATACTTGACACGGAGATTTACTGATTTACCACCAACTGTGATAAACCAGCAGCCGAGACACTTCTCGACACGATCCAATAAATGTATTCTTTACGGTAGAACACAAACCAAATACAAAGGAATTTGTAATAGTTTCTCAAGCCTCTGCTATGAGATAAACAGGATCACACACCCGTTATTCAAATACTTACAAGAGGAGTATAACTCACAATGGGTAATCACTCTTGTATAATAATCACTTGGATATTTTATAAAAAAGGTTTTATAAAATATATATATGTTAAATAAGTGAGAGAGATCAGATGAGTAAGTTGTTGATCTGTTGTATTTTTCTTCTCCACCATCGCAGCATTATATAGCATGAAGCTTCCAACGGATACATGCATCCGCGGTATACCGCCAAAGGCACGCGGTATACCGTGCAGACAAAAGGACACTGACACTCCAACGGCTCTCATGCAAAGTTGACTGGAATACATACGTGGCGGTATACCGGCTAGTCTTCGCGGTATACCGTGCAGAAAAAGTGCTTCCAACCAATCAGAAATGCACACCGAGCTTGCCGCGGTATACCGGCTGAACACCCGCGGTATACCGGCCGTACCACCGCGGAATACCGGCTCTACCTTCGCGGTATACCTGCGTCAGAAAGTGGTTGCAGAAACAGTACGCATGGCAGATACTTCTAGAACCAAAATTTCTTATTTAAAATATTATTTAAAGGGTTTTTAGAAATATCCAAGTGGTATATTATTTTAGGGTGTTTATCATTATAAATTATAAACACTAATGACAACGTAAATCTTCCGTCTTGAACTCTTCAGATAAAATCTTCGTGTTCTTCAAGAACTGTACACTTGGATTGGATTGTTAGATAAACAATAATGCGGTGTGTTTGTAATCATCAAAATAAATATATATAAATATATAGAGATGTGGTACACTTGCACCAACAATCTCCCCCTTTTTGATGATGACAAACACAACCGCTAAGCATGAGCATATGCGGTTTCTCTCCCCCGTTTGTCGAAGCAAAAAGGGTTAAGAAAGACGGTATGCTCCCCCTCGAGAGATGCTCCCCCTCAAAATATGCATATATTTGAGGTAGCATAAACTCATGGGTAAAAGAGCTAAAACGCTCCCCCTCAAATTAATAACGATATCAATTTGATTTTATAAAATTTGAGGGATAAAATAAAATGCAAAAAGCAATAGAGACAAAGATATACAAACCAATACGAAACACTTGCACCAAAACGGATCTTAAGGCTTCAATTTTCGGTTAATTTTATGTGATAAAAAAAAATCACCACGTATTATGACCTCGTCAGGTAACCACGTATTATAACCTCGGCAGGTAACCACGTATTATAACCTCGGCAGGTAACACGTATTATTTCCTCGTCAGGAAACACGTATTGTATCCTCGCCAGGAAACACCTACAAAAGGCAAAGAAAATTTTTTGTGGTACCCTTTTCTTATGGGTCCTTTTATCAGTTAGTATAAAACATAAACTGCAAAAATAAAGAACATGTTGTCGACATAAAATAAAACACGACAAACATACAAAACCATATAAATGGTTTAAAACCACAAACGCATCCCACCGGGATTATCAACATTAAACATTCCTTTCGGAATCCATTTTCTAACCATTTTAATTTTACGATCGTATTCATCATAGACGTAAAAAGAAGTATGCGGATTAACATTTTTCTTAGGATTCGCAAACTTATTATTATACATAAACGCATGTGATTTTCTCGACATATAATTCACATAATTCATTTTAGGAACATACGGAGGTTTTTGCGTTTTATATTTAACAACAAATTTAGGTTTTTCAAAAACCTTTTTAATTGGCATACAATCACATTTTTCAATACACGTATTTGAACCAATGCCTTTTCGGCAATTTATACGATTTGATATATTAAGCATTTTAAGCACTTTATCATTGCTATTTTGAAATGCATTAGCTAACAGATTATCTTTTTCATGCGATTCACATTTTGTTTTTAAACAAACAATTTCATTCTCAAGAATATCACATTTTGTACATACAACATTTTCATGTGTCTTTTTATTTAAGCATGCAATTTTATTTTTTAAAATATCACAAGATTTGCAAATATCTTTTTCACTTAATTTATTTTCTAATTTAGTGATAATATCTAAATCATAAGCAGATTTTTGTTTACCGTCATCTATTTCCTTTTTATATGCGGATACGGTTTCTTTTAAATTAGAGATTTCATCTTTATACCTATTTGCAAGAGCGCCCATATCATGAAATGATTTATATAATTCGTCAAGATTATTTTCATCGTCACTATAATAATTATCACTATAATTACTATCACAATTATTTTTAGAAGAATATGATGAAGATACCTCATTATCATGGTCGGCCATGAAACAAAAATTTTTGGCCTCATTTATGCTTGCGCTCAACGCGCCTCCAACGAGAGCTTTTGGTGTGTTGATTTGTTTTGCTCGTTTTGGACACACACTTGCATAGTGATCCTTATCACCACACACATAGCAAAAGCCTTTCTTTTTATTGGCTTTTTCATCGTCGCTAGATTCGTCATGTTTGTCTTCACTTTTATGGACGTTGCGACTTTGGTTTTTACCACCACGACGGTAGTCTCCATTTTCTTGAAACCTATCATTTTTGGCAAACTTTCTGTTAGATAAAAGTTTAGAAAGTTTTCTTACCAACTTGACTAAATCGTCAAGATTTTCGGGTTCATCATCCGAGGAACTTGCATCTTCCTCCTTTTCTTTTTCTTTCTCATCTTTAGAGGCAACGGCTTCTAAAGCTATGGATTTCTTTTTGACTTGCTCCCGGACCTGATTTCTTTTTAGTGCAATTTCGTGCACTTTAAGATTGCCGATGAGATCATCGAGCTTCATAGTTGCGAGATCTCGGGAGTCTTCCAAGGATGTGATTTTTGCCATCCACTCCGAAGGAAGTGCTCGTAGGATTTTCCTTACATAGTCTTCGTTAGGATAAGTGCGACCTAGTCCTTTCAAAGTAGTCATAATGAGGTTAAAACGTTTAAACATTGAGTCGATTGACTCATCTTTTGACATTTCGAACAATTCATAATCATGAACAAGAATATTTATTTTAGAGCTTTTAACTTGAGTATTTCCACGATGAGTGTCGCTCAAGCTTTGCCAGATTTGATTAGCAGTTTTATAAGTATAAACTCTTTCAATTTCATCAGAGGTTAAAGCAGCATATAATATATTTTTAGCTTCAAAATTTAAACAATAATGAGATTCTTCAGCGGGAGTCCAATCTTTTATGGGTTTATCAACAATAAGATCATTTTCAACTTTGGTTGGTCTAAAATTCCCATTTTCTATAATATCCCAAATTTTTTGACTTTTGCCACGAACGTGACATTCAAATAGCTCGGCCCAAATGCCAAACTTTTCAGTATCTATCAAAGGAGGTTTAGAAAACACAAAATTAGTTTGTTGAGCCATTTAAAAAAAATTTAAACAGAAATTTTTTGAAAGACCTGCTCTGATACCAATTGTTAGACAACCTAGGGGGGGTAAGGTTGTATTTAAAATCTTTTACTTTCAAAAATTCTTTTACAAATAAATACAGTACAGAAACAGTATAAATAAATCAGAGTATACAAATAATAAATATACAACAATTATATAAACAGATATAATTAAAAGCACAGCGGAATAAATAAAGAGATAAAGGTTAGAGATACTTGACACGGAGATTTACTGATTTACCACCAACTGTGATAAACCAGCAGCCGAGACACTTCTCGACACGATCCAATAAATGTATTCTTTACGGTAGAACACAAACCAAATACAAAGGAATTTGTAATAGTTTCTCAAGCCTCTGCTATGAGATAAACAGGATCACACACCCGTTATTCAAATACTTACAAGAGGAGTATAACTCACAATGGGTAATCACTCTTGTATAATAATCACTTGGATATTTTATAAAAAAGGTTTTATAAAATATATATATGTTAAATAAGTGAGAGAGATCAGATGAGTAAGTTGTTGATCTGTTGTATTTTTCTTCTCCACCATCGCAGCATTATATAACATGAAGCTTCCAACGGATACATGCATCCGCGGTATACCGCCAAAGGCACGCGGTATACCGTGCAGACAAAAGGACACTGACACTCCAACGGCTCTCATGCAAAGTTGACTGGAATACATACGTGGCGGTATACCGGCTAGTCTTCGCGGTATACCGTGCAGAAAAAGTGCTTCCAACCAATCAGAAATGCACACCGAGCTTGCCGCGGTATACCGGCTGAACACCCGCGGTATACCGGCCGTACCACCGCGGAATACCGGCTCTACCTTCGCGGTATACCTGCGTCAGAAAGTGGTTGCAGAAACAGTACGCGTGGCAGATACTTCTAGAACCAAAATTTCTTATTTAAAATATTATTTAAAGGGTTTTTAGAAATATCCAAGTGGTATATTATTTTAGGGTGTTTATCATTATAAATTATAAACACTAATGACAACGTAAATCTTCCGTCTTGAACTCTTCAGATAAAATCTTCGTGTTCTTCAAGAACTGTACACTTGGATTGGATTGTTAGATAAACAATAATGCGGTGTGTTTGTAATCATCAAAATAAATATATATAAATATATAGAGATGTGGTACACTTGCACCAACACCTTAAGTTCAATTTTCTGTTGTTGTTATCTTTAACTTCATACCTCTCAACTCTCTTTTTCTGTTTGTGTTTGTGTTGTACTTTTTTCTTGGTAACTCAAGTTACATATACATACAATGTTTGGGTATCTGTACATAGACCCAATGTAGGAATCCTTGTTGATGCTTTATGCATCAGAGGCTACACTAATAGTTATCCCTGCAATTTTGGTTGCTTAGATGTCAATCACCCCCATGTGATCAAAAATAGTTATCCTATGTGTGAACCCACATATCATTTCCTGTAGAAATGAGCAAATTATACATTTAAGGTGTCTACATTATAAATGGAATTTTATCTGCAATCTGTCAACTATATCAAACAACTTATCTGAGTTCCCAGTTAATATCTACATATTCCATCATATCTGCAAATATTTTAAAAATAGTAGAATTTTACATCGTTAGCAGCATGAACCTTCTTTCCAACCATCTTAGAATGTGGTTATTCATCCACATTGGTACCTCTGCCTCTAATGACCTGTCAAAATCAAGGCTACATAGAAGGGAAAATATCACCAAGATGTTAAACAAGCAAACACTTTTTCTTGTGGTGTTTTCTAGAACCATATCAAGTACCCTTTAGACTTAGAATTGTGTGCCTCTCCTTGATCTCTTGACTTGTTGGCAATTGCTACTTTGTTTTTCCTTGAATCACATGTGCTGATGAACTACTTTTCATCCTAATACTTTTCTTATCTTTTGTTACATTGCAGAGAGGATGAATCTGGATTATGAACACTGCACCCTTGAAGGTAAAATAAGTTACCGGTGAACTTGTATTTCCTACCCTCAAATAATCATAAATGAGTCGTTTTTAGGAGCCCTTAGATACGTTGATCCACGATTTTCGAAAATCTATAGACTATCGATTCTGAAAGAACTTTAGAAACTTCGTTATTTATTGACAAATTTTGATATCTAAAAATAAATGCTATTGTAATTCTAAGACCATGTTCGCATAAAACACATTCCAAAGAATAAATTTTAACCCACTTATTTATCGTAAGAGCTTATTGGATAAGGAGTGATCAGTTTTTAGATGCACAACAATAAAAATGATGACAATATTAACCACTTATTTGTTGGGCATTGAGTTTTAGGGGCTGTTTGGCAGTTGTTGAATGGTTGAGAGGCTCTGTATGGTTGAGTGCAGAATTAAATTTGCTCTGAATAACAACAAATTACTATTTTACCCCTATGTATAAACTAGTAGAAATCAATTTTTTTCTTTGGAAAGCATCATCACATCTCATTAACAAAATACCAAATACAAAGTTCTGGACACATTTTCCATGGCAAAAACTTGATAACCCCCAAATTCTAACAAACGAAGAACAAAATCTTGATTTCTTTCCCTGCAAATTTCAAAATCTTGTGGATTTTTGCTAAATCCCATCTGGGTTTTGTGGATTTTTGCAAAAACTCATATGGGTTTTGTGGATTTTGCATCTGTGTTTCTTGAAAAGCAAAAAACAGCACGAGTGTGGTGAGGGAGATGGCAAACAGTGGGATCTTGGCTTGGGTCGTGAGTGCGGCGGTGGTTTGTTTCTGGTAAACCGGGGCTATAAAATCGGGTTTAGTTGTTCTTTCTTTGGTTTTGTTGCTGTTGTGCTTGGCTCTCTTTTTGTTTTGTTTTGCTGCTGTTTGTTTGGGACAGCTTTTTGGGTCCTTGGTTTGTGGCTGTTTGAACTTGGTGGTCGTAGCTTTTTGGTTGGTAATTAAAGTTTGCTTTTCAAATAACAAACAAACAAGTTGGGATGGTCAAAGTGTTGAAATAGTTTGGTTGCTATTTTTCCCCCCGCCGAATTGCATCACATTAACATGCATGGTTCTAATTACATATTTGTAATATGAGTTATTCTTCTGCATTTTTAGAAGACTCGTGTAAAAGTTAATAAGTGGCTATCGCGATGAAATCACATTCATTTTCTAAATCTTGTTTTATAATTGAATTTTGTATCCCGCTGCATTGCGCGGGTACTCAACTAGTCACAAGTAACTGATAAATAAATACAGTTTTTTAAAATTGTATACTTGAATTTATAAGTAACTGAAAAATATAACCAAATACAAGATAAATATCTCAATTAAATATAAAGCTGCTAAATTATAACTATAACAATCAATGAGTTATAATTTATAAACATAAGACTTAATTATTATTTTATAAAAACACTACGTTATAACCTAAAATAAATTATATTATTATTAAACCTAGATCAACAAACCGTATTATAAAATCGGCAAAAAAACAAAGCATTAAAATCAAGATGTATTACGTTGCATTGTGCGAATACACTTTTAGTTTTATATAATTATGAAAATTATCGTCAAACTTGTATCTATATAAGATTTGCTAGTTTTAATTTTATTTAACATGGAAATGACGAAAATACCAATGTACCATGTACATGCTACTGTATTAACAACTTTAAAAACCAACGAAGTTAAGCCTAATAACTTGATTGATACAAAATTAGGGTGAATTATGAATTTGGTCTTCTGTATTTGAACAAAAAATTTAGCTAGCATTTGTACATCAATCGATATGGATATGGATATGGATATGGAGTTAGGGGCTGTTTGTTTACCTCTTAATAGTCCCATTAAGAAACAACCCCTGAATCGTTAAGAGGTGAATCTTGTTTGGCAAAAAAAAATCGGCCTCTTAATGGTTCTAAAACCCTCTTAATGATTTTGTATCTTGGGCCTCCCTTAGTTATTCAGCGCACTAATTTCATTCTGAACAATTACCAAACAACCATATTACATTTTGCACTATATCATAAGAGCCTCTTAATCATTCTGTTGCAACAAACCATTCAGCAACTGCCAAACAGCCCCTTAGTCTCGGTAGTTGTCATTTATTTTTTGATTATGGTCCCCGAATCAAATGGTTGTCCACCAACCTCCTCCGTTATCCATCTTATAGAGATTTATTTTATTTTATGATTGGATGTTCATTATATCAACACATAAACAATAAAGAACATCACAATAATTTGCAGATGGTTTGCCCACAAACCCTTAGTTAAAAACATGAATCATACTCTAAATCAAACCTAAAAAAAACTAAATGAAACCCTAAATTAAATCCTAAATACCTAAATCGAAGTAGAAAATTCATAGACGGAGAAAGTCGAGAATAATGTAGCACAATTGGTTTACAAGCCTAACTCGGTCCTTTGAAGTTGGAGAGGGCTAGTTTTGGCAATGTACGACTAAAAATATGTTTGAAGGTAGAAGAAATATTGGATTGATCTTATCGTTCGGACCAATCTCTTAATTTGCTTTTCATAATTATTTTAATATTTCTTTCTTAAATAATGTTGTACAACTCTTAGAGCATCCACAACAATGAAATTTAATCCCAATTGCAAATGCGCCACATCAGTTTTGTAATTATCTTGAAATTATCTCCCATAACAATGAAATTTCATCCAATTGCAAATGTGACACCTCATTAAAAAAAACTATATTTTAATCAAATAACAATAAAACTACAATTAAATACTCTTTACTATAATTTAATATGAAATATTTTATTAATTAAATAATTATAATTAAATACTCTCTACAAAACATCAAAAAACATGATTTGATATAAAGCAATTTCTAATTTAGAAATTATTCCCTACAATTTCATATACTATTCACTGCCACATCATCAAAAAGTACTGATTTGACATTTGCAAATTACCAAATCCAATTTCTAATTTTGCAATCATACTCACAACCACTACAATTTCTAATTTTGCAATCCTACGTGTCACATTTGCAATCCATATGAAATTGTTATGAAATCCTTGTTGTGGATGCTCTTAGGGTGCGTTTGGTTCGCAGGATTCCTTCGGAATTGGAATGATCAATTCCATTGACCAAATTCCGTCTCGGCGTTTGGTTACCTATGAAATGGAATTGAATTTCACACATTCCACCATTCATGGATTTGGTCATTCCATCACAAATGAGAAGTAATTCAATTCCATTCCACCTAATTTTCTCAAAAAGACAAAACTATCCCCATCTTTCCTACTCCGACCACCACCGTTCTGAACCACCGCCGACCACCACCGTTCTGAACCACCACCGACCACCACCGTTCTAAACCACCGACGACCACCACCGTTATGAACCACCGCTGACCACCACCGTTGTGAGCCACCGTCGACCGCCACCGATCTCAGCCACCGCTGACCACCACCCACCTGAACCACCGCTGACCACCACCGTTCTAAGCCGCCGCCGACCACCACCGACCTGAACCACCACCGACCTGAACCGCCGCCAACCACCGCTGACCTGAACCACCGTCGACCACCACCGACCACCACCGAAATGAACCACCACCGACCACCACTGTTGTGAGCCAACGTCGACCGCCACCGATCTCAGCCACCGCTGACCACCACCGTTGGTAACTCACTTTCAAACTTGTGGCATTTTAATTAATTTCCCTTAAATTAGGGATGTCGCGATTAATCATGCCTCATATTAGCTTATTATGTTAACATAATTACATCAGTATAAATAAATTAGTCATAACCAAAAAGATGCAAAAAAAAACTTTCACCTTATTATTCATGTTAATTTTTATTCGAAAAATAAAGAAAATTCAGCGTCAAACATTGAGAAAAATGTGCATTTAATGACGATGAAATATTGCATTTATCATACACGCATGTTATTAATGTTAAAATATCTCATCCACCCCGGGTTCCAGTCCAGACATCAGCATTCTGTGGTCAGGCTTAGTCTCAGACGGCCGCTTTGTTTGTTTATTTGTTTCCAAATTGCCAAATATGTAGTCTAGGCAAAGCCTAGATGAACCTTATCCAAAAAAAATTATGTTATTGTCGAAAAAATATAGATAATTTTAAAAATATTCGATATTAGACACATTTAATTGTATAAAAAATACATATTTTTGAATGTATTTTAGTTAATAATTAATAAATTAATTAATATGATAGGAATATAAAATAAAAAATAGAAAAATAAAGTAAATTAAAAACATTAAAGAATTTTGTAATCTTTATTCTTTAATTTAACACACATACTATTATTTATTTCGGGTTTTTGTTTACCCAATCTTCAAAATAACATGTAAACTTTGGATTTTATTTTTTAGGAGTTAAATGTAAATATGGTCCCTGTGATTTACATAAGTTAACGAGCAAGGTCTTTTAAAAGAAATTTTAATGAGGGATATTTCTATAGTTTCAATTTTTATAAGGGATATGGTCCCTCTCTCTCTAACGTCGTCAATTAGGGTGCGTTTGGTACGCATACATGATATAACAGGACATGGTCACATGACGGGACATGACAGAACACAAAAAGACATAACAACTATTTAGCATTTGGTAGATTGAACTGGTGTAACACCCTCAAAATTGGAAAGAACAACTGTTAGTCTAAGCGCTTACCACTACGCCAAAAGCAATTGCTGGTGGAGAAGACGCAACTTATTTTCATATAGCGTAGCAGCCAGCGCCACGCCGCCACGTTTCGATTTAGGGAGATGCTGGTCAATGACCCAACAACCCCCCCCCCCCCCCCCCAGCATCTGCCAGCACTCTTGGCTGCACAGCATGCCTTTGGCATTATAATGCACTCCATGGGATTCGAACCCGTGACCTGCTTTGATACCACATGTTAGTCCAAGCGCTTACCACTACGCCAAAAGCAATTGCTAGTGGAGAAGGCACAACTTATTTCCATATAGCGTAGCAGCCAGCACCACGTTTCGATTTAAGGAGATGCTGGTCAATGACCCAACAACAACTAAATAAAATTTTCCATAAAATAACCAAATAAGGATAAAATTTATTCTACAAACCATCCTTGGAATTACCTCGATACTAAAAACATAATAACTTCAACATTTAAACCTAAGTCATACGCCAAAGCTACAAAAAGGTCGGTGCTACTCAACCCCATATCTAGTTGCTATTCCCCAAATGCGACAGACTTCACCAAGCCACTTACTTCTTGAGCACACCACTAGCTCTCCACTCTTCACAGTGTCACTAAAACTATATCCCAACCGGAACTTGTTGCACATGCCGACAAGTAAAAAGGTTAGGCTAACGTCTAGTGAGTTCAAGAGTTTTTATCATGGTCATAGAATTCGTAACACGAGAAAAATGCAATTTAAATCATGAGTTCAAAAAGGGATTTACTGTAAATGCAAACCTTCTATTTTTCAACGCACACAAATCATGTGACAAGAGCTCTAATATAAAACGATTCTCAAAATGGACTCAACCCAAAACCCGCTTAAAAAGTGGACTAGTAATTGATTTCCAACATAATAAAAACATGAATGAATATTATTCAAATCATTCCAAACACGGATGAGACATACATCACAACCCATAAAATATGGAAAGCAATTCCATAATAATAAAACACGCCACCGAAAACATGGATAAAAATAAATACCCAAACAACACGTTTCGGTGACAGGGAGACCCGATTCCATGGTATGTGGCGGAACACAAAGTTATGTCGTTTAACCGTGTTATTGAACTACACATCATATCGTGACTCTATTGTCTGCTTTAATAAGCTTCAACTCAAGTCGGACTTTATTGCCTGCTAGCTAAGCTACACCTCAAGCCCCCAACCCAGCAACGGGTGGCACCACCGTATCCCCTAGTGCCTGTTGTGCCCAGCTACACCTCAAGGATGCGCGATCTTATTGTCTGTTCAACCTATAGTAAGTTACACCTCAAGGTTTCCATTGAACCTTTATTGCATACTTACTAGCATTCAAGAATTGGAGTCTCGGCTCCTTACTTGATAATCCAAGATGTTCAACCCTCGTGCACAAGTGTTAGAACATCAACTATAAACCCAACAATCTCGAAGTACAACCCAATACGGTTCCTCTCCACAACACGGGACACAAAATGCCAAGATGGCATACGTCCTAAAGTGAAAATATTAAGACTCTCCATCTATAAAGACATGACTGACTCATATGCCTATGGATCCAATGCAATACGGTCTAAAAGTACATGACTGACTCATATGCCTATGGATCCAATGCAATACGGTCTAAAAGTACATGACTTCACTTTAACGACACACACACTCAAAACATGTATTCTTCAAATAAAATGCAATAAATGCAACCGACGACCAAAGCTCCATATCCAATTGTTAAAACTCGTACAAATGTCCTCAAGGCTCATTCAAATCATAAATCGAGCCATAAGCTCCACCAAAACCAATTAACCACACATGAAAGCCAAATAATGCATTGGAACGTATATAACCCATGCTTATGCGAAATATGCTCCATAGACTCGAATTACTCAATAAAACCCTTAATTTAAGACACATCATTTTTCAAAGTACACATTAAGTGCATTTATACCCAAAGGTTTACAATCGTAAGATAAATCTTTTAAAAATAACAATACTTAAGGTTCATCCATCAAAATACCTAAATTACGTCTTTTCTCAAACCGAAGGGACTACGATTTCTAAAATGTTCACAAGGTCGGAAATGACCCGAAGCCCAGAGACCCCCACGTTCATGTTTTAAAATATGCCACCACATAAATTTATGCATACCTACATCAAAACACTAAAAGTGCATTTTTACTAAATAATCTTCAGATATGCAATAATTATCAAAACACTTCAACTAATACTCATTTTGTCAAGTTACCCAAAAATCCCAAAGGTGAGTGTTTTGTGAGATTTATAAAATCAAATACTCCAAGTAATCAAAATCATTCAAACGACTCAACAATGAATATTTTCGTGTAAACACTTAAAATACTTTAAAATGAAACATTTTGGCATGTACAACGTTTTCACAAATCAACTTGAACTCGCCTTGCTAGAATTAGGCTAAATCTAAATTTTACCCCGTCTTGCTTCCTTGAAGAACTTGAATCCATGAGCAACCTTCCCAAAAAACCTGTATCCACAAACTCCCAACACAAAACAACAATTCCAAGTGCTTAGAATCGTTCCCCAAACATTATACATCCATATCTCAAATATACCAAAACCATAATTTCTTAGGTGGAGAAAAGAGATGATTACCTTAACCACAACTTGAGTCCACCAACCAAAACACCTCTAGTTCCACCAAAATGAACTTCAAACTCCAAATCTTTAAAATGGAGAAAAATGGTTGGATGAATCCCTAGAAAACTTGATGGAGAAGATGAGGTGAGGAGATTCTAGGTTTAGTTTCCAAAACCTTGCTAGAGGGAGAAGAACCACTTGAAATATCGAGTCTTGGGGTCTCAAAGGCTCAAAATCGACAATGAGGGTGAAGGGGTTCGGTTCTTGGGAGAGAAAAACGAAGTGGGTAAAGTGGGAATGAGGTGAGAGAGGCAAAAATAGCGTTTTTATGCAATCAGGGGCCGACAACGATAGTGCCCGGCGATTGTGACATTTATCACTCGCCGGTCATTCTTACGAGAAGTGTACTGCGGGCTCCTCCCCGCCCGCGACTATGCCTGCGATTGTGACCATATGTCACTCTCGCATGGCAAGGTCGCCAGAAGTGTACCAGAAGCTCTTTTGAGCTGATTCCCACCCGAAACCCTTATGCCACTGAAGAGGGTCCAATGTGAGTCTTTCCACACCCAAAGCGTACTTCGCCAAACGTCAAACGGGCTAGATGTTACCTTTACTTTCCTGAAAATACGGGTGTTACAACTGGACAGAACATAACATATAACATTAGATAAAATACAATAAATAAAATGAATACAATATAAAATAGAACGTGTATTTAATGTATTAGAATAACATTAAATTTTATTTTGAGGTTATATTGGTAAAACATAAGCTTGTTCCATGGGTTGGAAGTGGAACACGCCTGTTCCACTTTGTTCCACTCTGTTTATGCCTATTCCACATAAAAGTTCTGCCAAACATGGGATAATGACCACTGTTCTGTTCTGTCATGTCCTGTCATGTTCAGTGTACCAAACGCACCCTTAATCCTTTTAATGACCATTTTCTTCATCAATTTTATTTTTTATTAACAGATTTAGTCACTCCAACTACTTTTCAATTTATAACAGTTTTGCTCCCTCAAAGTACTTTATTTTCATAACATATTTGGTCCCTCAACGTTCATATTTAGGATCTCCTTAAGCAATATTTTTTTTGGCACAAACATATTTCTTCTAAATATAATGAGAAAAATAATTAAATAACACTTGAAGCTTAAAATCTTTCATTATATATTTTATCTTTTCTAATTTTTTTTCTTCATAAAATCGTCTATCTCAAAAAAATATAATTTTGATAAATATTTTGTTTTAATAATAATTTCTTATTTTTTTAATATAAAATAATATTTTTCAACAACTTTAATTAAAATATTAAATTTTAACAAACTTTATATTAATTGATAATTTCCAACAATCTTCTTATAAAATTATAATATTCAATAAAATATTTATAAAATTGGTATTTTTCAACAAACTTTTTATAATATATTAATTCCAAAAATATATTCCCTCCGTCCCAAAATAAATGTCCACAATGAAAATGGCACACAGTTTTAGGATTGTGTAATTATTACACTTTTTAAATAACCAAGTTACATTTTTACCCTTAATAATAGTGAGAGAAAATTTCTTCATCTCATAATTAAGGGTAGAATAGGAAAGTGAAAATTACTTTTAAAATTGAACACTTATTTTGAAACAAACAAAAATAGAAATGTGGACACTTAATTTGGGACGGAGGGAGTAATATTTACAAACATACATAAACTTAAAATTTAATGAATCATGTCTTAAAATAAGAATCTAATGATTAATAAATTTTTACAAAACTTTTACCTCAATTTTTTGTAATATAATATAAATAAAGAAAAATGATATTACAATTTTATAGAACACTCACGTGTTTACCACCGTGCTTTTAAACCCGAGATCAAACGGATCCCGGTGTCCTATGTGGCAAAATGCATGCATTCCGGTCCCACGACCTCCTCATCGTGGCCGTCCACGTAGCTCACAACAACTGAAACTTAATCCAAGGGCCACAAATCTTCCGCAGTCTGATCGTACGTGACACTCTCTACCGTAACTATCATAGGAGACAGTCGCGGTGAAGGTACTTATATTACTCGAGAACGCACCACAATCTACGACCAAGATCTTCCGAGTAAACCCACGGAGCTCTCAAACCCTCTAATTCGATATATAATCGAGCCATAAAGGCTTTCAAAATCGCCATTGAAGACGAGAAAACAAAGGTTTTTTTTTCTTGTTCCAGTTTTATCCCCAAATTATTACAGTGATCGGAGTGCGGAAACCCTAGAAAATAGGGTTTTGATAGCACACCTATCCCCCATTATTTTCTGTTGCTTTTGATTCGGTGTTGACAGTTCAGAGAATGGACTCATCGGCGATTGCAAGATATATTCCTCAGAAATCCAAGTAAAACTTCCTCTTATGAATTATGGGTATATCGTTATTCGTTGTGTATTTATGTGTGTGAATTTTGATTTTTAGGAAAAGAGTGTTTCCGGGGAGTAGTTCAACGTGTATGGAACCCGAAGTGATAGAGATTCATCCTCCAATGCCTAATCGGACATCGAAATCGAAGGCTATGGCGATTGTACCAAAAGAGGTATACATAAATCGTATCAGCAATGTTTTTTTTTTTTATTTGTATCAAGTAGGTTGATTGTTAATGCAGTTGATTGAAGTGACTAAGGTTGTTAATATGCTGATGGTGCTATTTTCGGTTTGATTATTTCAACGAAGTCTAGTTGGATTAGTTTGTGGAATTAACTTTGTATAATTGTTTTAACAAGTTGGGATGTTGGCTCTGTTTTTGGGCACAAAGATTTTTTTTTTGCTTTGTTTCTTGATTTGTAACCCTAATGCAAAATCAACATACATTTCGCTATGAAGTTAAAATAGATTACTTTTCTGTTGCAATTGCCATAAGGTTTAACATGGCAATCTTTTTGTTTTATAAAGAGTTTCAACTTACAAATACATTTCAAAAATTATTTATGGACAGTTTTCTGGAGTCATGCTCTCATTTAATGTATGTCATTGGCAATTTTCTATTTTCATGGTCACTTCATGTTGTAAAATTTTAGTTGATTTGATGAGAAGTTAATATTTTGTTTGTGATGGTGCTAAAGTCATAATTTGTTGATCAATCCTTCATTCTTGTTAATTTGTATGTTTGTTTGGAAGAATCTTTAATGAGTTGTACCTTTTCTTAATTTGTTTCTTGTACATGGTTTCTTTCTTTCAATATAAGCATGTTATTGACAAAGTACCTGTGTCATTAAAGAGTTTAAACCATGCGATGTAGGCATGTAGCCATGTAGGAGAGGAATAGATACGTGTTTGAGATCTTTTGAAGTAAACTGGAAATGTGAAGGAAGAGAGACAATTCTGTTTGGTCTCTTTCCCTCTTTTTTGTGTCTTATTTTGCTTATTGGTACTATTTTATTCTTACTTAAACCAAAACCGAGCCATCAATTGAATTTAAAAACAATTTTCATCTATTCCTGTCGGTATTAGCACACAGTTGGATGTATCAAATGTATACAGTATACCAAAGCAAAAAGAAAATGAAAAGTATAATTCTTACAAAGTAGAGTAGTTCATCTTATTTTCTTTAAATTTTTATATCCTATTGTCATATCCAAGTTTCACTGCTTTATAAGTTCTCCGGGTTCGTTTATAGTCGATGCCACTAGCTGATAAAAGGTTTTTAGTTATTGTTTCTAATTCTCTACCAAGTAAAATATTGACTTAAAACCAAAATGGCAACTTGGGTACTTGAAGGGAAAAATGGTAACAGAAAGTTGTAAATGGGAAATGAAAAACAAAATCGAGCCATAGAAGGTTCTATATTTTATGAATTCTGTTGCAATGTTGGTGTAATCGTTCTTTTAAATTAGAATCATATTTATTGATCTGTGAATGATTCATTCTATATCACTTTTTATGTTCTGTTCTCCATGTTGGCTCACTTTTCTTTTCACGAGTTTTATAGGTGCTTGTATTGATTTCTTTATCTTCTTGAATATATTTTTGTGGAAGATTGTGCGCTAATTTAACCACTCAATTTGTTAGGCTGTTTATCATGAAATCATTGACGTTGACATTGATGAAGACCGCAATGACGCAGTCTTTGTTGAAGTGAAGGTTGAGTCGAACAAAAAGATGAAAGCCATCTCATTGGGTTCTAGTAGTGCAACACAATCAGATGCAACCGACATGGTTCACTCGATGAAAAAGGCCAAGTCAAATAAGGGAAAGGTATATAAGCTTTCTCCCCCCACCCCCTCTTTATTATATATATATATATATATATATATAAGATTAAATGATTAATAGCAACAACCCATTAGAAATCAACATAAGAAGCATCTTTAATTTCAGTCATAATATATATACACTAGAAGTGTACTCGTGCAATGCAGTTATACATCTCGATTTTAATGTTTCATTTTATATTTTGTTTTTGTTGATTTTACAATACAGTTTTTGTGTGGTTTTGAAAAAGTGATAATGTTTTTTAAATAAATTTGTTTAATTTAATTTATGTGTAATAATAATAAATATATATAAAATTATAAATACTTATATAGTTCTTCTGTGGTTTAGGATGTCGCTGCAATCATGTCATCAAAACCAGGATCAGATAACTTTTTTGATTTGGATGGTGTGGGTTCTGATTCATACACGACTGATGTGTATGCGGATGATTTTGTTTTTGAGGATGATTATTTGACTTTGCAATCTCATTTCGATAACATGGATCTCCCTTCTGGAATCGAAGTTCCCATTCCCTGGTTGCCATCTGGAAATCAATCAGTAACTTCGCATGCACAGTTGGATCCTTTCGGGCCATCTGTCGGGCTTTCTAGAAGTAAGAAAAATTCAGCTGTTCAGGGGGGCTATTCAGCTGTTCGAGGGGGTTCCTCTAAGAATGTTCCGTCTGTTAAGAAACGTTCAGCTGTTAAGAATGTTCCGTATGTTGAGACCCCACACAAAATTCAGCACCAAAGCTTTCCCGTTAATTATAACGCGGCTGGTACGGGTTCTTATTCGTCTAATGTTTCTAATCCTATAATTGGTAACGTCACTTCTTCGAGTTTCTCCTCCCTATTGCCTCCTCTAGGATTAGAAACACCGATTTCTGAATGGCATAAGTCGATCATGAAGAAGCATATGGAGCTGAACGATATTATTTCAGGTGTTGTTCCTTTGCCTAAGCCTAATGATGATATATATCATATGGAAAATATGTTAGTGGGCCAGGATGGTGTAAATAGCCCGAGAAGTTCGAGTGTAGTTGGGAGTTCCTCTAGCATGGCAAGGCTTGATAACGAAGATGTCCTGAAGAGGTATGAAAGCTTCAAGAAGTTTGATACTGTCTTGGACCATTCAGACCATTTTTTCTCGAATCACCGTACAGCAGTGAAGCAGGTAAGTGTGATTTTTATCGACTCAGTTATATGTCGTTAATTTTCATCTTTTATTTGTCCAATTTTGTACTCATGCGTGTGATATCTTTCAGCCTCCGAAAAATTGGGCTAAAAAGATACAAGATGAGTGGAGGATTCTTGAGAAAGATTTGCCTGGTATGTCTTACAAATTGTGCCCTTTATTACTTTGTAAAAGGTGGTTATAACCATCAGTGTTTTAAAAGGCGATTGAGGCGTGCGCCTCAAGGCACGCCTCAGGGCGAATTGATGAAAAATATCACCAAAACGCACGCCTCACAGTCCTGGGTCTGAACGTGCGCCTTGTATGGTGAGGCGGGGCGTGAGGCGTAGGGGCGATGGGGCGTTCTTGAGGCGTCCGTCCCCTGAACTATTCCCTATTCCAGTCTTTTCCTATTCCTAATCGATCTCTTCTCCTCCAGTCTTTTCCTATTCCTAATTGATATCATATCTTCTCCTAATTCCTAATTGATATCTCTTATATTATATGTTAATCTGTATTCTGTACTATTATATATTTATATGTTACTGTCTTACACTCTTACTGACTTACTGTTAATCTGTATTCTGTATCTGAAGTTCTGTACTATTATATATTTATATGTTTCTTTCCTGTGCATGCATATTTGGTTTCTTACTGTAGTATGATGAATAATGCAGTTTGTTTTCACCATCTTTGTGCTCAAACTTTAACTGTTTATGTATGTCTTTAATCAAGTTCATAAGAGTAATGGGACTAACACTAATTACTTTCGTGATTTTGGGACTAACACTAATTACTTTCGTAACTTTGCCACTTTGGTTGATGTTTTGTTGAATTATGGGGTTTATAATTTGAAGATTTGCTATTGAAATATTAAATTATGTTTTTTTTGGTCAAGGGTTATGGATTTATGAATTTTATTGATTTATTTTTTGAGGCTTACGCCTCACCGCCTCGGGGCTTACGCCTCACGTACCAAACTGGAAAACGCCTCGAGGCTCGATTCCGCCTTTTAAAACCTTGATAACCATCTTTGTACTCACATTCGTTGGATCACCTCAATCTAACGGTTTTAATGGGTTCTTTGGTTCTTTTTATTTCGAGGGTTCTCTCCGGATTTTTCCCTATGTGTGTGTATATATATATATAGAGCGAGAGCGGGAAGTTTAGGGGAACACCCCCCCCCCCCCCCCCAAAAAAAATGAATTACCGAAGAATACCCTGGTAACCATTTATCTGCATGGTATGCACATGTCACATGTGCATACGTGTAGTTGAAGTTGTTTCTTGGTTTTTATGCATGCACACATGTTATGCACATGTGCATACAAGACAAATTGCTTACATGTTACTTGTATGCACATGTGAATACCGGCCAGATGAACGGGGTGTTTCTCAGTTTTTCGTTTTTCGTGGTTTTTCCTGGAACCTGGCCCTATATATAGATAGATGGAGGTTTAAACGAGAAACCATTTTACAAAATCGCGAGAACATCCTTTATCACATGTGATAGTACACTTGAGAGGGCATGGTGTCAAAGGTAGCCCACGTCTCTGATTTAGTATCAAATGATGGACTAGTCAGTAAAAGGGTTTTCTCATATTTTCGTAAAATAAAGGTGTTATCGTTGAACCCTTCCCTATATATATGTATGTATGTGGGGGGGTCTACGTGAGAACCACACATATTTTGAGAATTGAGAACCCGGGAACTGATTTTATAGTGTGTATTCATCAATTAAGAAATTGAAATTGATATTAGTTCTTTTATGTGGGTGTAGACACAATATTTGTTAGGGTTTATGAATCAAGAATGGATCTTTTAAGAGCTGTCATTATCGGAGCCGAGGGAACTCCATATCACGATGGTCTCTTCTTCTTTGATATCTTTTTTCCGAGCAGCTATCCTAGCGTCCCACCGGTATCACTTCCCCCCTTTTTAATAGTTTTGATCTTAAATTCTTTGATGCATATGCTGGCTAACGTCATGTGATAGATCCAAGTATTCGATCATTTTTTTCAGCACGTTCATTATCACTCTGGCGGCCTTCGTATCAATCCGAATCTATACAATTGTGGTAAAGTTTGTTTGAGTCTTATAAACACGTGGACTGGTGGCCCCAAGGAGAGGTGGATACCTGGCACTTCAACTATGCTCCAAGTTCTTGTTTCGATACAGGGTCTGATCTTGAACACGAATCCCTACTTCAACGAACCGGGATATGCAAATACGAATGGCTCTGTGTATGGAGAAAAACGTTCTTTTGAATACAACGAGAAAACCCTCATCTTATCGCTTAAAACGATGGTGTATACTATGAATAAACCACCCAAGGTAAAATTGCTCTTCGTTACGGTGCGTTTGGTACTTGGGACATGACTTTTGTCCTGTCAAAATAGGTGGAATGAAAATATGAAGATGGGACGATGTCTAAATTACTAAAATGCCCTTGTCAAATTTAAACCTTTCATAATTCTTTCACCCACATACCTCGTCTAAATTACTAAAATACCCTTGTCAAATTAAAAACTTCCATAATTCTTTCACCCACCTACCTCACTCTCGTAATGGTACCAGATATTGTCCGCTTTATCCACACCTGGACTCACGATTTTAGGACGTGTCTAATACCCGGTCCCAACTCCCCATGTAAGACAACATCAGTTGGCTTATAAAGGACTGGATACCTCCTATGCTTTTTAAAGTCGTGAGTACTGGTGTGGATAAAGCGGACATAGGCCCACTTTTGCCGATCCGTTCACGTACCAAACCTATAAATAGTTTTTTCTTGTTTCTTTAGAGTTTTGGCATGCTTTAATGATGATGGTGTTTGCAGAACTTTGAGGATTTGGTGATTGGGCATTTCCGCAATCGTGTGCGTGACATCCTGATGGCGTGCAAAGCGTATACGGAAGGTGTGCAGGTTGGGTGCCTTGTGAAAGGAGGCGTACAAGATGTGGACGAGGACGGCAAAAGCTGCTCGACCGAGTTCAAGAACAATGTGGCCTCGTATGTTAAGGTTCTTATAAGTGCATTTAAGAAAATCGGAGCAAAAGAAGCTGAAGAATTCAGTGGTTTAAGCAAAAAGATAAGTCGACCGGCGGCTCCAGCAGCAGCACCACCAACTCTTCCTCCTCCTCCTCCTTCTGCTGCTGTTCTTCCTCTTCCTCCTCCTCCTTACTTTGGTTTTATACCCTTAAATGCTGCTTCAGCTGCTGCTTATACTCAGTATTGGTAAAAAAAGAAGATGATGATTATAATGACTGAAATATTGGATGGATGGTTTTATGTATGGAACCCATATATAAGTATGTTATGTATATAGGGAAGGAAGGGAGGGGGTAGATATTTTGACCAACCTTTTTTTTTCTTGACTTATTTAGATAAACATCTGATGATTTCTCAAAGAAATCACATTGGAAATGGAGGGGTTTTGGATTTTTTTTTTAATGTTGATTTTTTGCATCTTGCTTGCTTTGTTGATGAAGGTGGTTGGATGGTTTTGCTCTAAAATAGTTGTGTGTTTTCTTATATATATTTTGAAAAAGTGGCCCCCTTTTTCTTTTTTTGATAAATAAATTTTTTTATTAAAATTTAATTGGAAATAAAGATGGTTATATTATTAATTAAAGAATTGAATTGTTAGAAAAATGATTGTTATAATTATTATCAAAATGTTTAATTTGAGTGTGATATTTGAATTATTTTTAGTTATTTGAATTATTTTGTAATATTTTATTATGATTTTAATTTTAGTCTGCCTCAAGTGCTCTGTTTTGGTTTCTTATAGGGTCTGTTTGGCTAGAGGTGTTAAAACAATAATTAATTGTTTGATTAGATGTATTCAATACTAGTTAATTAGAGCGAAAAAAACTGTTTGTTTTTATATAATATGGTGGACACATTCGACTAGAAACTCAAATTTTCATAATTGATTAGATCGAAGGTTTTCATTCCCTTGCCTGAATCAAATGGCCCTTTTATCAACGATATTTTATGAATAAAAAAGAATGTGATTAGATTGTTATATTGGTATTTGGTTCAAGTAAAGCAAATCATGTTGTAGGTATGCAAAGTGTGTATGAGAAAAAGTATTAAGAAAGACTACATGTTACCTTTAAGGCGTTCTTGCTAGTTTACTGTTATCATGGAGAAGGTAATCAACGCATGCATCCATTGGTAGAGGAATGAGGTGCAAACTTGAAGTCGAAAACCTCACACATATGAAGTACACCAACACCTCTATTACTGAGATGGATCAATATGGACATAGAAAAATATTTAGCAAGCAAAAAACCGTGATCAATTGTCCATTTATCAAATATTCAAATGCTTAATGGATACGTGTATACAAGGTGTGACTTATCTTATTGGATGAACATAACAATGACCAAAAATCTTATCTAATAAGTGAGGGAGAAAACTCTTACTCGATTAGTATTGTCTGGTAAAATACGCTTACCAACGACCTATTTTTATAGCCTAAAATGTTATTCAATAATGTAAGTGATACTGGTGACTCTCATCAGTACATGCTTATCCCATAAGTGTTGCATAAACAACCCCTAATAGAATGATGTACACATTTTAAATTACATAGCACAAAATTTGACATGTTTATTATATTTTTCCTCATGGCCCAAAATGAAAATTATTATTTCTTTTGCATGAAAAATATTCAATTTATAAAAGTTTTTTTTGGGAATAAATAAATGACTGAAATTGATAGAAATTAGAAACTTGTAGTTAAATGTATTTCTTCAAAAGTATAGGGAGTTAAACCGTCAAATTGTAATTCTCATCAACAAAAACCCTTCACCCACCGCTAACCCTAATTCTTCTTTTTTAGAATTACGGTCACGGCATCACTGTTCTCGCCGTGAAATTTAGTGCACGGCCTTTCCCCTTGTCGCCGTCGCCATGGAAGTAGACGGATTTCTATATGAAACCCTGTCCCCTCTATCAACCACCGGCATCTCCATCCCCGCAACCCCACCGCCACCGGTTCCGGTCTCCTCCGGTGACTCTGAACCTAACGTTGTGCTACGCAACTATATACCAATATCTTCGAATAATACGCCCTTGCCGGAAACTACTGCTCCTGACTTCTTCTCTCTCGACGTCGATGCCGATGACGACGATTGGAAAACTCCGACGCCGCCGCTGAAACGTTCGCGATTGGCTACTCCTTTGGCGGATGAAGAACCGAAGAGAAGCCTTGAAGCTGGTTGGTTTCGTGCCAATTGTCGGTTTAAGAGCCCCATGCTTCAGCTTCACAAAGGTATATTTATTCCAAAATTTCAAATAGGGTATTTCTCATCCTCAATATTGGATGAATTTTCTAATATTTTCAAGATAAATTTGTGAACTACATTCAATTTTGAATTAAACTACTGCAAGTAGAATTGTTTTGATGTTAAATTTGCATACAACTCACATACTAATTGTTTAGGGAAAGCTTTAAAACATCCTTATAACGATTTTTTTCATGAACTGTGTAATACTTCTGTTTGTACTGTTCTCTTGATGCAAAACTCAGGAAAATGTGTAATTATGAGAACACTTGTTCGGTTTTAATTGGTTTTAGGTTGTAAACTATACCCAGATGCATATAAGTTTGCTGTTGTTATAGAATACCCAGATCACTTTTCACCAATTGAACGATTTATGCAATTTGAAATGCACAAAAGAAGAGTAGCATTCTTCATTACTAGAGTTATCTCAATTCCAGTAATGAGATATAGAAAATCTGGTTTTTTTCTGTGTAAAGTTTGTTTACACTCTTAGAAATGCAGCTTAGAGATGTCTTCCTTTGATTCATGGTGGTAAAAAGCTATTTTTGCTTGCTATTAACATCTGTATTTGCAGAGATATTGGATTTCTGTGACTTTCTCTCTCCAACATCTGAGGAGCAAGTGTCACGTAATACAGCCGTTGAAAGTGTTTCAGATGTTATAAAGTATATCTGGCCTAAGTGCAAGGTACACATGTTGATGTGATATATATATATATATATAGACCAAGGATCGTGTGAGAAAAAGAGTTAAGGTGAGAAGTGTAAGAAGGGATTTGGACCCTTGATCACTTATAATCTCAAAACAACCCCTGAATTGCGCGTTAGAAGAGAATTGATCCGGTGCATCTCAATAGTGTTGATCTTCAATTAGTATTGATCTAAGGGTGGAGATTCCTTCTCACCCTTCTCACCATAACTTTCATTCTCACCGGAACCCAACCCTATATATATGTACACACGGAGGTTCAAATAAGAAATTCAAAATTGGTAAGAACGTAAGAATAAATGCTTCATATGTGAATCATTTGTAAGCCTGGAAAAAGAATCCATTTGAAGATGCATATGTGAACGCACATTTGCTTAATTGCTTACGTACCTTTTTAGCAATTATTCGCATATATATATGCATATCTGATAATGTGAACCCATGTTTCTTTTTACCAATGATTCTGTCATGTATCGATCTTATGCCCAAGCCCCTATATAGTTGGTATTCTAGAAGGGTTTAGAAAAGGGTATTTTAGGTACTTGGTTATAATAAAGTTAGTATAAATATAGGGGATGAAGTTAGTGTAGGTATGCAGAAAATTAGTGGGATCTTTTGGGAGAGACTAGCACTCTCGAATTGCTAGAGGTTTTGTATTGCCTTTCAATTTCCTGTTCATTTTACTTGATTCAATCCAATTTAGCCAAGAATTTCTTCTTTATTTCTGTATTTGATTCACTGGGTTAAGCTGGTGCTTAACAAATGGTATCAGAGCACTACGAGTCTGTGGACAGAGAATTGCAAATGACCTATAGTGCATTTGATTACATGGCTGATGATCGGATTCAACAGAAGGATAATCCAGGAAGAAGGAAGCGATCAATCTCCAGTCCATTGTTGCCGACTTTAAGCAGCAATTTCTAGACCAATTGATCATGTTCAGATGAGACCTTGTGGAGATGATTCGTGAAAAGACAAACATCATTCGATCCCAATCTGGTCTATATATTGAAAACCCAATGAAATCAGGGGGTTCTTCACTGTTGGAGAGAGCATCTGGAGATACCACCTCGAATGGTGAAGAGGTTATTCACACTCCTGATTTGAGCCACCAGGGTAACCTAAACCTCACGGCAATGATTGGAAATGAGGAGGAGGGCATTTGTGAAGAGGTGTTTGATCTTACCAGTGAAACGAAATCAGTTCCAGATCTCAGTATGGTCACGATGACAACTGAAGATGGAGAAGTAGCGGAAGAGAAAAGAGGAAAAAAAGAGAAGGAATTGACGATAGAGGGGAAGGAAGAACGATCAATGGCAGAAGGAGAACATGAATCCATGTTAAACATCAGAGGCTACCAAGCCACAAATGTATTTTCTGTCAACATTCCAGAATCGGGATTTTTAGGGTTTTGTCCAAAACTGTACCCAGACCCAGACCCGCCGGATAGTTATTCTTCACTGTTGCCGATTCGATCTCTGGGGAATTCTTCCACAATTCCTAGTTGGATGAAGAGAGGTGTGGGGAGTCAGGCGGTTTCTTCAATCCATTATTCATCTCTTCCGAAAACAACGAAAGTGGGACGAAACAGAGACCAAGATCGGCCCAGCCCACCAATGGCTTGTGCGACGGCCCAAGGTAGGCAAAGCCCAGTGGCGTCAAATCCCCTCCCCTTTCTGGGTTCGACAACTAGATATGTAGAACGGGAAGGATCAAGGAATCGGAAGACAGAAGGAGCACATGTGGTAATCGAACGGTTCAGTCCTCCTATGGAAACTATTGGATTGACGTTGAAGGAGCAATTACAATCCACAAGAGCTCAGGTAATTACGAATCTAATGAAGGAAAATTGCAGAACCCTAAATTTCCGAAGGAAATATTCTCCACCTTCTGATACCGATTTTGATATAAACCAAAGCCCAACAACAACCATTTCCAGAATCATACTTAATCCGTATCCAAAACCCTCTCTGAATTCAACCACAAATGATTTCGTAATTAGAACTACTCCAAATACAAAATCAGCCTCGAATTCTGTTGCTAAACGAGACCCGAATTCAGTTCCTAGACCCGACCCAAAACCACCAGATCAGTTACTCCAACCTTTTGATACATCTACTTTGCTATCTTCATTTCCTTTATTGAGTTCGAATTATGCTGAATTGTTCATGACTCGTTTCTCACCATTTTGTTTCTCAAGTCATCAAGGAACCGAGGTCAATCAACTTGAGTGGTCCGGGTGTCTATTGTCTAATTTTTTGTTCAATTGGCAAAACCAGAAAGGAGTAGTTGGGGAGAAGAAATCATACCCATATGTAATTGTTGTTGGAAGGATTGAGGGTTTGAAGGTATTACATTCAATTCGAGATTCAAAGAACTCTTTAGGTGATGCCATGAAGTTTGTAGAGTTTAATAACCCTCCTCATATTAAGGTCCTTAAGCTAATTAGTTCACCCTTTAGGGCCGAGCTCTGTTCCTTAATCGAAAAGAGGGAAGCTAATATTAACACTATCCGTCCAGTTTCTAAGGAAATTGACATCCAACAAAAGGAATCTACAGCGTCTATGGGGACCACAGCTGTAAAAGGGAGCGGTATTGGATGGATAACTGATACGAGGGTGAAGACCGAGGCAAGGAAAGTTCATTTTCTGATCGAGGAGTCAACACAGGCGAAAGAAGACAAGGAATTGAACAAGGTTAGCAAAGTTGTGACTATGCTATTTGGATTGATCCTTGTTTGGGGCTGCCACAAAGTCATTAAGTACCTCGTGTGGGAATGTATTAATGGTGGGTCAGGTCTGATGGAGTTCATGAGAACGGCGGTTAAGTTGAAACTGGCAGCCTAGCTGGATGATGTTAAGACTGCTCAAGATGAGGATGATATCGTGTTGTGGAGTTCGGCAGATTACTCAAAACATGAAACAAAATTGTTAGAACGGGTTCAAGTTGCGGGTTTGGGCATTAAGGCTGGGAACACTCGTATCCGGGGCAAAGATGATGTAATCGGGCAGCGGCAACTTCTCTATTTTCTCTATCCACCTTGAGGACAAGGTGGTTCTTTGGGGGCGCGGTAATGTCATGTATCGATCTTATGCCCAAGCCCCTATATAGTTGGTATTCTAGAAGGGTTTAGAAAAGGGTATTTTAGGTACTTGGTTATAATAAAGTTAGTATAAATATAGGGGATGCAGGTAGTGTAGGTATGCAGAAAATTAGTGGGATCTTTTGGGAGAGACTAGCACTCTCGAATTGCTAGAGGTTTTGTATTGCCTTTCAATTTCCTGTTCATTTTACTTGATTCAATCCAATTTAGCCAAGAATTTCTTCTTTATTTCGGTGCTTAACAGATTCACCTATGAATCATTTATTCTTACGTCCTTTCAGTTTTTGCATTATTTTTTCGAACCTCTCTCTCTCTCTCTCTTTCTATATAAATACATGCTAGAAAGTGGCTCATTTTGATTGTATATAATTGCTTTACAGGTAGAAGTTTTTGGTTCATTCAAAACAGGTCTTTTCCTGCCAAGCAGCGATGTTGATGTAAGATCATCTCTTCTTTTACTTAATCAATGGAACTTATATTTAGAACTTATGTTTACTTGCTGAACTGTAGATGGTGATACTAGAATCACAGATTCGAACTCCTCAGATGGGTTTGCATGCTCTCTCTAGAGCTTTATCACAGAGGGGTGTGGCAAAAAAGATTCAGGTACTTTCACGATTTGGTAAATTCATCATCACTTCCATCAATTCTTCGTCTATTTTTATGTACTGATGATAAGTATATGTACATTTTGTTAAATATATCAGGTGATTGCCAAGGCCCGGGTCCCAATCATTAAATTTGTGGAGAAAAGAAGTGGCATCTCATTTGATGTAAGGTTAGACAACTAAACTATTTGGGGCCTTTTGTTGATCCAAAAAAGAACAAACGAATCTTTCGTTTTTTGGATTCATATTTTCAATGTTTTTTTCTTGCCGACAGTTTTGATATGGAAAATGGACCAAAAGCCGCTGAATATATACAGGTTTGTTCAGACATCTAAAAAAATTGACAATATAAAATTAACGACTATCTTATTGCCGGTGAAATTATGCAAGCACTTTAACGAATATAATGCTCTCATGTATTAACTTTTTAACGCACATTTCTTCTCAGGAGGCAATATCTAAATGGCCCCCCTTAAGGCCATTGTGTCTGATCTTGAAAGTGTTTTTGCAACAACGAGAGTTAAACGAGGTGTGTGATACTTTTCTGTGTCGTCTCCAATAATATTTTCTTCTAAATTTATTATTAATAAGCCGTTATTATTATTAATGCAGGTGTATTCTGGTGGGATTGGATCATATGCGCTTCTAGCTATGTTAATAGCAATGTTGCGGGTACATATTATAAAGCACTTACCACATTGGTACTTGTTTCATTTCTAATTATGTATAATTATTTACGTTAAGTAGTCTCGTGTATTCTACAATGTTTTTGGACAATGGAAACACCAGATACATCTCTAGTGTCCCTAAGACAGACCCTGAACCTAAAAAAACAAATAACAGGACATCGAGGTCTTTGGTAAAAATGTCTAATCGACTTATTTTTCTGTCAGTAGTCCGATATCTGAGCATGGTTATGTGGTCATTCACCATGCGTTGTTATCTTATGTTTGTTTTTGATCATGGATTCCCCATCGTTATATGACTACCATTTGGTATATAAGTTGGTTTAGACTTTTTTTTATCATAAATTTAGTTATAGGTGTGGTTACTTTTCGCTATTTTGATTTGCGATTGAATTCTTGTTCTTTTGTGCTTTATTTCATCGTACAGCATTCACTTGAGACTCATGCTTCTCCCGAGCATAATCTTGGAGTCCTCCTGGTACGTTCTCTTCCTTCTCCTCCATCGTGGGAAATCATGCTTTCATTCTGTTCCATGAAGCATATTTAAGTTGAAATCTTCATGTTGCAAGCTGTCTGTTTCCCTTTAAGACTATCGGGCTGTTTACTTTATTTTACAATAAGCTCAGTTCTGGATGGGTTAAGTTGTCTGTCTGGTTATTTTTATCAGTCTGAAGGATGGGGGACCAATGGGTTTGAGGGAGGCAAAGAGAGGGTTGGATTATTTCTGGTATTAATTTGTTTGGGGTGGCTTAATGGGGACAAGTGAGGGGTACTGGCTTATTTCATATAGCCAATTTAACTTAATGGCTTAACGATTAAGCCGTAAAGAAACACTTGTATATGCCTGAGCGAATAAGCCGCCCAGACCATTAAGCTCGTTAAGCTGCAAGTAAACAGCTTACAGCTCCTATGTGTTTATATTGGAACATCATTCAGAAACTATTTATTTTAGATAGAAATCGTAAGTCTTTTGATATTTATCAAGACCTTATTCTGATCTCGTTGGAAACAGGTAAGTTTTTTCGATATGTATGGGCGTAAGTTGAATACTTCTGATGTCGGCATATCTTGCAACGATGGAGGCACGTTCTTCTCTAAGAAGAGCAAAGGGTACCATTTCTTCTCTAAAACGTTCGCCTATTTTAGGTTCACCACATAATCGGTTAATTTAGGATCCCAATCACATTTACGGTTTAACGATTATTTTCTCCGTAGAAATCTCTAGGAATTCTTGATCTTTAATTATACATTTTTTTTACTTGCAGGTTCTTAAATGCAAACAGGCGGTCACTAATTTCCATCCAGGACCCACAGGTAGCTTATCTATCTTTCTGAGGGTGCGTTTGGTATGCAGGAAAAGACGGTACAAAAACTTGTTGTCCCCCGACTGGCACGGCATTAGAGTGGGACAAAAATGCATTTTTTTCCTGTCCCACCAAAATATGTAGAACAAAAATCAGGGAGATTTGACAGCATTGGTAAATTACTGAACTATCCATGTCAAATTAAAACAGTGAAACCTTACAAAATTCTTCCATCCGTGTACCTCACCCTCGCCCGTCTAGTTTTATCCCGTCTACATACAAACGTACCCTAAGGGTGCGTTTGGTATGTAGACAAGATAGAACGGGACAGGACATAACTGTTCAGCGTTTGGTAAGACAGAACTGGACCGGTAACATGACCAATTTACTCGTAATAAATTGTTTATATATTTTGATTAATTATGTAATTTATTAAATTATAATGAAATAAATATTTTTTATAACAAAATATTTTATTTAGAAAAGTTTTTTTTTCAGACACCAAAATAAAAAAGTTTATGTAGTTTCCAATTTTTATTTTCTAACATTTTCTAGATTTTCTTACTATTAATATTTAACAATTTACATAAATTAATCAAAACTTAAAAACTATATAGAAATAATATTTTGAGGACGGTAAAGTGAAAATTTAAAGAGCATATAATACAATAATTAAAATTTAAAGAATGAATAAAATATAAAAAAGGACGCTTGTTTGATGTTTTAGAAGAGAATTAGGTTATATTTAGAGGTTATATTAGTAAAACATAAGTATGTTTCTATGTGTTCCACATAAAAGTTCTGCCAAAACCGTGAACAATGATCATTGTTCTTTCATGTCCAGTGTTCCAAATGCACCATAAGAGACTTCTTGGTGACGTTGAGCAAATTTTCTTCGATTTTTAGCTCTATCAAGTTATGATTACCCGAACCAAAGCTTTTTAGGGTTCAAGTTGGTTGTTAACTTTGGTCGTTATGAAGTTATAATTAATATTGTTTCTTGTATGTGGTGATAGGCTCCGGAGAATGATATTGGAAAAAATTCTTTCAACTATTTCCAGGTTAGTTGGTGTTCTAACTTTGAGCGTGTGCATTAGTTTAATGTAACGCAAGTGTTTGATGATTACACGGAAACAACTGCCCTACTCTTTGGGGTGGAGTTCGGGCCTGCTTAAATCTCACCTCCCCCAGACCCCACCTTCGGGTGCGATATAATGGGCTTGTTTGGTTTTAGTGTTTGACGATTAGTGAAATGTCTGAAATACCCCTTAACAGATCAAATCTGCGTTTGGCATGGCATGCTCGACGCTTACGAACACAAAACTAATCATGAATCTCGGCCCCAACCGGAGTATTCTTGGTACGATTATAAGACCGGATAAAGTGTTGTTGGAGCGAAAAGGAGGTTTGAACGGTGACGTGACCTTCACCAACCTACTTCCTGGGGCGGGAGAGCCGTTGCAGAAAGACTTTGGTGAACACGACGGGATTTTCTGTAATTGGAATCTTGACGATGAAGAAGAACCGTTGCCACGTGGAAAGGAGATCGTTGGCGGTGATGACACCGAGTCGGGAAAGAAGAAGAAGAAAGGGTTGAAGGTGAAGAAGACTCTCAGACTTAAAAAGATCAAGAAAGTGACGATCAAGAAAAGAAAGAGATCGGGATCTGAAGCCGAAAGCTGAAGGTTTTCATCGATGGAAATACGTTCACTTACGACTTCTGCAAGCGGAAATACCCACTGAAACCGAAATCTGTGGGGGTAATTTTGAAGATGGTTTTTGCTTGTTGAAATGAATCAGAGGCTGCCCTAAATGGGGTTTCATGCAAACACTTTAGTGGTGATCAGTTCTCTTGCTAGATTTATCAGTTATGAGGACAAGAGATGCAATGGCAGTTGTTTGTTTTTGGTTAGATTTAAGGTTTATTTGTATTTGTACAAGAACCAAAATATACGATTTCTAATAGATCTCGACTTTGATGGTTTTGGATTTGGTAAATTCCAATTCAAATTTGTGTTCCACTCAAGACTCGGGGGTCGTTTACGCAAAGCTTACCGCTTACAGTAATAGATAACAGTTTCAAGTAATATTTTAGTCTGTTAAAATTGCATTCTATGCAACATTTTAACCTGGTCCTCATTCTCGCTTACTGTTGTAATATTTTAGGCTGTTAAAACGACATTGTATGCAGCATTAAGCGTTTACCGGATAAGACTGCCGGTTCTTGTCATCGTTTTTACCGGGTAAGATTCTCATTCCTTGTCATGTTCATCTGACAATAGTAGTTTCAACATAACTATTCAAAAGAAAAGAACCGATAAAACCACGAAATACATCCATGTCAATATAAATATTAAATCGAAGAGAACATAATTATGAGAATTGGCTTTCGAGTTTGAGTTGAGTATAATGATACTCGAGCTCGACTCACATCATTTAGAACCTTGGTTATCGGTTAGTTCGAAGAATGTTAAATAGACCGAGTAACCCTTACAACAATGATGTCCATAACCCAAGACCAAAATAAGTGCCCATAAGCTTTGGAATTTTGATTACTTTTTGTTAAAACTTAAACGTTTCGGATTGATCACATCAATACGAATTGCCATGAGTTGTCCATCTTGTTCGTCTGTCCAAGTAATCGCGTCCCTCTCTAGCAGTTTACTTATCTGCATGCACATAATCAACAATTCGTAAATCACACCAACTTTATATATACGAATCATTGGAAAGATGGTGGTGATGACGATGATGATGATGAATCTTACCAGACGTTTACGAGCCTTTAGTATAGATGTATCATCTTTGGTCCCAATCATAACTTTCAGATAATGTATGGCTGCAAAATACCAGCAAACAGTGACGAATCACATTGTTTACGACTTTCAAAAGTCAACAGAAAACGAGAAATATTAGATTGACGACCTACATGGTAAGCCAGACATAGATTTCAATTGAGTTTTCAAAAGACGTATTGCTTCTTTTGGTTCGTAATCCGTTAGGTCGATAGAAATTGCTTCCCCGTCATCTCTGCAACAACAACCAACATAAACAAAAACACATCAAATAAGATCCAATTTAAACTATTATAGTTTTCTCATGCTTTTTGACCAATAAATCCATCCTGTGAAATACCAACCACCCCCGTGGGATTTTGAAATCCTTCAAATAAAACATGGGATTGGAATGGATTTCAATTTCAAATCCCTCCAAATCCAGTCCAATCCTGCAAACCAAACAGGACCTAACAGTTTCATGTTTAGCATGCCATAACTATCTGGTAAAAGAAGCTGGTGATATTACCTGGTTTGAGTAAGCATTTCGGCAGATGTCTCATTTGCCTCTCGAGCCTTGGCCATAAAAAAATGTCCCTACACGCCCAAAAACATATTTAAACCAAATAAGGAGCACAAACAATATAGCCATGCCAAATAGATACGAGAAAAAAATAAATAAATTGAAAAATAAAAATTCAAGCACGAGCATTCCAACCTCTTTAACAAGTTTATCTGCAAGCTCATAGCTACCTTTGGCATATGCATCAGCGGCCTGCCACATACGAGAACACATTAAAGATCATAAACAAGAATATCCACTCTACTCGTAAACGAGACCCAAAAGTTCCTACTTACAGCTCTATAGTATTTCTTCATCGTAATCCAGAATTCCATTGCAGTTTCCCTTAGCGTCTCATAGTTATCTTCAGTCTGCTCATTTCCTGTTCATCAAACGAGACGCATTAAGATAGTTTTAGGTCCAATGGTTGCTAATGAATTTATAAAACAAAATTCATATTGCCACCAAAAGACTTCCAAACTCGAAAATATTCTAATAAGCAAACACATTACTAGAATAAATAAAAAAATTCAAGTAATATAAATACAAGTCCTATAGCACGAAGTAGAAGACGATAAGACAAGAAAGAGCAAGTTATGAGTCCTTACCATCCCCGTTAACTTCCTTTTTTACAATTGGAGCCCTAAGCTTTGTTGCCGAATCTTCTAAAGGTCCAGTTACTACACCATAATTTCGTGTCCTTGGTTCTCTTTTCGGAAGATTTTTTCTTAGTTCAACTTCAGATCTTTCAGGGACGGTAAAGAGGTTGCACAAAATTTCTTTTTCAAGATGTTCCCTGCCACTGTCAAGAAGGAACAAGAAACATAATTGACATTTAGACCATGATAAAAATAAAGCCTTTTTTCTAAATTAACATTTATACTCAAGAAGGAATAGACACCCAAAACCAGAAGCTTCATACCTTCCTGAAGACTTGCTGAATTGCAGTTTCTCTTCACGCGCCTTTGATGTCCCTCGAGAACCAGGTCGGCGAGACGGAGAGCGCCTACGGTTTCTCCCTCTTGAAGAATGTTGATCATCTCGGCCTTTGTTAGCAAATAGGCCTTGACTGTAATTATTCTCTCTAGGATTGTTACCGATCCGCATCTGAATTCGTTGATCTTCAGAAATCATTCTTGTTTTCACATCAGACAAAGAAATAGTTTCTCTTCCATAAATAAAACTGTTAGTGATTTGGGAATATTTCTCGGGAAGCGAATACAACAGGATCATAGCAAGTGCTTCTTCATCTTTTGCAAGAAGCGCATCTGTTGCCTTCAACTTCATGATAATGTCTTCGAGTTCGGTCATGTGCGCTTTGATTGTTGTGCCTTCCTTCATTTTGATGAAGAGACACAACCGCATCAGTAACAATCTGTTGGTCAAAGTTTTCTTGAGATATTGATTCTCAAGCTTGCTCCAAATACCTGCAGCTGTCTTTTCAGACACAATCTCAGATATTACATTATCTCCCATAGCCATCTGCAAAGTAGTAAATGGCCATGCTTCCATTTCTTTAGCCTTAAGGTCAGACATATTAGGGTCTAACTCGTCTTTAGCAAATACTACGGGATGGACTCCATTTTTTCTAAGTGCCGCGGATGTTGTGAACTGCCATTTACCAAAGTCACCGTCCCCATTCCAAGCCTGTATACGAATCCCAGCCCCGGACAAATTAAAGGTACCTTCTTGGTACGACTTTTGGGCTTGGTTAGAAGGACCGGCTCCAAATGGGTTTTCTACTTCAGCCATAGAGAAAACAAATGTGTAAACTAGTTTATGTATATTTTCTACACAAACCCAAATCTAGATCCGAAGTTCTGATACCAATTGTTAGGAAAAATTTATCGTGCCAAAAATACGAGAAGCCCACCAATGATTCCTAAGGTCCCAAAACGAGTAGAAATCCAAGTGCACAATAAACCCTACAACAAAAGCGGATAACAATGATCAAGATGTTACACAATAATTCTCTAACGTAGACAAATTAACCCACACGATATATATAAATATAGATAAAACGATGGAAACGTTAGTATCTATAAATATATATAGCAAGATATATATAAGCGTATATATATATATATATAGAGGGCAAATCAAATGCAAACCTCTCAATTGTTGCACCCCTTTACAAACCAATCTCTACCAATCATTTGTCCATGTCATTATCTAATTATTAAAATTAATTATTTTATTGAAGGGTTAATTTAGTAAATTCATTATTCCAGATTTTTTGTTTAATTATGGATAATATTTACTAATCAAATCAGTTACTAAAATATAGGAAATTATATTGATTGTGTATATCCATTCTTATTATTTTCTGTTTATTCTTTTTATTCATCCAGCGTTTTATTTTTCTGTGTATTCTTCCTGCATTTTTTTCTGCGTTTTCTTCTTCTTCTTCATACATTTTTTTGACTGCGTATCCGTCTTCTTCTTCCTCATTTTTTTCTGCGATCCTTGTTACATTGTTTAGATAACATTTCAAAGTTGAATAAATATTTGTTGAATTCCAGCATCTGTTTGGTGGCGAGATGAGCAACTCAAATATGCAAAATGATGCAAAAATAAAAGTGCAGCAAGACGACGGGTTGGACGATTTCGAAGTGAATCATGATGATGTTTTGGGGTTGCACGAGGAAAGACAGAAGATCCAAATAAAGTTGGACACAAAAATTGCAGTTATGCAGTTATGTAGTTTACATGGACTGCATATATGCAATTATGAATTCTTAATATACTGCATATATGCAATTATGCAGTTTAAATGGATTGCATATACGCAAGTATGAATTTTTAATAGACTGCATATATGCAATTATGCAGTTTACATGGACTGCATATATGCAATTATGCAGTTTACATGGACTGCACATATGCATAAATTGAAATTGTATGTATGAAATTTAAGATTGGTATATTTCGAACTTAAAATTGCACATATGCAAGGTGCAAAATGAAATCAACCCTAAAACTAGTTCTTACATTTGGAACTCAAAATCGAAACTGCATAGTGTTGTATTACGAACTCAAAATCGCACATATGCAGAGGCAAAATGAAATGGATAAACCCTAAAACTAGTTCTTACATTTGGACCTTAAAATCGAAACTTTTTTTTTAAAAAGCATCAAATACCAATAAAACCAAAACCAAGTTCAACAAAGCCATACACCAACCCAGCTTCCTAACAGCCAACGAAAACAGGAAGCAAAGCTGAAACGAATAAGCTAAAACAAGAAACAGGTTTGCAAGGTGCAAACTGCAAACCAAACAGCAAACCACAGCCTGCACTAAAAAAGCAAACAGGAACATCGAAGGTGGTTAAATCTGGACAGTCAGACCAAAATCAAACCTGCATATTTGTTTTGGTGGGAAATCGTATCTCGAAATCTTTGATTTTCGTTGTTTTCCGCCATTTTTCACACCATTCTTTGATCGATTATAGCTATTTTTCAGGAAGGAAGATGATCATATGGAAAGGGAAAGGGCGACATATCAGGGAACGAGATTTGATTTGGAGATTGCCTGCACATTTGATTTCCCTAATTTACCCTTCCCTCTACCTTTTTTTTCATTTGGTGTATCTATGTTTCTAAAGTTTATACTTTCTACCCAAACTAATCTAGACCATTGGATTAGAAAATCAAGGGACATGATGGGTTTGTAAGGTGTGCAACAATTGGACGGTTTGCATTTTACGGAGCCTCTATATATATATATATAGGGGTTAAATCATGTGAGGACCAAAAAAATGTTGAAAACCTTGAGGACTAACCTAATCCATAGATTAGTTTAAATCAAGGGTCATTAAAGAAAAAAACATATTTGTAATTAAATGGTGAAATAAGGGTATTTTGGTCAAATTAAAAATAAATTGAAAGGGTATAATGGGTTGGAGTCATACTCCTCACTAAGTCAAATTAAAACATACATACCCACTGGTCACCTCTCACCTGCATCCATCTCAATCGTACCCAGAAAACGTGATATGTGATGGAGTTGTTCTTTGAAGCCAAATTTGAAGCGAGAAATCGAACCCATAAATCGAATCTGGGATGGAGGTGTTCTTCAAATTCAGAATCAAACCAAGAAATTGAACCATAAATGAGATCTGGGATGAAGGTGTTCTTCAAACTCATAATCAACCCAATAACTCGAACATGGTGAGTTAGGTTTTTTTATTGTTCTTGAGTTTGAGTTGGAATTTTATTATATTGCTCTTTGATTTTGAGTTAGGATTTCTGGTTATTCTTGATTTTGATTTAGTTTTTATGAAATTTGTGTTTGGTTTAGTTTGTATTTTTGTAAAATTTGTTTGTGTTGATGATCTTAAGATTCAGTTGTGTTTGGGTCTAGATTTGTGTATAATGGTTCTTGATAGAACATGGTGATATATGGTGATTGATTCACCTTATGAAACCCATATAAATAATGCATCCTACTCGATTCACCTTATGAAACATTGATTGTGTTTGGATCTGGATATGTGTGTAGTGGTGCTTGATGGAACATGGTGTTTGATTCACCTTATGAAACACGAGGTGAATCTCTTGAATCTGTGTGTTTCATCTAATGAATCTATGTATTTCAAGTGGTGAACATGTGTGTTTCATATAGTGAATATATGTGTTTCGTATGGTGAAATGTCATATAGATGAAACACTATCATATTAACCTTATAAAAATAATTTTTTTAATGATTCAATTGATGATCTTAAGATTCAGTTGTCTTTGGGTCTGGATTTGTGTATAATGGTGCTTGATAGAACATAGTGATATATGGTGATTAATTCACCTTATGAAACATATATAAATTATGCTTCCTACTCGATTCACCTTATGAAACACTGATTGTTTTTGGGCCTGGATATGTGTGTATTGGTACTTGATGGAACATGGTGTTTGATTCACCTTATGAAACACAAGGTGAATCTCTTGAATCTCTGTGTTTCATCTAATGAATCTATGTGTTTCAAGTGGTGAAATATCATATAGATGAAACATTGTCATTATTAACCTTATAAATAATATTTTTATTTAATGATTCAATTGATGAGTATGTGTTTCATATGGTGAATCTTTGTTACCAAAATGACAATTATGCCCTTTTCATGTGGTGAAACAATTTTCAAGTAAAACCATTGGATCAAAATCAAATTACGGCTTAGATCGGTTCTCACAGTTTTCAACCTTTTTATGGTTCTCATTTGATTATCGTCCTATATATATATATATATATATATAGGATGGGTATCAAATACAAACCAAATGAATTGTACAAACCCTACAAACTCAAGTTTGGCTTCATGAATATATAATTTGGCTTCATGAATCTATATTTTCCGGTCGTCGGTGCCGGACGATGAATTTAGTTTTTCATCTAACAGTACAAAGGGTAAAATAATATATTTAAAAAAAATAAATTTAAAAATATGTTAAAAGCTCTAAAATACCCTTATGGATATAAAAAAAGAAGTTGCGTGATTGGTGGAGATGGGTTTGTACAGTTTGTACAATCTATTTGGTTTGTACCCGATACCACCCCTATATATATATATCGGGCCAGATCACAACCAAATAACACAAGGATATAACGTGGTTCCACTATCGTTGTGATAGTGTACGTTCATCAAAGAGAGAGAGAGAGAAAGTGTTTATTACCAACCAAGGAGATTACTAAGTGCTTCGTACAAGGATCTTAAGATCCACGATCAACAAACGAGGCTTCACGAACACCACCGAATATTGAAACACTCTCGTCCTCACATACACTATGTATATCGAAATATACTAGAGAGTATTTGTGGATATCCCTGATAAGTGAAGCTAGCTAAAACCGAATATGTGTATGTTTCAGTTAAAGAAGACGAAGAAAAATAGATGGTAAAATTGGAAGGAGTTAAATGGGTTATTTATAGGATTTGAGATACTTGGGGACCAAGTATACCTTGGGTACCAAGCATAAGGGTATCTTTGGTAAATTACATTCTTACCTCATGCAAGTCACGTAGCATCTCCAAAATAATTTATATATATATATATATATATATATATATATATATATATATATATATATATAGGCTGGGTATCGGATACAAACCAGTTAGTTTGTACAAACTCGTACAAACCATACCTAGCTTCATGATTTTGTAAATTTGGCTTCATGAATATATCATTTGGCATTTTTAACTAATTTTTTTACAAGAGAGGAAAGCTTATCTAAAAACTCAAATTCAGTTGTAAACGTGAGGACAAATCTCGTCCATTGATCGCAGCCATATTTAAGTCATTCCTAAAATTCAACTTTAGGGGTATTTTCGTCAAGATTAGAATTAGCGCCTCCTTTGTTGACTTTTTATTTTATTTTTTAATTAAAAAACTTTTACCCCTTAAATTTTAAAATAAATTATCTCAAAAATTACTAACATTTTAATCAAACAAATTACATCAAAAAAACGTGAATTTCGTGCTCTTTGATATGACATCCATCATGATATAGTTTTTTTTTCTTCGTTTTAACCGTTTTTACGTGAAATCGTGTATATGTGTTACATTCAGAGTGAATAATACAACATTCGGGATGAATAATATCTACATTTATTCGGACTGAGTATATAGAATTATTCAGACTGAATATATGGAATTATTCAAACTGAATAAAGGTAGATATTAAAAAAGAATAAAATTATTCATGTCTTGATATAGTTTTTTTTTTCGTTTTAACCGTTTTTACGTGAAATCGTGTACATGTGTTATATTCAGAATGAATAATATAACATTCTGGATGAATAATATCTACATTTATTCAGACTGAATATATAGAATTATTCAGACTGAATAAAGGTAGATATGAAAAAAGAACAAAATTGAAACATTTATTCGTTTTGAATATCTACCTTTATTCAGTCTGAATATATAGAATTATGCAGACTGAATAAAGGTAGATATGAAAAAAGAACAAAACTTAAACATTTATTCGTTTTGAATATCTATCTTTATTCAGTCTGAATATATAGAATTATTCAGACCGAATAAAGGTAGATATTCAAACGAATATAATTATTCAGACTGAATAAAGGTAAATTATTCAGACTGAATAATTCTACATACTCAGTCCGAATAAATGTAGATATTATTCATCCCGGATGTTGTATTATTCACTCTGAATATAACACATATACACGATTTCACGTAAAAACGGTTAAAACGAAAAAAAACTATATCATGATGGATGTCATATCGAAGAGCACGAAATTCTCGTTTTTTTGATGTAATTTGTTTGATTAAAATGTTAGTAACTTTTGAGATAATTTATTTTAAAATTTAAGGGGGTAAAAGTTTTTTAATTAAAAAAGAAAATAAAAAGTCAACAAAGGAGGCGCTGATTCTAATCTGACGAAAATAATTACATTTATTCAGTCTGAATAATTATCTTTATTCAGTCTGAATAATTACCTTTTATTCAGATTGAATAATTTTTTTTCAATTTTACCCCTGCGCGCTAAATATTCATTAAGCCATGGACAGAGTTTTCAACTTATTTACAAAATTGCAACCGCGTTTTTTTGCCACTGATCTCTTCACCGGATTATTAATCAACGGCTATGGTTTGTCCTCACGTTTACAATTGAATTTGAGTTTTTATTTGAACTCACCCCTATATATATATATATATATATATATATATATATATATATATATATATATATATATATATATATATATATATATAGTCTTTAGCTCGCCCGTTGCGCGACGATCAAATTTGTGTTTTAAGTTAATTATTTGGTGTTTAATAGTTGTTGAATAATTTTGTGACACATACAATAATTGATAAAAAAACAAAAATTCCACAAATAGGGAATATTATTTTGAAGATAAAAATATGTCTATTAAGTTTTATACCTATTATAAATGTCGTTACTAAATGAATTTATCAAACGAATACACAATAATTGCATATTTATATTTTTGAAAAATGTTCGAACTCATAATCCAAAAGTCAGTTGATAAGTGATATCTTTTTTTTCCAAGTAATTAAATTTCTTATGATAATTCTAAGGGTGTTTCGTTGACAGAATGGAATTTGATAGAATTGTAATTCGTCGAAATAATTCGACTTTGAAGTAAAAATAGATATGAAATTGCAAAAAGAAAATCACGACAATTTAGTGATTATTTGTATCAAATCCCATACTAATTTCAACACATCTCATACTAATCACGACACATTAATTCGTATATATTAATGATATTTAATAATATAATTAAATCCAAATATATTCAATATTGGGCTCATTTCGAAGGTATTGACAAAACGATTACAATGGTATAATTTGTAAAAAATAGAAATGTTTTTTTTAATGCATTTTAATTCATATACATTATTTATGTTTATATGATAAGAGTCTAAAATAAAACAATAAGGGATTAAAAGTAAACTATATACTTAATTATAAGAGTAGTAAATGTAACGTACAAATTAAAAAAATTGAATTAAGGAGGAGTGAATGTGGGTGTGTTAATTGAATTTATAATGTAAACTGCGTCCAGATACATGTTTAGGCGGGAAAATACTGAAGTCGGCTCACCAGAAGACGACACGTGGCATGCTAGTTACTCATTTATTATATGTATAGATTTTTGGGATTACTATACACGATGGAGATTTTTTTGAATTTATTATAAGTATAGATATGTACGTATGTATAAAAAATATTCAATATTGGGCTTATTTTGAAGGTATTGACGAAACGATTACAATGGTATAATTTGTAAAAAATAGAAATGTTTTTTAATGCATTTTAGTTCATATACATTATTTATGTTTATATGATAAGAGTCTAAAATGAAAAATAAAAAAAGTAATGGATTAAAAGTAAACTACATAGGTAATTATAAGGGTAGTAAATGTAAGTTATAATTATTAAAAATTTAATTAATGAGAGATTTAAGGAAGAGTGAATGTAGGTGTGTTAATTGAACATATAATGTAAAGGCGTCCAGATACATGTTTAGGCGGGAAAACAATAAAACCGGCTCACCAGACGACGGCACGTGTCAATGTAGTTACTTATTTATTATATGTATATATATATAGGGGTGGTATCGGATACAAACCAAATAGATTGTACAAACTGTACAAACCCATCTCCACCAATCACGTAACTTCTTTTTTATTTTAGGGCTTTTAGCATATTTTTAATTTTATTTTTTTTAAATATATTATTTTACCCTATGTACTGTTAGATGAAAAACTAAATTCATTGTCCGGCACCGACGACCGGAAAATATAGATTAATGAAGCCAAATTATATATTCATGAAGCCAAAATATAGATTAATGAAGCCAAATTATAGAGTGAATTGCAATTTTGGTCCCTGTGGTTATAGTATTTCTTTGAAAGAGGGACCTAAACTTCAATATCTCAAGAAGTGGTCCCTCAGTTTCCAATTTTGCTTCAAATCCAGTCCCTGGTCACTAACCCCGTTAAAAAGTCCAGTTAGTGCCAGGGGTAGTTTCGTCCATCCATGTTTTGTCCTTCCTTTTGTAAATTTTCTTGCTTTTACTTATGTTTGTAAAACCCATAACACTGTAGGGACCTGTTTTGTAAATTCTCTAAAAACCTCCAAACCATGGAAGCTCTTTCTCTCTACATCTCTTTCTCTTTTATATACATATACTCACTGCACACACACACTATATATATACACACTGTAGGGACCTGTTTTATAAAACTTGCTTTTACCATCCATGCTATTTATTTACCATTTGTCCTATCAAAGATTAAGGGAAACAAAAAACTTGTTTCCTCTTGGGTTTAAATTAAAACATATAATACTGAAACGAAAATAAATGAGTTTTGGCTAAAATTTTCTACTCGTGGACATGTTGACAATGAAACTAATTTCAAACCAATCAAATGATCCAAATTATAAAACAATGGCTACCGATATAAGGTTAACTTAATATGTATGTGTGGGTTAGAAATCATAACGATGGAGAGAAATTTACATATAATATTATTGTAAAATTGTACCATGGTAGAACTTGTGTTATTAATCACAATGGTCAAATTCCAACTCCAGTTTATATTCATCTATTTTTATGATCAACCACGTTTAAAACTCACTCACAATTTTAGTTAATTGATTTTTAAGATCAAAAGAACTAAAAAACAGTTTTTAATAACATTTCCACATCAAATATGGATTAAAAACTCAGATTTGAAGAATTTTCATCAAGAACACCAAGAACACTTCAAGAACTTTATCAACCCAAAAAAATTCAAAAATGGAATTTATGCAACAAACATTGAAATTGAAGATTGAATCATGTCTAAAACATGTTTTTGGATACAAATTGGCATAAAAAGCGATCAAAACATCACTAAATCTCAAAATCAATTCTCAAAAAATTTCACAGATCACTTTTCTCAAGAACATTTTTTTTTTCAAAATCTTCAAATTCCTTGAATCTTGATGTGTTTTTGAAAATATTTTGATGCAAAAGAGATTTAAAACAATGGAGAACCACTTTGCAATCAAAATCAAATCAAAACACACAGAAAAATTGCATAACCCATTTGGGGCTGTTGTTAAACAAAAAATCAATCAAAAATCTAAACATAAACTCAAGGATGAAGAGTAGATGTAGTGTTGTTTACGAATAAAGATGCAGATTTGTTCAAGAAGCAGATCTGATGAAGATGCAGATGGATCTGATGATGCAGTGTAGAGGTGCATTGTCGGTGGCTTAATGAAGAAGATGAAGATCGAAGAAAACATTGCCACAAAGAACTTGAAGAAGAAGACGATGATGCATGTATATATATATATATATTTATATTTATAAATATAATTACATTAAAGGTCCCTAAATTTACATGGTCTTTACAAAAATAAGAGAAAACAAGGAAAATTGTAAAAAGAGAGACAAAACTATAATGGACGAAATTACCCCTGACTTTAACGCTGATTTTAGATGGAGTTAGTGACCAGGTCCTCCTTTCAGAGCAAATACCAAAACTGAGGGACCACTTCTTGAGATACTGAAGTTTAGGTCCCTCTTTCAAAGAAATCAGATAACCACAGGGACCAAAATTGCAATTCACTCCAAATTATATATTCATGAAGCCAAAATATAGATTCATGAAGCCAAACTTGAGTTTGTAGGGTTTGTACAATCCATTTGGTTTGTATTTGATACTCATCTTATATATATATATATATATATATTAATATATATTATAACAATATAAACATAATTTGTTTCGACTTTTATTTTAAGGAATACATTAATCCTTTGATGCAACAGTAACATCTAACTTTGTTATTTTTAGAGGACATCACTTATTGAGCACACACCAATACACCATATTTTTGGGCTTCGTGTGCCTTTGCCTGCTCGTTCGTCATGTTAAAAATGTGACTTCTTTTTATGTCTACGACATTTTAAACGCAACTATTTTGGTGACGATGAATTTTAAAATGTAATTAATCTTTTCATTAAAATATCTATGTGTATTGTCAAAAAAAGTATACATAGTGGAAAATCTCATCTACTTTGTGTTTGAATCTAGGTGCTTGATACGACCATACGGAGATTGATCTGGTGCATCTCGATCCATCTTACCTCGGTGCATCTCATCCTAATGTGCATCCAACGGTTGATAACCATTTCTCACGCTTCAAATTAAGCGTGAGAAATTGATCTGAACTGTTAATCACTTTTAATCAAATACCCTCCTATGAATTGCGGCTTAGAAGAGAATTAATCTTGTGCATCTCGGTGTATCTTATCTGATTGCATCTCATCCTAATGTGTATACATTTGTCATCCAAAGGTTGATAATCGTTTGTCACGTTAACCTCAACTTTTCACCGGAACTCAACCTTGAATTTCGGTCAGAAGGAAAATTATGATGAGAAACGTAAAAAGAAATCTAGATCATTGAAACAGTCCTAATTAAAGATTAAACGAGATGCATCTGATCAATAACTTTCGTCTACTCATTATATCAAATTAATTATTATCCACTGGCTTATTTATTTATTCATCATTAATCCTCCCCAAATTCACCTTTCCGGTTGTTTAAGCCATTTTAAAAGCTGCCATCACGGATCGCTGTCCCCTTCACAATCGCGTGTCTTCCGTCTTCGAGATTTTCTCCAGTCAACTTCCGATCACATTCTCCGGCCGCCTTCAGATCTCTCCTACTTCCTTCACCGGAGTAAGTATTAAGTAAGCAACCTGCAACTCCTTTATATAAATCGATTTCATTAATCACATTAACACTTTGCACGATTGAATCACTTGATCCGGCAAAATCACAGTGAATCGTGTTATTTCGTGAGAATTAATTCGTTTGATGTATGATTTTGTAGTTGAAATTTGATTTTAATCGCACGAACTGATGATCGAGTTATTGATCATCACTTGATCTGGCAATATCACTGATCACTGTAAATCGTGTTATTTTTGAGTTATTTGATAAGAACTAGTTCGTTTTATGTATGAATATGATTGCGATTTGATTTTGATCGTACGAACTGATGATGGAGTTATTGATTTGTTTGCAGAGGTAGAAAATGGCAGAGACGCTTCTCCATGGGACTCTTCATGCTACGATCTATGAGGTTGATACGATTCATGGCTATGGCGGTGGTGGTAATATATTTGGGAAGGTATTATATTATATTATATCTTATGGATTTCGATTTAATTTTTGTTATTGTATTGATCTAGCATTCGTCACCTTTTTCGCATTTCAGGGTATAGATATAGACAGACAAACAAACCTGTGTATGTATCAGAAATATACACATTTACTTTTGTAGTTCCTGGGGGTAGATGTAGGGTCAGAGTGTTTTAGGTGCTGTTTGTTTTTTTAAGAGGTCTGAAGTCTGAAATCTGATTTTACATATAAAAAGTAAGAGGTGGTGCTGAAGTCTGAAATCTGAAATATTAAGACTGTTTGTTTTTATAAAATGATAAACATCTTAATTGAAAATTATTATATTTTTTTACAAAAAAATATTTATAAAATTATTATTTCTTTTGCATGAAAATCTTAAGACTGTTTGTTTTTACAAAATTTAACATGTTTATTATATTTTTTCTCATGTCCAAAACTGAAAATTATTATTTCTTTTGCATGAAAAACATTCCTTTTATAAAGTTTTTTGGGAATAATAAATAGTTGAAATTGATAGAAATTAGAAACTTGTAGTTAAATGTATTTCTTAAAAAATATAGGGGTTTAAGCATCTTCAAGTGGTTAACTATGGTTTTTCTAAAATAAAGAATTGAAAGTTAAAATCTCTAAAAAGAATTACCTTCATCTACAACAGTTTTGTTATTTTAGAGATTTTAATACAAATTATATTAATATAATAATTTCAATTTTATATTTCCAATACGTTTTAAAAGAAAATTTTAATATAAAATAATAAAAGATTTTTATGTTATTGATGGGTTAAATAAAATAATCATTTTCCTCTTTTATTTAAAAGATTATAGAGATTTCTCAATAAATCTTTATTTTTAGGGAAAGCTTTAAAACATTCTTATAATGATTTTCTTCATGAACTGTGTAATACTTGTGTATGTGTGCAGGGTTTAATCACACACATCGTTCTCTTGATGCAAAACTCAGGAAAATGTGTATTTATGAGAACACTTGTTCGGTTTTCTAATTGGTTGCTATTGTTATAAAATGCTGTTATGAACTGGCCTAACAAAGTGAAACCAAAACAATAACAGAAAGGGAAAGCTGACCAAATTGTATTCAAACACGGTAATTGAATGAAAAACAGAAGAGAAAACGATAAGAACTCTAGCAATTCGAGAGTGCTAGTCTCTCCCAAAAGAACCCACTAATTTTCTGCCTACCTACACTCCCTGCATCCCCTATATTTATACTAGCTTTATTATAACCAAATACCTAAAATACCCTTTCTAAACCCTTCTAGAATACCAACTATAAAATGGCTTGGGCCTAAGATCGATACATGACAAATGCCAAGATCACTTTTCACGAATCGAACGATTTATGCAAGTTAAAATGCACAAAAGAAGAGTAGCATACTTTCTTACTAGAGTTATCTTGATTCCAGTAATGAGATATAGAAAATCTGGTTTTTTCTGTGTAAAGTTTGTTTACACTCTTAGCAAAGCAGCTTAGAGATGTCTTCCTATGCTTTGTGGTGGTAAAACGCTACTGTGGCTTGCTATTAACATCTGTATTTGCAGAGATATTGGATTTCTGTGACTTCCTCTCTCCAACATCTGAGGAGCAAGTGTCACGTAATACAGCCGTTGAAAGTGTTTCAGATGTTATAAAGTATATCTGGCCTAAGTGCAAGGTACACATGTGGATGTGATATATATATATATATATATAGACTAAGGATCGTGTGAGAAAAAGAGTTAAGGTGAGAAGTTAAGAAGGGATTTGGACCTTTGATCATTTATAATCTCAAAACCACCCATGAATTGCGTGTTAAAAGAGAATTGATCGGTGCATCTCATTAGTGTTGATCATCAATTAGTATTGATCCAAGGGTGGAGATCCCTTCTCATCTTTCTTATCATAACTTTCTTTCTCACCAGAACCCAAACCTATATATATATATGTACACATGGAGGTTCAAATAAGAAATTCAAAAATGGTAAGAACGTAAGAATAAATGAGTCATATGTGAATCATTGGTAAGCCTGGAAAAAGAATCCATCTGAAGATGCATATGTGAACGCACATTTGCTTAATTGCTTACGTACCTTTTTAGCAATTATTCACATATATAGATGCACATGTGATAATGTGAAACCATGTTTCTTTTTACCAATGATTCACCTATGAATCATTTATTCTTACGTCCTTTCAGTTTTTGCCTTATTTTTATTCGAACCTCTCTCTCTCTCTATATATATACATGCTAGAAAGTGGCTCATTTTGATAGTATATAATTGATTTACAGGTAGAAGTTTTTGGTTCATTCAAAACAGGTCTTTTCCTGCCAAGCAGCGATGTTGATGTAAGATCATCTCTTCTTTTACTTAATCAATGGAACTTATATTTAGAACTTATGTTTACTTGCTGAACTGTAGATGGTGATACTAGAATCACAGATTCGAACTCCTCAGATGGGTTTGCATGCTCTCTCTAGACTCTAGAGCTTTATCACAGAGAGGTGTGGCAAAAAAGATTCAGGTACTTTCACGATTTGGTAAATTCATCATCACTTCCATCAATTCTTCGTCTATTTTTTTGTATGGATAATAAGTATACGTACATTTTGTCAAATATATCAGGTGATTGCCAAGGCCCGGGTCCCAATCATTAAATTTGTGGAGAAAAGAAGTGATTTGATGTAAGGTTAGACAACTAAACTTTTTGGGGCCTTTTGTTGATCCAAAAAAGAACAAACGAATCTAAAAATCTTTTGGTGCCCACCTATTTGCATACACTCTTTGGATTTTCGTTTTTGGATTCATATTTTCAATGTTTTTTTCTTGCTGACAGTTTTGATATGGAAAATGGACCAAAAGCCGCTGAATATATACAGGTTTGTTCAGACATCTAAAAATGAATTGACAACTTTTTTTGATGAGAAAATAATATAAAATAAACGACTATCTTATTGCTGGTGAAATTATGCAAGCACTTTAACGAGTATAATGCTCTCATGTATTAATTTTTTAACGCACATTTCTTCCCAGGAGGCAATATCTAAATGGCCCCCTTTAAGGCCATTGTGTCTTGACGATGAAGAAGAACCGTTGCCACGTGGAAAGGAGATCGTTGGCGGTGATGACACCGAGTCGGGAAAGAAGAAGAAGAAAGGGTTGAAGGTGAAGAAGACTCTCAGACTTAAAAAGATCAAGAAAGTGACGATCAAGAAAAGAAAGAGATCGGGATCTGAAGCCGAAAGCTGAAGGTTTTCATCGATGGAAATACGTTCACTTACGACTTCTGCAAGCGGAAATACCCACTGAAACCGAAATCTATGGGGGTAATTTTGAAGATGGTTTTTGCTTGTTGAAATGAATCAGAGGCTGCCCTAAATGGGGTTTCATGCAAACACTTTAGTGGTGATCAGTTCTCTTGCTAGATTTATCAGTTATGAGGACAAGAGATGCAATGGCAGTTGTTTGTTTTTGGTTAGATTTAAGGTTTATTTGTATTTGTACAAGAACCAAAATATACGATTTCTAATAGATCTCGACTTTGATGGTTTTGGATTTGGTAAATTCCAATTCAAATTTGTGTTCCACTCAAGACTCGGGGGTCGTTTACGCAAAGCTTACCGCTTACAGTAATAGATAACAGTTTCAAGTAATATTTTAGTCTGTTAAAATTGCATTCTATGCAACATTTTAACCTGGTCCTCATTCTCGCTTACTGTTGTAATATTTTAGGCTGTTAAAACGACATTGTATGCAGCATTAAGCGTTTACCGGATAAGACTGCCGGTTCTTGTCATCGTTTTTACCTGGTAAGATTCTCATTCCTTGTCATGTTCATCTGACAATAATAGTTTCAACATAACTATTCAAAAGAAAAGAACCGATAAAACCACGAAATACATCCATGTCAATATAAATATTAAATCGAAGAGAACATAATTATGAGAATTGGCTTTCGAGTTTGAGTATAATGATACTCGAGCTCGACTCACATCATTTAGAACCTTGGTTATCGGTTAGTTCGAAGAATGTTAAATAGACCGAGTAACCCTTACAACAATGATGTCCATAACCCAAGACCAAAATAAGTGCCCATAAGCTTTGGAATTTTGATTACTTTTTGTTAAAACTTAAACGTTTCGGATTGATCACATCAATACGAATTGCCATGAGTTGTCCATCTTGTTCGTCTGTCCAAGTAATCGCGTCCCTCTCTAGCAGTTTACTTATCTGCATGCACATAATCAACAATTCGTAAATCACACCAACTTTATATATACGAATCATTGGAAAGATGGTGGTGATGATGATGATGATGATGATGATGATGATGAATCTTACCAGACGTTTACGAGCCTTTAGTATAGATGTATCATCTTCGGTCCCAATCATAACTTTCAGATAATGTATGGCTGCAAAATACCAGCAAACAGTGACGAATCACATTGTTTACGACTTTCAAAAGTCAACAGAAAACGAGAAATATTAGATTGACGACCTACATGGTATGCCAGACATAGATTTCAATTGAGTTTTCAAAAGACGTATTGCTTCTTTTGGTTCGTAATCCGTTAGGTCGATAGAAATTGCTTCCCCGTCATCTCTGCAACAACAACCAACATAAACAAAAACACATCAAATAAGATCCAATTTAAACTATTATAGTTTTCTCATGCTTTTTGACCAATAAATCCATCCTGTGAAATACCAACCACCCCCGTGGGATTTTGAAATCCTTCAAATAAAACATGGGATTGGAATGGATTTCAATTTCAAATCCCTCCAAATCCAGTCCAATCCTGCAAACCAAACAGGACCTAACAGTTTCATGTTTAGCCTGCCATAACTATCTGGTAAAAGAAGCTGGTGATATTACCTGGTTTGAGTAAGCATTTCGGCAGATGTCTCATTTGCCTCTCGAGCCTTGGCCATAAAAAAATGTCCCTACACGCCCAAAAACATATTTAAACCAAATAAGGAGCACAAACAATATAGCCATGCCAAATAGATACGAGAAAAAAATAAATAAATTGAAAAATAAAAATTCAAGCACGAGCATTCCAACCTCTTTAACAAGTTTATCTGCAAGCTCATAGCTACCTTTGGCATATGCATCAGCGGCCTGCCACATACGAGAACACATTAAAGATCATAAACAAGAATATCCACTCTACTCGTAAACGAGACCCAAAAGTTCCTACTTACAGCTCTATAGTATTTCTTCATCGTAATCCAGAATTCCATTGCAGTTTCCCTTAGCGTCTCATAGTTATCTTCAGTCTGCTCATTTCCTGTTCATCAAACGAGACGCATTAAGATAGTTTTAGGTCCAATGGTTGCTAATGAATTTATAAAACAAAATTCATATTGCCACCAAAAGACTTCCAAACTCGAAAATATTCTAATAAGCAAACACATTACTAGAATAAATAAAAAAATTCAAGTAATATAAATACAAGTCCTATAGCATGAAGTAGAAGACGAAAAGACAAGAAAGAGCAAGTTATGAGTCCTTACCATCCCCGTTAACTTCCTTTTTTACAATTGGAGCCCTAAGTTCTGTTGCCGAATCTTCTAAAGGTCCAGTTACTACACCATATTTCCGTGTCCTTGGTTCTCTTTTCGGAAGATTTTTTCTTAGTTCAACTTCAGATCTTTCAGGGACGGTAAAGAGGTTGCACAAAATTTCTTTTTCAAGATGTTCCCTGCCACTGTCAAGAAGGAACAAGAAACATATTTGACATTTAGACCATGATAAAAATAAAGCCTTTTTTCTAAATTAACATTTATACTCAAGAAGGAATAGACACCCAAAACCAGAAGCTTCATACCTTCCTGAAGACTCGCTGAATTGCAGTTTCTCTTCATGCTTGGTGCCCAGATCTTGACATGTGTCCATAGACTTCTATTATAGAACAGATAATAGAAAAAACGATTCTTTTATGTGGAAAACATAATGCTCGAAATTATCACACGAAGAAAGTAACAGAAGAAGTGAACCATTTAAATTCTTTCTGATCTAGAAAGATTCTTTTATGTGGAAAACATAATGCTCGAAATTTAGTATCTTTTCATAAAATTTGGATCTTACAGTTTGATCGACCATGCTTGAAGTGCCACCTCGCAAATCCAAAGTGGGGGATGACATGTCCATTAGTTTTTCTATGCTCTGCATGATCATATCAAGTAAAAGGATTATGGAACACTTGAATAAAGTACATAGAATGTTGATATACGAACGAAAAATATGAACATTGAAGAGAAGATCAAAGTTCAAAACTTTATACAAACCAACCAAATTAAACAAAACCAGATAGGTTTTCACAAAATGTCATCAAACAGAAACATGCTACACCATCCAGATTGGTATTAGATGTGTAATGTGCAAGCGTATGCAACAAGTGCATACCATTCAGATGAAGGGCTACCAGGTGTTCCTCGGTTTTCCGTTTTTTTTAGGTTTTCCTCTAAACCTGACCCTATATATATACACACACACACATTACAAGTGTGATGGTGATCCCTAGGTCTCCCCCACTATTAAAGCAAGATTTGTCTTCAAACGGATTTGGTGTTTGCACCCTTAACACAACCCTTTGTGATTATGACCGTTGAAGCAAAAACAGAATGAGTGCAAGCATGCATCCCAACTTGACTCCAATACCATAATAAGATCCTTATGGCTTTCCATATAAAAAACAATTGGCAATGAGTCGAGTCATGATGAATCATATATATATATATATATTAATATATATATATTGAAGTACGATGATGGGTCTTCAATTCTTCACGAATCACGAGTAGTTAAGTATAATAAATTAGAATATTTGGCATCCAGATACATCCATTTAGAAAATGAATTAAACATCAACGATTTTGACATGTGACATCAATAACATGGGAACTCCACTCTTATATATATTATTGTATATAAACTTATAAAAGAACATCTTACATTCCTCCATTCTTGGTACGTGGGAGCTCTATTCTTTCATAAGATAAGTGATTCATTGTCACTAGAAGAAAGCTATGAAAGATACGGAAAAGCAAAGATAGCCTACCTCTTGGACGTCATATCCGCAACCACCTGCAATATCAAAATGCATGCAAACATATTAACAAACAAAGTTTATATGAAAAAAAATTGAAGAACAGAAGTAAAGACAAATTGAGGTCAGATAACAATTTGATGAAGGGGAGAACAAGTTATAATCCTGACACCAAAATAGATAAAAGCTTACAGGTAAAGTGAAAAATGATTGAAGAGAGTAATCAAGTAAACGAAGTGATAATTTTAGACCACTCGATGTAATATTAAAGTCTAGATAATAAGAGTGGCCTAACATAACAGAACAACAATTAGCAAATCTTGGCAGATTTTGCTGCACTGACAAGAAAAAAAAATTCCAGAGAATATGGGGGTCATCATCATAAGTTACAGGAACAAAGTAACAAGATGCCAAAGATGATTAACCCCTATGGACAGAAACAAAATAGTCTTTACATGAAATCCCTAATCATCCCAAGTCCCAACCATAGAAATAATCACATACTGTTGTTTAATCAAATACTCAAAAGTGCAAAAATATGAATGATTAGGCTCTCACCAACAACTTCTTTGATTACTCCCATGTCTAATTTAAAACCATCTCCAAGCATCTTGAGCAGAAATTGTTCGACGTCCTTGTTCATAGTTTGCGTTGTTGCAGAGACAGGAAACTCGTTTGACATCAACTTCACCGGTTTGGTAATTGGACGAGCTTCTTTTGTTGAAGCCCGTGACCTTCCATAATCGGCGCCAATAATGCCTGAAACTGTACCCACTGATATGCCAGAATGTTTCGGCTTAGATCGAGAAAGAGCCTTTGGAGGTTCATTAGTTGTCAAATCATCTGTCGAAATGGGTATATCAGTGCTGGAAGAACTTCCCAGCATATTACAAATTATATCGCTAGCTTTATTTAAATTATGTCCTGCTTGGCAATAGGCAGATGCAATGTCATCAATGCCTATCTTTGATCCAAAAGCTTCAAGCAACCATTCCAAGTTCTTATCGTCGTCATTGGAACTTGAACTGGAAGAAGGTCCATCCATCCTCGTCCTTTCAGGCAAAAACAAATACTAAACATCATCATCAACAGTTAATGAAATAAGGACTTTAACTATAGTTTTTTCATTTGCACAAAGTTTTAAGCATTCACAGATAACTTCTCTATACTACCCCTGATGATTTAAAATGTTCCTTCCAAAAATCCCAAAATTAATGGTTAAGATTTTTAATCCCAATAACGCCAACTTAACTGTTCCATCCTCCTTGATGTTGCCTAATTAATGCATGCATACACAAGACAATCTCGTTTTATAACCATATTCTTTTGTTACTGTTAAGTTTACTCAATAATCTCAGTACATACTAGCATATTACATACTTTAAAATCTACAAGCAATGCTTGTAAATATCTCAAGAAGAGTGATAAGTAGCAATGTACTTATCCAATAAGCAAAATTTACATCTAAGACATCAATACACGTGCCCGTAAGTCATGACTACATATGGTTTTAGAAAATCTTTCGAAGTAACATGCGAGTTTAATCACTAATGTCTATATTATAGGCAGAAACATTAATAACCATCTAGTTAAACTAGATCAGTTTTTGCAGTGGAACAGCCTGAACCCAATCTAACATCATGAAAAGTAAATATAGATGAGATTCACGCCATAAAAGCAAATATCGATAAGTAATACAAATCAAAACCAAAATCAAGAAGTAAACAAACAGATGGGCGTCTTAAACATTTCTCATGTGTTCCCATTGTTTGCATTGTCAAGTATCAATAATTCTTAATATCTTAACCTACTTGAACAAAGAACCAATCGATGCTGCAAGAAGCATATTGAAGATCGTCTACTCTAAATCCAATCGAACACAAAATCAACAAATAGAGTAACCTAGGGCAAAATCTACACACTTGCAAGTAAATGTATAATAAAATTAACACTACTGAAGTATTTACACACCAACATGCAAAGAAACAACTAAGTCGAAATCATCAATCGATACTTAAAAACGAGTCCGATTTATATTTAAAAAAAAAATACTAGAAAGCTTGAATGTACATACATGGCGTTACAGATAATTTAGGCGATTGTTGAGAAAAGTTGAGATTTGTAGATTGATTTCTTTCGATAATCGTTGTCGTGATTGTAGATTGCGCGATGATGATGATTTTGGGGAGAATTTGGAAGATGAATGGCGTAGATTCGTTGAGTGTATTTTGATGCAGGGAAACACTCTACTGCTTCTCTGAGAAACTTTACCGAGACCCAAGAGAAGAGAAGGTGACCAAATGGAAAACAGCGGGTCACTACACATTTATAGGGTTTATTTGGCGATTTTCTTTTTGGATATATGGGTCAACCTTACCCATTTGAGTGACCCGTTTATATGTATTATTTTTAGGGAATTTAATTAAAATATCCAAAGTTTGACTTTGACTTACCAAAATACCCATTTCTCTCCCGAATTTGCCGAAATACCCATTTTCCCGCGACTAGTCCTGCTATCGCGGGATAGGGCACACGTGGCCCGCTACTATGGCCAAAAAATCCCCCCCCCAACTATCCTCGCGGTTACACATTTGGTCCCTCCCCGCGATTGGTCCCGCGACCATCCCGCGATGGGACAATTTTTTTTCATTTTTGGCCCCTTTTGAACGAATCTTGCATGTTTTTACTGTTTTTTTCTGTTTTTTTCCACAATTATTGTACTTTGAAGACCAATTTGTGGTTCAAATTCACTGGCATGTTTGAGATTTCATCCATAAATATTAGTAAAATGCAATTCATAATTCACACCATCCTTATTTCTTGCTTTCTTTCACTTGCTTTCTTTCTTGCTTTCTTTCTTCAGTAAACAAATGGCATCGTCATCTAACCCATCGTCTACACCTGAAATACCACCTAAACTCTAGAAGGCGATAGCAGAAAGGGAAAAGGAGATAGACCAACTGACACAAGAGTGGAAACAGATGATGGCCAGGAAGGAAGCCCACTTGAAAAGGATCGAAGTGGAAGAAAAGGAGATCAAAAGGATGAAATGGGATATAAAAGATAGGGAGGCTCGTATTCGTCGAGAAAAAGAAGAAATTCACCACATAATGCAAGACTTCGCAATTCTTCAAGCGAAGGTAAGCGACAAACAAAGTTGGATTGATCAAACTAAAGCAATTTTTCAATACGTGGTGGTATGGGTGTTGCTTTAGTACTTTGTTGTTTATGTGTTGTTGTTTTGTACTTTTCAGTTCGACATTGTTGTTTCGTTCCTTTCCTGTTTGTATGTTGTTGTCGAGAAATTTGTCATGAATAAAAGTCTTTAATTTGTCTGAAAAGTAGTATGAAATTTGTCTAAAAGTGGTTCATATTAAAAATACAACTCATAGATGTTATACAAGATTATTTCATAGATATTGAATGATTTTGATTGTTTTGATTTGCAATTTACACTTTAAAATCGTATGTGCCGCGAATAGTCCCGCTACACACACAAAATTGTGATTTTGATTTGCAATTTACACTTTCAACCCCTATACTTATTTACTTACTTTACTTTATACCTTTTACCTTCATAATTTTAATTTTACATTTAACACATATAATCGTTTATTAACTAAAATACGTTAAAAAATACGTTTTAATTTTAACAAGTTACACCATTATAATCGTCTCTTCGATACGTTCGAAATGAGCCCAATATTAAATATTTTTTTATTTATATATTTTAATATATATCATTATAATCGTCTCTATATAACCATTACTATTCTCTCAATTTAGACTACTACCATTATGATTTATATATTTTATTATTTTTTGATTTATATATTTTAATATATATCAACGTACATAAATTATGTTTGATAAATTACAACGGGCCGATAAAGTAGATAAAATCATGTTATATATAAACAAGCGCACTAAACATACAATATTTATCGTCCCAATCAAGGGAAATCAACGTTCAGATCAACAGTATCATATGATGGGCGCTGCGTGTTACTTACTTGGCTGACTGAACGTCTACTCGGCACAGTATCATATGATGGGCGCTGCGTGTTACTTACTTGGCTTACTGAACGTCTACTCGGCACGGTTGAAGGGGCGGGATTCGGACACTCTCCACGAGTATGTCCTACTGCTTGGCACCGAGTACATTTTCGTTGTATTGAACCTTCACCACGTGATGGACGTCGGTTGTTCTTTCTCGGTCTCCCGGCTCTGTTCTTATCGTTTAACGGTAGATAGCATGGCGGAAGGGGGTCGGGTGGATACGCCAATGCTTCAGGGGGTCCAACTGGATTTATTACCCCTGCGTATGTTCTCCGGTAAGTTTCGGTCGTGAAGAAACTTACAGCCAAGTCGCTGCAATCTCTACGACCCATATGTCTTGCCGCAACTATGGCATGGCCGCACGGTAACCCAGATTTTTGCCATTGAAAACACGAACAAACATGATCGGTCATATGGACAATCGAGTGAAGATGGTTATCCCGAACCTCGTACCTCCCATACCCGATTGCGCTTATCGTCCATGTCGACGCGTGACGCACCCTGAAGAGAACTATCTCCTCCGCCGCTAGTGTGAGACTATTTTGCAGCTCAGCTCCTTTTCGGCGTCGAAGTTTGTACCACTCTTGTTGAAAGGTCCGAAAGTAGTCCATAAGATTAACAATCGGACATCTACGCGCAAAACGGGAGAGTGCATTCACCGACTCTGCACTATTGGAGGTCAGAATGTCATACCGTTGTGCAGGAAAATGGGCCGCAGACCACCTCTCCGGTCCAACATCGTCCATGACTTTGGCTGCTTTATTGGCACTAACTCGTAGAAGATTCATGTACCGGTTAAACTCCCGATCCGTATATGTTCTGCATGCCGCCCAGTAGACATCCTTGTAGGTGGTAATACGTTTGTCCTGGGTTTTGGCGTTCATCTCCAAATGTCGACAGCATAAGGCGTGAGGGGCGTTTGGGTACATGGCAGAGATTGTGGCGCTTATGGAAGGAGCCCTGTCGGACATAAACACCAACCCTTGTGGGTCTCCGATAGCTTGTCTCAACATGGACAGAAACCAAGTCCACTCGTCCCCGGTTTCGGACTTGTCTACTCCGAAAGCTACTGGAACGATGGAGTTATCCCCGTCCATGGCAACCGCCAGGAACATCATACCCAAGTAAGGGCCCTTTAAATGAGCAGCGTCTATTACCAGGACACGACGCAGATTTGCCAGAAATGTGCGGATCTGTAAAAACCTAGGTGGTTTCCCTTTGTAAATGTTATAGTTTATAATGTGTAAACATATGACGTGTTAAAATACGTACCGCGGGTCCAAGGGCAGCGAAGCACATCTCAAACCGTCCATGTGAATCGGTCCTTAGCTGGGTGACAGTACCTGGATTCTGCAGCTGCAAATTATATAAATATGTGGGAGTCGTTCATACGACTCCTCGAACGTGCCTCTCACCAATAGCAGTGCCCTGCATAGCGCACGCCAAGCTTGGTGGTAACCAATCGTGACGTCGTACTGCTGGTGTACATCGCTCACGATGTCCTTTGGACGCAATGACCTGCTAGCATCAAGAAATTTGGCTTTCAGCATCGCACCCAATGTCCTTTTGGTGGCTTGTTTGTGTTTGGGATTCAGTTGCGTCCTCGTACAAGTGTGTACGTCGTGCAAATTTCTAATAAGTAACGCCCCTCCTTTCTCTCCCGCGGGCCTCGTGTACATCCTCCAACTATAGTTTTCTCTCGCACATTGAACTACGTATCTGGTTTTGTCGGATCTCGGCGTGACACTTTCGAAACCCTCTTCCATGAACTTAAGTCCGACCTGACTTGCCAAGTTATCCTTCGAATCAAATATCTGACCTACTTGTAACCTTAAACTGCGATTATAAGGTACAGGTTCGTAGGTTTGTGTATGGGTATTCTGGTCTGGAAGAATAGGGGGCATATCAAAAAAGTCATTTAACTGACTAAATGATTTATTACTAGGGGTATATTCTTCGTCATCATCACTATCGGTATCTGTTGTGTCTATATAAGCATCACCCGTTTTGAAAACATAGGTTTCGTCATCAGCAACTCCAGCACACCGTTCTTCTTGTGGTTGTTGTTGTTGCGTCTCCGGAACATAATCAGGAATACAGTCGTTAAGACCATATGCATGATCCAAATGAACTGTTGGGCCGTGGGACGGCTGAAATTGAGAATCAGGCTGCTTCATTTGGAGGTCTTCGTCATCAGCGTCGTCAGTACCTTCGTCGTCACCGTCGTCATCACCGTCGTCGTCACCTTCGTCATCATCTTCGTTGCACACCGAGGAGTCGGTATACACATAAAGTAATGGAGGTCTTTCTGATTCGGCTGCAAAGTGCATAAAACCAGAGATATCCTCATCGTTGCATAACTCCACGAATGACCATCACCATTCTTGAACGCTAACTTGCAAACAGCAGAAGGGTCGATTTCACATTTTTGCATGGCGTATGCAACAAACTTCTGATAAGAAAAGTTTACTGGCAATTTTACACCATGCTTAGATTTATAAGCAAAATTCCACTCATTGTCTTCTTTCACCCATTCACCATCGTAACAGAAATATAGCCTAGCTTTTGCAACAGATGAACTCATTTTTTCAATGGTATCTCAAAAACAAAATACTGAAGAAAGAAAGCAAGAAAGCAAGAAAGAAAGATGGAATTGGTGTGAGTTATTAGTATGCATTCTACTGATATTTATGGATGAAATGGAATTGAGGAAGATGAATTGCAACCACAAAATTGAACAATTATTCAACATTGATGAAACATGCCAGTGAATTTGAACCACAAATTGGTCTTCAAAGTACAATAATTGTGGAAAAAAACAGAAAAAACAGTAAAAGCATGCAAGATTCGTTCAAAAAGGGCCAAAAATGAAAAAAATTTGTCCCATCGCGGGACCAATCGCGGGGAGGGACCAAATGTGTAACTGCGGGGATAGTTGGGGGGGGGGACTTTTTGGCCATAGTAGCGGGCCACGTGTGCTCTATCCCGCAATCGCGGGACTTGTCGCGGAAAAAATGGGTATTTCGGCAAATTCGGGAGAGAAATTGGTATTTTGGTAAGTCAAAGTCAAACTTTGGGTATTTTAATTAAATTCCCTTATTTTTAACATTTTTTAATATTTTTTTATAGATTATTCAATAAAAACTAGAGGGAGGATCAAACGAAAACAATAACTATTTAAAAGAACATGAACGAATAAAATCATTAGTGATTTTATATTAACGTGCAAAAAAGCCATGCGGATCTGAATCCGCAGCCAAAGTCTAAGTTTCGTGCGTTAATATAAAATCACTAATGATTTTGTCCGTTCTCGTGCTCTTTTAAATAGATATTGTTCTCGTTTGAACCCGACTCATAAAAACTAACAAAAAACAAATTTTTTATTCTAAAATTTTGAATACTAATTATACTGTTAAAAAATTTTAGAATTTATCATTCTAGTATTTTTTTTATATATAATAATAAGAAATCAGTCTTATAGTAATAAATGAAAAAACCATTTCTCAATCCTCTATCAAGTTTTTTTTCAATCGTGAATGTTTAGACCCACTTGTATGTACCTCGGTTAATCGTAAGGGTCTGGAAAATACTTAATGGTCTTGTAGAACTTGAGCCGGTGACTATGAAGAGAATCCCCAAAAAAAATTGAACACCAGAGCCAACTTTTATTACCGCCAACTTTTATTACCACCAGTAACCGAAACATTACACCAAAAAGCAAATTACAGCACCTTTAAAACAAGAAGAACAGTTGAACAGAATTACAGGAGCAGCACAGGAGAGAAAAAAACGTTTGCGAGATGCAAACCCGTTTCATCGTGATAGCTACCAACGATCGTCAAACGTACTCCTCTTGACCCTTTGAACTTTGATTCGATAACAGCTATACTTGCGCATTAGTTCCTCGCTCCGCCAAAAGCCAAAGCTCGAACCCGCCTCTGTTTAGCACTTCCAGACCTGTTGTTACAGTTCTGACGGGGTCGAGAGCCATCTCGCCTAGTCAATCAACACTCGGTTTTCTTTTCTCCTGATCCATTCGAACACTCTCCTCTGGAACTCAAAAAACAAATCTGATAATTTACTCTTCTCCCCTTTGAACACAATTTTATTTCTATAAGACCATATAAGGTATAAGAACGGCCACCGCACCCCGACCGAACAGTTCATTTTCTTTTAATCTTCGTCCGACAGTGTATTTGTGTTGAATAATCCTTGAATAGATTCTATTTCTTCTAAAAAAATTCCACCATTTCCCCGTTTGTTGCCAAAGCTTTTTCACTTCTTCACATCCTACCAAGGCATGTTCCACCATTCAATATCTTTTCCACATCGGGGGTATAGCACCGAATGTAGGTCAATCCCATTGAGTCCAACACCGACCAAGAAAGCAATCAACCGAGTCTCGCTCTCCAAATGAAGATGCAAATTTTATTTGGAATCAATTTGGACCATTTAGTTTCCAATACATTCCCGACTTCCTGATTTTGACCCTCCTCGACGCGGCTACGTAGTTTTTTGACATTAAAAGTCCCGTTTACATCTAGGTTCCACACAACTTTGTCACTACGATCCCTTTCCGGTTTCTTTTCTTGGATCACCCTACCTAACTCCTCCAATTTGCCACATTCATTTCCTCTAGGCTCCCTTTTCCAATTCCAGTTCCATACCCAATTCTCTCATATCCATTCCCCAAATGCTCAAGTCTTATTGTCATTTAAGTTAACTCCACAACTCTTAGAACATCTCCCACATATTCTTCAAAATTTCTCTAAAACTCGGAGATTGAAATTTCAAAATTTCTAAAAGAAAACTACATTCAACTCCAGATTCTCCATTTTGGAGATCACAACATTGATTATACTATTAAAATATTTCATTTACCTTATAAAAAATTATTTTTCATTTTAAAAATTCAATTCTAAGGTTTTTTACTAGTAGGGATATATTAAAAATATTTTTCTCATTGTAATCATTTTTGGAAAGTTCTCTAAATTTGAAGATGCTCCCTCCCACCCTCTCTCCATTTTAGATAATGGTTTCAAAGAATTTATTGGAGCAACATGACCAAAATCTCCATTTTCTTCGTTTTGAAGGGTCGGTTAGAGATGCTTTTAGAGGTTTTTGAAGTTTTTTTTATGTTTTCTATATTTTAGAAAACAATACATAAAATCTATTAAAGCAAAATAAACAATAAAACCTCTATTATCAAATTAGTGTATGATTTTGATGCAAATTTTGTGTTTGTTGATACAAAGAACATTAGTCCATGATGTTTAAATATGTTAATGAGATTGAGATTTAGGCCAAAAGGTTGTTAATTCGATGAAAAACGGTAAACATTTATCAAATGTCATTTACCTTCCCACACGAGCATGAGAAGCATCAGGAACCTTATCCGGTAAAAGGCATAGCAAAGGCCGAAGTTGTACCCGGTAAGTGAGAGAGAATACTCTTACCCGGTAAGCGGATAAAATACGCTTACAAACATTCCGTTTTAATGATCGATAAGGTTATCCGATAAGGTAAGCGAGGGCGATGAATTTTACCTGTAAGCGCCTACCCCATAAGAGCATCTTCAACAGCTTTTCCAAAATGAAGAAAATGAGGATTTTATGCATTTTTTGCTCCAACAGATTCAATATATGTTTGCGACATAGTTCACTTCAGTATATGTTTACGCCATCACACCCCGGGGTGTGACATACTCAAAATGATCATTTTGATCCCGTTGATCAAACTCGTCCACTAATGGACAAAAAGGGTGATAAGAACAACCGGAGTTTGGCTCCGGTTGTTCTGATCTTATTTGTTCAGTCTGCAATTAAGCCAACTTTTGAATCCTGCCTTTTGATAATGAACACCAAAAACAAGTGAACATCATATGATCTGCAAATCTGTAACTTCTGCTGTAGAAAAGCCGAAATATGGCACAAAACAACACACAAGATTGTGCCTTTCCTCGATTGAAAAGGGAAAGTTTCAATCTTCGCGTGTTTTCGTATCGTAATAGATACGAAAATAAACGTGATTCAAGTCTACATTTACATTCGTGTAAAGCATCAAATATCATTATATAATTACGTGCCTATAGATTGTAACCGAACACTACCCTCAATATATATTAACACGAAAAAAGAAAACTCTGGAGTGTCCATCTTTACCTTCATTCTCGTGGAGAGGGCAATGACGATGATCTGGTGATAATTTGCGGCACAAAGCTCGGTGAAGCCGAAGAAGACACGGAGGCGCAAGCTCGAAGGAGCGGTGTACCGGCCCGACTCGAGTTTTCATTAGCAACAAAGGGGGAATCACCGTTAATTATGATGCTACGCGATTGTAGCTCGATTTCGAGACCCTCACCGGGAGTCATTCCGGCCCGTGGACTATCGAGCTCGTGGTGGTCGAGTTCCTCCACGGATATCACAGTGCTCGTGTCTGTGTGAACAGTTGAATCATCGCCATACATGCCGAGCCTTCTTCTCCTCCTTCTAGCTTCCTTTCCCCATCCGTGGATTGTTTCTCTTATTCTCTGCGGAATCAAAGCCGCCTTGTAATTTGTACCCATCTGCAGAACACGTGGAACCCCATTAGATTAGTCCCAAAAAAGCCCTAACGGAGACTCGGAGAGTGAAGGTTTCTATATATATACATACACATACACACACACACACAGGTTTGATGATCCAGAGGGAGGTTCAAGGGAAAACCCCTAAAAATGAAAATTTGAGGAACGCCCCGGTAAGCGTTCATCTAGACGATATCGGTATGCACATGTGCATATAAGTAACTAAAGTCGTTTTTTGGTTTTCAACTTTTTATGCACATGTGTAATGCACGGATGCATGTTACAAATCACTTATATACACGTATGCATGTTACAAATCACTTATATGCACGTATGAATGTTACAAATACTTCTATTCACATGTGCATACCGTCCGGATGAACGGTATGTACATGTGCATAAAAGTAACTGTAGTTGTTTCTTGGTTGTTTTTTGGTTTTTTAGCACGTGCGCATGTTACAAATTACTTATATGCACATGTGCATATACAAGGTATGCATGTTACAATTACTTATATGCACATGTGCATACCGTCCGGATGAATGGTTACTGGGGTGTTCCTCAATTCCGTGCCTAACCGATATGGGACTCGACGCTTATCAACCTAAATTCATCAGAACTTCCGGTATCTCTTACATGAATATAACTACAATCTCTAGGAGCCTTTCGTTCATTTTGGTCGTAAATCATACCTGTGTAACGAGTGCATACAGTGGTAGCGTGCTATAGCTGCATAAGAACTGACCGACAAACCTGAACAACAAAAATACAACAGAAAAATAATAATGAGCGATGGCTCGTGAAAGCAATTCATACGAAATCCAATCCAGATCAAACCGAATGGAACCTTATGCATACCCCAAAATCAGCCGTATATACACGAGCATATGGTTCGTTATAAAACAAGAATTATACCCGAACTGCCACTGTAATAAAACAACAGAAAGCTTTATATAAGTCAAACTTTCAAGACCAAATTGCGGGTACGAAACGAAATCAAGTAGAAAAAAAAAATTACCCAAAACCAAAAGAACGAAGCTAACTCAAACGCGTTCTGCATAGAAGTTGGTCACAAGTTAGAAACATGTAAAACTAACGTTTAACGTGAAAGAAGATCTATGATACTAACCTGGAAAAGAATAAAATGGATTAAAGAGAGCAATAGTTCCGGCTTCTTAAACCAGAAAAGTTCGTCTCGAGGTTTTAACCTCGTTTCCGCAAAATATCCAGTAATTCCAGCACTCTCCAATGCCAAAGTAGCGATAACGTGTTGCAATTTTGTTCCCACAAGTAGCACAAGCTGAGCATAAAACATATCCGCCATCATATATATATATATATATATATATTCTATTAACACACAATCTACGCTCTTGGTAGGATAAAAACGAGTACTTACGGTGATCGGAATAATGGCAATCCAGAAATAAAGATTTGATCCTGCAAGCAAGATAAAAGTTCGATTGATGGGTGAAGTTCATTTGCAACTTTTATATTCAAAACTCGAGAAGTAAAACTGTAAAGCAAGTACCTTTTATATTAAAGAGCATAAAAGCCACGACAAATCCCCAGAGTGGGCCACTGCAAAAAAATCGAACAAGCAAAAATTTCAGCAACTTTCATGACAGTAATAATATTCCTAAAAAAAACCAACAAATAAAGCAGATCCCATCAGAAAACGGAAAATGGTGACGAAAGTAGATTCCTTACCTTACTCCAACTATTCTTTGGAATTCTTCTTCCATAGAACGAATCATATAACTATGAAAATCGTATTTTGATGTGAGGTGGTGGTTCTGCAAGAAAAACAAAAATCTGTGAACAATAATTTGAAGGTACATGATCTGAAGGAGTTTATAAACTCGAAATACAAATATATGTATTTAAATTCGAAATATAAATATATAAGGATTTGGGTTAGCTCAATATTCATACCATGATGAAGGCTTTCCGCAGTGTAAGGTAATCTGCACGAACAACAGAACGCCCAAATTGCCGAAAGAAACATATCTGTAAAGCAATTGTCAAAGACAAATATATATATATATATATATATAGGTAAGATCAAATAGAACATCTGAACTATATATTTGCTGCAATACAATTTAATGTTACATTTGCACCTACCATCCAAGTAAAGAAACCATTCCTAACCAAAGGATTTGATGCGTGGAATTTGACCATAGTTGACTGTCTCCGCATTGTCTCATTTCTTGATATTTCTGCCATAAGAAAATAAGTTACCGAACAACAACATATAATGTATTTCACTTGCTTATGGCCATTGGTGATTTTGATTTTTTTAAAGCAAACTTATGAAAAGTGTGCATCTAGGGATATGAATTCTGAAATCATCTAAAAGGCCCGTTTGGAATTGAAATCTTCGGATTTTGAAATCCCACGGGGGTAGTTGGTGTTTCACGGGATTTCATAGGTTTTTTTGCAACAATGTTATAAAATATGTTAAAAACACTTATTTTGTAATAATCAATTAATAAAAATGTAATTTAATACAATACCAGTTAGCACATCATGCCGATCTACTTGAGCCTCATCTTCCCATTTCCTCCAAGTGTGGATCTGGCGAGATTACAACAAACACAGATTTAACAAGACCATCAACATGTTATAATTTCATGTTTTTCGTCTTATTTAAAACAAACACAAAACAACAAATTTCATATGCAATATGGCACGGTATGTAATCTAATTGCCAAAGACAATTGGGCATTCTAAAATATTTCTTGATTTTCTTTATAATACATAGTATGTCATATATGGGTACAAAAAGTTATAGATTTAACCATAGTAAAGACTCGTATGCAGTTGTTTAGACCCAATCTTTTACAACACATTATAACCATTTATAAACAGCAGACATATTACTAACTTCTCTTAACTACCAACACCGATGCCCTTTCACTATGGCACATAAAGATCCCTCTTTTTTTTACCATTTTAAGTTATGTTTTAATCTTTTTACATTCGATGAGTGTGTGTAGCAAGCGGAAATATTAAAAAAGGCAAAATAGTAATGCGAAAAAGAAAAAGAAATTAGCAATTAAGAGTATAGATAAGTATGTAACCTTCACTACGGCCAGAAGCATTGTTAAACAGCTGTAAGACACGTGAGTAATTGCCATGACAAAGATAAATCGGTGCAGTTGCTCAAGGCCTTCGTATGATACAAAAGGCTCGTGATCCTGTAAATTTTAAATAAAAAGACATATCCTAAGATCACCCCGAACGAATTAAAAGTTTAATGGATATAAAAAAAAATTAACATGACTCACCTTTTGACAGGTGTTCTCGTTTAATTCGTTCAATACCCTCCTAACCGATTGATGATTAACGATCATCAAAAGTTTACGCTTACCATTTTCCATTTCTTCATCAACCTCGGACCTGGTGCATGGAGCAAATGCACTATTATAATACTTTGACGGGATACAAATATTCGATATGATGCTAGACGTGGCTGTAAGAAGGAGAGATATGAAGCCAAGAAGCATCAACTCTGCACACAAATAACGACAACAATCAGAATGGTGAAACACAATATAAAAAAGTTTTTTTTACATTTCTTTCAATCGGTTCGTTGTATCAAAAACTACCTTCTTTCATTTTCTCGACGGCAGCAAGCAACGGCTTTCGATTTGTTTTCTTCAACCACTGGCATATCGAAACAAATTGTCAGGAACAAATAAAACCTCTTCCACCTTAAATTCACACACAAGATTCAAACCTAAATGCACATACAAGTTCCAAAGCAGGGATGGACTCATAAAAATTTTCAAACGGTAGCACCATTTGACTATAAGAAACAAATATAGGAATATTATTCACAAAATAATCGTTGGTTTGTTGGTTAGTTCATTGCTTTTCATATGTTCGGTCCTGAGTTAAAGTCTTTTATTGCAAATTTTCTTTCATAAACATAATAAAACTGAAATTAAAAGCTAAAAACTAAGAAAATGACACTAACAAGATTAGAACTCGGGTCTGGGTGGAAGAAAAGACTGGCAAACCTACTCAACCAAGAGAAACTTGTGTACTCATTGTGATTTATAAATATATACGGTGCCACACAACAAATTGAAACGGTGGCACTTTCCACGACCCTATAATATTTCAAGATTCTGTGTCAAAGTAGGTGTCAAAGGCATTACACAAGAATACAGTTTTGCCCATAGTCTCAAACTCACAATACTTGATAAAGATTCATATATTGCACACACTTGGATTAAGCACGAAAACCATCTGAATATGGTGTTATTTGAGACAAAAGAAAAAAGAATGAATTTAACTTGATCTTGATGTTCAAAGTGGAATATATAATATATTAGACCTAACAGGTCACACAAATGAAGATATAGAACCAGATAATTAGAAAGAACAACACTTACATTGCTCAACCGATGAATTGATCGCTCGACAAGCAAGGAAACAACGACAAAGATAGTCAAAACTGTAGCCACAGACCATGTTGGAGTCAAAGCCAAAGATCTTGATTCTTCTTTGGCATCCTCGGACGACATTTTTCAACAAATCCTTAATTTAACCCAATTTGTTAACTCCTTGCTTACCAAACCTCCGAATACCCGTAACATACAAACACACACAACATCTAAAACGCTTTCTTGATTCCTTCTTTTTACCCAGAATAAAAAGTCTTGATTACTTGAAACCCACCATCATTGGCTCCAAGAACTTGTCTCCAAACCCAAATCTTACAATTTACAATGCAATACTTGTGTTGTTTTTCTTGAATATATTTACAAACCAAAAGTGATCTCTCACACACATTTAGTCGAACAGGTTGTGTGCTCACAATAATGAAAAGATACTTCAAATGCGAAACCTCCCACTTCTGGAGTTCACCAGTAACATAAAATTTACCTGTAGTGCATTCTTGAACAAATCAAGATTCGACACTTTCCAACTCGATCTTTTTACCTCTACCTTGTTTGTATTTGTATCAAGATTTGAAAGATTCAAAACAAAATTAACTTTTTCAAACGAATCTTCACTGGTTCCAAGATACCCAACTCTTTTATTTTTAACTCTGTAGAATTAAAGAATAGAAAACACCCAACTCCCCTTTCTCGCTGTAATAAAGAAATATACAAAGTACGAATGATTAATACATGATTGAGGGTTTTCTTAGCAACTTCTTAGGGTAGTCAATACTCTCAATAATCCCTACAACTGGAATCCGAATGAAACACCCTCACACCTCTCTTCTCTCTCATAATACACGAACTAATAAATACATAAGAGGGAAATGCGGAGCGGTCCAAATTTGCGCGTAATTAGCGGAAACGACGTCGGTTGTCTACAGCAATTGAAAAGGGAATGTAAAAAGAAGTTTAATTGCAAATCAAATTTAGATTTTACGTTTTAATTATATGGTTTTTTTTTTGTTTTTTTAAATTAAAATCTTTTGTTTTTTTTAAATAAAATTATTAATATTTTAAGGAAACAAATTACATAAAAAACGAGGATTTCAATATGACATTTATTTGGATATGGTTTTTCTTTTGTTTTTCGTTTTAATCGTTTTTTACTTGAAATTATATGTATATGTAATATTTTATTATAAATATACATGTATGTTCACGTATACGACAACTCGACAGCATAAACCCATAACTTGACATCATTTTCTTCAACACCATAGGTTTGTAATCCGAGAACATTTTCTTCAACGTTGCAAGCTTGTTACCTAACACCGCGTTCTTCATATCTGTAAGATTGTAACCCAACATCTATTGAGACTAGTCGATAGCCTATCAGTTGATTTATTGTGTTTTTGTGCGTGTAAAACTATGCCCTACCACTTCTAATTTTTATCGAGACGGATTGGAGACCTATCGAGATGAATTGGAAATCTATCGAAGCTAATCGAGAACCCATCCATTGGCTTGGTGTGTGTGTGTGTGTCTGTAAATCATAATCTATCACCTTTATGTTCCATCGATAACTTATCGATTGATTTATTGCGTGTTTGTGTGTGTAAAATCATAACCTACCACTTTCATTATTTTACCAAAATAGATCGGGAACACATCAAAATGAATCGAAAACTCATCGTTAACTCCAATAAAAAACAGATTATATATAACTAAAGCTATAATATATTAATGATAAATATTATAATGAAAACTAATATTTAGAATGAATAACACATTGATATGAATCTTAGAGCGTTGTTATATAAACGTGAACATATATAAATATTCATGATCAACAATATCTATATTCATGATTAATGTTATAATAAAAATGTATATTGATGATGACTATCATATTGATGTATCAATATTGGAAAATTATTATATAGACATTAACGTACATGAATATTCATGATGAATGTCAAAATGATGTATGAATTCTGAAGATTTGTTTGTATACACGCAAAATACAAAAATATTCATAGTGGATGTTATGATGAGTTGTATCTTCATGATAAATATCATACTAACGTGTAAATGCTAAATAGTTGATATATACATGCGAACATAAATAAATATTTATTCTGAATATTATACAGATATATCATTTTATATTAAAATAATCCAGTTAAAACAAAAAAGAATTAAATATACCCTTAAGGCCTTAATTATTAAAAATCAAACATGATATATGTCAATTTGAAGGTCACTTTTAAGAAATTCATATATTTAAGTGATGAATACTTATCATAAACAAAAAAATAACGATGATGTTTCAACTTAATCAGACCCCACATCTTTTTACCTGTATTTAAATTATTAATCTTGATACGAGTTTATTTTAACTTGTTACCCATTTTATTTTACTTTATTTTAAGTAAATTTATTTTACTTATTTAAAAACATCAAAGATTGCAAAAATAAAATGTTATAAAAATGTTTTGACTTTTGTGATAGTCAAAATAGTTTGCATATGATCAGTTTGGTTTGGGGATCTGAGACGGATGGATTTCGTCACTTATATATACTCTTTATTTTATTGATTTTATAATAATATATTTAACCATGTATTTGCACACCCACATGTGCATTTTGGAAAAAAATAATAATATATTTTAGAGAATATATCATGTTAAAACAAATTAAAATAATATAAATAGATTTAAAAAAACACTTCAAGTCTTATTTTGTAACCGATAAATGTGTAATTGTAACATTCTAGGCTAACCGTACCAAATATTGTCTGTTTTGTCTACATTTGGACTCGTGATTTTAAAACGCATCTGATAAGTGAGGTATCAAGTTTCTCTTATAAGACAATATTTGTTCCCCTCTCCAACCGATGTGGGATCTTACAGTAATATTTTTAATTATCAAAGTAGAAACAATGAGTAGAATGATAATAGAAACTCCTTGATACCAGTAGCTCTATAAAAACATTATTACTGTACAAAACGATTGAGTTTACGCCAAAAATCTTATTTTTATAAATCAAACAAGTCTTAAATTTACTGAAAGGTGCATCTATTGTGAATCTGTAATTTTTAATTAGACCGTAATTTTTATAATTAAGTTTGTTTTATTTCATCTTATGTTAATAATTTATGTCTCGCTTGATTTGGATCCATATATGCATAAAAGGCTAGAGAACGGTACAGGTTTATGGGTCTTCTACGGTCCAAGAAAAGGCCGGTTAAGAACTGAATAATGATAATATTGTGATAAATCAAAACCAGTAATGTTCATGTTCACACTCATCGATAATGTATGTTCATTATGTGGTTTACAGTTTTTTTCCATTTCCATTATACTCCTGCATGTCTTCAATATTCTTACAAAAGGTTACATATTTATTTAATAATTATTTTAAAACAGCGACTTAAAACAAATAATAACTGTGTTACACATTTAAAGCATCTCCAATAGCTTCCCAAAAAAAATACATTCATCTCCAACAGATTCCTCATTTTGTAGGGAAAAACAATGATTATAATATTAAAATATTGTATTTCTCTCTCTAAATATTATTTTCAAAGATTTCTATTGGTGCTTTCCCTAAGTAATCATTTTTTGGGTTAACTCCATATTTGGAGAAAAACTTCTTCTATCTCCTACTTTTTCCATTTTAGAGATAGTTTTAGGGAAACTGTTAGAGTAAAAAAAAACAACCCAAAATACCCATATTCTTCATTTTCTCCAAGATGGAGAAGCTGTTGAATATGCTCTTATATAAATTAGAAATACATTTAAACAATTCCGTATGTCTATACATAATAGTTTTATAAATACATTTAAATAAATAGAATAAATAGGAATGAAGAAAATATATTAAATTAAAATGTATATATTCCTAATTACATGGCCCACACGGAATCGATGTAAAAGACCACGAACTCATAATCAATGGTCCAACCTCTATTTTTCCAGGTTCACAGCTTTGTCCCAGTTATTAAATATGAATGCTTACTTTTTCTAACAAATTTAATAAATACCTCATTTATTATTTAATATTAAATAATTTTAAACAATATGATGAGCAGAAATAAAGATAGTTTTGGTAAATACTTTTTTTTTTTTACAATTTGTAATAAATAAAAAGATTAAGTTTTTAAACCCAACGAGTTCTTGAATTGTTTTTTTAATAAAAAAATCATTAAATTTTCTCATAAAATAATTATATGTTCCTGAATTACTTTTTAAATGAAAAAATCATTAAACTTTGTAATTTTGAATGATTAAGTTTATGAACATTTTTTCCTAATAATTAAACCATCAAAAGAGGGAAATCAGAAGATAAAGAACATATAAAAAAGAGGGATATCGATGACAGGGGCGCCAACAACGTGATAGCGATACGGGGAACAAGCAACGATTGGGCAATGAGGAGTAGTGATACAGGTGTTTGCATGGAGTTTGAATGTCGTTAGGTTTGAGAAATAAAACTAGTTTGATGGTTCAGTTTATTTAAAAAATGTTCAAGACCTTAATCATTCAAAATGATAAAGTCTAATGGTTTTTCATTAAAAAAAATAGTTCAAAAACTTAACCATTCAAACTAGGATAATTTTTTTGGTTTATTTGAACTTTTTCGTAAATAAACATATTTCATTTTTAATCTGAACAATTTTAACCAAAAGATATAAATTGCTAAAAATAAAAAGTGTATAACCATTATTATATTCAAAAATTAAACGATTTTTATCAATTTAATGACTTTCTTAAAGTTTGATCATTAAATTATAAATAAAAAAAGGGGGTTGGTATTCATACCCACTTCTTACTCACATACCATGTTATTTCTCATATTATTCGTACACTTGAAATTCATTTATACTTTCAATTATGTCACATCAGCTTTTACAGTTACCAACATCCATCTTTACACTTGCAATCACCTACACTTTTGTATTATTATTAAAATAGATATATAAATTAATTATTATTTAATTAAATATATAAATTATTGTGATGGGTTCGACAGTTTTATATACATATAGAATTTGCAAGGGTCGTGTATGGATGCTCTTACCTCTTACATCACTTGGGGTTTGTTTGTTAGCTCTTAATAAGTTTACAGACTTACAGCTTATTCGGTCAGTTATACACGACCGTTTGGTAGTGACTTAATGATATAAAAAGTAATTTATTCAGTAAGCTTCTAGAGGGAGCTTTATGCAGTAAGTCAAGTTTGTTTTTTAATCTGCTCCTCCCAATTAATAAAAAAACATGCTTTACATCTATGAAAAAACCTTTCAAACAAGAACTTTTCCAAGTTATACAAAAAGATTAATAAATACAAATAATTTTATCATATAAAACTTAATGAAAAATCACCAAACAACCTCTTACACATTTTTGTAACACTCTCTATACATCAGGGGGCATGATTAAAAATACCAAATAAAAATGTGTAGGTTGTTTTTTGCCATTTCCTTTTGTTTTGTGTATACTTCCTTACAAAAGTTAGAAAAACAAAAGAAACATGTATGCAAAAATATTAAATAATGTTATTTAAATAAAAATAAAGACCGACAAAATTTGAAAGAACTAGTAACATTATAATTGATAAATAATTAGGTTTTAAATTTTTAATATTTAATTGACGTATATTTTAATTTACTTTTTAGTTTCTGGATAAAAAGTAGGTTTAATATTCAAATTAAAAAACACTTAACGTGTAAACAAGTATTACGTGGGAGATTTTTTAATAGTTAGATATTTAATTACTCAAATATTATATATTTTGGAGTAAACTTTACTTTTGGTCCTTAAGGTACCGTGATTTCTTTGAAACAAGGACCTGTGGTTTCATAATTAGACTTTTGGTCCTCATGGTTTTGATTTTGCTCTAGAAGAAGAACTTTGCCACTAACTCCGTTAAAAACGATCGTTAGAGGCAGGGGTATTTTTGTCCTTTCATCATTTTGTCCCATTTTTATAATTCTATTTGTTTCTTTTGTAAAAAATATAAAATCAAGGGACCAACTTGTAATTTATATATATATATATATGTATATGTTTATCTGTGTGTAATGTATAAACCCACCATTGCTTCCTTCAAATGCCTTGCTTGTTTTCAACTCAAGAAAATAAATAATTCCAAAATCAAATTTCCCCTTCAGGAAGTGAACATCCACTGTGATGGTTGTAAAAGAAAAGTGAAGAAAACCCTTCAGAAAATCGAAGGTATTGTGTGTGTTCCCATTTCAACAATCAATTTTGTTTCTTGGTTGCTTTATGAATTTATTATGGGTAATTAAGATTAAATTATGTTTTTAATCTTTCATTAATGATGATTAATTTGGATAGGAGTTTTCACCATCAGAATAGATTCTGAACAGGGGAAAGTGACAATATCGGGAAATGTTGATCCGGCGACACTCATCAAGAAACTTGCAAAGAGTGGAAAACATGCAGAGATTTGGGGTGCTCCCAAACCAAATCAACAGATCAATAATCAATTAAAGAACATGCAAATCGATGCTGGTAAAGGAAACAAAACCCAGGGGTAGAAAGGCGGTGGAAATCCGCATGGGAAAGGTGCGCAACCACAACAGAAGGGTGGTGGTGGTGGATGCGGCAGAGTTGGTGGTGGCGGTGGTAGTGGTCCGACCCTGCAACAGCTTTAACAGCTCCAACAATTAAAAGGGTTTCAAGATATGAAGTTGACTCCCCAATTCAAGGATATGAAGTTGCCGGCTTTGGGTGGGGGCGGGGGTGGGGGTGCTAAAGACGCACAGAAGTCTGTGAAGTTTAAGATGCCAGAGTCGGATGATGAGTTTGATGATGATGATTATGATGACGATGAGTTTGATGATGATGATTATGATGACGATGGGTGTGATGATGATATGGATGATCTTCCAATGAAGAAGCCGATGATGGCAGGTGGTGGTGGTGGTGGTGGTTCTCAGATGGCTACTATGATGATGAATCCACAATTCATGAAAGGTGAGCAGATGCCACCGCATCTGATGAAAGGTGCTCCGCAAATCGGAGATGGTGGAAAGAAATGCGGTGGTGGTGGTGGCATTCCTGTACAGATGAACACCGGTGGAAAGAAAGGAGGCAATCAAAATCAAGGTGGTGGAGCAGGGAAGAACGGTGGTGGTGGTGGTGAGGTTGGTGATGGGTGGTAATGAAAGCAGCATGAGAGTCAACGACGACTTATGCAACATGCCGGAGAAGATGACCGGAGGGCCACCGGAGTTCTTTTACGGAGATGGAGACGAGACGTCTCTGTGTTGTTATATATATATATATATATATTATACATTAGAGTTAATTGCATATCAGCACTGTAGTTTAATAATTTTTGTAAAAGTAAAAAAAAAACAAAAAACAATTACAAAAAGAGGAAGAAATATGGTGAAAGGACGAAAATACCCCTTCCTCTAACGATTGTTTTTAACGGAGTTAGTGGCAATGTCCTTCTTCTAGAGCAAAATCAAAACCATAAGGACCAAAAGTCTAATTATAAAACCACACATCCTTGTTTCAAAGAAATCACTATACCTTAAGGACCAAAAGTAGAGTTTACTCTATATTTTGCACTCGCAGTGAACTTTTGACTTCCAAATTTTACAATATTTTTTTGAGTAAATTACATTTTTAGTCCTTGTGGTTTGGTGAAAATTTCTATTTTCGTCCTTATAATTTTGAAATTACGATTTTCATCCCTATGGTTTATAATGTATCATCTTATTCATTCTTATGATTTAAATTTTATTGCTATTTTCATCCCTATGGGTTACAATTAATTTTAATTTTAGTCCTTCATACTTAAAAGTAGTGTTTGGCTTTAGGGACGAAAATAGAAATGAGTTGTAAACTATAGGGACCAAAACCGAAATTTCAAAACCATAAGGATGAAATTCAAAAAATTTAGCCAACCATAAGGACAAAAAATGTAATTTACTCTTTTTTTTAAATACAAGTAGAAAAACTAAAATAGCGTTCACAACTCTATCTTAAAGCATAATATAATGAGTATTTTTTAGAAGCTAAATAAGGGATTATCCTTAAGTTCTTTCACCGCTTTTTAAGTCCTTTAAAATTGGGTTTAGTGGACGTTTGGGATTGCTTATTTTTTTGACTTATTTGCACAAAGAAGCTATTTTTAATGTTTGAATTGAAAAAAAGAAAAGTGCTTATGACTTTTCACCACCACAAATAAGTTAATTCATTATAACTTATTTGTAACGGCTTATAACTTATTTGTCTAAATTACATTTTTACCCTCAACTCTTTTTTAGCACGACATAAGTTGATAAACACTTTTAAAAATAAGCATAAGTTGTTTTAAATAAACAATCCCAAACACTCCCTTAGGCTATGTTTGGCAAACTAGCTGATAAGCTAGCTTATGACTTATAAGCTAGCTGGTAGCTGATAAGCTAGTTGTTGACTTATAAGCTAGCTGGTAGCTGATAAGCTAGCTGATGAAAAAGTCACGTTTGGCAAAACTAGCTTATAAGCGTGTAAAATGACTAAAAATGACATATTAAAAAAATAGTAAATAAATAATAATTATATAATTGAGGGTATATTTGGAAAAAAAAGTAAAAAGCAAAAAAAACTCCCCATACGTTACATAGACTAGCGTTTTGATAAGCTAGTTTATAAGCTAGCTTATGGTCATCCAAACATGTACCTAGCTTATAAGCTAGTTTTTTTTGCCAAACAATGTCTTAGACTATGTTTATCAGCAAACCAATCCAACCCAATCTTTATTAAAATATCGATCTCTCTCTCTTCCATCTACTTAATTTCTAACTTCAATCCAATCTTATATTTTTTATAGTTCATTGGTGATCCAATTCAATCTCAAATATTTATATATATATATATTTGATATTTTATCATATATATAATATACTTTTTATTATTCTTGAATATAAAAATTAGATAAAAAACTATTCGATATTTTAAAACATAATTATAATTATAAAAAAATTACAATTGAAAATAAATAAAACAAGTTACAAATAGAGAGAAAGATCGGTGTGATGAAAATATATCAATATTGATCTTTATTTGTAGGGAATTAAAAAATATGAGTTTTGGTATATTTTTTAATTTTTTAATTTTTTTGTTAAAGTTATCTTTTTAATGTAATAAGAGCATCTCCAACCGCTTCTCCATAATTTCTCCAAAATAGGGAACCAAAAACCAAAATCCCCAAAAAATATACATTCATCTTCAACACCTTCCTCATTTTGGAGAATCAAACATTAATTAAAATATTAAAATATTCCATTTATTTATTAAAATATTATTTCTCTCTCTACATATTTATTTTCAAGTTTTCCTATTGGTCCTCTCACATGGTAATCATTTTTGAAGTGATCTCCATATTTGGAGAAAAAAAGTTTCTCTCTCCAACTTTCTCCATTTTGGAGATAGTTTTGGGGAAGCTATTGGAGCTCAATTTTAGCCCAAAATCCTCATTTTCTCCATTTTCCCCTTTTTAGGGAAGCTGTTGGAGATGCTCTAAGATTTATTGTAAAAAAATATTAAACCAACCAATCAAATACCAACATGTGTCAAACAAATTTAAAATTAAAAAATGAAAAAGATTGCAATCTAGGTTTGAATTGGGGAAATTAATTAAAATACCCAAAGTTTGACCTACTGTTACCAAAATACCCAAAAAAAAATTCATTTTGCAAAAATACCCAAAATACCCGCGATGGATCCCGCGATCGCGGGCTAGGGCTGACGTGGCACGTATTTTGGCCCCAAATGCCCCGCGAAGCCCCTAAACTTTGGCCGCGGTGCACTTTTGGTCCCTGCCCGCGATCGCAGCCCGCGATGGACCAAAATTTACACTTTTGGTCCCTGAAAATTTACACTTTTGGTCCCTGAAAATTTACACTTTCAGCCCCTGTACTTAGACGAATCTTGCATGCTTTTACTGTTTTTTTCCACAATTATTGTACTTTGAAGACCGATTTGTGGTTGAAATTCATTTGCATGTTTGAGATTTCATCCATAAATATCAGTAGCATGCAATTCACAATTCACACTTCCTCTTGCTTTCTTTCTTGATTTCTCTCTTGCTTTCTTTCTTTGAATTGATTTCTCTCTTCTCTCATTTCATCCACAAATGGCATCGTCATCAAACCCTAAGTCTACTCCTGAAAAAATGCCACCTCAAATCGAGGTCGTCATAGCAAAAAAAGGAAAAGGAGATAGATGAACTAACAGAAGAGTGGAAAAAAATGATGGACAGGAAGGCTGTCCATTTGAGAAAGATCGAAGAGGAAGACAGGGAGATCAAAAGAATGAAAGGGGATATAAAAGCTCTGGAGGCTCGTGTTCGTCGAGAACAAGAAGCAATTCACCATATTCTGCAAGACTTCGCAATTATTCAAGCGAAGGTAAACGAGAAGCAATCTTGGATTGATGAAACTAAATCAATTTTTAAGTAGGTGGTGGTTATATATTTTTTTGTTTTGTATTTTTTTTACTGTGTTGTTATTTGTATTTTTTTTACTGTGTTGTTGTTTTGTATTTTTTGTTGTTGTTAATTTCTCTGAAAAGTAGTTTTTAAGCCGCTGAACCACGGTTAGGTTGGATACATCATGCAAGGTCAAGTCAGAGGTTACCTCATTCGTGGGCCTACTTCTCTTGTAGAATATATGACAACCCTCAACTCATTTGCTAAAGTGTGTGCGGGTTGTGGTACACAATGGCCATACGTGGTTGCAAAAGCAGAAGCCGTTGAAGAAGGGTCAGAAAGATTGAAGATGAAGAGCTTGTTGGATGGAATACAAACTAGCTGTGTTATCAATGTTCATTTAGAAGCATATGTATGTGTGTGTATATATATAATATGAAATGGGGTTTTGACAAGTTGGTATCACTGGACTCATTTAAGAATTGTGAAAATGGGTATTTGACGAATGATGATTCATGTGTGTTTGGAGCTGAAGTGTTTTAAACACACATGAATCATCATTCGCCAAATACCCATTTTCACAATTCTTAAATGAGTCCAGTGATACCAACTTGTCAAAACCCCATTTATAAACAATTCTACATTCTCCTATTGCCATTCACGATATCTATAAACACATTCAAATAATAATAATTTAAAACGATTTAATGAATTAGTTAATATATGATTATTATGTTAATGCGATAGGAGTGTAAAACAAAATTGAAAAAAAATATGAGATGTACCATAAATTAAATAATTAACTATAATGGTGTAATTTGTTAAAATTAAAACGTATCTAATATGAATATATAAACAGACATGTGTACTCAGAGTTAACATTCACTGCCATGGATGCAAGAACAAGGTCAAGAAAATACTAAGAAAAATTGAAGGTCTCCTATTTTCTTTATGTGTGTAAATATATAATACGAATATATATATATATATATATCATTTACAAACTAGCTGTGTTATCAATGTTCATTTAGAAGCATATGTATGTGTGTATATATATCATTTACAAATCAGTGTTTAGATCAACAGTATCATATGGGTTTGTTCCATATGGTTCAAGTTGTGACGGGCCCGGGGTGTGACTGACAGAATGTCTCCTTGGCACTGTTGAAGGGGCGGGTTTTGGACACTCTCCACGAGTGTGTCCTACGCATTGGCACCGAGTACATCTTCGTTGTATCGAACTTTCACCACGTGATGGACGCCGGTCGTTCTTTCTCGGTCTCCCGGCCCTGTTCTTATCCATTAAAGGTGGATAGCATGGTGGAAGCGGGTCGGGTGGATACACCCATGCTGCAGGGGGTCCAGCTGGGTTTATTACCTCCACGTATGTTTTCCGGTAATATTCGGACGTGAAGAAAGGTACAGCCAAGTCGCTGCAATCTGTACGACCCATATATGTTGCTGCAGCGATGGCATGGCCGCACGGTAACCCAGATTTATCCCATTCGCGACACGAACAAAGGTGGTCTTCCATATTCACAATAAGGTGTAGGTTCGTAGCTTTGTGTCTGGGTATGGGAGTCTGGAAGAATAGGGGGCATATCAAAAAAGTCATTTATCTGACTAGGTGATTTTCTACTAGGGGTATATTCTTCGTGATCATCATTATCGGTGTCTGATCTGTCTATTTCAGAATTACCCATTCTGAAAACGTGGGTTTCGTCATCAGCAACTCCAGCAGTACGCCATTCGTGTGGTTGTGGTGATGGTGGTGGTGGTTGTTGTTGTTGAGAATCAGGCTGCTCTATTTGGAGGTCTTCGTCGTCATCACCCTCCTCGTCACCGTCGTCGTCACCGTCGTCGTCACCGTCGGATACGCCGGGATACACAAAGAGTAATGGGGGTCTTTCTGAATCGACTGCAAGGTGCAGAAAAGTAGAGATATCCCCATCGTTGGATAAATCCACAAATGACCCATCGCCATTTTTAAACACTAACTTGCAAATATCAGAAGAGTTGATTCCACATTTTTGCATGGCGTATGCAACAAACTTCTGATAAGTATAGTTTACTGACACTTTTACACCATGCTTAGATTTATAAGCAAAATTCCACTCATTGTTATCTTGCACCCATTCACCATCAAAACAGAAATATAGCTTAGCTTTTGCAACAGATGAACTCATTTTTTCAGTAGTATCTCAAACACAAAATATTGCAGAAAGAAATATTGCAACAATGAAATCGTTGTGTGAGAATTATGGCTTGAATTTTACGTCTATTTATGAATGAAACAACCAACATATCAGAAAACCAATCTCTCATTTCATCCACAAACTTATATTCCAAAAACATTGATTTAACATTGATTGAAACATGCAATTGAATTTCAACCACAAATCGGTCTTTAAATTGCAATAATTGTGGAAAAAAACAGTAAAAGCATCAAGATTCGTCTAAGTATAGGGGCTGAAAGTGTAAATTTTCAGGGACCAAAAGTTGAAATTTTCAGGGACCAAAACTGTAAATTTTGGTCCATCGCGGGCCATCGCGGGCTGCGATCGCGGGCTGCGATCGCGGGCAGGGACCAAAAGTGCACCGCGGCCAAAGTTTAGGGGCTTCGCGGGGCATTTGTGCCCAAAATACGTGCCACGTCAGCGTATCCCGCGATCGCGGGACCCCATCGCGGGTATTTTGGGTATTTTTGCAAAATTGAAAAATTTTAGGGTATTTTGGTAACAGTTGGTTTGACTTTGGGTATTTTAATTAATTTCCCTTGAATTGTGATCAAGATTGTAATCTTTTGTAAATATATATTGCTTTCTTATTTATTTTTTATTTTGTTATTTTGTCTTTTAATAAATTGAGATTGGATTGGATTGTTGTTGAAGGTATTCTTAGATATGCGCAAGTTGGTCCAAACTCCTATGATTAAAAAAACGATTCCATTCAAAAACGATTTATTCAAGTTGTTTGAATAGTAACAAGGGCATTCATGGGTAAGTTTACAATACTTATTTACCTTTTTATGTATTAAAATTCAGATTATGTTTGGTAAACTAGCTGATGAGCTAACTTTTTTTTAGAAAAGCAACATTTTATTACCTCAATATAACCAATACACAATAGCAATTAACAAAACCACATGGCCACACCAATATCCCCAACCAAGAGGATATTCCAGTAGCATGGCTTACTAGAAATAAACCTAAGCTACTAATTCAACCAAAAAATACAGTAACCATCGGTCTAGCTATAGCCTCTTACCACCTTCCGCTGCGACATCGTTTTGGAATACACCGAGACAGCCACCTGCAGGTCTGCATCTACAAAGGGAAACATGCAGTCCAGTGTCTGTTTCGGTCCAACCTTGTTAGCTTTACGTCGTCGTCGTGGGTTCTGCAAGCCACCGATTCCATTCCATCTTCCTGCCGCGACACCTTCTCGAGACCCATTGATAGGCGGGTTTTACACCCCCCTAAATCTAACCGCAAGTGTATGGTGTCGAAATCAAGTAATAGTACAGAAGTACGAGTATCGAACACAGAGAACTAGGAACTAAGTATCACAATGACTATAAGATCTATTAAGTGAACGGTCGCAATTTAAGTTGTTGGTATTAAAATAATTAATTGCGAGGAAGTAAATCAAGAACGAGACAGTAAACAACTTAGGGGACTTTGGATAGAGAAAACAGTTGAGGGTTGGAAATCCTAAGGTTTTCACACATAAACACTTGACTCAAAACAATTACCAACTATTCCCTTTAATGAATACCCAATCTCTAAAATCACCGTTGTTCTTTCTCAAGCAACCACATATTTTATTTTGAAAGCACAAGTTTTATCTCTCGATCTCAACCTATAGAATTCAAAACACATTAAAATTAAGATTTCAACGGGACTAAGGCTTACTTGGTATATCTCTATCCAATTTCTCACCTTAAGCATGCAATTCTAGTTCTAGTTAGCAATTAACTCTCTCGAACTTAATTGATAACAAAAAATCAGATGAAAGTTGGCCAAACTCACAAAAGCATTAAAACTCAAATCACATGCTTCATTAAATAGGAAAAACTGATAACAATCTCAAATCACATGTTCATAAGATTAAACCAAATTCAAACCAACCCCCAACATCTAAAGATTAGTTCATGTTGGTGGTGGACAAAAACATAAGAGAATGAAGAGAAATAGTGTGTGTAAACATCGTGATCGTTAACGTGAAGAATGTACTGATGAACTCCCTTCTCTCGGCTCTAATCCGCTTCTCGTCGCGAACTCCCCTTCAATCGATCCTCTATCGTGGCTCAAAAGTATGCAAAATACCTCTGAAAATCGCCCCCAAGCAGCCTACCGTCGCACGTGTCGAAGTGATGACCTAAAATCCGGAAAACACAAAATATAGAGTTAGAACAGAGGGTTGCGCGACCTGGCACGCGGCTCAGTCCGCGGCGCAAGCCGCACGGTTTCCTGAGGTCTGCGGGTCAGGTCCTGGGTCATGGTTTGGTTCGCGGATCTTGGGCTTCCGTTGGGCTTCGGTTTAGACTTCGTTTTAGGCTTCTTTTCTTGATGATTGCCGTCTTTCAGATTACCTGTACATTTCACTCGATAAACCATAAAATTCTGTCTTTTTGCTTCAATACAAGCCAAACTCATTGGGTTGTGTACCAAAAATAACGCCAAAAAGTGGCGTTATCAACAACCCCAAACCGAGCATTGCTTGTCCTCAAGAAAATTGGCGATAAAAGAGAATAAAAGCATATATCAGTGAAACAATAACTGCACAACTCCCAATCGGTACCACGTATTGCACTGGTGATTTCCCATACCCGTGAATGCCTATCTCACCCTCGCCTCATCCTTATTTTGTTTGATCTCTGGCCTTCCATTGTGAGTTGAACTCGTGACTGCTCCGATTACATTAAGGTCGTACTAGGTCCAAACATACTAAGGAAAACATTTCGCCTCGACCTTACCTCACGGGATACTCTCATTTCACTCGAACCTAGGCTGTCGTACATGTTGTCATGTATAAAGAAGTTATGTATAATGATACTCGATAATTACATGACAACTCTAATGAAAGACGCACAAATGTCCAAAAATTCGATCTCAGAAAGGAATCAAGTAGCAAGACAGGGAATATTGGTAAAGGTGGTCGTATACCCTAATCATATTTTCCAGAAGATCATCCAGGTCTTTTACAAGGGTTGTAATGGGGCTACGGATATGTGTTAGTCTCAGATGGCTATAACAAGTATTGTAGAAAGGGGGGGGGGGGGGGGGGGTTGAATACAATACTCAAAATTTTCACAATTTTAATTCTATTATTGAAAATCTTTCAACAAGAATTACACATAGAAATCTTAAGACTGTTGCGGAAAAGAACAGATAAACTATTCTAACAATCTTACACAAAGTATACTAATAAAACAACTAAGAACACTTAGAGCAAAGCTATCAAGTTTTGAGCAATATGGAGGTTTTTTGCACTGAGAGAGATATCCAGAAAGCGTAGTTTGCATGGAGTCTTCTACTTCCTTTTATAGTGAGGATAAGAGTACCAAACATTAAATGCTTGGTACACATGTCTTCAGGAGACTTGCTTTGTACCAGTGGACTTCTAAAAAGTTGATATGTCAACATCACCTTTTCCTTGGTACAAGGAATAGAACCCATGCTGAAAGGGACTTTAGCTGAAAGTGGATAAAGCGACAAATAGTCACTTTTACCTGGCAAAGGATATTGTCCCATAATAAATGATCTTCTTGATGTGTATTCCAATGCAATCATACCGAAGGTATTCCACCGATATGATTGACATTGGTCTTTGAAAAACATCTGCAACAAAGTCCATTTACACAAAGATCCCACCGAGATAAACATCCTTATCGGTGGGATGGATTTGGATGACGTGTGAAGACACCATCGGTGGTGTGCATGTCCACCGACGTGTGAAGACACCATCGGTGGTGAGCATGTCCACCGACGTGTGAAGACACCATCGGTGGTGAGGATATCCACTGATGTGTGAAGATACAATTCGGTGGACATTGACTTGTATGAATCTTGAGAAGAGTCTTCTTAATTCCGCAAAGAGAATCTCTTCAAGCTTGGTTTCGGTTGATCTTCGACTTCACCGAACAGTTGCTATCTTGTACAAGTCATTCAAAGAACCATGCTAAAATATTCTAAGTAGGATTTTAGGGAAAACATCGGTGAGTCAATTTCAAATCTTTGGTGACCCAACAATCTCCCCCTATTTGAATTTGAGCTCCTTCCTTAGAATATTTAAGAGTATTGAAAAGTAAAATGCATTTTGACCCTTTTTACTCTTTTTGGGTTCTTTTCACATAGACCATTCTTTTTGTTCTTTTTGATCTATTTTTCTTTTGTATGAGTATGTATACTATTTACAATATTAACAAGTAAATAAAAGTAAGGTTATGTGCAGAAAGAAAATTCAAATAGAAAAGTACTTGTATTTGGATAAGTTTTTCTCGTACATTAGAGAAAGAGAGAAACAAACTTTTACAAGTACCACAGAGAAAGATGAAAATCTATTTCTTGGAAGTTTGTCGGCGCTTGATCTCATCCAACACATTTCGGTAGAATGGTTGAGCTTCGGGGATGTAAGGGATTGAAGATGCCTTCAAGGAACAAAGTATCTGCGATGGGGATTTGTGCAAACCTGAAGAAAACCCGACGACCGAAACCATCATTAAAGAACAGCCCAGGAATCGGTGAGAGGCTCAGAGTCGTAGTAGGAAAAGGCACAGATGTAGGAATAGACAGATTTAAGTTGCTCACATTTGGAATTTTCCCTTCGGTTGCCATTTCCTTGAACACTTTGTCGGTAGGATTCTTGACTTTGGGAAGACGGATTTCCTCTTTCATTGATTGAAGTTTTGCCCTTTCATCGGTGGATAGGACTATGTTGTGTTTTCTTTTGATCTATTTCATCTTTTCCATCAATCCATCAATGCATTTGACAAAGATGTCCTTCTTTGGGTTTACACTTCTGAGCAAGTGTTGAGAGATTTCATACCATTCGGGGAGACCGAAATGTTCGAGGTGGATATCTCTCACACTTTTCATCGAGCCATCTTCTCTATCAATGATTAGCCTGATATCTTTCGGGTTGGTTCTGGAGGTGTCAATTTTGACGTTTTAGATCGGGGATCTATTAAGTCGGTGGTGCATGGTCTTTTTGTACCAAGAAATTTCTTCGTTCCTTTCTTCTTCGATGGCACTCAGCACCGATTTTTGGGTGAAAATGGGGTCGGCAGACTTGGCTTTAATAGCCTCTTCCTTGGCAACTTTCACGGAGAGAGCCTTAGAATCATCTAAGGCCTTTTGAGTGAGTTTGGCTTCCTCAATCTCCTGAGGAGTCAGACCGAGGTTTGATTCCAGAGATTGTTGAGAAGGAGGCTTTAGCTTCAAGGATTGAGCATCGGCAGGTCGAGTCCCATATTTTGCTAACTCTTTGCTTTTCTTTTCTTCTTCGGCCAACTGTTCAGCCGTGAGTGTTTTCTTGCCTTTGTCTTTGGGAGTTTTGGATTTTTGCTCCCCCTCGGAAGATGCTTGGATTTTCTCCCCCTCAACTACTGTATGTATTATTTCCACCGATGGTGATTTCGGTGGTGTGGAGAGAAGATCGGTAGTACCTGTATGTTTCGGTGGAGACTGTGATGTTTTCGGTGAAGGCATAGCTGGAGCTTCGGTGGCTTGTGATGATTTATCGGTGGAAGGTGGAGGCATGTTGCTTATAGATCTCTTGATGGAGGGCAATTTTGGTTGACCAACAGACTTCTCCCCCTCAGCAGCAGCCGAAATCTTAAAACCCAACTGTTGAAAACAACTATCAAACTTGGTGTGAAGAAGAGCCAAGCTTTGAGTGGCTTTATCGGAGATCATAGTGAAATCACCCAAGTCCATTTCCCATTAGGCTTTCTCCTGCATGTTGTCAGTTTTGGTGTGAAGAGTGTTGAGGGATTCGGTGATGCTTGAATGAAGACTTTGATGAGACCGATTCTCTTGAAGAAGCCTCTGAAGTTCAGTATCCTTGACTAGAGAGGATGCCCTGAAAGCACCAAAAGAGAGAGCAAGATCCCCATGAGACTTTGTCAAGGATTCCACCTTGGAAGATAAAGAACCAATCGTATTAGATACAGGCTGAAGAGCGTCGGCAAGAGCATCTGACAAAATCTGTGGCAACTGAGACTCGATCACCGAGATTCTGGAGTTGGCCTGTGTAAGCATGGAAAGAGTCGAGTGTTTGAAGGATTCAAACTGAGTGCCGACGAGCCGACATTGGAGAGCACATTCCTGAATATCAGCATGAAAGATAGAAGTACGTGTAACAGCATTACCACCGATTTCCGGGAGACGGAAATGAAGACGAAACCGATCGTCTTCGGGGGCAAGATTTGGGAGGTATTTTGTCATCACATCTGGATAGAGAGCTCTCGGTGGAGGAGGATCTCGAGGAGGAGGATCCTCCTGTATCGGTGTAGGAGAGCGTTGGGGTGGGGGTTGCTTCGGTGAGGGAGGCTCGGAGGAGATCTCTTCGGTGGACGGGATGGTTCAAGGAGAACCAGTGTCACCCAAAAGAAAATCAAAGAAGTCATTTGGGGGGGGGGGGGGGGATTCGATGGGGGGGAACCCTGATCGGGTTGTGCTTCGTCATTGATCATAAACTGATCGGGTGAAAGGCCGTGTAGTGTCAAATCTACGCCTTCGAGGGGAGAGTCCCCGAAGTCATCTCTACCACCCGAAGAGATGATTGGAGAGGCAAAAGATGGGATCTCCATGTCTACAACTGTAATCTTTTGAGAGACTGCAGAGGAGTCGGTAGTAGGTTTAAGAAGGTCCCGTGGATGGGATGGTTCGATCAAAGGTGCCCGAGATCTTTTTAGAGAAGACTTCGGGGGGGAAGATGAGTGCCTCTGCTTGAGAGAATGTTTGTGGACCGGGGTAGCCACCGATGGTTTTATCGGTGGCATAGTCTTAGAAGCGGTGGCGGAGGTGTCGGGGGCCTTATGTGGTTTCTTTTTGGCGCCCCCGACTTAACTCGGGAACGGGGAGAATGGGCCACGACAGTTGGAGTGATTTCGGGAATTTCCGGGTGTTTAAATCCGGGAATTTCCGCATCACCCCAATGTAGCTCGGGAGAGTGAGCGAGTGTAATCATACCTTGTCGTAACGGACGGTCGGTAGCGAGTGATCCAACATTGAGTGTTTTGACACCTACGACCGGAGAAGACCAGTCATAAACAAATCGCGGAGAAGAAGATTTGCGTTCCGCCTCCAAAGCTTTTTCAAGCTTGTGCTGAATAATCATCGAGATAAAGCGCGGGTAGGCAACATAACACTTTTTGGGATGCTTAATCACTTTCGTGAGTTCAGTGAAGAAATATTGTGCGAAGTCAACATGTCTTTGAAAAATCAGGGCATGAGCGAGCTTTGTGATGTAGGACGGGGATTGATCGTGGCCACTGGTTTTGCGGGAGAGGCAATGAATAACATGAGCAAAGAAAAAGTTCCACACTCCGTCCATTTTGCCGCGGAGAAGAGTACCGGGGCCTTTGGAAGACTTGGAAGAATCGTCGACTACGTAGCCAATAGCCTGAAGTACCTCCTCATGCAAGTTTTCCACATACCAGTCATCGTAGGATTGAAAAGCATCGATTTTGAGGGCGAGACGAACATCATCGACCCCAAAGGTTAGGTCGTGATCACCATCTTCGTTAGTGAGAATTGAGGCGTGAATAGCGTCGTTCGAAGGGTCGAACACACAGGTTAACCAGAAGTTACCAATGAGCAGCTTGCTCATCTTCGAATTACATGTAAAAACATGAAGAAGAGGGGATCGAGTGAGAAACTTAGTTACCGTAGAGAACTCGAGATGAGATGGGTCGGGTTCGAAACGAGCAACATGATTGCATGCGTTGAACTTGAGGTCCGCAAAGCATGTAGGAATCGCATTCTTGGAGGATGCCATGGTGAATGAATGAAGAGGAAACAAGAGGCATTGTAGGTTTTATGCAAAGGATGAGAGAGGAAGATGAGCTGTTGTATTTATAGGGAAAAGAGAGTGTGGGGATTTTGAAAAATAAGAGGGAACGGTTATAAGGGTGTGAGAGGTGAGGTTTAAATAAAATAAATTAAAAGGTAATGATGAGGGTTTTGGGATTCGTGGTCAAAACGGCTTTACATGGAAGGGGAAGGGTCGTGTCAGACACATAGGGTTTAGGGTTGATGTGATCGAGGAAGGTGTACAAGATAAGCTTTCACAAATCGGTGAGGGTTTTCGATGGGCATCTTCTCAGTGTTTCGGTGGTACACACTTCACCGATGAGAGATAGTCAAGATTTGTCGGTGGTGGTTTGTTCTACCGAAGACAATAGAGTGAATCGGTGTGAAGGTTATCGGTAGAGGATATGGTAAAGGCTTCAGCGGAGAAGACCGATGAGAGTTTCGGTGTAGCACAAAGCCACCGATGTGAGTATTCAAGATGTGTCGGTGGTGGAAATCTCACAAATGAGAGAAACTTGCAACGGAAATCGGTGACATTGTTGGTGAGAATGGTGTTTCCAAAATTGAATTCGGTGCAAAGACTGATCACCGACATTGGTACAATCGGCCACCGATAGGATCCACCGAAGGGTTTACCGATGAATGGACTTAAGAGCCACCGATGATAACAATCGGTGGAAAGTATTCGGTGTGAGGAAGAGAAATCATCGAACATTGATCACCCTTTTTTTTCTACATATCTAAATATAACATACCAAGTTCACTTATTAGAAAATTGAACCTGGCTTCATCTAAGGGCTTGGTGAACAAATCGGCAAGCTGAAGATCTGTAGGAAAGAAGTGCAACTCAATGTCACCTTTGGAGATGTGGTCCCTGATGAAATGATATCTGATATCTATGTGCTTTGATCTGGAATGGAGAACTGGATTGTTTGCAATAGCTATTGCACTAGAATTGTCACACAGAATGGGAATCTTTGAGTAGATTTGATTGTAGTCCCTTAGTTGATTTTTCATCCACAGGATCTGGGCACAGCAACTTCCAGCAGCAACATATTCAGCCTCAGCAGTTGATGTTGAGACTGAGTTCTGTTTCTTGCTGGACCAGTTGACTAATTTTCCACCAAGAAGTTGGCAGCTACCAGTAGTACTTTTTCTATCAATCTGGGAACCTGCATAGTCTGAATCTGAATACCCAATTAGTTCAAAACCCGAGTCTTTGGGATACCAAAGACCCAGGTGCAAGGTACCCTTGAGATACCGAAAAATCCGTTTTACAACCTTTAAATGTGATTCTTTTGGATTGGCTTGATAACGGGCACATAGACAAGTAACAAACATAATATCCGGTCTGCTAGCAGTTAAATACAGAAGACAACCAATCATTCCTCGAAAATTGGTAACATCCACAGATTCACCTTTTAGATCAGCATGAAGTTTCAACGGTGGTGTGATAACGCCACTTTTTGGCGTTATTTTTGGTCCTCAAGCCAATGAGATTGGCTTGTGTTCTAGCAAAAAGGCGAGATTTTACGCTTTATTTAGTGAAATGTGCAGGTTATTTAAAAGGCAGTAATCATCGAGAAAAGAAGCTAAAAAGAGCCAAAACGAAGCCCAACGGAAGCCCGAGATCCAAGCCCAAGACCCGCGCCCGAACCAGGACCCGAAGCTGACCCAAACCACATCAGAAAAGCGCGTGACTTGTGCCGCGACTTGCAAGTCGTGGGACAAGTCGCCTAAGTCCCTGTTTCAACCTATTAGTTTGGCGTTTTTCTAGATTTTAGGGCATTCTCGACACAGCTCTCACACGACGAACGGGAGCAGTTAAGGGGCGATTTTCAGAGGTTTTTTGGAGCTTTTGGAGCCACGATAGAGGATCGATTGGACAGTGTGAGAGTCGAAAGTGGACTTTAGTGTCGGTTGCATGAGAGTCTGTACCCTTGTTCGCTGACTAGGAATACAGTTGCCGAGGGACGGTTGTGTCCGGAGGAAGAATTAGGTTCAGTTAGGGACCTTAAAGTTAAGGAAGTGTCAACATGTCAAATATTGACTTTGAAGTCGATAGTTGTGTAAGGTGTATGAGACCTTTCGTCTGTCATTGGGTGCGGTCTGGGTGCGTCCCGTGTATGCCTGTGCGGACAGGAACAAAACCGTGAGCGGTACCGGTATGCTGTTATGCAGAGGGTATGCGCAAAGCAAATTTTATCGTGTAAGACATAGTTAAAGACTTTGAGTAATTGACGAATAAATCACTAATGAAAGAAGTTTCGAGTTATTGTTGCACAAGCGAAAGATATGTAGTCAAAACACGCTTTTAATGTTTATTGTGGATGTGCAATATTTATGATATTTTACGTTTTAAAAATGTGAACATGTGGGTTGGGGGATTTTGGTAAATCCGACCATGTAAAGTTTTAAGAGTGGTAAACCTTTGTTTTGGGGCCGATAGCCAATTAAGGGATTAAAAAGGGTAAAGATTTTGGGTATTAATGTATTTTGGTTTACGTAATCGTGTGAGTGACACATGTTTAACCAAACGTTTATTTTGGCCTTAAAGGCTTGATTTATATTCAAATGAGTCTTTTAAATGTTTGTTAGTTTTAGTGACTCGAGATGGAGTCTCGGATGTGTTATATGCTTAACTGCTTTCTATTTGAACAAGTGTCGGTCTTAAGTGTAAAGACTGTTTGATAAATTGCGCGTTCTTAATACCTTTGAAACTAATGAACCTTGGCGAAGTATATACATTGTGGAGTATAAAATAGTTGCATATACGCATATATATATATATATATATATATATATATATATATATATGTATATATATATGCCTATATAAGTTGACTTCGTTGGGAAAGTAGCAATGATGGGGTCGTAGGATTATCATGCTTCGGAATGTGTGTTGCATAATGATCATTAGATCCTTTGAGTAGATGACTCGGTATTGAACTCAGTTGAGTCTTAAGAGCATTGACCCGATTTGATAAGCTCGACGTAGGCTTGGGGTTGAAATTGCATGAATGATATTGTAATTGAAGTTTACTTGACGTAAATGCTTTGGTTATGTAAAGCCCGTATCCCAGTATGTATTTTCTTTTTATTAATTCTTTTCTCTTAAGTTTTATTTAACGTGGTTTCCGTTAACGGGGTTAGACGAATTGGACCTAATAGTTAATTATGTCAAATCGTTGGTTAGAGTGCGAGATGGAATTAGTTGAGGGATCAAATTGTTAAAGGGCCAAAACCATGTACATTTCGGCCCATGCACAACCCAAAACCGATTTCATGTTTCATTTTGAGGGTGTTGGTTTCGTGGCTTGGCAAGGAAGAAAAGAGGAAAGAAAGGGAGAAGGAAAAACCCTACGGCCCCTCCCTCCCCTTCCCTTGTGAGTTCGGCCGAGAGAGAGTAGCAACAAAAGAGAGAGTAGAGAGAAACAAGAAAAAGTGAGAGAGCTCCATTTTTCGTATTTGTAAACCTAGCTGCAGAAAACTTCTGTTTCCCGGAGATTGAACGGTCGGATCGTCGTGATTTTTGGTGAGCAGCTTCACGACATCTTCATAAACATTCTGGACGGTGGGATCGTGGTTTTGAGGTCCGGAGGTCATGGTTTCGTGGGGTTCTGCACAACAGTAACTTTGTGGTGATTTTTCTCCATTCTTGCTCTATTTTGGTTTCATACATCTTGATGTGCTTATTTTCAAGTGTATGATGGTTTTGTATGCCTCTAGTATAATCTAGAAAAGACTTTGTATTGCTCTAATATTGGTGGTAGTGGATTTGAAGCGGCTCTAGTAGTCCCGTGGTTTTTACTCTCGATTTTGAGGGGTTTTCCACGCTAAAATTTTGGGGTCTCATTGTGGTTGTTGATTGTATGTTTTGGGGTTGTTTTTACTTGCATTTAGAATACCCTATTTGTTTGCATCCTCAAGGTTCATTCGGGTCTGTTTGGGTTAAGCTATGACTTAATGGATTTATAATCAATATTCGTCATTTCATGTGAAATTCACAGTTTCTGCTACTGTTTTGTGAAAGCCATAACTTTTTCTAGGAACATCGTATTGGGGTGAAATTAGTGCCAAAATCTCCCATTCTGAGTCTAGTAAGTTTCATATGTTTTACATAAAAACCAGTTCGGACCATAGCTGGTGTCAAATTGTTGTTTTGTACAGAAAGGTCTTGTTTTTCACTGTTCTGCAAGTCGGTTTTGTAAAATCCATAGTAAATTGTAGAAAAATCGTTAGAGCACGTGCGATATGTCCCTGGAACCCTAAGACATGGGACTTTGTGATTATGGAATAATATTTCTGGGTTTATCATTTTATAAGGGGTTAAACAGGTCCCGAACAGACCTGTGTTTTTAGAGTAAAAGCTGGAATTTGTAACTTGTAATCTAGTAGTTGTGATTTTGGGCTAGGACTTTGTGGTGACGTTTGATATCACTTATTTAGGTGGAAAAAGGTGAGCTGGTGTTGGCCGGTTCGTGTTGCTGTTGAGGACATAAGCTTTGCTTTTGAGGTGAGTTCTCTCACTATATAGGATGAGAATTATATTTGTGTTACTATAGCTCGAGTGTGATAGTTATGATTGTTTGTTGATATTATTGTGTTATGGGGTATATATAATTGTGTATATATATATATTGAACTGTGATTGATGTACTTCTTGATTGTTGTTCCAAGAAGTATATGTGTTTGTATAATAAGTTGTGATTATATCTTCTTGATGGTCGTTCCAAGAAGTATAAGGCTTATTATTAATGGTGATATATTTTCTTGATGGTTGTTCCAAGAAGTATATGTGTTGTATAATGAGTTGCGATTATATTTTCTTGATGGTCGTTCCAAGAAGTATAAGGCTTATTATTAATTGTGATATATTTTCTTGATGGATGTTCCAAGAAATATATGTGCTGGTATATTTGATATATATAAATTTGGGTGCAAGACGTGATTGCATGGTATGAGTTGGTTGTGATAACTAGCTGTTTAAGGGTGATGCTGATATAATTGCGATCCTATATATGGTTTGAATTCACTAAGCCTTGTGCTTACCATTTCCTATTTACTGTGGTTTCAGGTACTAGTGGCTCCAAGGCGTGACGGGTACACACTGGCGCGCGTGAAGAGTTTTTACAATCATGAGATTCGAGTTATTATTAAACGTTTTAATTTCCGCTGTTTATTATTATTGGGAATATTTACTATTGAATTTGCAAACGAAACGGTGTTGGATTTTTAGTAAGGTTTTATTTATTAAAATGCCTACTTTTACAAGTTAAAAATTATTGTAATTTTTGGGACGTTACAACTTGGTATCAGAGCACAGCTTGAGTGAATCAAACGCATCTCGGTGTGTTTGATCTCAAGTTGCGGCTAGGAAATTCTTCTCTTAAAGTTTCGGAAAAATAAAAGAAAGGAAAACCCGTTTGGGAAACGGTGATCGAGGGCGCAGTGTGTACAGTCAGCCGGAGCAAAAGGGAAAGGTACAGTACTTAGTGTATTTATCGCTTTCTAGATCATAGGGTATGCATGCTAGATTGCCTATGTGGTTTACATTGTACTGTATGATGATTGCTTGCTAGTGGGAATTAATGCTAGTTATAATAGGTTGTTAAGCGAAGGCCCTATAGGTTGTATGCAGTAAGAATCACATAGCCTTAGAATATTTGATTTAGTTCTATTGCACAGCTCTTGTTTGAGTCCAACCGTTTTAGGATAGAATCTTGTATTCGAATGTCTATTTGATTCACGCTGCATGCGACTGGGTATTCGCGAGGCAACTCGTTATGGCTAATAGGGATTCCGTTATAGCAAGGGTAGTGGGATGAGATGAAATTCCTAGAGAGCTGGGAAGAGTGTTTACATATGAGTATGTATGCTAGATTGCTTTCTAGAACAATGGAGTATGTGTGCTAGATTGCTTGGTGCTTATTACACTGTATCGCATATTTGTTGCTTGCTAATAGGAGTTTATGCTAGCCTTGATGGGTTGTTAAGTGAATGCACTATAGGTTGTATGCGATAGGAACCGAATAGCCCTAGAATGTCGGATTTAGTTCTATTGCGCAGCTCTTGTTTGAGTCCAACCGTTGTAGGATAGAATCTTATATTCGAATGTCTATCTGGTTTTACACTGTGTGCGACTGTGCATTCGCGAGGCGACTCGTCATGACTAGTGGGGATTTCGTCATAGCAAGGGTAGTGGAGTTGGGTGGAATTCCTAGGGAGCTAGGAAGAGTGTGTACATATGCCGGTGTGGGCATATGTGTGTAGTTATCGGCGAGAAACTACTTGGACCCATCGGATGGAACGCGGAACGAGTGATGATAGGTGTGGAAGGTAGTAGTAGTGCTCCTACTATCGGAAACACAGGATCAATGCTCGAGTCGGGGAAAGTCACAAGGAATCCAAGGAGTTGAGCGTGAGCGTTGTTAGTGTGAGTTATTATGCGCTAATAACTCGTTGTAATATCTACCCAGAATAGCCATCACAAGAAGGAACAACAATAGTGAACCTACTAGTACAGGTGTGTACTTGATTTGCTTTGATGGGATGATCATTGGGGTAGTGACGAAGGTTATAAATTAGTAGTCGTTGGAATAAAAAGAACGATTCAAGTATTAATCACTTGGAGTGATGATAAGGATGATGTTTGTTTCGGGTCAAGATGGATGATTGTGCTAGAATCATAGGCTTATAGAGCCGACTTTGATTTGAGGAAAAATCGTAGGGATTATTTGACGTAATTTCCCAACTTGCCTAAGAGGTTTAAATGTCCGGATGACGTTTGTGGATCGGAGAGTTTTGGAGGGGTATGAGTCGAGACGTCGGATGCTGACTGAGTCATGCACAAAGTTTATTTTGAAAATAAATTGCATTAACTAATTCTTGTGTTTCCAATCCTTTTGTGGATTGTGTTTTAGAATTTTGAGAAATGTTTAGCACACACACAAGATTTCGAATTATGGTTTTGAAAGTGCATGAAACCGTTTTATCACGGGAGTTGCAAATTTTGTTAGAATTTGTCTCATTTCGTTATTTTCCAACGGTTCTTTCGGGTAAGATGATATCCGTGTTTTGTGGTGTTTAAAATGTTGGGCAAATGACTACGGCTTGTGACTTTAACATTGGAACTCCTTCACATATGTTAGAGTTGAGACGAAAAATTACATTCCACGATGTCTGTATAAAGCTATTTGAGTGATTTGGTTAAAATAAGTTTTGTTTTACGGCATGTTGAGTCGTGTGGGTTTAATTTCACGAGGTGCATATCTCATTTGTTTATGTGACCATTTGGGGAAATCTTGGAAATCAATTTAAAGAACCCCACCTTTTGAGATTTTATGAGGTTTTAGTCGATATTTTCAAATGATGGAAACGGATTGGTTTTTATCTTTAAGTTTGAAACTTACACGAGACAGTTGTGTTTTAACAAAAATATATTTGTAAACCGTTTCATCGTTTTGTATGACTAGCCGACGCGCGTAAGATTTGTTGGTGAACCATGTGCCACGACATTTTATGTTGAAAAAGAGGAATTTTGGGGTCAAATGTCGTGGAACTGATTTTGAAATTATGTGCACACTTTTGTCGCACCCGGTGTAAGGTCGAGCGGTTACTTTAAATACATGTCATGAGTCAATTCATACAAGAACCGTGACGGTTCATTTTCAAAGAAATTATTTATTTTGCTTTACGTTTTGTGAGTAAACTAAGCTGCAATGAAATGATTTTCAACATGATTTTCATATGTGGGACGAGCGTGTCCATTTTTGCGTAACTACCGACCTGGTAATAGTAGTTTTATTGCTTACGGTCTTTTTGAAATGAAAAATCTTGACGTTGAAAATATTTTGTAAATAATTTTGTAAACCATTTGGGAAGTGCGCTTATAAGTGTTATGTGTCATTTTGAGAATTTTAACGGTGTGAGTCCTTTTGGAAAACTCTTTTGTTTAACCCGTGTCGAGGTTGGGACTAATGTTGATTTTAGAGTATTGCTTGCTTAAACTTTATTTAAACGCGTTTTTGACCGACTTATGGGTCTAGCAAGCGTGGAGCGTTTTGCTCGGTTTTGACTTTGAGATAGTCATGGGTCAATTGCACGGTTTTTAATGGCTCGATGTGGAGTTTTGTTGATGGGTTGTTTTGTTGCACAGTTTTGCACTTATTGCACGTTGAGTATTTACATGTTGGGTGAGTGAGTCATTCCGGGATAGGCATGTTGTTGGTAGACTGTTTTGCATTGGATCCTTGGTCATGTCAGTCAGTCGTTGGTAATAGTCGGTTGGGTATCTCGGGGTGGGACTCCGGTATTCATGTGTTATGACCTTGACTTTCCAGTAGGCACTGGGAGGATATAGTCTTGGGCACTTACCTGGGAGGTAGTCCCGATATGCCGGGCCTTGAGACATACCAGGGAGGTAGACGTTAAGGTGTATCTTGATACGGTGTAACTAGGCTTCGTAGAGCGAGTGTGGAGAATAAGTAGACGGTGGAAGGTTGGGTATTCCACGCGTGTTGGTAATGTAGGCCGAATAGTGTCGGTTAAGGGAATGATGCCCTTTGTAATTAAGAGAATAAATGCGCAGTAACCTTTTTGAAGTAAGTAGTATATTTAGGTGTCGACTTTTGGGCTTGAGGCCAAACACCCTTAGTGTAATCGGAGATTTGTAGCCGATTTTGAAATAATAATGGCGATGGTAGTAGTAACCCTGAAATGCTTAATTGTGATGAATGGTTATGGTGAAATGACCTTCGTGGGTGATTATAAGTTTACTGGTTTGATGATCCGCGTGAAATAAATTTTGGGAGCCTATAGAACTCGTGGAAGTAATCGGCACTAATGGTAGGAATGATCGGATTCGAGTATCCTGTAGGGTATATTGGTGAGTACCTTTAGAATGGTTAGAGCTTGAAAGTTGAATCGGGATGTATGGAACATCTAAGGTTGGGAGGCAACCGAAGTCGTTTGGCTAGGAATGAATCCAGTTGTTGGAGTGTTCTTCCGGTCATAATTTCAGTGTCCTTGAAGGAGTTTTGGTAGTAAGAAAAGTATTCGAGAAATTCTAGACGGGGTGAGAAATTTAGATTCTAGTTGAGGAAAGTCCAGTGGCAGCACCAAAGGGGTTCGAGTGGACGTGGGAACCCGAAGCGGAGATGCGCAAGAACTATTCCGAGTTATTCGCTAGCCTAGACTTCGAGGACGAAGTCTAATCCAAGTGGGGGAGAGTTGTAAAGCCCGTATCCCAGTATGTATTTTCTTTTTATTAATTCTTTTCTCTTAAGTTTTATTTAACGTGGTTTCCGTTAACGGGGTTAGACGAATTGGACCTAATAGTTAATTATGTCAAATCGTTGGTTAGAGTGCGAGATGGAATTAGTTGAGGGATCAAATTGTTAAAGGGCCAAAACCATGTACATTTCGGCCCATGCACAACCCAAAACCGATTTCATGTTTCATTTTGAGGGTGTTGGTTTCGTGGCTTGGCAAGGAAGAAAAGAGGAAAGAAAGGGAGAAGGAAAAACCCTACGGCCCCTCCCTCCCCTTCCCTTGTGAGTTCGGCCGAGAGAGAGTAGCAACAAAAGAGAGAGTAGAGAGAAACAAGAAAAAGTGAGAGAGCTCCATTTTTCGTATTTGTAAACCTAGCTGCAGAAAACTTCTGTTTCCCGGAGATTGAACGGTCGGATCGTCGTGATTTTTGGTGAGCAGCTTCACGACATCTTCATAAACATTCTGGACGGTGGGATCGTGGTTTTGAGGTCCGGAGGTCATGGTTTCGTGGGGTTCTGCACAACAGTAACTTTGTGGTGATTTTTCTCCATTCTTGCTCTATTTTGGTTTCATACATCTTGATGTGCTTATTTTCAAGTGTATGATGGTTTTGTATGCCTCTAGTATAATCTAGAAAAGACTTTGTATTGCTCTAATATTGGTGGTAGTGGATTTGAAGCGGCTCTAGTAGTCCCGTGGTTTTTACTCTCGATTTTGAGAGGTTTTCCACGCTAAAATTTTGGGGTCTCATTGTGGTTGTTGATTGTATGTTTTGGGGTTGTTTTTACTTGCATTTAGAATACCCTGTTTGTTTGCATCCTCAAGGTTCATTCGGTTCTGTTTGGGTTAAGCTATGACCTAATGGATTTATAATCAATATTCGTCATTTCATGTGAAATTCACATTTTCTGCCACTGTTTTGTGAAAGCCATAACTTTTTCTAGGAACATCGTATTGGGGTGAAATTAGTGCCAAAATCTCCCATTCTGAGTCTAGTAAGTTTCATATGTTTTACATAAAAACCAGTTCGGACCATAGCTGGTGTCAAATTGTTGTTTTGTACAGAAAGGTCTTGTTTTTCACCGTTCTGCAAGTCGGTTTTGTAAAATCCATAGTAAAATGTAGAAAAATCGTTAGAGCACGTGCGATATGTCCCTGGAACCCTAAGACATGGGACTTTGTGATTATGGAATAATATTTCTGGGTTTATCATTTTATAAGGGGTTAAACAGGTCCCGAACAGACCTGTGTTTTTAGAGTAAAAGCTGGAATTTGTAACTTGTAATCTAGTAGTTGTGATTTTGGGCTAGGACTTTGTGGTGACGTTTGATATCACTTATTTAGGTGGAAAAAGGTGAGCTGGTGTTGGCCGGTTCGTGTTGCTGTTGAGGACATAAGCTTTGCTTTTGAGGTGAGTTCTCTCACTATATAGGATGAGAATTATATTTGTGTTACTATAGCTCGAGTGTGATAGTTATGATTGTTTGTTGATATTATTGTGTTATGGGGTATATATAATTGTGTATATATATATATATTGAACTGTGATTGATGTACTTCTTGATTGTTGTTCCAAGAAGTATATGTGTTTGTATAATAAGTTGTGATTATATCTTCTTGATGGTCGTTCCAAGAAGTATAAGGCTTATTATTAATGGTGATATATTTTCTTGATGGTTGTTCCAAGAAGTATATGTGTTGTATAATGAGTTGCGATTATATTTTCTTGATGGTCGTTCCAAGAAGTATAAGGCTTATTATTAATTGTGATATATTTTCTTGATGGATGTTCCAAGAAATATATGTGCTGGTATATTTGATATATATAAATTTGGGTGCAAGACGTGATTGCATGGTATGAGTTGGTTGTGATAACTAGCTGTTTAAGGGTGATGCTGATATAATTGCGATCCTATATATGGTTTGAATTCACTAAGCCGTGTGCTTACCATTTCCTATTTACTGTGGTTTCAGGTACTAGTGGCTCCAAGGCGTGACGGGTACACACTGGCGCGCGTGAAGAGTTTTTACAATCATGAGATTCGAGTTATTATTAAACGTTTTAATTTCCGCTGTTTATTATTATTGGGAATATTTACTATTGAATTTGCAAACGAAACGGTGTTGGATTTTTAGTAAGGTTTTATTTATTAAAATGCCTACTTTTACAAGTTAAAAATTATTGTAATTTTTGGGACGTTACAGGTTATCCTTTTGGGGTCATGTATAAATGTTAAGTCTTGACTCAGAAGTTTAAAAGTTGAAGGACCACCTTGTGGGGATGGTAAGAACAGTGAAGAACTGTTGTTTTAGATAAGTGTTTTTACTTATGATGTGGAAGATTTATAAAAGATGAAGTACTAGAGACGAACCAAGGGAGTGTATAGAAAATGTTGATCTGTGAGGGATTGTACCATGTTTTTGTATTGGTTTGGAATCACAAGGAGCTAGTATGAACGTATAAGTTCAAGTTAATTAGAAAATCGTGAGTGGTAGTTCAACTAAAGTTGGGGAGGAGGTATTTAGTGAAATAAACTCGGTTTTTGGACGAGAAAACAGGAATATAAATGTTTTTGTGTATGAGTCTATGAGAGACCTGGTATGTGGTTAATGTTATGGGTGGAGATTGTACGAACGAGTAGTGGCATGAATTGCCAAGATAGATATGTCAACTAGTATGTAATGTGAAGTCAGAAAGAGGGAGTGTCCGAATGGAAGTTTTCGGGGATTCCGGATGGAAAGTACTATTTGTCAATAAAGTTGATGGAGCATGTGGCTTGTAAGTTGGTGTGGTATAGTGAAGGCAAAATCGTTAAGGAATATAAGTTGCTCCTTATGTGTGAAAGAATTGTACGAGAAAAGATTAGTTGAAGATCTAAGAATGGGTAGTAACTTCGAACGGTAATGTAGTTTCAAGATAACTTGGTTAAATATTTTAAGTTAAAAATCTTAGTGAAACTGTTTGTTTTGGTTCGTAATGAGAAAATACTATCGATATGTGGAAAGTTGGAAGAAAGAGACAAGTGATACTTGAAAGATAGTATTCCACGCTAACGTGGGGAAGCAATGATAGAAAGCTTTGGACTTAAGAATGTAGTCATACTACGAGTTCAATGGAGTTATCACCTTTGATATACAACCCTTTAGTGCTTGGTTGAGACGTGTTTGTGTGGTGCGATAGTGATGTGAGAAGGTGATAGCATTTTTGGGTCGAAGAAACGTGTAAGTCATGGATGCAATGATGGATTGCCGTAGTTTTTGAAGCATAATTGATGAGAAAAGTTGTTATGTGAAGGAGCGGGAATCGTTTTTAGAAAAACCTTTTGATAAATTACAATCTAAGAGGGTGATTATAGGTATAATAATATTATATCTTTGAGTTGATAGTATGACTTTAGAGTCGGAAGAAAGTATGTGAGATAGGTACTCTTCTTTGTTTATCTGATTGTGATTTCGGGGACGAAATCATTTTCAAGTTGGGGAGTATTGTAACATCCTGAATTTTCAATAATAAGTATTTTAATGAGAATTGGGATCTTTTGTATTTTGGGTTAAACCTTGAATTATATGGAAATTTTACAATTCAATAGGGTTAAAATACAAGAGATTAAAGTAGGATGTTACTTTCGGAAATAACGAAACTTGGAGGTGTGTTTGGTCAATATGGATAATATGTATGGATAAGGGGCTGAAGAGATGAGATGATATCTCATTTTGGTTTTGTTTGAGTCGGCAGAAGAAAGAAAGGCAGAGAGAAAGAGAGAAAGGGAAAAAGGAAGAAAGCAAGCTTTGATCAGCAATTTGGTAAGGAAAGTGATCATGTTTTCTGATATAATTGTTATAGACGTTGGGTTATAAACGAATCTGTGTTTGGATTAGGTTTTCAAAATCGTTCAAAACGGATTGGAGCAACAAATCGAGATTAAAGTGGATTTTCTTCAAAGAGGTGAGTTCATTCGATTCTTTGTACAAATCAGTGTTTTTAAGTTATAGTAACCTTGGTATATTTGTATGAACTGACTGAGGATTGATTAGAATGAGTAGATTGAACTGATTTCATGTTTTAAATCGATTTGAGGACTTGTTGAACGGACAGTACGCAAAACCTTGAAAGTCCCGGTAGTTGGAAGTCCCGGTAGTTGAAAGTCCCGGTAGTTGGAAGTCCCGGTAGAGGCAAGTCCCGGTAGTTGGAAGTCCCGGTAGAGGCAAGTCCCGGTAGTTGGGAGTCCCGGTAGTTGGAAGTCCCGGTAGAGGCAAGTCCCGGTAGAGGTAAGTCCCGGTACAGGTGAGTCCCGGTACAACATATCGGGAGTTGAGTAAAGAAACCAGCCTATCTAAATGGTATCACAATTTGATATGGCTCAAGGATATGATAAGTTAAGTATCTAGAGGCCTTGTATTTTATGTATCTTTCCGGATGTAATGAAATGTGCATTTATGTAAATCGTGGAAATATGCGATTTAGGAATTGTGATGGGAATTATATAGCTTGAACATACATACCCTTGAAAAGTAGTATGTTAGGTTTATAGACCGCGTTAGTCGATACTAGGCAGGAATATAATGCTATATAAAAGAAAAGGATTTATTGGTGATTCGCTCATACAGTTGCTATAAGGAATCTGTACGTTATATATATGATTTGCTCATACTGAATGATATGAGGAATCTACGAGGTATAAATATAATTCGCTTATACGGTTGCTATGAGGAATTTATATTGAGTAAATACCTATATGAGTACAATTAGGTGATATGGATCCATAGGCACTGAAGTTTGGTAATCACATGGAATAGGCATGTGGTATTACTCGTTTAATCGTTATTCCAGTGTGTGTGGGAAATCATGGAATAGGCGTGTGGTATTAATCGTTATTCCTGATTTCTAAGGAAGAGAGTGAGATTGACATAAGTGCTTGTGATCTCTGCTTCCTTACCGATAAATGGGCGTGTGTAATCGCGATTTATTGGTGGAGAGCATTGATCTAGAATCTGAGAAGATTCGTAGTGTGGCTCTGGGGTATGAAATGCTGATAAATGGGCGTGTGTAATCGCGATTTATTGGTGGAGAGCATTGATCTAGAATCTGAGAAGATTCGTAGTGTGGCTCTGGGGTATGATATGCTGATGGAATTGTTGTCAGTCATAGTCATGGGAGTGGATAAAATTGTGTAATGGAATAGAGTTATACGTATGGTAAGAAAAGGGGAATCAGGTTTGTTATAACTTGTTTACATTGAATTTTACAAATGTTATCTTGGAAACGAATGTTCTCACTAGGCGTTGGCCTAATCGTTTCAATTGATGTTTTCTTACCAGGTATCAGCTCGGGGAAGTAAAGGGTTGTGGGACGAGCGTTTTGATATAGCAGAGGTGGATGAATTTAACAAAGAAGAGATTTTGATGGATTGATAGATAACTTGATTAATCTGGTTGTAGTGACATAATTAGATCGATAGGTTATTTGAAGGGTCTTGTAATGTGAATATACTCTTGATGGTTAATCCACTGCCTGTTTTATAAGTCGAAGTATTTATTGTCATAACCTGTTATAATTTGAGGTCTAAATTGGCAAAGATTTTGGGGTGTTACAATAACGTCCAGTACTTTTGGCTTTCTCTTTGTCAGAAGGTTCAGAGTCATCGGAATCACTAGAATCCTTCTTCTCACCGGTTTATTTACTAGACCTCTGCGTTTCATAGCGAGCCCAAACTCGAGGGATAATAGGTCCCTCTTTGAGAATGGTGGGATATCTAGTATCCACTCCTTCCATGAATAGCATCATACGGCTTTTCCAAAGAGAAAAGTTGTTAGGATTAAACTTAGGAGGTTTGGCAATGGAACCATTTTCAGAAAAGTTGTTTTGAGAAGCATTTTCAACAGTTGAGGATGAAGAGGCAGCCATCGCAGATCAAGTTTATGAGTTAAACTTTCTGCTCTGATACCACTTGTTAGTCCCAGATGGCTATAACAAGTATTGTAGAAGGGGGGGGGGTGAATACAATACTCAAAATTTTCACAATTTTAATTCTATTATTGAAAATCTTTCAACAAGAATTACACATAAGAATCTTAAGACTGTTGCGAAAAAGAACAGATAAACTATTCTAACAATCTTACACAAAGTATACTAACAAAACAACTAAGAACACTTAGAGTAAAGCTATCAAGTTTTGAGCAATATGGAGATTTCTTGCACTGAGAGAGATATCCAGAAAGCGTAGTTTGCATGGAGTCTTCTACTTCCTTTTATAGTGAGGATAAGAGTACCAAACATTAAATGCTTGGTACACATGTCTTCAGGAGACTTGCTTCGTACCAGTGGACTTCTGAAAAGTTGATATGTCAACATCACCTTTTCCTTGGTACAAGGAATAGAACCCATGCTGAAAGGGACTTTAGCTGAAAGTGGATAAAGCGACAAATAGTCACTTTTACCTGGCAAAGGATATTGTCCCATAATAAATGATCTTCTTGATGTGTATTCCAATGCAATCATACCGATGGTATTCCACCGATATGATTGACATTGGTCTTTGAAAAACATCTGCAACAAAGTCCATTTACACAAAGATCCCACCGAGATAAATATCCTTATCGGTGAAATGGATTTGGCTGACGTGTGAAGACACCATCGGTGGTGTGCATGTCCACCGACGTATGAAGACACCATCGGTGGTGAGCATGTCCATCGACGTGTGAAGACACCATCGGTGGTGAGCATGTCCACCGACGTGTGAAGACACCATCGGTGGTGAGCATGTCCACCAACGTGTGAAGACACCATCGGTGGTGAGCATGTCCACCGACGTGTGAAGACACCATCGGTGGTGAGGATGTCCACCGATGTGTGAAGACACAATTCGGTGGACATTGACTTGTATGAATCTTGAGAAGAGTCTTCTTAATTCCGCAAAGAGAATCTCTTCAAGACTGGTTTCGGTTGATCTTCGACTTCACCGAACAATTGCTATCTTGTACAAGTCATTCAAAGAACCATGCTAAAATATTCTAAGTAGGATTTTTGGGAAAACATCGGTGAGTCAATTTCAAATCTTTGGTGACCCAACAATATGGCTAAGAAACGAAGGGTAAGCGGATCAAAAATCCTCGGTGAGTCAATCATTAGCAGTTTTGAACCTTTCTGGCTTCCCTTTCTATCATTTGGTCTTTTTTGTCATTGCTGGAGTCACGTTGACTCTCTTATTTTTCAGCTGCAGATAACTGTCTAAACAAATTTTTTTTGAGTGCCCCAATTTGGGTTGGAATGCCCCAATTTCTTTTCATGACTGCCCTGTACTTTTTCTTTTCTGCTCTATCTTTCGATGTTCATTACTGCTTCTGATTGACACATTTTCGGATCAGGGCTGGCTAAGGCTTTTGGCTAGGGTTTAATGGTGGGGTTTGAAACAAAAATTTGGTGAGTGTTTGGCTGCAAACGGGGTTTTGGGAACACACATAATGGGTCGAAAGGGACGATAGATAAAACTGGGTTAACAAATGCACACAATGCCTGGAATCATCTCTTAAGGTTCACACGATATGGTTTACTATACCCTTACCCAATATCCCGATGGCCGTCTTTGCTACTCAATGCAATATTATAGCGAGATCACTCTATAATTACGACAAGGAATTCGAAAAAGTGTATACGAATTAAGTGTTTAAATCCCTCGGAGTGAAAAACGTCATTTAGGCTCAAATCTCGTTATTGGGGTGGTCTCCACTAATGTCCCTAGTCATGCTTTTTCCCGGTCCTTCCCTAATGGTCACGTTACTATCACAAGATTTTTCCCACAATGGTCGGTCTCAATCATCCAAAACAAAAATTTAAGCTCATATGATCTAACCATTCAGATGTGCAGGAAATCTATGTGCATATACGTGGGCCCGATTGGGCAACCCCAAACCTTACCCACACATTGTCCCCAATGTGTAAGTATCGGTGTAGGCGATACACAGATGTGACACGTATCGTTGTGCAGTTATTAGAGTTATCAGACAGGAAAGACAAGGTATTAATACATCAAATAGTGAGCCCGGAGTTCTTCAAATATGGCCACCCCAAACCTAGGTCGTGGCCTAGGTTTGTCAAATAAAGCCTACCCCAAACCTCGGTAAAACCGAGGTTTGCAATGGGGTATATGTGAGTGTGTGTGGATGTTGAACAATGACCACCCCAAACCTAAGTGAAACTTAGGTTTGTTGGGTCTCGTTTAACTAACAAGGAACACTAAGCACACACACTATTCATATGAACTCGCAGAATTAGAACATACATGTCAGGCTGGAGAGGGATACCTTGGAAGTGGTGTGGAGAGGAGGAGCACCGAGCGAGGGCGAGAGCGAAATATGAAGAAAAATGAAGAAAGAAATGGAGCAAAGGTACAACAAAGGAAAAAAAAAAAATCGGTCAAAGAAACCCTAGACCCCATAGGGAGCCGCACGGCTTGGGCCGCGGCCTGAGCCCGCGGGCTACCCCGCGTAAGTCCTTGTTTCACAAACCATCCAGAGACCTGCGCGGCTTGGGCCGCGGTCTGAGCCCGCGTAAGTCTCTGTTCCATACTTTTTTTTTGAAACACACTCGGAAACATAAATTAAAAACGAAAGAGATCAAACCTCGGTGGGTTGCCTCCCACCCAGCGCTGCAGTTAAAGTCGTGGCACGACTATGTGGCCCTCAGTTTGGCTCGGTATCTGCGGAATCGACCCGCCCACACTTACGGTTTTCCGCAGATTCTTCCACATCTGGTTTTCCGTGATTACCAGATTTCTCTTCAATTCGACCTCTTACACTCTCGAACATCTTGAACGTTACTTTTTTGCCGCCAACCCTTAAGGTCATCTCGCCTTCTTCCATGTCGATAAGGGCTTTGCTCGTGGCCAAAAATGGTCTTCCCAATATTAACGGGACCTCTTTATCTTCATCCATATCTAGGACCACGAAATCAACTGGAAAGTATAACTTACCGACTCTAATCAACACATCTTCAACTATGCCATGCGGGTGCTTCACTGATCGATCGGCCAACTGAAGTGTCATTGCTGTCGGCTTCAAGTCGCTTATACCCAACTTCCTAAAAATTGACAAGGGCATTAAATTTATACTTGCTCCTAGATCACATAATACCTTATGAAAACAAAGATTTCCTATATGAATAGGGATGGTAAAACTCCCTGGATCCTTAAGCTTCGGGGGAAGCTTATGTTGGATGATCGCGTTGCACTCTTCAGTAAGTGCAACTGTTGCATGCTCCTCAATCTTCCTCTTGTTGGAGAGGATGTCTTTCAAGAACTTCACGTATGAGGGCATTTGTGCCAACGCATCTGCAAAAGGGATGTTAATATGCAGTTTCTTAAAAACTTCAAGAAATTTAGAAAAGTTAAGATCCTCCCTGTGAGCTTTGAGTCTATTCGGATATGGCACCTTTGGAGCTACCGGTTTGACCGGTGGTTGCTTTGAGACATTTGGTTGCTCCTTCTTTTTCTCTTCACCCTCCGGGTTCTCCTTCATCACAACCTCTTCATCGGTTTCCATCTCGTCCACTTCTATGATCTCAATGTCTTGCCCCTTTGGATCGGCTTCCTTTGATGAGGGTTCTCGTGTAGGTTCCTTGATTAGCTCCTTGCCACTTCTGAGATGAATGGCTTTGCACTCTTCCCGGGTTTTTCTTTCGGGTTGACTTGGAAATGTTCCGGGGGCTCGGTTTTGTAAGGCTTCAGAAATTTGCCCCACCTGCCTTTCAAGGAGTTTGATGGAGGCAGTGTTCTGATCGGTTGCTGCTTTTACTGTACTCACTGTGTTTGCTAATCCTTCAACCGTGCTGTCCATCTTGGACATGAATTTCATCATCATGTCCTCTAACCCCGGTTTCTTCTCTATGGATGGTCATTCGTCAAATTTCCTTTGGTTGAAACCTGGAGGACGGTACACATTGTTATACTGGGAAGAATTAGAATAGTTAGAAGAATTACCGTATTGTTGTTGTTGCTGCCCCATGGTCTCTTTCGGCTGGCCTTGTGGTTGACTGCACGAGAAATTCGGGTGTCGTTTTCACCCCTCATTATAGGTGTTTGAGAAAGGGTCGTTCCTTGGCTGGTTGTTCCGGTTCTATAAAAATTAGGGGTGAACATGGTACGGTACCATGTTTTTTTTCCGGAATACCGTGTACCAACCAATTATAATTGGTACACTAAAATTTATACCGTGTACCAACCAATTATAATTGGTACCAACATTTTTCGGTTGGTACATGTTGGTACGGTTTTGTACCAACATCTCATGTGATTTCAAAAAAAAACAAACCTGTAAACAAAAAAAACAAACCTGTTGTTCAACAAAAATAAACGTTGTTGTTCAAATTTCAAAATAAACAAACCTGTAAACCTGCTGCTGCTGTTAAAAAAACAAACCTGTTGTTCGTAAAAAACAAACCTATTGTTCATACTTAAATAATTGAACAATTTAAAACAATAAACTAATAGTATCTTAACTAACAGTAAATAACCTGAACACTAGCAAACAACTCATGAGGCAAAGTAGCAAACAACCAGAACCAGAACATAGTTCAAAATTATCAGACTTAGTAAATAATCAGAACACTAAATAAAACGATAACAAAATTACAGAAAAGTAGCAAAGTAGCAAACAACCAGAACACAGTTCAAAACCATTTGATTTTGTCATCCTCTTTAGTTTGTCGTGATATTTAAACCCTAAAAATTAAGTCACAGAATTTAACCTTTGAACACTAGCAAACAACTCATGAAATAGAATGCTAAATAAATTAAAGAAGTTAAATAAATTAAATCGAGCAACACCAAAGAGATGACCGGTAGAAACCTGTCGATTGCAAAGAGATGAGTGATAGAACCGTCGACTGCAAATGGAGCTATGGAGAGTAGAACAAGAGTCGAATGAAGTTAGGGTTTCGTACTTGCGTTTTGTGAAGACTGAAGACTGCAAATTGAGTTATGGATAGTAGAACCGTCGACAGTGAGTGTGAGTGTGAGTTAGGGTTTAGTAGTTTGACACTTTGACATAGCTTATTTGATCGTTCATAACTCAGTAGTGGACACTTGAGGCCCAAACTAAAAGAAAACCATTGAAAATGAACTGATGACTGATCAGTGATTTTATTTTCTATTTCATCACAAACATTCATCAAATATCTTGTATTTTATTTTCTATTTAATAAATAAATAAAAATAATAAATAAATAAATATATATATATATATATATAAAGTTGGTATGGTACGGTACTACCGTGGTATTCGATTCTCAGTACCACGTACCAACCAAGTGTGTGAAGTTGGTACGGTAGTACCAACCAATTTAGTTGGTACCAATTTAGTTGGTACGGTTGGTATGGAATTGGTTGGTTTGTCTCGGTACGAATTTGACACCCCTAGTAAAAATTGAACTTGTTCAGGTTCTTGAGAAGCGGGGAACACTTCTGGACAACCTCCCTTCAAATGGTTTATGATAGCAACTAATTGAGCTTTTATCACCTTCAACTCCTCTAATTAGGGCTGTAAACGAACCGAACGTTCAACGAATCGTTCGTGAACCGTTCGGCGGGAAGTTCGTTTATGTTCGTTTATTTAATAAATGAACGAACATGAACACGTTTTTTGTTCGTTTAGTTAAATGAACGAACATGAACAATGGTCTCGTTCGTTCATTTATGTTCGTGAACGTTCGTTCGTTTATGTTCGTTTACGTTCGATTATGTTCGTTTATGCCCGTTTATATATATAAACATATTTATATAATATGAAATTAATATGTAAAATCATCAAGTAAATTGATCTTTTAGAACTTATTTTTTATACCTCCTAAGTTAACTCGGTTTTTTATTTTGTTAAGGTATTTTTTACACGAAATGATGAGTAGGGTGGTTGTTTTTTGTTCATTTGGGTTCGTTTGTTTATGTTCATTAAGTTCGTTCGTTTATGTTCATTTAAAGTCGTTCGTTTACGTTCGTTTATGTTCATTTAAGTTCGTTCGTTTACGTTCGTTTAACTCTTAATGAACAAACATAAACGAACACGAACAAACAAAATTTCTTAACGAACAAACATGAACACAGAAAATCCCGTTCGTTTACCGTTCATGTTCGTTCGTTTGTTCGGTTAAGTTAAACGAACGAACATGAACAAGCCTCCGTTCGTGTTCGTTCGGTTCGTTTACAACCCTACCTCTGATTCTTGAACATTAGCTACCCGTCTGATAGAAGATCGTGGAGTGGCATAGCTATGCTCGGCTAAGTTTTTGATCAAATCAACTGCTTCTTCATACGTTTTATTCATTAGAGCACCACCCGCTGCAGCGGTGATGTCATTCTTAAATTGCGGGTGGAGTCCACTGAAAAACGTCTGGATGATGACCTAACCGTGTAACCCATGATGAGGACACTTTTTCAACATGTCTTTATACCGTTCCCACGCCTCGTATAGTGTCTTTTGGTCCCATTGAGCAAAGTGGGTGATATCGGCCATCAGTTGAGCGGTTCGTCCCGGTGGGAAGAATTTCTGGAGGAAGGCATCTTTCAGATCTGCCCATGTAGTGATCTGATATGATGGTAGGCTTTCTATCCATATTTCAGCTCTACCCTTGAGGGAAAAGCTGAACAACCTCAGTTTGATTGCATTCTCATCCACCCCATTGATCTTAAACGTGTTGCATATCCTCTCAAATGCACGGATATGTGCATGAGGATCTTCTGTTGGGGCTCCTCCATACTGATTCTGTTGTACCATAACGATGGTGCTCGGTTTAATCTCAAAGTAGTTCGCCCAGGGGTGGGAGGTTAGATGCCTATACGTGTGGCTGCCACATTTGGATTGGCAAACGACCGCATAGGACGTCTCTCAGGGGGAGGTGGAGGAGCTTCGTCGCCCATCTTCAATTGCCTTTGAGCTTTGGATGCTTTTCGTAATTGACGGGCGGTTCTTTCGATTTCCGGATCGATCGGTTCGATTTCTTTCCCTCGGGTTTTCCTTGGCATAAACCAGTTAGTACCTGAAACGGAAAGGAATTAAAGATTAGCAATCCAGAAACTGAAAGTAATGAAACGAAATAACAAAAGAAAAAAAAATTGTTCAATGTAATAGCGCTTATAGCTGGTAGTGCTATCAGTTGCAACTAGTTCCCCGACAACGGCGCCAAAAACTTGATAGGCGGGTTTTACACCCCCCCTAAATCTAACCGCAAGTGTACGATGTCGAAATCAAGTAATAGTACAGAAGTACAAGTATCGAACACAGGGAAGTAGGAACTAAGTATCGCAATGACTATAAGATCTATTAACTGAACGGTTGCAATTTGAGTTGTTGGTATTAAAATAATTAATTGCGAGGAAGTAAATCAAGAACGAGACAGTAAACAACTTAGGGGACTTTGGATAGAGAAAACAGTTGAGGGCTGGAAATCCTAAGGTTTTCACACATAAACACTTGACTCAAAACAATTACCAGCTATTCCCTTTAATGAATACCCAATCTCTAAAATCACCGTTGTTCTTTCTCAAGCAACCACGGATTTTATTTTGAAAGCACAAGTTTTATCTCTCGATCTCAACCTATAGAATTCTAACACATTAAAATTAAGATTTCAACGGGACTAAGGCTTACTTGGTATATCTCTATCCAATTTCTCACCTTAAGCATGAAATTCTAGTTCTAGTTAGCAATTAACTCTCTCGAACTTAATTGATAACAACAAATCAGATGAAAGTTGGCCAAACTCACAAAAGCATTAAAACTCAAATCACATGCTTCATTAAATAGGAAAAACTGATAACAATCTCAAATCACATGTTCATAAGATTAAACCAAATTCAAACCAACCCCCAACATCTAAAGATTAGTTCATGTTGGTGGTGGACAAAAACATAAGAGAAGGAAGAGAAATAGTGTGTGTACACATCGTGATCGTTAACGTGAAGAATGTACTGATGAACTCCCTTCTCTCGGCTCTAATCCATTTCTCGTCGCGAACTCCCCTTCAATCGATCCTCTATCGTGGCTCAAAAGTATACAAAATACCTCTGAAAATCGCCCCCAAGCAGCCTACCGTCGCACGTGTCGAAGTGATGACCTAAAATCCAGAAAACACAAAATATAGAGTTGGAACAGAGGGTTGCGCGACCTGGCACGCGGCCTCAGGCCGCGGCGCAGGCCGCGCGGTTTCCTGAGGTCTACGGGTCAGGTCCTGGGTCATGGTTTGGTTCGCGGATCTTGGGCTTGGATCTTGGGCTTCCGTTGGGCTTCGGTTTAGACTTCGTTTTAGGCTTCTTTTCTGCTTCTTTTCTCGATGATTGCCGTCTTTCAGATTACCTGTACATTTCACTCGATAAACCATAAAATTCCGCCTTTTTTCTTCAACACAAGCCAAAATCATTGGGTTGTGTACCAAAAATAACGCCAAAAAGTGGCGTTATCACCCATTCAAAGCTTTTCCGTTGGAATTCAAAGAATAGATCCGCCACTTTTCTTTTGTCCTCTTTGTAGATAACCCAGTTCCGTGATTCCAAATTAAATAGAGGAAGCTCCATACCGTTTCTTTCCAAAGAGATGGTTTATCATTGCTTCCCACCATTTCGTTGAGCGACTCGACCCTTCCATTGTCCACATTCCACCATCGCGCCACTCATTCCCACAGCTTTGAAACCTCTTCACATTCGACCAAAGCGTGATTAACCGTCTCTACCACCTTCCCACATCTCGGACAAAGTATTGACAGAATATCCAACCCCATCTTGTCCAACACTTGTTTACACGGAAGCCTTCCAAGTCTTGTCCTCCACATAATTTCACCTTTTTCGGTAACACCGTTGACCATTTCGTTTCACACGTTTGCTCGCCATCCACCGCCAAACCTTCCTCAATGAAAGTTTTGAGCTCTTGAACCGTAAACTCGCCACTTTCACCAAGCATCCATTTGTATTTGTCTCTCGTGTTCACCTTTGGGCCCAATCTTCCACAAGGCCTATTAACGAATCCAACTCTCCCATCTCCCTCCCCGTAGGTTCCCTTCTCCACGTCCACTTGCCCTCTACCCACTCTCCTCTATCCGCAATTGTCGCATCTTTCTTTGTTTCTAACCTCCATAATCTCTTGAATTTTTCTTTTAAAACTTCATTCCCTATCCACCTATCTGTAACACCCTAAAATTTTAGGCGAAATTTAAACCTGGAATAAATGCGGAAATGTATAGAAATGACATAGACATAACTCCCAAAACGGGGAATATTTGTACGACATTTACATTACAATTTAAAACAAGTGAAATGAACCCAACAACCTACTAATCTAAACTATCAAGACTAGATTACGACCGGGTGTTGCTATTTCACTTCCCAAAATTAGACAATATCCAATATCCAACATGTACGCCTATCAATACTTCAAAAATGCTATACACCCTTCATGAGCCACCGCTCAAACCCGAGGAGCCCCACCGCCAGGATGACCTGACAACATATCAACCCAAGAAAAGAGTTAGGATAAAGCCTAGCGTAGAAATAACAATAATTATAAGTCATGATAGTTTTCTTTTAAGTAACATACGGAATAAGTAATTTGTAACCTTGGGTGGAAGTTCCATTCCAATACGTATGCCTCTTGAGTAAGCGGAAAGTCCCGCCACCGAATAAGTGGTTGATTTCAATTATAATTCACATAACACGTCAGTAAAACCAATCATATTATCATACATACATTGGACGTCGAACTCGGCTACTTAAAGCTTATGTACAGGAATATCCAAGAAAACAACTAGCACATAGGAATTACACCTTACTGTCCATGAGACGATGCCCGACCGTGTAGGCCCACATCTTACTTATCATGAAGCCCGATGCCTATTCCGTGCTACAATATGGAAAACTATCGTTCCATCATTGAACATATAGACTCTAGTGCCTATGAATCCATTACACTCAAAACCAAGTGAACCATGACTTCAATGCATGACATTATTATTTATACTACATGAATAAGCCTTGCCACAAAGATTATAAATAAGTAATCCATCTACATGAAGTATTTTCATGAGACTCCAATAGGTGACAAGTAACCCCATAGCTTTTCATAAATAGAGTTTAGACTTTATTTCATCATGAAAACCCATTGTCATAGTAAATATATCCAAATCCTCAAATATCCCAAAACCCTAAATTTTGACCTAAAATGGTCAAAAACGTTTTTCTTGACAAAATGTGTGTTCACCTTAAATTAAGAACAAGTAAAGAAAGTACACTTATAGGGTTAGAAAACATAGATATTGCATGTATAAGTCTTGAAAGTGAGAACGGACTCACCTTAAAGAGTTCTTAAACAAAACCCTAAAATGGGGATGATGAAATCCTTTGAGGAGGAGTGAACTTTGAAGTCTACCACCACTTAATGACCTAGAGATGTTTCAATAATGAACATTAAAGATGTGGCTTGAAGCATTAAATGTAGAAGGAAGTAAGGGGTGGAAACTTACCAAATGGATGAGAGAAAAACGCAACTTGAAACCCTAGAAATGTGATATTTTCTCTAAAACCCGGTTGCACTTCGTTTTTATACCCCAGGTGCATCCCGCGATCGTGATATGTGTGACTCTCGCCCACTACCCCCATGGCTCGCGGTACATTTCTCGTGAATGTGACACCGCGATAGTGCCATGGGCATTCTCGTCGGGCACTATCGCCCAACTTGTACCGAGCCCCGTTTGGCTCCCCTTTCAGCCCTTAATCCGATTCCAAATGAGCCACGACTTAAGGTAGTTCGATATCAACACATTAATACACAGAATAAACTAGAGATATTTTATTAAATCGAATTTTCGAGGTGTTACACTATCCGACCATAATGATGTCTCACTCCCATTCCCTACCTCTTTCCCAAACAAAGAGGCCAAGTTTACACCCACTTTATCTAAGTCATCCTTTATTTTAAAAATGTTGCTCCAAACCGAACCCCCTTCCCTTGTAACACCTACTCTCCTCCTTGATGCCACCCCCTTCCCATAAATGCTCTCCACTACTTTTACCCATAACGCATTTTTTTCACAAAGAAACCGCCACCACCACTTTGCCAACAAACCCCAATTAGAAGCACGAAGACTTCCCACACCAAGCCCCCCTTTTTTGAGATCCCTTACCACTTTTGCCCATTTGACCCAAAACACCCCTTTAGAATTTGAACCACTCCCCCTCCCCAAAAGAAAGAACTTCTCACCCTCTCTAGCTCTCTAATCACTCCACTCGGGGCACGAAAAAGCGAAAAAAAAAATCAAAGATAAACTACCGAGTACGGATTTTACCAATGTATGTCGACCTCCAAACAAAATCAATCTTGCTTTCCAAGCCGCCAATTTATTTTTCATTTTTTCAACCGTCGCCTTCCAATTAGCTATTTTGCTCATTACCGCACCTATGGGAGCCCAAGGTACACAAAGGGTAAGGACCCATGCCCACATCCGACTCCTCTCGCCCATGCTTGTGCTTCATCTTCCCCTACACCGACACCATAGAACTTGCCTTTACTAATGTTGATCTTTAACCCCGTTGCCTCATAAAAGCATTGAAGAATCTTCATTAGGTTTTTAAGGTTCCTCGTGTTCCATTTCCCGAAAAATATGGCGTCATCGGCATATTGGAGGTGGGATATCCCCACTTCATCCTTCCCGACCTTGATACCTTCAAATATGACCTTTTCTTTTGCTTCCATCATGAGCGTGTTGAGGCTCTCTGCTACAATTAGGAATAGGAAAGGTGCCAATGGATACCATTGCATAAGTCCTTTTTGCATGGGGAATTCCTTTGTCGGTGACCCGTTGACCAAGACGATATGGTGGATGACACCAAGCATGCCTTAATCCACTTGCACCATTTATTATCGAACCCCATCTCTCTCATCATATGTAGAAGAAACTCCCATCTAACACTATCGTATGCTTTGTCGAAGTCCACCTTAAATACCAACACTTTCTTCTTTGTTCTTCTTTGATGAGCTAACCATTGACTTATGTCAGGATCGATTCTTAACAAGAATTAAACTTCTTAGAAACAGAATTTAGAGAATCTTGCGGAATAGAACTCTAAATCAATTAAAGAACAATCAATAGAATTCAACACACTGTATATATCAAACTGTATTACAAGCTTTACACCAAACCTCAATCTTGTTGAATAGGCTCAACAAGACGACTTCTACTTCTCTAGAAATAGGGTTCTTACACCTTGAGGTTAATTCTCTCTAGAATCGTCTCTTTTATTCTTCTCTATATCGTGTATCTTGTATATACGTATATCTAATAGCTATCTATCAATACTATTTATACAAAAGTAATTACAAGATAACTATCAAAAGTAAATTGATCTTCTGAATCTTCGTTAAACATATCTTGATCAATTCCTTCTTTGTCTCCAAAAGTATCGCATACCAAACTTATCAAGTCAGCAGTATTAACAATGATTTGGCTCAGCAGCATTAACGAACCTTCAACAGTATTAACCTTCACAGTCTTCAAGCAGTAGTAACCCAGCTCAGCAGTACTAACCATGTCTAGCAGTAGTAACTTCTTCTAGCAGTAGTAACTTCTTCTAGCAGTAGTAACTTCTTCTAGCAGTAGTAACTTCTTCTAGCAGTAGTAACTTCTTCTAGCAGTAGTAACCTTGACTAGCAGTAGTAACCAAGAACTGGCAGTAGTAATATTGGCTTAGCAGTACTAACCATACTTAGCATATCTTCAGTTCCCAACAATCTCCCCCTAACTTGACTTTTAGGAAAAGAAGTCAAGTTCTTCAGATGATGCTTCCAAAACTTAGTCATCATATACGCATAGATCAGGACTTAAACCTAGACTCTGATTTGCAATCCTTCTTACCAAGAATCTTCCCATAGCAGAGTCTTTGTTGCAGACCAACTTTACATGTAACATCCCGTTCAGTCTTTTCATGCAGTGTTTGTAGATTTCATCCACCAGATAATACTCCTGATATGTGTTGTCAATTGATATAACATACACTCCACAATTTTCATAGAGCATCCAGTGGGTTACTGCTTGAAAAGGTCTTGCTGTTATGTGCTGAACTACTTCTGGTCTGAACATTAGGCATAGGTATTCTAACACCATCTTTGTGATAGACATACCTCTTTCTGTCAACATGTTGCCATAGATCTGCATGCCTACTTTGAACATCTCTTCCAGGTCAGATCTTGAGCATCTTCTTATGACTTGTCCCCATGTTCTGTAGACTTCAAACTGCCCATCAGCTCTCTTGAGTCTGATATACTCCTTTCTCTCATCTATCAATGTATCCCAGTGACTGATTTCAGGAGGTTTTGAATCTAATGGAGTCACTTTGATTGGTTCAGTATCAACCATAGTGATGTACAAGTCACATTGTTCATTGCTAAGTGATTGTGCCTTACTGGATTGACCTGTCTTACTATTTCCTTGTCCTTCATCCTTGACAACTTCTTCCTTTTCTTTCTCTTCTACCACTGGTTTCTCAACAGGTTCTACCCTTTGCTTCTTTACACCCTTCTTTTTAGTAGCCACAGACTTTGTTCTCTTTCTGCTGAAAACCATCTTTGCATCCTTAGGTTCTTCCTGTTTCTTGGCAGTTGGAGGTGTATCATGTTTGGCTTTGATTAAAGCCTCTGCAACCTCCACTTCTTCTGCTGTAAGCTTCTCTGTTACTGTTTCAGCTTCTGTCTCTGTTACTGCTTTCTTTGTAGATTGAGCAGCATTAACTGTTTCTGCTGCTTGCTTAGAGTCAGCAGCATTAACAGTTTCTGCTGCTACTTCAGTTTCAGGCTCTGTCTCTGTTACTGCTGCTTTTTCTGTTTGGCCTTCAGCAGCATTAACTGTTTCTGCTGTTGTGGTTTCTGCTGCTGTTGTAGTTTCTGCTGCTTTAACAAGCTCTTCCACCTTTTCTGTCTCCCCCTTATTATGTGCACTGGACTCCCCCTTAAACTGTGCATTATCCAATTCCATCTCAGTCTCCATGTGAACTGTCTCCCCCTCAACTTGTGGACCCTTCATATTCAGTTCTGCTTCTGATTCTGACTCTGACTCCCCCTTTTTGGGAGCATCATCAGCTGGAATTCTTCTTCTCAGCACAAATCTTGCCCTTTTCTTTCTGTGCAACAACTTGGTGACCATCTTTTTGAGCTTCTCAATTTGAGACTGTTGGTAGGTGACCACAGTCTTCAGTTGCTCAATCTCCTTCTTCTGTGCCATAACGTCCAAGTTGACATTTCCAATGGTTTCCATCAATTCAGCATAGTTATATCTATCCTCACCTTGTTTAGAAGTGTTTACCTTCTTTAAAGGATCCTTGGAAGTTTTAGCAGAAGCCTTCTGCCTAGCAGAAGCACTAACTGCCCCCTTGGTTTCTTGGCACCTGGGTCCTCCTAATGATTTCTCATTTAGAGTTGCCATGGGGAAGGTCTTATTTATGTTGCCACTGTCCTTCTCTGTGCTAGCAGAAGTAGTGGCAGCCTTAGCACCCATATGCTCATCCTTCTCCTTAGAGAGCACCTTCTTGGGGTTGGGAGACACCCCTGTGGTTTCCCTGTTGATATTCTCAATTGGAGAATGCTCCAACTGAGGGCTTAAAGGCTTAGGGCTCTGAGTAGGTACATCAAGGGAAGGAACCTTGTGCACCTTTCTTCTTTCAAACCTTTTGGTGATTGTGGGAGTGGGTCGTTCAAGGATGGACTGAGGGATGTCTTTTGAGATGGAAGGTTGGGATTGGTCATCAGTGGGTTGATCTAATGAGGGCCTTGATCCTGATGCCATACCTTCAGAGGGGTGGGATACAACCATCATTGTAGAGAACAATGGTGTGTCAACTCCTTCCGAGTCCCTAGGAAGTCTTTTCATATTTGAAAAAACCTTCCCTTTAGGGGATTTGGGTACATATACCTCAGTAAACTGAGGTAAGTCCATCAATTCCTTGTTAATAACTTCTTGCACAAACCTTGGATACATGTAAAAGCTCTTTTTGGATTCCAAGTTTGATACAAGATCATTAAAGATCATTGCTGAAAAATTGTACTTTCTGGCAGTGGATAAGCAGACCAAGGCATATGCAATGGGACTGCTGAACTCACTCCATCCAGTAGTTTTCTTGGAAATACAGTGCATCAGGGTATGAACAAGAAATCTCCATTGGTTGAAAATTTTTGACTTGTAGAATTTAAAAACACCAATGGGACCTTCATTCCCCATTCTTTGTAAAGTCGAATATAAGTCATCAGAAGATAGAGAGGTTATACCTGAGGCATCATCCAAGTGAAGAGAGATGCGAATAACCTCCTCTGTGACTTTCAAGGGTTTATCACAAACCCTTGTTCGAATGGTTTTCTGCCCTTCTTCGAAACTAACAGTGGCATTCTCCCAAAATTGTGTCTGATGTTCGATATAGATGGTTGGGCTCACCGTTAGGGCATAGGAGATGTGCGAGGATTTGAGAAAATCGACTATATCGTGGAATCCCGCAGCTTGTTTCGGCTTCTGAAGCATGGCTATTTCATTGTGCTCATCCACAAACTCCATGATTCCTGAGGATTCTTGAAAGAAAAACACAAAGATTCTGGGGAGACTAGGTTAGAACGAGAGAGAAGAAGTAAATGCGAAGAGTCGTTATGAACTTTGGCGGGCAAATAGGGGTATTTATATGCCCTAGATTATCAAAAGCAGTATTAACGACATAAGCAGTATTAACTACTGAGCAGTATTAACTGCAAGACAGTATTAACTACACAGCAGTATTAACTACCAAGCAGTATTAACTACCTAGCAGTATTAACTACCGAGCAGTATTAACTACCAAGCAGTATTAACTACCAAGCAGTATTAACTACCTAGCAGTATTAACTACCTAGCAGTATTAACTGCACTAGCAGTATTAACTGCACTAGCAGTATTAACTACTAGAACACAGGCAGTAGTAACTTTGCACTAGCAGTAGTAACGCTGCACGGGCAGTAGTAACTACACTTGCACTTTTCTGCACTTGGTAACCTGAGGGAAACAGAGAATCCTGAGAAAGAAAGTTAGTAGCACCAAATATATGAAGAAATACAGGTATAAAAACAGAAAGTCATAAATTTATTCTAGGTTGATCATGCCTACACTTGTTACCAAAAAGGTGAATCTACCCACATCAAAAGCTTTTGTGAATAGATCAGCAAACTGATCATTTGTATGAACTTTAGCAACCTGAATTAATTTCTTTTCATTTCAATCTCTTATAAAGTGATACCTTATCTCTATATGCTTTGTTTTTGAGTGTTTGACTGGATTATTAACAATGCTGATAGCACTGTTGTTATCAATGAAGATTGGAGTGTGAAGAAATGTTACCCCATAGTCCAACATCTGATTTTGAATCCATAGAACCTGAGAGCAGCAGCTTGCAGCAGCTATGTACTCAGCCTCTGTGGTAGATAAGGACACTGTGGTTTGTTTCTTACACTGCCAAGATACTAGTCTTGTACCCAAAAACTGACATCCACCTGAAGTAGACTTCCTATCCATGTTGGCTCCACCCAAATCACTATCTGAATATGCAAGCAAGTCAAAAGAGGATTCATGAGGATACCAGAGACCTAATCTAGGTTGCCCTTTTAGGTATCTGAATATTCTCTTGACAGCATGAAGGTGTGATTGCTTAGGAGAAACCTGAAATCTGGCACAAACACAGACTGAAAACATAATATCTGGTCTAGAGGCTGTGAGATACATGAGAGATCCAATCATTGATCTGTAATGATGGACATCCGCATCCTCCCCCTCAAGATCTGCAGTGATCTGTTTATGTGTTTCCATTGGAGTGCTTGCTGGCTTTGAGTCTGATAAACCAAACTTGTCCAGGATGTCTTTCAAGAGATAGGTAGACAGAGTGTCATACCATGCTCTTGGAGCTTGATGCAAACCATAAAGAGCCTTCTTCAGCTTGTATACTCTGTCAGGGTGCAATGGATTCTCAAATCCAGGGGGTTGACAGACATATACTTCTTCCTCAATACTTCCATACAGAAATGCACTTTTGACATCCATTTGGTACACTTTGAACTTCATGTATGAGGCATAGGCTAGAAATAACCTGATTGCTTCAATCCTTGCCACAGGAGCAAAGACTTCCTCATAATCTATTCCTTCTTCCTGAGTGTACCCTTGTGCAACCAGTCTAGCTTTGTTTCTGATCACAATCCCTCTGTCATCCTTCTTGTTCCTAAAAATCCACTTGGTGCCAATTGCTCTATGACCTTTTGGAAGGTCTACCAAGTCCCAAACATCCTGTAATTTGAACTGTAGCAGCTCCTCTTGCATTGCCTCTATCCAGCTTGGGTCTTTCATAGCATCATAAGCCTTTTTGGGCTCAATCTGGGACAGAAAGCAAGTAAGAACAGTGTTAACTGTATTTTGCTGCTCTTGCAACTCTTGGAGTCTGCTTTGCTTTCTAGTCATCATGGGAGATGCAATATCTCCAATCACCAACTCAGGAGGATGATTTTTCTGAGTTCTTGTTGGATGACCAGCTTCCTCTTGTATGTTCTCATCCAGATTTGACTCATTTAATTCTGGATTTGTTTCTGCTTCTTCAGTCACCTCAGATTCTCTGGAATTTGGACCTGGAGACTGATTTTCCTCTGCTCTCCTCTCTTCTTCATTCTGAATAGGTTCAGTCTCCTCATGGTGTTCACAGAATTCAACAGGATCAATGGAAGGGATTGGAAATATCACAGATTGAATTCTGTGTTCTGATGTTGGTGTATCCCTTTGTCCTGCATATACATCACCACTGAAACCCAAAGAATTAGTGAGTGAATCAATGTCAAATAGCCAATTAGGACCTGAACCAATAGGATTTGGTGTGTTCTCATTGCATTTGACATTGTCACTTTCTTCAATTATTCTAGAAGAGGTATTAAAAACTCTGTAGGCCTTACTTTGAGATGAATACCCAACAAGAAAACCATCATCTGCTTTGCTATCAAACTTGCCTAAGTGAGATTTGGTATTGAGAATAGTACAAGGACATCCAAATGGTTTGAAAAATCCAATATATGGTTTCCTTTTATGGAAAAGCTCATAAGGTGTCTTGTTTTTAGGCTTTACAACTAAAACTCTGTTTTGAACATAGCAGGCAGTATTAACTGCTTCTGCCCAAAAAGTAATTGGTAACTTTGAATCAGCTAACAGAGATCTAGCAGCCTCAATCAATGTCCTATTCCTTCTCTCAGCAACACCATTTTGTTGTGGAGTCCTAGGAGCACTGTATTGTCTCTCAATTCCTTTTTCTTCACAAAAGGTGTTTAGATCAACATTTTTAAACTCAGTTCCATTATCTGATCTAATGACTTTCACTCTTTGATTTGATTGGTTTTCAATTTTGAGAATAAAAGATTTGATCAGTCCACTTGTCTCATCTTTAGTTCTCAGAAAATATACCCAAGTAAATCTAGAATAATCATCAACAATAACTAAGCAGTATGATTTCTTGCCAATACTCATCACATTGGTAGGACCAAACAGATCCATATGTAACAGTTGAAGAGGATTTGAGATAGTGTTTATCTCTTTGGTCTTATGAGAAGTTTTGTGTTGTTTGCCTTTGAGACAAGCAACACAATGATCATCACATGAATAGACTTTGGATGGCAAACCCCTTACAAGGTTATTCTAAACAAGTTTATTCATTGTTTTAAAGTTCATGTGACACATCCTTCTGTGCCAAAGTGATGATTCATCCAAAGAAGCTTTTGAAACCAAACAATTTAGGGATGAATCAGATGATACACTTTCCAAATCTAAACAATAAACATTATCCTTCCTAGGAGTTCTCAGAAGTATCATGTTTTCATCAACCACTTTGTATCCAGGAGCAAGGATAATACATTCAGAATCAGTAAACAATATGCTATGCTTCTTGTCACAAACCTGTGATACACTTAACAGGTTGTATCTCAATTGTTCAACATAGTACACATCTTCAAAGGTCATCTTACCCTTTGAAACATCACCCTTACCACTTATCTTTCCACCAGCAGGATTATCCCCAAATGCAACATGTCCTCCATCAATCTTTTTGAAATTTTTGAGGCAGGCCATGTTACCTGTCATGTGCCTGAAGCAACCACTATCAACATGCCAAATGCTCTTCCCCTTGAGCTGTTGGTTGCCCTGCACATCAAGATAAATCAGTTAGTTTTATTGGGAACCCAAGCCGAAGTGGTCTTGGGTCTCCCTTGCTCATCAAAGTACTTGCACTTGGTTTTGATGAGATTTTCAAATTTAGGTACTGCAGTACTGGAGTACTTTGTCAAAATTATTGGTGTAGCAGCACTAGCAGCAGTATTAACCTCAGAAGTACTAACAGTGCTAGCAGTACTAATACTGGGAGCAGCAGTATTGTTAGCAGCAGTATTAACCTCAGAAGTACTAACAGAGGTAGCAGTATTAACAGAGTTAACACTGCTAGAAGCAGTATTAACAGAGTTAATACTGCTAGCAGCAGTACTATCTGAAGAAGAAGCACTAAAAGTATTAGCAGCACTAACATTGGACTGATTACTAGCAGTATTAACACTGCTAGCAGCACTAACTTTGGAATGATTACTAGCAGTATTAACACTGCTAGCAGCACTAACTTTTGAAGCAGTACTAACAGTGTTAGCAGTACTAACACTGCTAGCAGCAGTATTGTTTTTAGTGATTTTTGGAACCCACATAGTACCACATTCCTTTTCAGTCGTTTTCTTTATGTGGCTTTTGGGTTTATCTTGTTTCTTTGCCACATTTTTCTTTGCAGACTTTTTATAGCCACCATTCTTTCTGTAACCACCAGGTTTTTGAAAAGATCTTTGAGCATTAAACCTTTGGTTAACAGGGTTGAAATAACAGTGTTTGGCTAAATGATTTAGCTTACCACAGATGAAACAAGGTTTTGGCCTGTTAATTCTGTTCAGATCAACTCCTTGTCTCATAGCCCACTGGTTATTCCAGTTCCTTTGATTTCCCCTCTGATTATCATGTTTTTGGGGCTGGTTCTCTTTAGATTTCCTGCAAGAACACTGTTTATAAGTATTAGAGTTCACAACTTTGGGCTGTGTGGAATGAACTCCCTTTTCCTTTTCAGTCCTTTTGATCTCAGTGTTCTCAACACATGGACTTTCAGATTCCTCATCAGAGTCTACTTTGTCAGTCTCATCCTCAACAACTACTGTTTCTTCACAAGGATCTATATTAATCTTTAATTCAGGATCCTTCCTATCCTTGGTCTCTAACAAATCAGACTTAGGAGGTATGTAGTTGTTATTGTAGGGTGGAGGTGTGGCATTGTACCCTATCCCTACTTTCATCTTGTCATGGATTTGAGCCTTAATGATGGTATCCATGGTTTTAGAAGCACATGTAAACTTTTCAACATCAAGTTTAACCTTCTTAAGCTCTTCTTTTAATTTCTCATTCTCCTCCCCAGACACTTTCAGCTTAATTTCATATTCATTCTTCTCCCACTTCCAATAGTTAGTATCATAGTGGTGTTGAAGTTCATTAGCTTGAAAAGCTCTAATCTGTTCTTCAAACCTTTCTACAATCCTAACATAATCTTTCACATCTTTCTCTAGCCTCTTAAGGTTATCACACATACCCTGATTGTGATCCCTATATCTTTTAACAGCATCAATGCAAGCTTGAGAACAGAGTTTAGATTGTACCTCAGTGGGAATATCAGATACTTCTGCCATAAGAGCTTGATTCTGACAGGCTTCCTCAGCTTGATCACTCCAATCAAATCCCATTCCTTGTTGAGAAACAAGGGCTTGAGAGGAGCTTCTGTTTTGGTTTCCATTTGGAGCCTGTTGATGTGATCCTCCACTTCTGCATTCTCTGGCAAAGTGTCCCATCTTGTGACACTTATAACACTCAACCTTGGACTTGTCAAAGCCTGCACCATCTTCTCTTCTCTGGGAAAAGTTGTTTCTCCCAGTCCTTTTGATGAATTTCTTCACCCTCATTGATAGCATAGACATCTGTCACTTGATGTCCATCTCTTCCAGATCATCAGCATTAATCTGCTCTAAATCATCATTGATTAGAGAAGAGTGAACATGACTAGAAAAGAATGCTTCTAGTACAGAATCTGTACTCTTCTCTTGATTAGTTCCACCAGCAGCATTAACAGAACCTGCAGTATTAACAGAATCAGGATTAGCAGCATTATCAGAGGATGAAGATAATAAAGCAGCATTATAAACAAATCCAGATGGCCTTTTCTTGGCTTCAACTTCAGCCTCAAATACTCTCAGATCATTGTAGAGGTCATCTAGCTCTTTGTCCTCCAATTGGTCATTCTGTCTGAATGAGACTGTGTACATGGTCCATTCTTCTCCCAATGATCTAAGGAACTTTCTATTGACATCATCAGCATCCATGTGTACACCCACAGTTGCTAATTCTCCAATCAACTTGTTAAATCTGTCAAAAGTTTGAGTCATAGACTCATTCTTTGCAGACATGAAGTTCTCATATTGTTGCCTGAGAATAGCCTTTTGATTTCTCTTTGTGCTCTTTGTGCCAGTAAATCTTTTCTCCAGAGCATTCCACAACATCTGTGCATCTGTGCAGTGTTGGAATTGATGTTGGTACTCATTAGGAATAGCCAAAAGCAGAGTGCTTAAGGCCTTCATCTCTGTTTGTCTGACTTTCTTTTCAGCATCTGTCTTGGGAGGAGGTCTCTTTCCATCTGCTCCAATCTTTCCTTCATTACATGGGCCATTTTCTATGATGTCCCATATTGCATAATCAGTAAGAAGAATGTACTGCTTGATTCTCAGTTTCCACATGTCAAATTCATTGGGTTTGAGCATGGGAACCTTTGAAACAAGAGTACTGTAAGAATCCATTGAATTGTCCATAGCTTCTAAGATACCAAGGCTCTGATACCACTTGTCAGGATCGATTCTTAACAAGAATTAAACTTCTTAGAAACAGAATTTAGAGAATCGTGCGGAATAGAACTCTAAATCAATTAAAGAACAATCAATAGAATTCAACACACTGTATATATCAAACTGTATTACAAGCTTTACACCAAACCTCAATCTTGTTGAATAGGCTCAACAAGACGACTTCTACTTCTCTATAAATAGGGTTCTTACACCTTGAGGTTAATTCTCTCTAGAATCGTCTCTTTTATTCTTCTCTATATCGTGTATCTTGTATATACGTATATCTAATAGCTATCTATCAATACTATTTATACAAAAGTAATTACAAGATAACTATCAAAAGTAAATTGATCTTCTGAATCTTCGTTAAACATATCTTGATCAATTCCTTCTTTGTCTCCAAAAGTATCGCATACCAAACTTATCAAGTCAGCAGTATTAACAATGATTTGGCTCAGCAGCATTAACGAACCTTCAGCAGTATTAACCTTCACAGTCTTCAAGCAGTAGTAACCCAGCTCAGCAGTACTAACCATGTCTAGCAGTAGTAACTTCTTCTAGCAGTAGTAACTTCTTCTAGCAGTAGTAACTTCTTCTAGCAGTAGTAACCTTGACTAGCAGTAGTAACCAAGAACTGGCAGTAGTAATATTGGCTTAGCAGTACTAACCATACTTAGCATATCTTCAGTTCCCAACAACTTATAAACTAGTTAATTAACAGATTATATGTAATAGTAACACCTCAAATTTTTATTAAACGGTCAAAGTACAGTTGAGAAAATGGGCTAAAAAGTTCTCGGTACTTTCTAGGCGAAAGTGACGGTAACACTTTAGCCTGCCACTTTCGCACATAGAAGGGAGGGCACAATACATTCTAAGCGAAAGTGTTATGCGAAAGTGACACTAGCACTTTAGCCCGACACTCTCGCAATTGGGGTCGAGTGTATAAATTCGATTTTTGAGCCCTTTTATTCATTTCATCATACCTCCTCCATCTCTACTCTGATTTGAACGTTTTTTTTTGCTATGTTCACGATTTCGAGGGTCGTTCAAAAGTAGATAAAGTGGGTTAAGGTATATTGGAGGATCCAAGAGTATTTTGTTATGGTAAGCTTATCGTATCTCTCAATTTTAAGCTAGGGCTTGGCATATTATTCATTTCCTCTCCTCTCATTTTCATGTGTTTTAGGTTTTGGATCAACGGAAATGAATAAAATACTTTGCAAGTGTTGGATCTATATGTTTGGAGGTTTTGGCTTGTATATCCAAGATTTCACCAAGAAGTTTTGGGGTAATAACTATTTTACGGTAAATCTAGCAAGGCGGATTCAAGTTGTTTTGTGAAAACTATATACATGCCAAAAACGTTCATTTTAATGTATTAATGTGTTTTATTTGACAGTTATCAAATGTTATATTACGAGTTGAGTTTTGCTTACTCAGGGTGTTTGCTTTTATAAAGCTTGTGAAACACCCATATGTCAGGGTTTTTGGACATTTTGATAAAAAAATTATTTTGGTGTACAATCAAAATGATTACATACGAAACAATATGTTGTTAAATGAAAGGCTTTTTTGGAGCAAGTTATTTAATATTTTTGGAAAATAATCATTTTTTATTTTTTAAAGATAATAAATAATAATATTTAAATTATTTTTCTGAAATATAATCATATTTTCTTAAGATAATCAATAATAATATTTAAATGTAAAGCTAGAAAGTTTATAGGTGAAAGCAGAATATACAACAATATTTTTTGTTCAAAGTTCATAAGTGAAATCAGATAATCAAAGTTTATAGATGAAACCAGAAGGTTCATACGTGAAACAATGATTGTTTTAAGTTTAAAGGTGAAATAATGATTTTTATTCAAAGTTAATAGAAACAATTTTTTCATAGGTCAAAACATCGATTTTTGTTAGAAAGTTCATAGGTTACTTTTAATTTTCTCTCTCTCTCTCTCATACACACATATACATATATATGTTTATACAAATAATCATGTGAGAAGAAGAGTTAGGGTGAGAAAGTAAGAAAATATCTGGACCTTTGATTACTTTTAATCTCAAATTCATCCATGAATCACGTTTGATACGGGGATTGATCAGGTGCATCTCAGTGATTATGATCCTAATGTTCATCCAAAGGTTGAGATCTCTTTTTACCATTCTCACCATAACTTTCAGTCTCACCGGAACGCAACTCTATATACATATATAAGGAGTTTCAAATTTGGAAACTAGGTCAAAGTAAGAAAATATTAAAATACCCATAACATATGTGATTTTAGAGTAAAATCACATGTGATTAAGGAACTGATCAAACCTTTGAGGACGTGAGGCCAAGCATGTGCCAACATGCACCCCGGGTTGATTGATCCTTAATCACAGGTGATACATGTGCTCTTGTGTCTTCTTATTTTGACTATATGTGTGTAGGGTGAAATCCGATAAAAATAGTAGTTATCGTGACTCGTGAGAAGGGTAAGAAAAGATCTTCCATCCTTGGATTGTAACAACCCACACCAAACTATCTTGCTAGAAGTTACATCTTTAATTTAAAACGCCAAAAATGGCTCAACGTAATCACACTATCCAGATTACAAACTGGGTTTGCGGAAATAACCCTAACTACAGCTGAGAACATAACTATAAAACGAAAGGGAAGTCTTCTAATCCTTCTATACGTAACCTCCGCCTCACGCCTTGCCAAACTTCTAAGCAAGCTTTCGACTACCTGCTTACCTGAAAAAGGTTTTAGTTTTAAAAAAAGCGAGGGTTAGACCATGAGGTCTAGTGAGTTCCCTCCACACCAGGTCACACCATAAAACATAACAATTTATAAAATAGTTATGAAAGAGTTTATACAATCATAACAAGCACACTTAAAATGATATGCACACAATGACACATGCTACTGGCACACGCTATAGTCACACACACCGTGACAGCGCAATAGAGCACACACCGCCCATATATGAAACAAATTCATATATACTATTATGGGACACACCCCCCATTTCACACTAAAGCCAGAGCATGTTCACACACATTTAAATCACACATTTTGCCACACACTTACTCTTCGCTTTGAAATAAAAAGCAGTTGAAAAGCACGCAGTTAGATAATAACCATGCCACACACTTACTCTTCGCTTTGTAATAAAAAGCAGTTGAAAAACACACAGTTAGATAATAACCATCAACCCCACTTGTATAAAATTTAGGTTTAGAAAGACTCACATGCGGTCCTTGCTAGGAATTCTTACTCGCAACCAACTTCCTCTACTCGCACCTACATTTAAACCCAACACACATACCGGGTAAGACACACTGGATTCTACTGAATTTTACTAACTTGAAAGGTCTCAGCTGAAAAAACACCGGATCCTAAGTCTCGGATTAAAAATCAAATTCCGGATCCTTTGGACTCCGGATCCTCTCGGTCCAACCTACATTCCGGGTCCATTGGTATTAAAGCCCAATTCCGGTTCTTCTTAATTGATAACACCGAATCCAATAATTTTAAATACCGGATCTATTTATTACAAGCCCAAAGCCATATCGGATCTATTATAAATTCCGGATCCTAACAACCAAGCCCAAACCGGACACGCTACCTAGGCCCAACATTCCGGATCCAAGGCCCAACTCAACAAATTCCGGATTCCCTTTAAAGCATTACCGGAACTCATTTAGTAAACATTACCGGAACTTAAATAAATAAACAATACCGGAACTTAAAATGATAAACAATACCGGAACTTAATTTGATAAACCATACCGGAACTTAAAATGATAAACCATACCAGAACTTAAAATGATAAACAATACCAGAGCCCAATTAAATAACATATACCGGAGCCCAATTCATAAATAATATCGGATTCCACTTACAAACAATTCCGGATAGGAATTACTTAGGCCCACTAACATTGGATTCTACCATGGCCCAATCCCATACCGGAACTCTTATGAGTTCCGGATCCCTTATGCATGGCCCAACATCAATACTTTCCGGATCTAATTTTTTTTTGCAAACTTCCGGATTCCTTTTATTTACTTAAAATTCTGGATCTTAAAAATAATTCCGGATCACATTTCCTTTTAGCCAAATACCGGATCTACTACCAGCCCAATTCCGGGACTATGGGTTCCAAATTAAATTTCAACCCAATACCGGAACTATGGGTTCCGGATCAACACACACTCCAGGATTCTGGGTTTTCTTGTCGAGATACAAAAAACCCATACACTCTAATCGGTCATTCCACACAGTCCCGATTTGATGCTAAACTATTAGGATTAAGGGGACACCATTTTACCAACCGATTAAATTAGCTAAAACATCTGATTCCTTACTTTTTATCGATTAGCAAACACTCAGACTCCTTTTTCCATTCTTAACAGGTAAAAGCAAAACTCCAAACTCCACATTCTAAATTAAGATTCGACATGGAATGTCGAATGAACTCCCCGAAGTTACTCGGGCAACTTCAGCTTATACTCCACCTCACCTACATGCTCGGTGATGGCGAACGACCCGTCATACGTGGGTCTTAGTTCTCCTTTCTTTCCAACGCACAATGTCTTTTCACGACGAACTATAAGCATCACACTGTATCCCACACAGAATTCGATCAATCTCCTCCTTCTGCTTACATACTATGTGGTGGTCTCGAGCCATGCTTAACTTCTCGCGAAATGTTTGACCTACCGGTGGTCAACCGCGTGACCTCCGGTCTCACCCAATGCCTCTTTCCCACGATACCTCTTTATTCCTGGAAGATTCACTGATAACTGTACATGCCAAACTCTTTGCTTCTTTAAGAATTCTATCACTCCCATCAAGCATAACCCATTAGCGATAGGGTGTATACCAACGAATTATCACACTTTCGGTTAACTACAACTCTTACCCCAGAAAATTCGTGTAACAAAAGAAAACGCCTCAGGCCAACCGTATCAATATCATCCACACCTCTAGACTCGCGGTTTTAAAACGCGTCAAATTAGGGGTTTCACACACAATTCTAAAATCCCTTTTCCCACGCAAAATACTTCTAATCACCTTCTCACATTAATTATGCTGACCACGATCCATCAATAACAATCAATTCACACGCTTTCACCACAACATCACCCCTACACTAGACATGGCTAAAAGTAGGAAACCTTCTCACTCCAACATCTGGAGCACTCACCAATCCATACAGAACCACTCCTGAAGACACACCCTTAAATTCTCCATACACCAAACGGTCGTCTATCCACCTACAATTTCAAGTTTTACCCGCTCAACAGGAAGGAGTAACTATTGCTCACACAAAACAATTCCCATTAGCTTAACGCTGAACGACAAAGTTTACTTGGAATATTCCCACACTACTACCAAGTCCAATCCAATGGTCCTTCACCCCGAGCACTACATTCGACTACTTTCTTCCGCTCCTTTCTCAAACATACAACACGGTTCCCAAGAACGGCTTACTAGAAGGTGCATACTCATGACCAATCACACAAGTTAGCTTTCCTCAACCTTTAAGCCTCTTACATACACACGAATCCTCTTTCTCATACTCCCACTAGAAGTTCAAGCACCCGACAGTGACGTTCTGAAAACATTGCTTCCCACTTCCCGAGCCACTTGCCACACTTTCTACTCCCTGCTTACTCACTTATTCCAACCTACCGACCCAATTACCTCAGGCTAGTATGGAACATTTCTGGTCTAAAATTGACCACTTCATACACACAATTTCAACGGTTACTATACCTAACCGACAGTTTCACCACACCTCATACGAGAAATTCAACCAAGTCAATCCGAAATAACACCCAATGCTCGAAGCGACCACACTTCTCATTTCCCAAATGATATTAACCCACTCTTTTGCATTTCCTTTACGTACAAGGATTAGCTCAACATTTCCAAAGATTTCGTTATCTACTACGAAACATCATAAACTAACCAATCCAAGAGCACACACTTTCCATTCTTAGCTAGCCACCACTGCCACCCCATTCTTTTATTCTCGGACAACAATACCACACGCCACTTATACATCCGTGCATCTCCACACATAATTTTGCCACATTTGAACAACTTATGAGCAACTCCCGGGCAAAGATCTCCACTTACGCTCATCCCATATCCATACTAGTCCAACACTTTAACCTCACAGCAACTCATTACCACCATGCCTCGCATGCTCACTACGTATAAGTTACCATCATCTCATCCACACAACCCCCACATACTAGAGGTTCAATCCTCACGATCATTTGTGCGCACACTAGGCCATGGTTTCTCCACGCCAAACACAACATATAATTGAAAGGGTTTGCGAAAACATTATGCAACAATTAGTTTTGCAAATCAACATCCACACACATATAACTGGAATTCCTTCCTGGTCACTACACACCTGTGACCTGATCTAGGGCACACACCCGCCCTTGGGAACAGACCAAGTCCGTTCGAATAATCCATATGGGATACACACCTATCCCAAGCGATCTCTTATCTCCGCGCACACACCCGACAAAATAATCACACCAGGGCTAACCTTTCAATTTCAAATCTCCCGACAACGACTCAACACCCGTCGTTGACTTCAACATCAATGCCTGACAATTAGCCTAAATACAAGTTCTCCTCGACTTCCGGCTCCACGCCGATGCCGTTTCATCCACATACCACAATGCTACCCTTCGAAATATTTTGCCCACTTCGAAATCACCCGGGACACCCCCCCTGCCGTCAGCCACACGTCAACTTACCAAACAAGAGCAAAGACTACCATCACACAAACATCTCTCAAGTCAAAGACTGAGACTACAGCTAGACGTCGCCCTCCCTAAACTGTGACACCAAGGTCACTAATCGACCATCGACGTCTCAACCGCATTTTCCTCTCTCTGAACTTTGCACATTATTAAGCGCGATGTCTCTTACCACATAGCGAGTTCATAGCCTTCATGCATGACAACACAATGATTTAAATTGCTTTACACACTCGAATTATCCCACAAAACAAGGTTTGATATGCACGACACGACACCTCCATAAAGAACGACCATACACACACCGATCTCAAGGATCGCTCACATGCAACCTTGTCCATCAATTGAAGGTGCATTCACTGAAACTCTCTTTGTGCAAAATTTTAAAAAAATACAGCCAAATCACCCACACTGGGATAGTCGACCGACTCTCACACTCGCTGATACGTCAACGACGTGCTCATATCGTTTTCACCTATAAAACCATGCGATCAAATATTGTTACGATTTTTACAACAAAGTTTAACTCACTCGTAAAAGAAGTGAAGTAATTCACTATTCCTCCAAGTTCAAAATTTATCACACCACATAAATAAATTTATCTTTTCCTTCAAGCACACCCTTGCACACACAAACTCATTTTCAAAACCAGAAACTTACACGACACACACACACTCACACATTTTGACACGAAGGACTTATGTAACTTGTTTGAAAATGCAATGCATGACTCACTTTACATTGAAGGCTATTCGCTCAAGCAGGGTCAACCGTTTGTAGTTACAACAAATCAACGCCGACACCCTACTTCCAATCAAACCATCAGGTTCCTTACATTTGAAATGACCTTTGGTATGGGTACTTCCCCACACATTTGGATGTTCCAACCTCACAGTTACCACCTGGCTACAAATTTGTAAAAAATACGGCATCACTTTGACCCCAAATAAGTTAACCAACACTAGTGTTGTCAATCCATTCATCTATCATTTCTCCACCACTCTTGTCACTCTTCCACTAACTAGAGAGTAAGAAAGCACATCTCCACTATCCGATCCTTGAGTTGAAACTCTCAAGATCTCAATTCACCGACATCGGGAACTCCCAGAATAAAGACTCATCAGAGATTAAGAGCTCACCTCCAATCAATTATTTTCCTTAAGAACCCTAAAGGTTCTACTTCACACGGACACTCACACCAAACATTCAAACAATGCTTCTTCTAGATAGTGTCATCAATCACACCATGAATAATCTGCACAACACACTAAACCGTTGCCATCATGACAAGGTTAGAACTTTACACACTACCGTCAAGCTCTACATCACCACCGCTTTCCACACAGCACTATTATTCTCCACACACCAACCACCACTTTCCACACACTAACACTGATAACGCCACTTTTTGGCGTTATTTTCAGTCCATAAACCAATGAGATTGGCTTGTATTTAAGCAAAAAGGTGAGATTTTACGGTCTATCTAGTGAATTGTGCAGGTTATCCGAAATAAGACGAGCATCGAGAAAATGAGCGAAAAGACCCAAAAGAGAGCCCAGAATGAAGCCCAATGGAAAGCCCAAGAACCGACCCAGATCCACGAACCAGATTTGAACCGAACCTGTCATAAATCCAGTCAGAAACACGCGCGGCTTGCCACGCGGTTTGCAAACCGCGGGCAAAACCGCGGGGTCGCCTGTTTCGTTTCTATTACTTTGAGTTTTCCGGAATTAGGTCATCATCACGACACGTGCGACGGGAGGCAGCGAAAGGGCGATTTTCAGAGTATTTTCACACACTTTGGAGCCACGATAGAGGTCTGATTGAAGAGAGTTCACCACGCGAAGTGGATTAGAGCCGAGAGAGAAGGGATTCATCGCATATTCTTACCGTTTACGTTTACCATGATTTCACGCACCACTTTATACCTTATTTCTTGTGTTTTTGTCCAACCCAACATGAACTAATCTTTAGATGTTGGGGGTTGGAGGAACTATGGAGTTATGATGGATGACGTGTAAACGAACGATTATTCTTACCCGAGTTGATCTATGAAGTATTTGAATTCAGTTTTCATTATCAATTGTAGTCTGATCACCTCCAATTGACTTTCATGGTTTTTGATTACGTTTGAGAAAATTAATTAAGAACTAGATCAAGTAATCAAATACCGGAAAAGATGATTCGGACAGAGATAGCCGAATCACTTTCCGCTCAGAACAGTTTAGACTTAATGTATTTTAAAACCCTAGGTGTAGATCGAGAGATAACACCTACAGTCTTGAAATAAGATCTGTTATTGCTTGAAAAAGAATAACAGTGACTTTTATAAACTAGGGTTCATAGAGAGAGTCGGTAATAATTATTATTCGGGTATTCGTTCGTCAGTAGTAATTCCATAGGAAGTCCAACCCTCAACCTTTTCTCTATCAAAAGTTCTTTCAAAACCTTCTGTCAAGCGATTCTAGTAGTATTTAGTTCTTAGTTAGTTTTTAAATCAAGTTATAAACCACAACTCAAAATATCGATCGTTCAGTTAATAGCAATTGTAGTCATTGTGATACTTAGTTCCTAGTTCCCTGTGTTCGATACTCGTACTTTCAGTACTATTACTTGACTTCGACCCGTACACTTGCGGTTAGATTTAGGGGGGTGTAAACCCGCCTATCAAGTTTTTGGCGCCGTTGCCGGGGAGCTAGTTGCAACTGATAGCACTACCAGCTATAAGCGCTATTACATTGAACATTTTTTTTTATTATTTTATTTCCATCACTTTCAGTTCTTGGGTTGCTAATTTTGTTTGTTTTTCGTTTCAGGTACTAATTGGTTTATGCCAAGGAAAACCCAAGGGGAAAAACTCAAACCGATCGATCCAGAAATCGAAAGAACCGCCCGTCGTTTAAGAAAAGAATCAAAAGCAACAAAACAACCAAAAATTGAGATGGGCGACGAATCACATCCTGAGCAACGCCCTATGCGTTCGTTTGCTGATCCGAACGTTGCAGCCGCACGCATAGGCATCCAAGCGCCCACTACTGGGGCGAACTATTTTGAGATCAAACCAAGTACCATCTTGATGGTACAGCAGAACCAGTTTGGGGGAACACCAACGGAAGATCCTCATGTACATCTTCATGCATTTGAGAGGATTTGCAACACGTTCAAGATAAACGGGGTGAACGAGGATGCAGTAAAACTGAGACTATTCAGTTTTTCACTCAAAGGTAGAGCCGTAACTTGGACATAAAGTATCCCACCAGACTCAATCACCACCTGGGCGCAACTGAAAGCGGCATTTCTTCAGAAATTCTTTCCACCAAGCAGAACTGCCCAACTCATGGCAGAAATCACCCATTTCGCTCAATGGGATCAAGAGACATTGGGAGAGGTATAAATAGATGATCAAGAAATGTCCTCATCATGGGTTACAAGGTTGGGTAATAATCCAAATGTTCTTCAGTGGACTTCACCCGCAGTTCAAAAATGACATCACAGCTGCAGCGGGTGGATCCCTAATGGAGAAGTCTTATGAAGCTGCATGCGAGTTGATCGAAAATCTGGCTGAACACAGTTTCTCTACTCCAAGATCAGCAGTTAGAAGGGTTGCGAGTGTGCAAGAGAATGACGAGCTGAAAGCCATAAAAGCTCAATTAAATGCACTCACGAGTCAATTGAATGGATCTTCTCTTCAAACCGCATTTATGATGGATGAGGGTATGCCGGATATGGCACCACCCATGAACGAGCCGGAACAAGTTCAATTTATGCAAAATCGGAACAACCGGCCACGAAACGATCCATTCTCGAACACATACAATGAGGGGTGGAAGAAGCACCTGAATTTCTCATGGAGTCAACCGCAAGGGCAACCATCCATGGCCCAACAACAACAGCAATACGGTAATAATTCTAACTTTGCCAATTCTTCTAATACTAACAATGTTTATCGTCCTCCAGGTTACAACCAACGGAATTTCAATGAGGGACAGTCTGGAGAGAAGAAACCGGGGCTAGAAGACATGATGATGAAGTTCATGTCTAAAATGGACAGCACGGTTGAGGGATTAGCCAGTACAGTCAACACGGTCAAAGCGGCTACTGATCAGAACACGACATCTATTAAGATCCTTGAAAGGCAAATGGGGCAGATTTCTAAAGCCCTACAAAACCGAGCCCCCGGAACCTTTCCGAGTCAAACTGAAAGGAAAAACCGGGAAGATTGCAAGGACATTCATTTGAGAAGTGGCAAGGAACTGATTAAAGACTCGACCCGAGAATCATCAAAGGAAACCGAGCCCCAAAGGCAAGAGGTTGAGATTGTCGATATGGATGAGTTAGAAGCCGAGGAAGATAGTGTGATTGAGGAAAACTCAAAGAGTGGAGAAAAGAAGCAAGAGCAGCCTACCATTCCAAAGCAGTCACCGATCAAGCCGATAGCTCCAAAAGTGCCCTATCCGAGCAGGCTTAAATCACATAAGGATGATGTTAATTTTTCTAAACTTCTTGAAGTATTTAAAAAGTTGCATATTAACATCCCTTTTGCAGATGCTTTGGCACAAATGCCCTCTTATGTGAAGTTTTTGAAGGACATCCTCTCCAACAAGAGGAAGATTGAGGAGCATGCAACCGTTGCACTTACTGAAGAGTGCAGCGCGATCATCCAACATAAGCTTCCCCCGAAGCTTAAGGATCCAGGGAGTTTTACTATCCCTGTTAACATAGGCAATTCTGAATTTAGTAAGGCTTTGTGTGATCTTGGAGAGAGTATTAACCTAATGCCATTGTCTATTTTCAGGAAACTTGGACTTGGAGAAGTGCAGCCGACAAATGTTACCCTCCAACTTGCTGACAAATCCATCAAGTACACGTATGGTGTAATTGAAGATGTGTTAGTTAAGGTGGACAAGTTATATCTCCCAGCCGACTTCGTGATCCTCGACATGGATGAGGATAAAGAGATACCATTGATTATGGGTCGACCGTTCTTAGCCACGGGAGGAGCACTTATCGACGTGAAAGAAGGAAAGCTCACCTTGAGAGTGGGTAACGAAGAAGTTGTCTTCAATGTTTTCCGAACAGCCAAACAAAGCATGGGACCAAATGAATGTTACCGGGTAGATATGATGGACTCATTGATTAAAGAAACGTGTGGCTTACAAGTTTTCGATGACCAATTGAACAATGTCCTGATGGGTACTGATACTAATCCGGAAAGCGAGAGTGTGATGCAATTAAATGCAACACCATCATACCAAGGCCCGAGAAGACCGGTCATTGAAGATTTGGGAGAACCAATTCCCAAGTTCGAACCCTCATCGAAGATACCACCAAAGCTTGAGCTTAAACCGTTACCCGATCATCTCGAGTATGCTTACTTGGGAGAAAAGGACACGCTACCGGTGATTATTGCATCCAAGTTGAGTTCAGAGAATAAAGAGAAGTTACTAAGAGTTTTGAGAGAACATCAAACTGCTATTGGTTGGACGATAGCTGATCTGAAGGGTTTGAGTCCATACTTTTGTTCACACCGCATAAATCTTGAAGAAGGACACCGACCGGTAGTCCAACATCAACGCCGGCTCAACCCAAATATAAAAGAAGTGGTCCGCAAGGAGGTTCTCAAACTCCTTGATGCTGAAATTATTTATCCAGTTCCGGATAGTCCATGGGTGAGCCCGGTTCAAGTAGTGCCAAAGAAGGGTGGTATAACCGTTATTCGGAACAACAACAACGAACTGATCCCTTCCCGAACAGTTACCGGGTGGAGGGTGTGTATTGACTACCGAAAGTTAAACGATGCGACAAAGAAAGATCACTTCCCTCTTCCATTCATTGATCAGATGTTGGAGAGACTATCCGGGCACGAGTACTACTGTTTTCTAGACGGTTATTCCAGGTACAATCAGATACCAATAGCACCCGAGGATCAAGATAAGACGACCTTCACATGTCCGTATGGTACGTTTGCTTACCGGAGGATGCCATTCGGTTTATGTAACGCTCCAGCAACCTTTCAGAGGTGTATGATGGCGATCTTCTCAGACATGGTGGAGTGAACGATTGAGATTTTTATGGACGATTTTTCCGTGTTCGGACCTTCATTTGATACATGTTTGGAACACTTAGAAGCTGTCCTACAAAGATGCAAGGAAACAAGTCTTGTCTTGAATTGGGAGAAGTGTCACTTCATGGTAACCGAAGGGATCGTGCTTGGTCATAAAGTGTCCAAGGATGGAATTGAAGTGGATAAGGCAAAGGTGGCGGTGATCGAGAATCTTCCCTACCCAAACTCCGTCAAGGGAGTCTGAAGCTTCTTAGGGCATGTCGGGTTCTACCGGCGGTTTATTAAGGATTTTTCTAAAATTACTAAACCTTTATGTTCCTTATTACTTAAAGATGCTAAATTTGATTTCACTGATGATTGTGTATCTGCTTTTGACAGGTTAAAGAAGGAGTTGATATCCGCACCGATCCTCACGGCACCGGATTGGAGCTTACCATTTACCTTGATGTGTGATGCGAGTGACACCGCTGTTGTAGCGGTATTGGGTCAAAAGAAAGATAAGCGGATGCATGTAATCTACTATGCGAGTAAGACGCTTGATGATGCTCAACTCAATTACGCGACTACCGAGAAGGAACTGCTAGCGGTTGTCTATGCTTGCGAGAAGTTCCGGTCATATTTAGTGGGAGCCAAGGTAATTGTCTACACCGATCACTCAGCTTTAAAGCATCTCATGGCCAAGAAGGATGCTAAACCGAGACTCATCCAATGTGTATTGTTACTTCAAGAGTTCGACATGGAAATTCTGGATAAGAAAGGGTCCGAGAACACTGTGGCGGATCACCTCTCAAGACTTGAGGGAGGTGAGGAGCAAAGGAAGGACAAGACCATCATTAACGACTCGTTTCCAGATGAGCAGCTTTTCAAGGTCAGTCATTCCGAGCCCTGGTTCGCGGACATGGTAAATTACTTGGTGGGAGGAGTAGTGCCTTATCAGATGAACTCCCACCAAAAGAAGAGATTTCTTTTTTAGGCCAAGAGGTATTATTGGGACGATCCATATTTGTATAAGTCATGTGCCGACAGAATGATCCGGAGATGTGTCTCGGACAAAGAGAAGGACGATATTCTAAACCACTGTCATACCTTAGAATGTGGGGGCCACTTTAGCACCGATAGAACAGTGGCAAAGATTCTTCAATCAGGTTTCTTTTGGCCGTCTATGTTCAAAGAGACTCGCGAATTCATCTCTAAGTGTGATCGGTGCCAAAGAACCGGGAACATGACTAAGAGGGATGAGATGCCAATGCAGATTTTCATGGAAGTCGAACTCTTCGACGTGTGGGGCATAGATTTCATGGGACCATTCCCAAACTCGCACCGAAATGAGTATATCTTAGTGGCGGTGGACTACGTGTCAAAGTGGGTGGAAGCGATAGCGACTCCTACAAATGATTCCAAAATAGTGATTAATTTTCTACGGAAGAATATCTTTGCGAGATTTGGAGTTCCGAGAGCACTGATCAGCGATGGTGGGAGTCACTTCTGCAATCGTTATCTAGAAGCAGTTCTAAAGAAGTATTCGGTGAAGCACAAAGTCATGACACCATATCACCCACAAGCCAACGGTCTCGCAGAAGTGTCCAATCGGGAATTAAAGCAAATCCTGGAAAAGACAGTGAATTCATCCCGAAAAGATTGGCCGTTGAAGTTAGATAATGCATTGTGGGCGTATCGAACGGCGTTCAAAACACCTCTTGGTACCACTCCCTACCGGCTAGTGTATGGCAAGTCATGACATTTACCGGTAGAACTTGAATGTCGAGCGTTCTGGGCGATAAAGAAGCTGAACATGGAGTTAGATGCAGCCGGGAAAAAGAGATTGTTACAAATGTGTGAATTAGAAGAACTCCGGCTGGACGCATTTGAAAACGCGTTAATCTACAAGGAGCAGACCAAAAGATTCCATGACCAGCGACTCCGTGAAAAGGTAATTATTCCTGGAATGAGTGTTCTACTTTTTAACTCACGTTTGCGTTTTTTTCCAAGAAAGCTAAAATCCAAGTGGTCTGGTCCGTTCACCGTCAAGGAGGTATACCCATATGGAACAGTTGAGCTACAAGGAAAAGACGGGGCGACCTTCAAAGTGAACGGCCAGCGAGTGAAGCCGTATTATGGAGGAGAGACGAGGGCATCCGAAGCCTTGTATCTGGATGAACCGAAGGAGTAATCAGAAGGCAGGTCGAGCCACGACCGAAACCAAGGCGCTGGGTGGGAGGAAACCCACCGAGGTTTGTTTTTTTTAGTTTCTTTTAAGCGTTTTTTTTATTTACAAAAAAAATATAGCTGAACAGTGGGTTACGCGGCTTATCCTGCGGTTTCCAAACCGGGTAACAAGCCGCGGGGCTCTCTGGATGGGTGTTGGAACAGTGGGATACGCGGCTTATCCCGCGGTTTCCAAACCGGGTAACAAACTGCGGGCCCCTCTGAAGTGTCTTCGAAACAGAGAGTTACGCGGTTTATCCAGCGGCTTGCAAGCTGCGGGGAAAACCGTCCGTGTCCCCTGACAGCTAGGGTTTCGTTTTGTCCTTTGTGTGCAGTCTCTTTTTCTTTATGTCACTTCTTCTTCTTTCTTCTTAATTTTCTGCAACTCCCTCTATCTCCTCACGATCTCTCTCAACACCTCTCCCACTCCATCAATTTTTCAAGTGTTTTCTTCCATTTTCAGCATTTTGCCCTCCAACTTCAAGACCAAGGTATGTAACTTCTTTCTTATTTCTTTTGGTCGTCATTTGCGATGATGTGGTGTAAGTATAATCTTTTTCCTTCCATTTCTTGCTTCCAAGTACTCTGATGTTTATTTGCCCATTGTTTAGAATTCTCACAAATATGTCTTGACTGTGATGTTTTGTGCTTAAATGGTGAATATATGCCTGAGTATGCTAGGAGTTTACCTTGGGATTTCTGTTTAACTTCTATGAAACTAGGTAAACTCCTCACGATCTCTCTCAACACCTCTCCCACTCCATCAATTTTTCAAGTGTTTTCTTCCATTTTCAGCATTTTGCCCTCCAACTTCAAGACCAAGGTATGTAACTTCTTTCTTATTTCTTTTGGTCGTCATTTGCGATGATGTGGTGTAAGTATAATCTTTTTCCTTCCATTTCTTGCTTCCAAGTACTCTGATGTTTATTTGCCCATTGTTTAGAATTCTCACAAATATGTCTTGCCTGTGATGTTTTGTGCTTAAATGGTGAATATATGCCTGAGTATGCTAGGAGTTTACCTTGGGATTTCTGTTTAACTTCTATGAAACTAGGTATGTGATTTTTGTGGGATGATGTTCTTAATATTTCTAATGGGGAATGTTTGGGAAGTAAAATGGGGATAAATGTGGCAGGATGTATGGTTTTGTTGGAATAATCCCACCTTTTGTGCATAAATGTTACGTGAGGGATTTCTTGGCAACATGGAGTCCCTACGTTAATTTTGTGGGTTCTGTCTTTTAGTGCAAGCATAGGCAAACCCAAGTTTCACTTAGGTTTGGGGTTCGATGTATTGTCCACAGTGTAAACTGTTGATGGACTGTTAGATGTATGCACTAGGAAATTTTGTGCTGAAGGATAAGATGCATGAGCTACACAGTAATTTTTTTTAGTAATCTGCATGCATGGGATTGGTGAGTTCTAACGGTATGTATACGTAAAGAAAGGAGATGCAACAAACCTAAGTTTCACTTAGGTTTGGGGTGCCTTACTTTTCAACATTCACACACTCACATTAGACCCTTTGCAAACGTCAGTTTTACCGAGGTTTGGGGTGGCTATGAGCAAGATAACTCATTCAAGTTTATTCTTTTATTGTGCAGATATGAGGACCCACCCGAGTACCCACCTAGCCTTTCCGGACTACGAGCGGATCCATCCAACCAATCGGAGGCGAATGTTCGACCGAGAAAACCCTGATAAGGACGAGCGAATAGAGAAGATGAGGCTGAACGAATGCTATCCTTTCGGAGAGCGCGGTGTCAAGATTACGGACTTACCGGCTGGTTCCAGAGTGCCGGAGATCATAGGGAAGCAGTCTTGGGAGGGATTCATCCGAACCCCCCACATGTATTGCATCACAACTGTTATAAATTTTTATGCGTGCATGATCCCAGCAGTATACCACGACCGATGCGTGGTCAAGATGGGCGACAGGGAAGTCCGGATCTCTCCGGCAGACATCGATGCATACTTCCGCGCACCCCGCCGGCCCGAGCTTAGTGCCACTTATGGCTTATCTCCCAACCCGGCGTTCCAAGAACAGCTGAGTCCGATTATCGCCGCCTCTCTAAGGCGGAATGGACATGCTGGTTGGGACAATATGCACCAGAATATCTTGAAAAGCGAGATGCATATGGACATAGCCTTTCTCATGATGTTTGTCAAGGCCTCTCTAAAGCCTTCAACGCACAACACCACCGCCGACAGCCAAGTGGCGGAAGTCCTCTATTCATTGCACAACAATCTCCCGATGGACATCGGCCACATCATCTGGATGGAGATATTAGACGCCGGTATGATCCTTGACGGTATTTTACCGTTCCCTTGTTTGATAACTCATTTTTGTAGGGAATCCGGTGTCCCGATCAGACAACTCACTGCATCCAAAAAGGATTTCTGCAAGACCCAGTATAGGCACCAAATCACGGCGGCGGGGAAGCTAGAGGAGAGACGAAGAAGGGATCCTGATCACCAGAGGCGGATGCTTGCCATGCCAGTCCAGGACTCGTCCGAGAGTGCCTCGGACAGTGATCCAGATTTTGAGCCAGATGCACCACAGGCAGAGGCGGACGAGCACACCGGAGACACGCCTCCTTATATGCGCCGATTTATGGATCAGATGCGGACACAGGTTAGCGGGATAAATGCGCATGTGGATCTTGGGTTCCGAAACTTGAACCTACGCATGGATAGCTACGACGCGCGCCTCACCCAAGCTGGCTTTCCACCACCACCACCACAAGCACCGCCTCAAGGCCGACGGAGAGTGAGAGGGCGACAATCGGGGGGTGCTTCATCATCTTCAGGCCGGTAGCTGGGTTTGTTTTCATTTCTCTCTTGTTTTGATTTTTCTCGATGATGTACTGTACTGTTTTTATTTGTTTCTGTTGGATGACTGTAATAACACACAACAATATTATCGCACTACGTATCACTTATCTGCACATTGGGGACAATGTGTGGGTAAGGTTTGGGGTTGCCAATCGGGCCCTCGTTAATGCACGTTGATGTCCCATACTTAAGAATGGTTAGATCATGGTAGCCAATACCTTCTTAGTGAATGATTGAGACCAACCATTGTGGGGAGAACTCTGTGACTGAAACATGACCATTAGGGAAGGACCGGGAAAAGGCATGACTAGGGACATTAGTGGAGACCACCCAAGAGCGAGATTTGAGCCTAAAAGACGTTTTTCAGTTCGAGGGATTTAAACACGAAAATCATATACACTTTTTGAATTCCTTGTCGTGATTATAGAGTGATCTCGCTATAATATCGCATTGAGTAGCAAAGACGACCATCGAGATATTGGGTAAGGGTATAGTAGACCATATCGTGTGGACCTTAAGAGATGATTCCAGGCATTGTGTGTATGTTTAACCGTTTTTAGCTATCTTTCCTGTCGACCCATTATGTGTGTATCCATAACCCAATTTTGCAGCCAAACACTCACCTTGTTCGTTTCTAAACCCACCATTTAACCCGAGCCAAAAACCTTAGCCAACCCTTATCCGAAAGTGTGTCAACCAGAAGCAGTAATGAACAGCCGAAAATAGAGCAGAAAAGAAAAGTACAGGCCAGTCATGAGAATAAAGTGGGTCAATGAAACCCAAGAAAAAGAAAAGAGGGCCAATGCTGCCCCAGTCAATTAAAGAGGACCAATGAAGTCCCAAAAAAAACAAATATTACAGTTAGCTAGATAGTAGTACAACAGTTAAATAAGAGAGTCAAAGCAACTCTGGTAGTGACAAAGAGGGCCAAATGATAGAATGTGAAGCAAGAGTGTTCAAAGCTGCTCATGATTGACACACCGAGGATTGTTGAACCTTTTACCCTTCGTTTCTCAGCCATAACCTTAGCCCCGTTACAACCCTTGTAAAGACCTGGATGATCTTTTGGAAAATGTGATTAGAGTATACGACTATCTTTACCAATATTCCCTGTCTTGCTACTTGATTCCTTTCTGAGATCGACTTTTTGGACACCTGTGCGTCTTTCATTAGAGTTGTCATGTAATATTCGAGTATTCTTGTACATAAATTCCTTAGACATGACAACATGTGCGACAACCTAGGTTCGAGTGAAATGAGAGTATCCCGTGAGGTAGGGTCGAGGCGAAATGTTTTCCCTGGTATGTTTTGACCTAGTACGACCTTAGTGTAATCGGAGCAGTCACGAGTTCAACTCACAATGGAAGGTCATAGATCAAACGGAATAGGAATGAGGCTAGGATGAGATAAGCATTCACGAGTTTGGGAAATCACCAGTGCATTACGTGGTACCGATTGAGAGTTGTGTTGTTATTATATCACTGATATATGCTTTCATTCTTTTTATCGCTAATATGCTTGAGGACAAGCAACGCTCGGTTTGGGGTTGTTGATAATGCCACTTTTTGGCGTTATTTTCAGTCCATAAACCAATGAGATTGGCTTGTATTTAAGCAAAAAGGCGAGATTTTACGGTCTATCTAGTGAATTGTGCAGGTTATCCGAAATAAGACGAGCATCGAGAAAAGGAGCAAAAAGACCCAAAAGAGAGCCCAGAACGAAGCCCAATGGAAAGCCCAAGAACCGACCCAGATCGGCGAGCCAGATTTGAACCGAACCTGTCAGAAATCCAGTCAGAAACACGCGCGGCTTGCCACGCGGTTTGCAAACCGCGGGGTCGCCTGTTTCGTTTCTATTACTTTGAGTTTTCCGGAATTAGGTCATCATCACGACACGTGCGACGGGAGGCAGCGAAAGGGCGATTTTCAGAGTATTTTCACACACTTTGGAGCCACGATAGAGGTCTGATTGAAGAGAGTTCACCACGCGAAGTGGATTAGAGCCGAGAGAGAAGGGATTCATCGCATATTCTTACCGTTTACGTTTACCATGATTTCACGCACCACTTTATACCTTATTTCTTGTGTTTTTGTCCAACCCAACATGAACTAATCTTTAGATGTTGGGGGTTGGAGGAACTATGGAGTTATGATGGATGACGTGTAAACGAACGATTATTCTTACCCGAGTTGATCTATGAAGTATTTGAATTCAGTTTTCATTATCAATTGTAGTCTGATCACCTCCAATTGACTTTCATGGTTTTTGATTACGTTTGAGAAAATTAATTAAGAACTAGATCAAGTAATCAAATACCGGAAAAGATGATTCGGGCAGAGATAGCCGAATCACTTTCCGCTCAGAACAGTTTGACTTAATGTATTTTAAAACCCTAGGTGTAGATCGAGAGATAACACCTACAGTCTTGAAATAAGATATGTTATTGCTTGAAAAAGAATAACAGTGACTTTTATAAACTAGGGTTCATAGAGAGAGTCGGTAATAATTATTATTCGGGTATTCGTTCGTCAGTAGTAATTCCATAGGAAGTCCAACCCTCAACCTTTTCTCTATCAAAAGTTCTTTCAAAACCTTCTGTCAAGCGATTCTAGTAGTATTTAGTTCTTAGTTAGTTTTTAAATCAAGTTATAAACCACAACTCAAAATATCGATCGTTCAGTTAATAGCAATTGTAGTCATTGTGATACTTAGTTCCTAGTTCCCTGTGTTCGATACTCGTACTTTCAGTAATATTACTTGACTTCGACCCGTACACTTGCGGTTAGATTTAGGGGGGTGTAAACCCGCCTATCAAACACCTCCATCGACTATCAGAACAACAGTGATCAAGCACACCCATGCACCTGTAAATTCATAATGACATTGGCCAGATGTGATTTGAATTGACCTTACATGAGAGTCCTCACCACCATCGTCCTAACTTCTCGAGGATTAAGGGCTTCCCTAAAGGCTTCCTATATCTCAGCTGTGTCCTCCTACTCCACAGTTTAAGTTTAGGCCCATCCGGTCACCTAAATCCCTTAAACTAGTGCTCTGATACCAACTGTAACAACCCACACCAAACTATCTTGCTAGAAGTTACATCTTTAATTTAAAACGCCAAAAATGGCTCAACGTAATCACACTATCCAGATTACAAACTGGGTTTGCGGAAATAACCCTAACTACAGCTGAGAACATAACTATAAAACGAAAGGATAGTCTTCTAATCCTTCTATACGCAACATCCGCCTCACTCCTTGCCAAACTTCTAAGCAAGCTTTCGACTACCTGCTTACCTGAAAAAGGTTTTAGTTTTGAAAAAAGCGAGGGTTAGACCATGAGGTCTAGTGAGTTCCCTCCACACCAGGTCAGTCCATAAAACATCACAATTTATAAAATAGTTATGAAAGAGTTTATACAATCATAACAAGCACACTTAAAATGATATGCACATAATGACACATGCTACTGGCACACGCTATAGTCACACACACCGTGACAGCGCAATAGAGCACACACCGCCCATATATGAAACAAGTTCATATATACTATTATGGGACACACCCCCCCATTTCACACTAAATCCAGAGCATGTTCACACACATTTAAATCACATATTTTGCCACACACTTACTCTTCGCTTTTAAATACCAGATCTATTTATTACAAGCCCAAAGCCATACCGGATCTATTATAAATTCCGGATCCTAAAAACCAAGCCCAAACTGGACACACTACCTCGACCCAACATGCCGGATCCAAGGCCTAACTCAACAAATTCTGGATTCCCTTTAAAGCATTACCGGAACTCATTTAGTAAACATTACCGGAACTTAAATAAATAAACAATACCGGAACTTAAAATGATAAACAATACCGGAACTTAATTTGATAAACCATACCGGAACTTAAAATGATAAACCACATCGAAACTTAAAATGATAAACAATACCGGAGCCCAATTAAATAACATATACCGGAGCCCAATTCATAAATAATACCGGATTCCACTTACAAACAATTCCGGATATGAATTAGTTAGGCCCACTAACATTGGATTCTACCGTGGCCCAATCCCATACCGGAACTCTTATGAGTTCAGGATCCCTTATGCATGGCCCAACAACAATACTTTTCGGATCTTATTATTTTTTTGCAAACTTCCGGATTCCTTTTATTTACTTAAAATTCCGGATCTTAAAAATAATTCCGGATCACATTTCCTTTTAGCCAAATACCGGATCTGCTACCAGCCCAATTCCGGGACAATGGGTTCCGGATTAAATTTCAGCCCAATACCGGAACTATGGGTTCCGGATCAACACACACTCCGGGATTCTGGGTTTTCTTGTCGAGATACGAAAAACCCATACACTCTAATCGGTCATTCCACACAGGCCCGATTTGATGCTAAACTATTAGGATTAAGGGGACACCATTTTACCAACCGATTAAATTAGCTAAAACATCTGGTTCCTTACTTTTTATCGATTAGCAAACACTCAGACTCCTTTTTCCATTCTTAACAGGTAAAAGCAAAACTCCAAACTCCACATTCTAAATTCTTGATTTCAACAGTTAGAAATAAACAAGGAATGGTGATTACCTTGCAAGATGATTCCACACACACCCAATTGAAGACTCAAAGCTGCTTGATTTCCTTGCTTTTGCACCCACCATCGCACCTAGCCGCACACACAGTTTCTTTGGGAGAAGAATGGGATTTCTAGGGTTTTCACACCATTTATACTCTTCCCAAAGCACACTAACGTTTCCTCTTTTTTACACTTTTCACCCCAAACTAACATTCATTCAAAAAGGAACACGGTTATTACATGGATCAATCCTAATTGAAGATCAACTGGAAGTTCCTTTTTAAACCAATTAATGGGTTATTTTGGGACTTATTTGAACCATCAGATTAACACTAATTAAAAATAATCAAATATTAAGTTATTTCTTACATTTATCACTTTAACTCATATTCTCCTACAATCTTTTATATATATATATATATATATATATATATATGGTACAAATCAAATACAAATCATGTATTTGTTGCACCCCTTACAAACCACATTCTGCATATGTGCAGACTGGTTCTGCATATATGCATTGTCCCATATGAATGTATGTCCATTATATGTATATTCTTGCACGTATTCATATGCACATATGCAGACTGTGGTTTGTAAGGGTGCAACAAATGAAAGGTTTGCATTTTACGGAGCCTCTCTCTCTCTCTCTCTCTCTATATATATATATATATATATATATATATATATAGGGTTGGGTTCCGGTGAGAAGTACCAAAATTGGTGAGAAGTGTGAAAAGTGATTATCAACCGTTAGATGAGAAATGGATGAACATTATGATGAGATGCACTGGATCAATTTCCTTTTAAGACGCAATTCATTGAATGATATTTGATTAAAAGTGACCAACGGTTTAAAAGTACTTCTCACAAAAATGGCACTTCTCACATGATAACATGCCTATATATATGGTTTGGGCTCCATTGAGACGTTGAAATTAACGTGAAAAGCGTGAGAAGTAGTTATTAACCATTGGATGAGAAATGGACGGACATAAGATGAGATGCACCGAGTTAAGATGCACCGGATCGATTTTCTTCTAAGGTGCAATTCATGGGAGGGTATTTGATTAAAAATGATCAATGGTTCAGATCTACTTCTCACGCTTCTCACGTTAATCTCAACTTCTAACATGATCCATCGCCTATATAGGGTTGGGTTCCGGTAGAAAGTTGAGGTTAACATGAGAAGTGGCAATCAACCGTTGGATGGAAAATGGATGAACATTAGGATGAGATGCACCGAGATGTACCGGATCAATGCCTTTCCAAGGCACAATTCATGGAAGAGCATAAGATTAAAAATGATTCACAGTTCAAATCCATTTATCACATTTTGCACGTTAAATTTAATTTCTCACATGATCAAAAAGAAGGAAATACGATATTAATAATCCAAAACCATGCATGTGCTCCCAACTAACATCAAAACGACAGATACTTGATGCCTACCTTTTGCTCGTATTTTATTTTAATTAATAATTATAGTTAAGAGAAAACAAATTAATATAACTTATTTAGTTTCAAACTCATACTTATTGTATTGAAAATATTTGTAATCAATCCTACAAAATGAAATAAGCCATGAATTGATAACACATGATCAAAGTGACATTTCATTACAATTTGTTAAGATGTTAGAAGCCGTTTTATATACTGGGTCGTTTTTCTTCAGGGTCTAAAGCAGTCAAGGATCATGATAATCAAATCAGATACCAAGGAGTTATGTTAAACGAGTAAGTGATTAGGTAAACGGCTCCTTAGACATGCATAATTATTACACATTTTTGTTACCAAATGACATCTTTACCCTTATTTAATTTCTCTCTCTCTTCACAACTCTTATATATTTTTGCATTAACTAAGGATAAATATGGGAATTTAGTTATCTACTTTTTGAAAGTTGACACATATTTTGGAACAAATATAAGTAGAAATGTAGACATTTATTTTGGAACGGAGAGACTATTAACACATATCTTATTGGTCTTTGTTGGAACCTACTTTCTATTTACAGTCATGAATAAAATATAATAAAAGAAACCGATATCATAAAACCTATATTTACACCCGACAAACCCTTGATAAGCATTAATTGCATGCACGTATCAAAAACATCAAAAAAGCCCGATAAAGAAAAGATGATGTATTAATACACTGTTTCCGTTCCAAAATAAATGTCTACATTTCTATTTTCGTTTGTCCCATAAAATAAGTGTCAAATTTCAAAATTAAGTTTTCATTTTCCCATAATCCCATTCTACTCTTAACTATGAGATAAAGAAAACTTCTTCCTCGATTATTAAAGATAAAAATGTCACTTGATTATTTAAAAAATATAACAATCACACATTTATAACCCTTTTTATTAAAGACACTTCTTTAATAAAATAGATCATGACAATATGTCATATTATAATGGTCTTGTTTGCACACTTTAAATTGGACATCTATTTTCCTTGTGATAAGCTTTTTTCTTTTCTATCTTTCTTTATTTAGAAAACGTGTCATGATAATAACAAAAAAGGTCTTAGAATATATATATATATATAGGGTCCGTTTCCGTTACAAACCAAATAGATTGTACAAACCCTGTAAATCAATCTTAGTCGTTCATCAACTCTAATCAATATCTGATTTTATTATGTTTCCTAATTTAAAGTCATGATCATAATTAATGAATGTTATCATTTTCCATATATATCACAATCATTATTAATGAATCATAATAACTACCATAAATATATCTGTTGTTTCCTAATATAGTTGTTTGCAGGGTTTGTACAATCTATTTGGTTTGTAAATGAAACACACCCTATATATATTTTATCAAATACTATAATTTAAGATATTGTTTCATTTGTATTTAGATCATAAAAAGATATGGAACCTTTTTTGAGTTCACTCTGTAAAACTAAAAATGCACGTTAAAAAAGTTTTATATCATGAAACTAATATTTTATGAAACAAATATATGTGAAACAATATCTTAAATTCTAGCATTCAATAAAAATAATCATGTGAAACAATACTTTGAGATTTGTTCTAATGAGTTTGTAACATTTTCGTGTTCTCACAATCACAGATTTGCCTAGGTATATATATACTTGGCATGGTGTTAAAATAAGCGTTATGATGAGAATGATGAGAACACTTGTGAGCTTTTGAATGACCTTTATTTGTTTATTTAATCTAATCGCTAAAAGGATCGGACCTTCAACTACCTTCAATTGATTGTTGACCAAAAATACTAATCTTCATCTATCTTAAACTACCTTCATTTACTTTCATCAACCTTAATCTTCATCCTTAACTTTATTTTCTGTCATCTTTACGAACTTTTGCATAGATTCATTCACTTTTGCATTTATGAATTTGTTAAAATTTCAATCATGGTGATATAATTAGGTAAATGAAAATAGTTGAACGTAGACGGAGATTTTGTTTTCACACTACAAAAAGTGGTTGCAACGCCTTTTCAATCACATCTATCAATACAACAAGATTGATTTAATAGAACGCCTAAAATGTTTCAACATCATAGTAAGACTTTATAGGACCAAACAAAAAAACGTCATATCTAAAAGTGTTATAAAAGGTTTATAAATTGCTTTTAGGTGCTTCAACGAGCTTTTAGGACGATTTTAAAATGAAATGTCGTATTAACTATTTTTTACGACACTATTTGAAAAATGTCCTATAAAAAGATGAGTTTATAGAATACTTGTAACAACAATATTATAAAATAGTTAATACGATAAGTGTGCTAAAAGACACGTTCTAATGTATGTTAAGGTCGTGGCAATGAACTATTCTTCATTTGGTGGAGATGCAACCACTTGACTTTCTTGTAACTCTTCGTGACGGTTTTCGTCATTTGAAATTGAATATGGTTGGATGTCGTCGGGCCATGCTGGTTGTGGCACACCTGATGATGTCTTCAATGAAAAAGATAAAGTGTAAACAATTGTCAATAAAAATGTTATTTGAATCTTAAAAATAAAAAAAGACTTACCCCAATCATTGCTTCTCCCGTGACTTGATTATAAAAAACACCATAACCAACTGTATTGCCTCTACCACCTCTTCCACCTCTACCACCTCTTCCACCTCTTCTTGTTGTAGTCGGTTTTGGAATGTTGACCCTTGGTCTACCTTTTGGCTTAACAGGTTTAGGTGGCGGGTCCTTCTTCTCATTCTTACAAGTCCTAGCATTATGTCCCGCTTCCAAGCAATTGCTACATGTTATTGCCCTCCCAGATTGAGTCACTCTTGTACCTTGGCTCTCAGATTCTGATCTTTTTCTTTTGATAGATGGTCTACCAGGCATTCTTCTGTCCTTAGGTGGGTTTGGTTTGATGTAAGGTGTTGGAGTCCACATGTTGCTCCCATTCAATGGCCTTATAGCTTTCTCATAGGCCATTTTGAAAATATCCTTAGTAAACCATTTACTAACATAATCTACTGGATCCTTACTGATAAAGTGTATGGTAGCTATGGAATGCACGCAAGGAATGCCTGATATGTCCCACAATCTACAACTTCATTTTCTAGCATCTAAATCCACCACCATTGCTTCATAACCATTTCATGTTTCAAACACATTCCCACCACTAGGGATAACATACCAATATCTACATACGAAAAAAAATACATAACAAAATTACCATCATAGATAAGCATACATAATAAAATAGTCATCATTGATAACCGTACATAATATAATAACCAACATAGATAAGCGTACCTGTGATTTGTCATCAACACCATCAATTGTGTTTACACTACAAAGTTCATTTAAAAATTTGTCATCAACTGTTTTGTTTAAGTTGATTACATCATCATCCTCATCTTCAAGGTCTAAAGATAAACAATCGGACATATGTTCACTTGAATTATCGCTTAAATCATGGCTATGATCATCACTACAATCATCACTGATGTCAGATGTCATTCTGTAAAGGAAAATGATGTCACTAAATAAGAAGGATAAATGGAGCAATCCATGGAAAATAAGCAGCTCAATCCCAAAATTTGAGAGCAAAACCCAAAATCAGATGATACATATAAACACTCTGTTTTTTAAAGGCAGAAAAAATGAAAGCAAAACCCAAAATCAGATGTTTGTGTGTTGATTGCAATGAAATAAACATCACAAAGAGAAAAAGAAAAAGAAAAAGAACAAGAAACCTATATTCATGTTTGTGTGTACTGTGTTGGTTGCTAGAAGAAAAAAAATCGATATTCATACCTGGAGGAGATGGCGCCGGCGAGATATTCAGACCTGGCGGTGGAAACAGCGGGTGGTGTGATGCAGGGTGCGGCGAGATGGGCGCCGGCGAGTTGCAGCCGGAGAGATGAGGAGGGCGGTGCGGTGGTGTGATGTGCAGCAACGAGAATTGAATCTTGTGGAATTGAAACGACTTAGATTGTAATATTATTTAGGGTTTTTTAAAAAATAAATTTGCAATTTACCTGCTTTTCAGGTTACAGGTTACCATTAGGATCTATTTGATATCTTTTCAAAAGTGTAAGGATATATTTAGTATTTTTTTAAAAGTGGAATGGTTTCTTTGTTCCAAAAAATTATCCAGGAACTTAATCATTCCTAATGGTAAAGTTCATTGGGTTTTATTGGACTTTTCCCTTATATAATTTATAGTTTATACTATAAATTTAAGTTTTTATAAAATATTCTATCGACGTCCTATACAACTAATGCGTTGTAGTGTATAGATTATTTTAATCTAGCAATTTGAAAATGTGAAACGACCCATGCTCCCCTCATCCATAGATTCACCCCCTCCTCTCCTCCTGAAATCACTAAGGTAACGTTTGGTTCGCAGATTGTGATTGAATCTGATGGAATTGGAATGTTGAATTCCATTGATCAGATTCCATTCACTTGTTGGTTCAATCTTTTTGATGGATGAGATATTTGAATTCCAACAAATTTAATGGATAAAGGAATTGAACATTCTTTCATTCACAATACGTTCGGATTTTGATGGAATGAAATGTTGTATTTTCATAATCCAAATATACCCTTTAACACAAATATAATTTAATTTAATTTAATTTAGTTTCATACTTTTATTTTTCTATTTTATTTTTAATTTAATTTAATTTAATATTTTATTTTTATTTTTTGAGGTATAGTTTATTTATTTATTTTATTTTTTGAAATATTTAATATTTTATTTATTCATTTATTTATTTTATTTTGTTTATTCATTTTATTTTTATATTTATTTATTATTGGTATTTTATTTTTTCAAAGTATTTTTAGTTTTATAAAAATTAAAAAGGGCATTTTGGTCATTTATTAAATTTTCATTCCAATTCCAAAGTTACATTCTGTGAACCAAACAGACATATTGCAATTCCTTAATAGATTTCATTCAACAGGTGGTCAAACCTGACAACATTCCATTCCAATTTATTCAAAGTCAAATTTCATTGACAAATTCCGTTTCATCCAAAAACATTCTACGAACCAAACGTCAGCTAAGATTTTTAAAATAGACTACCTGTTGGAGATGCTATTATAAATCATAACATCAAAACTCAAGTTTACAGTTATTGTTTTTATAAAGTTAATTAGGCCATCCGTACCCCATTCGGGATGGGGCTCGGGATGGCTCGGGTTCAATGCGGGATGGGCTACGGCCCTTGCGGGTTCGGCGGGAAGGGATGGATTCCGGGGATGGGATCCCGATTCATCCCGAAGCTTTATTAAAAAAAATTATTTAATTTTTAAAAATCATGCCGTTGAACGGCTCTTTGTAAAAAAAAAATCTCAATTTAATCCCACTATATATTTAACCCTCAACCTCTTATTTCTCACACCTCTCAAACTCTCTAAAATTCTCTCAACCTCTTATTTCTCACACCTCTCAAACTCTCTCAAATTCTCTCAACCTCTTATTTTTCACACCTCTCAAACTCTCTCATCATGAATCCAAACACAACACCTACATCCCGTCGTAACCGACCGAATACACCACAATCGCAAGAAGATCAAGAGCTTGGTTTCCAAGCGTTTACACAACAAGGTTATCGTCCGCAATGGTCGCAACAAATTCCGCCACAATGGTCGCAACAAAATCCGCCACAATATCCGCAACAATTTCCCCAACAATTTCACCAACAATTTACTTACCAATTTACACGTCCCGGTTTGATTGAACAAGGTTTTACTCCGACCAACTACAATCTTCCTTCACCCGCAATCAATCTCGACGACGACATTGTTCCGGAAACCCAATCTTCTACCCCGAACACACCACAATCTATCCCGACACAACAATCTATCCCGACACAACAATCTAACCCGGAACCATCAAATCCGAGACCAACAAAAGCCGCCAAACAAACGTGGAGTAAAGCCGAGGAACTCGCGTTAGTGTCGGCGTGGGTTGACGTTTCGGAGGACCCCGTTATCGGTAACGCACAAAACGGTGGTAATTATTTTTATTGTTATTATTATTATTATTATTATTATTATTATTATTATTATTATTCTTATACTTAATTTTACATAAATGTAGGAAGTTTTTGGGGCCGAATCGGGCATGCGTTCTTTACTCGCTTGGGGCGTCAACCATGTTATAGATCAACCCATCAACTCAATAGCAAGTTCAACGACCTCAATAAAAGAGTTAATTCGTTTGGCGGCATCTACAACAACTTGCTCAATAATAGATCAAGCGGGATGAGTGAGGCCGATATATCCCGAACGGCACACGAACGGTATCTAGCACGCCATAAAGTTGCTTTCACTCACGAACAAGCTTGGGACGTCCTAAAAAAATGTCCAAAATGGGGAGCCGTTCCAACGATGACGACAACTTCATCGCGGGGTTCAAAACGTACCCAACCTTCCGATGATGACGATGACGAGCAAATTCAACGACCCATCGGGAGAAACAAGGCAAAAAAAACATCAACGAGTAATACGTCCGGGATGAATACGGACGAAAGTGTTACTCAGTTGTTGACGACGTTCAACGACAAGATTGATGATACAATGGAATACAAAATGAAAAAACTCGATCTCGAAATCGAACGCTCAAAACTCGAACGACATAGGTTGGAACAAGAACTCGAAATCGAACGCTCAAAACGATTTGAGAAAGACTTCGAGTTTTTCATGACCCCGCATGATCACCTTACGGGAAACGCTTTGAGGGTTACTTTAGCGAGAAAATAGCAAATTCAAAAATTTCATAATTGGTAGTGTTTTGTATTTTGTAATTTTTATTTTTCAATTATGAAAAGACCAATTATGAAATTTTTGAATTTGCTCTTTTCTCGCTAAAGTAACCCTCAAAGCGTTTCCCGTAAGGTGATCATGCGGGGTCATGAAAAACTCGAAGTCTTTCTCAAATCGTTTTGAGCGTTCGATTTCGAGTTCTTGTTCCAACCTATGTCGTTCGAGTTTTGAGCGTTCGATTTCGAGATCGAGTTTTTTCATTTTGTATTCCATTGTATCATCAATCTTGTCGTTGAACGTCGTCAACAACTGAGTAACACTTTCGTCCGTATTCGTCCCGGACGTATTACTCGTTGATGTTTTTTTTGCCTTGTTTCTCCCGATGGGTCGTTGAATTTGCTCGTCATCGTCATCATCGGAAGGTTGGGTACGTTTTGAACCCCGCGATGAAGTTGTCGTCATCGTTGGAACGGCTCCCCATTTTGGACATTTTTTTAGGACGTCCCAAGCTTGTTCGTGAGTGAAAGCAACTTTATGGCGTGCTAGATACCGTTCGTGTGCCGTTCGGGATATATCGGCCTCACTCATCCCGCTTGATCTATTATTGAGCAAGTTGTTGTAGATGCCGCCAAACGAATTAACTCTTTTATTGAGGTCGTTGAACTTGCTATTGAGTTGATGGGTTGATCTATAACCTGGTTGACGACCCAAGCGAGTAAAGAACGCATGCCCGATTCGGCCCCAAAAACTTCCTACATTTATGTAAAATTAAGTATAAGAATAATAATAATAATAATAATAATAAAAATAATAATAATAATAATAATAATAAAAATAATAATAATAATAATAATAATAATAATAATAACAATAAAAATAATTACCACCGCTTTGTGCGTTACCGATAACGGGGTCCTTCGAAACGTCAACCCACGCCGACACTAACGCGAGTTCCTCGGCTTTACTCCACGTTTGTTTGGCGGCTTTTGTTGGTCTCGGATTTGATGGTTCCGGGTTAGATTGTTGTGTCGGGATAGATTGTGGTGTGTTCGGGGTAGAAGGTTGGGTTTCCGGAACAATGTCGTCGTCGAGATTGATTGCGGGTGAAGGAAGATTGTAGTTGGCCGGAGTAAAACCTTGTTCAATCAAACCGGGACGTGTAAATTGGTAAGGAAATTGTTGGTGAAATTGTTGGGGAAATTGTTGCGGATATTGTGGCGGATTTTGTTGCGACCATTGTGGTGAATTTGTTGCGACCATTGCGGATGATAACCTTGTTGTGTAAACGCTTGGAAACCAAGCTCTTGATCTTCTTGCGATTGTGGTGTATTCGGTCGGTTACGACGGGATGTAGGTGTTGTGTTTGGATTCATGATGAGAGAGGTGTGAAAAATAAGAGGTTGAGAGAATTTGAGAGAGTTTGAGAGGTGTGAAAAATAAGAGGTTGAGAGAATTTTAGAGAGTTTGAGAGGTGTGAGAAATAAGAGGTTGAGGGTTAAATATATAGTGGGATTAAATTGAGAATTTTTTTTACAAAGAGCCGTTCAACGGCATTATTTTTAAAAATTAAATACATTTTTTTTAATAAACCTTCGGGATGAATCGGGATCCCGAACCCGGAATCCATCCCGCACCCCGCATCCCGCTGAGCCCGAACCCATCCCGAGCCCCATCCCACACCGGCTACGGATGGCCTTAGAACTAATAGTCTATAACAATATTGTTTTACTATAATGCATATTTCATTTACATATTAATAAATAAAACTATAAAAGTAATAACACACAACAATTATTAAATAATAAAACACTAAATTGAAATACCGCTTAAACATTATATTAAATTGACAAAAAAATTGTAACTAAAGTTTTACCAAGATTCATACCTTAGTTTAATGTAGTCATGTATAGCTCTTGTTTGGTTATAACTTACACAACATACTAGATATAACTTTATGAATGATGTGCTTTAAATTTATACCGCAAGCGTACGGGTTATGTATCATACGGGTTGATACGGAGAGGTGACGGTCTAAACATTAACTACTTAATAATCGTGACTAGTTATGCGAATAAGATAATTCGTTTGATTTTCTTATCTAGATGAACTTAAATTAAAAGTGATTAAGGGAAAGAGACACAAAAAGAAGCAATTAGAACTAAAATTAAATAAGAGAAAAGACGACTAAACGAAGAACATTGGGTAATATCAACCTCGGCTTTCGGTAATGGTGGGAATTCATTTTTTCTAAAATACTTCAACCCTCTCTCGAGGTGAGAAAGCTTTTCTAACCAAGATATGTATTTACTTTCGCAACACATATACATTGGGAAGAAACATTAATATTTAAAACGAATATATTTCCCAAACAACGTCCCTAACTATTCACATGTTAGGACCGTTGTCATTGATCAATTCGACTCAAGTGAAGACTAAACTTTCATTTTTATCAACAACCAATTGAATTACTAGACATTTTGTTGAAACCCAATTAAATCAATTCAACTTTCGTCAAAATCAAAATGGATTAAAACTCGACATCCGTTTTAAGAATAATTGATCAATACCAAAACTTCAATCCTAAGACGATGATTACCCAATTAAACGAACTTTTTAAACGAGACCAAACACAAATTACTTAACTAGACTCTAACGAAATTAAAACCCAAATTAAACCTAGACTAACAAAGAAATCACATTAGACTCAATCTACAACAATTAACACTACTAACAAATGAAAGATGAACATTAGGTTATTGAATAAACATGTGCAGAAAATTAGAATGCATAAATTAATCAACTTAAAATTAAAGTGCAGAAAATTAGGGTAGAGAGAAGGAAAGAGATGCAAGAAAGTGAAAGGAAACACAACAAACATAAGAGAGAGATGGAGAGAAATTAAACCTAATACTTCAATTAAAAACATAAACGATTGATGAACAAACTATAACATTCAACCAAATAAAACTAGAATTCAACAAAACAAACTAAGAAGATAGGGAAGAAGATACTAGTATGAAACCCGGTAGCAAGTCGGATTCCAATGGCCTAGACTTGTAGTAATTTCATCTTCTTCCCCAAGTTCTTCTAGAGATCGTTCACAATTGAAAACCACCAAAGAAAAATGATAATTGTCGTGTAAAAATGAGAGAGAGGTCTAATTCTAAAAGGAAAACGCCTAATATACTTAAAACAAAGGCCTAAGAGAGTTTAAAGACAAAGCCCAAAAAGCCGAAAGTTAAAAAGCCCAGAAAATTAAAGGTCCAAATGACTTTCACGGCCGAGGAGATTCCTTCGCGCCCGCAAAAGTACGACAGAAACTTTCAGCATCAAATTAAGTGATTTTCTTCAATTCCAACAATCTTCTTTCCTTCACTCTCCGCTTCCCTGCCCACGTACACTTCATCTTTTCCTTCTTTCTTCTTCACAAGCATGCCTCCGCCCATCTCATCTTTCAAGCTACGCATAATCTGCACAAAGGAAATACCAAAAGCATAAAAACCATTTCCAAAAGAATTTCCAACCGTGATTAAGGAAAGTAAGGAGAAGTGAATAACAATGCATGAAAAGGCTAAACTAAACACTAAAAATAGAACGAAAATGCAACTATTATATACAAAGTTAGGTGCATAAAATGCACTTAACAATGAACAATAGCACTTAGGGTGCGTTTGGTACGCATACAAGATAAAACAGAACAGGACGAGACATGACAGGAGGACGGAGTAGGACAAAACAGCTTTTCTGCGTTTGATATACAGAACTGGACAGAACATAACAGATAACATTAGATAAAATAGAAATAAATAAAATTTAAAGAATGAATAAAATATAAAATAGAATGTGTATTTGATGTTTTAGAAGAGAATTATATTTTATTTTGAGGTTATGTTGGTAAAACATAAGTCTGTTTCACCTTGTTCCAGCTTGTTCCATGGGGTAGGGGTGGAACAGGTTTGTTCCATCATGTTCCACTATGTTTCTGTCTGTTCCACATAAAAATCCTGCCAAACATGGGACAGTGAGCTATGTTCTGTTCTGTCATGTCCAGTGTACCAAACGCACCCTTATAGATCAATCTTGGACATGACTTCAAACGCGCATTTGATACGCGTGAGTTAAAGCAACCTGCCTGAACATGTCTTGATTAATCAAGGTGATCAAATAAGCTGAGTTCGTGCTTGTGTTTGATCTCCCATTCATCCTTGTGGGATCAAAGGCAACCTCAAACCTTTGTTGACCTTGTTACAAGGCTCACATTCAACACAAATACCCTATTGGTCGAACGTGTGTCCGTACAATAGGATGTGTTGTTTTATCTGTTTGGTTGGTTTTTCATTAAGCCCTGTATGCATAAAGTTGTCTGTGTGGATTATTTGAGTCTGTATAGATTGAGAAGATTTTGCTTGGGAGGATTTTTTCATAAATATAAGGAGCGTGTTTTTTTAATTGAGACTTGAGAGGGACAAGTTTGGAAAAAAAAAACTTGGCTTTTTGCATAAAGCTCTCCCTCGAAGCTTACTGAATAAGCCACTTTCTATATCGTTAAGCCACTACCAAACAGTCATGTATAACTGACCGAATAAGCTGCAAGTCCTATTAAGCTCATTAAGCTGCTAACAAACATGCCTTAAGTCCTACATGGAAAAAGCTGTCTGTATGGATTAATCTGTATGTATAGATTGAGAAGGTCTTTGTTTTGGAGGGTTTTTTCATAGATGGAAAGAGTGTGTTCTTTAATTGGGAGGGACAGGTTTGAAAAAAACTTGGCTTTCTGCATAAGGCTCCCCCTAGAAGCTTAATGAACAAGACACTTTCTATATCATTAAGCTATGTATAGTTGACCAAATTAGTTGCGAGTCCCATTAAGCTCATTAAGATCTTAGATCAAGTGGACATATCACATACCCAATTGATGAAGGATCCAAACTAAAATGCGTATACATTAAGATAGATGATAACTAATTCCACGACTTCGATTGACTTGAGCTTAATATACACTTGCAAGTGCTTCATGTAACCTTCAATAACCGATCTTTAGTATCATTTTCTTCCTTTTTTCAGATGGAAGGAGTGAACGGCCTTTTGATGATGAATCAGAAGAGTTCAATATAGAAGGTAAACTACACACCAATAGAATTTGTTGGTCGAAATGGTGCAATTCACGGTGATAATCCTGTGCCTCCAGCTGTCGGAATGGAGTTCGAGTCTTACGAAGATGCTTATTTCTTCTACAATTGTTACGCCAAGAATCAAGGATTCGGGGTGAGAGTAAAGAAAGGTATCGGGCGAAACTGAGCTGTAGCAACGCGGGATTCAAGAAAAAACCCGAAGCAAATCGACCAAGCACAGAAACTAGAACCGGTTGCCCTGCTATGATAAAGTTCAGATTAATGGAGAACACAAGATGGCGAATAATCGAATCCGAGCTTAATCACAACCACTTGATTAACCCAACAAGCGGAAAATTCTATAAATCCCATAAAACAATTGGTCTCAAGACTAAAACAATTTGTACACATTATATCTGTATTCCCTACTCTACTATGTCGAGAAACGTTTCATTCGTTTGAGGGGTATACCCGGAAATTCTCAAAACTTCCGTCAACATCTCCAACGTCGAGTATATCTCCTTCCATAGCAAATGTGATCTATCCTGTGCCACAAATTCATGAATCGTGCCATAAACCTCTATCGAACTACAACCTTGGGTTTTCGTTACTCCTCGATTCATCATCACCGTTCTTAATTCGCGTAAATCTTCCCATCTGTTCGAAGCTGCATATATATTGCATAATAATGCATAACCTCCACCATTTTCTGGCTCTAATTCAATAAGTTTATTGGCTGCTATTTCAGCCAAATCTACTTCTTTATGGATTCCACAACCACCAAGAAGAGCACGCCAAACAACCGGATTTGGTGCAATCGGCATAGTGGTTATAACATCGTATGCTTCGGCTAACAACCCGGCTCGACCCAGAAGATCAACCATGCACCCATAGTGTTCAACCTCTGGCTCGAGCCCATGGTGCACGGTCATGTCAGCAAAGAACTTTCGGCCTTCGTTCACCATACCAGTGTGAGTACAAGCACAAAGAACACCGAGATAACAAATATGATCTGGTTTTATCGACACATTCATCATCTCATTAAACATACCAATAGCTTCGTTTCCGAATCCATTTATAGCGTAACCCATAATCACACAAGTCCAACTGAACTTATCTCTCTCAGGCATTTCATCAAACACTTTCACTGCTTTACGCACTTCTCCACATTTAAAGTACATATCTATAAGAGCGTTTCCAACAAAAACGTCGTTCTTGATCTTGTTCTTGTTCTTGTTCTTGTTTTTGTTTTTGTCGATTCTAACCTTTACCCACTCCCCTAGTTCGAGAGCGTTCGTGTTAGCACAAGCGGTTAGAACGCTAACGATCGTGAATTCGTCAGGTTCGACTTTCGCATCTTGCATATTCTTGAAAAGCATTAAACCTTCCTTGAACCGGTTTTGCTTTACGTACCCATCAATCATCGCTGTCCATGAAACTAAATCTTTTTCTGGCATCTGGTCGAAAAACTCACGAGCTATGTCGAGTTTTCCGGCATTCAAAAACCCCGATAAAACCGCAGTCCAAGAAATAACGTCCCTCGTTTCCATCTTCTCGAAAACCGCCAATGCAGCATCCGTTTCCCCGCAGGCTGCATACGCATCGATTAAAGCATTATGCAATACCAAATTCGACTCAACCTTCCCATCCTTGACGTACCCGTGAACGCGTTTGCAACCATTGCGGTCTTTTAACTTCGAGCAAGCCGATAGCATCGAAACAAGAGTGACGGAAGTCGGTAAAACTCGTTTCTCCTCCATTTTGTCAAAAAGATTTCTGGATCCATCAAATAGTTTGCTTTTATTGTATCCCGCAATCATAATATTCCAAGCGATGGGATCGGTTTTCGAACTTGCATCGAAAACCCGTCTAGCATCATCGACATTCCCACGGAACGAGTACATGTGTATCAACGATGTGTCGACAGCTGTATTATAACCGAACCCGAACTTACACACGTGACAATGTATTCCCTTCCCGATTTCCGAACCCGCCGATCGCGTAAACCCTTTTAGCAGAAACGGAAACGTGTAATTATCGGGCTTCACATTCCTCCTCAACATTTCTACGTACATTGCGATGGCATATCCGGTTGAGCTCGTGCACGAGTATCCCTTGATCATTGTATTCCAAAGGAAAACTTTTGGTTCAGGAATTCTGTCGAACACTTGGCGTGCGTAATCGACACCGCCCTGATCTCCGCCGCAACAAAAGGCGATAATTTTGAAGCATACAGAAGGATCTAGGCTCACACCTCTTACGATGATTTGCAAGTGAATTTGCTTGAGTTGGTCCATCGATTTGCAAATAGAAAAAGGAAAAATCAAAGGGTTTGTTTTCAAGATTGATGCTAACATGGCGTCAAGATTAGATACCAGTTTTTTTGTTTAAAGATGGGGTGGAAATAAATATAGAGGGGGAGTAAAAAGGTGGCATGTCATGGGAATCATGCGGCGCCCGGGGGAGGCTAACACCACCACCACCACCGCAACACCGTCGTAGTTGTCTGCCTTCCTATGGCTCCTCCACTTTCTTATCACTTTACTTGAGCCGGTAACATCTTCAATATCTTCAGTATTTTCAATGAGTGTCACTATATTTTATATCAAATCTCATCTCAAAAGTAATGTAAAAAGTATTGGAAATTTTTTAGTGTTAATAGTAAATCTTTTCTAATGGATAACATTATATTTTAAAAATAATGTAAATGAATAGTGTTACACCAAATATAGTTGGAGTTAAATTCAAACTTGGTTCTTGTGGTTTACATAAATTAACGAGTAAGGTCCCTGAACTTTTCTTTTAACGAAGAACGTCCCTATAGTTTCATGTTTTATAACGGACAAAATCCCTCTCTCTAACACCATCAATTAATGTCTGTTAGTGACCCTCCTCTCCCTCAACTTTTATTTTTATTAACAGGTTTAGTCCCTCCAACTACTTTAACAGATTTGGTCCCTCATAGTACTTTTCATTTTTATAACAGATTTGGTCCTCCCTCAACATTCATTTTTTAGGATATGATCCCTCAAATTTTTCATTAACATTTTTGCCACAAACATAAACCTGAATCTTAAATTTTATCGTTAAAATATTTCATCCTTTTCACAACTTTTTTTTGATTTTTTTAGCTCAAATAAAATATAATTTTGATAAATTTTATATTTTAATTAGACAAAACATTAAAAAAATCTAATCGGTTAATGATAAATTATAACATTTTATTATTTAATATGTAATCAATATTCCTTAATATATACTAGTAGAGTACCCGTGCAATGCACGGAGTGAGAAAGGTGTTGAGTGACTTTTTTTCTCAAATACACAATGCAGCGGGATGCCAAAATTTGTCTAGATGTATTTAAGGGGACACATGAAATCCGTCTATACAATGACGCATAAAAATCGTGGTGCAAAAAACAACAGTTAAAGAAAGAATATCAAAGGTTCATAGTGGTTCTTCTATGGAAGCAAATTTTGATTATAAAGAGCAACCATAATGGTGGACTGTTACCATTTTGCTTAATAATTCTTGCTTATATTAGAGAGAGGGAGGGGTATGATTTTATTGTAAATATAAAATGAAAAGCCTCAGACGTGTAGCTTATTTGGTAAAAGGGCAGAATGACTTTGCTGAAATACTGCAGAGACGGGCTTGAACCCATCCACAAGGTTCGACTCCTGTGTTAGCTCTGAAATATCTACTCACATGTGGTTCCTAGATGGTGTGTTCCATGTGGGGTTAGCCGTGGTAGCCGATAATCAAATTGTATAATTGGTAAATGGATCGAAATTAACTAATCAACGCTCATTGCAATTTACACTCAAAAACATCCATAACAAGCCTAATTAGATACAAAATTTACAACATTTTGCATGCCATTCTTGAATCTTGGTAACTTGTTTAACAGAAAAAAAAACCTCACGTAAAGAAAATATAAATTGACACAAATAAAAAATGAGGAACTCTTTTATTTACACGAATAAAAATGATTTTAGGAACACTTTATCTATGTTGTTTAATAGTCAAACATAATCAATATCCATTACAAACCACCACCAGCCGTTGTTTACATCAAAGCAGAAGTTTATTTGCAGAGGTCTTGCATTAGAAATCAGTGCCCAGTCCCAACAAGACATTTCCATTTAGCAATCATCCCTCGTCTCAAGTCATAAGATCCATATTTATATTATGTGTACTTTGTTAAGAAAGTAATAACTAAAGATGCACAAGGCCCGGTCTTTTTCTTTCGGCCCTGGGCCCAAGCCTCCTGAGCCCGTTTTCAGTAAGCAAAAATAAACCTGGGCAATTGTCCAACATAATCACTTGGAATGTGCTTACGAGTCTTGAAAAACATTATACCATTTTCTCCAGGCTTCAAACAGGAAGTTTGCAGAAAGTGTTCCCAATTTGCAAGAAAAATACGAGGATGGTTATGCTCCTGCACCTGCTAGATTAAGCCAATTATTAATATTCCATTGAAGCAGCAATAAAATATCATATTCCATTGAAGCATCAATAAAATCATACCCTACTCACCCGGTGTATTAGTTTTTAACGTCTGAGGGCTTTTCATTTTATATTTACAATAAAATCATACCCTACTCACCCGGTGTAGGCTTGATTACCATTTTGCTTAATAATTCTTGCTTACCATTTTGCTTAATAATTATTGCTAAATGTGATCAATAATCCATGGGAGAACCTTAATAGGTCGCCGAAAGTCCCAAGATATACCATAATAGACCAAATAGTTACTACTTGAAGTTTTAAAAACCAAAGGCAAAGGGTAAACACCAGGTCGGTTAGGTTAAAGACATCCAGATTTTCACCAGGTCGGTTAAATATATGGAACACACCGAGATAAACAACTCCAAATTCACATATTTTCATTCTTCTAATTCACAGATTTCAAACAACACAAAACCAAATGTTAAATAAAAAATCCACAGGTTCATCCTCCCAATTCATAGATTTCAAATAAAAAATGACAGACAATTAAAACTTTCAAGAATTACAGAAACTTACCTGATTCTTTGAGATTTGAGAATTAACCAAACTATATGAACCACCGCATCATTTCAGTTTCATTAAACCACCATGAAGACCTAAACAGAACACATAAACAAGGAAAAGGGGGAATTTATATCTGATACAAAAATTCAAGTCCACATAGCAGTGATAACTAAAATCTGTTACAAAAATAGAGTATTAACAAAAAATAAATTTAAGCCAAGAAACATACCTTTAGACGGCGCTGATCTTGCACAACTTGTTTAGCTCGGGCTCTAATTTCATCCGGATCAATCTTAGATTGAGGACGCACAACAAAATCCAATGGCATGTCTTCAGGCCTTGAAGTTAGCCTAGAAGATGAGTTTCCAGACTTCTGTTCTCTGCCTTGGCCTCATATATTAGATAAAAAAGAAAACGACAGCATAACACATAAAGTAGCAAACTATAATCTGGCCAATGAAATACTTACTGAGAATATTCAGCCAAATCAAGATCATCATCTCTAGACGGCATCCCTGAAGCTTTTTTCATAGGCCTGTTAGGAAATAGCAACAGATCAGAATAGAGGCAACATCACTTCACTTGTATTATGCAGGAACTCACATGGGGCCAATAACATATGCTACATATTTAAATGTGGATATGTAATATATACTTTTTCATTGAAGGCCACCAAAATGGAGTCCTCTCATCCTCAAAGTTCCGCATGTCCTCAAACCGTGTGCTTTTATTAAATATTGGACGACTCTGCATTAGAAGAAAGATTCAAATGCTTTTTGAGATTAACATGACAGAAAACCCAGAGAACCTTGACAAAATAAAATGGCCACGCATATACATATATATATATATACAAATAAATGTGTATAGCAGGCAACAATGAGAAATTTCGTATTACCCATTTATCAACCAAGTCTTTAGCAAGCTTTCTATTGTTTGTGGTCTCTTCATCAGACTTCGACAAGAACATGATGACCTGTGAAATAGGATAAATTTGGTTACATTCCCAAAGAGAAAAAGTGGAAATAATTGATAACATTATGTTAGCACAGACCTAACTTTTCCAAGTCCACTCTTCTTTAATTGCTCTCTTCTATCATATTGCTCCAAATCAATTGGAAACTGCAGAATTAAATCTTGGTTACAAGCAACATAACTGCAGGCATACATCAGTCAATACAGTTTTATATTTTTATATACCTCAGTAAGGATCTTCAATATTGTTGCACAAACTTTGCTTTCAATTCCAGTTGAATATATTTCCTTTCATAGAAAGCTTAGCCTTCTCTCTTACCAATCTCCACCGTTTCAAGAGGCAGACCACATTCATGACCTAAAAACGCCAAGAACAGAAATCGACTTGGCTGCAAAGTTTTTCACGACAAGTTGTAAAAGAACAAAAGAATTTTTTTGATATGAAATAACATAAGATGTTTTTGGGCTCTGTGACCTCTAAAGTCGGCAGAAAACTAAAGAAATTGATCAAACCATAAGGAACAAAAGGAAAAAATAACCAGTAGTTGAAAGATGGGTACCTTTTGTGTTTATATCTTCTTGCCAAAAACGCCAAGAACAAAATCGACTTAGTTGTTGGGTTCTTCATGACCGATTGTAAAGAACACTCAAATAACAAAAGACATTTTTGGGCTCTGTGACCTCTAAAGTAGACAAACGTCTGATCATCACGCATCAAAAACTAAAACAAATCGATTTTAGGTATAAAAAAAAAACTCAAAATCGGTCAAACCATAAGGAACAAAAATCTATATGACCAGGGGTTGAAAGATAGAAAGTAATATAGCAAACGAAGGTACCTTCTTTGTTGATGAACAAAAGGAACAAGCATCAATGGAAGAGCAAGCTGAAATTTGATGGTAGAGGCAAGCTTGAGAGAGTTAAACCCTAATTTTGAAATTCAAACTTGGAGCCTAAAGTTGTTCGTGAAGATAGAATAGACAAGAAGAATTTGAATGGAGGAGCTCGAAGCGTCATCTTGGAAAACTAAATGGGAGTCTGAATCGGTGAAATGATGGTGTCATTAAACGTGTCAATATGGTTGTACATAATGCATAAACGGTTGTAAATGGTTTCTCTCTCTTAAATTTTAAGTAAACATGTTTTAAAAGCTTGTACCATGTGCTTTAAGACTTGTCTTTAAGAGTTAGGTGGTTAAGTGCTTTATAATATAGTATATATATATATATATATATATATATATATATATATATATATATATATATATTAACTTATCATTTGACAGTCCCATTTTTAGTACACATTAAATAGTTTAAATAAATTAGTTCAATTTATATTTTTATATCATATTTAACCATAATAGTTTTTATATATTAATTAGTTCTAGTAAATTACTTAATTTGACATCTAGGTTTATATCTTAGTATCTAACATATTGTCAGATATTTAGTTTTAGTGTTTTTTTTTTCAACTAGCCAAAACAAAGTATTTATCAAGATTATATTTTATTTGAGCTAAACGATTTTATGAAACTAAAACTCCAGAAAAGATAAAACATTTTAATAGTAAAATTTAAAATTCAAGTGTAACACCCTAAAAATCAGGGTCAATTTAAACCTTAAAATTCTACAAGATTAATCATAAAATCATCCAAACTTTTATACATAAGCAAAGAATTAACTATGAGGGTTCATATATACACATTTCGAATTCTCAAAACAACCTATTAATCTAATCCTGCCAACTATGATTAGATTAAATTGGTTGTCTAGGCAATTCATCAAAAGCACCTTCGCATAAGCTAACTTCTCCACTTAGCACCAAAAGTTGAATACCAAAAGCACTCGTCCCTCTTCCCGTTACCTCTCCGAGCTCGTACCTGGTAAGAAAATTTAATTTGAAACGATTAGGCTTACGCCTAGTGAGGACATCCAATTTCAAATTAAAACTTTAACAGCTTTGAAAACTCAGATATTCAAAGCGTATATACAAACCTGGTTTGCCACCATTCTTACCGTACACATACTCATCTTGCGATGACGGGAACATGCTCGATCCCATGAGTATGACTAACATTCAGAAAGTCATATCGTCACATTCGAGAGCCTACTACGAATCATTACAAATTCTAGATCATCGCTCATATCCAATAAATTACAAGTTACTTTATGCCTATTTCTTGGAGTGGAAGTAGAGATTACAATTTACTTTATGTCTATCTCTGACCTTCCCATAGAAATCAGAATTACAACTTACTTTATGCCTATTCCAAGATTTCTACTCACAATACGATATGGGAATTACAATTTACTTTATGCCTATTCCACATCTCACGTCACACTATGAAATAGGAATTACAATTTCTTTATGCTTATTCCTCATTTCACATCACCTTTACGAAATGGAAATTACAATTTGATTTATGCCTATTCCACATTTCAGGTAAACAGGAATTACAATTTACTTTATACCTATTCCACGTTACAAATACTACCAGTGCCTATGGATCCATTACACTTACTAACGTGTATGCATATCAACATATCACGCCACATCTCGTATCATATTCTTAACTTTAAGAATACTAGATAACTTATCGTATCCTTATCCTCAATGGTCCCCCCTTCGGCGACTTAGCACGGGGGTTCCGCTACGGAAAAGTATTCCGGACTCAAAGTCCGGAATTATCCGGAACCGGATCCAAAACAATTCCGGGTCCCAACTCAATTCTGGATCCCAACTCGATTCCGGATCCCAACTAAATTCCGGATCCTAGCGAATCCGAATCCCAATACCGGGACACCAATTTCGGATCCAATACCGAATTTTAAAATCGGGACTACGAACTGCACATCAATTTTTACTTTTAAAAGCTCGTCTTCGTTCAATTTATTGGTCGATTCAATCTCAATACATATTTACTAAATCATTCAGACGGTTTGCTACCAAATATCTTACTCAATTTCAATTAAAAACATTTGGAAGAAGATGAACTCACCTTGAACTTCTTGACCCAACACAATTTGATTTCCAAAACTCATATTCCTTCTTCCTAGTAACAAAACCAATTCAATTCAATTCTTCTTCTTCCTTTTCTCTGTTCTTGTTGCAAACCCACCTCTCAGAAAACTTCAAATGAGATAATATCTCATTTTCAGCCGACCTATACCTTATAAGCACTCAACTTTCACTAAATAACCAAACAAACCCTCAAGTTCCAATTTTCATAATTAACTTTAAACTTTGGTCAATTTCACTTTGACCCTTCAACATACAAATCGTACATTTAGTCTAAATCTTAGGCTAAATTACAATTCGACCCCATTTATATTTAATATAATATAATGAAAAATTCGAGGTGTTACATCAAGTTTTATTTAATTAATTCTCATTATATTAGGAAGACATATGTTTGTGCCAAAAAGGTTATTGAAAAACTTGAGGGACCATATCCTAAAAATGAAAGTTGAGGGAGGAAAAAAATATGTTATAAAAATGAAAAGTAAGGGACCAAATCTGTTAAAGTAGTTGGAGGGACTAAACATGTTAATAAAAATGAAAGTTGAGGGAGGGGAGGGTCGCTAACGGAAATTAATTGACGGGCGTTAGAGTGAGGAACCTTATCCGTTATAAAACATGAAACTATAGGGACATTCTTCGTTAAAAGAAAAGTTTAGGGACCTTACTCGTTAATTTATGTAAACCACAAGGATCAAGTTTGAATTTAACTCTATAGTGTAATACGATTCATTACACTAAATTTAGTGTGAAAAATAGAGACCCCATTGAAGATGTGAATAATGTAATTTACACCAAATTTAATGTTTAGTGTAAGATTTAATGACCTAATTGGAGATGGAAGGATCCGGTGATAACTCAACTTCTCATATAACCCTTTGCCGTTTTTATATATCGTTATTTCATCATTTGGGGCTGTATTCTATGTGTGAAAATACAATCCATGTATGAGTTACACAGATAGTTAATAAACATAATAACATATAAAATATTATTATAAATTATAAAATAAAACTGAATTTTACGAGATACTTTATTAGAAAAAGAAACTAATTTCATTTTGTTTTTCTTTTGGGGGTATTTTATGTCAACCTCAGAAAGACATCTCCACTGACTAGAGATAACGTAACGAGCGGCAAAAAAGAAAGGAAGAGATCAACGTCTCATACGACATGACTGCAGCGGCAGCTGCAGCTATCCAAGCTCCCCGGACACACTCGTCGCCGATGATTGTAGGGCACCGGCGGACGAACGTCGTGGAGAATATCAGAAGAAAGTCCTTTGCCTTCGGGCCTCGGACCATGACGGCGTCGTCTTCCTCCGGTGGAAGGCGCTTTGTCGTTGCCGCTTCGAAATCCCCAATCGAAGAAGCAAATGCAGATGATACAGATCCTCCGTTCACGTCTCAGGTCAGGGTTTAATCAAACCTTAGCGGTGAAATCTGTCTTCAATGCATCAAATCTGCTACTCACAAACAATCGTCATCGATTTTTGCCGGAATTTGCGAGAACTATTTGATTTCTCGTTTTAATGTGTTATTTCATTCATACACAAAGGATGAAGGATAACAGAAGAGGATGGAGGTTCAAATCTCATAGAATCAACCAAATCTAACTACTGATATCGTTTTCGTTTTCGGTTTGGAATTTGGATGATAATTTTCATTCCTGATCCTAAATTTGTTGACGAACAGGGAGATCTGAACTTCTTGTTGAAGCTCGGAGCTGGATCATTCATGGCCGCAGCTGCAATAAAATACGGCAGCATCCTTATGCCGGAGATAACACGGCCAAACATCACACAAGCTCTCATTATGATTTATACTCCTGTTTTAGTATCTCTTTTGATTTTGATCAAAGAAAGTCGTGTTGATCAATAACACAACACAAATTTGTTCTTCCAAATGACAATCGTTTCAGTTTCGATTTCAATAATATCCAATACAAATTCCAACCAAATGGCCCATTCATTCAGGTAAATCACCAGATCTGTTTTGACCAATAATCACTCTAGTGCAAAATTCTTACAAGTGTTTTACATATATGAAATTCTAAGTTTCCACCAAAACTGCTGCTGGCTGTGAGGCAATTTGATCAACTTGTAAAAGAATTGAAGAGTTGTTTCATCGCATCTGAGGAGAACAATCCTTCTAGAGTCCACATTCGAAAGGGGCAGAAAATCATTGCCCCCTTACGTTAGACGGAAAGATAGAGCGCGTGCGTATTTAGATCACGATCTAGAAGTTATCCTTGAACCAATTTGTTACTCCTTTTACAACCGACCTGCAAAACAAACAGAGCACATTAACCACCACTTTCGTTTTTCTTTGCTGTCCCAGGCTATGCCCAGACTAATACAAGCAAAATGCAACTGAACCCAAGACAGATGGGATATTCCACCACATCCCCTGGGCTTCACCACTACGCCACAATTAACCACCACTTTTCCCGGGGATATAAAGATGTTGAACAGGGTGAAGGATCGGGTGAGAAGTTGAGTACTTGAGTTAACATGAGAAATGAATCTGAACCCTTTTAATCTCAAGTCCAACCATGAAACACGCTTTGCATCTTATCTCGGTGCATCTCGTCCTAACGTGCATCGATAACCACTTCTCACGTTAAATCAACTTCTCACCAAACCCGACCTGTCGAACAGATTGAAAGAAGAATACCCGGCAAAATCTGCTAGTTTCTTCAATGGGTCTTCATCTTGATCTTCCGAATCCTCACTGTCCTCGGCAACAGGATCCACTTGAGTTTCTTTGATTTTAGCTATCGAGAAAAATTGAAACGTCAAAGATTTTAGGACACATTCATGCTGCTCTCTGAAATCCAAAGTTTTGGGGGAGAAATTGGTAATGTTACCGGGTTGCTGAGGTTTAGAGCGAGATCGAGGGTTGTTATTGAGAGAAGCAAGTTGTTCGAGAAGCTCACGTTCTTGGCCGCTGCTACAATCAATATAACATTCCGTCAAACCAAACACCACCATTGTAACGAATCGAATTTTGTAGGTGGATGGAAAAGTGTAATTAAGCATCCAATGGGAGTTAGTAGTTACTTATATATAGGTGATATGAAGGAACATTACGGGTTTGTTAATAATTTTGTATTTTATTGTTATTTTCGTCCATATTACCTTTTAAGTATAGGGGACTAAAACGGTAAGGAATTGTAAACCATAGAGACCGAAATAACAATGAATTATAGGGATGAAAGCCGTAATTCCTAAACCACAGGGATGAAAAACGTAATTAAGCATCCAATAGTAATAGTAATAATAGGGGGGGGGGGGGGGGGTACCTGATTCGTTTTGGAATAGCAACTTTAATGGTGAATAAATGATCGCCACGAATAGAAGGTCTATTCAATTTGGGAGCACCTTTTCTGGCCAATACAAGAGTATCACCAGGTTGAGTGCCTGCAGGGATCTGAAGTTCACTCATCCCCTCAACTGTCTTCACCTTAACTTACGTAAAATCCCATTAGATAAATAAATAAATACATGCAATTTTAAAATTGCATCCAACAGCTATGCTATCTTGTATGCTAAAATAGAAAAAAGTCTAAATTTAGAAAAAAACTCTAAAACTCACCTTTTTAGAAAGAGAAATGATAATTTAATATTGAAGTAAAATGTTTAAGAGAGATAAATAATATTTTATTAATAATATAATCAATACTACAATTTCTAAAATAGCATAGCTGTTGGAGTTGGAAATGAGTTTTTTTAGAGATTTAAACTTTTGATGCTTTATTGTAGAAAAAATATAGGACAACTCTTGGAGATGCTCTAAACATTAGATAATAATTATAATAAGTAATATTGTGTTTATTAATTTATATAAATATTTAATTAATATCATTCTTAGACATTATTTTACTATACATTTGTGTATTTATTACTAATTATTGGTTATTTTGGATATTAATTTATTTTCTTGTTTATTACTAATTATTGGTTATTTTTGGATATTAATTTATTAATTTAAATCATTTTATATTTATTATTTAGTTTTATCGGCTATTAAAACCAAAAAATAAAAAGAAACAGGGTTGATACATACCTTGGCAACAGTCCCTAATATAGCATCAAGATAAGAAATGGAGATGGACGAAATCAGATTAATTCCATCTCTTTGGATCTCTGGGATTTCTATAACATCAAGATACACATACAGATCCCCAGCAGGCCCTCTGCTTAAAAAAGGTATTAAACAATAATTAATAGGAATATTTATAAAAATTAAATAAACTGTTTGGTTTTATATAATATGATTGGCCCAAATTCCGGGTCATTTTCATTTTCATTCGCCTGAACCAAACACCCCCTAAACCAACATCAAGTCAAGGATTGAATAACCACTTGGGTCGTGGGGCACTAGTTAAGGCTCGGGGGAATATAGTGGAAAGCCCCTGTGGCCATGGAGGTTCACATGCGTCATGCGATGACTCCATGGTCGCCAGGGGGATTAATCGGTGTGCGTAAGCTGGCTAGATACCAACGGTTATTACCCAAAATAAATAAGGATTGAAATATATACCCTTTTGGACCAGCATCACCTTCTCCAGCAACTCTCAGGATGCTTCCCTTGCTCACTCCAGGAGGAATTTTGACTTTTATATCTTTCTTCACACGTATGCGCCCTTCACCCGAGCACTTTCCGCAATACTCGGATATCATTTCGCCATTCCCATTACATTTTGGGCATACGGAAACCTATGTGAGAAAAAAAAGATAATGATACTTTCCATATGATATTATTTAGAATGAGGGAAGTTCTGTTAGGAACCCAAAATCGATTTAGGAACCCGGGAATCGCCACTCATCGTGAATTACACGTTCACGATGAATATGGAGGTGTTATTCATCATGAATCACACATTCACGATGAATATGGACATGTCGTTCATCATGAATCACACATTCATGGTGAATATGGACTAGTTATTCATCATGAGTCACACATTCGTGGTGAACATGTTACAACATTCATGATAATAACACGCCATATTCTTGATGAATATGCCACGTGTCGCGCTGTGGGTGGTTCCAGGGTTCCTAATCAATTTTAGGTTCCTAATGGAACCTTCCGGTTATGATAAAAACCTATATAAGGAAAAGTTGATGATGATTACCTGTGAAAACATACCGAAAGGCGTTTGCTCTGTCCTCATCACCTGACCTCTGCCGCCACAGGTGGAGCATATTCTCATCTTCGATCCAATCTTTGCTCCCGTTCCCGTGCATACATCACATGTTTCAAGATGAGATAGTTCAAATTCCTTTTCCGTTCCAAATATGGCCGCTGAAAACTCTAATCTCACATCGTATCTGGATGGAATACATCAACCCCTTCTTTTAGCATTATAAAACTTGATTTCTCAACTCATAGATACAAGTATCCATAAATCTTATAACCAATAAGAAGCTAGAGTTGGTTTTCAGTAAGAATAGCAGTTGTTGTGAGAAGGGTAAGAAGAGATCTCCATCCTTGGATCAATCCTAATTGAGGATCAATTGAAAATTCCCTTCTAAGCTATTTCATGGGTTATTTTGGGACTTAATATGAACCATTAGATCAATACTAATTAAAAGTGATCAAGGGTCCAAATCCATTCTTACACTTCTCACCTTAACTCCTATTCTCACACTATCCTTCGTCTAAGTAGCTAATGGAATCTGTTTCTCTTTTCCAACCACTATTATGAACCTAAAACGTTTAGAGCCCACACCAAATGAATAGTGATCCATACTGGGATGTTCAAATAAGAAGGCTAAATATCGTCAGAAGGTAAAAAGGAAAGGTTCATATGTGAATCGTTCAAAAAATGGGGAAAATTTCTATTTGAAGATGCATACATGAACCAACGTTACAAATTATTCATATGGATTGACATATGCATCTTCAAACGAATTTTTTTCAATAAAGTTAAAATTGAATGCAAGTCATATAACTCACCGTATATCTTCACCTTTAACAACAGTAGTGGCACGACGCCCTCCAAACCCGGTCGAATCACCACCAGCAAAGCCACCCATACTAGTTCCGAAGAACGTCTCAAAGAGATCAAATGGATTTGTCTATAACAAAATAAATAAATAAAATCATCATCAATTAAACGGTAAAGATATATATATATATATAGGGTTGGGTTCCAGTGAGAAGTTGAGGTTAACATGAGAAGCGTAAGAAGTGGTTATCAACCGTTGGATCAGAAATGGACGCACATCAGGATGAGATGCACCGAGATGCAGCGGAGCAATTCCCTTCTAAGGCGCAATTAATGGGAGGGCATTTGATTAATCAACAATCCAGATCCACTTCTCACACTTCTCACGTTAACCTCAACTTCTCACACGATCCTTCGCCTATATATATGTATACATAATACACACGACTACGCCACTTTTCTTCCACTTGTTACATTAAGGGTGCATTTGGTACATGTGATAGAACAAAAACTTCTCGCCCCGCGTTTCACGCGACACTAGATTGGGCCTGGACGAGTCTGAGTAGGACAAAAACTAGGGAGATGGGACGAGACTGGTATATTACTAAAGTACTAAACTACCCTATGTCAAATTAAAACCCTAAAACCTTCTACAATTCTTTCACCTGCATACCAAATGCACCCTTAACGACATAAACACACACAAACACACACAAGGTAGTAAAAGGTAATCCTGAGTAGTTTACCGCATAAGCACCGGCTTGTCCCCCGACTGTGCTTTTAACTCCATCTTCACCGTAGCGATCATACATGGCTCGTTTCTTGTCGTCTGATAGAACCTGACAATGTCATACTTCAGCATTCAAACAGAGAGATGAATGGCTTTTCGGTCATTTTCCACCCATGTAATTCACAGGTTTAACCGTTATGTAAATCTTTGGCTCAAACATATTTATCCCCATAACAATTGTGGCCACTGAGTTTATCAGAGGCTGATGTCTTACGGTCGCAAAAAAAACATATTTATCTCCATGTACCTATTAGTTACTTTTTCTTACTAATGTTTCTCGTGATTTTTTCACCGTATGCTAATATTTATTTCTGCTACCAATTTGCTCACAATCTTGCATAAGTAGGGGGTTTTCGCGGAATCAGCCATTCTGCTCTTTGCACAAGCCGGAGGACTACGTATATTGCAACCCTTCCAAGCCCGACTTTCGAGTGAATTTATTAGGTCCATTTGGTTTATATTTATCTCACGTGTTATCATTCGTCAAGAATGTGAGAACCAGACACTAGTCGTCCAAAATATCAGAGTTTTGTCATGCCGAGATCATGGATGGTTTCAATGTCCATATCATGTTTTCTACAACATAGACTATGAAACAAAAGACAACCCCATATATTATATATTATATATATAGGGTCAGGTTAAGGGGAAAACCGCAAAAAATGAAAAATTGAGGAACACCCAGGTAATTTGTAAGCAATTTGTCGGTGATTAAAAAAAACAGCTTCAATTATTTGTATGCACATGCATACCAGGTTGTTCCTCGGTTTTTCATTTTTTGTGGGTTTCACATATGCACATTGGTTTGTAAGGGGTGCAACAAATACATGGTTTGTATTTGATTTGTATCCTATATATATATATAGAGAGAGAGAGAGAGAGGTTCTGGGAAAAGGGGAAAACCCCAAAAAAATGAAAAACTGAGGAACACCGTGGTAACCGTTCATCTAGACGATATGCACATATCCACACAAGTAATTGAAGCTGTTTTTTTGGCTTTTATGCACGTGTGCATACCGTCTAGATATTTTTTGCGGTTATCTCCTAAACCTGACCCTATATATATATACATATATATAGGTGAATGAAGCAATCTATGAAGCATGATGAAGATAACAAAGAATTAATCCAATTGAAATAACCAAAAGAACGATCAAGATCAAGAACATCAAGATTTATTCATTTCATTGCCATACAAAAACGTGTAAAAATCAAGAACGTAAGGAACACTTCTCCCCTATACATACCTCATACGCAGCACTGATCTCCTTAAACTTTTCGGTAGCTCCCGGTTGTTTATTGACATCCGGATGATACTAAATCGAAGAGAAACATATGCATATGAGAAATAAAGTAAAGGTAGTGATTCACTGTTCCATTCTTAACTACAAAGTCTATTCCTAACAACAAAAGTAGACAAACGAATACAACTATATTTGGTTAACACGTAGGCAAAATCCGCAACAATTCTTCCGCTTCAGAATGACGAGTGCATCGTTATAGATAGTAAAATTACAAAGGAATGCAGATCATAGGAAGAAACCCGAGTTTCGTTTCAAGAGGAATCTTGAGGTAATCAATAACAAATGTATCGTACAAACCTACAAAACAGTTCTCATGTATTGTTTCACATATGAAACAACACGTGTGAAAATGAAGTGTTTATATATTGTTGTTTCATGTCATCATATGTGAAACGTTCGTGCGTGGGAAAAACAGTCGTAAACGTTTCACATATGAAACAACACTTAATAAACACCACATTTTCGTTTCGAGAGCAATCTTGAGGTAATCACAACAAATTAGCAGTAGAAAAATCGACTCAAAAGGCTACTTAATCCTAAAATTCAATTAGCTGAAACCAGATGAGGTCTATAAATGCACAAAATCTTCAGTTTTTTTTGTCCATTTCTTGATAATTAGCATTGAATCAGGTTTATAAATGCACAAAATCTTCAGTTTTTATCCATTTCTTGGTGATTAACATTGGAAAACCAACATCACAAAAACAAATTCTATGTAGACTTCCTTACAAATCTAACACTGATATCCATTTGTATTGCTGTATATGAAATTCAAGTTTGATGGCACTTTTTTTTCTTGATTCTAACGAAAGAGTGCATAACAAGAACCCCATAATTTGATTTCAATTTACTCCATATGGAAGCAATACCCTAATTATAACAAGAACCCTAGAAATACCTGGCGAGCAAGCTTCCGATACGCAGCTTTAATGTCTTTACTCGTGGCGGATTTGGGAACTCCGAGAGTGGAGTAATAATCCGCCGCCGCGAACACCAGAACTCCTCCCCCTCGCCGCTTGCCGTACAGCTTCTTGTTGAATTGCGAAGACGACGAACACGAGACGCACCTCTTATTGTTGGTGGTACGAGTGAACAAGAGTGTTCCACCACCGAAGAAAGATGATGAAGAAGAAGATGATGATGGTGAAGGGGATGCGGAAGAGTCTCGAATGAAGTTGAGAGGGGATGAAGGGATGAGAGCGAAAGATGTCGCCATTGTTGAGGTTTTTTTTTTGGTTGTGGCTAACGAAGTTAGAAGAAGCAGACCAAGTGTTCGACGATTTGCCTCATTTGTAGGAAGTATGGTAAATGATGTGATTGTTGAAGATCAGAAAGGAGAATTTGCAGAAAATCGAAAAGGGTCGGTGGGAATTTACAGGAAGAACAAAAGATGTGGTTCAAAGAGGCAATGAATCATCATCCAACGAGTTTAAACTTTAAACCTCCCATGAACTCCTTGTAAATTACAACAAAAATCAACCTATTAAATCATGTTCAAAAGTGGTACATAAAATATATTTTAGATATATTCTAAAGATTTGGATAAAGTTTGATTTAACTTTTCATTAAAATAGAAATCTTTAAATTGAAAAAAAAAACGAGAGAAAATATAATAAGACGGCTTTATAAATCTTACAGCATCTTCGATGACTATGTTAAAATCTTTAAAAGAAAATTACATTAACTATATTACGCTTTTCTAAACATTTATTTTCAATATCTCAGTATGGTAGGAGTATTAAAATAATAATTTCTCTCTCTATTTAAAGTTTTCTTTCAATTTAGAGATTTTTATAACTTTTCTCCTCTTTTCTTTTATTTTAGCATAGATGATAACATAGCTGTTGGAATACCAAAAATGCAAAAATCCATTTTTTCTCTATTTTAATATAGCTGTTGGAGATGCTGTTAAAAAGTATGAATAGTTTAATTATGCACCGGTATAATGATTTAATCAATTAATTTTGAAATGAAAACAATAAATTAGAGTAAACTACAATTTTCGTCCCTGGTGTATACCAAAAACTATGAAAGTGGTCCCTAAACTTCAATAAGTGCAATTTTCGTCTCTGGTCTCCTTATTTTGCTATGAAAATGGTCCCTTGCTACAGTAACTCCGTTAAAAACCCAGTTAAGTCAGGGGTAAAATGGTCTTTTTACTTTTTTAATTTATTTTTCTATTAAAATAAAATAAGAATATATTTTATATTTTATATATTTATATTATATATATATATACGGTGGTCTTCTTCTCCACCACCATCACCACCTCCGTCGGCCCTCCTCCACCTCCGGTCACCTTCTCCGGTGATAATCCGGCCACCAAACCCACATTATTTTCGTCTTTATCTGGTTGTAGGTGAAGCAAGATGGGTTGTTTCCAGCAAATCTACTTTTTCTTGCAACTACAAATCCTGATGGTGTTTGCTATACTGAGGTCTGTTTTCAGTTCAAGTTTGCTACTTAAAGGTTAAACATACATGAATCCTTTTAGAACGAGTTTTTGGAAAGAGATACACACAAAAGTGGCAGTTTCTCAGAAATGGTGGTGGCCTAACCATCGCCGAAGATGGTGATCGGAGTAGGCCGATAGTTGATCGGAGGGCCGACGGAGGTGGTTCAATGGACTTGACCACCGTCCTTCTTCCCCTTTCAGGTAGCCAACACCGACCATTTGGTCCACCACCGATCTCCTCCCTACTCCGATATCCCATTTTCTGGCACCCATAGTCTTTTTCTCCATTCATTTCTCCGCCACCACCTATTGTTCATCCCTGTGATTTGTTTGGTCCTGTATGGATTACAAATTAAAAAGGTATATATTAAAAAGTGTGTGATTTTTTGGTCCTATGTGATTTTTTTCCACCGCCACCACCGCTTCAGGTGGGTTATATATATACACACATTAAAGATAATAAATTAAAGAGTATATTTTATTTTTATTTTATTTTAATCGAAAAAGACAAAAAAAATGTAAAGAAACGAAACTACCCCGACTTAACTGGGTTTTTAACGGAGTTACTGTAGCAATGGACCATTTTCATAGCAAAATAAGGAGACCAGGGACGAAAATTGCACTTATTGAAGTTTAAGGACCACTTTCATAGTTTTTGGTATACACCAGGGACGAAAATTGTAGTTTACTCAATAAATTATGAATGTTGTAATAATTACTAAAGTTTTTAGGTATAAAGACAATCTACCAGTGATGGCACGGTTAGTACAACATTAACAAGTTTCAAAGTTATGTATTCAAAATCGATTATGGGGGTGTTTGGGATTGCTTATATTTTTAACTTATGCTTATTTTTAAAAGTGCTTATTTGCTTATGCGGTGAGGAAAAGAAGTTTTTAAAAAAATGTTTGGATTAGCTTATTGTGGTGTGGAAACATGATAAGCAAATAAAGAGTTTTTTAGTGTTTGGCAAATTTTTGCTTATTTATGTAAAATGACCAAAAAAATTAACGTCAATAATTTTTTTAAAAATAATATTACCTTAAATAACATTAATAATTTAAAAATAAAAATAATAACTTATAAACATTCATAATTGAGGGTAAAAAGGTAATTTGGATAGACAAGGAAATAAGCATAAGCAAATAAGTAGGTTAGGATTGACTTCTCAAAAACAACTTATTTGTGGTGAGGAGAAGTTATAAGCAGTTTTGATTTGTTTCTATCCAAACACTCCAAAATGCTTATTTGTGATGGGAAGAAGCTATAAGCAAATAAGTCAAAAATATAAGCAATCCCAAACACCCCCTATATTTCTATTTATCGACCATAAATTTTTATATTTATTATTTAAAAGCATCAGATATCCATTGATTCAAATCATTAATTGACAAACGAATCAATTTGTCGATTATGGTCATTTCAACCCTTGATTGTTGTTATTACCCAATAACAAAATGGAATGAGCTTAACAAGACTCAAATACCGGACCTCTAGTCTGACCCATAAACAAGATTACGGGGCTGTTTGGTTTGTTTTTCATTAAGTCCTGTATGAATAAAGTTTTTTATGTGGATTAATCTGTCTGTATAGATTGGAAAGGTTTTTGTTTGGGAGGGTATTTTAATAAATGAAAGAACCATGTTTTTTTAATTAGAAGAAACTGGTTTAGACAAAACTTGGCTTTCTACATAAAACTCTCTTCTAAAAGCTTAATAAATTAGTCACTATCAAACAGTCATGTATAGCAAACTGAATAAACTATGAGTCTCATTAAGCTGCTAACAAACAGACCCTACCACTAGGTTGTTTGTGTTTTGATTAATTTGTTTCCCCGTTTTAGTTTTATTACCTCCTTCCCTATTCATCTTATTTTAGAACAACAACATTTTTCATCTTAATTTATTACATCATATATTTATAGTAAAATAAAAAGCCTAAATAAAACTAACCGCATTCAACAATAAATCTTTTGTAACGAAAAACTTTACTTGACAAAATCGGCCTAATCAGGCTTTTTCGGGCCAAACCATATTCACTAAGTGCAAATATGACATCTGGCTTTTTCATTTTGAAAACTTGAGCTAGAAAGATGATCAAAATGATATGAACCAAAAAGCAAGCACAAGTTTCATTTTGCAAACACCAAATATCAAGAATCAAACTGAGGTCTTACCCTTTAAATTAACCAACCAAAAGCATCCATGATTCAATGTTTAGAAGATATAAGAATCCACTTGCCATAATGTAGATGGCAAATGTAGACTTTCAAACAACAAACAATATTTATAACCAAAATCTATCCCTTATGACCCACCTCTTTATTAGAAGATATCAGGATGGAACCGTCCAGGAATAGAATTGTTATCCTGAGCTTGTCGCAGATGCATCGTCAATGCATAGTTATTCACCTGTCAATGTTCAACAATGGTTAGTTGTTTCGTCATTAAGGGTCCAGACAGAACTGGATTAGACAAGCAAGAGTGAGTTAGGGGCAGTTTGCTTTTTTATTCATCAAGTTCTGAATCTATTAAGTTGTCCATAAGCATTAATCCGTTTGGATAAATTAAGATAAACTGTTGTTTGATTTTTGTCATGAATAAATAGTCTGAGCAACAAAAATTACCATTTTAACCTTGTGTCTACATAAGTATTGAATGAAAATAAACTGTTTGATAAATATTTAAAATAATATGAATTATCTAAAATAACATAAATAATATGAATTCAACGAGTTCATAACACAGTACTTAATAACTTCAAATATATTTAAAACAGTTATGTATTATTGTTTGTTTACTATTTTTTTTTAATTTATACATGTTGGTAAACTATTTATTCATTTTAATGAGTCTGCGATGAAAATTGTAGGACAGGGGTAAATTTGGAAAAATTCTAACTTATTGTATTCAGATAGGATGTACTAACTTAACATGTTAAGTCAATCTCTCGGTATTAAGTTAAAATCAAACACTTTAATATAACTTAACCAATTAAGCTAACTACCCATTAAGCCTATTAAGTTGAAAACAAACACCCTCTTGGGCAGATGGAAGAAGTGTACAAGGTTTTAATTTGACATGGGTAGTGTAGTAATTTACCAACTTTCTCCCATCTCCCTGATTTTTGTTCCACTTGTTTTGGGGGAGGAGGGTGTTTCTAATTCCTACTCTCTTTCACTCTTTCCTAAAATAAGTCTCCACATTTCTCTTTTAGCTTGTCCCACAATAAGTTGCACTTTCGAAAGTAACCACATACTTTACAATTTTAACCTTAACAGTGAGATGCATAAATTCATTACTTCCTCTATTATTAAGGGTACTTTTGTCATTTAGTTAATTAAAAAAGTTCAATAATTAGCACTTCTCTAAAACAGTGTGCCTTTTCATTGTGGCCATTTTTTTTTGACGGAGAGAATATAGTTGATATCGGGACGTGTTTCACATCTGGATCTTGTTGTGGTAGAGAAAAATTATAATATGAAGGAAAGCAGAAAGTGAAGTTGTAAGTTTGACCGACCTCAAGTGTCCTCATCTGCTCTTGATATTGGGATAACAGCTGCTTTAACTGCTGCACTTCTTGGGTCCTTTCATCATACTCTTTCTGGCGTTCATGCTGAATAGCTACAGCACGTTTCAGTATTGCATTCTCCCGCAGAACAACTTCAATTTGTTCCTTCAACACTACATTCTCCTGAAATGAACACATAATCATTTGAATGAGAGACAAGTCAACTATGCTCTAAATAGTATCAAGATTTACCAAGAGCGATAGAAAAAAAAACATGGATAGCATAAATGAATAAGATAATAGCAAATAGAATGGCCCATTTTCTAAAACAAGCTTTCAAAAAACATTAATATTGTGAGATCGTATCAAACAAAGCCTTGTGTTCATTCCCCAATCCCTACCATAAACATGAATAGAAGATATATATATATATATATACATATATATATATATAGAGAGAGAGAGAGAGAGAGAAACTTGCCTTGCGAAGGCTTTCTGCTGCCTCACCACCAGCACGTTCGCTAATGGATTTCTCCAGACTCTCGAGTACCCTCATGGCACGAAGTCTAGCATCATCAATGCTGGTCGCACTTGTCATTTCTGTGACAAACAATTCAACCCATTCTGCACCACTTTTGGGGATGTTGTCATTAGCTGACGAGTTCTCCAAAGAAACAATATCTTCACCAGCAGTAGCCGGACCTGTTTTAGTTGATGAAAGAATCTTGTCTATTAGATAAACAAAAATAAATTATATATATAAAAAATACCCAAAATTCAGTTTTGATACTACACCAACATATAAAGGGGCAGAACGGACATCGCAGGTCCTAAAGTGAGCAGAAAGTAAGGGGCTGTTTGGTTCACGGAATTCAAAGGAATTTGATGGAATTGGAATGACAAATTCCTTAGTGATGTTTGGTTCGCGGAATGAATTGATTGGATTCCATCAGATTCTACCGAATTCCACGGTTGAGGGATTTATTCATTCCTTACCATATGTGAAAATTTTGAATACCATATCGTGGCAAATATGACCTAATTTATAATTTTGTTTTAGAAAGACAAAAATAACCTTTGAATCCAATTTAACTACCACCCCTCTCCACCCCGCTCTCACCACTCCCGCCGGCAACATATCCGCCATCACCACCACCACCATCAATTAATATTATCATTCCACCACCGCCACCCCACCAACCATCCCCACCCCTATCATCACCACCATGCCACTATTTTCTGCCGTCCTAGTCACCGCTCACCCCACCCCACTTACCCCCAAGACACCACACCACTATTGTCATCATCACAACCATCACCCCCACTCCCCGACAAATGCATATTTCTATTCTTTTGCAAGATTCCATTCCAATTCCTATCAACCAAACGCATGGTCAAATTCCATTCCAATTCCTTCAAAATCAAATTCCTTTGATGGATTCCAATTCCACTAAATTCCATTCCATGAACCAAACGCCTCCTAAGGGGCCAAATTCCAATTCCTTTGTTTGGTTCAATTCTTGAAATGAATACTCTATAAAAGTAGAGACCCTTTAGGATATAAGTTGATCAATTTTGAATTCCACAAATCAATGAATTCATCAATCATCATTCCTTAGACCTAATGGAAGGAATTGAATTCCATCCTTTTCCATTCATTTTAACCAACATCGACCACCCCCCGCCCCATCCCCACCTCTGCCCATCCTCACCCCACCCATGCCACCCCTACCCAATGTGCCCCTGCCTTCCCCACTTTGACTACCCATCCCCATCATGCCACCGCCACCGCCCTCCCCCCAAAACAAGATAGAGATTCCAATTATTTTTAGAGATTCCATTCCAATTCCATCCAACCAAAAGCAATCAAGTGTGTGGTCAAATTCCATTCCAATTCCTTCAAAGTCAAATTCCTTTGATGGATTCCAATTCCACCAAATTCGATCCTGCGAACCAAATGCCCCCTAAGAGGGGATGCTTTTATTTGATATCAAGCAGTGATTAGCACCTTTTCTTATAAATTCCAATATTCTATACATTTTATGATTTAGAAAAAAGACTTTTCCAACCATGCAGACTAGTTCAAGGTCACTTTCAAGAATGGCTAGATCTCCCACAGTTCAGAAAAGAATTCTGTTCAAATAAGATAAACTTGTCAAAAATCAAGTGAGGAGTAACAAAATACACAGAGAGGAAAAATTATTGAAAGGTATATGCATGTATGTGTGTGTTCTAGAGTACTTGCAGTTCCAAATACAAATCCACATGCACCACCCTTGAAACACAAACAGATATATATATATATATATATATATACAAAAGAGATGGAGTTCTGAACCCGAAAAAAACATCTGAAAGCGGGTACAATAGAGAAGCAGCTAATGATATGAGTTGAAGAGTGCTGTTGTGGTGACAATTCATAGATTGTAAGGGTAAACTATACTTGGCAGCATCAGAGTACCAAAGGATCAATGAGGAGTAATTCAAAATCACACTAATTAGGGTTAGCCAGAGAAGAAACCTAAAGGGGTGCAATTGCATAGGCCACTATACTGAAATACATGAGCTCAATCCCCAACACAAAAATTATGATCAAAGAATCACACACATAAGTGCAAGTTAGAAGGTTTGAGATCCATTGGAACTCTGAAGACAGCAAGCAAGGACAGAATACAACAGAAAAGCAACTTGAGATGTGATGCAGACGAAATAGCAAAAAAAAATTGACAAGCTAAAACCATTCTGAAGACATGCACTTTGTAGAATACAAAGACCACACAAGAGTAAAAAGAAAATGTAGCATCTTTCACATGGTTAACAAATCCACCAGGCTAAAAAGAGTGCCCTAGACCTTGCAATAATTTATACTAAACCGATATTTAACACCTAGTTCAGTGAATGCATAAATAAAGTTGAAGCAACCATACCATTATTTTGGTTTAAAAATTAAATGTAAAAACAATCTATAAAATGAAAACTTGACCTTCAGTCAAGAAGCACTTCACAGTTCACACAATCAGGTAGAAGATTCTACATTTCTGGTTTTCATGAATTCACAAGTGATTCTACAATGAATGTGTTTTTTCCTTGTAATATCACCTTTACTCTTATATATACAAAAAACCACTTAGACCTTACATAGTTGAGAGCCTACTAAATATATGCAATACAAAAGGTTCCCATTTGAGAACCCAAAACATAAGCTGTAAGTTTGAACCTCCAAACTCTGTTTATTGACTGTGGGAATCAAGCAAATTACCTTTATCAGTTACTGCATTGGACTGCACTGGTGAACCTGAGGCCTCATCCGCATATCCCAGACAGAGCTCATTGAGACTTTTGATGGCCGAACCTAAATCGTTTCCACTCTCTTCTAATACTTTCTCCAGAAGCTGAAAACAAAATTATATTCATTTGGAGTATATCTTATCATACAACACACACAAGGATGATATAAATAAGGAGGTGTTTGATTCATTTAAGAATTGGAATTAAAAATGGGAATAGGAATGTAAGAGAATGAGAATAGGAATAAACTTTCACTCCCCCCCAATTTGATGATGTATGGAAATTAATGGGTGTTGGGTAATGAGTCCATCATATTATACCAAACCAAACCACATTATTCATTATCATTCTCATTCCTTACCCCTCAAGACCCCCAACCAAACACCCCCTGACTTCATGCATGCATTACAAACAACACCACAAGCAAATGGTATTATATCTACATTATATAAGGCATTTTGCAATTGGTGAAAGCCGAATGCACATGTTGTTTTCAAGACTTCTTTATGTGTTTAAGCATTCATTAATCCATATTTAAGATTGTTGAACCAAACTCAAATAGTTGTATTGATTCAAGTCTCAAACATAATAATCAGTGACCAAATGAATAAACACAATCCCTTAAGACTTGCAACACAGTAATTGAAGCCTTTAAAACATGTAATAGACACAATATGTGCGTGTATACATATGAGAAACAGTAAACCTTTATATACACTTAAATTGTCGAATAAGAAGTGTAGATTATTATTACCAGACCACATACATGCACCAAATTCTTGAAATCGCAAATGGATTGAACAGTTTGTATATATAAAGCGTAAATCTGATCAAATAACCAGACGACACGTATCCATATACAACGCCATAAGAGTTTACTTCCACGAATAAGTTTGCTTGATTCGTATAGTTTAACAGTCCAATCGATCTATGCATTTTATCTAACAATAGATCATTTGAGTTATATCGAACCACTCACATAATCAAAAAGAAGATTCAGAAATGATTAATTCCAAACATTCAACTATGCATACTAAAGAAACTAACCTTCTTATCCATATTAGGGAAAAACGATCGGAGCTTATCAACGAGCGACGGCGACGGAGGCGAGTTAGTAAAGGGCGAAAACCTAACCGGAGAAGTCGAAGTGAAGCAGCGAAGTTTCTTGGCAGCGGGAGGAGATGCAGAATTCGGCGACGTTGGAAGGTCTTCAAAGAACGATCTCTTCCCACACACAATCGCAGACATTGTTTGTTGAAATCAATTGAATTCAAACAAACACAGTTCTGCTGGTCCTAAAACCAAAGAATCGATTCGATCCAACAATCGGCCTTTCAGAAACGTCGGCTCATACGTAGAGAACAGAATTTGAAGCGATTTAGGGTTAGGGTTTTGGGTGTTGGTGAGGGAGGAGATGAGATGAGATGAGATGATGGCAATAATTTTGGGGTTGTTTGTGGAGGAGGAGGTGTTGTTTATGGGAAAAGCTACGCATTAGGAGAGCGCGTGTTTCCTTCAACAGGGGAAAGCTTTTAAAATTGTACTTTTGACGAAATGACACATTACCCCCCTCAACTTTGTAGCTTTTTTCTGTTCTAACTAAAAGTTTCAATTATTGAAACATATATACATAATCTAAACAACAGTGTACTAACATTGTATATTTTCACATGTATGGTTTCATATTTGTAAGTTTGTATAATTTATTGGGTTTGTAAATTATTATAAATCATATGTAATTAACATTTGATTCTTTTTATTTTGTACATATTTTGCTTGAATTTTCAGTGTAAGGTGACATTTGTTTTTTAAGAAATGTTGAAATCTAAATTCTTGATTTCACTTTCGATTTTTAAGAGGTGGTGAAGAGTCTAAAATATGAATTAATAAGATTGTTTGTTTTTGTAAACTGGCGAATGTCTAAATATGTATAATTATCTATTTTTACTATTTTACCCCTAAGAATTTCGACTTAAATACGTCAATTGAAGTGCGTATCGATGATCGAATGACGAAACGAAAAACAAAAGAATGATACTAACAGATTTGCGAGGTTCTGGAATTTTAAACGATTCAAGATGTTCTAGGAAAGCCAACACGCAGATTTACAATATTCATGTTTTGCGGGGTTTTTTGCAAATTGGAGGTGCATCTAGGCCAAAACTAAAGTTGAAATCGAAAGATTGGTGTTGGACGAAAATAAGAGAAAATTTAAGAGATAAATAATTTTGTTTTATATTGGTTTGGAATTGGAATTGAGCAATTTTTTTTATTTTAAAGCTAGAAATAATTTTGTTTTATATTTATATACTTTCCAATAAAATAAAATAAAAAGCCTAAAATCTTGTTTATATTTTTTTATCTCTATCGTGTACTTTCTCCATTTTGAAAAAAGTTTGTTGAAATAGAAATTCATTTTCTCCGTTTTGAATAATCTCGTGTTATGAACTCAAATGAGTTGCAAGTTGTTTCTCCCTACTATTGATTTCTAATACACTATATTGGAGGGATGTTTAAAAACCCGGAAAACCGAGCCGAACCGTTTGATCCGGAATCGAAAAAGCCAATAACCGTAAAATCCGAATATCAAAAAACCGAAAAAAATGACCTTTGAATTGAGATGGAACTAGAAAACCAGAAGAATACATTTAATTGAAATATAAAAGGTTGCATATATTTACAATATAAACAACTTTCAACTCCCATTCAAGGTTCCAGATAAAAATCTGAATAACTAAACCAAACCCATTCAGCTATAAATAAAATCATCTGGCCGTAACAGCAGGTGCACTACCTTCTCTAGATAGCATGTTTGCAACAGGCGACGGAAGCCACTTCGACTTACCGCCACCGTTCTGTCCATCTTGGTTGCCGCCACCACCACCACCACCGCCATGTACCCGACCTTTCTTCAGTCTAGCGCCAACACTATGGCCCACAAAAAAACCAAACTTCGTAGCCGTAAGCACCCCAAACGCAATCGTCAGCGGCCTCACGGCCCAGTGATAATCCTCAACATGCTGAAACTTATCGACCAAAGTCGGACACGTATCAAACGAAACCTGCTCAACTTCAGCTGGATCCGCTAAAAACGAATTCTGTTCACCTTTAAAAACAAACCTCCCCGGAAACCGCACAATAAGACACCCATTCGGGAGTATTTGTGAAACCTTACCTACGGCCCACGTTCCTTCTCGTTTATGCAGCCACGGAAATCGAGGGGTAATAACGTCCTTTTTCAACCTCACAAACTGTCCCACGCAAAACGGCTTTGCCATTTGGAGCTGAGAACTATGTCCTTCCAATAGAGTCTCGAGTCCTATAAAACCGACGTTTACGCTTCCGTCGCGATAGATCGAGTGAAGAATCCCCACAGACGAGTGGTTCCTTTTCTCCGCCACCAAACGGACCCAATCACCAGCGGCTAAGCCGGAAGTGACCCTTTCGAGAGTGGTGATGTTAACCCTTAAAGGGTTATGGATTCCTTGGACTCGGACCAGAACGAACCCGTCTCGGTCGGTGTCTTTTTCCAAACCGACTACAGTTCCTTCGGCTACAGCCATGTTTTGCGGTTTGCAATTGTTGAGGGTTTTCCGAGAACGAACAATATCGCCCACTTGCAGATGATCTTTTGTAAGAAACCATGTGGAGTAGCCACTTCCGAGCGTTTTATCAGGTGATATTCTGCTCCCTAGACCAATCCATTCTCCTTCGTTGAACACAGCGTCAAGCGAACTGCAAGTTGAATTTCGATTTATTAAAATTTCGATTTAAGCAATAAACAGCAGCAAGTCCTCTTCTATTGTATTCACATATGAATGGATAAAGACAAGAAGGTATTCATCTAAGATATAGACAACAGATTTAAGATACTGGCTTATCACTCAGAAAAAAATAAAATAAAATAAAAAATTCACCAACAAACAGCAGCAAGTCCTCTTCTATTTTATTCACATGTGAATGGATAAAGACAAGAAGGTATTCATCTAAGATATAGACAACAGATTTAAGATACTGGCTTATCACTCAGAAAAAAAGAACACAAGATGAAGTCAAGCGTTAAAGTCCGGTTCTCTCGTTGACGCTCTTTTGGAGAGTAATTTAAGTATCTAACGGGGTTCCACGTATTCTCACATTGAGACTTGGGTGGTGTTTGGTTGGCAGAATATTTTTGGATGGAATGAAATCTGTTATTTGACATTGAAGGAATTGGAATAGAATGTTGTCAGGTGGTCGACTCGACAGACATTGGAATGGAATCTGTTAAGAATTTGGAATCTGTCTATTTGGTTCAAATAATGTAGCTTTGGGTTTGGAATGAAATATTGGTAAAGGACCAAAATGTCCTTTTTGAATTTTTTTTTGAACTGGAAATACTTTCATAAAATAATCATTTAATGTGTAAAACAGTATAAAATATACAACCCAAATATAACCATAAACCAAACGACGTTACTAAATCGATCTTAAATTTGTTTCAAAATAGCTAATTTTTTGTCATTAAAATAAACACATAATAGACATAATTCAGTATCTATACATAATAGCTAATTTTTTGTCATTTAAAATAAATACATAAACGACGCCACCTTAGAGACTGTTTGGTTGGTTTTCCATTAAGTACTACATGGAAAAAGCTGTCTGTATGGATTAATCTGTCTGTATAGATTTGGAAGGTTTTTGTTTGGGAGAGGTTTTTCATAGATGAAGAGGCATGTTTTTAATTGGTAGGGGGAGGTTTGGAAAAAAAAACTTGGCATTCTACATAAAGCTCCCTCCTAGAACTCTAGAAGCTTACTGAATAAGCCACTTTCTATATCATAAAGCCACTACCAAACATTAACATATAGCTGACCGAATAAGTCGAGAGTCCATTACCTAACAAACGGGCCCCTACATGGAAAAAGCTGTCTGTATGGATTAATCTGTCTGTATAGATTTGGAAGGTTTTTGTTTGGGAGAGGTTTTTCATAGATGAAGAGGCATGTTTTTAATTGGTAGGGGGAGGTTTGGAAAAAAAAACTTGGCATTCTGCATAAAGCTCCCTCCTAGAACTCTAGAAGCTTACTGAATAAGCCACTTTCTATATCATAAAGCCACTACCAAACATTAACATATAGCTGACCGAATAAGTCGAGAGTCCATTAGCTAACAAACGGGCCCCTAGTGAACGGAAAATGATAAACACACAGACACAGAGATTGAACCAACCTTTCAAATGCATGCAGAATATCTCCAATAAGCGGTCGATTCCGGAGATCATACTCAAAACAGCCATTAAGCACATTTTCAACTGCAGGAGGCAGACCACTCGGAAGCTGCGGCTTTTCTTGCTTTAACACAACAGAATTATATATCTCGCCGACAGATTTACCAAACCAAGGTTGACCACCAGTCAACATCTCCAATATGCAACATCCAAATCCCCAACTATCAGTCTCGATGCTTAATGGACCTCTGACTTCTGGCTGCCATTGTTCTGGAGCCATGTAGTTGGGTGATCCAAGCCTAAGAGACATATCTGGATCAGGAAGTTGAAGCCCAAGAAGAAGAAACGGAATCCCAAAATCTCCGAGGACCACTTGATCATGTTCATCAAGGAGAAGATTAGTTGGCTTGATATTCAGCACCAAGATGTTTAACGAATGCACTTCGTGTATTCCTTTAGCTAATCCCACACCATACCTGCAAACGATTAACAATTGCTTAAAGGGTGAAAACAAGATAAAATAGAACACGACGGGACATGACAGAACATGACTCAGTCATGACAGAACAAGCGTTTGGTAAGACAGAACAGATAACATGAACAATTTACCCCTAATAAGTTGTTTATATATTTATATATTTTGATTAGTTATGTAATTTATTAAATTATAATGAAATAAATATTTTTTATAAAAAAATATATTAGTAGAAAGTTTTCTTTGAGACGATTAAAGTACACCAAAATAAAAAGTTTATTTAGTTTTCAATTTCTATTTTCTAACATTTTCTATATTTTTTTTACTATTAGTATTTACTAATTTACATAAATTAATCAAAACGTAGAAACCATATAAAAACAATATTTTGAGGACAGGAAAGTGAAAGTTTAAAAAACATAAAATACAATAAACAAAATTTAGAGAATGAATCAAATACAAAAAGAAAGATGTATTTGATATTTTAGAAAAGAATTAGATTTTTTTGTGGTTATCACGATAAAACATAAGTCTGTTCCATCTTGTTCCATCATGGGGTGAGGGTGGAACATGTTTGTTCCCCTTTGTTCTTGTCTGTTCCACATAAAAGTTCTGCCAAACGTGAATCTTTTTTGAGGCCCTGTTACACCTAAACCTTTTGATTACAAATGCAAATTGAGATTAAATATATACATACATACAAATTACCGTGACGATGAGTCGATGATACGGCATATTATTTTTGTTTTCTGATAGAAATTAGTGAGGCACTAAGGTGGGCTGTAGTTTTACATTCGTTAAAGACTCTAAACAACATAAAACTGGCCCTCAAAATTTTGAGGGCCCTGTTCAAAATCACACATCTAACGTGCTAAAGAACGGCCTTGGAACAGTGATCCATGTTCTATCCTGTCCAGTGTACCAAACGCACCCAAAAGGTGTTTAATTTGATTTACGCTTAAAGTTAACAAAAAGTGGTTGCAACATAGTGCCATTGCACGTGGCATTAAAGGTTTCAAGTTGGAATCTTTTTTACTCTTTTAATTTTTTGGTAACAACAGGAGGGGAAAAAGAAGGAAAAAAAACCATTTGGGTGTTGCAAAAAAACTACTTGTAAGTTAATTTTTAATTAAGCCGGACTTTTTATAATTAACTTTTTATTTTATTTTATTTTATTTTATTTTATGGTCATTATTTTGTGCCCGCATGGAAATTTTTCTGGATCTGCCTCCGCAAGATATATTTATGAACCTAAATAAATAATTTCCCCTGGAATTAGCTATGTCAATAGTTGAAAAATCACCTCAGTACATCAGGCAATGGAAGCTTTCCTCCTTTAAGCTTTGCCATTCGATCGCCCACTGATCCCTCGTAAAATTTCATGGCAATGCAGATATGTGGAGAGGCCTGGAAGCAAAGCAATCCAGTGAATTAGTTATAACTTATATATAACTATACTAAGAGAACGTAACACATGATAAACTTCTTTTTGAAGTATATAATATTTATATAAGGCAAACAATCAATCACGCTCCTCACCTATGGGGAGGTTTGAACCCTTGACCTCCACAGAGGCTAAGATTCAGGCCTTCAGGGGCGGACCTATAAAATCCCAAGAGGGTCCCGTCCACCCGCTTAACCTATTTTTGCAAGTAGATTTTTTTGGGGGTATGAAAGGTGCAGACGTTAAACTTTGAGGGGTGCTCCAGGATATTAGAAAGGGAATTTGACTCAAAGAGCCATTTTACACACCCAAATTGGTCTCCTAGTCATTCCTCTCCCGGATTGACCCAATGTCACTACATCCGCAATATCCAGGTCCGTAACTCACCCCTGAGTTACGGACCTGGCTAAACGACAAAAAATATAACGAATCTGGTCAATATTTACTTAAAAAAATACGGACCCAGATCCGCAATTGTGGACCCAGGTAAAAAAAAATAAAGAAAAATTGACCAATATCTTGAAAAAAGAAATTGTCGTTTATCCAGGTCCGCAAGTTACGGACCTATATATTGCGGAAGTAGTGACATTTGTGTAAAACCCGGAGAGGAATGGCTAGGAGACCAATTTGAGTTGGTAGAATGGTTATTTGCGTCAATTTTCCTAAAAGGGACATCAACCAAAAAACTGAAAAGTCCCTCAAAATCAACCAAAAACCCGAAAAAGTCTCGAAATCAACCAAAAAAACTTTAAAAATCCCTCAAAGCGGAGGAGTTCGGCTAAAAAGACATTGGGCGACTTCGCGGGCCTTTAATCCACCTTAAAGGTGCACCCGTTCAGCAAAAATCATGGGTCCATCGCTGCTAGGATTTACTGGTAACCCGGATACTATTGGCCCAATGACCCGTTGGTAAGACCGACATGATAAAATAGTTACATAGAAATAAACAAACCACCTTTCCAGATAAGACAGAGATACCATGCAACCAACAAACACTTTGGAGTTTACGGAACTTCAAGAATAACTCCTCAAACTTAACCAAAAACTTTGGCATGTCTTCCTCCTTTATAGGATGTAACATCTTAATGGCCACTTCATGATACTCGTCATAATCATGTGCTGATTGATGATGTGTAGCCAACCAGACATCACCAAAAGGTCCACGTCCAATCCGGTGCTTAAGTTTCAACAACGAAGGATCTATCCGAGGACTGGGTTCACTTGGTGTAGCCACAACGGTTCGAAGATGTTCAGGATCCCCTTCATAGAGCATATAATCAAAAGAAGGTGCTGATGGCTCTGATCCTACCTGTTCAGCCATTTTACCTTTGAAACTGTGTACACAAAGACAGACAGCTGTCAATTGAAATACGAGAGAAGTTGTACTCTATTGGCTAATTTGGAAAAGTTGACCGATAAGTAAGCGGATTTTTTCTATTACATCTACAACCGCAAATTCCTTCTCCTTGTTTCTTTATATTATAGTTTAAAATCGAAATCTTTGATTGCATCTATTCATTGACAGAAAAAGGGGTATAAATAGGGTACATAGAACAAGGAAACTAATGAGAATAGGAAATGATTCTAAGCCCTAGTATCTTCTAATTAAGGAGACAATATCCAGTTTTACAACGGTCTCGACACCCTGGGGCAATTTGTACTCGTCTAGCCCCCTCTAGCCTCCGTTCAAGGGGCGTGTTATAGTCCACATCTTTCTCCACAATATGTATGGCTTCTCACTTCTCTGGTTTTTGAAGAGTAATTTGGGGGTTCCACATATTCTTACACTTTATAGTTCAAAGGGGTCTAATACCTTTATAATTCAAACAAAGTAAGCCACAATGATATAAATATTTATGATCCCCTAACTATGCAGTAATTCCACAAAGTAAAAAATTCAATCCTACATGAGTTGATCTACCTGCTCCTTAATAAAGTATATCAAAAGTTCAAAACAAGAAAACCCTAACCCTCCTACCAGTCTACACACTGAAGAACAGTACTACCCTGAAAACCATCCACATGATATCACATGGTGTTTGGATGTGCCACAAGTGTTGAATCTGATCTTATGAACTTTCAGGTCGAGAATAATCGAAATTCTCCAAACAATCTGCTAACATCAAAACTGTTTTTTAACTAATGAAATGTAAAATTCCCCTACCATCTCTTACTTTAATCACGTAATTGCAACTAATTGTTAACAGTAGCGATAATCAATTGAACAACTCATCCAAACACCACCTAATCTGAACATATTATCAAATTTCAAAAACAAACGTGTAATCAAACACAAAATTAAGGCTGAAATCAGTTTAAAGTAAAGGTAAAAGAAAAATCACCGAAATAAACAACAAGGAAGATGATACAATCTGTAATCGATCGTGAACAAGAAGTAATTGAAGATGAATGAACTTTACGAGAGGAGTATACGTTTGGGAATAGTGAAATAGACGTCGGTTTTGGAGAGCGGCAAAAAAGTAGCAGCAGGAGGTGGGAACACGTTACACTCCCTGGTGACGTACCAGAGGAGTGATTCCAGTTACGGGTCAAAACTATATAAAAAAATCCGCCCAAATTATCCAATACTTATTGCTTACACTCCAATAAATGTTTATCCGAGAGAGAAAGAGTCGTCACACTCACTAACCGGGTAAGAATAAGATTCTTGATCTTTGTCATGCTCATTTGATAAGTGGTAAGCATTTACGGGGTAAGCGTTTAGTAAACGACCTCTTACTTTACTGGGTAAGATTGTAATCCAACAAAGTGGCATCGTATGCAATACACTGTAAGCACTTATCGGGTAAGAGTCGTTACCCTCATTTATAGAGTAAGGGGCCGTTTACCTAGGTAAGCGCTTACCAGTCAAATTTAACACTATCACTTACTTACCGGGTAAGACTCTCTATCTTTTCATTCGCTCTTACCGGATAAGATTTTTGGTCCTTGTCATATCAATCCGGTAAATAATGTGACTTGATAAACGATCCCTATAACCAACTATAGCAAAGAAAAATCTATTTCCATGATTCCATCCATTATATTTGTCAATTACAGTAACTTTGTTAAAGGAATCAAGTAAGTTTATTTTTTTTTTGACAAAATTCCAAATTATATTATTTCTTTGATTATTTTTGGCATTATAATAGGATGACATTATTGGTTGTAGATTTTTTGTATTTTGTTATCATTTAAGATGCTTAATGAATACTTAAAAGATTGACTTGGTATTTTGCAATGTCTAGTTGATTATCGATTAATTTGAAATATGATTAAGTGGATTTCGGATTACATAAAAGTTAACATCCATCAGCGGAAACAAAATACTTTAGAGCATCTCCAACAGTTATGTTATACTTTTTTTAAAATAAAGTATGAAAAGTTAAAATCTCTAAAAGAAATTACATCTAGCTCCAAAGCTACTCTACTTTAGCAATTATGTCATTAATTATATTATTAAAATATTTAATATATTTAATTAAGTATTATTTTTCTTTTCTAAACACACAAATTTAATGTCTCTTATTGGTGAGAATGAATAAAATATTATTTATCTTTCTTAAATATAGAGTTTTAGAGATTTCTCTAAATTTTGAGATTTTAACATTCTCTCACTTCTTTTCTCTATTTTAGCATACGGTATAGCATATTTGTTGGAGCAAAAAAGTTGCTAAAATCTCACTTTTCTCTATTTTAGCATAGCTGTTGGAGATGTTCTAATATGAGTCTCAAAATTCAAATATTTAAATACAATGCCGCGTCTACCTCATTGGCGTGGATATAAGACGTGGAGCTCGTTATAGCTCGTGATGGCGTTACAAATCTGTTTACTTTAGATTCTTCGAATCTGTATATTTCGAAATTCAATTACAATTTTCCCATTAGTATCGATTATAATTTAGAAATTCTTTTGTTTGTCGTTTTATATGAATTTAAATTGTTAATAACTTAACCATCATTGTTCAAGACACTGATATAAATACACACATACATATATATTATATACAGATTTGTCATCTTAAGTCACACTTTAGAAAACGTCATGACCTCGTTGTAACTCATAAGACCATAATCAACCAATGGTTTTCATATTCTGCGTACTTAGAGCATCCCCAATGGGAAGGTTCATGCCGGTGGCACTTTGAAGAACCGGTCCATAATTTTTGAAGGCGCTGGGAAGGAAGTGGTTTCTCCTCCACGTGGAGAAGCGCTTCCGGTTTAAGAATCGCGTCATGAACAATAAATGGGTCCCACTCCAGCACTCCTTCCTCAAATTTAATTAGTTTATATTTATTTTTCTTAAAATGGGTCTCGCTTCCAATTTGAGAGCCGTCTAATGTTTTGTATTTTATTAAAATGTGATTTAATTAGTTTATATTTATTTTTCTTATCAAATTTAATTAGTTTAATTCATTAAAAAATAAAAAATTATAATTTACTATAATTCTATTTTTTTAATTTTAACGTATTGTAACTTTCAATTATTGTAATTTTTAATTATTGTGACTTTTATTATTTTAATTATTAATTATTGTCTTTTAATTATAATTAAAGTTTAGTTATTGTTTTTTATTAAATTAACCATGAACCGGTCCATGATTGGGAGTGAGAAGTTTATAAAACGAGTAGGAAAAAGAAAACTGACAGAGAGAGAAAGCTAATGTGGCAGAGTCGTAAACCTCTTCATGACTGGATATGCTCTTATATCTTACTCTTAAACCCTACTTTCAAATGGGATTCACCCAATTTGGTATGATTTATTAAGGACATAACTAGAAGGAAAAAAATACCAAAAGAACCCAACAAGTGATTTGAACTAGCATTTTAGAAAACTAACTTATAAATTACGCAATAATTTTTTTAATAAACTCAAAAAATAAGTTGGTTGAATGAAAATGACAAATGAATTTTCATTCCCTCCATTTAACATAGGATGAAAATATAGGATCGTAAGGAAATGAACCTGTTATATTATATCAAACCAAACAGTTTCTTTTATATTCAATCCCCTTAATAACTAACTGCTTAATACCTCTACCAAACACCCCTAAAAGCAGATCATATAGGCATAATATATGCATGATCTCCCATTTTCACAACAAATCCATTACAAATAACACTGTAATATCCACACACTAACTGGGAAAAATGAGAAAAGAAGAAGCAAAGAACACAATAAACTTAAAAAGAAAATATGAAGCTTTTTTACAAACCCCTTCATCTTCTATATCCCTCCAACCTTTTCAATCTCTTCTTTTTGTTCTTTCTCCTCAGAAGCAGAATCAGAACTATCATCAGCAACAGAAACCCCATCATTATTATTATAATCATGTTTTCCACAAAACATTTCATCATTCTCCAAAGCATCAACCTTCTCTTTTGATTCCCCCTTTAACAACTCAACCACTTCAAGAATCGTTGGTCGTTTCTCGGGTTGATTTCGAGCACAAACCAGACCAATGAGAGTGACCCTTTTCATTTCGTCAACCGAATAATTCCCGTTCAGTTTTGGATCCGCGATTTCAGTGAACTTTTTCTGGCATGCCAATGGTAGGGCCCATTCGGTGATGGACCTTCTTGTGGTGGCGTTTAGCTTCTCAATGGGTTTCTTGCCGCTAGCGAGTTCAAGCAAAAGAATGCCGAAGCTGTAAACGTCGCAACTTTCTGACGCTTTCCCGAGCATTGCGTATTCTGGGGCGAGGTACCCGAGTGTGCCTTTGACTCTGGTGGTAACGTGTGTGGCGCCATCTGGGATTAGCTTCGCGAATCCGAAATCGGCCACCTGGGCGTTGAAATCTGCGTCTAGCAAGACGTTGCTCGCTTTAATATCTCTGTGGATTATGTGTGGTGTGGCATGGTGATGAAGATAGCTGGATGATATTAATCAAGAAACTATTATGTTAGATTCCATTTGGTGGCATATATTTGTTTTGTGAGAATATGTGGAACTCCATCAAATTACTCTCAAAAAGAGAACTTGAAAAGGGAGGTTCCAACATATATTAAAGAAAAATGGTTCACGTATAGCTGACGTGGGACTCTAACACGCCCCCTTCAACAGAGGCTAGACAGGCACAAGTTGCCCTATAGTGTGGAGTCCTTGGTAAAGAACCCATGATGATGATGAGAGAAGGGAAGTTCAAATATATAAATATATGGGGTCAGATTCAGGAAAAACCGAAAAAAATGAAAATTTGAGGAACACCCAGGTAACCATTAATCTAGACAGTATGCACATGTGCATACAAGTAATTTGTACATGCACACGTACATATGCACATGTGCATACAAGTAATTTGTAATATGTACACGTGCTTAAAAAACAAAAAACAGCTTCAATTTCTTGTATACACACGTGCATACCGTCCAAATGAACGGTTACCAGGGTGTTTCTCAGTTTTCTTTTTTTGGTTTACCCTTGAACCTCTCTCTCTCTCTCTCTATATATATATATATATATATATAGAGAGAGAGAGAGAGGGAGGTTCAGGGGAAAACCCCAAAAAAATGAAAATTTGAGAAACACCCTGATAACCATTCATCTATCTGGACGGTATGCACACGTGTATACAAGTAATTGTAGTTGTTTTTTGGTTTTTATGCACGTGTGCATATTACAAATTACTTGTATGCACATGTGCATATTACAAATTACTTGGTCACCAGGGTGTTCCTTGTTTTTTTTTTGTGGTTTTCGCCTTAGTATGACCCTAAAAACGGAAAACCGAAGAACACCTTGGTAGCCCTTCATCTGGACGGTATGCACTTGTGCATACAAGTAATTTGTAACATATGCACAAATGCATAGTGCACAAGTGCATAAAACCAAAAAAACAACTCAATTAACTTGTATGCACAAGTGCATACCGTCCAGATGAAGGCTACCAGGGTGTTCCTCAGTTTTCCCTTTTTTTGAGGTTTTCCCCTAAACCTCCTCTCTCTCTCTCTCTCTATATATATATATATATATATATATAGAGAGAGAGAGAGAGAGAGAATATATATAGAGTGAGAGAGAGGAGGGGGGGGGGGATAAATGATCCAAATCTAGCCGATGTGAGACTCTAGTATGTATCTAGATTTGGCAGAAATGACACAAAATACTTATACAGGGTGTTCTTGAATACTCGATGGAAAAGGGTTGAAGCGCTTACACAATTCCTTCTGCAGATCCCATAGCAATAGTCATTCGTCTATTCCAATCAAGAAGGCATTCAGCAGAGTGTTGGCCATGAAGATGTGAGAGTAAGCTGAGATTAGGCATGTAATCATACACAATTAATCGTTCTTGACCTTCTGCACAATAACCCCGTAAACTGAGTAGATTCTTGTGTCTAACCCTTGCAAGTATCTCAACCTCAACGGCAAATTCCATCTCCGCCTTATTGCTATAAACCTTCAATCTCTTCACTGCAATCTGCACATATACCCTTGTTAGCATGGCCAATTATATAGCAACCTTGCCAACCATAAGCTAGCTTGTTTTTTTGAGCTTATTGAAAAAAACCCGTTTGGTTAATCATAGCTAGCTTTATGAAATCCTACTTCAAGTAGCTTTTCACTATGCTTCTGGGTTTTTTTCCACTTATTTCCAATTATGCCCCTTGTTTTTTTTTTCAATTAAGTTCAATATAACCTTTTAGGTTATTTTACATTATCAGCTAGTTTTAACTAAACATGACTAGTTTATGGGCTAGTTTTTCAGTTAACATCTATCCTATAAGCTAGTTTGAAAAACATAGCTTAAGGGGCCATTTGGTTCGCGGAATCCGAAGGAATTTGATGGAATTGAAATGACAAATTCCTTGATGATGTTTGGTTCGCGGATTGAATTGTTTCATTCCTTGGCATAAGCAAAGGAATTCATTCTTTAACAACCCCCCCCCCTAGGGGTGTTAACGAGTCGAGCTTTTAACGAGCTACTCGAGCTCGAGCCTAATAATTATCGACTCGAGTCGATCTCGAACACAAAATAATGATCGTTTAACTTAACGAGTCGAGCTCCGTAACACCAATGTTCGACTCGACTCGTTCGAAAGCTCGATTAAACTTAACAAGCCGAGTCGAGCCATTCGAGCCTACACTTTTTCGAGCCAAACATATTCATATGTTTACAAACTATATAACCAAAATATAAAAATTATCGTGCTTGAGTAAATAAACGAGTTAATCGATCTCGAACTCGAGCTCATAAACGAGCATCGAGATCGAGCTCAAACATTGGAGAAAAAAAATCGAGCTCGAGCCCGAATCTGGAAAAGTTAATCGAGCTCGAGCCTGATATTATTTTTTCAAGCCCGGCTCAAATAGCCTGCTACTCGACTCGACTCGTTAACACCCCTACCCCTACCCCCCCCCCCCCAGGGGCCGACGCCACCACCACCACCACGCCACTACTGTCCGTCGTCACAGCCGCCACCCACCCACCACCCAAGCATAATTTCTAATTCTTCAGTTGGGTTCCAATTCCACCAAATTCCATTATGTTGGGACAATTGTATTGACCAATTGCTAATCACAAAACATATGCAGCCATTGTTGGGATACAATCACAAGCTCATAACCACAATAATAGTTGCAAGAAACCAAAAAACTTAAACCCTAATCCCACAAACTGGAATCCACATTAAACATATTCACCACTAGATCAAACACATCTTAATCGATCAGAAAAACGATAAGCAATGAATTAATTTGAAAAACAAAAGCATTGATGATAGAGATTAGTTGATTACTTGAGATCCATCCCAAAGCTGTCCCCAATAAACACTCCCAAATCCACCTTCACCAAGCTTATTATCATAATTAAAATTGTTTGTAGCAGAATGCAGTTCCTTCAATGAGAATATCCTCCATGTTGACTGTTTCTTCTTGTTTTGTTTCCTGTAGAAATTTATTAACCCAATTCTAAACAATCAGTCCAAAAAACCCTAATCTTCATCGTAAAAGTCAAAATCAATAAGCATCAATTCAACAAACATCCATAGCAATCATATCACTAAGCACTTCCTTTTTGTACGTAACTGCACTAAAACGTTCCTTCAACCTAAATCCCCAATTTTAGCAAACGCCAAAATCCATTAGCGATAATCAAAGGAAAATCGACATAAGCAAACGAAAAAAAACATCAAACATGGAATTCAAGCAGTTTATGAGCAGAGTCAGCTAAATTAAACCTTAACTAACGAGAAAGTCAATGGCATCGAAAGAAAATTGCTTCGAAAATTACGAGTTAGAATTAGGGATATCATTCGATCAATTAAACAGTGAGTTGAGTAAAACATACCGATCGAATCCTCTTATGCAACAAAAATAGGAGCGAAAATCCATAAGCCGACAAGCTTGGAGAGGAGGTAATGGAAGTTTTTTGAAAGTTGAGTGTGTAAGAGAAGCTTTGTAATCCAATAAGAATCTAACGCACAACGACAGACATGGGGGGAAGCGTAAAGCTATTGGCTATGGCGGAAAGCTGACATTAATGGAGTTTGAGAACAGGGGTTCGCCATTAATCTTTTTGGACTTCCATGACCTTTTTTGGGTAAGAAGAAAGTGGGGCCCAATGCCTTATTTTAAATTTCCATTTTTTTGTTTTTCTGAAAAATAATTGTGGATACCTTTTTTAATAATTCAAAATAATAGACTATAGTTTTGAATGTTGTTTATTGTTTTGAGTTGGATTTTAGTTAAAATAGATTCTATTTTAACCAGAACCATCAAATGATAAGAAACAGAACTACTGAAATTTGCAAAAGTAAACGACATGTATTGGTGTTGACGAGAAAAACTTTGAAACGAGTAAAAACCAAACGACCTAAATCGTCGTTCCACTAAAGGAAATGGGCGTCAATGCTGGTTGCAAAGCTTAACGTGATTTATGACCCGCTAACACAGTTACAAAGGATGAGTGCAAGGAGAAAATTATGATGTTTCTACTCAGTTTGTGATATGGATCAGTTCTCCTGCATCTAAGTCTAATGTCTGGCTCTAAGTTGCATCATGTTGAGCCAGGGGCAGATCTAGTCTTCAACGAGTGGGGGAATGGGCCCCCATGAAAATCGAGAAAATGTAAATTTTCTTGGGTAAAAACATTATTTTTTTGGCTTTCTATCTTACAGGGCCAACACTTAGGGCCTGTTTGTTAGCAGCTTAATGGGCTTAATGGGACTTATAGCTTATTCGGTCATCCATACATGACTGTTTGGTAGTGGCTTCATGAGATAGAAAGTGGCTTATTCACTAAGCTTTATGCAGAAAGCCAAGTTTTGTCCAAATCCGTCTCTCCCAATTAGGCATGGCAACGGGGCGGGTATGGGGCGGAGACCCCCATCCCCGGCCCCGGCCCCGGTTTGTAATACCCTCCCCCGGCCCCGGCCCCGCCCCGGTTTGTGACACCCTCCCCCGGTCAAACCCCGGTCAACCCCCCTAAACCCTTAATAACTAATAAAATATATAATTTTTTTTAATATATATATATATTTAATAAAAATATACATTTTTTAATATATATATATATATACCGGGTCCGGGGCGGGTCCGGGGATGGGCATCCCGGCCCCGGCCCCGTCCCCGGTTTTCTGAAATGGGGAATCCCCGGCCCCGGTCGGGGCGGGTGGACCGGGTTTCGGGGCGGGTCGGGGCAATTTGCCATGCCTACTCCCAATTAAAGTGCATGCTCCTTTCTATAAAATAACTCTCCCAAATAAAAACTTTTCCAACCTATAAAGATAGATTAATCCACACAGACAACTTTATTTATACAGGACTTAATGGAAATCCAACCAAACAATCCCTTACTCAATTTGTGTCATTAAACATCCTCTTGATTTTCTAAACATATCGTAATTTTGAATTTTTTTCTAAATTAAATAATTTTGATTTTGAAAGACAAATAAGACGTATTAATAATATGAATAGAAACATACTGCGGTCTCCCCTTAATTTCCCATTGAGTTTGTTCATCATGTTAAGAAAATATAAAATTCAAATATAATATTTTAAATTTGCATTAAAGAAAACGCTGTTTCATTTAGTATATGTAATTATGGTACTTAATATTTCTCTATTCAATTAATATAAACGTTATATGTATACGAATTCAATAAACTTGAAGGTATCATCACATTTAATATTTTCCATTCCAATTTTAACATATGAAATCAATATAAAGCATGTTATATATATACATATATATAGGGTCCGTTTCCGTTACAAACCAAATAGATTGTACAAACTCTGCAAACCAATCTTAGCCGTACATCAACTCTAATCAATATCTGATTTTATTGTGTTTCTTAATCTAAAGTCACGATCATAATTAATGAACGTTATCATCTTCCATATATATCACAATCATTATTAATGAATCATAATAATTACCTTAAATATATCTGTTGTTTCCTAATATAGTGGTTTGTAGGGTTTGTACAATCTATTTGGTTGGTAAATGAAACGTACCCTATATATATATACATATAGAGGGAGGTTATTTTGTTAACCTACCAAATGGTGTTAACTTTACTAACCACTTTAGACCAATAGGATTTCACCTTTCTAGTTGGTTAGTGTCAACATATTAATTAGTGTCACAGGGTACATTTGGTATTTTGTAAAAGTTTTTTTTTTGTGGGCTTTTAAAATGGGAGTTACAAAAGCAAATATTAATTGTTCATTACATTGGCGAGTTACGAATTTGATATAGGTAATTTTAATTTTTAAAATAAGTTATTGGTTTGAGGGAGCTCTCGTTCATCATAGTTCGGTTTGCATGTGTAACGACCAAGTCTTTTTTGAAAGGTTTTATATCTTATGTTAAGTTTTAATAAAAGTGGAAGTTGAGGGGCTAGTTGGTAGATATGGGATAGAGTATCAAAGGGCACAAAACCCTAGGTGAACATTCTATTCCTGATTGTGAATGTTGTTTGGCGGCTGATTAGAGCAAGAAGAGAGAAAGAACAAGAAGGAGAAAGGGAGAAAGAAAGAAGAAAGGAGAAAGAGTGATCGATCAAGTAGGAAGAAACAAATTCCAGTTTATTGGAGAAGAAAGGAAGGTGTTCTTTATTTTGATTCAAGCAGGTAATCTCTTCTCCCCATCTCTAATCCTTGATTCTTGCTGTTGATTTAGTTATTTTGGAGTTTTTGTTAAAAGTTGAGTTTGAAGCTAAATGGGAGAGTTTAGGCATCAAATCGTGTCTTTTGCAGCTAAGATTTCAGTGTTAGTTGAGCTTAGTGACCTTAATATTGTTGCTAATCTTTAATCCGTGGGATTTCGATCGTGTCTGTGATTCTCGGACCAATTAGGAGTCGGGTCGGCGTCCGGAAAGTCCTCTGGACGTCCAGACACATCGGATCGTTTGAATGTTTCCGGATGCGGAAACTGTCCGGATGAGAAGAGTATCCGGTAAGTATAATCGTCCGGTAAGTATAAGCGTCCGATAAGTCTAGTGTCCAGTAAGTAGGAAGTACCCGGGACTTAGTGTTGTCCGGAATGTTGCGTCGTCCGGAAAGGGTTGTGTCCGGAAAGTTGGATGATTAGCTTATGATTTGTCTATTCATTCAGGGAAATCGAGTGGGAGTCGGGAACAGACTAGAAAGAAGAAGTAAGAGCATCAGGTGAGTTTTCTAACTAAAATGCGTGACTTTTGATGTGTTTTCTAAAGCGAGTACATGATGAGAAATGCCATGTTTTATTCTTATGCTTTTAATTGCACGAAAGTTGTTAAAGTTTTATATGGGATGTATGCATACATTGATTGAGATGTAGACTGGCTAAGTCGGGGGGTGTGGCCCGCCAGCTCGTGCCGGGAGGTGTGACCCGTTTATGCCAGGGAGGTGTGACCCTATACGGCAGCATGAGACTGACTCGTTGTCACCCTAAGGTGACTTCAGGGTACCAATTTACGAGGGACGGACCTTTATCCGTGAATGATTTATATAAACAGATTTATGAATGATTTATGTTCAAAATTGTAAACTGTTTTTAAGTGCTTTGATAACTGTTAAGAGGGACTCACTAGACCTCGTGGTCTAACTCTCGCATTTTCAAATTAAAACCTTTTCAGGGAAACATGTAATGAAAGGCTCTGGCAAGTGAGCAGGGTGGTTAGCGAGGAAGCTCGATAGTGTAGCGACACTATAGTTCAATATAGTATTATTCTCAGTTGTGTAGGTTGTTCCGCCAACCAAATTTTGGATGCTATGTAAGAAATTTTGGGACACGATTTTTGGGATGTTTATTTTATATGTTATGCATGTTTAAAATTTCTTGGGATGTTATAATTGGTATCAGAGCCATAGTTTAAGGGATTTAGGTGACCGAACGGGCCTAAACTTAAACTTGGGAGTAGAAATCACAACTGAGAATCAGGAAATGCGTTAGGAGGACACTATTATAGAGATAGGACTAATAGGGTGCTGAGGATTGTCATGTAAGGTAAGTTTGAGGTTCCACCTGGCCAGTGTAATTGCGAACTTACAGGTACATGTATGTGCTTAACCTGCCTTATTATTCCGAAGTAGTAGTCAGAAGCTAGTGTTTATGTCGTGTTCCAGTACTTTAGAATGTCAGCAAGATCCCTGAGGGGTAGACTGAGAACCCTTGTTGGGGAAGTTTCATGAGAAGTCATGGTGATGTGATGTACGTATACATCGTAGAGAAGAAATGTTGTATAGAGTGTTGCGAGTCATCTAGAGGTAGCCCTTCGTGGATTTGGAGAGGAAGAATGATTGATTTTTGAGTAAGACTCATGTTTCTAGAGAGTCTCGGTTCTAGAAATCGGGGGATAGATCAGTTCAGATGGTAAGGAAATACAGTGTCAAAACCTTGAAGGTATCAATGGAGCCCTGGCTTCTTGGTCGAGCTTTCCGTTAGCGGGTTAAATGAAATAAGTTACCTATAGTGAAATGAAACCATGTAGAAGTGGAAGGTGAGATAGTTGATCAAAGCAAAATAGTATGAAATGGTTGAGTAAGTGGATCGTTGAATGTATGTATAGCAAGTCGTTGCAAGGCCTAGAGGGCGACCATTGGTCGAAAGTAGAGTGTCAATGATAAGTTGCGTGAGTAAAGCGATTGACCTTGTTTGAATGAGTAGCCTTCAATTGCAAGTAGAGTTTCATGCATTGAGTTCGTATATGTGTACATGAGATTTTTCATAATTAAAGTAAATGTGTAAGCATCAAAGTTGATCGGATATGAGTCGACGTGTGCAAGCGTATGTTTAAAGAAAAATACAAATCCATTTACATCGTACAATGAAGTCTTGGGGCTTACGATTTGCAAAAGATTCCACTCTTTTCATGATAAGTCAAGAAAACATTTGAATGCACAACTTTTATAACCAAAATGAGTATTGACATGTTGAAGTTATATATAAATCAGTGTGAGGACCGACTGGTTTACTTCGTGTCGGTAATTCCTTTCAAAATTTTGTCGTATGGAAGAATTTTCATCCAATATTTATTTCGGTCGTGACAACATATTTTGATTGAGTAAGATTAAGTTTTACGGAAAGATTGCATGCAAACGATCCTCAAGATCGTTGTGCAGGACATTGGAGTTATGAGAATGTTGGGGTCGTATGTACCCAAGTTGTTTTCAAGTGTTGTTTCTTTAAAATGATCAAAAGTGTGAAATGATCCATTTATCGCGTTGTCAGGCATGAAGGCTATGAACTCAACAGGTCGTAGAGTATTACATTTTAAGCTAAGGAAGAACTCCTAGAGTGGAGAGGTGTTGGACAAATCAGGGGAGAATGTTTGTAGCTTTGGTATTTGTGTTCTAGAGGAAAGGTGAGCAGTGAAAGAGTCGGAAGTGGACTTTAGTGTCGGTTGTATGAGGGTTGGTATTAGCAACTCGTTATGAGTAGTGTGGTGAAGTAGGAATGAAATATCCTCGACGTCGAATAAGAGTTTTAAAGAGATCCTGTGGTACCGACGATGCACGAGTGAGTTTGAAATGAGGACGGCGGAATGTGAATTTGATTAGGATATGTTGGAAGGATTAGGTTCAGTGAGGGACCCTTGTTGAAGAATAAGTTAAGGAAGTATCAACAGTTCAACTATTGACGTTGAAGTCGGCAGTTGTGTAAAGTGTATAAGGCCGAAGACTTGAATCAGAAGGTTGAAAGTTGAAGGACCACCTTGTAGGGGTGTTAAGTTAGTGAAATACTGCTGTTTTAGATAAGCGTTTTACTTATGAGGTGGATAGTTCGTTGAGAATGAAGTATTTAGCACAAACGAAGTGAGGGTATAGATTATGTCGATCTGTGAGGAAATGTGCCCTGTCGATGTAATGGTTTGGTATTGCAAAGAGCTAGCAAGAAACGAGTATGTTAGAATTAATCAAGAACTCGGGTGTTGTGGTTCAACTAGAACCGGGAGAGGCAATGTAGCGAGATAGACTCGGTTAATTATGCGTGAGGTCTTGAAGATAAGTTTGAGTTGTGTATGAATGGCCATGAGAGTTTTGGTCTGCAATGTGATGTTACGAGTGAGGAATGTACAGTTATGTAGTGGCAATAATTGCCAAGTTAAATGTGCCAGCTAGCGTCGTAGTAATGTGATGTTAGAGAAAGAGGAAGCATCAGATAGAAGCCTTTTGGGGGTTTCAGATGAGATGTTCGAGTTGTTAACCAGGTTGTTAGAGCACGTAGGGTGTAAGTTGACATTGTGATTTGATTATGTTCGGATAGCATCACGGGGTGGTGGTGGGTAGTTACCCAAAGGAGAAACCAAGTGTTGTTAGTAGTAAGAGAGTCGCTAAGTAAGCATATTTTGGGATCATTGGAAATTTAAAGAAGATGATGGATGTATTAGTCAAAATGTGGTGGAATAGATGTGAAATCCTTAAAGAATGTTAGTTGTTGCTTATGTGTGAACGATTTGTCTGAGAAAGTAAAAGTTGGAGTTTAAAGAACGTATAGTGACGTCGAACTCTGGTGTCAGTTCGAGGTGTTTTGGTCGAAAGCCTTAAGTTAGAAGTTTAGTGTAACCGTTTGGTTATGTATAGTAATGAGAAAACATTTGCAGCTTGGGAATTGTCGGAAGAGAGGGGCGAGTAATGTTGGTGGGTGATATGCATTATTTATTTAATGCATATTGTGTCTTTTTCTTATATTTTTATATATAATATTTTGTTTTATCCCAACTTTTGTGTCATTTTATTCTCTTATTTGTATCTTTATTAATCATGGAGCTAAGTGATGGATTTTACTTGTTTTACTAAGTAGAATGGCTAAAAATAAGAAAACTGCAGGCAATGCTACTTCAATGCTACAACATCCAAGACTGATGGCGACGAGATGGGATAAAAAGGCTGGAAATGTGATTTTTGGGAAAAACAGCAGCATGCAATCTGAATTTCATTGCTTTAGATTCATCCTAAAGTAGTTTGTGTGTTAATGGCATTAGTACAAAAGACATCTCCTTATAATAGTGTTTGGTACCATGAATAGTGCAAGAAGGGTACATTAATAGTAGTAGTAGTTGTGGGTTGGTATGGCTTAGTCCATACTTCTTTTGTATAAATAGGAGGTGTTTGTGTTGTTTTACGAGGGATCGATCAGTTCAGAAACTGATTTGAAAACTCTCTATTTGCTTTCTTTAATATTAATGCAAGTTATCTTCATCTTGTTCTTCTTCTTTAGTTTAAACACATGAGTTGTTGCAGCATTGACAGCAACATTGCTGCACTTCTTCATTGTCTTTAATTATTGCTCTTTACATTATTGTCATTTACTTTCACGTCATTTACATTATGTATTTAATTTCAGTAATTTACATTTATTGCAATTTACTTTCAAGTATGAGTAGCTAATTTTTATAGCTTGGGTGTGAGATTAAAGGGTGGAGTTTTAATTATAAAGAATAGTGGACATCATTTCTCAATAATGATGTACATCATTTCATGTTAAGTTTTATAAAGATAAGTTTACCTCGTGACGTTTTGATCACTTTGAAAGTGTTAAAGTGTCATGGCATCAGGAATGAGCCATTGATATGCACGTCAATCCGAATGACAAAGAAAGTAAGACTTGGAAGAGCTACTGACGAAGGAATTTGTCGTCTCTGTCTTTTCTGGGTTGATTTTGCCCGATAAGTTGGTCATCGTCATGATGGTAAAAGTGTAGAGTGCATATCAGGAATGAACCACTCAGAACACGTCAACTTAACAGATATGGGATCAACTTGGAAGAGTGATTTTTAACAAAGTAATTTGTTTATCCATATATTTGAAAGGCATCATTTTATTATTGATAGTCCTGATACATCACCAGGAATGGGTTGTTGAAAGCTAGATCAATAGTATAGTGTTGAAGATCCGGAAGGGCATCCTAACAAATAGATGGTGAATTTAATTATTGAGGAACCAATGCTGTAGCATTGCCACATCATTGGTCTGCTGGAATTTATAATTAAGCTTCACCCCAACATCTTACACCCTTGCTTTCTTTATTAATTGTTAAATATAATCTGTGACAACTCCAACAAAAATATTATCTTCGAACTGATCCTTGGAAATCATTTCTTTTATTAGACTTTTATTACGCTTTTACTCCAATCTCTGTGGGAATGATATCTGGTATTTTACCACTTTATTACTTGAAAGACGACATTAGATCTCGATGTATACTTGCGTTGAGGTTTAATTAGCACATGTCTATCGGTGTATTCAAAGCACTGTCAAGTTTTTGGCGTCGTTGCCGGGGATTGGCACGTTAAAAGTTTTATAAAAGTATTTTAAAAGATTTAATTTTTCTAACACCGTCCGAATTACGTTAATTGTGGTGCATGCCACGAACCCAACGTGGGGAACTTTTTGAGTTAGATCCTGACATAGAAAGAACCTTTCATCTTAGACGGAGGTTACAAAGAGCTTCAAGTTCTATGGATCCTCCCGATATGGATGCACCACCCGGATTTGAGCGTAGACACCTACGACCATTCGTTGCAGAACCACGACCACCAGTCGTAGAAATACGACCACCACCTCTAGTGAACCAAATGAGACCACCGGACTTAGGAAATCCTAGAGCACCACCAAATTTTGGAAACCCTCCAGTTTTTGGTAACCCACCAGTTTTCGGAAATCCCCCCGATTTTAGAAATCCACCAGGTCATGGTTGGCAAGAGCAACCAAATAATAATGGAGAAGAGGATGATGAAGAATCTCATGGTAACAATGACCAAAACGAACCATTAAATATCATTGATCTTGCAAACTCGAAAAATGGGAGAATCATGGACTATGCAATTCCTAACTTTGAGCAATTAAATTCAGGAATTGTAAAGCCTCACATAGATACAACGCATTTTGAACCAAAACCCATTATATTTCACATGTTGCAAGCCAATGGTCAATTTTCCGGATTCCCATCGGAAGATCCACACTCACATTTAAAATCTTTTAAAGAGATCACCGATGTTTTTCTGATTCCTGGAGTATCTTCAGATGCTCTAAGACTCACATTGTTTCCTTTTTCGTTAAGGGATCGGGCAAAAGTTTGGTTTAATTCATTGACACCAGGTTCTATACCATCATGGGCTGACATGGCTGAATTTTTTTTGAGAAAATATATTCCACCTACCCGGAATGCTAAGTCCCGAAATGAAATTTGCATGTTCAAACAAATGGACGATGAAGCAATTCCCAACGCATGGGAAAGGTTTAAGGAATTATTAAGGAAATGTCCTCACCATGTCATTCCCTACTGTATTCAACTCGAGACGTTTTACAATGGACTTGATTCCAATGCAAAACAAATGCTTGATGCGACATCAGGAGGGGCCTTTACTTCCAACACCTATAACACCGGGTATGATATTCTCGAAAAGATTTCCACAAATAATGGGCATTGGGCTGATCCAAGGGCACCAACTACAAAGAAGACTGCTGGAATGCATGATTTGGATGCTTACACCGCATTGACAACTCAACTTGCTTCCATGACCAATATGCTTAAAAACATAACTACCAGTCAGGGAACACAGCCGACTGCCACTACACCCACTCCAGCTGTCCTCTCAGTGCAACGTGTTTATTGTAGTGGAGATCATTCTTATGAACACTGTCCTCAAAATTCTGAATCAGTTAACTATGTTCATAACAGAAATGGTCCTTACTCTAACAATTACAATGCCAGTTGGTGTAACAACCCAAATATCCATCATACAAATAACATATATTTCACCACAAAATAATACATCATATTTCATTTACGGCCCCTTAGCTTAACCAAATAGGCCTTTCAACTACAAACTTTTTCTTTTATAATAAAGTACAAAATGTCATAATAGATACAAAACACATCTTGAATCTTCATAATCATTTATCTTCCAAAACGCTAGACATGATAAACCTATCATTTGTCCTTACTTGCTCCTCGACCTGGAATACATATTTTAAAACAAAAATGAGGGTTAGACCTTGAGGTCTAGTGAGAAAATCCTCGTTAGTTAAAAATCATCTTTACAAGCAATCAATACACATAATGCACATAAGAAATACCAACTATGACTCATGCATCATGTATCTTTCCATCTCTTTCTCTTGGCCATATTAATTGGTAGCAAGCCAATTAATTAATTTACACCGCTGTACTAAATACAGCCAACACTACTGTCCCTCTGTACAACCAACTTTCACCGGTCCTAAGCCTGGCCAACTAGCACCCATGCAATGTAATACTCATATAAACACTATATGCACAATATTATATTCATTCACATATATGTATTCCATTTGAAAACATTTTAATAAAAATCACTTGTTTCACTTATTTCCAAAATCCTCGCAAGCTATTTACCAAGCACTCCAAATTCTTCAGTTCAGTTTCACAGAATCTGTATCAAATAAATACAAATATTTCTTTTAAAGACTACAATCTCTAAAATCCTGAAATCTTCGACTCAAGTCGCAATCAACTACTGAGATACCCCATGTCGCAACACACTGAACCACGTCGCAACCAACTACTGCGACATAGTGCCAAGTCGCAACTAACTACTGCGACAACTCCCTCAAGTCGCAACCAACTACTGTGTCACAGTGCCAAGTCGCAACCAACTACTGCGACATAGCACGAAATCGCAACCCACTATTGCGACTTCATGAGCAAGTCGCAACTCAAGGTTGCGACATTCGTGAAGATCGCAACATTCAACCATGTCGCAACCCACTATTGCGACATGCATGAATGTCTCAACCAACTGAGTTCATACTTAACCCATAAATCTAATCTTTTAAGCCATGCATGTTACTGTAATTATGCAGATATGTTTAAGACTATTAACATAACCTAACCATATGCTCAGATTTCCCAATTCATCCATAAATCATCAAAACCCGTCAAAACTTGCATAACACTTTATCTAAACAATAAAGATAGATTAAGAGGTTACATACCTTTAATCTTAACAAGATGAGCCTTCTAATTTCAGCAACAATTATTGTCCTTTTTCTTCTTTCCTTTCCTTTCTAGAGCTCTATCTCTCTCTTCTTTCTCTCTGTTGGTCCCGAAGGGTTATACAAGTTTGTAGAAGGGGGGGTTGAATACAAACACAGATTTTTACTTTTCTAAATTGTTTATTGATAAATCATTAACAATTTACAACTTGTTGCGGAAACAAGATTAAGGATAAACCTAAATCTAAACAAGTTGGAACACTAAGTTTCTTGCACTAAGAGAGATAAGGAAATTACTAATAATAACCTATCTTGAGATAAGAAGATGAACTTGTCCAGAGTTAGCAAGTTACTTCAAATGAAGTGGGTTCATCTCTTTATATACTGCATGCATTTAATGCAAGTCAGTATACACTTTACATGTGTCATCAGCTCATTGGTTGCATGTCATTGACCTTTGTAGACAACCTTAGTAGCCACATGAATGAACAGTGTAGTATCAGAGTGGTTGTACGAATTCAGACAATAGGAGGTTCTTTTCTGACATTTCGTACGGAGTCGTGCAAGGGTGGTTAAGACAAAAGTATTTTGTACGGAGGAATTCATGATCAGCTTTCGTTGATTCAGAGCATTTATCATTATCTATTCAGCGAATGATAAAGTTCAACGATAGCTGAAGTCTTGTACTTGATACTTCACGTTAAGTGGACAAATTTGAGTCTTCGCTGATCCGCATCAGTTCATTAGGAGACTTGTCGCTGGTTCTTGAGCTTGATCTTCGACTTCAGCGTAGAACCTATGTTGACGTGAAACTTGTCTTCAGGGATCATAAGTAAACAACTAACTTATCAACGATCATCATAAGGACTGAACAGGCTCAGAGCATTATGGTGAACAGTGTTCGCTGAATGTTTAATTTAAAGAGCGAGAGTTCCTATCAGCGGTACTGTAAGGTCTTAGTACTTATCAGCGATAGTGAAACTCTAATACATATTGTTTACTTACAATTTTCACTAAGTATTTAAAGATAGGGTCATTATCAAATCACTGAGGGTTTGGATCAGCAATCTCCCCCTATTTGATTATGACATAGCAACAGAGAAAATTGCTATTTAATGAAAACGTAAGGATAAAAAGAACTCATAAAATATTTGTCCCTTTTACTGTTTTCTGGGATCTTTTCAGTACTGATGGAGTAAAGTACATTCGCTGAAATCTTTCTTTAAAACTTTGAATCAGGTTACAAAGAGAAATGGAAAGATTACAAGTACAAGCGAAATAAATTACAAGTACAAAAGAATAACTGATACAATAGAGAATTAGGCGATTCTATCAGCTTAGAAAGGTTCTTCCTTAATGAGAAGTTCATCAAGGGTCAGAGATGTGGGAATCATCCAGTCAGGAACAGTTACACCTTGTTTTCTTTTGTTCAGCGCTTCTTCAAAGATCAAGGGCTTCAGATGTCGTGCCTGAATATCAATCTTGAAATTACACCAGTAGATAAGATCTTTCAGCTGTTCGATGGGAGTGATGGGAAGTTCAGAGATACGTTGAAAACGTTTTCTTTCATCATAGTCAATGAAGAATATCCCATAGGGTTCGCTTATGACTTTCCCATGGACGAAAGTCTCACCTTCAGGAAGTGATGTATCAAGTCCGGAGAGATCAGGGTCAGGACCAAGGACTTCAGCACGGGAAAAACCAATACCAGTTTCGTTTCGTATGACAGGGCCGTCATTTAAAGATTTAGACTTCTTCTTCGCTGAGGCCTTTCTTTTCTGACTTTTGAGAGGAGGAGAAGGAGGAATATCCACACAAGAGTAGACCATGTCGATCTGCTTGTTTATCAGCTTTTTGAAATGTTCTCTGTACTTAGACTGAGAATTCTGTATGGCTAACCTGATCTCCAACCATTCAGAAAGACCGTACTTCGTGATTGCTTCAGCATAGAATTTTTCGTACTGGTTATCCTCTCTGAATATCTCGATTTCAGCGATTGAAACTTTGATGGTTGATCTTCCAGAGATGAATACCTTGATTATTCTGGAAGCTCGATGTCTGAAATGAACTTTTTCTTGACACCAGTAGATTTGGATATTGTTCTCTTTTCTTCCACGATCTTCTTTGCATCTTCCCATAGCAGACGTTGAACTTCGATAGGAGCTCTTTTCAGCTTGGGGTCTTTTACTGATCGTTGAGAAAGCTGGATGGCGTATTCTCTGTCCTTTTCTTTAGTTTCTCTTCTTTCAGCGAGTAGACGTTCAGCTCTGATGTGATCCTTGAATTCCTTTTTAGAAATTTTGAACTTTTTAGGAATGGAAGGAAGTTGATCACGTCTCAAAATGATTTGCTGATCTTCGAATGCCCTTATTATTTCTTCTCTTCTTCTGTGATCCTCTTCACTTAGATTTTGAGGAGCCAAGGAAGGTCTGTTTGTATGAGCGAGCATCTGTTCTTCTAGTTCATCAGTCTCAGAGATCAAATCCAAGACTGGAATTATTTCTTCAACAGCAGCTGGGATTATTGTTGGTGAAGTCGCAGTTGTGGAAACTTCAGCGATATCCTCAAACAGGGGAGAGGACTGGCTGAAACACAACGATCTTACGAGTAAGAACTTGGGTAGAACTGATAGTGTATAGAGGAGGGATGGAGTAAGATTTAGTGTACCTGACAAACCGGCTTTTCAAGCAAGATCGTCAGATTGTCTTCGTCTTCAGCGACGCCTTTTCCTTTGCCTTTTTCAGCTTTAGACGCTGAAGGCTTTGTTTTGGTCCGCTCCCCTGTGGATTCTTTTATTTCAATCCCTTTAAGAGCTTTGATCCTCGGAGCAGGCTTGACGATAAAAGAGTCATCGTCATCTTCGTCATCATCATCATCATCATTCTTTGGAGAAGAGGATGGTTCAACATCAGCGATGTCGATGGCTTCTTCATCTTCTGCTTCGAATTCTTCAGCTTCTTCTACGAGTTGCACCCCCTCAGATACATAGGCAAGTTTCTCGGTTCCCTCAGGGTTTTCAACTCCCTGAGGTCCAACATTAGTTTCTTCAGCTGTCTTCTCACTCTCTTCAGCGAGGGTGAGGTCTTCAGTCTTCTTCTCCTCGACAGATTCATCGTGGAGAAGGTCTTCAGTCTTCTTCTCCCCCCCTTCTTCATGATGAATGGGGGAGGACTGTGTTGACTCAGCAGCTGTTTTGGGTTCCCTGTCTTCTTGGCCAGGGATCCCAATATAAACTCCAATCTCTGCTACTCTGTTTTCTAGGCCAGTAATAGCATGACTAATCTTTAAGAGCACATCACGATCAGCCTTAGTGAATTGCTCAGGTGCAGGGTTAGGAGCAGGAGTGTTCGCTTTGTTCAGTAGCTGCTCCATCATTGTCTTCATCGAACCAACGTCAGTCTTTACAGAGCCAACGTCAGTCTTTACAGTAGACATGTCTCCCTCTAGTTTTCCAACCAATGTCTTCAGCGTTGTGACTTCGCTGGACATGGATGAAACTGAAGTTTTGATTGAGAGATAGTCTGTGTAGATGTCAGCGAGCACCTTGGCGAAGTCGCTGAGGCTTTTCTCAACCTTCTCTAAGTCATCTTTGGAGGCTTTCTTCTCCACCACTGTTGTCAACTTGTTCAGATTCTCTCCAGCGTTTGTTACAGCTATAGAGTTGTCAGAAAGAGTAGTGGTGAGACCTGTCAGCTTTGTCTCCATGGATTTCAGAGAGGCGTTGATGTCTCCCAAATTAGGACCTGTAACAAATAAGTACTTGTGAACAGAGGAAAGATCAGAAGTTTGGGGTTTAGTTACAGTGTTTATGGGTTGGTGTGTACCTGCAGGAGGGTTGATGAAATCTTCAAAATTTTCGTGTCCTGAAAAGTGTTCCATGTCGTCCTCAAGAGTGCGTGGACGCATGGTTAGTTCTGCAGGTCCTGTCTTCATCATTCCTGGAGTATCAGCTTTAGTTTCCGTAGGAATGACGGCAGCTCCAATGATAACTGGAGGAGAGACCAGTGGAGTAGAGAGAGAAGCAAATGCTGAGAATTTGGGTTGGGTGCGAAGTTCAGCGTTGGATCCGCTGAGAATCACTTCTTCAGTCTGTTGAGAGACTGGAGGAGGTTGGGTAGGTTCCAAGTTTGTAACCTCAGCATTTAGAGACGCTGAAGTTGGGATGGAATGGATGGGTTGTTCAGGTGTGGCAGAGCGTACCACTGAACGTTCCTTCAACTCTGCAGAATGAGCTGAGGAGTCTTCAACATGAGATTGTTGGGGTTGCTCCTTGGTTATCTTAGTCCTTTTGGAACTAAGTTGGGTAGTTGATTGTTTCCTTTTCTTTGAAGGAGAGTATTTTTTGGCCTGGGTATCAGCGAGGGGTATTGTCGCTGAAGGAGCCACATAAGTAGAAGAATTAGGGTTGAGAAGAGTTAATAGGGTAGAAAAACGTACCTCATTTTCCACCGGTTTGAAGTCAAGTACCTTAGGGCCAACCTGAGAGAGTTTCAGGTCACCCTCTTGCGGGTAGCTGTCCTTCAGGCCATATTGGAAGATGGCGCTGATGAATCTTGGGTATGGAACCCATGAAGGTCTGTCAGCAGCAGAGTCTACTTTTTGCAGCAAGTCATCATAGATTATTGATGCCCAGTCAATGTGTAGACCTTTCAGCAGAGCGTATCCCATTGCTTGCTGAGGTTGAGCGGCTTGGTCAGAGGAGCCAGTCTTTGCAGTCATGCAGCTGATTAAGTGAGCGAAGATGAAGTTCATCTCGCTGGGCATTTTCGACTTCTTTATCAGCGTCAGCTTCTTCTCAGGCTTCTTGTCTCTTCCAGTTTTCCATACGTAGCCCATTGCATCGAAGAATGCAATGATGGCTTCCTTGTCAGCGAGTCTTTTATGGTCAGGGAAAGGAACAAAAGGTTTTTCTTTTGTAGCGTTGGGAAGGCTGAGAGCTTTGCGAATGATGGCAGGTGTGATCTTTATTGTGCCATACTCAGTATCGCTGAGGATACAATCAATTGTTTTGGAGGGATCTTTGGCGGATGGTAGCTGAGAGTGTCTGGCAGAGTACCAGAACTGGGATAGTAGTAGCTGATTTGCAGGAGGGGTGATGGTCAGGGCTGTTGAGATACAACAATTTTTCAGGAATTTCACAGCATCATTTAGATGTGTGACTTGCTTTCGAGGAGGAAACTCGAGAAGCGCATAAAGGTTGTTCGTCTTGGTCCAATCCAGTTCTTCCAGAGAGAACTTGACCTGAGGAGCCTTGATTATTTCCACTTCCTCTGTATCAGCGGCAATGTTCTCAGCGGTAGCAGGAATGTCAGAAGATGCCATTTCTCTGTATTATCAGTTCAACCAAAGATGTTAACAAATAAGAATTATCTTAATGTGGAAAGAATTTCCAATAAGATGGTTCGAATTTTGTCCATTTCATTCAGACGAAAATGTCTTAATGAAGATTAGGGTTTTTCTTGTTTTTGAAAACGAAATGCAAACCCATTAAAAAGTCTTGTTTTCCAGTTTCTTTTAAAGAATGAGATTCTGGAAACGAATGAAGAACAAGTTTAAGATTTTTGCATTTAAACTTGAAGAACAACCATGAAATGGTTGTGTTCATAAAACCATGAAAGAAATGATTTCATTTTTAAGAAGTTATTTTGTTTGATCTTGTTAAAGCAAAGAGAAGATCAGAAACAAGTTATACGCATTTGGTAAAAAATAAGAACATATTAACCTTGATGTTTGATGAAGAAGATGATGAATAGCTCTTGAAGTTTTGATAGCACAAATGCAACAGTGAATTCTTTCTTGCGGAGGAAGATTGTTCGCGTAAAAGGAAAATATAAACCAAGAGTTTGTTTATATAGAGAAATTAGAGAGAGAAAATCTTGAGCGGGAAAAGATTTTCATCATGACACGGACACATGTTTGCATTTGATTGGAAGTTTGAACGAGACGTGCAAACGTGTGTCAGAAAGAAGAATGTGCCAGGGTTTATCCGTTGCAATGACGTCACAACTGTCCTTTCATATTCTTTTAGGATGTCTCTAAGGTTTTGAAAGCTCAGGGACTCTTTTGAAAAACATGAAGCACTGAATAGAAATATCAGTGATTTTTAGAAATTTCAAAATATCGCTGATTAAGGAAAAGATATTCAGCGATGTAATTTGTTTTGAAATCTTGCATTTACATGCGATTGTCAGAGAGAGAAAACATACCTTGATATCAGCGAATCAAGTTTATTCAGAGAGAAGATGATGGAATAGGTTATATAAGTTGATTTTATCCTGAGAACTATGCAAGATGTATAATCGTATCGCTGATCAAATGTGAACCGCTGAAGATTTTACCCTTCAAAGTTCAACATTCCAAGCTCGCTGATGAGAAAGTTGAATCTTGTCTCATCAAGAGGTTTGGTGAACAAATCAGCTAACTGATAATCTGTTGGGATAAAATGAAGTTCTATATCACCATTCATCACATGATCTCTGATAAAATGATATCTGATTTCGATGTGTTTTGTCTTTGAGTGTAGCACTGGATTGTTTGCTATAGCGATGGCACTTGTGCTGTCGCAATAGATTGGAATTTTGGAGAACTGAAGGTCATAGTCTAGTAGCTGATTTCTCATCCACAAGACCTGAGAACAACAGCTTCCAGTGGCTACATATTCAGCTTCAGCTGTGGAAGTGGACACTGAGTTTTGCTTTTTACTTGTCCAACTCACCAGCTTTCCACCCAGGAGCTGACATCCTCCTGTGGTGCTTTTCCTATCCAATTTGCAACCTGCAAAATCACTATCTGAATAGGCGATTAGATCGAATCCTGAGTCTTTGGGATACCAAAGGCCTAGGTTCGCTGTACGCTTAAGGTATCGAAAAATTCGCTTTACAGCGGTCATATGATATAGCATAGGTTCAGCTTGATATCGTGCACACAAACATGTTGCATACATAATATCGGGTCGGCTAGCTGTAAGATACAAGAAGGAGCCGATCATCCCATGGTACAGCATGACATTAACAGGTATTCCCTTTGAATCCTTGTCAAGTGTCAGCGGTGGTGCCATAGGGGTTTTCATAGCTGAACTGTGAGTTAAATCGAATTTTTTCAGCATATCTTTAACATATTTTCCCTGATTAATAAAAGTTCCTTTTTCAGTTTGCTTAATCTGAAGACCAAAGAAATATGTTAGTTCACCCATCATGCTCATTTTATACTCATCTTTCATTCTATCAGCGAAACGAGTACAAAGATCAGGGTTAGTAGAGCCAAATATAATGTCATCAACATATATCTGAACTAGAATGATATGACCTTTCACTTTTCTAAAAAATAGAGTTTTGTCAATCTTACCTCGCTCAAATTGTTCAATATGGAGATAATAGAAAGAGTGTCATACCATGCACGAGGAGCTTGCTTCAAGCCATAAAGTGCCTTATCCAGTTTATAAACATAACCTGGACGCTTAGGATCTGAGAATCCTGGAGGTTGTTCCACATAGACTTCTTCATTCAGCTTTCCATTTAGAAACACTGACTTAACATCCATTTGATGTACTTTGAAGTTTTTGTGTACATCGTATGCTAAGAATAGACGAATAGATTCAAGTCTTGCTACTGGAGCAAATGTTTCGTCATAATCTATACCTTCCTCTTGTCTGTATCCCTGAGCAACAAGACGAGCCTTGTTGCGTGTTACAGTTCCATGTTCGTCCAACTTGTTTCGATAGACCCATTTAGTGCCTATCACCGTTTTGTCAGTTGGTCTTCGAACAAGTTTCCAAACTTTGTTTCTTTCGAATTCAGTCAGCTCTTCTTGCATGACGCTGACCCAGTTTGGATCTTTGACGGCATCATCTATTTTCTTTGGTTCAGTTAGAGAAATAAAGTTAACAAATAAACAAATGTTACCTGCACTTCGTCGAGTCTGAACACCAGCATTTGGATCACCAAGAATTTGATCGATTGGGTGATTTACAGTCCATCGCTGAGCCGGAGCATAAGTCGCTGACTCATCCTGAACTGGAGGAGCTGAAGATGAAGCTTCAGCAACTTCTGGAGTATCAGCCAAGAGAGGAGTAGGTGCAGATGTCATTTCATTCACTGATTGCTGAGAAATAGATGGAATGTCTGAGACATTTGGTTCAGGAGCAGGTATAGTGTTTAAAGGAACAGTTGAGACCCATGATGTTTCAGCTTCACTATTCTGCATGTTTGGAATGATAGTAGGACTATCATCTTCTACTGTATGAGTATGAGGAGTGGGAACATCTTCTGAATCACCAAGATGAGAAAACATCCATTGATTCAGTTCTTCAGTATCAGCGGACGGTTTAGAGTTCGCTGAACGGGATTCGTCAAACGTGACGTGAATGGTTTCTTCTACAGTTTGTCTTCTACGATTGAAGACTCTGAAGGCTTTGGAAACTGAGGAGTATCCAAGAAAGATTCCATCATCAGCCTTAGGATCAAACTTTCCAAGGGCATCTCTGTTGTTCAGTATGAAACACTGACATCCAAAGATGTGAATAAAGCTAATTGAAGGCTTTCTCCCATGAAAGAGTTAATAGGCTGTCTTTTTGAATCTTTTAACTATCAGCGACCTGTTTTGCGTAAAACAAGCAGTGTTGACAGCTTCTGCCCAAAACTGAGTAGGCAGGTGAGAATCGCTGAGCATTGAACGTGCAGCTTCAATAATTATTCTATTTCTTATTTCAGCGACTCCATTTTGTTGCGGTGTTCTCACTGAAGAAAAGTTGTGAGAAATACCCTTGCTCTCCAAGAAGGAATCAAGAGAACTGTTTTTTAATTTAGTTCCATGACCACTCCTTATTGAGCGAACGGTCAAGTTGTTCAGGGTTTCCATCTTCCGAACAAAGGTGATGAGTTCTTCAGGGGTGTCACTCTTGGAACAGAGAAACATTACCCATGTAAAACGAGAGAATTCATCAACTATGACCAGTGTATATATCTTTCCAGCGATGGATTGTTTGTTAACAGGGCTAAACAGATCCATATGGAGTAGTTGTAGAGGAGATGACACTGAGGAGACTTGCTTTGACTTAAAGCTTGCTTTGGTCTGCTTTCCTTTCTCACACGCTGAACATAAAGACTCTTTGGCGTATGAGTGTTAAGGTAGACCAGTGACTAACTCTTTTGAAGAAAGAGTATTCAGTGTCTTGAAATTCAGATGAGAGAGCCTCTTATGCCATAGCCAGTTGACATCAGATGAGGCTTTTGAGAAGAAACAGGAGTTCTCAGTGGTTGTTGAGTCCATGTTTATTACATAAACATTTTCCAAATGATAACCGCTGAGAGCTATCTTCTCCTTTTTGTCAGTGACAAAGCATGATTCCTTAGTGAAAATCACTTTGTTATCCTTGTCGCAAAGCTGACTGATGCTTAGAAGATTATGCTTTAACCCTTCAACATATGCGACTCTTCTGAAGGAGGTTGTACCATTTGAAAGTACACCATACCCTCAGGTATGTCCTTTTCCATTTCCACCAAAAGTCACAGAGGGACCCTTCTCTTCCTTGTATTCAGCGAGCATGCTTTTCTTTCCAGTCATGTGTCTTGAGCATCCGCTATCGAGATACCAGATACCCTTCTTAACCTGCATTACAAAGGAAGATTAGTTCTTCTTGGGTACCCACTTAACCATGTATACACATTTGTCAGTGGAAGTAGTTGGAATGGAAGGTTTAGCAGTCTTCGCAGCATTTGAAGATTCAGCTTTGTCATTCTTCACTTTGGTTAATTTCTTAACCTCAGTGGTCTTCTTTGCCTTGGGGGCAATCTTCACCTTAGCTATCTTTTTAGCTTTGGTGGCTGTGGGGCACTTACTAGCAATATGATCAGTGAGTCCACAGTGATAACATTTCCTATAACTAAAAGTAGTTCTAGGACCATTTGAATGCTGAGCTTTTAATTTTGAATTAGAAGTACCATCACCAAGTAAACTATTGGCTTTAGAAATAGGAGGAACATTCAGTTCTTCGGATTTCTTACCAAGGACATCCACTCTGAGTCTAGGAGTAGATCGCTGAATAGATCCAGTAGATCGCTGAATAGATCCACGCCGAGTCGATCCAGAGATCTGATTCCTTGATCCAGAGGGATATGTCACTGAAGCTTTAGAAGCATTCAGCTTAGGTACTAAAGTACCCTTCTGAGGATTTTGGTAAATAACAATTCCTTTACCTTTATCTTTAAAGACAGAGGTAGGTTTTGGATAAACCATTTTCTCTTTACCTTTCGAGGTAGGAGTTTCCTCAGGGATTGGTGTATGGGACGAGGAGCACTGAGAAGATGAAGTATCAGCGACTGAGGATACGAACGTTCCAAATTTAAGCATTGAACGCTCAGTGGTTGGTTTTGGAGTTTCATATTTGTAACCCAGACCACGTTTATCACTCAGGGGAATCCGAGACTTAATTATCTCAGTGATCTTTGTTGAAGAATTACACCATCCTTCAACAGTAGCTTTTTCAGCTTTTAATGCAGCGATAGCTTCTGCTCGTTCGATTTTAACTAGCTGATTTAAATATACTTGATCTTTAAGATCTTCTTCAATTTTAGAAAGCTTTTCTATTTGAAGGTGACAGTTTTTAAGCTGTTCAGCGAGATCAAGGTTTTGGTTTTCAACCACAGTTTTGCCGTTCATGGCTTCGTATAAACTTCTAGTCAAGAGATCGATCTTACGGAGACTATCAGCTTCATCAATATTTGCAATATTGGTAAAGAAGGAAGGTGATACCTGAATTGCAGAAGTTGAAGTGGAGGGAATGTCTGAACTTTCTTCCTCATCTTCAATCTTGGCCATAAGACAGAGATTGGCTTCATCATCTTCAGAGTCAGATGATGATGCTTCTTCATCAGAAGCAACCCAATCATAGTTAGCCATCAGGCCTTTGCTCTTCTTCTTAAAGCTTTTCAGCTTCGCATATTTTTCTTTCAGCTTTGAGTATTTGTCATCTTTATTCCTTGGAACAAAGGATTTCTTTGGAAAAGCTGAGGGTCTAGAAACTTTCTTTGACCTGCACTCGTTAGTGAAATGTCCTGTCTTTTCGCAATTAAAACAAGTAGCAGTAGCCTTATCAACAAAAGCTGATGATCTAGGCTTGTCAGTTATGGAAAGAGGTTTGTTCTTTCTAAACATTTTCTTTTTGGCGAATCTCCTGAACTTTTTAGTTAGGAGAGCCAAAGATTCATCATCATCTGAAGAATCAGAATCTGATGACCTTTCAGAGTTACTTTCTAACTCAGTGATAGTGACCGAGGGTCGCTGAGTAGAAGGTTCCTCTGAGATTAAAGCAACATGGGTGCTTTTGGAATCTTTTACAAGATTCTTCTTAAGATGGCTCGATTGCTCATGATTCAGCAACGTGCCATATAAGGTTGAAAGGGTCATTGATTTTAGATCATTTGATAGCTTGAGACACATAGAATAATTGTCCCAGCTTTCAGGTAAACATTCTAGAAACTTTGTCAGCACTTCAAAGTTAGAATATTCCTTACCAACAGTTTTTAGATCTATAATTAAACAATTGAAACGTTGGTGAACTTCAGAGAGAGTTTCATTCTTACCAGAAATGAAGCTTTCATATTGTCTTACCAGGTTGATCTTTCTTGATTCCTGGACTTCAGACGTACCTTCATACTGAACACATATTGTGTCCCACATGGCTTTTGAGGTTTTCAGGTTCATGACGGAATGGTAAACTTCGTCAGGAAGGGCCATGGATAGTATGGATCTGGCTTTTGTGTCGATAGCCACTTTCTTCTTATCTTCGTCGGTCCACATATGAATTCCTTTAGGAATCAGCCTTTCTGGAATAGCAGGTCTATTCTCAGCGGCTGGAACTGCAACATCAAATGTTACAGGGATGAATGGTCCGTTTTCGAGATAGTAAGGCATAGTAGGGTCTACACCTTCTAAGAAGAGAATCATCCTATTTTTCCATAAGTTGAAGTTATCTCTGGAAAATCTAGGGGGTTTAGCAAGAGAACCATTGTCTATATAATTTGTGTTTGTGTTGGTGGCCATTTTCAAAAAATAGCAAGGAAGAGAAAAATCTTAGATTAGATCTTGTTTATGAGATTAAACAAATCCGCTCTGATACCACTTGTTGGTCCCGAAGGGTTATACAAGTTTGTAGAAGGGGGGTGGGGGTTGAATACAAACACAAATTTTTACTTTTCTAAATTGTTTATTGATAAATCATTAACAATTTACAGCTTGTTGCGGAAACAAGATTAAGGATAAACCTAAATCTAAACAAGTTGGAACACTAAGTTTCTTGCACTAAGAGAGATAAGGAAATTACTAATAATAACCTATCTTGAGATAAGAAGATGAACTTGTCCAGAGTTAGCAAGTTACTTCAAATGAAGTGGGTTCATCTCTTTATATACTGCATGCATTTAATGCAAGTCAGTATACACTTTACACGTGTCATCAGCTCATTGGTTGCATGTCATTGACCTTTGTAGACAACCTTAGTAGCCGCATGAATGAACAGTGTAATATCAGAGTGGTTGTACGAATTCAGACAATAGGAGGTTCTTTTCTGACATTTCGTACGGAGTCGTGCAAGGGTGGTTAAGACAAAAGTATTTTGTACGGAGGACTTCATGATCAGCTTTCGTTGATTCAAAGCATTTATCATTATCTATTCAGCGAATGATAAAGTTCAGCGATAGCTGAAGTCTTGTACTTGATACTTCACGTTGAGTGGACAAATCTGAGTCTTCGCTGATCCGCATCAGTTCATTAGGAGACTTGTCGCTGGTTCTTGAGCTTGATCTTCGACTTCAGCGTAGAACCTATGTTGACGTGAAACTTGTCTTCAGGGATCATAAGTAAACAACTAACTTATCAGCGATCATCATAAGGACTGAACAGGCTCAGAGCATTATGGTGAACAGTGTTCGCTGAATGTTTAATTTAAAGAGCGAGAGTTTCTATCAGCGGTACTGTAAGGTCTTAGTACTTATCAGCGATAGTGAAACTCTAATACATATTGTTTACTTACCATTTTCACTAAGTATTTAAAGATAGGGTCATTATCAAATCACTGAGGGTTTGGATCAACACTCTCAACCGAAACACACACACACACACACACACTTTCACTTGGATATTTTGCTAAGTATCTAAAAGAGGACACCTCCTCCTCCTAAGGTGAACATGGCGGTGGTGGAGGTGAAGTTTGGGTAAAATGACCAAACAACCCTAGACTTCACTCATTTGACAAAACAACCCCTTATACTTTCATATTAAAATTAAACTTTACCCCTTAACTTTTAACTCCAAAAATACTCAACTAACACTTATAAAACTAACTCCAAACCTTTCTTAAATTAAAATAATAACATTAAATAAATCAATAACATACCTGGTTATTACAACATCTCCTCCTTAAAAGAATTCCGTCCCGGAATTCAGTTAAGTGAACAGATGAGGGTATTTGGCTCTCATTTCTGACTCTGATTCCCATGTAGCATCCTGACCTCTATGATGTCGCCACTGAACTTTCACTTGTCTGATCTTCTTATTCCGCAAAACTTTGACTTTTTGATCAACAATAGCTTCAGGTTCCTCCACATAATTTAGCTTTTCATCAACTTGTATATCTGGTAGAGACACCGCCTGATCTGGTGTAACCAAACACTTTCGAAAATTTGACACATGAAAGGCGTTGTGAATCCTACTTAACTCTGGTGGTAAATCTAGTCGGTAAGCTACTTCCCCAATTCTTTCAGTAATTGCAAACGGCCCAATATATCTCGGACTAAGTTTACCTTGCTTTCCAAATCGAATGACTCCTTTCCAAGGTGAGACTTTTAACATTACAAAATCTCCAACTTGGAACTCTAACGGTTTCCGGCGTCGGTCGACATAGCTTTTCTGTCTATCTTGAGCCACTTTCAATCTTTCCCGAATCTGAGTAATCTTATCTGCTGTTAACTGTACTATATCTGGCCCTGCTAATTGTTTCTCTCCCACTTCATTCCAACACAGAGGCGTTCGACATCTTCTGCCATACAGTACTTCAAACGGTGCCGCTTGTATGCTGGAATGGTAATTGTTGTTGTAAGCAAATTCGATCAACGACAAATGCTTATCCCACGATCCCCCAAAGTCAACAATGCAAGCCCGTAGCATATATTCTAAAGCCTGGATTGTTCTTTCACTCTGACCGTCAGTTTGAGGATGATATGCTGTACTTAACTTTATCTGCGTCCCCATTTATTTTTGAAAACTCCTCCTAAATCTTGAAGTAAAACGACTATCTCGATCAGAAATAATCGAAATTGGAACTCCATGTCGAGTTACTATTTCGTCTATATACAACTTGGCTAATCGTTCCATTGAATCAGTTTCCTTTATCGGTAGGAAGTGTGCGGACTTTGTCAACCTGTCGACTATCATCCAAATAGAATCAAATCCCTTCGGAGTCCTTGGTAGCTTTGTGATGAAATCTGTAGTAATCTGATCCCATTTCCACATCGGTATCTCTAATCGTTGTAACTGACCAAACGGCTTTTGATGTTCAATCCTTACCTTTTTACAAGTAGTACATTCTTCCACATGTTGAGCAATGCTTCTTTTTATTCCCGGCCACCAATAGAATTGTTTCAGATCTCTATACATCTTATTCGCACCTGGATGGATAGAGAAACGAGATTGATGAGCTTCTTGTAATACACGATCACGTAATCCACCCAAACGAGGCACCCAAATCCTGTTTCCCAAACACAACAACCCACGGTCATCTTTCACAAGCAATGCTGATATCCCCACTAACCGTTCTGACTTCAAATGTTTTTCTTGATAGGCTTCTATTTGACACTTCAGCAGTTCTTCAAAGATGTTAGGCAAGAGTTCAGCCCTTAGTGAAATAGCTTTTATTGTTCCACTCCTTTCTTGACGACTCAGTGCGTCAGCTACCACATTCGCCTTCCCGGGATGATAAAGAATTTCACATTCGTAATCATTCACCAGTTCTAGCCATCTTCTTTGCCTCATATTTAGTTCCTTCTGATCAAAAAGATGTTGGAGACTCTTATGATCGGTAAAGATTTGACATTTAGAGCCGTAAAGGTAATGCCTCCAAATCTTTAGCGCGAAGACAACCGCTGCAAGCTCCATGTCGTGCGTAGGATACTGTCTCTCATGATCCTTTAATTGACGGGAAGCATAAGCAATAACCTTTCCACGCTGCATTAATACACAACCCAATCCCAACTTAGAAGCATCACTATAGACTACTAAGTCTTCGGAACCTTCAGGTAATGCTAGTATCGGCGCGCTACAGAGTTTCTCTTTCAGTACCCGGAATGCTTCATCCTGTTCTGCTTTCCATTCAAACTTCAGATTCTTTCGAGTCAGCTTTGTCAAAGGCGTGGCAATACGGGAGAAGTCTTTTATAAACTTTCGATAGTAGCCGGCTAAACCCAGAAAACTTCGTACTTCCGTTGCTGTCTTCGGCGGTACCACTTTTCAACTGCTTCCACTTTCATCGGATCAACTTGTATACCTTTTTCGGAAACTACATGCCCCAGAAATTGAACTTCCCGTAGCCAGAATTCACATTTCGAAAATTTAGCATACAACTTTTCTTTCTTCAATAACTCCAGAATCAAACGAAGATGTTGCGCGTGCTCTTCCTTGGATCGGGAATAGATAAGTATATCATCGATAAACACAATAACGAATTTACCAAGATACGGCTTACATACCCGATTCATTAAATCCATAAAGACAGCTGGAGCGTTCGTCAGTCCAAACGGCATTACCAGAAACTCATAGTGACCGTACCTTGTGCGAAAAGCAGTTTTCAGAACGTCTTCTTCTTTGACCTTCAACTGGTGATAACCGGATCTTAGATCAATCTTGGAGAAACAACAAGCTCCAACTAACTGATCGAAGAGGTCATCAATTCTAGGTAGCGGATACTTGTTCTTGATCGTACGCTTATTCAATTCCCGGTAGTCAATACACATTCTCATCGAACCATCCTTCTTTTTCACAAACAAAACTGGTGCTCCCCACGGCGAAGAACTCGGTCTGATAAAACCCTTATCGGATAGATCTTGCAGTTGTGCCATCATTTCTTCATCTCCGGAGGTGCCAAACGATACAGTGCACGGGCTACAGGGGTGGCTCCAGGGATCAGATCTATACCAAACTCTACCCGTCTAACGGGCGGAAGACTATTCAAGTCTTCAGGGAACACTTCAGGAAATTCACTAACAATTGGGATATCTTCCAACTTACTCTTCTCTAGCTTAGTATCTATCACATAAGCTAAGTAACTCGGGCAACCTTTATTAACACACTTACGGGCTTTTATCAAAGATATAAGGCAATATTGATGATTTCTACGATCACCATAAATCACTACCGGCCCCTTTTCAGGTAACACAACATTTATTAACTTCTTATCACAAACTATGTTAGCTTGATTCTCGGCTAACCAATCCATTCCCACTACCACATCAAACTCAACCAGGGCTATTGGGAATAACTGAATCGGTACTCCGCACCCTTCTATATCTATCACACAGCTATCAAATACTTCTTTAACCGACACTTGATTATCATTTGCAGTATCTACCATTAAAGCATGATCTAACATTTTAGGCTTTAAATGTATATAAGCAGCAAATGAAGGAGACACAAACGGTCGGTTTGCACCGGAATCAAATAACACCTTAGCACGTGTAGAGTTTATTAGTAATGTACCTGTAACCACGTCCGGAGTTTCCTCCGCTTCTTTTGCTGTCATCTGAAATGAACGACCTCTTGTTCTTGCTGGTTCTAACCTCGGTACTACTGGTCTAACACCCGTTGCTCTTGCTGACGTACCACCCGCTTGTATTCTCCCCAGTGGGCAATCAGACTGAAGATGATCAGGAGAATTGCACGAATAACAAAATCTAACCACTAACCACTCGACAGTCTTTAGCAATGTGACCGATCTTCCCGCACTTATAACAGTTTCTAGGATCCACTTGACAGCTTCCTTGATGAAAACGGTGGCACTTTGGGCAATGTCTTTCAACTGATCGAAAAGGTGGACGGCTGTTAAATCGCTGAAACCCGGACTTCTTCGGATCGTGTGGTGGCCCTTCCCATTTTCTCTTTCCCACACTCTTATCACCAGCATCCCTCTTATTATCCCGCTCCACATTTTCTGCGACATTTACTGCTGCTGAGAAGGTATCAGGTCTCGTTGCAGTCACTAACTTTCGAATTTCCGAATTCAATTCGAATATGAACCTTTCCATCTTCATTTTCTCCGTGGCAACATAATACTCTCCAAAACGCGACTTCTCTAAGAAACGGGCAGTATAGTCTCTGACTGATAAATTTCCTTGTTGTAGGCTCAGGAATTCCTCCTCCAATTGTCTGACTGCTGCTTGAGGACAAAACTGTTCTTTGAATGCCCTTGAGAATTCGCCCCAAGTAAAGGTTGAGTATACATCAGGTCCCTTAGAGTCAATAAAGGCCTCCCACCAATATAAAGCATTTGCCTTCAACATTGCAGTTCCGTATAACACCTTATCCTCTTCCGCACATTTGCTGGTTTTAAATACAGCTTCAATTTCCTTCAGCCACCGCATCGCCTTTACTGGATCTCTATCCCCTCCATAAGTTGGTGGTTTACAGCTTAAAAACATTTTATAGTCACACCTTCTTGGTACCGATGTGACAGTAGGTGTGATAGGCATCTCGTCTTCAAAGTTAGGATCTGGTCTTTCCGTTTCCGTATTATGAGTCTGGTTAAACATAGCCTGGATATTTGCCTGTAATCTTCCCATTTCAGCCGCTAAGTCGTCTCTCGTAACAAACTCCGTACCGCGCCCCTGAACCATGTCCCCAATTCTGCCTCTGCCTCTTTCTCCCCCTCTACCCCTTCCTCCGGCTGTTGTATTGGATCTATTCGGATTTCCCTCACCTTCCCGATTCATTTGTCTCGTACCGCTTGCCATTCTGTTAATTCAGACAAGGTTAATATACATGTAAGCACATACCCCATATAACAAGGTATTCCAGTCCAAACATGTACCTGTAAGATCACAATTACACTGGCCAGGTGTAATCTGAAATTACTTTACATGATGTTCCTTCTGCCTTTTTTTATATTTAACATCCCAAGGTTCTACAATAATAGGGACATCCTACTTCGCATGCAGTTTAAGTCTAGGTACAGATACTAATACCTAAATCCCTTAAACTAGGGCTCTGATACCATCTGTAACAACCCAAATATCCATCATACAAATAACATATATTTCATCACAAAATAATACATCATATTTCATTTACGGTCCCTTAGCTTAACCAAATAGGCCTTTCAACTACAAACTTTTTCTTTTATAATAAAGTACAAAATGTCATAATAGATACAAAACACATCTTGAATCTTCATAATCATTTATCTTCCAAAAAGATAGACATGATAAACCTATCATTTGTCCTTACTTGCTCCTCGACCTGGAATACATATTTTAAAACAAAAATGAGGGTTAGACCTTGAGGTCTAGTGAGAAAATCCTCGTTAGTTAAAAATCATCTTTACAAGCAATCAATACACATAATGCACATAAGAAATACCAATTATGACTCATGCATCATGTATCTTTCCATCTCTTTCTCTTTCTCTTTCTCTTTCTCTTGGCCATATTAATTGGTAGCAAGCCAATTAATTAATTTACACCGCTGTACTAAATACAGCCAACACCACTGTCCCTCTGTACATCCGACTTTCACCGGTCCTAAGCCCGGCCAACTAGCACCCATGCAATGTAATACTCATATAAACACTATATGCACAATATTACATTCATTCACACATATGTATTCCATTTGAAAACATTTTAATAAAAACTCACTTGTTTCGCTTATTTCCAAAATCCTCCCAAGCTATTTACCGAGCACTCCAAATTCTTCAGTTCAGTTTCACAGAATTTGTATCAAATAAATACAAATATTTCTTTTAAGAACTACAATCTCTAAAACCCTGAAATCTTCGACTCAAGTCGCAATCAACTACTGAGATACCCCATGTCGCAACACACTGAACCACGTCGCAACCAACTACTGCGACATAGTGCCAAGTCGCAACCAACTACTGCGACAACTCCCTCAAGTCGCAACCAACTACTGCGTCACAGTGCCAAGTCGCAACCAACTACTGCGACATAGCACGAAATCGCAACCCACTATTGCGACTTCATGAGCAAGTCGCAACTCAAGGTTGCGACATTCATGAAGATCGCAACATTCAACCATGTCGCAACCCACTGTTGCGACATGCATGAATGTCTCAGCCAACTGAGTTCATACTTAACCCAGAAATCTAATCTTTTAAGCTATGCATGTTACTGTAATTATGCAGATATGTTTAAGACTATTAACATAACCTAACCATATGCTCAGATTTCCCAATTCATCCATAAATCATCAAAACCCATCAAAACTTGCATAACACTTTATCTAAACAATAAAGATAGATTAAGAGGTTACATACCTTTAATCTTAACAAGATGATCCTTCTAATTTCAGCAACAATTCTTGTCCTTTTTCTTCTTTCCTTTCCTTTCTAGAGCTCTATCTCTCTCTTCTTTCTCTCAACCGAAACACACACACACACTTTCACTTGGATATTTTGCTAAGTATCTAAAAGAGGACACCTCCTCCTCCTAAGGTGAGCATGGCGGTGGTGGAGGTGAAGTTTGGGTAAAATGACCAAACAACCCTAGACTTCACTCATTTGACAAAACAACCCCTTATACTTTCATATTAAAATTAAACTTTACCCCTTAACTTCTAACTCCAAAAATACTCAACTAACACTTATAAAACTAACTCCAAACCTTTCTTAAATTAAAATAATAACATTAAGTAAATAAATAACATACCTGGTTATTACAGTTGGAAACAACATTCAAACTTTTCATGGACCTACCCAAGTTTAAACCAACCGGAATATAAGCCACAAGGAAACTCCAATTTTCAAAATCAGAATCATGCCAGCAGTTCTCAAAACTACCAAAACAATCAAAATCATCAGAATCAGCATTTTCAAAATAGCAAACCACCTTTTCAAAACAAATCTTCCACACAAGCAGACACTTCTTTGGAAGCGGTATTGAAAAGTTTTATCACCCAAACCAACAATGCAATTAACCAAACCAACACTTCCATAAGAAACCTTGAAACTCAGGTTAGTCAACTTGCTCTTAACCAAAATCAAAGACCCATGGGAACCTTGCCAAGTAACACAGAAATCCCAAGACCACCAGGAAAAGAGCATGTTAAAGCTGTGACACTTAGAAGTGGGAAAGACTTAGACAAAACCCAAGCTGTAATAGAACTAAATCCCAAGTCCAAGTCTAATGCTACAACATTACCCACCATCCCAGAAGAACCATGTCCTAAGGATTTAGAGCCAAAAACACCAACCCCACAGGAAAACACAGTTGAAACTGAAGTCAACAAACCAAAGGATGTCTTCAAAGACAACATAACAAATGGTATCAAAAATTCAAATTTGAGGGTGGAGGAAGTCCACCCTAAAAGCTCAACACAACCAAAGAAAGCAGTTATTGATCCAATACCTCCTTATGTTCCTTTTCCCCAAAGGTTAAAGAATGATAAGGAAGAATTGCAATTCAAGAAATTTTTGGATGTGTTTAAACAATTGCATATTAACATACCCCTTGTTGAAGCAATTGAGCAGATGCCTAGTTATGCCAAATTTCTTAAAGACATCTTAAGCAAGAAAAAGAAATTGAGTGAATATGAAACTGTGGCCATGACTGAAGGGTGTAGTGCTCTCTTGACCAACAAAATTCCACCTAAACTCAAAGATCCAGGGAGTTTTACCATTCCTTGTTCCATAGGTGGGAAAGAAGTTGGAAAAGCCTTATGTGACTTAGGAGCCAGTGTCAATCTTATGCCTTTGTCTATTTTTAATAGCCTAGGTATAGGAGAAGCTAGACCTACCACTGTTACACTCATCTTAGCTGACAAAACCATTGCCTATCCTAAGGGTAAAATTGAAGATGTATTAGTTCAGGTTGACAAATTCATCTTTCCTGCTGACTTTATCATCTTAGATTTTGAGGCTGATCAAGATATTCCTATTCTTTTAGGAAGACCCTTCTTAGCCACCGGAAGAACTTTGATAGATGTCCAAAAGGGAGAGTTGACCATGAGACTTCAAGACCAAAAAGTCACATTCAATGTCTTCAATTCCATGAAATACCCTGATGATATGGAAGAATGTTCTAGCTTAAGTGTGATTGAAACCATGTGTCATGAAGAGGTAGTTAGGAAAATTTGTAGGTTGGAGGAAGAGGATGATGAGGAATATGATGATAATGATAAGAAGATAATAGATGAGACTGTTGCTAAGTTTGAATCTCTAGAACCGAGTGAGCAAAAGACTTTCACACCATCAATAATTTCACCACCTGACCTGGAGTTGAAACAACTCCCACCCCACCTTAAATATGCTTTTCTAAAAGATGAAAACAAACTTCCTGTCATCATTTCATCCACTTTAGAATTGCATCAAGAAAAAAAGTTAGTGGATTTGTTGAAGTTACACTCAAAAGCCATAGGATGGACCATTGCTGACCTTAGAGGGATTAGTCCTTCTATTTGTCAACATAAGATCATCTTAAAAGATAAGAACTTCACATCCATTGAACCACAAAGAAGGCTAAACCCTGTCATGAAAGAAGTAGTGAAAAAGGAAGTGCTAAAATGGCTAGATGCAAGAATCATTTTTCCTATAGCCAGTAGCTCTTGGGTTAGTCCTGTCCAATGTGTCCCTAAGAAAGGAGGTTTTACAGTAGTGGCCAATGAAAAGAATGAACTCATCCCAACTAGAGTAGTTTCAGGATGGAGAATTTGCATGGACTACCGTAAACTTAACACAGCCACACAAAAGGACCATTTTCCACTACCATTTGTTGACCAAATGTTAGACATGTTAGCTGGAAAAGAGTACTATTGCTTTTTGGATGGATACTCCGGCTACAACCAGATAGCCATTTCACCTGAGGACCAAGAAAAGACCACCTTCACTTGTCCTTATGGTACTTTTGCCTTTAAGAGAATGCCCTTTGGTCTCTGTAATGCTCCTGCAACTTTTCAAAGATGTATGATGTCCATATTTTCTTATATGCTTGAAGACTCCATTGAGATATTTATGGATGATTTTTCTGTATACGGCTCATCTTTTGATAATTGTTTGGAAAATCTGAAAAAGAGTCTTGAAAGGTGTGAGAAAACTGATTTAGTCCTAAACTGGGAAAAGTGTAATTTCATGGTCAAAGAAGGGATAGTTCTTGGACACTTAATTTCAAAAAGGGGAGTTGAGGTAGACAAAGCCAAATTGGAAGTTATTGAAAAACTACCTGAACCAACCACTGTTAAGGGAATCAGAAGCTTTCTTGGTCATGCAGGATTTTACAGAAGGTTTATCAAAGACTTTTCAAAAATTTCAAAACCTTTATGTTTACTTTTGCAAAATGATCACAAATTTGATTTTAATGATGAATGTAGAAATGCATTCCTCACTTTAAAGAAAGATTTGGTAACTGCTCCAGTAGTTGTGGCACCAGATTGGACCAAACCTTTTGAAATCATGTGTGATGCCAGTGACTGGGCTGTAGGAGCTGTCTTAGGTCAGAGAAAGGAAAAAATGTTTCATTCAATTTATTATGCAAGTAAGACTTTGAATGAAGCACAAATCAACTACACAACAACTGAAAAAGAACTCTTAGCAGTAGTTTTTGCCTTTGAAAGGTTTAGATCATATTTAGTGGGAGCAAAAGTCATTGTACAAACAGATCATGCTGCCATTAAGTACTTAATCTCTAAGAAGGATGCTAAACCTAGGTTGATTAGGTGGGTTCTTTTGTTGCAAGAGTTTGACCTAGAGATTGTAGATAGAAAGGGAGTAAACAACCAAGTAGCAGACCATTTGTCTAGGTTAGAGAACCTAGTGGAAAAGAAAGGGGAAGGAGATATCATTGAAACCTTCTCAGATGAGAAAATCTTGATGATACAGCATTCCTCCAGCATCCCTTGGTATGCTGATTTTGCTAATTATTTATCCTGTGGCATCAAACCTCCTGATTGCACTGGCCATAAACTTAAAAAGTTTTTCCATGATGCTAAGTTTTATCTTTGGGATGACCCTTTTCTGATTAGACTTGGTACAGATCAAATTTTGAGAAGGTGTGTCCCAGAAAATGATGTGGCAGAAATCTTACACCATTGCCACACTGCAGCATATGGAGGGCATTTTGGGAATCAAGGGACAGCAGCCAAAGTTTTACAATCTGGTTTCTATTGGCTAACACTCTTCCAAGATTCCCATAATTTTGTCAAAAGATGTAATGAATGTCAAAGGACTGGTTCCATTTCTCAAAGAAATGAAATGCCTTTAAATGGGATCTTGGAAGTGGAATTATTTGATGTGTGGGGAATTGACTTTATGGGACCTTTCCCACCATCCAATAATTGCCAATACATTCTAGTGGCTGTTGATTATGTGTCCAAGTGGGTGGAAGCAATTGCATGTGCTTCCAATGATGCAAAAACTGTGGTTAAATTTATTCAAAAATACATTTTTACAAGGTTTGGTACCCCCCAGGGCACTAATCAGTGATGAGGGTACCCATTTTGTAAATAAGGTATTACAAGGAACTCTTGAAAAATACAATGTTAACCACAGAATAGCTACTGCATACCACCCACAGAAAAATGGACTGGCTGAGCTTTCAAATAGGGAAATCAAAGGAATCCTGGAAAAAGTGGTGAAACCAAACAGGAAAGACTGGGCCTTTAAAATAGACGATGCTTTATGGGCATACAGAACTGCTTTTAAAACACCAATTGGTATGTCTCCATACAATCTAGTCTTTGGAAAAGCCTGTCACCTCCCTTTAGAGCTTGAGTATAAAGCATACTGGGTCATCAAGGAGTTGAATATGTCCTTAGATGAAGCTGGAAACAAGAGAAAATTACAACTGTGTGAAATGGATGAGCATAGGAATATGTCCTATGAAAATGCCAAGCTCTATAAAGAGAAAACAAAAAAGTGGCATGACAAGAGAATCCAACATAGGGAATTAAAAGCAGGGCAACAGGTTATGCTGTTCAATTCCAGATTAAAATTGTTTCCAGGAAAACTCAAAAGCAGATGGTCTGGTCCTTTTACCATTCACAAAGTTTACCCCTATGGGGCTGTGGAGTTAATCAATCCTGAGAACAACAATGTGTTCAAAGTGAATGGCCAGAGAGTTAAACTCTATCATGATGCTGTAGCAATCCCAGAGCAATGCTCTGTGTTTTTGGCTACAGTTTGACAAAATCTTCATAACAAAAAGTCATGGACTCTTTCTAGTCCTAAGTGTTTGTAAATATTTCTTTTATTAAGTTAAAAATAACAAGCTTTATTGAACTCTATGTTTTGCAGGTTTGCGTTCAAGGCAAAAAGTCTTCTGATGCTGTAGCATTCATCCAATATTCAACCCCAAGTTCTAGTTGTGGCAAAGTTGAAACTCAAAATTCTTGGAGTTGTTAAAATTTAGCATTGCAAAATAATAGTACAAGGGTGGTTGTAGTGGGTAAGAAAGGAAAATGGTCCATACTCCTACCTTGTACCATTATGACTTTTTGCTAAAATGAGGTACACCAAGCCATCCTGCATATCTGAGTCAAGGTACCTAAAATACTGTTTGTTGTCCTTCCTTTGTAAAATTAAGAGCTGTAATTAATTTACATTTTAAACTAAAAAGAGTAAAGCTCCTTTTTAATCCCAACCACATCCTCTCCTTTCACTTTCCAAAAGATCTCAAAAAGGTAAAAACCCTTTTGTCTCCCTCCTATCGCTTTCATCCGAACACCCCCAACCTCCATTTTTTCCGGCGAAATTTCCGATCATCATCAGATTCTTCGATACAATGGCACGAGTAAAACGAGTAGTAGTGCGGGACGATGACGAGCAACCCTCACGCAGAAGCATTCGACAACGAGCCACGGTTCGACATTCTTCCAATACCGAACCTGAATACGTGGACCTCGAGAGCGATGAACAACCATCTCTCAACACTACTACGGCTCCTCCCATGTCTCAAAATGTCGAAACCTCCACTGTGAGTAAAACCCCAGAAAAACCCATTTATGAAAATCTTGCTATTGGGTCTTCTTCCTTCGAAAACCCCACTGTGGTTAATGCCTCAACTTCACGATCATCACAATCAGTGGTAGAACCCAATGTTCAAACACCACACACTACCACTGATCGTGAAACCATTCTCATGTCACCCACTGTGGTGACAGAGGCAGAAATCGCAGGAGCATCTAAGGATGCAAGGGAAAAAGATAAGAGCTCAAGTTCCATTCCTGACTTAAACATGGATGCAGATGAGGTATTTTCTGAACTATCAGTCTTAGTAGAGGATTATTTCACATCTGAAAATGAGGTTGAAATCAATGGTTCACACACATCACAAGTATTATTGTTAACATGGCCTTATGATGAACCAAGAACACCGCCTAACTTTCAAACAAACAATGTTTTGGATGAACCTAAGTGGGAAATTTGGGATGATTATGATTTTGATGAACTGTTTGTAAACAAGATGACACAGGAATCACCACTGAACACTGATGCTGGAGCATCCACACAGCATCAGGCTGATAACACAGAAAATCCTTCTGTAGAGATCCCTGCTAATCCTGTTGGTGAAACATCTGAAATTTCCACCAAGAGAAAGGCCTCAGACAGTGTAGATGTCAACCCCACTAACCCTGCAGATGTTGGTCCAAAAGATAAGAAGTCAAGGAAGAAAACAGTTGCTGCCAAGCCTCTAAAAACAAAAAAATATGCCAAGAAAACCAATGCTGGAGCATCAATAAAGCATCCTGGGGCTGTGTCTAAACCATCTGGGCCTCATGTTATCCTAAGGCCTAAAAAGATGAACGATGGTTTTAGCAATCCAGATGCACAGAAAGCCATTGAGAAACAGAAGTTCAAAGGGGCATTGATGGATAAGGGTTTTGATTCCAGGAGCATCAAGGATTATGAGTTCATTCGAAAGGTGATCAACGAGCAGCAATGGGATGACTTTTGTGAGGTAAAACTTTCCTATAACCTCACACTCATTAGGGAGTTTTATGCTGAAATAGCTGCAGCAAAAACCAACCTACTCACAATAAGGGGCATAGGCTTCCATTTCACAGCCGAAGCCCTCAACAACTTTTTGAACATCACCACATCCACCACCACTGCCTATGATACCTTAACCAGAACTGCCACTAAAAGGCAGTTGGATGATATGATCAAAGTCTTAGGAAAACCTGGCTCTGCTTGGAACAACCACCCAAATTACATGCTTAGAACCTTCCAAGCAATCAACCTACTCCCTGATGCAAATGTATGGATAAGTTTTATCAAAAGTTCCTTAGCCCCAACCACTCATGATAGCTCCATCAATTGTGAAAGGATAATCTTGTTGTACTGCATTATGACTGGCCAGAAAGTTAATACAGGTGATATCATTTGTAAGTCTATTAATTATTCTGCAAAGAGGAACCAAGGGAAGACTTGTCTGTTGTCTAAATTTTTAACTGTAGTTGGTGTTCCTCAATATGAGGAAGATGACATTCACAAAGAAGGAGATGAAAAGTGGGCTATTAACACAAAGAGTGTATCGCGACTAAGGCATGAAAAGTCAAGTCAGGGAGATGTGTTGGGCATGATGCAGACACTGTGTGCACAAAACAGTGCATTGATGGATAACATGATCAAGCAAGCTGCAGAGATGGAGGTGATGAAGAAAGAAGTGTTGAATCTCAAGAAGGAAGTGAGGCTGGGAGTTGATTCCAAGAAGGGAATGAGATTGAAAAAGGTACTAACACAGGTAAGGAAGCTGAAAGGAAGGAACAAGAAGCTAGCTGAGGAGAACAAGAGGTTGAAAGAGGGCAAGGATGATCAGAAGAAAGGCATGCTGCAAGCTGATGCTGCAGCATTGAACACCACAACAGCAGAAACTAGTCTTGTTGCGCTAGCATCAGTAGCAGCAGCAGCTGCACAAGAGGAAACACAGCCTACTCCTATGGAGTAGGACAGGTCAAAATCAATCCCTTAGCTTCCATGTTTTTTTTGTGTGTCCGGGATAGTTTGTTATTTTTAGGTTGTTTTTAACTTGCAAAATCACACATAAGTAGTATGCTCTTTCTGTGTTCATATCCATAATAATTCTGTGAGGCATGTTAATCATATGATTGAATGTTCTTTTTAGAACTAGCAGTATCTTCTTGGGCCACAAACTGACCAACATGACCTAAATGCATCTAGGAGAATGATCTAGGCCATCTTTTTAGTTTGCATAGCCACTTGTAACCTTGAAACACTCATACACTTCATGGGATACAATGGGGATATTGTATATTCTAAATTTGAGGGTGGGAAGGTTACACCCTAAAAGGAGGGTTACACCTTGAAAAACAGAAAATTCAATACAAAAGAGCATAGCTCTAATCTGAATTGTGTGATAAAAAAGATACCAAAAAATGTCCCATAGGGGCAAGGTACACAAAGTCAACAAAAAGAAGCACAAAGTGCCAAAAATTGAAATTTTTTGTGAAATTTGTTGAGAGAAAAGGCTATGAGAGAAAAGATAAGCCAATAAGAGTGACCCTAAAAAGTCCTAGTGATCCTAGATGTAGGTTGTGTTGTGACTAACAAAGAGAAGAGAAGTGCTAGCCTATGATCCATACACACACTCATGCATGATTGAATGCTAGGAGAATTATGAAAGGCTATGAACTACAAGGGATAAATATTACATTATGTGTGTGCACTTAATGCCAAGATTTTGCAAGAAAATTTCAAAATTGAGTCTATTTATTTTTGGTCTTTTAGTTGTTTGGGGACAAACAACACTTTAAATTTGAGGGTGTGATATACATTATTTATTTAATGCATATTGTGTCTTTTTCTTATATTTTTATATATAATATTTTGTTTTATCCCAACTTTTGTGTCATTTTATTCTCTTATTTGTATCTTTATTAATCATGGAGCTAAGTGATGGATTTTACTTGTTTTACTAAGTAGAATGGCTAAAAATAAGAAAACTGCAGACAATGCTACTTCAATGCTGCAGCATCCAAGACTGATGGCGACGAGATGGGATAAAAAGGCTGGAAATGCGATTTTTGGGAAAAACTGCAGCATGCAATCTGAATTTCATTGCTTTAGATTCATCCTAAAGTAGTTTGTGTGTTAATGACATTAGTACAAAAGACATCTCCTTATAACAGTGTTTGGTACCATGAATAGTGCAAGAAGGGTACATTAATAGTAGTAGTAGTTGTGGGTTGGTATGGCTTAGTCCATACTTCTTTTGTATAAATAGGAGGTGTATTTTGTGTTGTTTTAAGAGGGATCGATCAGTTCAGAAACTGATTTGAAAACTCTCTATTTGCTTTCTTTAATATTAATGCAAGTTATCTTCATCTTGTTCTTCTTCTTTAGTTTAAACACATGAGTTGTTGCAGCATTGACAGCAACATTGCTGCACTTCTTCATTGTCTTTAATTATTGCTCTTTACATTATTGTCATTTACTTTCACGTCATTTACATTATGTATTTAATTTCAGTAATTTACATTTATTGCAATTTACTTTCAAGTATGAGTAGCTAATTTTTATAGCTTGGATGTGAGATTAAATGGTGGAGTTTTAATTATAAAGAATAGTGGACATTATTTCTCAATAATGATGTACATCATTTCATGTTAAGTTTTATAAAGATAAGTTTACTTCGTGACGTTTTGATCACTTTGAAAGTGTTAAAGTGCCATGGCATCAGGAATGAGCCATTGATATGCACGTCAATCCGAATGACAAAGAAAGTAAGACTTGGAAGAGCTACTGACGAAGGAATTTGTCGTCTCTGTCTTTTCTGGGTTGATTTTGCCCGATAAGTTGGTCATCGTCATGATGGTAAAAGTGTAGAGTGCGTATCAGGAATGAACCACTCAGAACACGTCAACTTAACAGATATGGGATCAACTTGGAAGAGTGATTTTTAACAAAGTAATTTGTTTATCCATATATTTGAAAGGCATCATTTTATTATTGATAGTCCTGATACATCACCAGGAATGGGTTGTTGAAAGCTAGATCAATAGTATAGTGTTGAAGATCCGGAAGGGCATCCTAACAAATAGATGGTGAATTTAATTATTGAGGAACCAATGCTGTAGCATTGCCACATCATTGGTCTGCTGGAATTTATAATTAAGCTTCACCCCAACATCTTACACCCTTGCTTTCTTTATTAATTGTTAAATATAATCTGTGACAACTCCAACAAAAATATTATCTTCGAACTGATCCTTGGAAATCATTTCTTTTATTAGACTTTTATTACGCTTTTACTCCAATCTCCGTGGGAACGATATCTGGTATTTTACCACTTTATTACTTGAAAGACGACATTAGATCTCGATGTATACTTGCGTTGAGGTTTAATTAGCACACGTCTATCGGTGTATTCAAAGCACTGTCAGTGGGCAGTGCTCAACGCTAACGTGGGGAGGTGAAGACAGTATGTCAGAATAAGTAAGTGAGTCGGAATTAGTAAACTTGACAGTAATGTCGATAGGTGAAGTGTTGTGTAGATTGTCCTTGATAGGTGTGCGAACTTTTGGAAAGAGTATCGAGGAAGGAAATTGTGTTTGATTTTGTGCAGGAAAGAAGTGGATAAGACAACTGAATGGGTTAAGTTGGTTACTTTGTGAGAAATGTTCAAACAAACTGATCGTTCAGTGTAAGCTATTGACAACAATAGGGTGTGGTTGTGGTCACCCCTCCTAGTTGAGTAGGAGTAACCGAAGTTATGTTATATGACGGGACGCTTGTGGCAAGCAGTGAGAAATTGATGAGCCTGCAGGATAAGTTCAATTCGGAAAAGTGAGTACTCCAATAAGGAATTATAGAGGTTTCCTACTAATAGACACATTAAGTGTGGAATGATGAAGTGGTGAGAATGTACGAATTAGTTGTCGAGTTGTAGCCGATGTGATTCGGGACAGGTAGTTTTAAGCGAGTATTGTGATCGAAGAGGGTACAAGTAAATAGTGCAAGATGGCACGATTTAGCAAGTGATGACTCGCCGAGGGCGGTTTCTTGTATGGGGTGCGGTTATGTTTCCTATCTGAACGATTTGGGGCAGCCGAGTAGAACTGAGTGGTTGGATTGAAAACATAAGACTGTTGAACCTCGAGAATTGAGAGATTGGTAAAGTGGACTACGTCTGTGGGTCCGTCGAAGTTATGAAAGTTGAATAGATAGTGCGCGATCTTGAGGTACTCGATAAAATTGTGGAGGAATTCGTAGTGTGATGTGCGCCTCTGTTATGGGGAACAGATGAGAGAAGCTGTAGTGATGACGACCTCGCAAGAATTACAGGTGATAGGGAGTTAACTTTCGCCATTTTAGAGCGAGTGAGAGCGGTAGTTTACAAGCTAGAATTGCCAGAAGAGTTGAAAAGGATTCATCCGACCTTTCATGTGTCAAACCTGAAGAAGTGTTTGGCCGAGACCGATGTGGCTATTCCGTTAGAAGATGTCAGCATTGATGAGAAATTGATGTACGAGGAAGAGCCAATCGATATCGTAGACAGTAAAATACGTAAGACAAGGAACAAGGAAGTTCGTTTGGTGAAAATTCAGTGGAGGTATCACAAGGGACGAGAAGCAACGTGGGAAGTAGAATCCGATATGAAGTATAGGTACCCTCACCTTTTTGAAAATGGAATTCCGAGGACGAAATTCTTTTGAGGGGGGAGTGTTGTAACGACCAAGTCTTTTTTGAAAGGTTTTATATCTTATGTTAAGTTTTAATAAAAGTGGAAGTTGAGGGGCTAGTTGGTAGATATGGGATAGAGTATCAAAGGGCACAAAACCCTAGGTGAACATTCTATTCCTGATTGTGAATGTTGTTTGGCGGCTGATTAGAGCAAGAAGAGAGAAAGAACAAGAAGGAGAAAGGGAGAAAGAAAGAAGAAAGGAGAAAGAGTGATCGATCAAGTAGGAAGAAACAAATTCCAGTTTATTGGAGAAGAAAGGAAGGTGTTCTTTATTTTGATTAAAGCTGGTAATCTCTTCTCCCCATCTCTAATCCTTGATTCTTGCTGCTGATTTAGTTATTTTGGAGTTTTTGTTAAAAGTTGAGTTTGAAGCTAAATGGGAGAGTTTAGGCATCAAATCGTGTCTTTTGCAGCTAAGATTTCAGTGTTAGTTGAGCTTAGTGACCTTAATATTGTTGCTAATCTTTAATCCGTGGGATTTTGTAACACCCCAGAATTTATTTTATAGGTAAAATCTTTCTAATGTTTCTTTAAAGTGAATTATAGGCCTTGTGTAAATTTATGAGAAATTCTATTTGATCGTTACATGAAGACCGTACTTTAGGAATTCGTATGAGTCATTCTTAAGAAAATGATGAAAAATAGAATGTTGGGTTAAATCCTAGATTCTATGGTTTGGTTGGATGGGTAATTCGAATACGAGTCCAACGGTTCTTTCCGGAGCGAAAACGGAGCTTTAACGAAGAAGTTACGAGGGATTAAGTGCTAAAACGAGAAGAACACCAAACAGAACCCGGCGCCGACCTCGGCGCCGATCAATCTGCGCCAGCCATCGGCGCCGAGCACTGGCCGACTCAATTTAGGATATTTAATTCCTTTATCTTTCTCACTTCTTCTAAAACGAATTCCAGCTTCTTCTTTCTGAGTTTTGGGCGATTTTTCATCTGGAGCTTAAGGTAAACTCATAATCTTTCAATCCTAATTCCATTCAAAGAATTATTAGATGAATCTTACCAATTATACTTCATCTAGGGCTTGTCATCTTCATCTTTCTTGTGGAAGTACTAGGGTTCAAATCTTCAAGTTAGGGTTATTTCAATTGAAGAGTTTGAGGTGAGTAACTTGTACTTAATTAGTTGTATTACACCTTATCATCATCCTTTACTTTGATTTTGTTATTGTTAATGAGAAATCTTGGCTAATAAGCTCTTAATGGATAAGAGGGAAACAAGAAGAGTTCAAGTAAGTTATGATGGTTTAATTGTGTTCTATTACTTACAATACCATGGTAAATGTTAGTGTTAAAGATTTGGGTTTGATTTCATATCATTAGTGTGTGATTATGTTGATGGCTTAAGATATGTCTTAATTAAGTAATGATGGCTTAATGATTGAAATGGACCTACTATTGAATTGTAAACACGAACGTCTATTATTGATATTATATGGAATAAGATTTGTTACATATGGATGTATAGGAACTACATGGAAGTAGTATTGATTCATGTTAAATGGTTGGACCATTGTTATTATTCATGTTAAATGGTTGGACCATTGTTATTATTCATGTTAAATGGTTGGACCATTGTTATATGTTAAACATTATTCATGCTAAATGGTTGGACCATTGTTATGTGTTAAATACCCTTGAATATTATTTTAGGATTAATATATTTGGTAATTCACATAATTGGAGGAGCACCTAGTATGCATTTGGAGGATATATTCTTACACACCGTGGGGTAAGTGTAATTGATTCATACCTTCGGATACCGTGGGGTGTTCCGTTGTGTTATGCCTTGTGACAATACCGTGGGGTACCGATCGAGGTATATCTTCAATTATGATGTAATTGGGTAGCGATATGGACCTTCTCCATGGAATCCAATTTGTGAACGTATCGAATTATTATTCCTGCATGCTATGTTTATATTCCATGTGTTATGTGTAAACCTCACTTAGGCTTTAAAAAGCCTAACACTTGCTATGTGTTTTATGTGTTACAGATATTAGTGGTTCAGGACACAAGAAGGTTAGACCGGGGTTTGAGAGCATGGGATCATTGTTGGAAAAGCTAAAGATTAGAAGATTAATGATAGAACTTTTCGACACATTTCGTAATCGGATTTTATAGTAGAGATTTGATAATCTAATGGTCCATTATTAGTTATATTTATCTAAGTCTTTGTATTGAAAGTTATGTAAAGATATTTAAGTACATTTGTGCTTTAAGAAGGTGTACCACTCTTCCGTTTTATGGAAGTTTTTGTTAACCCCTATTTTAGGGTTTTACAAGTTGGTATCAGAGCATAAGTTTGAGAGATTTAGGTGTTGATTTTGGATACCTAGACTTAAACTAGCGTTTGTATAAGTAAAAGAGAGTGGAATTCTCCGTTAGGCACTTTGAGATAGGATGCTTTGGGATCGATGAATATGGAGAGAAACTAGAACCGCGTCGAGAGTAGCAAGGATAATCATGTATGGCACGTTTATAATGACACCTGGCCAGTGTCATGATGAGCCTACTAGTACATGTGCATACTTGAACTACTTTAGTGTGATGATCGTTGGGGGTAGTAAGGAAAGTCTTAGATTAGTAGTCGTTTAAATTAGAAAGACGATTCTAGTATTGGTCACTTGGAGTGACGATAGGCATAATAATTGCTCTAAGAAGATTGTTTGGGTCGAGATTGATGGTTGGAATAGGACCATAGGTTTGTGAGCCGACCTTAATTTGAGGAAAGTCGTAAGATTGATCAATGTGTTTTCTGATATAGCCTTAAGAGGTTTGAATGGCCGAATGACAATAGTAGACCGGAAGAGTATAATGTCAATAGGTTGAATGCCGACTATGTTATTGCACGAAATTTATTTTAGAAATAAATTGCATCGACTATTGCTTGTGTTTCCAACCCTTATGTGGATAGTATTATGAATTTTGAGAAAATGTTTGGCACACACACAAGATTTCAAATCATGAATTTGGAAATATGTAAATCGTTTTAGTAAGGGGTTGCAAACTCTGTTAGAATTCGTTATATTCTGTTAATAATCAATCTTGTTTTAGATACAATGATAACTATACTTTACGTTGATAAAATATGAGTTTGTTCCTTGATTAAGATTGTAAATGGAATATTGATTTTGGGAGAATTAGAACCAAATTTGGGAAAATTTTGGGAAGAGAATAGTGCAGGTCATCCGCGCCGACCTCGGCACCGATGAATCGGCGCCACCATCGGCGCAGGAGTCTGCCATTTCAACTTCATTTTCTGTTTTGTTGTTCGTTCGGGTCTAGGACCAAGTCATCGATTCGAGGGCTGTTTTTGAGTCATGTGTTGAAACTAATAATAATCATATTTTATGAAGTTGAGGTGACGGGCGAATAGCTACGGCTTGTGCCTCTAGCATTGGATTCCCTCCACGTATGTTAGAGTTGGAGCGGTGAACTATTTTCCCATTTTATATATATAAAGTTATTTTGGAAAAGAAATTTGTTTTGATGAGATATTAAACGGTGTTGCTAATAAAGTTTTTATATGGAATAGATTGTTGGAGATTTGGCATTTCTTTTATGACTTTGTTCATAACAAATTTTGCTTTGGAAACGTAATGTTAACGCCGTTTTATGACTTGGAGTCATTAAGTCCAATGGAGGTTCATGAAGTTTAGTGTTGTGACATGTTGGGTCGTGTGAGTATGATTTCACAAAGTAAATGTCTTAATTGCTTACTTGGTTAAGTTTTAAGTTATGTTGGACATTTGATCCCACACGAATTTTGTTAAAGAAAAGTTAATTTTATGTCGCTAGGCGACTAAGAAGAGTTGAGTTTGGAACCTGTGTGTGATGTGAATTTTTTTTTTCTTCTTTTCTTTCTTCGAAGATTTATCCTATTAAGTATTCCATTGCAAATAAGTTCAAGGTATGGATTGATGGAGACATGGATTAAGTGATGCATGAAAGAATGATTTTGGCAATGCTTCATAAAATTTTGCTTGATGCACTTTTGATCGGTTAATTGTTTTATCTTCATTTTTGTGGAAAAATATGTTATATCAACTTAGGAATGTGCATAAGCTCAGTAATCGTTGTTTTCGATACCTTAATGATCGAGTCATACTTGAAGTGTTTGATAAATTATTGTTTAAAAGATGACCATTCGGTCAAAAGGGTGTTTTGGGTTGTAGGAATCATGCATAATTCGCAATGTCTTACAATTTGATTTGTAATATTAGTTGTCAACATTTTGTCAACTTTGAATTGTTGACTAGTTTGGGAGAATTTAAAAACCTTGTTGGTTTTTGAGAAATGTTTATCGGAGTGTTTTAACAAAATACATTGTAAGCATAGACGTTTTGACTTTTTATGCACAAGTGCAAGATTTTGAGGAAAATGCTTCATGAGGAAAATTTTAGAAGTTTTCTTTTTGTATAAAATCATAAGTATACGGGATTTCTTATGTTTTGGACTTTGACGTATATCTTTGTTAAAATTTTGGATTGAAGTCGACTTGACCCTTTTTAATGTCAACCAGTTACTAGCAAATGTTCTTCTTGGTTTCTCTTTTGGAAAAATGTATTGTTAAGTACGGTTCTGTAGAAGATGAATTGCTAGTTTATTACTATGTGACCATTTGGGAAAGTTTTAGAAATCAAACTGAAGAACCCCATCTTTTGAAATGATAGTGTAAGTTGAGTTGTGTATGATTATCTTATTTCAAGAAAATTCTAAGGAAAGGTTAAAGTTGGCGTGTCTACCCCAATTTGAAGTTTTATGATGTTTCAGGTAGATAATTTTAAATATTGGAAATATATTGGTTATGTTTAAACTTGGAAATTGCATGTCGTTTGGTGTGTTGACTGAGGTGTAAATTAGAAGTCATATTTTAGTCTTCGTATAATGAATTGACGTGCGCAAATTTTGGTTGGCAAACTTTGTTTCATATCATTTGAATAGTCAGAAAAGAATTTTGAGTCAACTGTTGTTTGGACTTCTTTTGAAGTACGTATAAAAAAAAATGTGCACATCGTTAAAGAGGGCAGTTACATTGAATGCATGTCATTGGTCAATCCATACCAAAATCGTAGTGGTTTGTTTTAAAGAAGTTATTTTTACTCGTATAGCATTTTGTGGATAAATTGAACTGCAATGAAATGGTTTTCAACATGATTTTCATATGTGGGACGAGGGTGTCCAGTTTTACGTAACCACCGAACTAATAGTAATGGTTTTGTGTGTACGGTGTACTTGATATAAAAGTTTTAGTGTTGAAATTATTTTGTGATTGATTTTGATTTTAAATTGGTATATTTATTTGATGTCGCGCTTGAAAACTTTGAACTCGTTAGGATCTTATATTTGGTAAGTAACCCAGTTTTTTTAGGGTCTTGTCCAGCTTTCGAATATGAGACCCTTTGGACATCATAGTGATAATTTGATCTTGATAGGATTATTTGAAGAATGAACTCGTGGGAAGAGTCCGCAAGGATTTGACTTGGTGATATGTTAGGTGTTGACTTTTGGGCTAGGAACCAAGCACCATTATTGTAATCGTGAAATTGTAGTTCGATTTAAATGAATAATAGTGATGGTTGTAGTATCCTTAAGATGCTTGTTTGTGATAAGAAGTTTAGTGAAATGACTTTCCATGTGTGGTACAAAACCTGGCTATAATTGACATAGAGAGAAAATTTGAGAACACGTGAACGGGGTATGTTTGGGGAAATTGTTTTTGTTGATAGAATGGTATGGATCACTTAAGGTTGGGAGGCAACTTATGTATGGTGGTCAGAGATCATTCTAGAAAATTTGACCTTAAAGTGGATGTAAGTAATCAACTGTAAGCGAGAAATTGTGGTGAACATTACCGAGAAGCCATTATGGGCAATTCTTTAGGGAAGTCATTTTGAACAGAGTTGAAACCGGGGGACTTGGAATGTATTGGGGGTGTAGTAACCATTGTTAGTATGAAGACTAGACTATAAGGACGAAATCTTTTCCGAGAAGGGAATTTATGTGTGGGATATTGTTAGTTCAAAGCTCGGTGATATAACTAAGTATCAACCTTTGTAGGGTTAAGACAGGAAATCGTTAGTGTAATCAGGAAATCGCAGTAAATAGGATGTTGATAATAGTGGTAGTAACTGTAAGATACTCGATTGCGATGAGCGGTTTTGGTAGGACAACCTGCGGGGGTGATTAATGAACTTACCGGTTTAGTGATTGATGTTGGGATGGACTTTGGAGTTTGTTAGAACTCGTCAGAGTTAGTCGACAGTTAATAATAGGAATGATCAGAATTGATGAATCGGTTGATTTCAGTATTAATTAGGCCTTGGATTGACTTGAAGTCTGAAATCGGAATCGGGATGTATGGAACATCTAAGGTTGGGAGATAACCGAAGCCGTCTAACTAGGAGTTATTCCATTAGTTAGAGTATTCTCCCGATCGTAAGTACAGTGTACGTGGATAAGGGTGTTGTAGTAAGGAAGTGGTTCGAAGAACTACTGTTATGGCTGTGAGGGAAATTTAGATTCCTGTTAAGGATTTATGGTTTATGATTGACATTACGCTCTATGTTGTTGGAGTGTGAAGGAAGTAGATTTCGGGGACGAAATCCTTTTAAGGTTGGGAGAATTGTAACACCCCAGAATTTATTTTATAGGTAAAATCTTTCTAATGTTTCTTTAAAGTGAATTATAGGCCTTGTGTAAATTTATGAGAAATTCTATTTGATCGTTACACGAAGACCGTACTTTAGGAATTCGTATGAGTCATTCTTAAGAAAATAATGAAAAATAGAATGTTGGGTTAAATCCTAGATTCTATGGTTTGGTTGGATGGGTAATTCGAATACGAGTCCAACGGTTCTTTCCGGAGCGAAAACGGAGCTTTAACGAAGAAGTTACGAGGGATTAAGTGCTAAAACGAGAAGAACACCAAACAGAACCCGGCGCCGACCTCGGCGCCGATCAATCTGCGCCAGCCATCGGCGCCGAGCACTGGCCGACTCAATTTAGGATATTTAATTCCTTTATCTTTCTCACTTCTTCTAAAACGAATTCCAGCTTCTTCTTTCTGAGTTTTGGGCGATTTTTCATCTGGAGCTTAAGGTAAACTCATAATCTTTCCATCCTAATTCCATTCAAAGAATTATTAGATGAATCTTACCAATTATACTTCATCTAGGGCTTGTCATCTTCATCTTTCTTGTGGAAGTACTAGGGTTCAAATCTTCAAGTTAGGGTTATTTCAATTGAAGAGTTTGAGGTGAGTAACTTGTACTTAATTAGTTGTATTACACCTTATCATCATCCTTTACTTTGATTTTGTTATTGTTAATGAGAAATCTTGGCTAATAAGCTCTTAATGGATAAGAGGGAAACAAGAAGAGTTCAAGTAAGTTATGATGGTTTAATTGTGTTCTATTACTTACAATACCATGGTAAATGTTAGTGTTAAAGATTTGGGTTTGATTTCATATCATTAGTGTGTGATTATGTTGATGGCTTAAGATATGTCTTAATTAAGTAATGATGGCTTAATGATTGAAATGGACCTACTATTGAATTGTAAACACGAATGTCTATTATTGATATTATATGGAATAAGATTTGTTACATATGGATGTATAGGAACTACATGGAAGTAGTATTGATTCATGTTAAATGGTTGGACCATTGTTATTATTCATGTTAAATGGTTGGACCATTGTTATTATTCATGTTAAATGGTTGGACCATTGTTATATGTTAAACATTATTCATGCTAAATGGTTGGACCATTGTTATGTGTTAAATACCCTTGAATATTATTTTAGGATTAATATATTTGGTAATTCACATAATTGGAGGAGCACCTAGTATGCATTTGGAGGATATATTCTTACACACCGTGGGGTAAGTGTAATTGATTCATACCTTCGGATACCGTGGGGTGTTCCGTTGTGTTATGCCTTGTGACAATACCGTGGGGTACCGATCGAGGTATATCTTCAATTATGATGTAATTGGGTAGCGATATGGACCTTCTCCATGGAATCCAATTTGTGAACGTATCGAATTATTATTCCTGCATGCTATGTTTATATTCCATGTGTTATGTGTAAACCTCACTTAGGCTTTAAAAAGCCTAACACTTGCTATGTGTTTTATGTGTTACAGATATTAGTGGTTCAGGACACAAGAAGGTTAGACCGGGGTTTGAGAGCATGGGATCATTGTTGGAAAAGCTAAAGATTAGAAGATTAATGATAGAACTTTTCGACACATTTCGTAATCGGATTTTATAGTAGAGATTTGATAATCTAATGGTCCATTATTAGTTATATTTATCTAAGTCTTTGTATTGAAAGTTATGTAAAGATATTTAAGTACACTTGTGCTTTAAGAAGGTGTACCACTCTTCCGTTTTATGGAAGTTTTTGTTAACCCCTATTTTAGGGTGTTACAGATTTCGACCGTGTATGTGATTCTCGGACCAATTAGGAATCAGGTCGGCGGCCGGAAAGTCCTCTGGACGTCCGGACACATCGAATCGTTTGAATGATTCCGGATGCGGAAACTGTCCGAATGAGAAGAGTATCCGGTAAGTATAATCGTCCGGTAAGTATAAGCGTCCGGTAAGTCTAGTGTCCGGTAAGTAGGAAGTACCCGGGACTTAGTGTTGTCCGGAATGTTGCGTCGTCCGGAAAGGGTTGTGTCCGGAAAGTTGGGAGATTAGCTTATGATTTGTCTGTTCATTCAGGGAAATCGAGTGGGAGTCGGGAACAGACTAGAAAGGAGAAGTAAGAGCATCAGGTGAGTTTTCTAACTAAAATGCGTGACTTTTGATGTGTTTTCTAAAGCGAGTACATGATGAGAAATGCCATGTTTTATTCTTATGCTTTTAATTGCACGAAAGTTGTTAAAGTTTTATATGGGATGTATGCATACATTGATTGAGATGTAGACAGGCTAAGCCGGGGGGTGTGGCCCGTAAGCTCGTGCCGGGAGGTGTGACCCGTTTATGCCAGAGAGGTGTGACCCTATACGGCAGCATGAGACTGACTCGTGTCACCCTAGGGTGACTTCAGGGTGCCAATTTACGAGGGGCGGACCTTTATCCGTGAATGATTTATATAAACAGATTTATGAATGATTTATGTTGAAAATTGTAAACTGTTTTTAAGTGCTTTGATAACTGTTAAGAGGGACTCACTAGACCTCATGGTCTAACCCTCGCATTTTCAAATTAAAACCTTTTCAGGGAAACAGGTAATGAAAGGCTCTGGCAAGTGAGCAGGGCGGTTAGCGAGGAAGCTCGATAGTGTAGCAACACTATAGTTCAGTATAGTATTATTCTTAGTTGTGTAGGTTGTTCCGCCAACCAAATTTTAGATGCTATGTAAGAAATTTTGGGACACGAATTTTGGGATGTTTATTTTATATGTTACGCATGTTTAAAATTTCTTGGGATGTTATAGCATGAAAATGGATTTTCATCGTCATCAAAAATATATTCAACCCGATATGTTGGACTATTCTACTAATTTTGCAAAATTTCGACGTTGCCATTGGAGTTTGTTGATTCATTTCTCACTTGATATTTTGTTAATGAGGGACATTTTTGCAGAACCATTATTAACAGTTTGTGCAGAATTGATCTAATGGTCAACTGTGCACAATTATGAACAATAAGAATGTATATTAGTTTTGCTATCCATATTTTTTTTTTGATACACATACTCGTTGCATACGTGTTCAACCTTCTCACATGCTCAACTTTCATTAACACAACCATTTATTGCTTTTTAGTTGTTTCATACATGTTCAACGTATATCCGGGTTGAATATTTTTACTATTGTTACCATAAAAGTATAATTTACTAGAGAACATATGTGAAATGCCAATAGTCAACTGTGCACAATTATGAACAATAAGAATATATATTAGTTTTGTTACCATATTATATTTTTGATACATATACTCGTTTCATACGTGTTCAACTTTCATTAACACAAACCATTTATTGCTTTTTAGTTGTTTCATACATGTTTAACGTATATCCGGGTTTTCTCACCTTTAATTATTGTTACCATAAGAGTATAATTTACTTGAGAACATATGTGAAATACCAATGGTCAACTGTGCACAATTATGAACAATAAGAATATATATTAGTTTTGTTATCCATATTATTTTTTTGATACACATACTCGTTTCATACGTGTTCAACTTTCATTAACACAAACCATTTATTGATTTTTAGTTGTTTCATACATGTTCAACGTATATTCGGGTTGAATGTTTTTAACTATTGTTACCATAAGAGTATAACGAACAATCGAACATTAACGAACATAAATGAACGAACGTAAACGACCCATCATTTAACAAACATGAATGTTCAAACATTCACGAACTTATATGAACGAACGATACCATCGTTCGTGTTCGCTGATTTAACTAACCTAACTAAAAATACGTGTTCATTTTCATTCATTTTCTTAAAACGGCTGGACATTTGGTTTATTTTACAGCCCCACATACATGTAAAATGAGATGGATTCGGTGTTTAAGAAAGAACATAAAATACATGTAAGATACATGGATGTAAGAGATGTTCATGTAATGGATTGATTGTGTTGGGAGTATTCTATGGAGGGGGTTACAAAACTAAGGGAATTAGATTTACTAAAATGACCCTTAACACCCCTGTTCATTACTTTATTTCTCAATGGACCCATCTTGTAATTAATGATTTAGATGCATTTCATCTCAACCACTCATTTTAAGATCAAAGGTTGTTAATTGGTTAATAAAGTTAGTACCAAATTTTTGGTTAACAAAATAACCCAACCATATATATATATATATATATATATGGATACATACTTTAAGTTAATGCAATTCATTATGATGATGTGAATTATAAGCAACCTTAAGAGCATCTTCAATGCAAGGTTCTTACAAGCAAAAAGTGTAGTGGTTTGTAAGAACTACCATTGTGGAGAGTTCTTATAAGAACCCAACCTCCTTTAGGTTCTTAAACAAGAACTTTGGTTCTTATCTTGATTTTTGGTGTGAAGTGACATATTCCTCATTTATATTGGTATTTAATTTAAATACTTGATATTTATTTATAAATATATAATAGTTTTTGATGTTGATAAATATATGGGACCCACAAAAATGAGGTTCTTATAAGAACTATCATTGTGGATTTTTATATAAACTTTCAATTCAATGAGTTAGAAATGAAGTGACACCAAAAAATGCAAAAAAATGATTCTCGTAAGAACCTCCATCCGAGATGCTCTAAGTAGATGTTAAAGATTTTGTAGAAAGACAACACATGTTTGGTAGTAATTATGAAGAGTAGGTGAGTATTGTCTATAAAAAGAAAAAGTTTAGGAAAAACATCCAACACATTTTTTATGTTAAATAATTAAATCTTTAAACTATTTTTATTAATGAAAAATAATTAAATTTTTCTATTTTCAATATGAAGTCTTTGAATATATATATATATATATATATATATATAGGGATAATAAATTGTAAACCGCTAAATATGTGTAAACTTGTAAACTTTTGGATTTCATAGGTTTTCTTGATGAAATTATTTTATGAAATTGTTTATTTTGATAACAATGTTTCATATCATTCATTTCTTAATGAAATTGTTTCATATATTTGTGTTTTTTATGTAAAACGAAAAAATTTCATCAAGTTTCATAGGAATGAAAAAAATATATATATGAAACTACATAAAAACACAAATATATGAAACAATTTCATCAAGAAATGAATGATATGAAACAATTTTATCAAAATAAACAATTTCATTAAAAAATTTCATTAAAAAACCTATGAAATCCAAAGTTTACACGAAAAAAAATTACAAAATAGTGAGTCTCTCTCTCTCTATATATATATATAAATCATCGAATTTTAAAAGATTTGTTACTTGCGTTATTTTAATCCAAAAAAACTATTTAAAACTGGCTAGGAATGTTTTATGAAAAAACCTAAATCAGGTTTACCGTTTCGAAACCTTGCGTCATTCATATCCCTCGCCACCCCACATCGCCTTATTGTTGCCCGCTCTCTATCACCGTCGTTGGCTCTGCCACCAATCTCCCTTTGTTTGCTCGTTTTTTTGTTTTTCGTAGGGGTGGCAATGGGTCATGTTGGGTTGGGTTCGGGTTCAACCCATTTGTTAATTGGGTTGAAAATCTCAACACAACCCAACCTGTTTAAGTAAATGGGTTGATATTTTCAACCCAACCTAACCTGGTACTTAAATGGGTTGGTAGCGAGTGGACTTGTTTATGATTTTTTTCAACCCAACATGTTTAAATAAATGGATTGAACCTGAGTTAACCCATTTAATTTTAAAATTTTAAATAAAATGAGAAAAAACTACACTAGTTAATTTCATGGACAATACATATAGATTATAGATTATGGACAATACATAAATGAACATATAGATTATCGATTTTGGACAATTGGACACCGAGCAAAACAACAAAACAGAGAACTAATGAGAGGAGCCAAGCAAAACAGAGAACAAATGAGAGGTGTAATGGTGTATTATCGATTATGGACAATACATAAATGAACATATAGATTACCGATTATCGAGATTATAGTGTATCATTGATTATAGATTTATAGTGTATTATCGTGGTCTCATGGGACTGGATGTCTAGAACGTAGTTGTCTCATGGGACTGGAAGTCTGGAACGCAGGAACAGACGAGCGCCGTGGACAAATGACCGTCGTGGACTGTGGAAGGTGGTCGGCGTGGAACTCTGGAACATGGTCGGCATGGAACTAGGGTTTTAGTGGACTTGACTATTGAGGAGGATAAATTGAAAATAGGTCTCTAATCTTACTGCATCTAGGAAGTAATATGCATATCTTTATTTTTTATTATTAATTTAATTAATTAGTAGTATTAAATTAAATTAATTAGTAGTATAAATGGTTTGAAAATATGTTATAAATGGGTGAAAATCAGGTTCGAGATGGGTTGCAATTAGGTTACAAATGGGTTGAAATCGGGTCGAAATTCCAACCCAACCTAACACAATTTCATAAATGGGTTAGGCAGATTGGCCCATTTAACTTAAATGGGTTAAAAATCTCAACCCAACCTACTAATTTTGGGTTGGGTTCGGGTTGTGTTGGCGGGTTGGGTCACTTTTTGCCACCCTTAGTTTTTCGGTTATCCATATTTTTTATATGTCTATACGTGCTCCATTAAATTGTTGCAAACGATGAAGAATTGAAAGACAAAAAAAAGATCAAAAAGAGGGAGATTGATGGCAGGGCCCAACGGCGATAGGCGATAAGTAGAACAGACAACGATGGGCAGACAAGGAGTGGCGAGGGGAGCGATGTTGTTGTGTTCATGGGATTTGAATGACGTAGGATTTAGAAACGGTAAAACTGATTTAAGTTTTTTTTTACTTTAAAACCTTCCTACCGGATTGTTGATATTTTTTTTAAATGATGTAGGTAATTATTTTTTAGGGAAATTAATTAAAATGCCAAAAGTCCAACTTCAAGTTACCAAAATGCCACAAATCTCTCCCAGTTTGCAAAAATGCCCTTTTTCCACGATGGGATCCCGCGATCGCGGGCCCAGGGACTATTTTTGACACTTTTTGAAACTTGTAGGGACCAATTTTGAAACTTTTGGCCCGCGTCGACCACTGTTCACCCGCGTTCGACCAATTTTATGAATTTAAAATGAAATGTTACACTTTCAACCCCTATACTTACTTACTAAATTTACTTTATACCTTTTACTTTCATTATTTTAATTTTATATTTAACACATATAATCGTTTATTAACTAAAATACGTTAAAAAAATACGTTTTAATTTTAACAAATTACACCATTATAATCGTCTCTTCGATACGTTCGAAATGAGCTCAATCTTGAATTTTTTTGGATTTATATATTTTAATATATATCATATACAGTTATACACTACATAAAAAAATATTTTTGATATTTAAAATTCATACCCTTATAGTTAATTATTTAATTTATGGTACATCTTTTTTTTTCAATTTTGTTTTACACTCCTATCGCATTAACATAATAATCATATATTAACTAATTCATTAAATCTTTTTAAATTATTATTATTTGAATGTGTTTATAGATATCGTGAATGGCAATAGGAGAAATTTTTACGAGAAAAATATGAAATGGGGTTTTGACAAGTTGGTATCACTTGACTCATTTAAGAATTGTGAAAATGGGTATTTGACGAATGATGATTCATGTGTGTTTGGAGCTGAAGTATTTGCAGTTACAGAGTATGCACAAAAGGATCGATAATAAAATAAATAAAACGTATTTTAACTATAAGGGTGCGTTTGGTACGCAGACTGGATGGGACGGGACGGGGCAAAAAAAATAGTTTCATGTTTGGTATGCCATGGGACAAAAATCAGATGGGACAACATGGAACAAAAACAAGTTTTAATTGGACAAAACATAAGATTTTTTGTTCCACCAAAATAGGTGGAACAACATGGGACTAAAACATCAGATTACTAAAATACCCTTTTTTCCAACGTAACTTAGATTAAAATTATCTCCTCCAGTTCAGTCTCGTCCCGTCCCATCCAGTTCAGTCCCGTCCAGTTACGTCCCGTCCCATCTAGTATGCGTACCAAACGCTACCTAAAAGTACAACTGTATATGGTATATATTAAAATATATAAATCCAAAAAAATTCAAAATTGGGCTCATTTCGAACGTATCGAAGAGACGATTATAATGGTGTAATTTGTTAAAATTAAAACGTATTTTTTAACATATATTAGTTAATAAACGATTATATTTGTTAAATGTAAAATTAAATTTTGAAAGTAAAAGGTATAAAGTAAAGTTAGTAAATAAGTATAGGGGTTGAAAGTGTAAATATGAAATCAAAATCACAATTGAAATTTACACTTTCAACCCCTATACTTATTTACTTACTTTACTTTATACCTTTTACTTTCATAATTTAAATTTTACATTTAACACATATAATCGTTTATTAACTATAATACGTTAAAAAAATACGTTTTAATTTTAACAAGTTACACCATTATAATCGTCTCTTCGATACGTTCGAAATGAGCCCAATCTTGAATTTTTTTGGATTTATATATTTTAATATATATCATATACAGTACATAAAAAAATATTTTATATATTTAAAATTCATACCCTTATAGTTAATTATTTAATTTATGGTACATCTCTTATTTTTTTTTCAATTTTGTTTTACACTCCTATCGCATTAACATAATAATCATATATTAACTAATTCATTAAATCGTTTTAAATTATTATTATTTGAATGTGTTTATAGATATCGTGAATGGCAATAGGAGAAGGTTTCACGAGAAGAATATTAAATGGGGTTTTGACAAGTTGGTATCACTGGACTCATTTAAGAATTGTGAAAATGGGTATTTGGCGAATGATGATTCATGTGTGTTTGGAGCTGAAGTATTTGCAGTTACAGAGTATGCACAAAAGTATCGATGTATTTCCAACGTAACTTAGATTAAAATTATCTTCTTCAGTTCAGTCCCGTCCCGTCCCATTCAGTTCAGTCCCGTCCAGTTCCATCCCGTCCCATCTAGTATGCGTACCAAACGCTACCTAAGAGTACCATAAATTAAATAATTAACTATAAGGGTATGAATTTTAAATATAAAATATTTTTTATGTAGTGTATATGATATATATTAAAATATATAAATCAAAAAAAATTCAAGATTGGACTCATTTCGAACGTATCGAAGAGACGATTACAATGGTGTAATTTGTTAAAATTAAAACGTATTTTTTAACGTATTTTAGTTAATAAACGATTATATATGTTAAATGTAAAATTAAATTATGAAAGTAAAAGGAATAAAGTAAATTTAGTAAATAAGTATAGGGGTTGAAAGTGTAACATTTTAATTTAAAAATAAAATTTGGTCGAACGCGGTCAAATTTTCAAAAATGGTCCCTGGAATTTTTCAAAAATGGTCCCTTGCAATTGAAAAGTCACAAAAATAAACCATCGCGGGATTTCTTCGCGATCGCGGGATTGAATTTTTCAAAAATGGTCCCTGCAAGTTTAAAAAAGTGTCAGAAATGGTCCCTGAGCCCGCGATCGCGGGCTCCATCGCGGAAAAAAGGGTATTTTGGCAAACTGAGAGAGATTTAGGGCATTTTGGTAACACTTGGTCAAACTTAGGGTATTTTAATTAATTTCCCTATTTTTTAAAGGTTTAATAGTTTATTTATTAAAAAAATAGTTACAAGACTTAACTTTCAAAATGTCTAAATTTATTTGAAAATTTCCTTCATAAATTTCAACAAAGGCAAATTTGCATTAAAATAAAATGTATTTTGATTCAATTCATATCTATAAAAAGATATCAAAACTTTTATTTTGGTGATTACCACAACTGATCATAAACAATATATGTTTTATAAAGTTATAATACGTTTTTACAAAGTTATACTATGTTTTCGTTAATTGTATTAGAGATATAATATGCTCCGTAAAATGATATTTTTCAAATTAAGGACTAAAGTAAAGTGTGTTTAATTTTGTTACAATTCATCCCCTAGACTTTGGATCATGTAAACTTTCACGGTAGTTTTGTTGTGATGGTTCAATGTTTTTTGTAGCTTCACAATATTTTTCAAAACTTAGAATAACTGAATATATGAAAATTTTCTTAGTAATGGCTAGTGTATTGTAACGACCCGGACCAAAATGGAAGGAAGTTACGTATTGGGTTAAAAGTTAATATTAAAGAAAGTTGAAGGGCTATTTGGTAAAGAAGAGAGGAGGTATTTAAAGGGCACAAAACCCTAGGTGAGTCATGCTATTACTGATTCTTGTTGTTGTTGACGGCTGGAAGATCAAAGAAAGAAAGAGAAGGAAAGAATAGAAAACAAAGGAGGAAGGAAGAAAAGGAGACAAAGCAAGAGAGGAGAAAGGGATTTCGGATTTGGAGAGGGAAGAAGAGGTCCTTCATCATTCAATCAACCAGGTAAACCTCCTTTAATCTCGAATTTGTGGTTGGGTTGTAGAATGGTTGTCTTTTGGGGTTGTTTTGTTAAAGTAAAGTTTGAAGATAAATGAGAGAAATCGGGTCTCATAGTGCGTTATTGTTGCTAAGATCTCGGTAATTGTTGAGTCTAGTGATGTTGTTGCTATTGCTAATCCTTGTTTCGAAACAATCGAACTAGAAGGTAGATTTCAGCCTCAAAAAGGGGTCCAGGCCGACGTCCGGGAACCTTCTCGGACGTCCGGACTCATTGATGGATAGAAGGTCTCCGGACGAGGGAGTTGTCCGGATAGGAATGATTATCCGGGTAGGTGTTGAGTCCGGAAAAGTCTTGTATCCGGTAAGTTCGGTACCCGGAAAGGGGTATCGTCCGGAGAGTAGAAGTTACCCGGAAAAAGGGGTGTTGTCCGGATTAGTTGTCGTCCGGATTAGTGTGAGTGTCCGGATTCTTTGGGCGTCCGGAAAATCAGGGTTGTCCGGAGAGTTGTTATTATCCGGATACTTTTGCTGAGTAGTTGTATTATGTCCTTTTATTCAGGAAAGTCGATTGGAAGTTGGGAACCGATTAGAAACGAGAAGTAAGAGCATCAGGTGAGTTTTCTGAACTGAATTGTGTGGCTTTTAAAGTGTTTTCAAAACGTGTTGGGATGATGAGAATTGCCATGCTTTATTATTATGCTTTAATTGCATGACAAATGTTTAAAGTTTTATATGGAAGGTATGCATACATTGTGATAGACGTAAACTGGCCAAGACGGGAGAGTAGACCTGCCAGTGCTCGTGCGGGAGAGTAGACCCTTTATGCCAGGGGAAGTGGCCCCAATATAAGGCAGCATGAGACTGACTCGTTGTCACCTTAGGGTGGCTTCAGGGTGTCAGATTACGAGGGACGGACCTTATTCCGTGAATGATTTTATGAGATCAGTTTTATGAAAGATTTATGCTGAAAAGATAAACTGTTTTATATGCTTTGATAACTGTTAGGAGGGACTCACTAGACCTCATGGTCTAACCCTCGCATTTTTCAAATAAAACCTTTTCAGGTAAGCAGGTACAGAAAGGCTCTAGCAAGTAAGCAGGGCGATAGCAAGAGAAAGATGGATAGTGTAGTGACACTATAGTTTATCTTAGTTTACTTCTCAGTTGTGTAGGTTGTTTCCGCCAACCATTTTCGGATTTTATGTAAGAAATTGTAGATCGCGATTTTGGGATATTTCATTTTTATGAAACGAATTGTTTAAAAATGTTGGGTTGTTACATGTATGTTTGAGTCGTTTAGAATAGAGTAATAGTGAACACATTTCAAACTTGAAAACGATCTTTCTGATTGCTTAATTCCTCTTACGCATTTATAGTTATTGCTTGGTTATAGTTTTACGTGGGATGGCCTACGATGAGGCGATACTTCCCTAGGCTTCTTTTCTTTCTATGAAGGCAGTGTCATGAGTTTGTTATTTGTAGTCTCACGAAAATATATTGGTCTCAACTCTCTTGGAACCCAACCTTTTAACGGCATGTTATAAAGATTACTAACCAACAAATAAATAAATTAAGTTTGAAAGAAATCGCATATTTATATTTTTTTAAAGACCAACCAATAAAACTTAAAACCAAAAGAAACACGGGTACAAAAAGTTTTTACAGAGATTTTTAGGTATGTAACCTTAAATGAGATTTTAATTAAATCCATGATCTTCTCATGAGTAGGGGTGTAAACGATGCGAGTCGAGCTCGAGTATCATTATACTCGACTCGAACTCGAAAGCAAATACTCGAGCTCGAACTCGACTCGAAAACTCGCGAGTAGTGAAAATCCAAACTCGAACTCGACTCGAAAGTCAATTTCCTAGCTCGAACTCGAACTCGTTTCAAGCTCGAACTAAGCTCGAATCAAGCTCGAACTCGAACTTGAATCAAGCTCGAACTCGAACTTGAATCAAGCTCGAACTCGAACTTGAATCAAGCTCGAACTCGAACTCGAATCAAGCTCAAATTAGTAAAATGATAACAAACGTAAACAAGCCCTTAGGCACAAGCCTTTAGGTTCAAGTCACTAAGCAAGTTAAATGGTATAAAATGGGAGGGTAAAGATCTATATATACTTAGACCTCAATGGGTTTGGAGGCGAATCCCATCAATGTGGGATGAAATTTCTTACCAAAGTCATTACTAATTTTTCTTTCTCTACTTCCCCATTTTCTGGAATATAAATAATTATAATAAATGTTTTTTTTATTTTTAGATGATTATAATATACTAAAATAATAATTTATTTACATTATATTTTATAAATTATAATATAAAGTTAATTATATATAAAATATATTCGAGTATCTCACGAGTTCGAGTCAAGCCTATTCGAGTCGAGTTTTGACCGAGTCGATCTCAAGTAGCTCGCGAGTTGTCTCGTCTCATTTACACCCCTACTCATGAGTATAAACCCATTTTTTCTTACTAGCAGTTTGCCCGTGTGTAACATCCCAAAAATACAACAAGACATACATAACATTAACTCCTTAACATTACAATCCGAGGTCCCAAAATTTCTCATTACATCCATCTACACTTAGGTTGGCGGAAACAACCTATACACAACTGAGACTAATCTTGCTTCTACAAGTGGCACATGCACTGTCTCTAGCTGCATCTGTTCCCTATCTTGCTTTTGCTCACTTACCTGAGCCTCTACTATTTGCTTACCTGAAAAGGTTTTAGTTTTGAAAAGCGAGGGTTAGACCATGAGGTCTAGTGAGTTCCCTCCATAAACAATGTACATCAACATTATAAAATCATTTATAAAGCAGTTCACATTCTTCACATAAACATCATTAATGGTACTGCACTGCGTAATGGATCACATAAACATTCCGCGATCGGGGTCCCAGTAGGTTCCCTTCTCACCTCTTCCGGAGCCTACGCAGACTCCCTTCCCGGAGCCCACACGGACTCCCCTCTACCGGATAGGAGGAAACGGATTCCAACCTACCAGTCTGTCATACATATCCAAGGGATCATCAGAACCCGAGGATCTATCTTTGATCCCACAGTGCAGACCGACTCCACATAGCATTCACATAAACCATCATAGTCATAAAACATGAGATTTATAATACACTTTACAATTCGTTTCATCTTGCTGAACAATCTTTTCAGTAGAACATACTTTTCAGGGGAAATCATTCGTAAAAACTGGTAAATAATTCATGTTCATAAACATACCCTGATCAGTGAAATATTAAACATTAATTTACGTAAAAGCCATGTAAAACAACAGGGTATTTCCACATAACCACTTTCCTTGAAAAAACACGTACAATCGTGTATTTTAGTTAGAAAAAACTCGCCTTAGCGTTAGCACATCGACACACGCTCCGAAACCCACATTTGTTCAAACCGAACACCTGAATTGGACACCACAAGAATGGTATTAAACCACTTAACCATACTCCCAAACATCCTTAACAAAACCCCAAAATAACCCTCCAATCGACGCCCCGATCCTAGACCCGAACGACCAACGAAACGGAAAAAGGAATTTGGGGACCAGAGTCTGGCACCAATAGTGGCGCCGATCCATCGGCGCCGAGACTGGCGCGGAGATCTGTTTGCCCTGCACGATTTTTTTTCCCAAAACCCAAAGGTTTCTCAATCCCCAAACTTCTCCAAATCGGTTTTAAGACTCCCAAATCGATATTTTTTATATAATCAACATTAAGAACCAATTGCCAACAATTAAAACAATATCTAATCCATTAAATCCATCTAATGATTCACCACTTTTAACCTCAAAAACTCAAAACTCCATTAAAGCCCAAAACCTTGCTAGAATCAACTTCCACCATTGAAATGGTGAAGGATTCTCAAAGAAGGTAATAAAACCCATAATCTAACTCTAGAATACTCCATTAATACTTCTAGCTAAACATCACCACAAAGAGAAAGAAGACGAAGAAGGAGAAATCATACCTTTAAGATACTACCATCAATCCTTGAAGCCTTCCTTCTTCCACACACCCACATTAGGGTTTTGGCTCTCTAACTCTCTTCTCCCCCTTTCTTCTATCGATCCAAAGAACCAAACACAAATGAAATGAAGAACATAGGGTTTCCTCTTATTTAAACTCTCTCATTTCACCCTTGAGCACTAAAGTTTCAATCTTCTCACTTTGGCCACCAACTTTCAATACCAACAAGAAAATCGGGTTGTTACACCGTGCAATGCACCGGGTGAGTATGAAAAATGAAAATCGCCTAGGCGTGTAGCTCAGTTGGTAAAAAAGCGGAGCAACTTTGTTCAAATTCACAACAGGTTACGGGAGACAGACTTGAGCAGATCCACGAGTCTCATCCTCTGAGTCGACTCGGAAATGCCTCCTCATGTGTGGTTCGTAAGGGGCATGGCTCCGTGTGAGCCGATCGGCTTGCCGATAATTAACCTTTTTCTTACCAATGAAAAATAAAAAATCAATGTAATTCTTCGGTAAGAAAGTTATTTATGGAGTAGATTAAAAAAACTACTAACAAGGATAAACACGTATTAAACATGATCATCACTTGATTAACATTTTTTTTCTCACACAAAACTTTAAAATGTTGTACCAAAGTATTATAATATGTACTTATGAATTTGAACACATCCACGGGTCTCAGCCGTTGAGTCGACTCTGAAATTCACACGTGGTTTTTAAGGGGTAGGTTCCGTATGGGACCGATCGAGGTTGCCGATAACCAACTTTTTACTTACAAATGAAAAATGATTCTTATATGTTATTTATTGCAAATTTGTCTCTAAGATTTGTCAAATCTCTTTATTTTATGCGTTCCACAATTCTTCCTAGCAACTCCAATAATGCATGAGGATTTTAGATATTTTATCATTGATTTCATATTTTACTTTTTATTTTTTTAAATCTTCTCTTCTCCAACTTCAAAATTAAAGAAATAATTAAAAAATAAAATCAGTAATAAAATGTAATAAAAAACCCTTTATTTAACTGAAGTTAATAAAAAGAACTTACGGAAAACGAAACCAAGAATTTTGAAAACATCAAGGACAAATTTGAGTTGTTTTTCCATAAGTCATTATCCATCTTGGTTGAACCGTGCGAATTATTGTTTATTTGTTGTGTTAAATAGACGTCTAAATAATGAAAATGACTATTTTACGTGTCAATCAACATTTCAGTATATGGCCACTTATCACCTTGATCGAAAATATATGTAACCAATTGATCAAAATAAAGAGACCAATTTGGATACTCATAATAGAACTTCAGTTATTTTACAAATTACAATAAGCTTTGGCCTCCACTGCATTATAATTTATTCATATACAACACCATTTCCATGATAATTCACCCTGATTGTGCATGTGTTCATCCGAGGATTGTTGCTTTTGATACAACCCCCAGTGCAAACTTAGAAAATTTAATAAAGGACACTCACATTTTATGACGAATCAACTTGGAAACATTCATTTTTAGTCAAAGAAAATAATAGTGATTAAGGGGTTGTTTACCAAATGCTTATTAGGGTAAGTGTTTTTACCGGAGTAAGTGCTTACCCGATGAATATGGCAACGACCAAGAATCTAACCTGGTAAGAGTTAAATCAATGACCGAGAGTCTTACCTGGTAAGTGGGGGTGGAGGCTTCTACGACGGTTAGCGTTTACCGAGAAAATTGTTACATACGATACTGTTTTGGTGAACTAAAATCTTACCCGGTAAGTAAGTGACAGTGTTTGAATTTTACCGGTAAAGACTTACTCGGATAAAATTTTTGTAAACAACTCCTAAATCCAAAACATACATTTATGATCTGCAAGCATGTTTCAAACTTTAAGCCCACATTTTCTCAAATGTTGGTTAGCTCAAAAATAAAAACTTGAGAGCAATTTACTTCCGCATGCAGCAAGTCCCATTCATACCTACCATACCATCCCTGGAAGGAAACATAGTCAATTTTAACTTCTCTCCCCATGAAAGAAATCGGAAGCCCGGTTCCTATGAAATAACATGGATAATGCATGTAACAGTTGTTGGGATAATCTGTTACATATGAAAAGATGTGACTTTTCATATGAAAAGGTGTGACCTTTTATATGAAAAGGTGTGACTTTTCATGAAAAGGTGTGACTTTTCATTCACACCAACCGCCACCTTTTCATGAAAAGGTGTGACTTTTCATTGGCACCGGTTGATCTTCTATAAATAGGAAGCATATGTAACAGATTACAAAATACACAAACGCATACTCTCTCAAATTCTCTCAAAGTTCTTCATTGTTCTTCAAGAAGGAAACATAGTTTAATTCGTCAGGTTCAAGAGTTCAATTCTTGAACGGGTTGTTGTATCCTCTAGATAGACGTCCAATCGATACGGTACGAGGGACGAGTTTCTGTCTAAGGACACTGCTTTGCAGGCCTCAATCCAACAAACGTTCTTCTTCAAATTTGTGATCAAGAAACTCGAGTTAGTCTTTTTCTCCTTGAAACTTTGTTTATGTATTTTCGTTTATATGTAAATTTCGTATATACATATATGTATATATAAATAAATTCAGTTTTCCATCTGATTCAATATTGTGTGTTACGAATTTCAATTCGTGTATATAAGTTCTAACAATCTTAGACAGAAATTCCGTTGACGATGGAAAACTCTTCCTTGTTGAAATCGAATGTGGAGAAACCCGAAAAATTTAAGGGTTCCGATTTTAGAAGATGGCAACAAAAGATGCTCTTCTACTTGACGACGTTGAAAGTGTCTAACGTGCTTATCGATCAAGCACCGACACCACTGGTTGGAGAGGGAGAAAACGCCCCATCCCAAATTGAATTGGCTATGTTCCAACGATCCTTGGATATTTGGAACGCAAAAGAATACAATTGCCGGAATTTTATCCTTAATGGTTTGGATGATGGTCTTTATGACATTTATTCATCCTTCAATACGGCAAGAGAAATTTGGGAGTCGTTGGAATCAAAGTACAAAACGGAAGTCGCTTATTCCAAACGATTTATCGTGGGCAAATTCCTGAACTTTAAGATGACGGATTCCAAACTGGTCGTGAAACAAGTAGAAGAAATGCAAATCTTGGTCCATGAATTGGAAGTCGAAGGTATGGGCATCAACTCTAACTTTGTTATTGGTTCAATAATTGATAAGTTGCCTCCATCCTGGAAAAATTTTAAACTCTATCTTAAACATTTGTCCGAGGATATGAGTTTTGAGCAATTGATACTCAAATTGCGGGTGGAGGAGGACAACCGGATGAACGAGAAGGCGGATGCAATCTCGTTGGAACCAAATGCAAACATGGTTACCGGAAACTCATCAAATTCAAAGTTCCAAAAAGGAAAGGGAAAGGCGACGGGTTTCAAGCATCATCTCAGTGCTTCAAACCCACTATCCGTACAACGAAGGCCTTTCAAAAAGCGTGTGATGAGTTGTTGGGTATGCGGAAAGCCGGGGCATCGAGCGAAGGATTGCCGCCATAGAAGAGACCATGGTGGTCCCGGAGGAGGAGGTGCCGGTGGAAACCCCCCTCAAGCCTAGGCATGGGAATGGGGCGGGTATGGGGCGGGGACCTCAATCCCCATCCCCGTCCCCGATCATTATATTCATCCCCATCCCCGTCCCCATCTGTCAGGATCGAATCTTAACAAGATTAACAATACTTAGAATTCAGAATTAAAGAATCCGCGGAATAGAACTTTAATTCACACAATCAAAGAACAATATATCAGAAAACACACAGCTGTTTGTATTCACTAATTTGACTCACAAGCTTACAACCAAACCTCAATCTTGATGAACAGGCTCAATCAAGACGACTTCTACTTCTCTAGAAATAGGGTTCTAAACCTTGAGGTTAATTCTCTCTAAACAAAATCGAATTATGTATCTCACGTATACGTAATGTATTAGCTATCTATGAACAACTATTTATACACAATAGGTACAAGATAACTATCAAAAATAAATTGATCTTCTGAATCTTCTTTAAGCATATCTTCATTCGTTCCACTTTTATCTCCAAAATCTTCTCATTCCAAACTTATCACATCAGCAGTATTAATCTTCATTCAGCATGAGCAGTACTAATATTCTCCAGCAGCACTAACTCATTCTAGCAGTACTAACTCATTCCAGCAGTATTAACTTGTTCCAGCAGCATTAACTTGATTAGCAGTACTAACTTGACTAGCAGTACTAACCTTGTTTCAGCAGTACTAACTTGACTAGCAGTACTAACTTGATCCAGCAGTACTAACTTTGTCTTGCAGTAGTAACCATTGCATAAGCAGTACTAACTTTGTCTGGCAGCACTAATGTTGTTCTGGCAGTAGTAATGTCCACTTGCAGTAGTAATTATGCCCTGGCAGTACTAACTTTGTTCTGGCAGTATTATCCATACTTAGCAAATATCTTCAGTTCCCAACAATCTCCCCCTAACTTGACTTTTCAGGAAGAGAAGTCAAGTTCTTCAGATGATGCTTCCAAAACTTAATCATGAACGCATAAATCAGGATTCAATCCCAAACTTTGATTGATAATCCTTCTTACCAGGTATCTTGCCATCTCAGAGTCTTTGTCACTCACCAACTTAGTTTTTAGCATTCCATCCAACCTTTTCATGCCGTGCTTGTATATTTTATCCACCAAGTAATACTCATGATATGCTTTGTCAAGAGTTATGACATACACACCACAGTTTTCAATAAGCATCCATTTGGTAACAACTTGAAATTGCTTTTCTGTCAAATACTTAACTGCTTCTATATTGAACATTAGACACAAGAATTCAAGTACCATTTTGGTGATGGACATTCCATTTTCAGTCAGCATATTTCCATAAAGCTTCATTCCTACCTTGAACATTTCTTCCAAGTCTGATCTAGAGCACATCCTTAAAAGTTTTCCCCATGTAGAACTGACCTCAAACTTCCCATCTGCTCTTTTTACTCTAATGTACTCCTTTCTCTGATCTTTCAAAGTATCCCAGAAGATGATTTCAGGAGCCATAGAAGCTAATGGTTTAACATTGATTGGCTTAGAATCAACCACCGTAATATACATATCACATTGAGCATTTGGCAGTGATTGTACATTGCTTGGTTGACCTGAGGGAGTTGCCACTTCTTCTTCAGCAACTTTTGGATCAGATTTCTCTTTCACTGCTTCCTCCTGGGCTTCTTCTACAGTTGGTTCCACCCTTGGCTTCTTTACATCTTTCTTCCTTGAAGCTATGGACTTTGTTCTTGGCCTTTTGGTTGACATCATCTTGGTTCTTTTGAGAGTTTTAACAGCTTCAGGAATGATTTCAGCTGTTTCTTCTTTGTGGCTCTCAGCAACACTAACAGTTTCTGCTGCTTCAGGGATGGTTTCTGCTGCCTTTTGTTTTTCAGCAGCAGTAACCATTTCTACTGCTATAGCTGTTACTGCTTCTTTTATAACCTTTAATGCTGCTGCTTCAACACTATCCTTCACAATCCAAAATATCTCTGCATCAATCTCGGATTTAGTTGCAGGTACTGCTTCCTTCTCACTTTCAGATACTGCTGCCTCAGTCTCAGACACTGCAGCATTATCTGTTTCTACTGCTTGGTCAGTTTCTACTTCTTTCTCAATCTCAGCAGCATTAACTGTTTCTACTGCTGGTTCTGTTTCTGCTTCCTTTGTAATATCTGCAGCAGTAACCGTTTCTGCTGCTTTTTCTGTTTCTGCTTCCTTTGTAATATCTGCAGCCTGCTCAGACTCCCCCTCAACCTTATACTCATACTCCCCCTCAATCTTTGCATCCTCCATGTGTAGATCAGAGTCTAACTCCCCTTTTTGGAAGCATAAGAGGTTGATCCTCTCCTTCTCAGAACATACTGAGCTTTCTTCCTTCTTTGTAGCAGTTTGGTGATCAGCTTCTTATTCTTTTCTATCTTGGTGTTTTGATGAAGAACCACCTTCTTAAGCTCATCAATCTCCTTCTGCTGATCCATGACCTCAATGTTGATGTTGGCAATGGTTTCCATCAATTCCTCGTACGTATATCTATCCTCACCATGTTTAGGAGTTTTTACCTCCGTTAAAGGATCACTGGAAATTGTAGCAGGTGTCTCTTGCCTAGCAAAAGCACTACCTACCCCCTTGGTTTCTTGGCACCTGGGACCTCTGGATGATTTCTCACCCTGAGTTGCCGTGAGGAAGGTCTTAGTTATATTACCACTGGCCTTCTCTTTGCTAGCAGAAGTAGTGGCAGCCTTGCGACTCACATGCTCAACCTTCTCCTTAGTGAGCACCTTCTTGGGGTTGGGAGACACCCCTGTGGTTTCCCTTTCGATATTCTCCATTGGAGAATGCTCCAACAGAGGGCTTAAAGGCTTCGGGCTCTTAGGAGATACATCAAGGGAAGGAACCTTGTGTACCTTTCTTCTTTCAAACTTTTTGGTTATTTTGGGAGTGGGTCGTACAAGAATGGACTGAGGGATTACTTTTGTAATGGAAGGTTGGGATTGGTCATCAGTGGGTGTGTCTAATGTGGGCCTTGACCCTGATGCCATACCTTCAATGGTGTGGGACACAACCATCATTGTAGAGAACAATGGTGTGTCAACTCCTTCCGAGTCCCTAGGAAGTCTTCTCATATTTGAGAAAACCTTCCCTTTAGGGGATTTTGGCACATATACCTCAGCAGACTGAGGTAAATCCGTCAATTCATGGTTAATAACTTCTTGGACAAACCTAGGATACATATAAAATTTCTTTTTGGATTCTAGGTTTGCCACAAGATCATTCAAAATCATTGCTGAAAAATTGAACCTTCTGGCAGTGGCTAAGCAGACCAAGGCATAAGCAATGGTACTGCTAAACTCACTCCATCCAGTTGTTTTCTTTGAAATACAGTGCATAAGAGTATGAACAAGAAATCGCCATTGGGTGTAAAATTTTGACTTGTAGAATTTTAAAACTCCAATGGGACCTTCATACCCCATTCTTTGTAAGGTCGGGTAGAGTTCATCATTAGATATAGAGGTTATACCTGAGGCATCATCAAAGTGAAGAGTAATGCGAATAACCTCCTCTGTGACCTTCAAGGGTTTGTCACAAACCCTTGTGCGAATGATCTTCTGCCCATCTTCAAATACAACAGTGGCATTCTCCCAAAATTGCTTTTGATGTTCGATGTATATTGTTGGGCACACTGTTAGGGCATGAGAGATGTGTGTGGACTTGAGAAAATCCACAATATCATGAAACCCTGCGGCCTGCTTTGGCTTCTGAAGCATCGCAATCTCATTGTGTTCATCGACAAACTCCATTGTCGTCATTATTCCTGAGGATTTGGATAGAAAAACAGAGATTCTTGGAAGAAAGGGTTAGAAATAGAGAGAGAAAAATTGAATGCAAGAAGACGTTATGAACTTTGGCGGGCTGAACGAGTATATATAGCAGTATTAGCCCTGATTTTCTTTAAAAGCAGTATTAACGACTAAGCAGTATTAACTCCTTAGCAGTATTAACTACAAGGCAGTATTAACTACACAGCAGTATTAACTACACATCAGTATTAACTACACAAGCAGTATTAACTACTACGCAGTATTAACTACTAAGCAGTATTAACTACTAAGCAGTATTAACTACTGAGCAGCATTAACTACGAAGTAGTATTAACTACTAAGCAGTATTAACTACGAAGCAGTATTAACTACTAAGCAGTATTAACTACTAAGCAGTATTAACTACTAAGCAGTATTAACAATCAAAGCAGTATTAATAACTAAGCAGTATTAAAAGATGTACTAGCAGTAGTAACTCTGCACTGGCAGTAGTAACTCTGCACTAGCAGTAGTAACTATACTTGCACTTTGCAGCACTTGTCAAATCCTCAAATGTCATCTTACCTTCTGACATCACCTTTACCACTTATCTTACCTCCTGCAGGATTATTTCCAAAAGCAACATGTCCTCCATCAATTCTTTTGAAATTCTTGAGGCAGGCCATGTTACCTGTCATGTGCCTGGAGCAACCACTATCAACATGCCAGATGCTCTTCCCCTTGAGCTGTTGGTTGCCCTGCACATCTGATAAATCAGTTAGTTTTTATTGGGAACCCAAGCCGAAGTGGTCTTGGGTCTCCCTTGCTCATCAAAGTACTTGCACTTGGTTTTGATGAGATTTTCAAACTTAGGTACTGCAGAATTGGAGTATTTTGTCAATATGATAGAAGCAGTATTAACCTTAGAAGAAGTACTAACAGAGTTAGCAGCACTAACAGAGTTAGCAGCACTAACAGAGTTAGCAGCACTAACAGAGTTAGCAGCACTAACAGAGTTAGCAGCACTAACTGAGTTAGCAGCACTAACTGAGTTAGCAGCACTAACAGAGTTAGCAGCACTAACAGAGTTAACAGCACTAACAGAGTTAGCAGCACTAACAGAGTTAGCAGCACTAACTGAGTTAGCAGCACTAACACTGCTAGCAGCAGTATTGGCAGTAGTATTGCTTCTAGCAGCATTATTCTTGTCAGCAGTACTATCTGAGGTAGCAGTACTAACATTGGTGCTTTTGGGGACCCAGATATTGACACATTCTTTTTCCGTCTGTTTTCTCATGTGGCTTTTAGATTTAGCTTGTTTCTTAGCCACATTATTCCTTGCAGGCTTCCTATAACCTGAAGATTTTTGAAAACTTCTTTGAAAACTTTTCTTTTGGTTAATAGGATTGAAATAACAGTATTTGGCAAGATGATTCAATTTGCCACAAATAAAGCAAGGTTTTGGTCTGTTAATCCTTTGCAGATCAACTCCTTGCTTTTGTGCCCACTGGTTATTCCAATTTCTTTGATTTCCCCTCCTTTTATCATGTTTTTGGGGCTTATTCTCTTTAGATTTCTTGCAAGAACAATGTTCACAAGTTTTAGAGTTCACAACAGTGGTCTGTGTATAATGAACTCCCTTTCCCTTTTCAGTCCTTTTCATCTCATTGTTCTTAACACATGGACTTCCACCATCCTCATTGGTCTTTATGTAATTCTCTAAGGGAATCTCACCACTTACATTCTTGTCCCTTTTCTTAGACTCTTCTTTTTCAGTTTTATCCTCCACAACAACTTCATCTAATGGATCTATTTTAGTTGCTCCTTCAGATAAGTCCTTACTATCCATAGTTTCTAACAGATCTGATCTAGGAGGGATGTATGTGTTGTTGTAGGGTGGAGGTGTGGCATTGTACCCTAGGCCTGTTTTCATCTTACTGTGAACTTGAGCATTTATAATAGTGTCCATAACTTTAGAAGCTTTTGAAAACTTTTCAACATCAAGTTTTACTTTCTCAAGTTCTCCTTTTAGTTTCTCACACTCTTCCCTGGACTCTTTCAGTTGGAACTCTAGACCACCCTTTTCCCACTTCCAGTAGTTTGTATCATATGAGTGTTGAAGTTCATTGGCTTGAAAAGCCTTAATTTGTTCTTCAAACCTCTCAACAATCAATACATAGTCTCTTCTATCCTTTTCTAATCTCTTAAGGTCATCACACATTCCCTGATTGTGATCTCTCTATTTTTTAACAGTGTCTATACAAGCTTGAGAACAGAGATTAGATTTTACCTCAGTGGGAAGATCTGAAACTTCAGCCATAAGTGCTTGATTTTGGATGGCCTCTTCTGCTTGATCACTCCAATCAAAAGTACTGTTTGATTCAATAGAATTGTCCATAATGATTGTAGAATTCTAAGAAACACGTGCTCTGATACCACTTGTCAGGATCGAATCTTAACAAGATTAACAATACTTAGAATTCAGAATTAAAGAATCTGCGGAATAGAACTTTAATTCACACAATCAAAGAACAATATATCAGAAAACACACAGCTGTTTGTATTCACTAATTTGACTCACAAGCTTACAACCAAACCTCAATCTTGATGAACAGGCTCAATCAAGACGACTTCTACTTCTCTAGAAATAGGGTTCTAAACCTTGAGGTTAATTCTCTCTAAACAAAATCGAATTATGTATCTCACGTATACGTAATGTATTAGCTATCTATGAACAACTATTTATACACAATAGGTACAAGATAACTATCAAAAATAAATTGATCTTCTGAATCTTCTTTAAGCATATCTTCATTCGTTCCACTTTTATCTCCAAAATCTTCTCATTCCAAACTTATCACATCAGCAGTATTAATCTTCATTCAGCATGAGCAGTACTAATATTCTCCAGCAGCACTAACTCATTCTAGCAGTACTAACTCATTCCAGCAGTATTAACTTGTTCCAGCAGCATTAACTTGATTAGCAGTACTAACTTGACTAGCAGTACTAACCTTGTTTCAGCAGTACTAACTTGACTAGCAGTACTAACTTGATCCAGCAGTACTAACTTTGTCTTGCAGTAGTAACCATTGCATAAGCAGTACTAACTTTGTCTGGCAGCACTAATGTTGTTCTGGCAGTAGTAATGTCCACTTGCAGTAGTAATTATGCCCTGGCAGTACTAACTTTGTTCTGGCAGTATTATCCATACTTAGCAAATATCTTCAGTTCCCAACACCATCCCCGCCGGGGAATATGATCATATCCCCATCCCCATCCCCACCGGGGAACGGGGATCCCCAACGGGGAAACGGGGATCCCCAACGGGGAAACGGGGATTTTTTCCCCAATCGAATTTTTTTTATTTTAATACAAAGATAATTATTTTAATACAAAAAAAGTTATTTTAATACAAAATTAAACATCATTAGTAATTAACAACCTAAAACCAAAAGAAAATCAACCTAATCCAAAAAAAATAACGTTACACGTACCAAAACATATTGACTTATCGAGTAATATGGCAGAAAGGTAAACATATTACATTTACAACAAAATATAAAAAAATAACAAAAACTACAAAATATTTTGTTTAGAAATGCATCAACTTTATGAAACAAACCACCAAAATGGTGCACCAACCAAAAACGTACAACACCTATCAAACATTCCAGGCCAAAAAATAAAAAAAAAACTATGGGTTTGTATATATATATATATTGCATATATAATATGAAAATCATCGATGTGTTGGGATTCAATTTTATGGAGATGTAGTTTAGTAGTTGATGGGGTTCATAAAAGAAAATATATATACCTTTACTTATATATATATATATATATAATATAGGTGTATGATGTATATGTGTATGTATACATACATTAATGATTAAAAAGATATGCAATTATTACTCATTTCTTGGACAAAAAATATTACTATATATTTAAATATATATTTTCATATTATATATATATATATAGTATACATATTATAAAATACGGGTACCCGGCGGGGCGGGGAGTGAGATGCCCGTCCCCGTCCCCATCCCCGGTTTTAGAAAAGCAGGGATCCCCGTCCCCGTCCCCGATACCCGGTTTTACGGGGAATCCCCGTCCCCGACCGGGGCGGGTGGACCGGGTTACCCGACGGGTCGGGGGTGATTCCCATGCCTAATCAAGCCAACGTGGTCAATGCTCCAAATCAATTCGTTGGAGTAATTGAGGCTTTTATGGTTACAAATGTGACCGATTGGTGGGTTGATACCGGTGCCACCAAACATATTTGTAACTGTAACATCCCTTATCCCATATACACGACATATCACACAATATAACACAATTAGATATAACAAACAAACTTCACTTTACATGTACGGTCCGGTAGTCTTTTACAAATAGAAAGAAAACATTTGAAATACAATCCTTGTGCTATTTGCATCCATAACACTTAACATTCCATTACAACTACTAAATAAGTCAAAAGCTTCGTCTTATAGTCTTCCTTACTAGCCATCCATCTCATACTCTACTTACTTGCCCTTACTTGATCCGCCACCTGGAATACATATTTTTAAAACAAAATGAGGGTTAGACCTGTAGGTATAAGTGAGAAACCCCTGTTAGTTTAAAAACCATTTATACAAACTTCAATCATATAAATCACGCCACATAGTTACATATATCCAATTTAAACTCACACATCATATACCTTTCCTTCTCATTTCTTCCTGGCCATATTAGTGGTAGCAAGTCAACTAATAAAATACAACGCTGTACAACATCTACAGCCAAACAACGCTATACATGTTCTATAGCCAATCACACCGGTCTTAAACCCGGTCAACGTATTATAACACATTTATAATACACATGTAAATATAATACCTCACTATATTATAGTTCACATATAAACACATAGTCATCAACTATTTCATTCCCAATCCACACATATACGTATTCCAGTTAAAAACGTTTTTAAAGTAAAACTCACCTTATTGCTTATCAACACGTTTCCAAGTCTTCTTAACCGGTTCAGCCTTTTACCCAGAATTCACAAGATCTGTAACACATAGATACGGACATCTCTTTACCACATAAAACACATAAGTCTTACTAAGGCTAAAAACTCTAAAGAACTCAAACCCTCAAATGTTGCCCCCAAACTCGTACTCAAGTCAAGACTACAGGATAGTCAGTCCTCATTCACTCCCTATCTAGTGGTTAACAAAATACAGGTTACTGGATACTCGACAGCATCTAAAACTCTCAAAATGGCCAAACAGCAAAAGTATCCGGATACCACAAGTTACCCGGACAACATGACTTTTCCGGACAACTTGACGTTTCTGGACAACTTGACTTTTCCGGACAACTTGACTTTTCCGGACAACAATAGAAAAGAGAGATTTTTCCGGATAAAAGACTCGTCCGGACACCTTCAAACAGTACCCGGACACCATCAACAAAACTACCCGGACACTACCAACAGTGCTATCCGGACACCTTCAACGTATCCGGACACCACTGTCGGTTTACCCAAAAATCACCCAGAAATCCGACTGAAATCAACCCTAGACCAGATGTGATGATTCTAATCCGATAGATACTTCCTACTAACCATTATAAACATAAATAGTACTAGAAACATACCTTAATCAGTTCCAAAAACTCCAATTTGAGCCTTTACCCTTCTTTCTCCTTTCTTTCTTCTTCTTTTTGCTCCCAACACACACACACACCTAAATCTGAGTTTTGATATTTTATGAAATATCTAAACACCTAATTCAGATATTAATAACCAATTTTACTACTTCAGCCCCTACACTTTTCATTGTTAAACTAAATACCCCTAAACTTATAAATTCCTCTCATTTTACCCTAAACATCAAATATAGAGATAAATAATTTAACGACAAGAGGATTTAACTAACAAACTTACCCGGGGTATTACATCATCTCCCCCTTAAGAGAATTCCGTCCCGGAATTCGGTTAGGCAAAAAGGTGAGGGTATTTGGTTCTCATTTCCGATTCGGATTCCCACGTGGCATCCTGACCTCTATGATGCCTCCACTGAACCTTCACTTGCCTGATCTCCTTATTCCGTAGCACTTTGACTTTATGATCAACTATTGATTCTGGTTCTTCCACATAATTCAGTCTTTCGTCGACTTGTATCTCTGGTAGGGAGACTGCCTGATCTTGAGTAACTAAACACCTTCGGAAGTTTGATACGTGAAATGCATTATGAATTCTGCTCAACTCTGGTGGAAGATCTAATCTGTAAGCTACCTCCCCGATCCTTTCAGTGATTGCAAATGGTCCAATATACCTTGGGCTAAGCTTACCCTGTCGACCGAATCTGATGACTCCTTTCCACGGCGAAACCTTTAACATTACGTAATCCCCAACTTGAATTTCCAACGGCTTTCGACGGCGATCAGCGTAACTCTTCTGTCTATCTTGAGCCACTTTCAATCTTTCTCGGATCTGTGTAACCTTATCGGCGGTTAACTGAACTATTTCCGGCCCCGCTAACTTTTTCTCTCCCACTTCGTTCCAACACAGAGGCGTTCGACATTTCCTACCATACAATACTTCAAACGGTGCCGCTTGTATGCTGGAATGATAACTGTTGTTGTAAGCGAATTCGATTAACGGCAAATGCTTATCCCACGATCCCCCAAAATCAACAATACAAGCCCGGAGCATATCTTCTAAGGTCTGAATTGTTCGTTCACTCTGTCCATCTGTTTGAGGATGATACGCCGTACTTAACTTTATCTGAGTCCCCATTTCCCTTTGAAAGCTTCTCCAAAATCTTGAAGTAAAACGACTATCACGATCAGAAATGATCGAGATTGGAACTCCATGTCGAGTTACTATTTCATTAATGTATAACTTAGCTAATCGCTCCAATGAATCGGTTTCCTTTATTGGTAGGAAGTGTGCAGACTTTGACAACCTGTCGACGATCACCCAAATAGAATCGAATCCCTTCGGAGTTCTTGGTAGCTTTGTGATAAAGTCCGTGGTAATCTGCTCCCACTTCCACATAGGTATTTCTAGTCGTTGTAGTTGACCAAATGGCTTTTGATGTTCGATCTTTACCTTCCTACAAGTATCACACCGTTCTACATACTGAGCAATCCCTCTTTTTATCCTCGGCCACCAATAGAATTGCTTTAGGTCTTTATACATCTTGTTTGTACCTGGGTGAATAGAGAAACGGGATTGATGAGCTTCTCGTAAAACACGATCACGTAACCCACCCAAACGAGGTACCCACACTCTGTTTCCCAGACACAATAACCCCCGATCATCTTTTACTAGCAATGCTGACATCCCCGCTAACCGTTCTGATTTCAGATGTTCATCCTGATAAGCCTCCACTTGACACTTCTGCAATTCGTCAGATATGTTGGGTAGGAGTTCAGTTCGTATTGAAATAAATTTTATTGTTCCACTCCTTTCTTGACGACTGAGCGCATCTGCCACTACATTCGCCTTTCCCGGGTGATAAAGGATTTCACAGTCGTAATCATTCAGCAATTCCAACCATCTCCTTTGTCTCATATTTAGTTCCTTCTGGTCAAAGAGATGTTGAAGACTCTTGTGGTCAGTATAAATCTGACATTTGGAACCATACAGATAATGTCTCCAAATCTTTAACGCGAAAACGACTGCAGCAAGCTCCATATCGTGCGTAGGATACTGCCGTTCATGATCCTTCAGTTGGCGAGAAGCATAAGCTATAACCTTTCCACGCTGCATAAGCACACAACCCAATCCCAATTTAGACGCATCACTGTAAACGACAAAGTCTTCAGAACCTTCAGGTAGTGATAGAATTGGCGCGCTGCATAGTTTCTCTTTCAATATTCTGAATGCCTCGTCCTGTTCCGCTTTCCATTCAAACTTCAAATTCTTTCGGGTCAGCTTAGTCAAAGGCGTTGCGATACGAGAGAAGTCCTTTATGAATTTCCGATAGTAACCGGCTAAACCCAGAAAACTGCGTACCTCGGTTGCTGTCTTGGGCTGTTCCCACTTTTCAACTGCTTCTACTTTCATCGGATCGACTTGTATACCTTTCTCAGAAACCACGTGCCCCAGAAATTGTACTTTCCGTAACCAGAACTCACATTTTGAAAATTTTGCATACAACCTTTCCTTCTTCAGCAGCTCTAGAATCAAACGAAGATGTTGCGCGTGCTCTTCCTTGGATCGAGAATAGATAAGAATATCATCGATAAAAACAATTACAAATTTATCGAGATACGGCTTACATACCCGATTCATCAAATCCATAAAGGCAGCTGGAGCGTTCGTCAATCCAAATGGCATTACTAAAAATTCATGATGACCATACCTCGTTCGAAAAGTAGTCTTTAAAACGTCTTCTTCTTTAACCTTCAGCTGGTGATAACCGGACCTTAGATCAATCTTGGAGAAATAGCAAGCTCCAACTAACTGATCAAAGAGATCATCAATTCGGGGTAGCGGATACTTGTTCTTTATCGTACGCTTATTCAATTCTCGGTAGTCAATACACATTCTCATCGACCCATCTTTCTTTTTCACAAATAACACTGGTGCTCCCCACGGCGAAGAACTAGGTCTGATGAAACCCTTATCGGATAGATCTTGTAGTTGTGCCATCATCTCTTTCATCTCTGGAGGTGCCAAACGGTACGGTGCACGGGCTACAGGAGTGGCTCCAGGAATTAAGTCTATACCGAACTCGACTTGTCTAACTGGCGGAAGACTGTTCAAGTATTCAGGGAATACTTCAGGGAATTCACTAACGATAGGAATATCTTCCATCCTAATCTTTTCCGGCTTAACATCTATCACGTAAGCCAAGTAACTCTGACAACCCTTATTCACACACTTACGTGCCTTTACTAGTGATATAAGACAGGACTGATGATTCCTACGATCACCATAAATCACTACCGGTCCTCTCTCAGGCAATACAACATTTATTATCTTCTTGTCACACACTATATTAGCCTGATTCTCAGCCAACCAGTCCATTCCCACTACTACATCAAATTCTATCAAAGTTATAGGAAACAATTGTATAGGCACTCCACACCCCTCTATATTAATCACACAACCATCAAATACTTCACTAACCGACACTTGGTTGTCATTTGCTGTATCTACTAATAGAGAATGATCTAACATTTTAGGTTTCAAACACAAACAAGCAGCAAATGCAGGAGACACAAACGATCGGTTTGCACCGGAATCAAATAACACCTTAGCACGTGTAGAGTTTATCAAAAATGTACCTGTGACCACATCTGGAGTTTCCTCCGCTTCTTTCTCAGTCATCTGAAATGCGCGACCTCTGGTTACTGGCGGTTCCAGTCTTGGCACTACTGGTTTAACATTTGCTGGCCTGCCTGATGACCCACCTTGCTGCATCCTCCCTCGCGGACAGTTTGACTGGAAATGATCCGGAGAATTGCATAAGAAACATAGCCGCGTTACCTTACAATCCTTAATGACGTGCCCAGTCTTCCCACACTTATAACATGCTCGCAAATCACCTTGGCAGTTTCCTTGATGGACACGATTGCACTTCGGACATGGTCTTTCCGCTGGTCGAAACGGCGGACGGTTATCATACCTCTGAAATCGGGACCTCTTCGGATCATATTGTGGTCCTTCCCACTTTCTCTTTCCGATACTCTTATCTCCCGTATCCCTTCTCATATCTCGTTCAACATTTTCCGCTGCATCAACTGCAGCTGAAAAGGTACTGAAAAGGTATCGGGTCCCTTTGCAGTCACTAACCTTCTAATCTCTGAGTTCAACCCAAAGATAAACCTTTCTATCTTCATCGCTTCTGTAGCGACATAGTATTCTGCAAATCGAGATTTTTCCAAAAAGCTAGCAGTATAATCTCGAACGGATAAGCTTACTTGTTGTAAATTCATGAATTCTCCTTCCAGTTGTTTGACGGCTGCTTGGGGACAAAATGCGTTCCTGTAGACTATCACAAATTCTTCCCAAGAGAGGGTAGAATAAACATCGGGTCCTTTTGAATGAATAAACGATTCCCACCAATACAACGCATCTCCTTTCAACATGGATGCCCCGTACAATACTCTATCTTCGTCCGCACACTTACTCGTTTTAAAAATGGCTTCAATTTCCTTCATCCACCTCATTGCTTTCACCGGATCCCGATCCCCTGAGAATGTCGGAGGCTTGCAGCTAAGAAACATTTTGTAATCACATTTTCTCATTACCGGTAAGACCGTTGGGGTAATTGGCATCTCCTCTTCAAGAGTAGGGTCTGGTCTTTCTGTTTCAGTATTATGAGCTTGGTTGAGCATAGCTTGAATATTGTCTTGTAATCTCCCCATTTCTGTCATTAAATCAGCTTTGGTAATGAAATTCGTACTATTTTGTTGAGTTCTACCTCCGGTTCTACCTCCAGCTCCATCTCGAAGTCTACCTCCAGTTCTGCCCCCTGTTCTGCCTCCCCTGTCCCCTGTTCCTACTGGCGGATTAGTTCTGTTTGGATTTCTTCCTCCTCCTCGATTCGAATTTCTTGTACCACTTGCCATTCTGTAGATTTAAACAAGATTAATATACACATAAGCACATACCCCATATAACAAGGTATTCCAGTTCAAACATGTACCTGTAAGATCACGATTACACTGGCCAGGTGTAATATGAAATTACCTTACATGATGTTCCTTCTACCTTTTATACTTCATCATCCCAAGGTTCTATAATGATAGGAACATCCTACTTCACATGCAGTTTAAGTCTAGGTACAGATACAAATACCTAAATCCCTTAAACTAAGGCTCTGATACCATTTGTAACATCCCTTATCCCATATACACGACATATCACACAATATAACACAATTAGATATAACAAACAAACTTCACTTTACATGTACGGTCCGGTAGTCTTTTACAAATAGAAAGAAAACATTTGAAATACAATCCTTGTGCTATTTGCATCCATAACACTTAACATTCCATTACAACTACTAAATAAGTCAAAAGCTTCGTCTTATAGTCTTCCTTACTAGCCATCCATCTCATACTCTACTTGCTTGCCCTTACTTGATCCGCCACCTGGAATACATATTTTTAAAACAAAATGAGGGTTAGACCTGTAGGTCTAAGTGAGAAACCCCTGTTAGTTTAAAAACCATTTATACAAACTTCAATCATATAAATCACGCCACATAGTTACATATATCCAATTTAAACTCACACATCATATACCTTTCCTTCTCATTTCTTCCTGGCCATATTAGTGGTAGCAAGCCAACTAATAAAATACAACGCTGTACAACATCTACAACCAAACAACGCTATACAGGTTCTATAGCCAATCACACCGGTCTTAAACCCGGTCAACGTATTATAACACATTTATAATACACATGTAAATATAATACCTCACTATATTATAATTCACATATAAACACATAGTCATCAACTATTTCATTCCCAATCCACACATATACGTATTCCAGTTAAAAACGTTTTTAAAGTACAACTCACCTTATTGCTTATCAACACGTTTCCAAGTCTTCTTAACCGGTTCAGCTTTTTACCCAGAATTCACAAGATCTGTAACACATAGATACGGACATCTCTTTACCACATAAAACACATAAGTCTTACTAAGGCTAAAAACTCTAAAGAACTCAAACCCTCAAATGTTGCCCCCAAACTCGTACTCAAGTCAAGACTACAGGATAGTCAGTCCTCATTCACTCCCTATCTAGTGGTTAACAAAATACAGGTTACTGGATACTCGACAGCATCTAAAACTCTCAAAATGGCCAAACAGCAAAAGTATCCGGATACCACAAGTTACCCGGACAACATGACTTTTCCGGACAACATGACTTTTCCGGACAACATGACTTTTCCGGACAACTTGACGTTTCCGGACAACTTGACTTTTCCGGACAACTTGACTTTTCCGGACAACAATAGAAAAGAGAGATTTTTCCGGATAAAAGACTCGTCCGGACACCTTCAAACAGTACCCGGACACCATCAACAAAACTACCCGGACACTACCAACAGTGCTATCCGGACACCTTCAACGTATCCGGACACCACTGTCGGTTTACCCAAAAATCACCCAGAAATCCGACTGAAATCAACCCTAGACCAGATGTGATGATTCTAATCCGATAGATACTTCCTACTAACCATTATAAACATAAATAGTACTAGAAACATACCTTAATCAGTTCCAAAAACTCCAATTTGAGCCTTTACCCTTCTTTCTCCTTTCTTTCTTCTTCTTTTTGCTCCCAACACACACACACACACCTAAATCTGAGTTTTGATATTTTATGAAATATCTAAACACCTAATTAAGATATTAATAACCAATTTTACTACTTCAGCCCCTACACTTTTCATTGTTAAACTAAATACCCCTAAACTTATAAATTCCTCTCATTTTACCCTAAACATCAAATATAGAGATAAATAATTTAACGACAAGAGGATTTAACTAACAAACTTACCCGGGGTATTACAGTAACTCCAAGAACATGTTTGCTACATACCAAAAAGTTGATGATGAAGAACCCATGTATATGGGTAATGCCACGACCGCAAAAGTTGAAGGGAAGGGGAAGGTGATTCTCAAGCTTACATCGGGAAAGGAACTTGTGCTCACCAATGTCTTGCATGTACCGGCTATTACAAAGAACTTGATTTCTGGACCCACATAGTAACAAAGGATTCAAGATGGTGTTTGAATCTGATAAATTTGTGATTACTAAGGGTGGGATGTATGTTGGAAAAGGGCTACCTAAATGAGGGGCTCTTCAAACTTAGTGTGATGAACAATGATGATGTAAATATTGTAAATGTTGTAAATAGCAATAAAACCGCAGGCTCCAGCTCTGCTTCTATGCACATGCTTGACTCTTCTTCCTTATGGCATTCCCGTCTAGGACATGTAAACTTCCGATCCTTACAAAGGATGACAAGACTTGGGTTATTACCCAAGTGTTTCATGGATAACAAGACAAAAGAGCGATAAATCTCCTTATGAACTATGGAAAGGAAAACTTCCTTCCTACAAAAGGATGAAAGTGTGGGGTTGCCTTGCAAAGGTTCAAGTACCTTTACCCAAAAGGACAAAACTTGGACCGAAGACCATTGATTGTGTATATCTTGGTCCGGCAAGTAATAGTGCTGCTTATAGATTTCTGGTCTATAAGTCAAACAATGAAGATATCCACAACAACACAATTATGGAATCAATTGAGGCTGAATTCTTTGAACACATATTTCCTTACAAGAATAAAGGGAAAGAAATCTCTAATCCAAGGAAGAGAGTATGTGAAGTAGAGAACACCGATAGTGTTGAGAAACCAAATGAAGAAGGTACATCAAAGGCTCAAGAAGAAAACCTAGAGCCTAGAAGAAGTAAAAGGGGAAAGATTGCTAAAGACTTTGGACCCGACTTCATGACATTTGTTGTCGATGAAGAACCTCAATCCTATAAAGCTGCCATGGACTCATCGGAGGCACCTTATTGGAAAGAGGCTATTCAAGGTGAGATAGACTCCATTGTTCAAAATAACACATGGAGATTGGTAGATTTACCACCGGGTCACAAGGTAATTGGTCATAAATGGATCTTCAAGCGGAAATTGAGACCCGATGGCACTATAGAGAAGTACAAAGCTCGACTAGTTGCCAAGGGGTACCGACAAAAGGAAGGTCAAGACTTCTTCGACACCTATTCATCGGTTACTAGGATCACGTCTATACGGACGTTGATTGCGATAGTGGCTATACATAACTTAGAGATACATCAAATGGATGTGAAAACCGCGTTCTTGAATGGTGAATTAGAAGAAGAGATATATATGAAACAACCGGAAGGTTTTGTTGTAAAAGGCCAAGAGAACAAAGTCTGTAAGTTGATTAAGTCTCTTTATGGACTTAAACAAGCGCCAAAACAGTGGCATGAGAAGTTTGATAACACTATGTTGTCAAATGGTTATCACATAAATGGATGTGATAAGTGTGTTGATGTGAAACAATACAAAGATGTTTATGTTTGTATGTTGATGATATGCTCATCATGGGATCAAACTTGGATGTAATAAACCAAACCAAGAAGATGTTAAACTCCGCATTTGATATGAAAGACACGGGAGTTGTTGATGTTATCCTTGGTATAAAGATTAAAAAGGATCCAAATGGTTACATCCTTACCCAATCTCACTATGTTGAGAAGGTGTTGCGAAAGTTTGGTCATTATGATGACAAACCGGTTGTGACTCCATTCGATCCTTCAAGTCAATTGAAGAAGAATCTAGGAGATAGTGTTGCTCAGTTGGAATACACTCAAGTTCTTGGAAGCTTGATGTATATCATGAACTGTACACGACCGGATATAGCGTATTGTATGAGTAGACTTAGTCGGTACTCACATAACCCGGGAAAAGACCATTGGTATGCACTAGTAAGGGTGCTTCGATATTTGAAATACACAATGGGTTATGGGTTACATTATACAAAATACCCTCCCGTTCTAGAAGGGTATTGTGATGCTACTTGGATATCCAACCATTCGGAGAGTAAGTCCACAAGTGGATATGTATTCACACTTGGTGGAGCAGCGATATCTTGGAAATCTTCCAAACAAACTGTGAATACCAGATCAACTATGGAAGCATAATTTGTCGCATTAGACAAAGCCGCTGAAGAAGCCGAATGGCTAAAAAGCTTCCTAGAGGGTATTCCGTTGTGGCCAAAACCGGTGACTGCTATTGGTATCCATTGTGATAGTATGGCTGCTCTCACAAGAGCGAAGAATCAGATCTACAATGGAAAGTCCCGACACATACGAAGGCGCCACAACACTATAAAGGACTTGCTGAAAAATGGAATCATTTCCATTGACTATGTAAAGTCAAAGGAGAACATTGCCGATCCTTTGACAAAGGGCCCAAGTAGAGAGCAAGTATCCTTCACATCGAGGGGAATGGGCTTAAAGCCAACACAATGAGTTTCCTCGGCGGCAACCTAACCTAGCGAAATTGGAGATCCCATGGTCTAGGTTCAATAGGCAAACTAGTCGGGGACAACTCAAGAAGCAATTAAACAAAGGTATGCCTATTCCTATAATGTTTTTCCTTTGTTTTCCGTTGATGATTTAAGGGTTGAATTCTTATTCTTAATAATACTGATAGCTTATTGGTGGAACACTACGGAATGTTCTTGATCAGTATTACCTATATGAGATTGATGTGGGGTCGCATCTTTGAGGACGGAGATGGCTACGTATTCTAAAATTCTCATGAAGAAGGATTGTTCACGACCGAAATGAACACAACGGTAAGAGTCAACTATGCATAAACATGATTTGTGTGATATTCATTGACTAGACTTACTACAAAACGTGGTTAGTTCAAGACTCTTCGTCACTACCCACAAAGTAGGTCCGATGAATACTCACTAAGAACGGTTCAAGTCACCTAGACACCTTTTCTGATGCATTTCATGTTTATTTCCTGAATAAGAACAATAAATACTTTGAGAATATCTTATTTTCTATTCAAATGTGGGGTATTATTAGAGTTTGAATAGAAAATGTGGGGTATTGTTGGATAATCTGTTACATATGAAAAGATGTGATTTTTCATATGAAAAGGTGTGACTTTTCATATGAAAAGGTGTGACTTTTCATATGAAAATGTGTGACTTTTCATGAAAAGGTGTGACTTTTCATTCACACCAACCGCCACCAACCACCACCTTTTCATGAAAAGGTGTGACTTTTCATTGGCACCGGTTGATCTTCTATAAATAGGAAGCATATGTAACAGATTACAAAATACACAAACGCATACTCTCTCAAATTCTCTCAAAGTTCTTCATTGTTCTTCAAGAAGGAAACATAGTTTGATTCGTCAGGTTCAAGAGTTCGATTCTTGAACGGGTTGTTGTATCCTCTAGATAGACATCCAATCGATACGGTACGAGGGACGAGTTTCTGTCTAAGGACACTGCTTTGCAGGCCTCAATCCAACAAACGTTCTTCTTCAAATTTGTGATCAAGAAACTCGAGTTAGTCTTTTTCTTCTTGAAACTTTGTTTATGTATTTTCGTTTATATGTAAATTTCGTATATACATATATATATAAATAAATTCAGTTTTCCATCTGATTCAATATTGTGTGTTACAAATTTCAATTCGTGTATATAAGTTCTAACAACAGTTGTACACTATGCTTTACAATTTGTAATTAAGAGATTTTTGTAATTCATGCTTTAAGATGTAGTACCTTGTGCTTCATAGGATGTAATTAAGACTTTTTGTTAGAATGAATATTAAGGTAGTATAGATATAGGCAAGGAGGTCATGAATTTAATTAAAAACTCATATAAGGTCATTTAGGTAAATGAAACTGACAAAAAGCTACCAAAGGCATTAGCACAAAACAAAACATCTAAACAAGAGTAGGCAACCAAAACATACACATGATAAGAGAATTGGTTAAAACTTAAAACACATGAAGCAACGCCAAAAGAGTGTTGCAGGTGCCACACCTAGCTGGCCGGGGTCATTTAGGTAAATGACTTTAAATGAGTTTTTAATTAAATTCATGACCTTCTTGTCTATATAAGAGAAAATAGGTTTATACTCATGAGAAGGTCATGGATTTAATTAAAATCAAATTTAAGGTTATATACCTAAAAATCTCAGCCACGAGAATCAGTCTGAATAAGGAATCTACGACAACGAAAAATTAAAACGAAATGATAGCGGCTAGAGTTGACAATGAGTTTGAGTTATTGAGAAAATGAAAATCTTAAACTTTAATTGCAACTATTTTGACATCTAATAACTTAGCAAACTATAATATATAAAAGAGTAGAAGTTGTTAATTTTTGAGTGTTTGTACTTTCTTTTATATTATTTTACACAACGCAAAAAAAACACACACACACACACATATAGATAGATTATGGCAAAAATGTGAAGATAACTTCACAGTGGTTTTGTTGTGAAAGTTATATTTTTTTTCTTTTACAGTGTTTTGCTGTGAAGTTTCAAGTGTAAAAAATTGGTCTTACCGGTATAACGAAAACAAGTTAGTCTCACATGAACCTAACCTTATGTATATATAGGAATGAAATCAGTAGAGAACCTTTAAAAATAAAAGAATCAAATAATTCATTTATATTGTTAGCTTTAAAAATCCAATAAATAACATTAAAAAGATGATTATAACCATTTCTTAAAAAATAAAAACATTTTCTCTTAATTTTTTAAAATTGAAAATCAACAAAAACAACAAAAAAATAGAGCAAAATATCAGTAAATCAAATTAATTCTTAATACATTTATTTTTATTAACAATTTAAAATATATGTTTACCTAAAACGAAATAGGCAAATATAATTTGAGTCTAGTGGCATAACAAATCACTTGTGGAAATTTTTAGAAACACCTCTTGTGCATAGAAGACCATTTGCTCACATACAGTTAGAGGTCAGGTATGAGTATATTTTATCGTCGACACTATTTTTTATGGATTTTTCTATATTTATTTGGTCTAGTTACATCATTTTTTTTATTTATAACCATAAGTATCCGGACCAACTTGTCTTCATATCGTCTAATCTGACTGCGGCCAGAACAATCCTCAATGACCATGTGAAGACTCGAATTGGTACCTTGGATGGAATTCCGTTTGTAAATAAATAAATCGTCACAATCTTATCACACCTCCGCCAAACAAGCTTCTTTTCAGTAATCATGTTTGTTAACCCGGGTAACATTTGCATGATTTCATTGTCGTCTTCGTCTTACCCATCACATAATCACGTTTCAAAACACACATCTTTATATACACATCAAACTCGATAAAATAGATCACAACCACCACCACCACCACCGATGGCGTTGCTAAAACCACCTCCGACCACCACCAAATTCTTCCCAAAACTTCACTACCATCACCACCCAACATGTGCACCAACCAACATCTTCATCGAACAACGATCCCTTCCACCACCAAAAACCACCATCACCACCACCAATTCCCGCCGGAAAAGCCACACATTCAGAATTCGCAATGCGGCAACGGAATCAGAATTGAAATTGGAATCGGAATCGGAATTTAAATCGTCAGAACCGAAATCATTGGAATTGAAACCGTCAGAGCTGAAATCATCCGAATTGAAACTGGAAAGCGGTGGAGAAGGAAGAATTTGGTCGGCGGACGCCATGATTACGCGGTTGCGAGAAATGTACAGAGGTCGGAACGGGAATAAAGTGGACAAAGTGACGCTGGGATTGTTGGTGACGGTCCATTCGCTAGCTGTTTTCGCGCCATTTACGTTCACTTGGGGAGCTTTATGGTTAACGATTGGGTTGTATACAGTAACGTATTTGGGGATCACACTTTCCTACCATCGAAATCTATCGCATAAAACCTTCAAGATCCCCAAATGGCTTGAATACACCTTCGCTTATTGCGGAGCTCAGGCTCTTCAGGTGAATGAATTAAACCTTTAGAGCATCTCCTGCTTCTCCAAAATTTCTTCAAAACGGAGAACCAAAATTCAAAATCCCCCAAAAAAATTACATTCTTCTCAAACAAATTCTTCATTCTAGAGAAACAAACATTGATTATAATATTAAAATATTTCATTCATTTATTAAAATATTACTTCTCTCTCTCTCTAAATAATTATTTTCAAAGATTTCTATTGGTGCTCTTATCTAGCAATCATTTTTTGGGTTATCTTCATATTTGGAGAAAAAACTCATTCTTTCACCTACTTTCTCCATTTTGGGTTATCTTCATATTGGATCAAAATGATTACTAAACAAAAACACCAATAGAAACATATTTAGACGGAGAAATAATATTTTAATTTTATAATCAAAGTTTCTTTTTCCAAAATGGGGAATCTGGAGATTTGTTTCTCCATTTTGGGGAATATGTCCGCCATTTTTGTTGTGGATTATCAAAATTAGGGAGATTTATGATATATGAATCGTGAATGAATTAGGGATCTCCGATCGATTGGGTGAGCACACATCGGTATCATCATCAATTCTGCGATCAAGAGAGAGATCCACATACTCCAACTAAGGGATTCTGGCATAGTTATATCAAATGGATGCTTGATACCGATAACATTGGGAAAATGGTATGAATTTGTTGGATTAATTTGTGATTTTGAGCATAAGATTGATTACTTTGTTTGTGTGTTGTTGTTGTTGCAGACTGAATTGCCGAACAATGTGAAGGATTTGGAGAAACAACCGTTTTATAGGTTTCTTCGAACGACTTACTTTCTACATCCGGTGGGGCTTGGCTTCGTTCTATATGCACTCGGTGGATTTCCTTTTGTTGTTTGGGGAATAGTACGACAATTCTATCCTTAAACTTTCAACTTTTTGCAACGGTTTTGTAGTGAAACTTTTTTATTTTCCAACGGAAATAAGGATTGACCATCTTTTTAAAAAAGAAATAAGAAAAAGAAAATAATGACAAGTTTTTCTTTAAAAAAATCCCAATAAACTTATGATTTGTAAGAGATTTGGAATTTCACAAATAATTTTGCATGAGATGGGATTTCATGATAAACATATGTTTTGTATAATTAAGTTTTTTATATGAAAACAGGGGGTGAGGACAGTGTGCTCGTACCATATGACATGGCTAGTGAACTCCATTTGTCACGGACGTGGAGTACGGGTATGGGACACAGATGATGTTTCTGTTAACATTTGGTAAGTGATAATACTAATCCCTGACAATTTTGAAACTTAAAGATGTCTGTCTTATCAATGTTGAGGACGTCTGAGATCGAACCCTGGGTAGATGGGATATTCCACTGCACATCACCCCAGGGACGATCAACCACTGCGCTACAACCTGATTGACAAGTCAGAATTGTTTAAACGTGAAAAACAGGTGGTTGGGAATACTTGCATTTGGAGCTGGATGGCACAACAACCATCATGCATTTGAGTACTCAGCAAGACATGGTTTAGAATGGTGGCAAATCGATTTTACATGGTATGTGATTCGTCTCCTTGAGATTACAGGATTGGCCACCGATATTAAGTTACCAACCCCGATGGATATGCAAAGAAAGGCTTTGCCTTCAAAAACATATTAGGGTTTTTGCTCTTGTACTGTTGTATTTATATGTTATGACTACTGGATTTAACTTATTACTATTTATTTTAATGTTATTCATACGTCGTCATTGTCACCGCCACCCATCCATTACAACTACCACACCACTGCGATTGTTACCACCACCGTTGTCGCAACTGTTGTTACTGCCGCCACCACCATCACCGTCTCATCACACCACCATTGCCAATTAATATTATTAATCTTATCAACAATATTTACAATTTAAGCAAGTACAAAAATGGCGTAAAGAAATATTTTTATCGTTTATCATATTTCATTACAATTCCGAAGTTATATTATGCGGCTACATAGACAAATTCCAATTTTTGACATATTACACTTCATTTCCTGTCAATTAAACACGTGGTTATACATGATTCAATTACATTCGAATTTATTCAACTTTCAACTCGTTTGACACATTCCATTCCCTACAAAAAGAAATATACAAACCGAAACTCCCCTTAAATGTTGAAAACCCCCATGTGGACTTTCAAAGTTAACAAGCGATAATCGAATCGAGCATTTATCCATTTTGATTATTTGGCACACGTTCCTCATTTTTCAAAACAAATTTCACATTTAATCGATACGTGTGTGTAAATAAAAGAGTTTAATGGAAGAGATATCAAACATTTCGACTTGAATTGATGCACCAACTTGACGAGTCTACCTATTCTCACGCCAACATCATGACACATAGATCAACTACATTAACCGATTTTTCATGGTAGAATCAAAATCGTAGTAAAATATTCATTTGCAATATGAGTTCGTTGTTTTTCTAAACTTAACTAGTATTCTTAAACGAGAACCTTACTAAAATTGTAACACACAACGCATTTAAAAATAGCCAATACAATTAGGGGTGCATAAACTCGAACTAACTCTAAAAACCTAACTCAAAGCCACCCGATAAGTAATCGAGTTGTAGCATTTTCAAAACATAGATAATGTGTTGGAATTAGGCCAAACTCATTTGAACCCAATGAACTCGACTTCACTCTTATATGCTATACACATATGTTGTTAGACATCTTATTAGCTATGCCTTCCATTTGCTTGACACAACTAATTATAGTACACTTATACTGTAATTTTACTTTCCTATTTGCAAGAATATGCAAGTGTCTTTTTGGTGTTGGTTTTTTTTTTATTGTTCTACCTGTAGCATAAAAGGTCTATTAAATCTAGTGATGACAAATGGTTGTTTAAATATATTACTACAGTTGTGTTGTTATGTCACAACCCGACTAACTTAATCCACACAGGTTGGTTGCAGTTATATTATGCGTTAATTTTTTTAACAGGCTCATGGATTAGACTGAATTGTTCAAAAGCCTTCAACCAGCTAACCTAACGCATGTACATTGTACAATGCTAGATACAATGAACTTTGTTTGTTAGATGCTTAATGGAATTCATTCGGTACATTATTGTTTGATGCTTGCTTAATGATATAGATAGTAACTTATTCAGTAAATAAAGCAAGTTTTTTTTTCTTCCAAACATGTTATTCCTATTCAAAACGCTCTCCCACATACTATAAAAACCCTCTTAAACAAAAACCTTTCAAATCTATATAGATAGATCAATTTATACAGACAACTTTATCTATACATGACTTAACATAAAGTCAACCGATCCAAAAATTAAAAAACTCATATTTCGTATTATCCAAAAATATTAATACGGATTGGTCTAACCCTTTTTGGTCAATGGTCTATGGCTATGCCCAGTTAAGACTTAAGACCATCATATTGGGCCGATTGGACTAGGCTGACTCTTGGTCCAACTTTTTATTTTTAAATATGTTTTTTTTTCTTATTACATTGAATTTGCATAAAATAAATATTGGAAACCAATCGTTTTATGTTTTTATCTAAAAGATGCAAGATAAGTATAAAAATTGGTTTGATGATCTTATTATTAGGAATGAGATTGGGACCTGACCGGTTGATGCCGAAAATTTTTGGGACTAAAAAGTGATACCGAAAATCAAACTGTATGTACCTGTTCGATTTAGGCTTGGGGACGGAAAAATCGGTACTAAGACCACTTAAGACCGAAAATTTTAAAATGTATCAATGTGTATCAAAACCGATTGCAAACCAAAATTCCTTCGTAATGTTTCACATGTGGTTCAAAACCAATCCCAAACAATCAAAAGTTCAACAATAAAAAAAATTCAACAATCAAAAGTTCAACTTTTTAACCAAGAACATGTTCTTACCGATAACGAGAATAATAAAATACATATTTTTTCAAAGGTTAATTCTATTCATAGAGTGTAAGAAATACATGTTTTCAACCAAGAACATAATTAAAAAAAAGTGCAAAAAAAACGTACTTGAATTTTTTCCGGTTCGGTTTCTGTTTTTTAGGAAAATCCCGATACCAAAATACCGAATAACGATTTTGAAGAATGTTTAGAACCAAATACCGGACCGAATACATGGTACCGGTTCAGTTCAGAAAAACGGTCCTCAATGCTCATGCCTAAAATACACAACCAATAATTCTTTTAAATAAAATCATCATTCAAAATCACAAAATCAAATAAGAATAAATGAAATATAATTCAATTAAAACCATTGTTCTAAAAAACTCGCCGCACAGCCGCCATGACGCGCCATGGCACCAAGGCTTGTGTCTCACGCCACGTTAAGCCGGTGGCACGCCATGGCCTAATCCGTAGTTTTCGTAATGCGATATTTGGTTTTTCTTTACGTTTTTAATGTCTTATTTGCAAGATTCTTAATATATAACTAATTTAACCTGCTTATTACTATTAACTCTTTGAGTAACACTACAAAACATATGTTTTTATATATAATATTATATATGAATTAGAAACTTGACGCCATAAGTCACGTCATGCCTTCGTTGTGGCTCCTACCTAAAGCTTGAGGCTTGACCTCGCCACCACACCACGTCTCACGCCATTTAAAACATTGATTAAAACATATATAATTCGACCCAAAATCATTGGTGCATATCACATGGTACTTTTGTGGGTTACTTATTGTAGGGCTAAAAAGGGAAAGCGGATAAGTATATGCACATGGAATTGGAAATGGAACAGAAATGTAGGTGGAAATTTAAGTGACTACCGTGGGCCCAGATACAACACAACTACACAAGTACACCCTTTTACCAGATAATTCACGAGCTACTCGAGATTGACTATATCAAAACTCGATCAATACTCGACTCAAATAGTCTGAAACGGTGTCTACTAAAATAACTACAACACAACCACACAAGTACACCCTTTTAGGGGGTGTAAATAACTCACGAACTACTCGATCAAAACTCGGTTAACACTCGACTCAAATAGTCTAAAAGGGTGTCTGAATTTTAGTAAGACGATCGACAAAATTTGATGGGAAATTGATTAAGATAATTAATCTTCATAACCAATTTAATTTTTTAGGCACTCTAAAAACTAAATTTAGTTAGAGTTTATGTAAATATATTATGTATTTATGTAAAGTTTACTTTTAGATTGAGTTTATATATACGAGGCGAATGATCGTGTGAAGAGTTGATGTTAATGTGAAAAGCGTGACAAATGGATTTGAACCGTTGATAACTTTTAATCAAATGTTCTTCCATAAATTGTGTTTTAGAAGGAAATTGATCATGTGCATCTCAGTGCATTTCATTTTAGTGTACGTGCATTTCTCATCCAACGGTTGATAACCACTTCTCACGTCAACTTCAATTCTCACCGGAACCCAACCCTATGGGATCACGTGAGATTGGAATAATCAAAGTATATAAATCCACGACATCTCTTACGGCTTGAATGAGTAAACATTCATTGATTTTTTATTATATTCCGATGATTTAAGTAAAAGGTTGATGAATTATAGATTTTTTGCCAATGTTATTATAAAATATTTAGGGAAATTAATTAAAATATCCCAAGTCAAATCAAGTGTTACCAAAATGCCCTAAATCTCTCCCACTTTGCAAAAATACCCTTTTTTCCGCGATGGGAGCCCGCGATCGCGGGCCAGGGACCATTTCTGACACTTTTTTAAACTTGCAGGGACCATTTTTAAAAAATGGAATCCCGCGATCGCGGGCTCATCCCGCGATGGGATATTTTTGTGACTTTTTAATTGCAATGGACCATTTTTGAAAAATTCCAGGGACCATTTTTGAAAATTTGACCCGCGTTTGACACTGTTCACTTTGAAAGTTTGACCGCGTTTTCGTCCAATTTTACGAATTTAAAATGAAATGTTACACTTTCAACCCCTATACTTATTTACTAAATTTACTTTATACCTTTTACTTTCATTATTTTAATTTTACATTTAACACATATAATCGTTTATTAACTAAAATACGTTAAAAAAATACGTTTTAATTTTAACAAATTACACTATTATAATCGTCTCTTCGATACGTTCGAAATGAGCCCAATCTTGAATTTTTTTGGATTTATATATTTTAATATATATCATATACAGTTATACACTACATAAAAAAATATTTTTTATATTTAAAATTCATACCCTTATAGTTAATTATTTAATTTATGGTACATCTTTTTTTTTCAATTTTGTTTTACACTCCTATCGCATTAACATAATAATCATATATTAACTAATTCATTAAATCGTTTTAAATTATTATTATTTGAATGTGTTTATAGATATCGTGAATGGCAATAGGAGAAGGTTTCACGAGAAGAATATTAAATGGGGTTTTGACAAGTCGGTATCACTGGACTCATTTAAGAATTGTGAAAATGGGTATTTGGCGAATGATGATTCATGTGTGTTTGGAGCTGAAGTATTTGCAGTTACAGAGTATGCACAAAATGATCGATGTATTTCCAACGTAACTTAGATTAAAATTATCTCCTTCAGTTCAGTCCCGTCCCGTCCCATCCAGTTCAGTCCCGTCCAGTTCCGTCCCGTCCCATCTAGTATGCGTACCAAACGCTACCTAAGACTGAACTGGATGGGACGGGACGGGACTGAACTGAAGGAGATAATTTTAATCTAAGTTACGTTGGAAATACATCGATCATTTTGTGCATACTCTGTAACTGCAAATACTTCAGCTCCAAACACACATGAATCATCATTCGCCAAATACCCATTTTCACAATTCTTAAATGAGTCCAGTGATACCGACTTGTCAAAACCCCATTTAATATTCTTCTCGTGAAACCTTCTCCTATTGCCATTCACGATATCTATAAACACATTCAAATAATAATAATTTAAAACGATTTAATGAATTAGTTAATATATGATTATTATGTTAATGCGATAGGAGTGTAAAACAAAATTGAAAAAAAATAAGAGATGTACCATAAATTAAATAATTAACTATAAGGGTATGAATTTTAAATATAAAATATTTTTTTTATATAGTGTATAACTGTATATGATATATATTAAAATATATAAATCCAAAAAAATTCAAGATTGGGCTCATTTCGAACGTACGAAGAGACGATTATAATGGTGTAATTTGTTAAAATTAAAACGTATTTTTTTAACGTATTTTAGTTAATAAATGATTATATGTGTTAAATGTAAAATTAAAATAATGAAAGTAAAAGGTATAAAGTAAATTTAGTAAATAAGTATAGGGGTTGAAAGTGTAACATTTCATTTTAAATTCGTAAAATTGGACGAAAGCGGGGGGTGAACAGTGAAAGCGGGGGTGAACAGTGTCAAACGCGGGTCAAATTTTCAAAAATGGTCCCTGGAATTTTTTAAAAATGGTCCATTGCAATTGAAAAGTCACAAAAATAATCCCATCGCGGGATTCCATTTTTCAAAAATGGTCCCTGCAAGTTTAAAAAAGTGTCAGAAATGGTCCCTGGCCCGCGATCGCGGGCTCCCATCGCGAAAAAAGGGTATTTTTGCAAAGTGGGAGAGATTTAGGGCATTTTGGTAACACTTGGTCAAACTTAGGGTATTTTAATTAATTTCCCAAATATTTATTGTAGTATAAAAAAAGTTATAATTTAATTATAAAATTATTATACATACTTTGTTTTTGGTTATTTTAGGTTTTTTAAATTATACATTAAATATTTAAGTTATTAAATATTGTACTTCCTGTTTTGCACTTGATAGATGCACTTGCACATGATCACTTCTAGTTCTAGATACAACATATTAACATCATGTATATATATAAAAAAAAGAGTAAACTACACTTTTGGTCCTTGTGATTTCTTATTTAGAACACATTTGGTCCTTACAGTTTAAAAATTACAGTTTCACCATTGTGATTTCTTATTTATAACACATTTGGTCCTTATTTATAACACATTTGGTCCTTACAGTTTAAAAAATCCCGTTAGATGAGGGGTATTTTAGACTTTTTCCACTTCTTGTCATTTTTTTGAAAAAGTAAATAAAAATCATATTATATATATAGAGTCGGGTTCAAACGATAACAATATATATTTAAAAGAACACGAGAACCAACAAAATCATTAGTGATTTTACATTAACGCACGAAAAAAGGACTTTGGCCGCGGCTTCAGGTCCGCGTGTCTCTTTTGCGCTTTAATGTAAATGCTTTTATTTGTTCTCATGTTCTTTTAAATAGTTAACTTAAGAGTGTAAAAAAAAATTCGAAACTGAATAATCCACGCGAACCAAGATGGTTTATGGTTATTTGATTTCCCGGTTAAACGACTCGGTTATAATTATTCTTTTACTATTTCAGTTAAACCAAAGAGCTAAATTATAACAAGGGTGGTGGCGTGTTGGCAAGGGCTTGGGGGATGTGGTGGAATATCCCATCCACCCCGGGTTCGAGTCCAGACGTCAGCATTCTGTGGCCAGGCTTAGTCTCAGACGACCGCTTTGTTTGTTTGTTTCCAAATTGTCAAGGATGTAGTCTAGGAAAAGCCTAGATGAACCTTATCAAAAAAAAAAAACTAAATTATACCGTAGGTTTATATATTTTATCTCTAGATAATTGGTTTGGGATCTTGTAAAAATTGAGTGGGTTCTTTTAGCATTATACCAAGCCATTTTTGATGGGTAAAATTAAATTTTAAGCCAAATCTAATGTTTTTAAACTTTTGATTGGGGTCAAGAGACTCCCCATTAACTTTTTTTTGAAGTATATAATATTCATATACGGCAAATGTAACAATTAAATTCACACATCCTCTTCACCTTTGGTGGGGTTTGATCCTCTGACCTTCTACGAAGACAAAGATTCCCATACTGCTAGGCCAAAGGCCCTTTGGTGACCCCATTAACCTACACTGCACAGCACAACAATGGCAATGTTGAAAGGGACAAATAACTTCACTTTAACATAACCTCTTTAGTTATTGTCAAATCAATTAAGAGTGCATGTGGTCCAACTATATACATAAATGAATCAGGCAGGAACATGTAGATGAGTAGGAAATGTTGATGGGAACTTAAATAGAGTTATCTATCACAAGTAATTTTTATTTTATTTTTAGTCGCTTTTAAATTTTTTCTCATAAAATAGGTAAGAAATTGTAAGTGACTTTTCATATGGTGTCGCAAGCTACTGTATGTTCTTGTCGTGTTGTAAGCTGCGACTTTGGATTGTTTTCGTGTGTAGATGTATGCTTTGTGGAGCCGTCAATGTTTTAAATGACGTGAGACGTGATGTGAAGGAGACCTCATGGTTACATGTCATAGCGATTACACGACGTTTTTCAAGCAGGACATAAGACAACAAATTTGTATGTAATATATATATATATACAGGGGCGGAGCCAGCAGGGGGGCAGGCTGGTGCTGAGCCCCCCCTAAGTGTCTGTGTTAATAGTGTATTTTGTGAAAATATTCCAAACTAGGCTTTTGGTTCCGGTGGTTGGCATAGTGCTTTTTACATTAGAAAACCAAGGTTCGATTCTCGGGACCTCTTTTTTATAACATATTTCATCTCCACTTTCTATTTTAAATATATATTTAATTGACGGTTTTTTTCAATCTTTCATTCCCTTAATTAAGTTATTAGGCCATGAGTACCGCCTACCCACGAACCCACTGAACCCGAATGCCACCTCAGCGTCACATCAGCTTTTCTCTTTCCTACCCTCCTTACCCTAAAGTGGAGTACCGCCAACCCAATGAACCCACTCCTACCAGTACCCGCTACCACTCACCGAACCCACCGAACCCAATAAAACCCTTGAACCCGATCTAGTTCATGAAGCCGCTGGTACCCGGACACCCCAACCCGAACAAAATTCATAATATTTGTTGGGTTTTTTTTTACTACACACATTACGGATCAAATTTCTAGTCAAAACCTCACGAGAATGAAGAGAACCAACATTATTTGCAGACCTCATATTAAGTTCTAGTTTGGATAACTTCTATCGACAACCTAAATTTAAGATCTTCAAGCCCCCCTTAATTTAAAATTCTGGCTACGCCCCTGTATATATATAAATATATATGCATACATACATAGGGTTGAGTTCCACTGAGAAGTTGAGTTGACATGAAAAACATGAAAAATAACCGAATTAATTTTCCAAAAGTAAAACACAACTTGTTCCAAAAATTTCCTTAATTTAATTTTGTTTTCTTTTTGGTCAGTTTATAACCTCTAATTTACCAAAGCCGTTGATTAAAAAACGAACAACTTATATGAGTTTGTAAAGTAAATTCTAATTAATGGGTTAACAAATGATTACGCCTAATACTTATACGTTTTCTATTTATTATTAAATAGAATAATGATATTAAAATTTTACATTCATATCAGAATAAGAAAAAGCATATACATCGGCTAACATTATATAAAGGGTTTGTGATCAAAATTTTAAAATAGAACTTAGAAGGGTTTTTACGGTTTCGTTTTATCCATGAGTCATTGACATGTATGAATCCAGGAAATTGTGAGTAGTGTAATTAGTTAAGTTTGTAAAAATGTAAAATATAAAGTTTAAAGCATAAAAACACAAAAATTAAAAAGAAATAAGTTTTTTTTTAAAAGTCACCTTGTAAAAAACACTACATACCTTATCGCAACGGAAGAGTCACATCATACGCGCAATGATGAGCCTTTTTGAACACCGGTTGCCACAAGCTACGGTGCCTCAATTTATTTTTATCGTGGGTTCACTTTACATCTGGGTGCATCAGAAAATTTTAGAAACCACAAAGAAAAGCGCTTTGCTTTTCGGTGTTGACTTATGATTTCTTCGCTATTTTATGTGGCTAAAAAAGTAAAACTTTTTTCCAATATACTTATTTATGAGGCCAGATGGAGGATCATGTGAGAAGAAAATTTAACATGAGAAGGTAATAAGAGATTGAGCACTTGTAATCTCACCTCCACCATATGAATGACACTTGATACAAGAATTGATCTGGTTTATCTCGGTGCATCTCATCCTAATGTACATCTAAGGATAAATAACTCTTTTTACCTTCTTACCATAAAGACCATCTCCAATGAACCCTCTATTTCTCTCTATCTCTATTTTAGTCTCTAAAACATCTCCAATGAACCCTCTATTTTACTCTCTATTATAGAGAAATGAATAATAACTCTCTAAATATATAGAAAACTATTCATACTCTCTATTTTTTTTCTAGAATAGAAAAGAGAATACTTACTTGGAATATTCTTTTTTAGAGTAGAAATAAAACAATATATTAGAGAAGACATAACATATCCTCTATCAGATAATTACATTGGAGATGCCCTAACTTTCATTGTCATCGAAACCCAACCTATAAAAATAACCCAAACCTAATGGTTTCTACCCTTCTAATTTATACACCATCCCTGAGTTTCTCTTTAAGATTAGACCCATCCTCCATTCCCCTTTTTCTATATATTTTACCATCACTTATTATATATGTCAATAGAATTAAGTTCGTATTAACATAAGAGTTATGGTGAGGAAACTTTAGAACTGAAATTTCTGGTGCGTTTAGTTTGCAGGATTTAATAGGATTTGAAGTTGAATTTCATTCAAATCACGTGTTTGATTTAAAATGAAAATTCTGGGATTTTAATGAAATCCCTCAAAGATTGGATTTAGATTTCTCATTGGGGTACTCAGTATTTCACGAGATTTCATATAATTTATTTGTAATAGTTTTTATAATATATTAAAAAAAACATTCATTTTATTCAATTGTGACAAATCAGTTATCAAAAGGTTATTTAATTACCTTTATAGTTATTTTTATAAATTAACTATAAATAAAGAAATTGAAGTCTACTTCAATTCCTATAAACTAAACAAGGATTTTTAATCCTTTCACGAAATCTAAATCCCTAAAAAATATTCTTTCAAACCAGACATGCTTAATGTTTTTTCATTCCTTTGTTTTAGGCATAGAGCCAAAAGCCATAAGTGAAACATTTGAAGATGAGAATAAGATATTAGCTACTCAAGAATAGTTGAACTAATTTGTAAGTTCCACACCGGTTAGGAAGGGAACAAATATTGTCTTATAAGGGACTTGATACCTTTTCTTTGAAACACGTTTTAAAATTGTGAGTCCAGTTTTGAACAAAGTAGACAATATCGGTAGAATTAGCCGACAATGTTAGAAACGGTATTGGTGCTCCTAAGGGGAGTTGATTATAAGATCTCACATCGATTGGGGAGGGAAACAAAGGTTGTCATATAAAGGACTGGATAAAACTGTAAGTCTATGTGTAAACAAAATGTACAATACATTTCCTTAGCAACGAGACTGTTACATGCATAAAGTTGGTTTTTATTAATAGGTAGATAAGCTTGTTTGGTAGCAAGGTATAGTTATCAAAAAAGCATACATCATGCATTGAAAGATTGAAATATATAAATTTGATCGAAGAAGTAATTACCGACAAATGTTTTAACTCCCTCTATATATAGCCTCGTCAACTGCATTATATATGTATATAGGTTTGCGTTTAGGGAAAACTCATAAGGAAAACTGATTAACTAATAAACATTCATTTGTCTGTTGTACACATTTGCATAAAAGTAGATTTTCTGGTATGCACATGTGCATAAAACATTTTCAACTACTTTTATATACATACACATACCGAATAAATGAATGATTATTAAAGTGATCCTTAAATTTAATTCCCTTGTTTTGTGGTTTTCATTTGAACATGGATCTATATATACACACATGAGATATATATATATATATAAAGGTTTACATATTTATTGTTTCATAATTCATGCATACTTACCCAATCATAAATGCTTTAAAAATGTATATGTTTCATGGCCGACTTCCTCTATAAATACTTGCTCTCACCACACAACTAGTGCTAGTGAACCTACTAAGAGTGGCATTCAAAACATATCAAATTGCATAGGATAGAAAGATGTGGTCAAGAGGTACAAAGGAATTAGGGCATGGGAGAATATTTTTCTCTAATGTGGTAGTGATAAGAAAAAGAAATCTATTTTGGGGACGTAATTGGAGGTCTGTAGACATCCAAATGATATTTGGGATACTGTTTTTTCACGTTCTAGCACTTTTTGGACCACTTACCTTCACTTGGGATGCTTTTTGGATGGGATTTTTGAGTTACCTTTTGTCAGGGATTTTGGGCATAACCATGTGTTACCACAGGCTTCTAGCACACCGTAGTTTAAACCTACCAAAATGGCTCGAATATACTTGTGCTTATTTAGGGGTTATAGCTGTTCAGGTCAGTTTTAATGCATCTCTTCTTCGATTTATAGTGGTCATGAGGTTTTTTCACCTTCTTCTTACAAAAATTGAGTATTAACTGTTGCAAAAATGGTTTTAACAACACGCAAATAATACTATACAAATTTGGTATCGTTGCATGTAACTTTATCGAGACATTCAATTGGTTTTCCTTTTCTTGCAGAGGGATCCAATATATTGGGTGAGCATCCATAGGTATCATCATCAATACGTTGAATCGGAGAAAGATCCACACACTCCAACATATGGATTTTGGTTCAGCCACATGGGTTGGCTCTTTGATAGCGGCTACATTATGGAGAAGGTGCATGTCTTTACCTCTTCATGGAGTGTGTGTATGTATATATCGGTTTAAATTTTTTGGTTATTAATTATATAACTCTATGGTGTTAGTATCGGGAACGCAATAATGTAGAAGATTTAAAAAGTCAAGCATTCTATAGGTTCATCAAAAGAACTTATTTGTGGCATATATTTGGATTTGGGGCACTTGTTTATGCTTGGGGTGGCTTCCCCTACCTCGTTTGGATCATGGTATGACTCATAACTGATCAGCTATAACTGTCTAGAATTCAATAAAGTCATTTGCATATCATGTGAGTATATGCATGCAGGGTGTTAGGACCACATGGGGTTTCCATGTGACTTTTCTTGTGAATTCTGCTTGCCATATATGGGGAAATCGAGCTTGGAACACTGACGACCTTTCTAGAAATAATTGGTACATCACAAAATTCGTTGGTGAAATAATTATTTAATATGTTGCCTTATCTGAGACGTGGTGAATGTAGGTGGGTGGCTATGATTACTTTTGGAGAAGGGTGGCATAACAATCATCATGCTTTTGAGTATTCTGCTCGACAAGGATTAGAGTGGTGGCAGATCGACTTGTGTTGGTATATGATCCGCTTTCTTGAATCAATTGGATTGGCCACCAACGTGAAATTGCCAACCGAAGGTCACAAGCTTAAGAAATCGTTTGCTAAAACTACAAAATTTAAATGACCTTTAATACCAATTACCCGCAATATCACTAGTTGTGAGTTAAATTTTTTTACTGTTTACATGTGTATTGTGTTCTATGAACGAACACGTTTGATGGTTGTTCGTTACTCTTTTAGTGTTCGTATTATATGAATGAGAAAAAGTAATACATTTTCAGATTTAATTTTTTCTAATCGTGCATTAAATAATATGTCACATGCAATACGATATCGTGGTTTTAATCGACTTATATGATATTGAACAATCTATTTCAAGCATAATTTTGTTATGATTTTAAATGCCAACTAGGGGTGCTCAAATTTCCGACCAACCCGGCCAACCCGGCCAACCCAACCTAACCCGAGGCAAAAAAACTCAAACCGAGCCAAGCCGATGTATAATCGATACTATTTTTGACCAACCCGCATATATTGGGTTGATAACGGGTTAGGCCCAAAACAAACCGACCCAACCCGACAACCCGCGACAACCCGTAAAAACATTTAAATCTAATTTTGAATTCTTGTTAATACTGTCATTTTTGTTACTGTCAAAGCAATATTGTTACTATTGAACATTTATAAACAAACAATTGTTGGTCACTTGTTACTTTAGTAATCTTGTTATTGATTCTTGATGCCATATTTATAAACAAAACATTTATAAACAATATTTTATTAGTCGATTTAGTAATCTGTTGAACATTTAGATATTTAGGAACATGTAGCAATTTGTTTAGACACGATAACGTAGTTAAATGGTGAAAGGGTCAATAAAAGTTTCAACCCGACCAACCCAACCTAACCCGAACAGTTTGGGTTGGGTTGGGTTGCACTTTTGATTGGGTTGGGTTGGATTGAGATTTTTCAAACCGCAATGATTGAGTTGGGTTGTTAAAGTGCCTTCAACCCGACCAACCCAACCCGTGAGCACCCCTAATCCCAACACAACAACCAATCAGATTTGAACACATATACTATGTTTATCCTTGTCTTTTTAACCAAAATATTTAAAATGAATAGTTATATTTTATATGTGAATTTGGTGTTTTCTTATTAATATACTAGAAGTCTATTGCGCAATGCAGCACGATATATCTCAATTTTAATATTCTAATTTATTTTAATGTGTGGTTTTGAGAAAAATGTCATGTTTTTTATAAATTTGTTTAAAGAATGACGATTTTTAAGGAGTTCACGATTTGAGGATTTGAAAGTGGTTAGATTAATTAATAAGAGTCCACAATTTAAGAATTTGAGGTTGTTAGAGATAAATATTAATCAAGTAATTAACATTAAAAACGGTAAATAGAGCTTCATTAGTTGCTTTTAAGATATTTTTAAGTAATTAACATTAAATAACGGTACATGAAGTTTTAAGAGTTTTCCATAAATGCTTTATAATATAGTATAGATATAAATTATAATTTATAATTTATTGAAACATGCCAATATATTTGGATATGAGGTGACTTCGCATCTTCATCTCTTCCCCCTTCTTTGAATAAATAATATGAAGTTATCGATCCATCCAAAATGTTGTACAAGGTTGAAAATAGACTACTCAAATGTTGAAGTAGAAGATTAGCAAGGAAATAAATTAAAGAGTAAATTACTGTTTTGGTCCCTAAGGTATGTCAAAAATTATGAAATTGGTCCTTTAACTTCAAAAATTACCGTTTTGGTACCTCACGTATGCAAATTTTTACGAAATTGGTCCCTCGAGCTGACGGCCGTCTATTTCCTCCGTTAAGCTCGAGGGTAAAATGGTCTTTTTATATATTTTTATTTCTTTTAACATTTTTTTATCAATTATATATATACACACACATATACAGTATATATATATATATACACACCACCACCACCAACCCCCACCACCACCACCACCATCATTAACCCACCACCACCACCACCATGTATGTATATATATATATATATTGTATCTGTGTGGGTATATATAAAGAAAGAAGGAGAGAAGAAAGAAATATGGTGGTGGTGGGTTGATGATGGTGGTGGTGATGGTGGGTTGACGATGGTGGTGATGGGTTGATGATGGTGGTGGTGGTGGTGGGTTGACGATGGTGGTGATGGGTTGATAGTGGTGGTGGTGGTGTGTGTGTGTATATATATATATATTGTATATGTGTGTGTATATATATATACCTTAGGGACCAAAACAGAAAAGGGTATGATTAATTAAAAAATGGTAAAATAAATGAAAAAGGGTAAAAAGACCATTTTACCCTCGAGCTTAATGGAGGAAATAGACGGCCGTCAGCTCGAGGAACCAATTTCGTAACAAACTGCATACGTGAGGTACCAAAATGGTAATTTTTGAAGTTAAAGGACCAGTTTCGTAATTTTTGACATACCTTAGGGACCAAAACAGTAATTTACTCTAAATTAAACCTTAGAATTTTCAGTGATTTATTTAGGCTTATGTTTTGACTCAATTTGGCATCCATCTAGGGCCTATTGGCCAGTTTGAGGTTCCAATATTATTAGATATTGGACTCGTATGATATTTTAAACGTAACTATTACAGTTTTAAATAAGATTAAATGCACGAAAAAACATTGTACTTTCATTTTTTCTTATAACAACAATATATTTTTATATTACTTTTTTTGTTATAGCATTATATTTTGAAAATTTTATCCATTAGATCAATGTGTAACCTTTTGATTTAAATTAAGACAAGTTACAAAGTTTATATGACATGTCGTTGTTCAAATGTAACATATTTTCTAAGTGACATTTCTTATTGTAACATCATTTTTTCATAAAATTTAACTTTGCATACTTTTCAATAAGTATATTAAAGATTTTAAAAATATAACTTATTCATTAATATAACAACATTAATAAGGCCTTGTCTGTTTTAAAAAGAAATCTCTCATCAGCCTCTTATGTTTGATTCGGTAAAAGGGAGGGTCGTTCAGAATGTATGTTTTTTCCAAATCTTTAGAGCCACTTATCATGTCTTATCATCCTCTTATCTGGTAAGAGATAAACCAACCATTTTTTTTGCCTCTTATTATTATTTGATTTAGAGTTTTTCTCTCAATCCATCCACTTGGATTGTAATGAAACTCGATTTACTACAATTAGGTGACTTTCTAATTTAATTTAAATATATTATTACCTCTTAATCGATTAACCTTATTTGTTTAAATGGTGATGAATAAATATGTGAAATTGTATAGATTTATATATAAATCCAACACTATAATATTTTAATCGTTAAAATATACAATTAAAACAAATTGAGACATTTATCAGTTTACAAAAACAAACAGTTTTTATGGATTTGTATTTCAGATTTCAGCACCATCTTTTATCAATTAAAATTGAGCTGACAATAGATTAATAAAATGTTGGGAACTGAAACTTACTGTAACAACCCGGTTTCCAAAATTAACCACAATCACAGAACGAACCAATAAATATACGAACAGGGTCGGATAATACAATCTTCCCAGAATCACCTCGAATACAACATTGGTAAGAGTAATTCTAACCGCAATAATAATTTCTAATCGGAGATTTGAATGAATTCCTTACCATCTATAATCACCCGAACCTTTAACCGTAAACATAATTAAACCAACAATGTTAATGAACCGGTAATTGAATCTACTCTCAACTGCCTTTTTCCCAAGCTAGCAATCTCAATATAAAATTCACCTGAAATGCATATTTAAAAAAAAATGAGGGTTAGATCAAACGGTCTAGTGAGATAATCCCTGTCATTTCAATAACATTATAAAAGCAGTTTATATAAAACCATGCATTAAAACAGTTTATGTAAAAACCTTTGATTAATAATCAATCGTTGGCACTCGGGCACAACTCAACAATACACTTCGTTGGCCTTCAAGCACAACATCTCACAATACACTCTGTTAGCCTTCAAGCACAACATCTCACAATATTGCTGGCGTTCTAGCACATCACGATAATAGTGAAGCTGGCGTTCTAGCACAACGCGATAGTGTAGCTGGCGTTCTAGCACAGCGCGATAGTGCAATACCGTAACTTAACCATTTGTAACAAAAACTCACATACCAATATCGTTCATATCATATAATTAACCATTTTACAATAAATGCATTCCAGTTCGAAAATGGTTAAAAGAAAACTCACCTCGAGTCCAAATATTCCACACCGAGTCTTAACGGCTAAATATCTCCAAACCGAATATCAGAAATCTTACAACTGAAAGTCTGAAATCGTCTCAAACTCCATCAGTTGATAAACAAAATCTTCCTACAAATATTTCTCTCACTAAACATCAAAAGCATCTTTTATCTAAATGATAAAACCACTCACACACAAAGATGCAAAGGAAAAGAAATATGAAGTCGGCAGAAAATCAATGGATGAGACTTGAGAGGATGCATCTTTTTATAGTCCCATAGTTTCATAAATGGTCCCTAAAAAATGCTAAAGTTACCAAAACCACCCATGAACTTTTTATTTTACTAAAACCTGTTAGAGTATTAATGTCAATATGTGTAGTTCAGGGTCCTTTCTGTAATTATGTGTAACTTACCTTGTATAAATAGTCTCTTAGGGTTTCATTATTAGGTTAGACACTTCATTTGTATTACTCTCTCAATATATAAAACGGCTGATTCTGCCACCATCTCAAGTGTGTCTCTCTCAATCTATCAACCTACTCACATATTCTAACATGGTATCAGAGCTCTAGGTAAGCATCCTCAACCATCTTTCAAATCTGCATTCTCAAGTTTATTTCCCTTATTTTGCTGCTGTCGATTTTGCTCAGAAAATCCATTCTCTGTTGGTTTTTTGACAAAATTCCAAGTTTTAAAGTTGCTCAGAATATCATCACGAACCTACATTCCAATTTTCAGCCAAAACCGATCTGTTTTGCAAAACCCGACTCAAGAACACCATACGTTCATCCAAGTCGCAACGCACACACTCATCCAAGTCACAACTGACCATTGCGACTTGGTACTGTTCATGACCATTGCGACTTGGTACTGTTCATGACCATTGCGACTTGACACTGTTCACAACCCCATATCTCAACTGACCATTGCGACTTGGTACTATTCACACCCCATATCTCAACTGACCATTGCGACTTGGTACTATTCACAACCCCATATCTCAACTGACCATTGCGACTTGGTACTGTTCATGACCATTGCGACTTGACACTGTTCACAACCACATATCTCAACTGACCATTGCGACTTGGTACTATTCACAACCCCATATCTCAACTGACCATTGCGACTTGGTACTATTCACAACCCCATATCTCAACTGACCATTGCGACTTGGTACTGTTCACACTCCAGTTAGTTACGACATACCCTCTTATCGCAGTCTTCTCATATCGCAACCTGCCTGCACCACTTAAATGGCTCTCAGTACCGAGTCTCAATACAGTGACTGCTCATATTGTCACTCTACTTCTCATCTTCTTCTCAACTGCCCAAATCGACAATGTCGCTGGTGCGGGATCACACAGCCACAACACTATGGGTCTGACTGTCTAAACCATCCAAGGAACTCAGGTAATCAACAACACTTCAGTCATCAAAAGAAACAACGCACTGCGGATCAATCTCGCAAGACTCCTCTACGCCAATCTCAGTTATATGTTGGATCAATCTCTCCAGACTCCTCTACTCCAGCAACTCAGACACCGCAAGAGCTTGTGGAACTTCTACGCCAAAACCAAGACCTAATAGAGTGCCTCCTGACAGGTTCTATGGGAATGAATTCTCAGTGCAATATCTCAGCACCAGGCAATCCTTGGCTATTCGACTCTGGTTGCTGTAACCACATGACACCTAAGGCTGACGGGTTTATCTCTAAGCAAACCTCCAGCATGTACTCATCAGTCCGCACTGCGGATGACACTCGGTTACCCGTATCTTTCAGTGGAACTGTATCTACCACCAACCTTCAATTACCTGATGTGCTACATATTCCAAACTTATCTCTGAGTCTGATTTCTATCACTCAACTTATGGAATCCAGCCTAATTGTTTTGTTTCATCCTACTGGTTGTGTTGTGCAGGATCCAAAGACCAAGCAGATCCTTGGAGTAGGCTGTAAAGTTGGTCAGATGGTTGAAGTGGCCTACCTCCGTCTCCCCTTACAATCCTCAAATCATGTTGCCTCTGTTTCCAGTACCCCTTCCTTTGAATTGTGGCATAAACGACTTGGACATTTATCTCTAGCTAGGATAAAACTGTTAGCTAGTTCAGGTCTGTTAAGCAACACCTCTTCTGAAAACATTTCTTGCTTATCCTGTCAACTTGGCAAACACCATGCCTTACCTTTTCAACTAAATGAACTTAATTCTGCTTCCCCTTTTGACCTCATTCACTCTGATGTTTGGGGGCCAGCCCCACATCCATCCATGGGGGGTTATAGATACTTCGTTATCTTTATCGATGATCACACACGCTTTACATGGATATATCTCATGAAACAGCGCTCCGAACTACCTCAAATCTACATCACCTACGCTCGTATGATCCAAACCCAGTTTTCCAAACCTATAAAGATTCTTCGAGCAGATAATGCTATGGAATACAAAGAATCTTCTCTCCTCTCTTTTCTTAGATCTCAGGGTACTCTTTCTCAGTACTCTTGTCCAGGCACCTCTCCGCAAAATGGACGTGCAGAACGTAAACATCGCCACATCCTCGATACTGTTCGTACTCTATTAATCTCAGCCAAGTGTCCAGAACGTTTTTGGGGCGAAGCTGCCTTCACGGTTGTCTACACCATCAACCGTCACCCGACTCCCATCCTCAATCAAAAGTCTCCCTATGAAATGCTCCATGGGGTCTCCCCTGCATATGAACTCCTAAAAGTATGGGGTTGTGCCTGCTTTGTTCAGTTGCAACCTCATGAACACACCAAACTTGAACCTCGTTCTCGATTATGCTGCTTTATTGGCTACGGTATTGAACACAAAGGTTATCGTTGTTGGGATCCAGTCTCTAAAAGACTACGTATATACCGTCATGTAACATTCTGGGAACATCTTCCCTTCTCAACAGTGTCCAAATCTCAAGACATACCCAATCCTTCCACTTCCTTCTTCACTGATAACTCTATCTCTTTGGACTCACTACAATTTGATTCCATACCGACCTCACCATCTGTCCCACCTCCTTCTAACTCACCTCCATCTGAGCTTTATTCTGTGCCATCTGTTCCACCTTCTTCCGCCTCTTTTCAACCGGAACCTTCATCTGTTCCATCTGAACCGTCACCGGCCCCATCTGTGCCATCTGATCACGATCAATCATCTGCACCAATTCCAAGTACTACTTCTGAGCCATCTGCTGAGTCTATGGATCCTAGCTCCTCTCAACCACAAGATGAAGCACGTCGCTCCGCTCGGGTAAGACAAGTTCCTTCTCACCTTCGTGATTATCATTGTTATGCCACTTTACTGTCCACCCATGAACCAACTTCCTTCAAGGAAGCTGATTCTAACCCTGTTTGGAAGCAAGCTATGACAGAGGAACTTCAGGCACTTGACAAAGCCAATACATGGGAGTTTGTTCCTCTCCCACCAGGAAAGTCACCCATTGGTTGCAAATGGGTCTTCAAAATCAAAACCAAGTCTGATGGATCCATTGATCGATACAAAGCACGCCTTGTGGTAAAAGGATTCAATCAAGAATATGGCATTGACTATGAAGAAACGTTTGCTCCTGTGGCTCGTGTCACATCAGTTCGTAGTCTTCTCGCCATAGCTGCCACCAAGAAATGGCCACTCTATCAGATGGATGTCAAAAATGCCTTTCTGAATGGAGATCTCGAAGAGGAAGTCTACATGAGACTCCCTCCAGGTGTGACCTCCCGTCAGGGACATGTATGTCGACTTCGAAAAGCCCTCTATGGCCTCAAACAAGCTCCTCGTGCTTGGTTTGAAAAGTTTAGTAACACCGTCATCTCCTTGGGATTTTCTCCAAGTAACTATGATTCTGGCCTGTTTACTCGGACTACTGCTGCAGGTACTATCTTACTCCTGTTGTATGTTGATGACATGATCATCACCGACAATGACACTACAGGTATCAATCATCTCAAACAATCTCTCAGCTCATGTTTTGAGATGAAAGATCTTGGCAAACTACACTACTTTCTTGGACTTGAAGTTCTATCAGACTCTTCGGGCATCTATCTCTGTCAAGCCAAGTACATTTCAGATCTGCTGTCCAAAGCTGGGATCACGGACAACAAAGTTGCATCTACACCCATTGAGCAAAATCTGCACCTTGCTCTGAATGCCGGAACCCCGCTGAAAGACCCTACACGGTACCGTCAACTAGTTGGATCTCTGGTCTACCTGACTGTCACTAGACCAGATCTTGCCTATGCAGTTCATATAGTTAGCCAATTCATGGCTGCCCCGTGTTCAGACCACTATGCCGCTGTTCTTCGTATACTTCGGTACCTCAAAGGGACAATGTTCCATGGGCTTCATTTCTCATCCACCTCATCCTTACAGCTTCGTGCCTTCTCAGATGCTGACTGGGATGGTGACATAACCGATCGTCGTTCCACTACCGGCTATTGTTTCTTTCTTGGGGACTCTCTTATCTCCTGGCGCAGCAAGAAACAATCGCTGACAGCTCGCTCCAGCACTGAAGCGGAATATCGAGCCTTAACTGACACCACTCAAGAACTCGTATGGCTACGCTGGCTACTATCTGATATGGGTGCTCATCAATTTTCCCCAACACCATTGTGGTGTGACAACACTAGTGCTATTCAGATTGCTCACAATGATGTCTTTCATGAGCGTACAAAGCACATTGAGATTGATCAACCTACTCACATATTCTAACAAAACCAATAAAAATTGGGTTATTACACTTACCAAGGAATCAAACCAGACCTTAGAATTTTCAATGATTTCAACAGAGGATTTAGGCATGTGTTCGACTTGTTTCCGCATCCATAAGTTTTTATACAATGCTAAAATCCCTGGTTTAAGGGTGGTTGTAGTCGACCACGACCGGAGAAAGGGGGTTGCTATCTTGTTTATAGAGAAAATTTGAAATTTTTTCAAGTTTAGAGAATACTCTAAAACTTGATGGTAGGAGTGAGAAATGATTATTTTACTCAATCCCACAAATGAGATTGAACTTTTATCATTTTAGATTAAGTTTTTTTTTAAAGTATTGGAAAGATAAATGAGATAATATTATATTAATAAACTTGTGTTAAAATATCTAAAATAGAGAACCCTTTGAAGATAATTGTAATTTTTTTCAGATATTTTAATTTTTTAATTCTCTATTTTAGAGAAATTATAGAAAACCTGTTGGAAATGTTCTAATATTTTTTATGTAACAAAATCGATACTTTGATGACGTTCCTCGTTATTTCAAACAATTATGGACACAATTCAGAGTTTCAAAGATTGATGTCATGTAAATACGATCGTAATACCGGATCCATTTACCAAATTCGAAAATGAAGATCGATTTGACCACTTTACCGGTCACCGATAAGTATCGAGTTGTAGAATTTTCAAAACGTAGGTATCGTGTTGGAATTAGGCTAAACTCAGTTGAACCCAATGAACTCGACGTCTCTCTTATATGTTATACATATATGTTGTATACATGACTTAACGTAGATAGATCAATCAACACAAACAATTTTATGTATACATGACTTGACGTAAAATCAAGCGGTCCACAAATAAATATCTCATAATTCGTATTATCGAAAAATATTAATACGGGCTGGGCTGGCGTAACCCTTTTTGGTCAATGATGTATTTATGGCTATGTGGCCCAGTTAAGAGCATCATGTTGGGCCGATTGGACTAGGCAGACTCTTGGCCCAACTTTCTACTTTTAAATATGTTTTATTTCTTATTACATTGAATTTGCAAAAAGTAATATAAAATAAATTTTATCTAAAGGATGCAAGATAAGTATAAAAATTGGTTTGATATATTAATGTAACGATCTTATCACTTTTATTAAGGGGATTTAATTAAAATACCCAAAGTTTGACTTTGACTTACCAAAATACCCATTTCTCTCCTGATTTTGCTGAAATACCCATTTTTCCCGCGAAAAATCCCGCGATCGCGGGACCCACAACCACGTGGCACCGCGTGGCACCATCTTCCGCCATTTGTCCCGCTTTGCCCCCTCAAATTCCCCCGCGGCTGCACTTTTTCACCCCAAGTTTGCCCGCGGGACCACTTTTGGCCCCTGGTCCCGCGGTAGTCCCGCGATTTTTCATTTTTACAGTTTTGGCCCCTCCAGTTTGGGGCAAATTTAAAAAAATATAAATGGTCCCTATAGTTTTTAGGTTATCATTTTATGTAGTTCAGGTTTTTAATGTATTGTTTCCTTTCCATTTTAATGCAAATCATCTTCCCAACCGAAAGGGATACAGTGCAGGTAAACAAAGAAATCTATGACTGGAATGCGTCCTGGATTCCGGTGATTAAGTTAACCTTTTCCTTGATGACGTCCTCCATTCCCGTGTAGTCGTCTTCCATTTCTTGTAGTTCCTCTTCTACTTCCTTAATCTGTCGTTGCACCTCCCGAACGTGAGCCCTAGTCATGGCCAGTTCTCGTTTCTTCTCCGCTAGATACTCCATTTTCCCCTGCTGAATCCCCCTGTTATAGTTCCACATCCATCTTACCTTTTCGATATCGGCGTTCGCCTGATCAATGGATTTTTGCACTAAGGGAGTAATTCGTTGACTTTCCGGAAGATCCGTCGGCTGGGTACAATGATACATTGGTGGGCTTCTCTTGCCATTATCGAAGTGGTAATTCTCCCATGTCGTCTCCCAGTCTGCTTCCTCCTCAGCCGTGAATGGATAATCGGCCGCAGTTCGTCCATAGTTTCTCCACTCCTCGTCTGTTTCCGGTACCTTCCAGGTACTCCGAAGAGCTCCATCGTTCAGTGGTTGGTAGGCTGCTGAACGTGAAGTTCCAGCCCCATTCGCCGACCTGTTCCCCCTTGATCTTGAACCTCCAGCCATAATGTTAAGAAAAGCGAGAGAATGTTTGTAAACGGTGTAAAAGAATGTATAAAATATAGATAGCAAGTTGTGAATTACTACTTCATCATGCCATCTACTTATAGCCGTGAAAATGTATGTTCTTCATCAGGGATGTGGATATGGTCAAAGATTTCGTCTGAAAAGTTGCCTGCATGATTCGTCTGAATAGTTCACTGCAAGATTCGTCTGAAAAGAGCCTGTAAGATTCGACTGAAAAAGTAACTGCAAGATTCGTCTGCAAAAGGAAGTCTGCTCATGAATCTCTGTATTAAGATTACCGCAAATTTCATAAACCTACTTACTAGGTGTTGGAAAAATTTAGTAAAAATATGGTTTTTACTAAACTTTGGACACATTTATATATATATATATATATATATATATAGATATATATATATATATGTGTGTGTGTGTGTGTGTGTGTGTTATATAACTAACTATTAGTGGGTTTATGTTCTCCTATATGAGAGCTTCGAAACGATATATAATGCGTCCAAAATGGAGTATGTGTGAATGAGATATCGATACTCAAAGTTGAGTAATTGGATGAAATTAGCAAAAACCAAATGGGTGTGGGAATGTGTCCCACATAGGAAGAGAGAGTAAAGTGTTGTTGCATGTTTTTACTGTTTTTGTCACACTTTTTAGGCTTCAAGTATTCATATGTGCAATACTTTAACAAAATAATAAACAAAATTATAACTTCAAGTTAAATAATTTAACACTAAAAATAACAATCATTTAATGTTACATAAACAACCTAATCATGTTGTCGTGGAACACAATGCGCATAAATGGTCTCCGCCATATGTATGCGAAACTTCGCGGCCTCTTCTTCGGTGCAGGAAGTGTGTAAAGCTACCACATCGCCCTCAATCAACATGCTGACATTACGGCATACCCAGACACCGCAATCCGCATTCATCCCTTACTGGTGTGGTACATTCTTGTAGGACTTGTGACGGAAGTACACTGACTTTTCGCAACGGTCCACATCCTTGATCAGACTAAAGAACTCCGACAGCTTATCTTTAAATATGGCAAGACGCTCATGCAAAGCGTCTGTGAAGAGACTGCCAGGGTCGCTGTCATATATGATCATCAACATACGAGGAAGATTAAACACTCCGAGCACCCAATGTTTAGGATGAATGCAGATAGGGATGTACACCTGAAATATCACAATATTAGACAACTTAGTTAGCAACCAAACAACTTAAATAAAATAAGAGTAAAACGATTTACATACAGTATCGAGGTACCGCCAAGAAACCCCTTCCATGCCATTGCATGAGTTAGCCACGGAGGCGGGACCTTGATGTGGAAGGACCATGAACGGAAAGAAAGAAGTGTGCATGATGGTCCACCTCGTGTCTGGTTGTCCGGAACGTAGGAACATGGCGACCCAACAATCCATATGCTATACACAAAAAATAGATGGTTAGACATGTAATATAAATATATTTGATTATATGACTATAGTTAAACTTCAATACTAACCACATCCCCTAATCAACGTGTCGGTGCGCATGGTGAAACTGGAACGGGCGATGGGAAACATCTCCAAGATCCATATCTGGAATTACACAAGAAAAGCAAGTACGTAAAAAGGAAAGCCAAACAGTCTGTATGTATTATTGTTTATGTTATATACTACTTATCTAACCTTGAAGGCGTATGTAAATCCACCAAGAGCCATCTTCGCATGTATGTCGGCGCGTCTGGCGATGGCTCGGTGCATCTGTCTGTAGGTATATGTCCAGATGTGGCTACCCCATGGATACCTGCTAAACAAACGCAAATCCTGGACGGCCGTAAGGACCGTCTCGGAAGCATACTGGCTCTACTCACGGCCCATGAAGCCCATCTCCACCGTCACCACCAAGCATACACGAACAACATCCTAGTCGCTAAGGGCAGAAAGACCGTCTTTCATTGTGTCCACGACTGTCCTCAGCCTCAAACGAGATGGTCTTTCATCAGGCCAAACCCTACTAACCCAAGTAATGTTTGATAACGGAGGAAGGGGGGTTCGTCTCTAAAAAGTAGTCCTGTAATAAGACAGAACTCGTGACGGCCAAACCGCATATGATGCCCGAAGACATCAAAATACATCTCCTCCTCATCAGCATTGGAGACCTCGACCTCCAGCTGTAGAAACATGTGGACTAGCATGGGGTCGCCACCGCTCATGGTAAGATCCAGCCATGGACCGAAATGTGTCCCTCTGAAGATCTCATCAACCGCATGTACCCGATCTCCTAAACTGGCGAAGCGCTGTCTCATCTCTACGATGAACGAAACGCGACACCTTAACGTCAAGTCGATCGTTAGAAAATCGCGCTGCATAGAAAATTCACGGATGTTATAATGCTTGTTTGGTTTATTGGGTTGATAATTATTCGTCTGTTTTAGTTTTAGAAAATAACCCACTCAATCAATTGGACTTCCAGGTAGCAGGGGAATCACAAGGATTGCTTAAGTCCCCACATACCTTAGGGCTATTTACACCCGTTTGACAAAATCCAAATAGATATGTTGTGGGTTTTTTTATTTCAATGTAACATTGTTAGGGTTTAGGGTTTAGTGACCTAAGTTGTCATTCACTAAAGTTTAGTGACCTAAGTTGTAAAGTAGCAAAGTTTAGGGACCTAAGTTGGCATTCACTAAAGTTTAGCGACCTAAGTTGTCATTCACTAAAGTTTAGTGACCTAAGTTGTAAAGTAGCAGAGTTTAGGGACCTAAGTTGGCATTCACTAAAGTTTATGGACCTAAGTTGTCATTCACTAAAGTTTAGTGACCTAAGTTGTAAAGTAGCAAAGTTTAGGGACCTAAGTTGGCATTCACTAAAGTTTATGGACCTAAGTTGTCATTTACTAAAGTTTATGGACATAAGTTGGCATTCACTAAAGTTTAGGGACCTAAGTTGTCATTCACTAAAGTTTAGGGACCTAAGTTGTCATTCACCAAAGTTTAGGGACCTAAGTTGTCATTCATCGAAGTTTAGGGACATAAGTTGTAAAGTAGCAAAGTTTAGGGACCTAAGTTGTAAATTAACAAAGTTTAGGGACCTAAGTTGTAAATTAACAAAGTTTAGGGACCTAAGTTGTAAATACACTCATCTTTTTATAACCAACACTTTAACATTTTTTTAGATGAATAACACCAACTTTTTTATAAAAAAAAACACTAACATTTATTTTATAAAACTCACTCTAACATTTAATTTTTAAAACAACACTCTCTTTTTATAACCAAAAAAACACTAACATACCATACTTTTTTTATAAAAAAAATTTAACATTTATTTCTATAAATAACACCAACTTTTTTTATAAAAAAACACTAACATTTATTTTATAAAACTCACTCTAACATTTAATTTTTTAAAAAACACTCTCTTTTTATAACCAAAAAAACACTAACATGCCATACTTTTTTTATAAATTTTTTTTAACATTTATTTCTATAAATAACACCAACTTTTTATAAAAAAAAACACTAACATTTATTTTATAAAACTCACTCTAACATTTAATTTTTAAAAAAACACTCTCTTTTTATAACCAAAAAAACACTAACATACTTTTTTTATAAAAACATTTTAACATTTATTTCTATAAATAACACCAACTTTTTTAAAAAAACACTAACTTATTTTTTATAAACTCACTCTAACATTTATTTATAAACAAACACTCTTTTTATAACCAAAAAAACAACAAAGTTTACATATAATATATTTCAAAAATTTAAGATAACAACAAAGTTTAAACAACAACATTCAAACAACAAAGTTTAAACAACAACATTCAAACAACAAAGTTTACATATCATATATTTTGAAAATTTAAGATAACAACAACAAACTACAAAAAGTTAAGAAAAATGACTTACAACATCCCTAACACGTGACATCTTCAAACCGAGCGTGTAATCGACACGAGTTGGGAGAGAGTTGGGAGAGAGTTTAAAAATATGGTATGGTGGCCGGATGTTGGTCCCCCACCCTCTCTCTTTATAGTTATAAAAAATTAGGGTTTCAACCCCAACCCGGTAATCCCGCGATCGCGGGAAAAATCGCGGGACCAGGGGTCATTTTGTAGCCGCAGGGTATCTTGAGGGACCATAGCGGGACAAATGGCCAAATATGGTGCCACGTCGTCCCGCGATCGCATTATTCGTCGCGGGAAAAATGGGTATTTCGGCAAATTCGAGAGAGAAATGAGTATTTTGGCAAGTCAAAGTCAAACTTTGGGTATTTTAATTAAATTGGGAAATTAATTAAAATGCCACAAGTTTAACTTTGCTTTACCAAAATACCCTAAATCTCTTTCAGTTTGCAAAAATGCCACAAATTTTCGCGGTGGGCCCCGCGATCGCGGGCCCACACCCACGTGTCACAAAGTTTCGGCCTGGCCCGTGGTGGTTCCCCGCGATGGGCCCGCGATAGGCCACAATTGTCACCGCGGACAGGGACCAAACTTGTCACCGCGGCCATAGTTGGGGGGCTCCGCAGGACATTTTGCCCAAACCTGGGTGACACGTGGACTGGGCCCGCGATCGCGGGGCCCACCGCGGAAACTTAGGGCATTTTGGTTAACCGATAGAGATTTATGGTATTTTGGTAAAAGGGGTCAAACTTTGGGTATTTTAATTAATTTCCCAATTAAATTCCCTTTTATTAATCAAATATCCAAAAGTACTGTAACAAGACTAAAATAAATGAGTTTATTAATAAAATATCTCCACATATATCTAATGGTGATTATGAGAAAATTAAGAATATATATATATATATATATATATATACATATATATATATATACATATATATATATATATATATATATAGGTGGGTTCATAAGAGAACGCTAACTATTTAAGAAAACAAGAAAACAATCGCTATGTACAAAATCATATATGATTCACGTACAAAATCATATATGATTCACGTACAAAATCATATAGGATTACGTGACTTTTCCCGTCTCTTTAATTCGCGGCCAAAGTCGCGCGTGTCCAGTTTTTGCAGTTAATGTAAAATCACATGTGATTTTGCACATGATTAGCTTTTTTCTTGTTTTCTTAAATAGTTAGCGTTCTCGTTTGAACCTTCCTCTCTCTCTCTCTCTCTCTCTCTCTCTCTATATATATATATATATATATATATATATATATATAAATGATAAGTGCTAAACATATGAGAAGTAGATAAGTAATTGTAACAACTGGGTTTTGTATAGCAAATTTGAAAGTTTACTGGCTAATGTTAAAAGAATGAAAGATAAGTTAAGGGACTATTTTGGTAATTTTGTGAAAGATATTTAATGGCACAAACTCCTAGGGCAGCCTCCATTTTTGCTTAGAAAATCAGTATTTGGTTTTGTCTTGGTGGTGTTGGCAGCTAGAGAAGAGAGGAAAGGAAGAGTAGAAGGTTTTGGAGAAAAGAGATCATAGAAGAGAAGATTCAGCAAGGTAAACCCCTCAACTCGTGTTACTACTGATTTTTTAATGCTCTTCTTCGTTGTGGCCGGAGTATGTTAATAAGAAATCTTTGATTCCAATGGGCTTTTTCACCTAAATGCTTTTAAGGGTGTTTTTGGGGTTTTGGCTTGTAACTTGTAAGTATCGATTTGTTGATAAGAACAAGGATTAAGTGGATGTTTAGGATTGGTGGATGAACCCTTAGGTTTATCTAAGCAATGTAATAGCAGAAAATGGGTCTATTGGTCATTTTCAGACTTCTGTTTTCGGACAGACGTAGTTTTCGGACGAGGGAGTTCTTGTGGTTTCGGTAGTTTCCGGATAAGATGCAGGTTTTCGGATAGTGTTGCCTTGGTAGTTTCCGGACGTATGTCTCTCCGGATAAAAGGTTTCCGGGTGTCAGTATCCGGTAAACAGGAGTGTCCGGAAAGTCCTTGTATTCGGAATGGCAGGGTATCCGGAATGTCGGGGTATCCGGGAAGAGGGTCATCCGGACAGTTAGAACATCCGGATTGTGTAATGTCCGGACAATGTCTTTTGGTCAGTGGGATTGAACGGTTTAATCTGATATGAATCTATTGCCCTTAGGTGTTCGTTTGGTTTAGCCTGGAGACATTTAAGAAGTGCATTCTACGTTAACCAAATGTGAGTTCTCTCAACCCTTTTATGACGTATTATGTTTTACTGATCTGGTTTCTTTTACGAGCATGAACGTTTTATAAATGTTATGCATGTTTACTCAACGAATGAAATAATGTTTAAAGTTTTCATAAACATGAGTTCGAAATGTTATGTGTATGCTATGTGAAGTCGGTTTACACAGTGGGGTCAGGGTGCCAAGGAATTTGATAATTCCTTGGGCATATGGAGGTTAGCTTGTAGGTTGGAATTCGTTTCCTCCTACATGAAGGAACATGGGGTCCCTTTGGGCTCTGGTGTAGACGAGAGGGTGTCCGTTAGGCCCCGCTCGAAGTAGCTTATGCAATCCCTGAACCCTGTGTTTAACCTTGTATGATGAGAATGTGAAGTGTACAAGCTGTTTAAAGAAATGATTTTGTTACTATGATAAATGTTTTATGGAGGGAATTCACTAGGCCTTTTGGTCTAACCCTCGCTTTTCAAAACTAAAACTTTTTCAGGTATGCAAATAGTAGGAGGCTCAGATAAGTGAGCAAGCGTAGGATAGAGTACAGATGCAGCTAGAGACAGTACAAGTGCCTCTGGTAGAAGTTAGATTATTCTCAGTTGTGTATAGGTTGTTTCCGCCAACCTTAGTTTATGAATGATGTAACGAGATTTCGGGACCCAGGTCAGTAAATGTTATGATTTAATGCTTTGTATGTCCTGTTGCATTCATAGGGTTGTTACAAATGGTATCAGAGCCATAGTTTAAGGGATTTAGGTGACCGGACGGGCCTAAACTTAAACTTGGGAGTAGAAAATCACAACTAAGAATCAGGAAATGCGTTAAGAGGGCACTAATGTAGACACAGGAAACGCGTTAGGAGGACACTATTATAGAGATAGGACTAATAGGGTACTGAGGAATGTCATGTAAGGTAAGTTTGAGATTTCCCCTGGCCAGTGTAATTGCGAACTTACAGGTACATGTATGTGCTTAACCTACCTTATTAACCTACCTAGTGTTTATGTCGTGTTCCAGTACGTTAGAATGTCAACGAGATCCCTGAGGGGTAGACTGAGACCCCTTGTTGGGGAAGTTTCTTGAGAGGTCACTTATGATGTGATGTATGTATACATTGTAGAGAAGGAATGTTGTATAGAATGTTATGAGTTGTTTAGAGGTAGCTCTTCGTGAATTCGGAGAGGATGAATGTTTGAGTTTGAGTAAGACTCCTGTTTCGGGAGAGTCCGAGTTCTAGAAATCTTGGAATAAATCAGTCAGGATGGTAAGAAAGGACAGTGTCGAAATCTTGAAAGTGTCATTGGAGCTCTGAATTTTTTAATCAAGCTTTTCAATGGCAGGGTAAATGAAATAAGATACCTATAGTAAAATGAAAACTTGTAGAAGTAGAAAGTGAGATAGTTGATCAAAACAAAAATCGTATGAAATGGTTGAGTAAGTGAGATGTGGAACGCAGATTCAGCAAGTTATTGCATGGTCGGGAGGGCGACCATTGGTCGAAGGTAAAGTGTCAAGGATAAGTTGCGTGAGTAAAGCGGTTGACCTTGTTAGAGTGAGTAGTCTTCAATTGCAGGTAGAGTCTCATGCATGGCGTTCTTTTGTGTAACATGAAATTTTCACGATTTAAAGTAAACCCGTAAATGTCAATTTTGAACAGAATGAGTCAGCTTATACGAGTGTATGTTTAAAGTACTGTTTCGTGGGGGAGGTAAATGCGTAGGGAAGGGGTAGGCACACGGGCGACATCACCCAATCAAGTACTAGTACGGGATTGTAACGTCTGTCTGCACATTGGAAGTTGACACTCAAATAATTGTTGTTTTGTTACATTGTCCGAAGAAATTTTTAGCTTAACGATTTGCAAGTATTTCACACTTTTCATGATAAGTTAAATTGTTACAAAAAGGTCACGAAAACGTTTGCTAGCAAGACTTTTAAAATCAAATGAGTATTGACCCGTTGAGATAAAAAAAAGAAAATATATATATATAAAAAAATGTGAGAACTGACTGGTTTACTTGGTGTCAGTAATTTCTTACAGAATTGTGACGTATGAAAGGATTTTTATTCAATGTAGTAATGTCGTAATAACAGCGTTCGGGTTGAGTAAGCTTAAGGTTCACGGGAAGAGGCATGTAAAAGATTCTCGAATCGTTGTGCACGACATTGAAGTTATAAGAGTAATGGGGTCATGTGTACCCAATTTTTTCCAAGTGTTGTTTATTTAAAAAGGATAAAATGTATGAAATGATTTATTTACCGCGTCGTCATGCATGAAGGCTATGAACTCACTAGGTCATAGGACGTTACATGTTAAGCTATGGAAGAACTCCGAGAGTAGAGAGGCGTTGGCCAAATCAGGGGAGGACGTTTGTAGTTGTGATATATGTGTTCAAGAAGAGATTTGGACAGTGGAAGAGTCAGAAATGGGATGATAGTATCGGTTGTATGAGGGTTTGCACCCTTGTTCGGTAACTAGAAGTACGGTTGCCTAGGGATAGGTGTGTCCGGAGGAAGGACTTGAAGCCTTCAAGGTGATGGTTTAGCAACTCGTTTTTGAGTAGTGTGGTGAGAAAGAATGAAGTGTCCATGGCATGGGAATATGAGTTTCGAGGTGAGCTTGTGATGTTAATGTTACTTGAGTAGGTTTCGAAAAGAGGGAGACAGATCATGAAGTTGATTATAACATGTTGGAAGGGTTAGGCTCCGAAAGGAACCCTTGTTAAAGAATAAGTTAAGAAAGTATTTTCAGGTTGTCTGTTATTGTAGAAGTCGACAGTTGTGTAAGGTGGCCGAGGCCGAAGAATTGAACCAGAAGGTTGAAAGTTGATAGAACACCTTGTAGGGATGTTAAGAGGTTGAGAAGTTATTGTTTTGAATAGGCGTCCTATTTACGAAGTATGGAGGGTTCGTAGAAGGAGGAGGTATGTAGCACGAGCGTAGTGGGTGTGTAGATCTTATCATTCAGTGAGGGACTGTGCCCTGTTTATGTAAGGGCTCGGATCGTAAAGAGCTAGCTAGAATGTTTGTGTTTGAGCTAATTGAGAACTCGTGAGTTATAGTTCAACAAGTTGGGAAAGGACTAAGTAGCGAGATAGACTCAATTATGTATTCGGGAGGATATGCTGGCAAGTTCTAATTGTGGGAATGATCATGAGAGACCTGGTCTGCAGTGTGATGTTATGGGCAAGAGTGTATGGATGTGTAGTGATAGTATTGTCAAGTTAAATGTGCCAGCTAGTGTCGTAGTGATGTGATGTTAGAGAGAGAGAGGAAGCATCAGATAGGAGCCTTTTTGGGGGTTTTGGATGAGGTGTACGATTTGTTAACCAGATTGTTGGAGCACGTAGGTGTAAGTTGACGTCGTGCTATGATTATGTTCAGAATAGAATGACGGAGTGGTGGTGGGTGGTTACCCAAAGGAGAAACCAAGAGTTTTTAGTTGTAAGAGTCGCTAAGTAAGCATATTTTTAGGATCATTGGAAGTTTAAAGAAGATGATGGGGCTGTTAGTCAAAATGGAGTGTAGTAGATGCGAAATCCTTAAAGAGTGTGAGTTGTGAAAGAATTGTTCGAGGAAGTAAAGGTTGGAGATCAAAGAATGTGTAGTGACGTCGAACACTAGTGTCGTTCCAAGACGACTTGGTTGAATGCCTTAAGTTAGGATATTGATGCAACTGATTGGTTATGTAAGTAATGAGAAAGTGTTATCGGCATGTGGAAAGGTCGGGAGAGAGGGGCACGAAATGTTTGGTGGGCAGTTCTCCACGCTAACGTGGGGAGGTGAAGATGGTATGTCGGAATAAGTGAATGAATTGGAAGTAGTAAGCTTGACAGTAATGCCGAGAGGTGCAGTGTTGTGTAGATTGTCACTGGTAAGTGTGCGAACTTTTGGAAAGAGTATTGAGGAAAGAAATTGTGTATGATTTTGTGCAAGAAGGAAGTGGATGAGACAACTGAATGAGTTAAGGTAGTGACTTTGTGAGAAATGTTTAAGCGATTTGGTCGTGTAGTGATTAAGCTAGTGAAAATAGTATGGTTACTCCTCCCAGTCGAGTGAGGATAACCGGAGTTTTGTTTCACGACTGAGCGAGCGTGGCATTCAACGAGAAATGTTTGTGTTTTAGGATAAGTTTAATTCGAGTAGGTGAACACTTCAACGATGGGTTTGGAGGTTCCTACTCTTAGTTACGTATAAGTCTGGAGTGGTGAAGTGGTGAGGATATGAGACATGGTCGACGATCTGTGGTCGAGGTGGTCCGAGAAAAGGAAATGTCATTCTGCTTAGACGATTGTTGGTTGGGAGAAGTAATCTAAAATGTGCTTGTATTGCGATGAAGGAAACTCTGGGTTGTGAGCTGTCGGAACGTACAGGTTGGCCTTGTGCCAAGCTGTCAAGTGTGTGTTTAGACCTTGGAAAATGAACCTCGTGTTGTGGCGGAGGGTTTAGCCGAGTTCCTCTTTAAAGGAAGTATAGATGCATGAGAAGCCTTGGTTAATCTTCGGTTTTCAAGATCGATCGAGTAGGAACAGTAGCCTGCGAGTTAGAGTACCGTAAGAACTGAAGGAATTGCACCCAATGTTCCATGTCTCGTTTTAATGAAGGGGTTGACCGAGTCAGAAGTGGCATTGCCTTGGGAAAGTGTCAGCTTTGGTGTGGGCAGGATACCCGCATCTTTTCCCAATAAGGAATTCCGGGGACAGAATTCTTTTAAGGGGGGAGTGTTGTAACAACCGGGTTTTGTATAGCAAATTTGAAAGTTTACTGCTAATGTTGAAAGAATGAAAGATAAGTTAAGGGACTATTTTGGTAATTTTGTGAAAGATATTTAAAGGCACAAACTCCTAGGGCAGCCTCCATTTTTGCTTAGAAAATCAGTATTTGGTTTTGTCTTGGTGGTGTTGGTGGCTAGAGAAGAGAGGAAAGGAAGAGTAGAAGGTTTTGGAGAAAAGAGATCATATAAAGAGAAGATTCAGCAAGGTAAACCCCTCAACTCGTGTTACTACTGATTGTTTAATGCTCTTCTTCGTTGTGGCCGGAGTATGTTAATAAGAAATCTTTGATTCCAATGGGCTTTTTCACCTAAATGCTTTTAAGGGTGTTTTTGGGGTTTTGGCTTGTAAGTATCGATTTGTTGATAAGAACAAGGATTAAGTGGATGTTTAGGATTGGTGGATGAACCCTTAGGTTTATCTAAGCAATGTAATAGCAGAAAATGGGTCTATTGGTCATTTTCAGACTTCTGTTTTTGGACAGACGTAGTTTCCGAACGAGGGAGTTCTCGTGGTTTCGGTAGTTTCCGGATAGGATGCAGGTTTCTGGATAGTGTTGCCTTGGTAGTTTCCGGACGTATGTCTCTCCGGATAAAAGGTTTTCGGGTGTCAGTATCCGGTAAACAGGAGTGTCCGGAAAGTCCTTGTATCCGGAATGGCAGGGTATCCGGAATGTCGGGGTATCCGGGAAGAGGGTCATCCGGACAGTTAGAACATCCGGATTGTGTAATGTCCGGACAGTATCTTTTGGTCAGTGGGATTGAACGGTTTAATCTGATATGAATCTATTGCCCTTAGGTGTTCGTTTGGTTTAGCCTGGAGACATTTAAGAAGTGCATTCTACGTTAACCAAAGGTGAGTTCTCTCAACCCTTTTATGACGTATTATGTTTTACTGATCTGGTTTCTTTTACGAGCATGAACGTTTTATAAATGTTATGCATGTTTACTCAGCGAATGAAATAATGTTTAAAGTTTTCATAAACATGAGTTCGAAATGTTATGTGTATGCTATGTGAAGTCGGTTTACACAGTGGGGTCAGGGTTCCACGGAATTTGATAATTCCTTGGGCATATGGAGGTTAGCTTGTAGGTTGGAATTCGTTTCCTCCTACATGAAGGAACAGGGGGTCCCTTTGGGCTCCGGTGTAGACGAGAGGGTGTCCGTTAGGCCCCGCTCGAAGTAGCTTATGCAATCCCTGAACCCTGTGTTTAACCTTGTATGATGAGAATGTGAAGTGTACAAGCTGTTTAAAGAAATGATTTTGTTACTATGATAAATGTTTTATGGAGGGAATTCACTAGGCCTTTTGGTCTAACCCTCGCTTTTCAAAACTAAAACCTTTTCAGGTAAGCATATAGTAGGAGGCTCAGATAGGTGAGCAAGCGCAGGATAGAGTACAGATGCAGCTAGAGACAGTACAAGTGCCTCTGGTAGAAGTTAGATTATTCTCAGTTGTGTATAGGTTGTTTCCGCCAACCTTAGTTTATGAATGATGTAACGAGATTTCGGGACCCAGATCAGTAAATGTTATGATTTAATGTTATGTATGTCCTGTTGTATTCATAGGGTTGTTACAGTAATCATAGTCCTTCATACGGACAAGATCGGATTTGACTGGTCAAGAATTGCGGCTTTGACTGGTCAAGAATTGCGGCTTTAACTGTTCAAAATTTACGACTATGCTAAAAATAGAGAGTTACTTTTGTAACTTTTACAAATAGGCGGCAAACTGATTCATATGTGAATCCCTATAATTCACATATGAACTCTATTTTAACTGATTCACATATGAACCCATAAGTTCATATGTGAATTATATGAACTAATTAACAGATTTACATATAAACTCCTTGTGATTCACATATGAACTAATTAATTGATTCTCGTATTAACTGATTAACTGATTCATATGTGACCCCGTAGGTTCATATGTGAATCAGTGAAATAAGTCACATGTGAACTTATCAATGGTTTCACATATGAACATATAGTTCATATGTGAATCACACGAGTTCACATATGAACTTGTTTGCCGTCTAATTATAAAAGTTACGAAACTACTCTCTATCTTCTACAGACCATGTGATGAATTATCCGGTGTTTCACAGTCAAAGCCACAAATGTTGACCAGGTTAAGGGCTATGATCTTTTCTCTACTTCTCATACGTTTAACATTTTCCATATATATATATATGCTAAATTAAATGAGAACCAAAAAGATTGGAAAATTCTAATGGATGTACAAGACAATGACATTTTGTAATACAATCGAAGTCCAAAAACTAATTATTAAACAAATGAACTGTTCCCAAGGGCAAGAATGACATTTAACAGTTAGCAGTCAATCCATGATTAAAAGTTGATGGTGGTGTGAAACTCTTTTCTATCATCGAATTCTCTATTTTTGCTCTTAAATTAAAGTAATCCCAAGTTGAAGGTATTTTTAAGGTTTAATAGTGTTAAAAATTGTCATTTTAAATAACGCTTTATGATTAGGATTTCATGGTGTGAAATAAATAGCCTATAGTTAGCCGTCTTTAAATCATTGCCTACAAAAGGTTTAAGGAAATGCCTCTTCTAATAATGCATTTATTTTCGGTAACAAACTGGAAGTCATTGTGAAACATCCTATAATATATGTTTTGGGGGATGAGATTGTAGTGTTTCATGACATCAAACAAGCGTTTTTTTATCATGAAATATATAACATTTTCATTATTTGTCACTGAGAAGGCTATATTTATATGCAATCTAGCTTTAATTACATATTGTAATCATTTCAGCAACTATTGTCAAAGACAACATAACCGATGAGTCGATGACCTTTCAAGATCTGGATCATTCATAAGACATGTCTAGCTACTCTACATCAAGCCATGTGAGTCAATTATCTTAACAAATTGGGGACATTGTACTTCAATTGAATACAACAACATACATGAAATTAAACCCATGTTGATCTTTAACATCATAGTCAAGGTAGGGTTCCATATAGTTTCAAGTTTGATGCTTCATTGAATTTTTTTTACAATGAATGAATCGATCTTAAATGCAAAATATTAAAAAAAACATGCAAATCATCTTGCGTTGTTGATATTGTATATGGTTAAGCTAAACGAAGAAGATGATGATTTAAACTAGATAGTACTGAAGAAACTAATTGAGATGATTATGAGATTGTAAATATCCGTTAAAAAAATAAGAACTGGAAATTACAAGAGTGCTCTTTTGTACGAGTTTTTTCTGGTTCGGTTTCGGTTTTTCAGGAAAATCCTGGTACAAATACCGAAAAATGATTTTGAAAAATATCTGGAACCGAATACCGGACCGGATACCGGTTCGGTCCCGATTCAGTTCAGAAAAACAGACCTCGATGCTCATCCCTAAAATACACAACCAATAATTCTTTTAAATAAAATCATTATTCAAAATCACTAAATCAAATAAAAATAAATGAATTTGTGGGTAACTTATTGTAAGGCTAAAAAAGGGAAAGCGGATAAGTATATGCACATGGAATTGGAAATGGAACAGAAATGTAGGTGGAAATTTAAGAGACTACAACTATTTGCGTGTTGGTATCTACTAAAATAACTACACATGTATACCTTTTTAGGGGAGTCGCAAGCTACTCGAGATCGACTCCATCAAAACTCAGTCAACACTCGACTTGAATAGTCTGAAAAGGTGTCTGAATTTTAGTAAGACGATCAACAAAATTTGATGGGAAATTGATTAAGATAATTAATCTTCATAAACAATTTATTTTTTTAGCCACTCTAAAAACTAAATTTAGTTAGAGTTTATGTAAATATTTTATGTAAAAGTTTAATTTTAGATTGAGTTTATATATATATATACACGAGGCAAATGATCGTGTGAAGAGTTGATAGCTATGAAAAAATTAATATTTAAATTACAATTAATCAAATTACTAATACACCCTCATCTTTTAATTAAATCAATATAATTAACATAATAAATTGATTGACTCATATTGGATCTCACAGTTATCATAAATTATCGAGTTCTCATTTGATTAAGCCCCTATATATATAGAGGGGGGTTCAAGAAAAATCTCAAAAAACGGAAAACTGAAGAACACCCTAGGAGCCCTTCATCTGGACGGTATGAATAGTTGACTTTTTGGTTTTATGCACAAGTGCATTATGCATTTGTGCATATATGCACAAATGCATGTTACAATTAATCTGTATGCACAAGTGCATACCGCCCAGATGAAGGGTTCCTAGGGTGTTCTTCAGTTTTCTGTTTTTTTTTAGGTTTTTCCTTGAACCTGACCCCTATATATATATATATATATATATATAAAGGTTTACATATTTGTTGTTTCATTATTCATGCGTACTTACCCATTCATAAATGGAAAAATTTATATGTTTCATGGCCGGCTTCCTCTATAAATACTTGCTCTCACCACACAACTAGTAGCAAGTGAACCTACTAAGAGTGGCATTCAAAACATATCAAATTGCATAGGATAGAAAGATGTGGTCAAGAGGTACAAAGGAATTAGGGCATGGGAGAATATTTTTCTCTAATGTGGTAGTGATAAGAAAAAGAAATCTATTTTGGGGACGTAATTGGAGGTCTCTAGACATCAAAATGATATTTGGGATACTCTTTTTTAATGTTTTAGCACTTTTTGGACCACTTACCTTCACTTGGGATGCTTTTTGGATGGGGTTTTTGAGTTACCTTTTGTCAGGGATTTTGGGTATAACCATGTGTTACCATAGGCTTCTAGCACACCGTAGTTTAAAGCTACCAAAATGGCTCGAATATACTTGTGCTTATTTAGGGGTTATAGTTGTTCAGGTCGGTTTTAATGCATCTCTTCTTCGATTTATAGTGGTCATGAGTTTTTTTTTCACCTTCTTCATACAAAAATTGAGTATTAACTGTTGCAAAAATGGTTTTAACAACACGCAAATAATACTATATATATTTGGTATCGTTGCATGTAACTTTATCGAGACATTCAACTGGTTTTCCTTTTCTTGCAGAGGGATCCAATATATTGGGTGAGCATCCATAGGTATCATCATCAATACGTTGAATCAGAGAAAGATCCACACTCCAACATATGGATTTTGGTTCAGCCACATGGGTTGGCTCTTTGATAGCGGCTACATTATGGAGAAGGTGCATGTCTTTACCTCTCTTCATGGAGTATGTGTGTGTGTGTATTGGTTTAATTTTTTTGGTTATTAATTATATAATTCTACGGTGTTAGTATCGGGAACGCAACAATGTAGAAGATTTAAAAAGTCAGGCATTCTATAGGTTCATCAAAAGAACTTATTTGTTGCATATATTTGGATTTGGGGCACTTGTTTATGCTTGGGGTGGCTTCCCCTACCTCGTTTGGATCATGGTATGACTTATAACTGATCAGCTATAACTGTCTAGAATTCAATAAAGTCATTTGCATATCATGTGAGTATATGCATGCAGGGTGTTAGGACCACATGGGGTTTCCATGTGACTTTTCTTGTGAATTCTGCTTGCCATATATGGGGAAATCGAGCTTGGAACACTGACGACCTTTCTAGAAATAATTGGTACATCACAAAATTCTTTGGTGAAATAATTATTTAATTAACATGTTGCTTTAACCGAGACGTGGTGAATGTAGGTGGGTGGCTATGATTACTTTTGGAGAAGGGTGGCATAACAATCATCATGCTTTTGAGTATTCTGCTCGACAAGGATTAGAGTGTTGGCAGATCGACTTGTGTTGGTATATGATCCGCTTTCTTGAATCAATTGGATTGGCCACCAACGTGAAATTGCCAACCGAAGGTCACAAGCTTAAGAAATCGTTTGCTAAAACTACAAAATTTAAATGACCTTTAATACAAATTACCTGCGATATCAGTAGTTGTGAGTTAATTTTTTTTACTGTTTACATGTGTATTGTGTTCCATGAACGAACACGTTACTCTTTTGGTGTTCATATTAAATCAATATATCAATCAATATATATATATATATATATATATATATTAAAACAAAAACCACCAAGAATGAGGTGGCACAATGACATTTGAGTATTCATCAAATCTTGCAATTTGGTGCATTTTGGTTATCCCACATTGGTTAGGAGATGATAGAATGAAAGAATGATGTGGTTATTTAATAGGAGGAGAGAAAGTCTTTGTGAAAACTCATGGGTTAGTTTATTTTAGTTGACCCTTTATATGTACTCATGTGGTTGGCTAATTTTGGCTAACCATCTCAAGTTTTGGGTTGGTTGCTTTTCACTATCCCTTTTATTTATATAATCAATCTATATATATATATATATATATATATAAAAGCATCAATATATATTAAAACAAAAACCAACAAGAATGATGTGACACAATGACATTTGAGTATTCATCAAATCTTGCAATTTGGTGCATTTTGGTTATCTCACATTGGTTAGGAGATGATAGAATGAAAGAATGGTGTGGTTATTTAATAGGAGGAGATAAAGTCTTTGTGAAAACTCATGGTTTAGCTTATTTTAGTTGACCCTTTATATGTACTCATGTGGTTGGCTAATTTTGGCTAACCATCTCAAGTTTTGGGTTGGTTGCTTTTCACTATCCCTTTATTTTGGCTAATTTTGATCCTCTTCACTCAGCTTTTGAGGAGCTGAGGAAGGTCTGTTTCTGTGCGAGAGAGGTTGTTCTTCTGGTTCATCAGTCTCAAAGATCAAATCTAAGACTGGGATTATTTCATCAGCAGCATCTGGCTTTATTTGTGAAGTCGCAGTAGTAGAACCTTCAGCGACATCCTCAAACAGGGGAGAGGACTAGCTGAAACACAGCGATCTTACAATTAAGAACATGGGTAGAAGAACTTGGGTAGAAAGAGAAAGAGAAATATGTTCAGGTGTAGGCTAGGGTAGTAGAACTTATAGAGGAGGGATGGAGTGAGAGATGTTTAGTGTACCTGACAAATCGGCTTTTCAAGCAAGATCGTCAGATTGTCATCTTCAGCGACACTTTTGCCTTTGCCTTTCTCAGCGCCAGAGGCTGAGGGCTTTGTCTTTGTCCGCTCCCCTGTTGGTTCATTTATTGAAATTCCCTTAAGAGCTTTAATCCTTGGGGCAGGTTTGACGATAAAGAAATCATCGTCATCTTCGTCATCATCATCATCATTCCTTGGAGAGGAGGATGGTTCATTATCAGGGATGTCGATGTCTTCATCATCTTCTGCTTCGGATTCTTCAGCTTCGTCTTCGAGTTGCTCCCCCTCAGATACAGAGGCGAGCTTCTCGGTTCCCTCAGGGTTTTCTTCTCCCTGAGGTCCAACGATAAGATCTTCATTCTTCTCTCCCCTGATAGATTCATCATGGGAAAGGTCTTCAGCGCTCTTTTCAAGATCGTCAGCGCTCTTCTCATCGGTATGTTCAGCGCTCTTCTCCCCCTCTTTCTCATGATGACTGGGGGAGGAATGGGTAGACTCTTCAGCTGTGGGAGGCTCTCTGTCTTCTTGGCCAGAGATACCCACACAGCTTTCAATCTTTGCTAATCTGACTTCTAGGCCAGTTATAGCAGGATTGATCTTTTCCAGCTCTTTGCGATCCGTCGCTGTGAAAGTTTCCAATGCAGGGGCAGGGGTCGGTTCAGGAGCTGGAGTATTTGCCTTGTTGAGTAGCTGCTGGATCATCGTTTTCATCTCACCAACGTCGGTCTTTACAGAGCCTAAGTCAGTCTTTACAGCTGACATATCACCCTCTAAGGCTCCAACCGATGTCTTCAGCGTTGTGACGTCGCCAGACATGGAGGAAACGGAGTTTTTGAGTGAGGTGTAGTCAGTGTAGATGTCAGCGAGCACTTTGGCGAAATCGCTGAGAGTCTTATCAACAATCTTGATGTCGTCTGTGGAAGCTTTCTTTTCCATCACCGTTGTCAGCTTTGTCAAATTCTCTCCAGCGTTTGTTACAGCTGAAGAGTTGTTGGAAAGAGTAGTGGTGCGATCTGTCAGCTTGGTTTCCACGGACTTCAGAGAGGCGTTGATGTCTCCCAAATTAGGACCTGTAACAGATAAGTACTTGTGAACAAAGGAAAGCTCATAAGTTTCAGGTTTAGTTACAGTGTATAGGATTTTATTTGTACCTGCAGGAGGATTGATGAACTCGTCAAAGTTGCAAGTTCCTGAAAAATGTTCCATATCCTCTTCGAAAGTACGGTGAGGTATGGTGATCTCTGCAGGTCCTTTCTTCATCATTCTTTGAGAAGCTTCAGCTGTGGGTTCTGGAATGATGGCATCTCCAGTGTTCTTTGGAGGAGTGTCCAAGTGAGTGGAGGGAGAAGCGAAGGATAAGAATGGGGTTCGGGTTCTGAGTTCAGCGTTGGAATCGTTGAGAATCACTTCATCAGTCTTTTGAGAGACTGAGGGAGGTTGGGTAGGTTCCAAGTTTCTAACCTCAGCGTTTGGAGACGCTGAAGGTTGGATTGAAGGGATGGCTTGCACGGGTGTGGCATAGCGTACCACGGAACTTTCCTTCAGCTCTTCAGAATAAGCTGAGGAGTCTTCAGCATGGGATTGCTGGGGCTGCTCCTTGGTTTTCTTGATCCCTTTGGAACCAAGTTGGGTTGTAGAGTGTTTCCTTTTCTTAGAAGGAGAGGATTGTGTGGCCGGGGTATCAGCGATGAGTATTGTCGCTGAAGGAGCCACATAAGTCGAAGAATTAGGGTTAAGAAGAGAGAGAAGGGTAGAGAGACGTACCTCATTGTCGACAGGTTTGAAATCGAGCACCTTAGGGCCAACCTGAGAAAGTTTCAGGTCACCCTCTTGAGGATAGCTGTCCTTCAGGCCATATTGGAAGATGGCGCTGATGAATCGGGGGTAGGGAACCCATGCAGGTCTGTCAGCAGCATAATCTACTCTTTGTACTAGGTCATCATAAATGATAGATGCCCAGTCAATATGTAGACCTTTCAGCAGTGCGTATCCCATAGCCTGCTGAGGTTGAGCGACTTGATCAGAGGAGCCGGTCTTCGCTGTCATGCAGCTGATCAGGTGTGCGAAGATGAAATTCATCTCGTTGGGCATTTTAGACTTCTTTATCAGCGTCAGCTTCTTCTCGGGCTTCTTGTCCCTTCCAGTTTCCCAGATGTAACCCATTGCGTCGAGGAAAGCAATGATTTCTTCTCTGTCAGCATGCTTCTTATGGTCAGGGAATGGAACAAACGGTTTTTCTTTGGTAGCATTGGGAAAGTTCAGGGCTTTTCGAATGATTGCGGGGGTTATCTTTATTGTGCCATACTCAGTATCGCTGAGTATGCAATCAATAGTTTTGGAGGGATCTTTGGCGGATGGTAGCTGAGAGTGTCTGGCAGAGTACCAGAACTGGGATAGTAGCAGCTGACTTGCAGGAGGTGTAATGGTCAGGGCTGTTGAAATACAGCAGTTTTTCAGGAAATTCACAGCATCATTCAGATGTGTGACTTGATTTCGAGGAGGAAACTCGAGAAGCGCAGAGAGGTTGTTGACCTTGGTCCAATCTAGTTGATCCAGCTTGAACTTAACCTGAGGGGCTTTGATGATTTCCACTTCCTCAGAGTCAGCGGAGATGTTCTCAGCGGTAACATTGATCTTTGAAGTTGCCATTTCTCTGTATTATCAGTTCAACCAAAGATGTTAACAGATGTTTCGAATTTTGTCCATTTCATTCAGACATAAATGTCTTAATGAAGATTAGGGTTTTTCATGATTTGAAACGAAATGTAAAACCCATAAAGTCTTGTATTCCAGTTTCTAAAAAAATCTGGATACGAATGAAGAACAAGTTTAAGATTAAGATTTAAAACTTGAAGAACAACCATGAAATGGTTGTGTTCATAAAACCATGAAAGAAATGATTTTATTTTTAAGAAGTTCTTTTGTTTGATCTTGTTTAAAACAATGATAAGATCAGAAACAAGTTAAGCATTTGGTAATAAATAAGAACATATTAACCTTGATGTTTGATGAAGAAGATGATGAACAGTTCTTTGAAGATTTGAGAGCACAAATGCAACAGTAATTCTTTTCTTGCGGAGGAAGATTTGATCGCGTAAAAGATAAAATATAAACCAAGAGTTGTTTATATATGAGATTTTAGAGAGAGAAAACCTTGAGCGGGAAAAGGTTTTCATCATGACACGGACACGTGTTTGCATTTGATTGGAAGTTTGAACGAAACGTGCAAACGTGTGTCAGAAAGAAATCGTGCCTGGTGTTATCCGTTGCAATGACGTCAAAACTGTCCTTTCATATTCTTGGTTGTCTCTGAGGTTTTGAAAAACTCATGGACTCTTTGAAAACATGAAGCACTAAATAGAAATATCAGTGAAGGTTTTAAGAAATTTCAAAAAGTCGCTGTTAAGGAAGAGATATTCAGCGATGCAATTTATTTTGAAATCTTGCATTTACATGCGTTTGTCAGAGAGAGTAAACATACCTTGATATCAGCGAATCAAGTGTATTCAGAGAGAATGATAGAATGGGTTATACAAGTTGATTTTATCCTATCGCTGATCAATGTGAACCGCTGAAGGTTTTATCCTTCAAAGTTCAGCATTCCAAGCTCGCTGATGAGAAAGTTGAATCTTGTCTCATCAAGAGGTTTGGTAAATAGATAAGCTAACTGATAATCAGTTGGGATAAAGTGAAGTTCTATATCACCATTCATCACATGATCTCTGATAAAGTGATACCTGATTTCGATGTGTTTTGTCTTTGAGTGTAGCACTGGATTGTTGGCTGTAGCGATGGCACTTGTGCTGTCGCAATAGATTGGAATTTTGGAGAGCTGAAGATCATAGTCTAGTAGCTGATTTCTCATCCACAAGACTTGAGAACAACAGCTTCCAGCGGCTACATACTCAGCTTCAGCTGTGGAAGTGGACACTGAGTTTTGCTTCTTACTTGTCCAACTTACCAGCTTTCCACCCAGGAGGTGACATCCTCCTGTGGTGCTTTTCCTATCCATTTTGCAACCTGCAAAATCACTGTCTGAATAGGCGGTTAGATCGAATCCTTAGTCTTTGGGATACCAAAGGCCTAGATTCGCTGTACCCTTAAGATATCGAAATATTCGCTTTACAGCTTTCATATGAGATATCTTAGGTTTAGCTTGATATCGTGCACACAAGCATGTTGCAAACATAATATCGGGTCGGCTAGCTGTAAGATACAATAGTGAGCCGATCATCCTACGGTACAACGTAACATTGACAGGAACACCCTTTGTGTCCTTATCAAGTGTCAGCGGTGGTGCCATAGGGGTTTTCATAGCTGAACTTTCAGTTAAGTCGAATTTCTTCAGCATATCTTTAACATATTTTCCCTGATTAATGAAAGTTCCTTTTTCAGTTTGCTTAATCTGAAGACCAAGGAAATATGTTAGTTCACCCATCATGCTCATTTTATACTCATCTTTCATTCTATCAGCGAAACGAGTACAAAGTTCAGGGTTAGTAGAACCAAATATAATGTCATCAACATATATTTGAACTAGAATGATATGACCTTTCACTTTTCTAAAAAATAGAGTTTTGTCAATCTTACCTCGCTCAAATTTTTCAATATGGAGATAAGTGGAAAGAGTGTCATACCATGCACGTGGAGCTTGCTTTAAGCCATAAAGTGCCTTGTCCAGTTTATAAACATAACCTGGACGCTTAGGATCTGAGAATCCTGGAGGTTGTTCCACATAAACTTCTTCATTCAGCTTTCCATTCAGAAACGCAGACTTAACATCCATCTGATGTACAGTGAAGTTTTTGTGTACATCATATGCTAAGAAAAGACGAATAGATTCAAGTCTTGCTACTGGAGCAAATGTTTCGTCATAATCTATGCCTTCCTCTTGTCTGTATCCCTGAGCAACAAGACGAGCTTTGTTGCGAGTTACAGTACCATGTTCGTCCAACTTGTTTCGATAGACCCATTTAGTGCCTATCATAGTTTTGTCAGTTGGTCTTCGAACAAGTTTCCAAACTTTGTTTCTTTCAAATTCAGTCAGCTCTTCTAGCATAGCGCTGACCCAGTTTGGATCTCTGAGGGCATCATCTATTTTCTTTGGTTCAGTTAGAGAAATAAAGTTAACAAATAAACAAATATTACCTGCACTTCTACGAGTCTGAATACCAGCGTTTGGATCACCAAGAATTTGATCGATTGGGTGATTTACAGTCCATCGCTGAGCCGGAGCATACGTCGCTGACTCAGTCTGAACTGGAGAAACTGAAGATGAGGCTTCAGCTACTTCTGGATTATCAGCTAAGAGAGGAATGTTTACATTTGTCACTTCATTCACTGATTGCTGAGAAATAGATGGAATTTCTGAGACATTTGGATCAACTGCGGGTATAGTGTTTATAGGAACAGCTGAGACCCAAGATGTTTCAGCTTCACTATTCTGCATATCTGGAATGATAGTAGGACCATCATTTTCTACGGTGTGAGCATGAGGAGTGGGAATATCTTCTGAATCACCAAGATGAGAAAACATCCATTGATTCAGTTCTTCTGTATCAGCGTTCGGTTTAGAGTTCGCTGAACGGGATTCGTCAAACGTGACGTGAATAGTTTCTTCTACAGTTTGTCTTCTTCGATTGAAGACTCTGAAGGCTTTGGAAACTGAGGAGTATCCAAGAAAGATTCCATCATCAGCCTTAGGATCAAACTTTCCAAGGGCATCTCTGTTGTTCAGTATGAAACACTGACATCCAAAGATGTGAAGAAAGCTGATTGAAGGCTTTCTCCCATGAAAGAGTTCATAGGGTGTCTTTTTGAATCTTTTAACTATCAGCGACCTGTTTTGCGTAAAACAAGCAGTGTTGACAGCTTCTGCCCAAAACTGAGTAGGCAGGTGAGAATCGCTGAGCATTGAACGTGCAGCTTCAATAATTGTTCTATTTCTTCTTTCAGCGACTCCATTTTGTTGCGGTGTTCTCACTGACGAAAAGTTGTGAGAAATACCCTTACTCTCAAAGAAGGAATCAAGAGAACTGTTTTTGAATTCAGTCCCATGATCATTCCTTATTGAGCGAACGGTCATATTGTTCAGAGTTTCCATCTTCCGAACAAAGGTGATGAGTTCTTCAGGGGTGTCACTCTTAGAACGGAGAAACATTACCCAAGTGAAGCGAGAGAATTCATCAACTATGACCAGCGTATATTTCTTTCCAGCGATGGATTGTTTGTTAACAGGGCCAAACAAATCCATATGGAGTAGTTGTAGAGGAGATGACACCGAAGAAACTTGCTTTGACTTAAAGCTTGCTTTGGTCTGCTTCCCTTTTTCACACGCTGAACATAATGACTCTTTGGCGTATGAATGCTGAGGTAGACCAGTGACTAACTCTTTTGACGAAAGAGTGTTCAGTGTCTTGAAATTTAGATGAGAGAGCCTCTTATGCCATAGCCAGTTGACATCAGATGAGGCCTTTGAGAAGAAACAGGAGTTCTCAGTGGTTGTTGAGTCCATGTTTATTACATAAACATTTTCCAAACGATAACCGCTGAGAGCTATCTTCTCCTTTTTGTCAGAGACAAAGCAGGATTCCTTAGTAAAAAATACTTTGTTATCCATGTCGCAAAGCTGACTGATGCTTAGAAGATTATGCTTCAGCCCTTCAACATATGCGACTCTTCTGAAGGAGGTTGTACCATTTGAAAGTACACCATACCCTCGGGTATGTCCTTTTCCATTTCCACCGAAAGTCAAAGAGGGACCTTTCTCTTCCTTGTATTCAGCGAGCAGGCTTTTCTTACCAGTCATGTGTCTAGAGCATCCGCTATCGAGATACCAGATACCCTTCTTAACCTGCAATACAAAGGAAGATTAGTTTTTCTTGGGTACCCACTTAACCAAGTAAACACGTTTGTCAGTGGAAGTAGTTGGAATGGAAGGTTCAGCGGTCTTCGCAGCATTTGAAGATTCAACTTTGTCTTTCTTCACTTTGGTTAATTTCTTAACCTCAGTGGTAGAATTCACCTTGACCTGATTTGCACCAGGGTTGGTCTTCTTTGCCTTGGGGGCAATCTTCACCTTAGCTATCTTTTCAGCTTTGGTGGCTGTGGGGCACTTACTAGCAATATGATCAGTGAGTCCACAGTGATAACATTTCCTATAGCTAAAAGTAGTTCTAGGACCATTTGAATGCTGAGCTTTTAATTTTGAATTAGAAGTGCCAGCACCAAGTAAACTATTGGCTTTAGAAATGGAACGAACATTCAGTTCTTCAGATTTCTTACCAAGGACATCCACTCTGAGTCTAGGAGTAGATCGCTGAATAGATCCACGCTGAATAAATCCAGAGATCTGATTTCTAGATCCAGAGGGGTAGATCACTGAGGCTTTAGAAGCATTCAGCTTTGGTACTAAGGTACCCTTCTGAGGATTTTGATAAATAACAATTCTTTTACCTTTGTCTTTAGAGACAGAGGTAGGTTTTGAATAAACCATTTTCTCTTTACCTTTTGAGGAGGTAGGAGTTTCCTCAGGGATTGGTGTAAAGGACGAGGAGCACTGAGATGATGAAGTGTCAGCGACTGAGGATACGAACGTTCCAAATTTAAGCATTGAACGTTCAGTGGTTGGTTTTGGAGTATCATATTTATAACCCAGACCATGTTTATCACTCAGAGGAATCTGAGCCTTAATTATCTCAGTGATCTTTGTTGAAGAATTACACCATCCTTCAACAGTAGCTTTTTCAGCCTCTAATGCAGCGATAGCTTCTGCTCGTTCTATTTTGACTAGCTGATTTAAATATACTTGATCTTTAAAATCTTCTTCAATTTTAGAAAGCTTTTCTATTTGAAGATGACAGTTTTTAAGCTTTTCAGTGAGATCAAGGTTTTGGTTTTCAACCACAGTTTTGCCGTTCATGGCTTCGTATAAACTTCTAGTCAAGAGATCGATCTTACGGAGACTATCAGCTTCATCAATATTTGCAATATTGGTAAAGAAAGAAGGTGATACCTGAATAGCAGAGGTTGAAGTGGAGGGAATGTCTAAACTTTCTTCCTCTTCTTCAATCTTGGCCATGAGACATTGATTTGCTTCATCATCTTCAGAATCAGATGATGATGCTTCTTCATCAGAAGCAGCCCAATCATAGTCAGCCATCAGGCCTTTGCCTTTCTTCTTAAAGCTTTTCAGCTTCGCATATTTGTCTTTCAGCTTTGAGTATTTGTCATCTTTATTCCTTGGAACAAAGGATTTCTTTGTAAAAGCTGAGGGTCTAGAAACTTTCTTAGACCTGCACTCGTTAGCAAAATGTCCTATCTTTTCGCAGTTAAAACAAGTAGCAGTAGCCTTATCAACAAAAACTGATGATTTAGGCTTGTCAGCTATGGAAAGAGGTTTGTTCTTTCTAAACATTTTCTTCTTGGCAAATCTCCTGAACTTTTTGGTTAGGAGAGCCAAGGATTCATCATCTGAAAAATTAGAATCTGATGAACTTTCAGAGTTACTCTCTAACTCAGTGATAGTGACCGAGGGTCGCTGAGTAGAAGGTTCCTCTGAGATTAAAGCAACAGGGGTGCTTTTGGAATCTTTTACAAGATTCTTCTTAAGATGGCTTGATTGCTCATGATTCAGCAACGTGCCATATAAGGTAGCAAGGGTCATTGATCTTAGATCCTTTGACAGCTTGAGACACATGGAATAATTGTCCCAGCTTTCAGGTAAACATTCTAGAAACTTTGTCAGCACTTCAAAGTTAGAATATTCCTTACCAACAGTTTTCAGATCTATAATTAAACAATTAAAACGTTGGTGAACTTCAGAGAGAGTTTCATTCTTACCAGAAATGAAGCTTTCGTATTGTCTTACCAGGTTGATCTTTCTTGTGTCCTGGACTTCAGACGTTCCTTCATACTGAACACATATTGTGTCCCACATGGCTTTTGATGTTTTCAGATTCATGACGGAATGGTAGACTTCGTCAGGAAGAGCCATGGATAGTATGGATCTGGATTTTGTATCTATAGCCACTTTCTTCTTATCTTCATCAGTCCATTGATGGATTTCATTAGGTACCAGCCTTTCTGGAATAACAGGTCTATTCTCAGTGCCTGGAACTGCAGCATCAAATCTTACAGGGATGAATGGACCATTCTCAATATAGTAAGGCATAGTAGGGTCTACACCTTCTAAGAAGAGTGTCATCCTATTTTTCCATAAGTTGAAGTTATCTCTGGAAAATCTAGGGGGTTTTTGCAAGAGAACCATTGTTTATATAATTTGTGTTTGTATTGGTGGCCATTTTCAGATAATAGCAAGGAAGAGAAATATCTTAGATTAGATCTTGTTTATGAGATTAAACAAATCTGCTCTGATACCACTTGTTGGTCCCGAAGGCCTATACAAGTTTGTAGAAGGGGGGGGGGGGGGGGGTTGAATACAAACACACAGATTTTACTTTTCTAAATTGTTTATTGATAAATCATTAACAATTTACAGCTTGTTGCGGAAACAAGATTAAGGATAAACCTAAATCTAAACAAGTTGGAACACTAAGGTTTCTTGCACTAAGAGAGATAAGGAAATTACTAATAATAACCTATCTGAGATAAGAGATTTGAACTTGTCCAGAGTTAGCAAGTTACTTCAAATGAAGTGAGTTCATCTCTTTATATACTCATGCATTTAATGCAAGTCAGTATATACTTTACACGTGTCATCAGCTGGTTGGTTGTATGTCATTGACCTTGGTTGACAACCTTAGTAGCCGTATGGATGAATAGTGTAGTATCAGAGTGGTTGTACGATTTCAGATTTTCGGAGGTTCTTTTCTGACATTTCGTACGGAGGCGTGCAAGGGTGGTTAAGACAAAAGTACTTTGTACGGAGGACTTCATGATCAGCTTTCGTTGATTCAGCGATTATCATTTTCTATTCAGCGAATGATAAAGTTCAGCGATAGCTGAAGTCTTGTACTTGATACTTCACGTTGAGTGGACAAATCTGAGTCTTCGTTGATCCGCATCAGTTCATTAGGAGACTTGTCGCTGGTTCTTGAGCTTGATCTTCGACTTCAGCGTAGAACCTTTGTTGACGTGAAACTTGTCTTCAGGGATCATAAGTAAACAACTAACTTATCAGCGATCATCATAATGACTGAACAGACTCAGAACATTAATGGTGAACAGTGTTCGCTGAATGTTTAATTTAAAGAGCGAGAGTTCCTATCAGCGGTACTGTAAGATCTTAGTACTTATCAGCGATAGTGAAACTCTGATACATATTGTTTACTTACAATTTTCACTAAGTATAAGAGAGGGTCATTATCAAATCACTGAGGGTTTGGATCAACAATATTTGGTATCGTTGCATGTAACTTTATCGAGACATTCAACTGGTTTCCCTTTTCTTGCAGAGGGATCCAATATATTGGGTGAGCATCCATAGGTATCATCATCAATACGTTGAATCGGAGAAAGATCCACACACTCCAACATATGGATTTTGGTTCAGCCACATGGGTTGGCTCTTTGATAGCGGCTACATTATGGAGAAGGTGCATGTCTTTACCTCTCTTCATGGAGTATGTGTGTGTGTGTATTGGTTTAATTTTTTTGGTTATTAATTATATAATTCTACGGTGTTAGTATCGGGAACGCAACAATGTAGAAGATTTAAAAAGTCAGGCATTCTATAGGTTCATCAAAAGAACTTATTTGTTGCATATATTTGGATTTGGGGCACTTGTTTATGCTTGGGGTGGCTTCCCCTACCTCGTTTGGATCATGGTATGACTTATAACTGATCAGCTATAACTGTCTAGAATTCAATAAAGTCATTTGCATATCATGTGAGTATATGCATGCAGGGTGTTATGACCACATGGGGTTTCCATGTGACTTTTCTTGTGAATTCTGCTTGCCATATATGGGGAAATCGAGCTTGGAACACTGACGACCTTTCTAGAAATAATTGGTACATCACAAATTTTTTTGGTGAAATAATTATTTAATTAATATGTTGCTTTAACCGAGACGTGGTGAATGTAGGTGGGTGGCTATGATTACTTTTGGAGAAGGGTGGCATAACAATCATCATGCTTTTGAGTATTCTGCTCGACAAGGATTAGAGTGGTGGCAGATCGACTTGTGTTGGTATATGATCCGCTTTCTTGAATCAATTGGATTGGCCACCAACGTGAAATTGCCAACCGAAGGTCACAAGCTTAAGAAATCGTTTGCTAAAACTACAAAATTTAAATGACCTTTAATACAAATTACCTGCGATATCAGTAGTTGTGAGTTAATTTTTTTTACTGTTTACATGTGTATTGTGTTCCATGAACGAACACGTTACTCTTTTGGTGTTCGTATTAAATCAATATATCAATATATATAAATACATTGGTTAGGAGATGATAGAATGAAAGAATGATGTGGTTATTTAATAGGAGGAGAGAAAGTCTTTGTGAAAACTCATGGGTTAGTTTATTTTAGTTGACCCTTTATATGTACTCACGTGGTTGGCTAATTTTGGCTAACCATCTCAAGTTTTGGGTTGGTTGCTTTTCATTATCCCTTTTATTTATATAATCAATCTATATATATATATATATATATATAAAAGCATCAATATATATATTAAAACAAAAACCACCAAGAATGATGTGACACAATGACATTTGAGTATTCATCAAATCTTGCAATTTGGTGCATTTTGGTTATCTCACATTGGTTAGGAGATGATAGAATGAAAGAATGGTGTGGTTATTTAATAGGAGGAGATAAAGTCTTTGTGAAAACTCATGGTTTAGCTTATTTTAGTTGACCCTTTATATGTACTCATGTGGTTGGCTAATTTTGGCTAACCATCTCAAGTTTTGGGTTGGTTGCTTTTCACTATCCCTTTATTTATATAATCAATCTATATATATATATATATATATATATATATATATATATATATATATATATATATATATATATATATATATATATATATATATATATAGGCTGGGTATCAAATACAAACTAGTTAGTTTGTACAAACTCGTACAAACCATACCTAGTTTCATGATTTTATAAATTTGGCTTCATGAATATATATATATATATATATATATATATATTTTGGCTTCATGAATATATAATTTGGCATTTTTAACTAATTTTTTTACAAAAATACCCTAAAATACCCTTATTTTTGTAAAAAAATTAGTTAAAAATGCCAAATGATATATTCATGAAGCCAAATTATATATTCATGAAGCCAATATATATATATATATATATATATATATATATATATATATATATATATATATATATATATATATATATATATTCATGAAGCCAAATTTACAAAATAATGAAGTTAGGTATGGTTTGTACGAGTTTGTACAAACTAACTGGTTTGTACCCGATACCACCCCTATATATATATATATATATATATAAAGCAAAACATAGAGGTGCTTAGGTGGTATCATGAGAAACCTTCATTCACTTTTTTCTATTTTATCATAATTTTGAATTTTTTAGTTAAAAAACTTCTCATTACTCTCAAATAACCTTTTGGCTTTCTCTTCCTTTACTCTCAAGCTACCTAACAATTAATTTTCATTTACTTCTCAGTAAATACATTTCTTGGAGACAATCTCCATATAATATTTTTCTACCATGGAATTGGAGAGCTACATAATAAATATATATTTTTCTACACAGCTGTAATTGGAGAGTCGACAAATGAGATAGTCGTCGGGAGGAAGAGTTGTATCACAGAGGCGTTCGATTAAGATGTAGAATCGAAATCATGACTGAAACATTGAAAGACATGTTTTCGGTTTGATAGGACCTGTTTTTTTATTCTTATGTCTTCTCCTTTTTTTCCTTCCATGTTCCCTTTTTTCTTACGTAAGCTAATATTGGAATGGTGGTTAATGGAAATTCTTTGGAAGTCACTCCTAAGACAGAGAAATCTCTTTGTGAGCGATTGTTGGACTAAACACATCCGATTCCAATTTCCAAAGTGTCTCAGAATCACTCCTCGCAGTTCACTAATTTTTGGTTTGTTCACACAATTTTTTCACCATGTGCAATAATTTTAGTGGGTAAAAGTTCCTTCTAGAAGGAGAAACTTAAAGTAATGTTCCTTAAAAATAAGTAGTTATAATATATTTTTTATTTTTATTTTTTGTAGAATAATTATAATCTATATAATAACTTTCAATGTGGGGGTTTGTGATTAATAACCTTTTGTATATCGATAGAATATTTAATGTTCTGTCGATTTTTTACACTTATTTTTGTAGATATAACACAATTAAAATAAAAAACAATTTACTGTCTAAATAAATTGTGGAAATCTCGAAATATGTCCAAGAACATGAAAGCTCATCATCAAATAAACCTAATCATGTTATATAATTCTCCTATCTCAATATAACATTTTGACTTTTTTGCAAGAATTTCTTTCACACAATTCATCTACAACCTAATACATAACATTTGGTATTATTTTTTATAATATAACATTGTAACTCGCGTAGTCATCCACATTTATTTGTTTTGTTTCTTGATTTGCTATTTACTAAATAAATGTTTTTAGTGTTTCGTTTGAGAAATCAAGGTTTTAAGTAACTATAACCATAATTTTGAATTATGTGTAAAACTATATTGGTTCGAACAACTTGCGGTCACTCATTCATATATGTTAAAAGATGATTTTTTTCAAAGTATCTCGGTATAATGTGTACTATTATGCATATATGTTCACGTATTTATAAAAAAATCTTTATATATAAAATGTTACATGTAACTTTTCAAGACATATGATAGCATACATTATATACTAATTAACTGACATATTACGGAACAAGAATGAATCCATATGAGAGGCATAAAGGTTGCTCCCATCCTTCCACGAGAAAATCAAATAAGATGTATTGTTTGGAATGTCATATCCAACATATTTCATAATCATATTAATAAATAGTTACAAGGCCAATCTTTAAAAACTGAATTGAATAAAAAAAGTATGCACGACTAATTATCAATAATACATTTTAAAGTAAATTTTAATCATCGCGCAACGCACGATAAGAACACTAGTAAATGAGAAAAATAATACATTATTTTCAGATGTCATTTTTTCTAATCGTGCATTAAATAATTATGTCACATGTAATAACCCCAAAATAAGTGTTTTGACTTAAATGGAAACTAAGGTGTGAAATTATTGATTGTGATAAGTAGGAGGGTAAAAGTGAAAATGTAGAAATTAATTCCCCTTTTTGTACACCACACATTTGTTAGTGGAATAGAAAAGCATTCTAGGGTTATGTGTGTGGGTTGCTGCTCATCGAGAGGGAGAAAAGCAGAAAGAATGAGAAAAAGCCATGGATGGTCGGGTGGGTTTATTCGTGAAGAGAAAACAGAAAGAAAGAAATAAATGACCTTGTGTGTGTGTCCGGTGTGTGCGCCGAGAAGAGACAGCGAGAGAGAGAGAGGGACGACGAGAGAAAGAGAGAGAGAGAGAGAGAGAGACGACGGGGGAGAGAGACAGCAAGAGAGAGAGAGAGAGAGACGACGGGGGAGAGAGACAGCGAGAGAGAGAGACAACGAGATATAGAGAGAAACAAAGGAAGAGAAAAGGAAGGAACCTTGCAAAATCGACTCAATCCATGGGGGTTTGAATGCATCAATTTCTGAGGTATGTTTTCTCTCAATTCATGTTCTTATGAGGTTAGAAATTTACTTAATCCGAAAATTAAGGTTTAGTATCAAGTTGTAATCTGTGGGTTTGATATTAGGTTTGTTTTCACTTTGGAAGAATGAAACCCATAAAGGTTACCTAAGGTGTACATGAGTTTCAATTTTGAAGTAATCGTTGTTTTTAAGTATGTATGTTTATCGATTGCACTATCGAATTGTTGTAATAAATTCCGAATATGTTAAAACTTAAGAACGGGAATTTGGGTCACTTTGCACCCCGAAAGTGGGTTTCCAATCGAGACCCGGAATTAGATTTAGCATTTGTTCGATAGTTAAGTAAATTGAACCGGAAACTAATTAAATCGTTGGGCTAAGTCTTGCGGGTCGGTATCGTTATTAATGAAGTAAACCAAAATGTGTATTTGAGTCGTGAGATTTGTAGTCGATCCGGCATCCATGTGGGCTAGTCAATGGACCGGAAGATCGGCTAGTTGTGAGCCGGCACCTATAATTTTAATTAGAGTTTAATGGTTTTAGTGATCCACTTTTCTTTATATATTGGAGCAAAGTTCGATATTTAACGTAGTACGAGACCCGATACTTATCTAAGATCCGGAAGTTTATGTCTTGGGTCGGTAAGTAGAGTCCAATAAGTATGATTTTTGGACTAGAAGTGGAATCTACCAACTTAGATAAGTTTGGGTTGAGTTCGGGATTTAACTCGAGTAATAAATGAACGAATTTATGACGTACGTTATTAATATAATAGGTGTTCCGTCTAGAGATCGGAAGTGTAAGTGAGGAGTTTTGGAGCGAGCTAGCCAGGTGAGTTTTCTAAACTAAAATGCGTTGCTTTTAAAGTGTTTTCAAAATATGTTTGAATGATGAGAATTTGCCATGCTTTATTTTTATGCTTTAATTGCATGAAAGATGTTTAAAGTTTTATGAGAATGTATGCATACATTGTGATAGACGTAAACTGGCCAAGACGGGAGAGTAGTCCCGCCAGTGCTCGTGCGGGAGAGGAGACCCTTTATGCCAGGGGAAGTAGCCCCAATATAAGGCAGCATGAGACTGACTCGTTGTCACCTTAGGGTGGCTTCAGGGTGTCAGATTACGAGAGGCGGACCTGATTCCGTGAAAGATTTTATGTGAAAGTTTTATGAAAAGTTATGTGGAAGTTTTATGTGAAAGATTTTGATGTTCATCTATGTGAAAGTTTATTATCGAAAGTTTATGTATCAAAGTTATGAAAAGTTTTAAAATGATTTTGAGAACTGTCAGGAGGGACTCACTAGACCTCATGGTCTAACCCTCGCATTTTCCAAACTAAACCTTTTCAGGTAAGTGAGCAAGAGCATGATAGAGGACAAAAGCAGATAGCGACAGTGCCACTCATACTTTTAGTGGTAGCTATTCTTAGTTGTGTATAGGTTGCTTCCACCAACCTAAGTTTTGTAGACACGTGTAATGAAATTTTATGGACCCAGTTTTGTAATTGTTTAATATTAATGCTATGTATGTTTTATTTAGAGTGGGTCGTTACAGTTGGTATCAAAATTTCATCGTAGAGAATAAGGTTGTTTGGAATGTATTGAGTCGTCTAGAGATAGATCTTCGTGTATTCGAAGAGGATGAGCGATTGCTTGTGAGTAAGACTCCTGGTTCAGGAGAGTCCCGATTCTAGAAATCGTGGGGTAGATCAGTTAGGATGATAAGAAAGGACAGTGTCGAGATCTTGAAAGCATAAGTTCAATAGCGAGTGCAAGATTGGGGCTCTGACTCTTTAGTCGAGCTTTTCAGTGGCAGGGTCGTTGACGGGAGATATCAGTATAGAATTGAAAGCATGTAGAGGTAGAGTGTGAGATAATTGATCAGAACAAAAATAGTATGAAAGGATTGAGTAAGTGAGATGTGGAAAGCATGATCAACAAGTTATTGTATGACCGCGAGGACGACCATTGGTCGTAGGAAAAGTGGCAAGGGTAAGCTGTGTGGGTTAAGCAGTTGACCTTATTTGAGTGAGTAACATTCAATTGCAAGTAGAGTCTCATGCATGGTGTTCTTTTGTGTAACATAAAAATTTTCACGATTGAAGTTAAATGTATAAATATAAATTTTGATCGAAAATGAGTCAGAATGTGCACGTGTATGTTTAAAGAAAAGGTGATTTCATTCACGTTGCACATTGAAATTTTGAGCTTAACGATTTGCAAAATATTCCACTCTTTTCATGACGAGTTAAATATTTTCAAAAAGTCAAGAAAACGATTGAATGCAAAACTTTTATAACCAAAATGAGTATTGACATGTTGAAGTTGTATAAATGAGTATGAAAACCGACTGGTTTACTTCGTGCCGGTAATATCTTTCAGGATGTGGTCGTATGAAAAGATTTTCACTCAATATATTTCTGTCGTAACGACATAGTTTGATGGAGTAAGATTAAGTTTATGGAAAGTTGCATGCGAACGATTCTCGAGATCGTTGTGCAGGGCATTGAATTTATAAGAGTGATGGGGGCATGTGTACCCAAGATGTTTTCAAGTGTTGTTTATTTAAAATGATGAAACGTACGAAATGATTTATATATTGCGTGTCATGCATGAAGGCTATGAACTCACTAGGTCGTAGGATGTGGCGTTTTAAAGCTAAGAAAGAACTCAGAGAGTAGAGAGTTGTTGGTCAAATCAGGAGAAAACGTTGTAGTACCGGGATATGTGTTCCGTTAGTAGTGGATTATAGTATCGGTTGTATGAGGGTTTGCACCCTTGTTCGGTAACTGGAAGTACGGTTGTCAACGGACGGTTGTGTCCGGAGGGAGGGCTTGAAGTCTTCAAGGTGATGATTTTAGCGACTCGTTAAAGAGTAGTGTGGTAAGGAAGAATGAAATGTCCACGACGTGGAAATGTGAGTCTTGAGGTGAGCTTGTAACGTTGATGTTACATGAGTAGGTTACGAAAGGAAGGAGGCGGATCATGAAGATGATTCAATATGTTGGAAGGACTAGGTTCCGTAAGGGATCCATATTGAAGAATAAGTTAAGAAAGTAATTATAGGTTGTCTGTTGTTGTAGAAGTCGACAGTTGGGTAGTGTGGCCAAGGTCGAAGATGAAAACCAGAAGGTTGAAAGTTGATAGAACACCTTGTAGGGGTGTTAAGAGGATGAGGAGTTTTCGTTTTGAATTAGAGTTCTATTTACGAGGTATGGAGGGATACATAGAATGATGAGGCATGTAGCACAAACGAAGCGAGTGTGCAGGGTTTTTTTCAGTCGGTGAGACATGTGTTGTGTGTTGTAAGGGCTCGGATCGCGAAGAGGTAGCTAGAATGTTTGCGTGAGAACTATTTGAGAACTCATGAGTTATAGTTCAACAAGTTGGGAAAGGACTATGTAGTGAGATAGACTCGATTGTGGTATACGGGAGAATATGTAGGAAAGTGAGGATTGTGTACGAATGACCATGAGAGATTTGGTCTGTAGTGTGATGTTATGAGTGAGGAATGTACAGTTATGTAATGGCATTAATTGCCAAGTTAAATGTACCAGCTAGTATCGTGGTGAGGTGATGTTAGAGAGAAAGAAAACATCAAATGGAAGCTTTTGGGGTTTTTGGATGAGACGTACGAACTATTAAACAGATTGTTGGAGCACATAGAGGGTAAGTTGACTATATGGTGTGAATATGATCGGGATAGAAGGACGGAGCAGTGGTGGGAGATTACCCAAAGGAGAAACCAAGTGTTTTGGTTGCAAGAGTCGCTAAGTAGGTGATAGGGTTAATTTATTAACCCTATTTTAATCACTTTTAGTAGTCATTTTCCTTGTTTTATTTGCCCAAAGTCAGTAATTGAGTCATTTTTATTAGCTTTTTAGCATTTTCTGTGTTTTAGGTGTTAATCATGAATTAATGGTGTTTTGTGTACTTTTGGATCTCATTTTGGCCTTATTTGATTAATTTCAGATTTTTGCTGGACACTACTACGGCAATGCTATAGGAGTTGAGCGCAAAAGGAATGCTGTAGGAGTGTCGCAGGATCGAACAGCTGGGCCATTTTTGGGTATCTTATGGAAGAAGCTTCTTTTGATGACAAGGCTGGAGTTGACCTTTTTGAAGGGACATAAAGCTGTTATGGGACATCAGTCTTAATCTCCTTTTAGTTGCTTAGTCTCCACACAACTCCCCTATATATAGAATGCTTCTATGCTTTTGTAATAAATGCTTTTTAGCTAAAAACACAAAAACTCTCCACAAGTATTTAGCTTTTCTCTCTAGTTTATTTACCTCTTAATTTCCAGTTTATTTACCTCTGAATATTCAGAGCTGTGGTCACGAGTTCAGTATTTTGTAGTCAAGCTTTCGGTTTCAAGTATTAATCTAAGTGATTCGAAGTAAGTTCTTTTGTTTTATTTTCCGATTCTCGCAAGTCTCCAAGTTCTCGATATTGTCTTAGTTACTTACTTAAAATCTAAAGGTTCGTGATTTTTAGTTTGGAGTCCTTCCCTCTAAAAACCGTAACCTTTGGTTGTTTAAGTTAGTATTTCAAAGTTTTAACGGTTTCAAAGCAACAAGTAGTTTTGTGACGTAACTTGCACGACAAGTTTTCATAACTTGGCGAACAAGTTACCTTGGTAGTTTAGTAATTCCGTTTCCTTGCATTCTTAGTTCTTATTATTGTTTTTTATTTTCTTGTTGTTGAAATTCCTGTATTTAATTTCTGTCTTTCCATTTCTGTCATTTACATTTCTTGCAATTTAATTTCTGTCTTTCCATTTCTGTCATTTACATTTCTTGCAATTTAATTTCTGTCTTTCCATTTCTGTCATTTACATTTCTTGCAATTTCCTTTCAGTACTTTCCATTCATGTCATTTACATTTCTTACACCTTTCGAAAGAAGAAATCAAGCCATGAAGGGCTAATCGCCTGAGCTTGGGGTGTAAAGCAAAGTTTAGATGTAAAATATGTGTGAAAGTAAAGAGGTGTATTGAATATAACATTGTATCTAACTATTTATTTCAGGTGATTGATCTTACATTGAAGATTGCATTTAATTAATTGACAACTAATTTTATGCATGAAAATGCATTAACATTCAGTGTTAAGGTTAAGGTTAATTAACTGAAATAATAAAAGAAGACTATAAAGAGTTTTAGTGCCTGACAAGTACTATACTTTTACGGTGTAGGATGGTAACACTGTGTTGTGCTAGGATTCACAAAGTCTAACATAAATGATATTGTATCGATAGCACGTTGACCAGTGTGTACTCTTGGGAGGCCGTTTGAACCGATAGTTGGTGCTGTGGCAGTCCTATAGCACTTGTGCTGGAGGACTGGCTGGATGTTATAATACCTTTTTACTCAATCACTTGTTTTCATCTTTATAGAGCTTTGCACCCTATGCTTCTTCTCTAGAATTGATTTTTAGCTGATAACTTAAACCAACCAATCAAACAATCTGTTTTCGAAATCGCCATCTGAAATTAGTTTTTAAAGACTGGACTTTTGAAAGGCTTTCACAAGATTTCCCTGTGGATCGATATCTGGTATTTTACCATTATTACTTGTTACGAGACGATGGTAGTTCAAGGTGTATACTTGCACTGAGTCCTATTCTAAGTGAATCTCTAAGGTTGCATAAATCTTACAACAAGTTTTTGGCGCCGTTGTCGGGGAATACTTCGCTGAAAGATTTTCATTCCAAAGTAGAGTTTGTAAAAACTGATTTTTCTACCATCTTTGTTGCTTGTCATACGTCTCCATGTGTGCGCAAGTAATAAATCTTTGAGTATATCTTTCTATGGATATGGATTCAATGGGACATTCGTTTGGGCCATATGAAACTGTTTTTTGTGACTACTGTGGTGGAAGTCATTTCTCATACAGTTGCCCTTCGACCCCCGAATCCCGTTATTTCATGGGAGATAGTAATTGGGATACCTCGCACTTCAATGGTTATACTCAATCATGGGAGGATCATCCTAATTTGTTTTTAAATGGTCAAGATCATGGCACTTTCACATCACCAATACCTCCCTATCAAGATTGGAGCAACACTTATTCAAACACTTTTAACCAATCTTGGGAGGAACAAGCTGATTTTTCTGGAAATTTTCAAGGGGATGATTTTAACAACTCACTTTTACCCCATACTCCCCCTTTAGAACAAGTTGAAAAATTCGAATCTCTTGAAACTTTGATGAATGATTTCTTAGAGAACATACAAGGATCTGTTATTAACATAACAACTTGTGTTGGAGAGATCATCAGTGAGCATAAAAGACAAAGCCAAATCCCTATACCAAGTGATATTGAAAAATCTGAGTGTATTGGTAAGGATGAGGGTGAGGCTAATACTTTGGAAATTCAAGAGATAGAGAGTTCAAAGGAAACACCTGAGCATTTGAGCAACCCCTCTTCACTTCAAAATAGTGAAGATGTGCAACAAAGTGCTAAGATTGTCGTTAACCCATACTTTAAACCTGTGCAGAAAGAACATATTGTTGCAGATACCATAATATCCCTACAACAAATTTCTGTAGAAAATCTTCAAGTTGTTTTAAAAAGGGGACGTGATGATCAATCCAAGGACTTGGGAAACTTCATAAAATCAAGTTATATTGTTGGTGAGGTGATGAATCGTTCGCCCATTTGTGCAATCGATGTTTTGTGTCGTGATCATGTAGTAAAACGAGTGGTGAGAAAAGTATATAAGCATAAGTGGAAAGAGAAACACCAAGCTTGGAGATATCAAAAAGCAAGACTCTTGAAGAACCACCCACCATTTCCAATCCAAAGAGGAAGGCAGACTGATACTTCACCTACTCATCATGAGTAGGACAGGTTCTATCATTTTTTTATTTGCTGAATTATTTTCTTCCATTTATTTGTTGGTTTGTGTGCATGTCTTAGTCTGTTAAGCCCTTTTGGGGTTGTTTGGACCTGTTCTGCCACTTTGGCAATGAACAAGTTTGAGGTGTGCACTTTGTTGCACACCAAGTCATTTCTGTGGGATTCTGTCATTTGGCAGTTTATCTGTTTAACACGGGATTTTGCTGTCTTTTAGCTTTTATTGTGGATCTTGCATGAATGATCAACATGTCTTGACTTCACCTTGTTAATTGAGTCAATTCTTATGAGTCTTGTGTGTTCTTATTCCATGATCAGTACCTAAAAGTCTGATTGGTTTGGATAATTTGCTGATTTGAGTCCAGAAACTGTCTTTTGACAGTTTGTGTCTGAATCATTAAGTCATGATAGTACTGTTTGAGTCCTGTTTCTTTTTATTCTCATCTTTTGCTTTTCTGTTTCAATTTGTTGGGTACTGATTTTATGAACTTGTTTCCCTCATAATATGTATGCAACTATCACAGTTTCATCAGAAGTGTTTTTTTTGCATGCTTAGTTGATCTTATAGCCACAGTAATCTTATGCTTTGTTCTTTAAGACTAAATTGCCGTTATAGCCTACCCAACAGTTTTCCAAACTGTTAAGTTGAGTCATCATGGGCAGCTTCCCCATTAAAGCCATAATCAAATCCCAAACAGTACTTTGTATGCTCTTATCTCCCTTGACAATGAGGACATTGTCCATTTCAAGTTTGAGGTGGGGTAAGATCTGCCTCACACATCTTACGGCAAACCTCACAGATCTTTCATGAGCAAAGTGCTCTTTTGTGCTTAAAAGTGTGTCATGGACACCAAAAATTTAAAAGAGACCAATAAGTCCACATTATACCTCAATATGAGATGAATGGCAGGAAAATTGTGCCATTGAGTGATAATGTGAGTGTGTGAAAAAAGGCAAAGCATTAACAATCAAAGAAAAAAGCCAAATGCATACCCAATTCCAATTATAGTATGCCTTGATGACTCTTGTTAACATAAGGAAAGCTTAGGTTGGTTATGATGGTGTATTTGTGTACTTAAACGAAAATAAGCTTGGTTTATGAAGGGTTATTTGTTTCATGCAACTCATGTTTTAAACCTCCTGTTCTGAAATTCTTTGTTTGTGTGCATTGTGTTTATGGTTGAAACAAGTTCAATTTTTTTTTGGTATTTTTAGAAACTTGAGTCTTTATTTTGTCTATTTTTGTTGTTTTGGGACAAACAACGGTTTAAGTTTGAGGTTGTGATAGGGTTAATTTATTAACCCTATTTTAATCACTTTTAGTAGTCATTTTCCTTGTTTTATTTGCCCAAAGTCAGTAATTGAGTCATTTTTATTAGCTTTTTAGCATTTTCTGTGTTTTAGGTGTTAATCATGAATTAATGGTGTTTTGTGTACTTTTGGATCTCATTTTGGCCTTATTTGATTAATTTCAGATTTTTGCTGGACACTACTACGGCAATGCTATAGGAGTTGAGCGCAAAAGGAATGCTGTAGGAGTGTCGCAGGATCGAACAGCTGGGCCATTTTTGGGTATCTTATGGAAGAAGCTTCTTTTGATGACAAGGCCGGAGTTGACCTTTTTGAAGGGACATAAAGCTGTTATGGGACATCAGTCTTAATCTCCTTTTAGTTGCTTAGTCTCCACACAACTCCCCTATATATAGAATGCTTCTATGCTTTTGTAATAAATGCTTTTTAGCTAAAAACACAAAAACTCTCCACAAGTATTTAGCTTTTCTCTCTAGTTTATTTACCTCTTAATTTCCAGTTTATTTACCTCTGAATATTCAGAGCTGTGGTCACGAGTTCAGTATTTTGTAGTCAAGCTTTCGGTTTCAAGTATTAATCTAAGTGATTCGAAGTAAGTTCTTTTGTTTTATTTTCCGATTCTCGCAAGTCTCCAAGTTCTCGATATTGTCTTAGTTACTTACTTAAAATCTAAAGGTTCGTGATTTTTAGTTTGGAGTCCTTCCCTCTAAAAACCGTAACCTTTGGTTGTTTAAGTTAGTGTTTCAAAGTTTTAACGGTTTCAAAGCAACAAGTAGTTTTGTGACGTAACTTGCACGACAAGTTTTCATAACTTGGCGAACAAGTTACCTTGGTAGTTTAGTAATTCCGTTTCCTTGCATTCTTAGTTCTTATTATTGTTTTTTATTTTCTTGTTGTTGAAATTCCTGTATTTAATTTCTGTCTTTCCATTTCTGTCATTTACATTTCTTGCAATTTAATTTCTGTCTTTCCATTTCTGTCATTTACATTTCTTGCAATTTAATTTCGGTCTTTCCATTTCTGTCATTTACATTTCTTGCAATTTCCTTTCAGTACTTTCCATTCATGTCATTTACATTTCTTACACCTTTCGAAAGAAGAAATCAAGCCATGAAGGGCTAGTCGCCTGAGCTTGGGGTGTAAAGCAAAGTTTAGATGTAAAATATGTGTGAAAGTAAAGAGGTGTATTGAATATAACATTGTATCTAACTATTTATTTCAGGTGATTGATCTTACATTGAAGATTGCATTTAATTAATTGACAACTAATTTTATGCATGAAAATGCATTAACATTCAGTGTTAAGGTTAAGGTTAATTAACTGAAATAATAAAAGAAGACTATAAAGAGTTTTAGTGCCTGACAAGTACTATACTTTTACGGTGTAGGATGGTAACACTGTGTTGTGCTAGGATTCACAAAGTCTAACATAAATGATATTGTATCGATAGCACGTTGACCAGTGTGTACTCTTGGGAGGCCGTTTGAACCGATAGTTGGTGCTGTGGCAGTCCTATAGCACTTGTGCTGGAGGACTGGCTGGATGTTATAATACCTTTTTACTCAATCACTTGTTTTCATCTTTATAGAGCTTTGCACCCTATGCTTCTTCTCTAGAATTGATTTTTAGCTGATAACTTAAACCAACCAATCAAACAATCTGTTTTCGAAATCGCCATCTGAAATTAGTTTTTAAAGACTGGACTTTTGAAAGGCTTTCACAAGATTTCCCTGTGGATCGATATCTGGTATTTTACCATTATTACTTGTTACGAGACGATAGTAGTTCAAGGTGTATACTTGCACTGAGTCCTATTCTAAGTGAATCTCTAAGGTTGCATAAATCTTACAACAGTAGGTATATGTTGAGATCATTGGAAGTTTAAAGAGGATGAAGGGTGTGTTAGTCAAATTGTGTTATAGTAGATGCTAAATCTCTAAAGAGCATGAATTGTTTCTTATGTATGAGGGAACGATCCTAGAAGGAGACAGTTGGAAATTTGGTTATGTGTAAAGAATGTCATGATGATGATTATGAGTCGGAGTGGTAGTATGATCTCTAGTTGATTTGAAACGGCAGGATAGATGTATAAGCCTTTGATTGGTTGATTAAAATTTTATGGATTTGTTAAGTAATAACATTTATTTGTTACTACAGGATGTGTTACAATCCTACCGAGATTCTTACTAAGAATTGATAAGGGAAAATCGAGATGTTAAAGTGAGAAGTTGATGATAGTATGATGGATTAAGTAATTCTCAAATTATTTGAAAATTGTAAATTGTTGGGTTACTCAGTGGAGTTGTTAGTTAAGAAATCAGTTTTGACTGACGGATTTTGTGAATACCAAAATAACGAGATATTGATATTAAGTTATTAAATATAATAATTGATGGTTGATAGAAAGAAATGAACTACATCTCAATTGGAGTTTATCATTTGAAATAAGTCGATAAATTATATTTGAAATGAGTTGGTCAAGTTAAGGTTGCTTGTGATAAAGAGAATGAATTGTATTGTTTATCGGTAAGGATCGGTGGTAATATATCGCACTATTCGAGAAAGGCAGTTGAGTGCGAAAACTGTTAATGTAGTCAGGAATCAGATAAGGATGATTAGGGATTTGTAAGCATTGAGATGCTTACAACCTCTATTTGCATAAGGTGATTTGTAAGATGGATTACGAGGATTCTTGAGGAAGTGTCTTTGAGAATGACACGCTGATCATTAAAGAATTAGTTACGGTGAATCTAAGTAAGAAGGTTGGGATGAGTTTTTATAAAAATATCCGATTTTATGGTCAATATGGTTAACCGAAAGAATTATGGAAACCGAGTTTTGTGGTGTTCCTGTTGGGAACTGAAGATATGCTAAGCATGGTTAGTACTGCTGAGCTGAGTTACTACTGCTTGAAGACTGTGAAGGTTAATACTGCTGAAGGTTGTTAATGCTGCTGAGCCAAATCATCATTAATACTGCTGAGTTGATAAGTTTGGGATGCGATGCTTTTGGAGACAAATAAGGAATTGATCAAGATATGTTTAACGAAGATTCAGAAGATCAATTTACTTTTGATAGTTATCTTGTAATTACTTTTGTATAAATAATATTGATAGATAGCTATTAGGATACATGAATAATATACGAGTGAAATAGAATTTGATATTCATTCAAGAGTGAATTAACCTCAAGATCATAGATCCTATTTCTAGAGAAGTAGAAATCGTCTTGTTGAGCCTATTCAACAAGATTGAGGTTTGGTGTAAAACTTGTGAGTAATAACTGTTTGATATATATACAGTTTATTGAATTTCTATTGATTGTTCTTTAATTGATTTAGAGTTCTATTCCGCAAGATTCTCTAAATTCTGTTTCTAAGAAGTTTAATTCTTGTTAAGAATCGATCCTGACAAGTGGTATCAGAGCATTGGTATCTTAGAAGCTATGGACAATTCAATGGATTCTCACAGTACTCTTGTTTCAAAGGTTCCCATGCTCAAACCCAATGAATTTGACATGTGGAAACTAAGAATCAAGCAGTACATTCTTCTTACTGATTATGCAATATGGGACATCATAGAAAATGGCCCATGTAATGAAGGAAAGATTGGAGCAGATGGAAAGAGACCTCCTCCCAAGACAGATGCTGAAAAGAAAGTAAGACAAACAGAGATGAAGGCCTTAAGCACTCTGCTTTTGGCTATTCCTAATGAGTACCAACATCAATTCCAACACTGCACAGATGCACAGATGTTGTGGAATGCTCTGGAGAAAAGATTTACTGGCACAAAGAGCACAAAGAGAAATCAAAAGGCTATTCTCAGGCAACAATATGAAAACTTTATGTCTGCAAAGAATGAGTCTATGACTCAAACTTTTGACAGATTTAACAAGTTAATTGGAGAATTAGCAACTGTGGGTGTACACATGGATGCTGATGATGTCAATAGAAAGTTCCTTAGATCATTGGGAGAAGAATGGACCATGTACACAGTCTCATTCAGACAGAATGACCAATTGGAGGACAAAGAGCTAGATGACCTCTACAATGATCTGAGAGTATTTGAGGCTGAAGTTGAAGCCAAGAAAAGGCCATCAGGATTTGTTTATAATGCTGCTTTATTATCTTCATCCTCTGATACTGCTGCTAATCCTGATTCTGTTAATACTGCTGGTGGAACCAATCAAGAGAAGACTACAGATTCTGTACTAGAAGCATTCTTTTCTAGTCATGTCCACTCTTCTCTAATCAATGATGATTTAGAGCAGATCAATGCTGATGATCTGGAAGAGATGGACATCAAGTGGCAGATGGCTATGCTATCAATGAGGGTGAAGAAATTCATCAAAAGGACTGGGAGAAACAACTTTTCCCAAAGAAGAGAAGATGGTGCAGGCTTTGACAAGTCCAAGGTTGAATGTTATAAGTGTCACAAGATGGGACACTTTGCCAGAGAATGTAGAAGTGGAGGATCACAGACTCCAAATGGAAACCAAAACAGAAGCTCCTCTCAAGCCCTTGTTTCTCAACAAGGAATGGGATTTGATTGGAGTGATCAAGCTGAAGAAGCCTGTCAGAATCAAGCTCTTATGGCAGAAGTATCTGATATTCCCACTGAGGTACAATCTAAACTCTGTTCTCAAGCTTGCATTGATGCTGTTAAAAGATATAGGGATCACAATCAGAGTATGTGTGATGACCTTAAGAGGCTAGAGAAAGATGTGAAAGATTATGTTAGGATTGTAGAAAGGTTTGAGGAACAGATTAGAGCTTTTCAAGCTAATGAACTTCAACACCACTATAATACTAACTATTGGAAGTGGGAGAAGAATGAGTATGAGATTAAGCTGAAAGTGTCTGGGGAGGAGAATGAGAAGTTAAAAGAAGAGCTTAAAAAGGTTAAACTTGATGTTGAAAAGTTTACCTGTGCTTCTAAAACCATGGACACCATCATTAAAGCACAAATCCATGACAAGATGAAAGTAGGGATAGGATACAATACCACACCTCCACCCTACAATAACAACTACATACCTCCTAAGTCTGATTTGTTAGAGACCAAGGATAGAAAGGAACCTGAATTAAAGATTAATATAGATCCTTATGAAAAAGAAATAGTTGTTGAGGATGAGACTGACAAAGTAGACTCTGATGAGGAATGTGAGAGTCCATATGTCAAGAACACTGAGATCAAAAGGACTGAAGAAAAACAGGAAGTTCATTACACACAGCCCAAAGTTGTGAACTCCAATATCTGTAAACAGTGTTCCTGCAGGAAGTCTAAAGAGAACAAGCCCCAAAAACATGATAATCAGAGGGGAAATCAAAGGAACTGGAATAACCAGTGGGCTATGAGACAAGGAGTTGACCTGAACAGAATCAACAGGCCAAAACCTTGTTTCATCTGTGGTAAGCTAAATCACTTAGCCAAACACTGTTATTTCAATCCTGTTAACCAAAGGTTTGATGCTCAAAGATCTTTTCAAAAACCTGGTGGTTACAGAAAGAATGGTGGATATAAAAAGTCTGCAAAGAAAAATGTGGCAAAGAAACAAGATAAACCCAAAAGCCACATAAAGAAAACGACTGAAAAGGAATGTGATACTATGTGGGTTCCAAAAAGCACTAAAAACAATACTGCTGCTAACAGTGTTAGTACTGCTAACACTGTTAGTACTGCTTCAAAAGTTAGTGCTGCTAGCAGTATTAATACTGCTAGTAATCATTCCAAAGTTAGTGCTGCTAGCAGTGTTAATACTGCTAGTAATCAGTCCAATGTTAGTGCTGCTAATACTTTTAGTGCTTCTTCTTCAGATAGTACTGCTGCTAGCAGTATTAACTCTGTTAATACTGCTTCTAGCAGTGTTAACTCTGTTAATACTGCTACCTCTGTTAGTACTTCTGAGGTTAATACTGCTAGCACTGTTAGTACTGCTAGCACTGTTAGTACTGCTGCAAGTGCTGCTACACCAATAATTTTGACAAAGTACTCCAGCACAGCAGTACCCAAATTTCAAAATCTCATCAAAACCAAGTGTAAGTATTTTGATGAGCAAGGGAGACCCAAGACCACTTCGGCTTGGGTTCCAAATAAAACTAACTGATTTATCTTGATGTGCAGGGCAACCAACAGCTCAAGGGGAAGAGCATTTGGCATGTTGATAGTGGTTGCTCCAGGCACATGACAGGTAACATGGCCTGCCTCAAAAATTTCAAAAAGATTGATGGAGGACATGTTGCATTTGGGGATAATCCTGCTGGTGGAAAGATAAGTGGTAAGGGTGATGTTTCAAAGGGTAAGATGACCTTTGAAGATGTATACTATGTTGAACAATTGAGATACAACCTGTTAAGTGTATCACAGGTTTGTGACAAGAAGCATAGTATATTGTTTACTGATTCTGAATGTATTATCCTTGCTCCTGGATACAAAGTGGTTGATGAAAACATGATACTTCTGAGAACTCCTAGGAAGGATAATGTTTATTGTTTAGATTTGGAAAGTGTTTCATCTGATTCATCTCTAAATTGTTTAGTTTCAAAAGCTTCTTTAGATGAATCATCACTTTGGCACAGAAGGATGTGTCACATGAACTTTAAAACAATAAATAAACTTGTTAAGAATAACCTTGTAAGGGGTTTGCCATCCAAAGTATATTCATGTGATGATCATTGTGTTGCTTGTCTCAAAGGCAAACAACACAAAACTTCTCATAAGTCCAAAGAGATAAACACTATATCAAATCCTCTTCAACTGTTACATATGGATCTGTTTGGTCCTACCAATGTAATGAGTATTGGCAAGAAATCATACTGCTTAGTTATTGTTGATGATCATTCTAGATTTACTTGGGTATATTTTCTGAGAACTAAAGATGAGACAAGTGGACTGATCAAATCTTTTATTCTCAAAATTGAAAACCAATCAAATCAAAGAGTGAAAGTCATTAGATCAGATAATGGAACTGAGTTTAAAAATTTTGATCTAAACACCTTTTGTGAAGAAAAAGGAATTGAGAGACAATACAGTGCTTCTAGGACTCCACAACAAAATGGTGTTGCTGAGAGAAGGAATAGGACACTGATTGAGGCTGCTAGGTCTCTGTTAGCTGACTCAAAGTTACCAATTACTTTTTGGGCAGAAGCAGTTAATACTGCCTGCTATGTTCAAAACAGAGTTTTAGTTGTAAAGCCTAAAAACAAGACACCTTATGAGCTTTTCCATAAAAGGAAACCATATATTGGATTTTTCAAGCCATTTGGATGTCCTTGTACTATTCTCAATACCAAATCTCACTTAGGCAAGTTTGATAGCAAAGCAGATGATGGTTTTCTTGTTGGGTATTCATCTCAAAGTAAGGCCTACAGAGTTTTTAATACCTCTTCTAGAATAATTGAAGAAAGTGACAATGTCAAATGCAATGAGAACACACCAAATCCTATTGGTTCAGGTCCTAATTGGCTATTTGACATTGATTCACTCACTAATTCTTTGGGTTTCAGTGGTGATGTATATGCAGGACAAAGGGATACACCATCATCAGAACACAGAATTCAATCTGTGATATTTCCAATCCCTTCCATTGATCCTGTGGAATTCTGTGAACACCATGAGGAGACTGAACCTATTCAGAATGAAGAAGAGAGGAGAGCAGAGGAAAATCAGTCTTCAGGTTCAAATTCCAGAGAATCTGAGGTGACTGAAGAAGCAGAAACAAATCCAGAATTAAATGAGTCTAATCTGGATGAGGACTTACAAGAGGAAGCTGGTCATCCAACAAGAACTCAGAAAAATCATCCTCCTGAGTTGGTGATTGGAGATATTGCATCTCCCATGATGACTAGAAAGCAAAGCAGACTCCAAGAGTTGCAAGAGCAGCAAAATACAGTTAACACTGTTCTTACTTGCTTTCTGTCCCAGATTGAGCCCAAAAAGGCTTATGATGCCATGAAAGACCCAAGCTGGATAGAGGCAATGCAAGAGGAGCTGCTACAGTTCAAATTACAGGATGTTTGGGACTTGGTAGACCTTCCAAAAGGTCATAGAGCAATTGGCACCAAGTGGATTTTCAGGAACAAGAAGGATGACAGAGGGATTGTAATCAGAAACAAAGCTAGACTGGTTGCACAAGGGTACACTCAGGAAGAAGGAATAGATTATGAGGAAGTCTTTGCTCCTGTGGCAAGGATTGAAGCAATCAGGTTATTTCTAGCCTATGCCTCCTACATGAAGTTCAAAGTGTACCAAATGGATGTCAAGAGTGCATTTCTGTATGGAAGCATTGAGGAAGAAGTATATGTCTGTCAACCTCCTGGATTTGAGAATCCATTGCACCCTGACAGAGTATACAAGCTGAAGAAGGCTCTCTATGGTTTGCATCAGGCCCCAAGAGCATGGTATGACACTTTGTCTACCTATCTCTTGAAAAATGACTTTGAAAGAGGAGTAATTGACAAGACCCTGTTTATCAAGAGGAGAAAGAGAGGTACTTTACTTGTTCAGATCTATGTGGATGACATCATCTTTGGATCCACCAATGATCAAATGTGTAAAGAGTTTGAAGAATTGATGCACAAAAGCTTCAAGATGAGCTCCATGGGAGAACTTACATTCTTTCTTGGGCTTCAGGTAAAACAGAGGAAAGATGGAATTTTTATTAGCCAATCCAAGTATGTGAAAGACATCCTGGACAAGTTTGGTTTATCAGACTCAAAGTCAGCAAGCACTCCAATGGAAACACATAAACATATCACTGCAGATCTTGAGGGGGAGGATGTGGATGTCCATCATTACAGATCAATGATTGGATCTCTCATGTATCTCACAGCCTCTAGACCTGACATTATGTTTTCAGTCTGTGTTTGTGCCAGATTTCAGGTTTCTCCTAAGCAATCACACCTTCATGCTGTCAAGAGAATATCCAGATACTTAAAAGGGCAACCTAGATTAGGTCTCTGGTATCCTCATGAATCCTCTTTTGACTTGCTTGCATATTCAGATAGTGATTTGGGAGGAGCCAACATGGATAGGAAGTCTACTTCAGGTGGATGTCAGTTTTTGGGTACAAGACTAGTATCTTGGCAGTGTAAGAAACAAACCACAGTGTCCTTATCTACCACAGAAGCTGAGTACATAGCTGCTGCAAGCTGCTGCTCTCAGGTTCTATGGATTCAGAATCAGATGTTGGACTATGGGGTAACATTTCTTCACACACCAATCTTCATTGATAACAACAGTGCTATTAGCATTGTTAATAATCCAGTCAAACACTCAAAAACAAAGCATATAGAGATAAGGTATCACTTTATAAGAGATTGCAATGAAAAGAAATTAATTCAGGTTGCTAAAGTTCATACAAATGACCAGTTTGCTGATCTATTCACAAAAGCTTTTGATGTGGGTAGATTCACCTTTTTGGTAACAAGTGTGGGCATGATCAACCTAGAATAAATTTATGACTTTCTGTTTTTATACCTGTATTTCTTCATATATTTGGTGCTACTAACTTTCTTTCTCAGGATCCTCTGTTTCCCTCAGATTACCAAGTGCAGAAAAGTGTAAGTGTGGTTACTACTGCCTGTGCAGCGTTACTACTGCCAGTACAGAAGTTACTACTGCCTGTGTTCTAGTAGTTAATACTGCTCAGTAGTTAATACTGCTCAGCAGTTAATACTGCTAATGCAGTTAATACTGCTGGTGCAGTTAATACTGCTAGGTAGTTAATACTGCTAGGTAGTTAATACTGCTTGGTAGTTAATACTGCTTGGTAGTTAATACTGCTCAGTAGTTAATACTGCTAGTGCAGTTAATACTGCTAGGTAGTTAATACTGCTAGGTAGTTAATACTGCTTGGTAGTTAATACTGCTTGGTAGTTAATACTGCTCAGTAGTTAATACTGCTAGTGCAGTTAATACTGCTAGTGTAGTTAATACTGCTTGGTAGTTAATACTGCTTGGTAGTTAATACTGCTCAGTAGTTAATACTGCTAGTGTAGTTAATACTGCTTGGTCGTTAATACTGCTAGGTAGTTAATACTGCTTGGCAGTTAATACTGCTCGGTAGTTAATACTGCGAGGTAGTTAATACTGCTTCTGATAATCTAGGGCATATAAATACCCCTGTTTGCCCGCCCAAGTTCATAACGACTCTTCGCATTTACTTCTTCTCTCTCGTTCTAACCTAGTCTCCCAGAATCTCTGTGCTTTTCTTTGATATTTCCTCAGGAATCATGGAGTTTGTGGATGAGCACAATGAAATAGCCATGCTTCAGAAGCCGAAACAAGCTGCGGGATTCCACGATATAGTCGATTTTCTCAAATCCTCGCACATCTCCTATGCCCTAACGGTGAGCCCAACAATCTACATCGAACATCAGACACAATTTTGGGAGAAGGCCACTGTTAGTGTCGAAGAAGGGCAGAAAACCATTCGAACAAGGGTCTGTGATAAACCCTTGAAAGTCACTGAAGAGGTTATTCGCATCTCTCTTCAGTTGAATGATGCTTCAGGTATATCTTCTATTCCTAATGAAGAACTCTTTTCTACTTTACAAAGAATGGGGTATGAAGGTCCCATTGGTATTTTTAAATTCTACAAGTCAAAATTTTTCAACCAATGGAGATTTCTTGTTCATACCCTGATGCACTGTATTTCCAAGAAAACTACTGGATGGAGTGAGTTCAGCAGTCCCATTGCATATGCCTTGGTCTGCTTATCCACTGCCAGAAAGTACAATTTTTCAGCAATGATCTTTAATGATCTTGTATCAAACTTGGAATCCAAAAAGACCTTTTTCATGTATCCAAGGTTTGTGCAAGAAGTTCTTAACAAGGAATTGATGGACTTACCTCAGTTTACTGAGGTATATGTACCCAAATCCCCTAAAGGGAAGGTTTTTTCAAATATGAAAAGACTTCCTAGGGACTCGGAAGGAGTTGACACACCATTGTTCTCTACAATGATGGTTGTGTCCCACCCCTCTGAAGGTATGGCATCAGGATCAAGGCCCTCATTAGATCAACCCACTGATGACCAATCCCAACCTTCCATCTCAAAAGACATCCCTCAGTCCATTCTTGAACAGCCCACTCCCACAATCACCAAAAGGTTTCAAAGAAGAAAGGTGCACAAGGCTCCTTCCCTTGATGTACCTACTCAAAGCCCTAAGCCTTTAAGCCCTCAATTGGAGCATTCTCCAATTGAGAATATCAACAGGGAAACCACAGGGGTGTCTCCCAACCCCAAGAAGGTGGTCTCTAAGGAGAAGGATGACCATATGGGTGCTAAGGCTGCCACTACTTCTGCTAGCACAGAGAAGGACAGTGGTAACATAAATAAGACCTTCCCCATGGCAACTCTAAATGAGAAATCATTAGGAGGACCCAGGTGCCAAGAAACCAAGGGGGCAGGTAGTGCTTCTGCTAGGCAGAAGGCTTCTGCTGAAACTTCCAAGGATCCTTTAAAGAAGGTAAATACTTCTAAACAAGGTGAGGATAGATATAACTATGCGGAATTGATGGAAACCTTAGGGAATATCAACTTGGATGTCATGGCACAAAAGAAAGAGATTGAGCAACTTAAGACTGTGGTCACTTACCAACAGTCTCAAATTGAGAAGCTCAAAAAGATGGTCACCAAGTTGCTGAACAAAAAGAAAAAGGCAAGATTTGTGCTAAGAAGAAGAACTTCAACTGATGATGCTCCCAAAAAGGGGGAGTCAGAGTCAGAAGCAGAACTGAAACTGAAGGGTCCACAAATTGAGGGGGAGACTGTTCACATAGAGACTGAGATGGAAATGGATTATGCACAGTTTAAGGGGGAGTCCAGTGAGACAGAAAAGGGGGAAGAGTGTGTTAAAGCAGCAGAAACCACAGCAGCAGAAACCACAGCAGCAGAAACTGTTAATGCTGCTGAGTTTGAACAAGCAGCAGAAACAGTTAATGCTGCTGAAGGCCAAACAGTCAAAGCAGCAGAAACTGAGCAGGAAGCAGTAACTACAACTCAAGCTGAAATAGATGAAGAAATTTACTGGATTGTAAAGAACAGTATTGAAGCAGCATCACTACATGTACTAAGAGAAGCAGTAACAGCCATAGCAGCAGAAATGGTTATTGCTGCTGAAAAACTTAAAGCAGCTGAACCAACTCCTGAGGCTGTCAAAACTCTTAAAAGAACCAAGATGATGTAAAAGAAAAGACCAAGAACCCAGCCCATAACTTCAAAGAAGAAAAATGAAAAGAAGCCAAGGGTGGAGTCATCTGCAGAAGAGGCCCAGGAGGAAACAGTGAAAGAAAAATCTGATGGAAAAGTTGCTGAAGAAGAAGTGGCAACTCCATCAGGGCAATCAGGCAATGTGAAATCACAAACGGATGCCCAATGTGATTTGTACATTACTAGTGTTGACTCTAACCCAATTCCACTTCAGGCTGAACCAATATCATCTAAGGCTCCTGAAATCATCTTTTGGGACACTTTGAAAGATGGTAGAAAGGAGTTCATTAGGATAAAAAGAGCAGATGGAAAATTTGAAGTCTTTTCTACTTGGGGAAAAATTGTCAGAACTTGCTCAAGATCAGACTTAGAAGAGATGTTCAAAGTTGGGATGAAGATATATGGAAACATGCTGACTGAGCAAGGGATGTCAATTTCTAAAATGGTACTTGAATTCTTGTGCCAAATGTTCAAACCTGAAGCAGTTCAGCATAGGTTAAACACACAGTTTCAAGCCATTACCAACTGGATGCTCTATGAAAACTGTGGAGTATATGTCATCTCCCTTGACTCTGCAACTCAAGAATACTATCTTGTGGATGAAATATACAATCACAGCATGAAGAGGCTGCAAGGAATGTTACATACTAAGCTGACCTGCAACAAGGATTCAGCAATGGGAAGATTCTTGGTAAAGAGGATTCTCAATCAGAGTCTAGGCTTAAGTCCTAATCTGTGTGTACATGATGACTAAGTTTTGGAAGCATCATCTGAAGAACTTGACTTCTTTTCCTAAAAGTCAAGTTAGGGGGAGATTGTTGGGAACTGAAGATATGCTAAGCATGGTTAGTACTGCTGAGCTGAGTTACTACTGCTTGAAGACTGTGAAGGTTAATACTGCTGAAGGTTGTTAATGCTGCTGAGCCAAATCATCATTAATACTGCTGAGTTGATAAGTTTGGGATGCGATGCTTTTGGAGACAAATAAGGAATTGATCAAGATATGTTTAACGAAGATTCAGAAGATCAATTTACTTTTGATAGTTATCTTGTAATTACTTTTGTATAAATAGTATTGATAGATAGCTATTAGGATACATGAATAATATACGAGTGAAATAGAATTTGATATTCATTCAAGAGTGAATTAACCTCAAGATCATAGATCCTATTTCTAGAGAAGTAGAAATCGTCTTGTTGAGCCTGTTCAACAAGATTGAGGTTTGGTGTAAAACTTGTGAGTAATAACTGTTTGATATATATACAGTTTATTGAATTTCTATTGATTGTTCTTTAATTGATTTAGAGTTCTATTCCGCAAGATTCTCTAAATTCTGTTTCTAAGAAGTTTAATTCTTGTTAAGAATCGATCCTGACAGTTCCTGAATTAATAGATTTGATTGGAAGATGAGAAATAAAATAAAATAAGATGATTGTGTTTTCCCGTTATAATCAGAGATGGTGAGTTGAATCAGAATACGCAGCAAAAGCATGGAACTATGTTGTTATTGTTGTGCTATTAGAAAGATCTATTCCGAGAGTTGAAATTTAAGCGTTGATAATCAATTGCACCAGTTATTTTTGGAGTGAATTCCGGGACGGAATTCTGTAAAGGAGGGGAGATTGTAATAAGCCCAAAATAAGTGTTTTGACTTAAATGGAAACTATGGTGTGAAATTATTGATTGTGATAAGTAGGAGGGTAAAAGTGAAAATTTGGAAATTAATTCCCCTTTTTGTACACCACACATTTGTTAGTGGAATAGAAAAGCATTCTAGGGTTATGTGTGTGGGTTGCTGCTCATCGAGAGGGAGAAAAGCAGAAAGAATGAGAAAAAGCCATGGATGGTCTGGTGGGTTTATTCGTGAAGAGAAAACAGAAAGAAAGAAATAAATGACCTTGTGTGTGTGTGTGTCCGGTGTGTGCACCGAGAAGAGACAGCGAGAGAGAGAGAGGGACGGCGAGAGAAAGAGAGAGAGAGAGAGAGAGAGAGACGACGGGGGAGAGAGACAGCGAGAGAGAGAGAGAGAGAGACGACGGGGGAGAGAGACAGCGAGAGAGAGACGACGAGATATAGAGAGAAACAAAGGAAGAGAAAAGGAAGGGAACCTTGCAAAATCGACTCAATCCATGGGGGTTTGAATGCATCAATTTCTGAGGTATGTTTTCTCTCAATTCATGTTCTTATGAGGTTAGAAATTTACTTAATCTGAAAATTAAGGTTTAGTATCAAGTTGTAATCTGTGGGTTTGATATTAGGTTTGTTTTCACTTTGGAAGAATGAAACCCATAAAGGTTACCTAAGGTGTACATGAGTTTCAATTTTGAAGTAATCGTTGTTTTTAAGTATGTATGTTTATCGATTGCACTATCGAATTGTTGTAATAAATTCCGAATATGTTAAAACTTAAGAACAGGAATTTGGGTCACTTTGCACCCCGAAAGTGGGTTTCCAATCGAGACCCGGAATTAGATTTAGCATTTGTTCGATAGTTAAGTAAATTGAACCGGAAACTAATTAAATCGTTGGGCTAAGTCTCGCGGGTCGGTATCGTTATTAATGAAGTAAACCAAAATGTGTATTTGAGTCGTGAGATTTGTAGTCGATCCGGCATCCATGTGGGCTAGTCAATGGACCGGAAGATCGGCTAGTTGTGGGCCGGCACCTATAATTTTAATTAGAGTTTAATGGTTTTAGTGATCCACTTTTCTTTATATATTGGAGCAAAGTTCGATATTTAACGTAGTACGAGACCCGATACTTATTTAAGATCCGGAAGTTTATGTCTTGGGTCGGTAAGTAGAGTCCAATAAGTATGATTTTTGGACTAGAAGTGGAATCTACCAACTTAGATAAGTTTAGGTTGAGTTCGGGATTTAACTCGAGTAATAAATGAACGAATTTATGACGTACGTTATTAATATAATAGGTGTTCCGCCTAGAGATCGGAAGTGTAAGTGATGAGCTTTGGAGCGAGCTAGCCAGGTGAGTTTTCTAAACTAAAATGCGTGGCTTTTAAAGTGTTTTCAAAATATGTTTGAATGATGAGAATTTGCCATGCTTTATTTTTATGCTTTAATTGCATGAAAGATGTTTAAAGTTTTATGAGAATGTATGCATACATTGTGATAGACGTAAACTGGCCAAGACGGGAGAGTAGTCCCGCCAGTGCTCGTGCGGGAGAGGAGACCCTTTATGCCAGGGGAAGTAGCCCCAATATAAGGCAGCATGAGACTGACTCGTTGTCACCTTAGGGTGGCTTCAGGGTGTCAGATTACGAGAGGCGGACCTGATTCCGTGAAAGATTTTATGTGAAAGTTTTATGAAAAGTTATGTGGAAGTTTTATGTGAAAGATTTTGATGTTCAGCTATGTGAAAGTTTATTATCGAAAGTTTATGTATGAAAGTTATGAAAAGTTTTAAAATGATTTTGAGAACTGGTAGGAGGGACTCACTAGACCACATGGTCTAACCCTCGCATTTTCCAAACTAAACCTTTTCAGGTAAGTCAGCAAGAGCATGATAGAGGACAAAAGCAGATAGCGACAGTGTCACTCATACTTTTAGTGGTAACTATTCTCAGTTGTGCATAGGTTGCTTCCGCCAACCTAAGTTTTGTAGACACGTGTAATAAAATTTTATGGACCCAGTTTTGTAATTGTTTAATGTTAATGCTATGTATGTTTTATTTAGAGTGGGTCGTTACATCACATGCAATACGATATCGTGGTTTTAATTGACTTATATGATATCTATACTATATTATAAAGCATTTAACCACTTAACTCTTAAAAACAACTATTAAAGCATTAGGTACCATTACTTAAAGCACAATTACTTAATTTTTGAGAGAGAGAGAGAGAGAGAGAAAGTACACCTCCTTTATTACAACTCATCGTTAAATACGAATAAGCACGCTTTTACCTCTTTAACCAGAAAGTGGCATCTGCCATTCCTTTTACCAAGACGACTCTTCGCCCTCTAAACGACTCTTCGCCCTCCAAGACAATTATGCAGGCTTTTTATACCTGGATTCAAATCAGTCCATACACTCAAGGTTTCTTCATTACTTCAAGTTGTATCTGCAGGGGTTTCTTTGTTTCTTTAAGTCAGACGCCTCCAAGGGTTTCTTTGTTTCTTCAAGTTTATTTGGGTTTCTTTGCAATTGTTTTAAGTTTCTTCTCAGGTTAGTTTCTTCACGGTTTCTTTCTTTCTTTGATGGAAATACACATGTCTGAGTTTCAAGTGGTACATAAATTTGTTAGAGCATCTTTTCAACTCTGAGAATCGTTCAATGTGTCAATCAGCACATTTGGCTGCAGCTGGAATATGCAAATCCAACAAATAAGGCTCGGTTCAGGTAATTTGTTTTGTTTTTCATCTTCACGACTTTCTGGTTGTGTGTTGATTTATTTCAATTGATTCAAAATGGTTGTTAGTTTCTTTTTGATTTCCAATTACTTCTCAGCTTCAATTCTGTTCATATTTTGGACTGCATTTCTTTTGGATTTAAGTTTTTTTTCCCTTTTTTTCAGTCTGTTGCAAATATGCAGGGATGGTGTTTGAGGAAATGCCTCAAAGGAATTAGCTATAAAACCCATTAAAAACTATTTTATTGGGTTCATGAATATTAATGGGTTTGCTTTCATCTTCTACTGTAATCTGTCTGCTAATATTTTGTAGAAAATTTATTCTATTATAGAATATGTAATCCATGTTTATCTTTAAATATTTTTTGTAATGCAGACCTGATGGAACTAAAAAAGCCTATGTGCCGTTAACTCCATACTTATATTTTGTACCATTTTTTGATTTATTTTCGTTTATTTGGTAGTTTCCTGGTGTAGGCTGCTTCTGCTGCTTCAAATAGGTTACACTCAATTTTTCAGTTTTATCAGGTAAGCCTTTACCGGGTGTCACTTGCCTTAGTGAATGTGCATGAACATGAAAGAGTGTATAAATGACAGGTTCCATGGTTTTGCATCAGAAGCTTAAATAGATCCATTTATTGAGGTTTATCCATGTACCTTTTGACTTACTCTGCTTTGCAAATGATATCATCGATTTTTTGTAATCGTTCTGAGATTTGTTGATCATGGATTTTTATGGCAAGTTCTTTGTGATTGAATTATCTTCAAACCATGGGTTACTTAACTGGTTGAAACCACAGGTCAATCTCTTGTGTGATTCTTGATTTGTTTACCAGGATCTTATCAGGTTGAGTTTTGTAATGACTCTCACTTCCTTTTTTGCCAAGCTAGCTCTCTTGTTTCTGAAACCATGAATTGCCTCCATCCCAAAGGATCTTATCATGAATTACCTGCATTCCCTTTTTTTATTACCTGCATGGATTAGTTGCAAAGAGACCTTATCATGGTTGTCAGCAAGTGTATTTTCTACCATTATAAATTTATGCTATTTAGACTTCATAGATATAAAGAGGTCTTCGGCTTAATGTTACCCACCAAATCCAAGTAACTTAGGTTCGTGTTTTAGTCTAAATTTACTATTGTTTGGGTGGCGTTTAGCTGATCATAATAGGAAAAAAGAATCTTTTTTTCATCAATGTAAGCCTATAATAGTTGGTTTTAGAAAATAATAGTTGGTTTTGTTTGTGTTTGATGGACACCAAAAGGGATTTTATTGATTTTAGATGCATTGTTTGCATTAGTAAAGAGGTAAAAGATTGTATTTTTGTTTTAATTAAACACAAACATTGAACATTATTTTGGTATACAACTATATTACATAAAATAAAATCTTCATTTTTGATTACTTTATCAGACTCAAGCTGGAAAAGAAGCTTACAATCATAATTTAACCTGTGGCCTCCAGAAGGATCAGAAACTGAGGTATGTATTCAATTCAAGAAATCAACTCTATAAATTCAATATTTGCTTTAATCATGAAGATTTTAATTGGATAGATTAGGTGGGTCATAGGTGCAGAGATCGAATGTGTTGCTACTAGATGAAGCAAGTAGTGTGCTGGATTTGGAAAGCATGTTCAAGAAACACTTAGGAAGATAACGAATCAGACCCGTGGTGGTGCACCGCCTCTCCACCATCAGAGAGGCCAACCTGATAGTGGTGGTTCAAGATGGAAAGTTGACCAAGCATGGAAGCTATGATAGGCTCATGACTTCCCATCATGATCATGTTTATGCTAGCCTTGTTCGTGCCGAAACAGAAGCAAGTGCCTTCGCCTGAGTCTGAAATCAAATTTTTTATTGATAGAATATGAAATGCAAAACTGTTAAAAGAAAGCATTTATATTATATGGATTTTTAGATTAGGATTCTGTGAGATTATGGTTACTTGGAGGACGTTACCTAGAATTAATGCCATTGGAGAATGGAGGTCGAGTGGAAAATTTTATGCTAATAATTTTTTTTTGTGTGATAAAGATAATTGAAGAAGCATGCCTTTCTTTGGCTAATTATATGTAACTTCTCTATTCTGCTAATAATTGTTGTATGAACATCATCTCATGTAGATATTGTACTACTAAACTATAACTCTATGTTTCTTTCCTAATAATAAAAGTAGACATTTTTTAGTCCATAGACGTGTAGCTCAATTGGCAAATGAACATAACAATTTTCCTCAAAAATACATGTTCAAGTTCAAATTCTACGGGAGACGGGGTTAAACTCTTCACATGTGGTTTGAGGATTCAAACATGGATTTGAAAAATCTAAGTTAGAAAGTGTCATCAATAAAAATATATTTCTTTCCTAAGTTGTTGAAAAAGAGATGGATGACATTGCCATACAAATACAATTGGAAAATTACATTTATTGAAATTGACCATGACACCACTTGAATTTTGTTTTGTTTTTTCGAACCAATAACACCACTTTTTTCTATCCATTCTCATATTAACGTAAGATGAACCAACTACGTGTTTTATTATATAAAAATGTGTTTATATAATTTTGGTTTTTTGGTTAATTATGAATTGCAGTAATCTAATTACAACAAAAAAATTTTGGCCGACCAACCATTATGAACTTTAAAGTTTATAAAGATCATAAACGTCATACTCTCAATTTTCAAAAAAAAATGGCATCCCGCCGCATTGCGCGGGTACCCAACTAGGTTTTGATCTTTTAAATATTTTTTATTGGTTCTTGGATTTTTTGAGTTGTGGGTTTGTGATAATTTTTGTAGTATGGAATGCATTTGATAGTAGATTGAAATCCCAGTTTATAGAACATAACTGGTAATTACTTCATTAGATTTCTGTTACATCATCCAGTTAATTTGAAGTTGTTTACATCTATTCACACCAGGTTCATCTAAGTGTTTCAAAGAGATTTCAACTTCACAGTTTCTTCAAGGGGTTTCTCAATCTCAGATATACTCTTAAATTTTACAGAAGATTAGGTTGAACTCTTAAATTTTGCTACCTGCTGATTGGAACACTGTTGTTTGATGTTTCTTACTCACCTGGTTAGTGATTTTGGATTCACTTCACGATTTTAATTAATTTGAGGTTGCTTTAAGCATGTTGGATCAAGTTAAAGATTGGAGTTGGGCGATGTAGCAACTAGCATCTAAGTTGGTGCTAGCTTGTCTAATTTTTATTCTTTTTCAAGGGCTTTCGGTTTCCATTTCAAGGACTGCCTCCTCATAGATTATTATTCTTGTTTTCTTGTATTGAATGAACCATATGGACCCCAACCTTATGAACCATATGTAAGGAGGCATTTCAAAGGTGTCATAGAGTCTGTTTGTTAGAAGATTAAGGAGCTTAACGATACTCACAGCTTATTCGGTCATCATGATTGCTTGTTTGACAGTGGCTTGTGGCTTAACGATACTCACAGCTTATTATGTCTCTCCCAATTAAAAAATAATCCTTTCGACTATGAACCCCCCCCCCCCCCCCTCCCAACAAAAAAAATTCTTGATATATACCGACATAATAATGGAAAAACAACCAAACACGAGTTAATTCACATAGACGTCTTTATTCATACAAGAGTAAAGAGTAAAATGGAAAACCAACCAAACAAACCCTTAGCGACTGAGGGTAGTGGAGGGATTTAAGCCCGTCTCTTGTGTGTATTTGAGCAAAATTGTTCGACCCCTTTGCTAACCGAGCTACACGCTCGACGATCTTTATTACTAAGGGGTTGTTTGGTTGGTTTTCTATTAACTCTTTTATGAGCAAGGTGTGAAATTTTTATTACTTGCTCACCCCGTGCATTGCACGGGTACCCCACTAGTTATATTATTATTGAACAATCTATTTCAGGCATAATTTTGTTAAGATCTTAAATGCCAACAACCAATCAGACATAATTGTTATGATTTTAAATGCCAACAACCCATCAGACATAATTGCTATGATTTTGAATGTCATCAACCAATCAGATTTGAACACATGTACTATGTTTATCCTTTTCTTTCTGACCAAAATATTTAAAATGAATAGTTATATTTTATACGTGAATTTGGTATTTTCTTATTAATATACTAGAAGTCTATTTGCGCAATACAGCGCGATATATCTCGATTTTAATGATATAATTTATTTTAATGTGTGGTTTTGAGAAAAATGTCATATTGTTTATAAATTTGTTTAAATAATGACGATTTTTAATAAGTTCATGATTTTAAGAGATTTTTAAGTAATTGACATTAAATAGCTAGCGGTACATGAAGTTATAGGGGTTGTTTTTAAAAGTTTCTCATAAATACTTTATAATATAGTATAGATATAGATTATAATTTATAGAAACATGCCAATATATTTGGATATGAGTGACTTGGCATCTTCATCTCTTCCCCCTTCTTTGAATAAATAATATGAAGTTATCAATTCATCCAAAATGTTGTACAAGGTTGAAAATAGATTACTCAAATACATGTTGAAGTAGAAGCTTAGCAAGGAAATAAATTAAACCTTAGAATTTTCAGTGATTTCAATAGAGGATTTAGGGTTATGTTTTGACTCAATTTGGCAGGGGCCTATTGGCCTGTTTGAGGCTCCAATATTATTAGATATTGGACACGTATGTTATTTTAAACGTAACTGTTACAATTTTAAATAAGATTAAATGCACGAAAAAACATTGTATTTTCATTTTTTCTTATAACAATAATATATTTTTATATTACTTTTTTTGTTATAGCTTTATATTTTGAAAATTTATCCATTAGATCAATGTGTAACCTTTTGATTTGAATTAAGATAATATGTCAAGTTACAAAGTTTCTATGACATGTCGTTGTTCACATGTAACATATTGTCCAAGTGACATTTCTTATTGCGACATCATTTTTTCGTAAAATTTAACTTTACATACTTTTCAATAAGTATATTAAAGATTTTAAAAATATAATTTATTCATTAATATAACAACATTAATAAGGCCTTGTCTGTTTTTAAAAAGAAATCTCTCATCAGCCTCTTATGTTTGATTTGGTAAGAGGGAGAGTCGTTCAGAATGTATGTTTTTTTCCAAATCTTTAGAGCCACTTATCATGTCTTATCATCCTCTTATCTGGTAAGAGATAAACCAACCATTTTCTTTGCCTCTTATTATTCTTATTCGATTTAGAGTTTTTCTCTCAATCGATCCACTTGGATTGTAATGAAACTCAATTTACTACAATTAGGTGACTTTCTAATTTAATTTAAATATATTATTACCTCTTAATCGATTAACCTTATTTGTTTAAATGATGATGAATAAATATGTGAAATTGTATAGATTTTTTATATATAATTTCAACACTATAATATTTTAATCGTTAAAATATACAATTAAAACAAATTAAGACATTTATTAGTTTACAAAAACAAACAGTTTTTATGGATTTGTATTTCAGATTTCAGAACCATCTTTTATCAATTAAAATTGAGCTGACAATAGATTAATAAAATGTTGGGAACTGAAACTTACCAAGGAATCAATCCAGGCCTTAGAACTTTTAATGATTTCTACAGAGGATTTAGGCATGTGTTCGACTTGTTTTCGCATCCATAAGTTTTTATACAATGCTAAAATCCTTGGTTTAAGGGTGGTTGTAGTCGACCACGACTATAGAAAGGGGGTTGCTATCTTGTTTATAGAGAAAACTTGAAAATTTTCCAAGTTTAGATAATACTCTAAAACTTGATGGTACGAGTGAGAAATGATTATTTTACTCAATTCCACAAATGAGATTGAACTTTTATCATTTTATATTAAGTTTTTTTTTTAAATGTATTGAAAAGATAAATTAGATAATATTGTATTAATATAACTTGTGTTAAAATATCTAAAATAGAGAATCCGTTGAAGATAATTGTAACTCTTTTTAGATATTTTAACTTTTAATTCTCTATTTTGGAGAAATTATAGAAAACCTGTTGGAGATGTTATAATATTTTTATGTAACAAATCGATACTTTGATGACGTTCCTCGTTATTTCAAACAATTATGGACAAAATTTAGAGTTTCAAAGATTGATGTCATGTAAATACGATCGGAATACCGGATCCATTTACCAAATTCGAAAATGAAGATCGGTTTGACCACTTTACCGGTCACCGGATGGTGGTTGGCCGGACCCACCTGAAAAGGTAATACCTGTAGCGGGCCGCTTCAAAGCCTGCGTTAGCAAATTGGGCTTCTTGATATTGGATTGGGCTAACCGAGACCCAAGATTTAAGTATCTGGATATTTTATTTTTTTATTCTTACAATAAATATTAAAAAACAAAAGAAAAACTCCAAACTTGAAAGCCATTCGTTTGCGTTTCATACGAATTCATTTTTTTAAAGTATTATTTAAAAAAAGAATAAATAATTATATATATATATATATATATATATATATAGAGAGAGAGAGAGAGAGAGAGAGAGAGAGAGAGGGGGGCAAACGAGAATGATAACTATTTAAGAGAATACGAAACGACCAAATCAAGTGCAAAATCACATGTGATTTTACATTAACGATCAGAAAAACGTGTGAGGGCAACTTTGGCCGCATCTTCAAGTGCAAAATCACATGTGATTTTGTACGTAATGTTAGTGTAAAGTCACATGTGATTCGACGATTTTCTTATTTGAGGCTGTTACACATTTACTACAATCAAAATCCATCTCTTAAACCATATTCTAAACCAAAAACTTAAACCTTTCACATTCTTGAAGACAACATTAGAAATGGTGATTCCTCTCATTGAGTAACAAAAGAACCAACAAATACCAATCTCAAACACCATGATTTTGAGACTTTCATCAAGAATGTTAAAAAGGATAAAGAGTCTACATCCAACACTACAAACCCAATAACAAAAACACTAAGATGAAGATCTTCCAATCAATTGAACAAATCTTCTCCACCAAAATCTCCAAATGGAAGACTCTATTTCTCTCGGCCTCTATCCTCTCTATTCTCTAAATCGATTGAAGCAAGATGAGAGTGGATGAGAGAGTTTTCCCCCTTATTCCCTTTATTTAGCCTAAGGTCCCTGAAACAATTGAAATTACACTCACAGCCTTGAACTTCCAAAAAAAAATCAGATTTTAGGTTTAAGGTTATTACGATTGTCTATCATTTTATTAAAAAAAAAGGTAAAAAGTAATATCTATCTATACATATAATAAACAAGTAACTAGCATGCCACATGTCGTCTTCTGATGAGCCGACTTCAGTATTTTCCCGCCTAAACATGTATCTGGACGCAGTTTACATTATAAGTTCAATTAGCACACCCACATTCACTCCTCCTTAAATCTCTCCTTAATTCAATTTTTTTAATTTATACGTTACATTTACTACCCTTATAATTAGGTATGTAGTTTACTTTTAATCTCTTACTTTTTTATTTTTTATTTTAGACTCTTATCATATTAACATAAATAATGTATATGAACTAAAATGCATTAAAAACATTTCTATTTTTTACAAATTATACCATTGTAATCGTTTCGTCAATATTTTCGAAATGAGCCTAATATTGAATATTTTTGGATTTAATTATATTATTAAATATCATAAATATATATGAATGAATGTGTCGTGATTAGTATGAGATTTGTTGAAATTAGTATGAGATTTGATACAAATAATCACTAAATTGTTGTGATTTTCTTTTTCCAATTTCATATCAATTTTTACTTTAAAGTCGAATTCCTTCGACGAATTACAATTCTATCAAATTTCATTCTGTCAACGAAACACCCTTAGAATTATCATAAGAGATTTAATTACTTGGAAAAAAATATCACTTATCAACTGACTTTTGGATTATGAGTTCGAACCTTTTTCAAAAATATAAATATGCAAATATTTTAGTATATTATATTTAATTAATTTTATACTTTCTTAATCATGATTATATTATTTCCTCTAATTTTAATTGAACTACATAATTGATAAGTGCTCAATTTTGAGTACTTAAGCACTTATTTCTTTGGTTTAAATAGAACTTTTTCATTCTAGAATCCCAACTTTGAGTCTTTTTTATCTTGTTTTGCATTCATGGAGGTAGGGATCATGGTTTACTTGTTTTACTAGTTTGGTGGGCTAATTTGTGTGTTTTTGACAATATCTTTAAAAACAGGGCATTGCTGCAGCAATGGCACAACATGGATCTCGTGATCATGGGGAAGAAGAAACCGAATGGCTGAGCTGGAATTTGTTATTTTGAATTAAACTGATCTTTTGTAACCCCTGAAACACTATTTAGCTTGTATTGTTAGTTTAATTAATTGCTTAGTTAGTCATTGTACTTTTAGTCAACTAGTTGTACTTTCTAGTTAGGACTTAGTTGCTTTTATTTACCAAGATGCCCCTCCCTTTTGTTATTTATAGAGGGGTCATCTAGCATTAAACACACCCCATCTTAGTGTAACAACCGGGTTCTAAATTGCAAGTAAGGAAGTTTAGTGCTATTTGGCTAAGTGAAGGTTAACTTGAGGGACTAAGATGTCATTTGGTGATAGAGAGGTAGGGCACAAATCCCTAGGTCAGCTCTCTTATGCAACAATTCAGTAATTGGCATTTGTGTTTGGCGGCTAAGGAAAGAAGAGAGAAAGGAAGAAGGAAAGCTAAGTTTGAGAAGAGATTCAAGAGGAAAGGAGAAATCAAAGAAGAAATCAGCAAGGTAAACCTCTTCAATTTCGTTTTCCTTGTTGTGTTAGTGTTTCCTTTCTTCTATAAGCTGATTTCTAAGCCTGGCTGTGGAGATTCTTAGAGTTTCCATCATTTTTCCTTTGAAATGGGTTTTTGTGGGTGTTGCCCTAATGAACCGATTTAAGAAGCTATAAGTGTATTAATTGAGTTTTTGGGGTTGGTGGATGAACCCTTGTGGTTATCCAATCGAACCAGTGGCTGCAATCGAGTGGTAAATCACTTTTAAGAATCCTAAGTTCGAACAGCCGAAGAGTCCGGACGTCGTATTCGGTAGTATCCGGACGATTGTTGCTGGTGTCCGGGTAAGTACCCTATGAGAGTGTCCGGGTGCTTCGTCGTATCCGGGTGACCGAGGTATCCGGGTGGATTTAGTGTCCGGGTAGTTTGCCCGGATAGGAATTAGTGTCCGGGTAGTTGTCCGGATAGGACTAGTGTCCGGATTTCTTGTCCGGAGAAGTGGAGTGTCCGGACTGTTGTCCGGAAAAGTGATTGTGTCCGGATAAGTCAGTGGTGTCCGGATAGCAATTCTTGATCGGTTAATCTGATGTGAATTTATTTTCCTTTAGGCGTTCGTCGGGGTTAGCTTGGAAGTATTTTAGGGGTGCGTTATACGTCAAGCAAAGTGAGTTCCCTAAACCCTTTTTACGACTTAAAGTGTTGAATGATTTTGACTAATTATGGTTTCATTTACGAGCGTGAAATGTTTATAACTGTTACACATGTTTCCATGAAATACCTATTTTTACTTGAGGAAAATGCATTGTACTTGATGAACTGAGAATGACGATTTACAAGAGTTTTTAAAGATGCATGTTTGTGAAATGAATGATGTGCTATGTGGAGTCGGTCTGCACTGTGGGATCAAGGATGGATCATCGGGATCTGAGGGTCCCTTGGATAAGTAAGATAGACTGGTAGGTTGGAATTTGTTTCCCTCCTATTCGGTAGAGGGGAGTCCGTGGGGGCTCCAAAGAGGACGAGAGGGGAACCTAATGGAACCCCGATCGTAAGATGATATGTGATCCATACACAGTGTAGTACCATGCTTGAGGTATGCTAAGGTTTACGATAATGTTTTCATAAAGGCTTTTATATTGGTTATATGTTGTTCTCTGAGGGAATTCACTAGACCTTTTGGTCTAACCCTCGCTTTTCAAAACTAAACCATTTTCAGGTAAACGCGCTATGGGTTCTTCTAGTAAGAACTAAGAGGAATGACGAGGAGGACTTGGAGCTTAGAGACACTCCAGTTTTGGTTTTAATAGCTATAGATAGTACTCGGCTGTGGATTTTAGAGACTTCCGCTGTCAAAATTTTGTTTAGTACACTTTATTATTGATGTAAAGACAAGATTATCTGTAATTCCGAACTTACTGATGACTAATTGCATGTTAATGAATTTGGGACGTTTTATTTATGAAAACTGGGTTGTTACAAATGGTATCAGAGCCTTAGTTTAAGGGATTTAGGTGACCATTAGGGCCTAAACTTAAACTGTAAGGTAAGGAACACAACCGAGACATAGGATTGCCTCTAGGAACGATCACTATAGGTGCGCGTAAGAATAAGGTGCCGAGAACAAGCGTGTAAGGTAAGTTTGGAATTTCACCTGGCCAGTGTAATTGTGAACTTACAGGTACATGTGCGTACTAAAAATACCTTATATAGCAATCAGTGTGTCGGGTTTAGCAAAGGTTGACGGTTATTTTCTTTCAGTTAAGCGTCATGGCTGGAATATCGTTGAGAAGCAGGTCAGTGCCTGTTGCACCCAGGAACCGGAACGAGGAGAACCTAGAGAACGGACCGGTGGAACCGGCAAGGGCAACTGTTAACCGCGGAAGAGGCCGCAGAAGGGGTCATGGTAGGGGTCGAGGAAGGGCGCCCCGCCGAGCCACTACACAAGTTGAAGAGAACAGAGAGATTCCGGTTCGAAGGACGACCCGTGTGGCACGAAGGGCTCATAGCGTGGAAATCCCCGTCCACCACGAGGACTCAATCCAGGAAAGTACGGCTTCGGTGAGAAGGGGAAATCCGACAAGGGGACGTGGTCGAGGCCGTGGCTCTGCATTCGTCACTCGAGAGAACCTCGCCGCTGAATTGGGTAAGATTCAAGAAACTTTGCAGGCTCTCCTCACCAAGTAGAATGAGTCATCTTCGGGAAGCAAAGAAGCAAGTGAGAACCGAGAAAGCGTAGAACTGTCTAGTCCACTAGTGACCGGTACTGGGAGTCACTTGAACTCAAACCCTCAAGTGATGAATGAGTTAGCAGCTAAGGGATGCAATTTCAAGGCCTTTGCCTCATGCAAGCCCCCTACTTTTAAGGGCGAGTATGACCCCATCTTGGCAATGAAGTGGGTGAAGGAAATGGAACTGGTCTTCAATACATGCAAGTGTGCTGACGAGGATAGGGTAATGTTTGCTCTGTTCACGTTGAAATCTGATGTTGTTTACTGGTGGGAGGCTGAGACTGGGGGAAAGGGTTCGGCAGCGGCAAAGGGGATGATGTGGGAAACGTTTGTTGACAGGTTTAAAGCTCAATTCTGCCCACTCGCGGCAGTGAAAAGGTTGGAAGAAGAATTTTTGAGCCTGGATCAGGGAGAGATGACAGTGCGGGAGTATACTTCTAAGTTCATTGAGAAGTCCCGTTTTGCTGATCTGTATGTGCCGACGGAAGAGCGTCGGGTAGAACGATTCATTCATGGGTTGAAGAGCAGTGTTCGAGAATTGGTCCTGACCAGGAACCCCACCACTTTTCAGGCGGCCATCAACACGGCCGAGCTGATTGAGAGAGAAAAGAATCGGCAGACGACTGAGAAGGGTGGGGAGAAGCGCAAATGGTATGGTCCAAGTAACGACTCCAAGAGAGGGAAGGTGTTCCGACCGGAAGCTCGTACTAGTAAGGGTTCAACTAGCAAGCCGTGCAGCAAGTGTGACAAGGTACACCGGGGAGAATGCATGGCAGGTTCAAACTCATGCTACCGGTGTGGCTTGCCAGGTCATATGTCAAGGGACTGTCCAAAGGGGAAGACCTGTCATCAGTGCGGAAAAGTGGGTCATATGCGGTATGACTGCCCACAGTTAAAGAAGGATGGGCCAGCTCAGTATGGAAATCGTCAGGGAGGAAGAGGAAATGATAAAGGGGTGGAGTCAGCGCGTCTGAAGGGACGTGCGTTCCGCATGACTGCGGAAGAGGCGGAGGAAGTCCCTGATGTTGTGGCAGGTACATTTCTAGTGAACTCTCTCTGTGCCAAAGTGTTATTTGATTCGGGAGAAAATCGCTCTTTTGTATCACATGTTTTTATGAAATGTTTGGGGGTGAGGCCTAGACGTTTGGAAAGAGCTCTAGAGGTGGAAACCGCTAATGATAGTCTGGTGTTCGTTAAGGAGGTGGTAGAAGGTTGTGTCATAGAGATAGAAGGGAGGTTAATGCCTATGAAGCTATATCCCATGGCAATGGGAGAGTTTGATGTGGTGTTGGGGATGGACTGGTTAGCCGCGAATGATGCGAATATCGTTTGCAACAAAAAGTTAATCAGGATTCAATCACCCGATGGGGATCCCATAGTGATTTATGGGAACCGTCGTGATAGAAAGAATAGTCTCATCTCTATGATCAGGGCTGCTAAGTGCCTAAAGAAGGGGTGCCACGGGTTTCTGGCGTACGTGTTGGATGCCAAGAAAGAGAAGCGTGTGTTAGGTGATGTGCGAGTAGTAAATGAGTACCCGGAAGTATTTCCGGATGACTTGACAAGTCTACCTCCGGATCGTCAGATCGAGTTTAGAATTGATTTGATGCCCGGGGCTGCACCAATTGCCCGCGCACCTTATAGATTGGCGCCGTCAGAGATGAAGGAAATGATGACTCAGCTGCAGGAGTTGTTAGACAAAGGGTTCGTTAGACCGAGTACGTCTCCGTGGGGAGCACCCGTGCTCTTCGTGAAGAAGAAGGACGGTACTATGCGGATGTGTATCGACTACCGTGAACTCAATAAGGTCACGATTAAGAACAAGTATCTGATACCGAGGATTGACGACCTGTTCGATCAATTGCAAGGAGAAAATTACTTCTCCAAGATAGACTTGAGGTCGGGTTATCACCAACTCAAAGTAAGGAAGGAGGATGTGCCGAAGACCGCTTTCAGAACCAGATATGGACACTACGAGTTTTTGGTGATGCCGTTCGGGCTGACCAATGCCCCGGCAGCATTCATGGATCTAATGAATAGGGTGTGTCAACCTTATTTAGACATGTTCGTGATAGTGTTCATAGATGATATCCTGATATTTTCAAGATCGGAAGTGGAGCACGAGAGCCACCTTCGAAAGATTCTCGAACTGTTAAAGCGAGAGGAGCTGTATGTGAAGTTTTCCAAGTGTGAGTTCTGGCTTAGAGAGATGCAGTTCCTTGGACACGTGGTGTCCGAGAAGGGAATCATGGTGGACCCATCTAAGATTGAAGCTATCCGAGATTGGGAGCAGCCCAAGAATCCGTTAGAAGTTCGGAGTTTCCTTGGACTGGCAGGTTACTACCGGAAGTTCATCAAGGACTTTTCGCGTATTGCCACGCCATTAACGTCCTTAACCAAGAAGAATGTCAAATTCGCATGGTCAGAAAAGCAGGAAGAAGCATTCCAAAAGTTAAAAGAGATGCTGAGCAGCGCTCCGGTGCTGTCTTTACCGGACGGATCGGATGATTTCGTGGTGTTCAGCGACGCATCGAAGCTCGGTTTGGGTTGCGTACTCATGCAACGAGGGAAGGTGATTGCTTATGCCTCCCGGCAGTTAAAAGATCACGAGGCTCGTTACCCCACTCACGATCTAGAATTGGCGGCAATGGTCTTTGCTCTAAAGATTTGGCGACATTACCTTTATGGGACTAAGTGCCAGATCTTCACGGATCACAAAAGATTATGTCATCTCTTCGATCAAAAGGAATTGAACATGCGTCAAAGGAGATGGATTGAATTGCTAACAGATTACGACTGTAAGATCGATTATCATCCGGGTAAGGCAAATGTTGTGGCGGACGCTCTGAGCCGTAAGGAAAGAAGCGAGACTCCCAATATTGTAGCCATGAGGGCTGAAGTAACGTTCAATTTGTTAAATGAGATAAGGAAGTGTCAAGAAGAGGCGCTTGGAGTTGACAATCTCAAAAAAGAGAGAATGGTAGGGCAAGCATCCTCATTATTAGAAGATGGTCGAGGGGTGAAGTGTCTCAGGGGGAGAATCTGGGTCCCAAAACTCGGAGGGCTCAGGAGGTTAATTCTAGAAGAAGCCCACAAGTCTAAGTACTCAATTCACCCGGGGGACAAACAAGATGTATGGAGATCTACGTCGAGACTTGTGGTGGCCCAGATTGAAAAAGGACGTTGCTCATTTTGTAGAGACCTGTGCAACGTGTTCGCGCGTGAAGATCGAACATCAAAGGCCGTACGGGAAGCTGCAGTCATTGGAGATACCGTTGTGGAAGTGGGATCAGATTACAATGGATTTTGTAACTCACTTGCCTAAGACTCCAAGGGGTTATGACGCTATTTGGGTGATTGTGGATCGACTCACGAAATCAGCTCACTTCTTGCCTATACGAGAATCCTACTCGTTGGAGCAGTTGGCAAAGTTGTACATCGACGAGATCGTAACCCGCCATGGAGTGCCGACCTTGATAGTGTCCGACCGAGATAGCAGATTTACTTCCAGTTTTTGGAGGAGTTTCCAAAGAGATATGGGTTCACAGATTAAGATGAGTACCGCTTATCACCCTCAGACCGACGGTCAGAGTGAGCGAACGATCGAAACGTTGGAGGATATGTTAAGAGCATGTGCTTTAGATTTCCAAGGCTCTTGGGAAAAACATCTACCATTGATCGAGTTAGCTTACAATAACAGCTATCATTCGAGCATCAAGGCAGCGCCGTTCGAGGCACTCTATGGTAGAAAATTTCGGACACCGTTGTGTTGGAACGAGGTGGGAGAACGACAGTTAGCCGGACCAGAATTGGTACAACTGACCTCGGACAAGATAGTCCAAGTGTGAGAAAGACTGAAGGTCGCTCGCGATCGGCATAAAAGTTATGCGGATAAGAGACGAAAGGACATAGAATTCCAAGTCGGAGACCATGTGTTGTTAAAAGTGTCTCCTTGGAAGGGAGTGGTACGATTTGGAAAACGTGGGAAGCTAAGCCCACGTTACATCAGGCCATTTGAGATTACGGAACGTATTGGGGAGGTGGCGTATAGGTTGGACCTACCGGAAGAATTGCGTGGCATCCACAATGCGTTTCATGTGTCCAACTTAAGGAAATATCTCGCCGACGTAACCAAAGCGGTGCCGTTGGATGACATAAAGGTGGACGAGAAATTGAACTTTGTAGAGGAACCTGAAGCGATCACGGATGTTAAATTGAGGAAGTCACGGAATAAGGAGACTAAGTTGGTTAAGGTACAATGGCGACACCACAAGGGTCCGGAGGCGACCTGGGAGTTGGAGTCTGATATGAAAGCTAGATACCCGCACCTCTTCGATGAAGGAATTCCGGGGACGAAATTCTTTTAAGGGGGGAGTGTTGTAACAACCGGGTTCTAAATTGCAAGTAAGGAAGTTTAGTGCTATTTGGCTAAGTGAAGGTTAACTTGAGGGACTAAGATGTCATTTGGTGATAGAGAGGTAGGGCACAAATCCCTAGGTCAGCTCTCTTATACAACAATTCAGTAATTGGCATTTGTGTTTGGCGGCTAAGGAAAGAAGAGAGAAAGGAAGAAGGAAAGCTAAGTTTGAGAAGAGATTCAAGAGGAAAGGAGAAATCAAAGAAGAAATCAGCAAGGTAAACCTCTTCAATTTCGTTTTCCTTGTTGTGTTAGTGTTTCCTTTCTTCTATAAGCTGATTTCTAAGCCTGGTTGTGGAGATTCTTAGAGTTTCCATCCTTTTTCCTTTGAAATGGGTTTTTGTGGGTGTTGCCCTAATGAACCGATTTAAGAAGCTATAAGTGTATTAACTGAGTTTTTGGGGTTGGTGGATGAACCCTTGTGGTTATCTAATCGAACCAGTGGCTGCAATCGAGTGGTAAATCACTTTTAAGAATCCTAAGTTCGAACAGCCGAAGAGTCCGGACGTCGTATTCGGTAGTGTCCGGACGATTGTTGCTGGTGTCCGGGTAAGTACCCTATGAGAGTGTTCGGGTGCGTCGTCGTATCCGGGTGACCGAGGTCTCCGGGTGGATTTAGTGTCCGGGTAGTTTGTCCGGATAGGAATTAGTGTCCGGGTAGTTTTCCGGATAGGACTAGTGTCCGAATTTCTTGTCCGGAGAAGTGGAGTGTCCGGACTATTGTCCGGAAAAGTGATTGTGTCCGGATAAGTCAGTGGTGTCCGGATAGCAGTTCTTGATCGGTTAATCTGATGTGAATTTATTTTCCTTTAGGCGTTCGTCGGGGTTAGCTTGGAAGTATTTTAGGGGTGCGTTATACGTCAAGCAAGGTGAGTTCCCTAAACCCTTTTTACGACTTAAAGTGTTGAATGATTTTGACTAATTATGGTTTCATTTACGAGCGTGAAATGTTTATAACTGTTACACATGTTTCCATGAAATACCTATTTTTACTTGAGGAAAATGCATTGTACTTGATGAACTGAGAATGACGATTTACAAGAGTTTTTAAAGATGCATGTTTGTGAAATGAATGATGTGCTATGTGGAGTCGGTCTGCACTGTAGGATCAAGGATGGATCATCGGGATCTGAGGGTCCCTTGGATAAGTAAGATAGACTGGTAGGTTGGAATTTGTTTCCCTCCTATTCGGTAGAGGGGAGTCCGTGGGGGATCCAAAGAGGACGAGAGGGGAACCTAATGGAACCCCGATCGTAAGATGATATGTGATCCATACACAGTGTAGTACCATGCTTGAGGTATGCTAAGGTTTACGATAATGTTTTCATAAAGGCTTTTATATTGGTTACATGTTGTTCTCTGAGGGAATTCACTAGACCTTTTGGTCTAACCCTCGCTTTTCAAAACTAAACCATTTTCAGGTAAGCGCGCTATGGGTTCTTCTAGTAAGAACTAAGAGGAATGACGAGGAGGACTTGGAGCTTAGAGACACTCCAGTTTTGGTTTTAATAGCTATAGATAGTACTCGGCTGTGGATTTTAGAGACTTCCGCTGTCAAAATTTTGTTTAGTACACTTTATTATTGATGTAAAGACAAGATTATCTGTAATTCCGAACTTACTGATGACTAATTGCATGTTAATGAATTTGGGACGTTTTATTTATGAAAACTGGGTTGTTACACTTAGAGTTGATCTTAAATCAGTTCTAAACCTCTCTCTTTATTTCCAGAATCATATGAATGTTTCTTTAAATCTTCAAGTGTTCTTCATTTTCTTTTTATGTTCTTAAATACACTTATGCATTGCTATAGCATTGGAATAACATCATAACTGCACCTTTTAATTTCTTTATTATTCTTGCATCTTTAGTCTTACCTTTAATGTTCTTGTCTTTACTTTTCAGTATTTACTTTTGGTAGTTATAGATCTACATTCCATTTTGTACTCTTGTCATTTATTTGATTACATCTTACATTCTTGTCTTTCCATTTAAAGTCATTTACTTTTAGTCATTTTTACTTCCAAGTCTTTTATACTTCCAAGCATCATGTTTACTTTCCAAGTTTCTTGTATTTACTTTGTTTCATTCATTATAATGAGTAGAAAATCTTTTTAGCTTGGGTGTGAGGCAAAGGATGTTATGATGTCGTATGAGGTGAAAATCTCATGTACGGTTCTGTAGAGTGGCAGTAAGGGTGACTGACCGAAAGAAAGTAGGAATTTTTGTGGCAAAAATGAAGTTTTGTTATTCCAATCCAAGTTTCTTCAAGATAATATAATCCCTTGACAAATTGATCACTTTGATAGTGTTAAAGTTTCATGGACCTAGAGTTATGTCGTTGAATAGCACGTCATTTTGGATGACATAAGGGGTAATATCGAGAGAGTTACTTGCAACGAGAGTTGTTACTTTTGTTTTCTAAAATGATTCATTCTTGATAAGTCATATTTTTCTCAATGGGTTAAAATGTAGTAGACTTAGAGATAAGCTACTTAGGATTACACAAACTTGGGAGATATGGGGTTATATTGAGAGAGTAACTTTTAACAAAGATAATTTGTTTTGCCATATATTTTGAGAACTCCATATCCATCGTTCCTTCATCTTAGGTTCTACTCAGAGATGAGATTGCTTTAGCTACCGGAATCATGGGATGGTGAGAGTCCGAGAGGAGCGTGTCTCACAGTAGATAATAAAACTAGTTTTTGTCACTGTTATGCTGCATCATCACTGCAACATCATGCGGTAGCATTGGTCTGCTGGAATTCGGTTTATCATAACATCACAAGTCTTACACCTTTGCTTCTCTTTTATTTTTGTTAATTAGTGTAACAACCGGGTTTCTTGTGCAAGTATGAAAGTTTAGTGTTCATTGTGCAAAGTATGAAATTTAAGGCAAGGGACTATTCTGCAATTTATGAAAGGTATTTAAGGACTCAATACCCTAGGGCAGCCTCTATTATTCCAAAATCAGTATTTGGGTTTTGTGGTTGGTGGCTAAGAGAGAAAAGGAAAAAGACAAGAGTTTTGGGAAGAAATCAAAGAAGAGAAGAATCAAAGAAGAAATCAGTAAGGTAACTCTTAATCCTTGTTAATTCTTGTGTTTGATCTCTACTGGTTTGGATTCTTGAGATTTATTGTGGTGATTCATTGAGTTTTCACCTCTTTTCCTTCAAAATGGGGTTTAAGGGTTTGTGTATTGTTAAACCGATTTAGAAGTTTATAAATGGATTAAGTGAGTATTTGAGGTTGGTGGATGAACCCTTGTATATATCTAATCGACTTAATGGCAAAAATCGGAGTATAAATCAGTTTTAGACTTGTTAAGTTCGAACAGCCGTGTTTTCCGGACACCAGTGTTCTGTGGTGTCCGGATATGTTGCAAGTGTCCGGGTAAGTGCCCCGTGAGGGTGTCCGGGTGTTTCTTAGTATCCGGGTAGCTGAAGTCTCCGGATAAGCTTAGTGTCCGGGTAGTTTTACCCGGATAAGCCTAGCGTCCGGATTGTTGTGTCCGGAAAAGTGTTGTGTCCGGAGAAATGCTGTGTCCGGGAAGGGGTATCCGGACAGTAGGGTTGAGCTATTTATCTGATGTGGATTTATTGCCTTAGGTGTTCTGTGGGTGTAGCTTCAAGGTGTTTAGGAAGTGCATTGTACGTCAATCAAGGTGAGTTTCCTAAACCCTTTCTACGGTTTAAAATGTTAAACGCTTTCTTTACTGATTATGGTTCTTAAAGCGCATGAAATGTTTACAACTAAAATGCATGTTTCTAACGTACGTGCTTATTTATGCTTAAAGAAAGCTTGACATGATGAAATGAGATAGCATTATTTGTAAAGATTCTATTTTTCATGCCTATGAAACGTATGTGCATGTTATGTGATGTCGGTCTGCACTACGGGGTTAGAGAGCCTCGGGATCCGATGATCCCTTGGATACGAATGACGAGACGGTAGGTTGGAATTTGTTTCCCTCCTAGGCGGGTATCGGGGAGTCTGCTTGGGCCCCGATACGAGAGGGCGAAAGGGGAGTCTGCTTGGGCCCCGATCGCGGATGTTTATGTGATTCCCCATACAGTGCAGCACCATCTGTGTGATAGTTCATGAATTATTTTAAAATGATTTCACGTGGTTTATACATAATGTTTTACGGAGAGAATTCACTAGACCTTTTGGTCTAACCCTCGTTTTTCAAAACTAAACCATTTTCAGGTAAGCAAGTAGTAAGAGGCTCAAGTAAGTGAGCAAGAGCAAGATATAGTATAGGCGCAGCTAGAGTCAGTGCAAGTGCTAGCCATAGGAGTTAGAATATTCTCAGTTGTGTATAGGTTGTTTCTGCCAACCTTAGTTTATGAATGACGTAACGAAATGTTGGGACCCAGTTTTATTGAAAAAAGTTTGAATTTAATGCTATGTATGTCCTATAGTGTTTTCGGGTTGTTACAAATGGTATCCGAGCCATAGTTTAAGGGATTTAGGTGACCGGATGGCCCTAAACTTAAACTTTAGAGTAGAAATCACAATTGAGAATCAGAAAATGCGTTAGGAGGGCACTATTGTAGATACAGGGAATACGTTAGGAGGACACTAATATAGAGATAGGACTAATAGGGTACTGAGGACTGTCATGTAAGGTAAGTTTGGGATTTTACCTGGCCAGTGTAATTGCGAACTTACAGGTACATGTATGTGCTTAACCTACCTTATTAACCTGCCTAGTGTTATGTCGTGTTCCAGCACGTTAGAATGTCAGCAGGGTCCCCGAGGGGTAGATTGAAACCCTTGTTGGGGAGGTTCATGAGAAGTCGTGTATGAGGTGATGTATGTATACATCGAAGAGAAGAAATGTTGTATAGAACGTTATGAGTCGGCTAGAGGTAACTCTTCGTGGATTCGAAGAGGATGGATGTTGAGTTTGAGTAAGACTCCTGTTTCGGGAGGGTCCCAGTTCTAGAAATCATGGGATAGATCGGTCGGGATGGTAAGAAAGGACAGTGTCGAAATCTTGAAAGTGTCAATGGAGCCCTGACTCCGTAGTCGAGCTTCTCATTGGCAGGGTAAATGGAATAAGATATCTATAGTGAAATGAAAGCATGTAGAAGTAGAAAGTGAGATAGTTGATCAGAACGAAAGTAGTATGAAAAGGGTGAGTAACTGAGATGTAGAACGCATATACAACAAGTTGTTGCATGACCGAGAGGGCGACCTTTGGTCGAAGGTAAAATGTCAAGGATAAGCGGCGTAAGAGAAGCGGTTGACCCTGTTTGAGTGAGTAGCCTTCAATGGCAAGTAGAGTCTCATGCATGCCGTTCTTTTGTGTAACACGAAATTTTCACGAGTTAAGTTAAATGTGTAAATATAAATTTTGATCGAAATTGAGTCAGAATGTGCACGCGTATGTTTAAAGAAAAGGTGATTTCATACACATTACACAATGAAATTTCGAGCTTAGCGATTTACAAAATATTTCACACTTTTCATGATAAGTTAAATTGTTACAAAAAGGTCAAGAAAACGTTTGTCAGTAAAACTTTTACAATCAAATGAGTATTGGTATGTTGATATCGTACAAAGGAGTGTGAGGACCGACTGGTTTACTTGGTGTCGGTAATTTCTTTCAGACTTGTGTCATACGAAAAGATTTTCATGCAATGTATTACTGTCGTAATAACAATGTTCGGATTGAGCAAGATTGAGGTTCACAGGAAGAAACATGCAAACGATTCTCGAATCGTTGTGCAGGGTATTGAAGTTATAAGAGTGATGGGGTCATGTGCACCCGAGTTGTTTCCAAATGTTGTGTATTTAAATTGATAGAATGTACGAAATGATTTAATTACTGCATGTCATGCATGGAGGCTATGAACTCACTAGGTCGTAAGATATTAAATGTGAAGCTAAGGAAGAACTCTAAGAGTGGAAAAGGGTCGGGAAAATCAGGAAAGAATGTTGTAGCATTAGTATTATGTTCAAGAGAAAAGACGAACAGTGGTAGATTCAGGAGTAGACCTTGGTATCGGGTGTATGAGGGTCTGCACCCTTGTTCGGAAACTGAAAGCACGAGTGTCAAGGGACGGTTGCGTTCGAAGGAAGGACTTGAGGCCTTCAAGGTGTGGTATTAGCAACTCGTTATGAGTAGTGTGTGGAGGCAGGAATGAGGCAGGAATGAGGCATCCTCGATGCCGAATAAGAGTCATAAGGTGATCTTGTAATCTTTGATGATACATGAGTAGGTTTTGCAATGAGGGAAGCAGAGTATGAAGTTGATTGTGATATGTTAGAAGGACCAGGATCCGTAAGAATCCCATGGTAAAGAATAGATTAAGAGAGTATCATCGGGTTGACTTCTGATTTTGGAAGTCGTAAGCTATGTAAGGGGGCTGAGGCCGAAGACTTGAACCAGGATGTTGAAAGCGAATAGAGCACCTTGTAGGGGTGTTAAGTTGGTGAGAGACTGCTGTTTGAATAAGGTATGTAACACGAACGAAGCGGATGTGTAGATTGTATCGTTCAGCGAGGGACTGTGCCCTGTCTACGTAAGGGCTCAGATCGTAAGGAGCTAGCTAGAATGTTCGCATTTGAGCTAATTGAGAACTCGTGAGTTATAGTTCAACAAGTTGGGAAAGGACTGAGTAGCGAGGTAGACCCGGGTATGTATGCGGGAGGATATGTAGGAAAGCTCGAATTGTGTGAATGATCATGAGAGATCTGGTCTGCGGTGTGATGTCATGGGCAAAGAGTGTACGGATGTGTAGTGACAGTAACTGTCAAGCTTATGGTGCCAGCTAGTGTCGTAGTGAAATGATGTTAAAGACAGAGGAAGCGTTAGGTAGAAGCCTTTTGAGGGTTGCGGATGAGGGTACGGTTTGTTAACCAAATTGTTGGAGCACATAGGATGTAAGTTGACGTTGTGGTATGATTATGTTCGGGATAGAATGACAAAGTGGTGGTGGGTGATTATCCAAAGGAGAAACCAAGTGCTTTTAGTTGTAAGAGTCGCTAAGTAAGCATATTGTGGAATCATTGGAAGCCTAAAGAAGATGATGAGTGTGTTAGTCAAATTGTTGAAGAATAGATGTGAAATCCTTAAAGAATGTGAGTTGTCTCTTATGTGTGGAAGAATTGCCCGAGGAAGTAAAGGTTAGAGATCAAATAATGAGTAGCGACGTCAAACTAGTGTCGTTTCAAGATGACTTGGTTGAATGCCTTAAGATAGGATATTGATGCAATTGTGTAGTTATGTAAGTTTTGGGAAAGTGTTATCGGCATGTGGAAAGGCCGGGAGAGAGGGGCAAGTAATGTTAGGAGGGCAGTGCTCCACGCTAAAGTGGGGAGATGAAGACAGTATGCCGGATTAAACGAGTAAATTGGAAGTAGCAAACTTGACAGTAATGCCGAAAGGTGCAGTGTGGTGTAGATTGTCATTGATAAGTTTGCGAACCGTCGGAACGAATATTGAGGAAGGAGCTTGGGTATGTTTTGTGCAGGGGAGAAGTGGATGAGACAACTAAATGAGTTAAGCTAGTGACTTTGTGAGAAATGTTTAAACGATTTGGCCGTGCAGTGTTTAAGCTAGTGAGAATAGTATGGTGTGACCATGGTTATTCCTCCCAGTTGTGTGAGGGTAACCGGAGCTATGTTTTATGACCGAACGAACGTGGTAATCAGCGAGGATTTGATGTGTTTCAGGATAAGTTTAATGCGAGTAGGTGAACACTTCAACGTTAGGTTTGAAGGTTCCTACCCCTGGTTACGTACAAGGATGAAGTGATGAAGTGGTGAGGATGTAAGAAATGGTTGATGAGCTGTGGTCGAGGTGGTCGGGAAAAGGGAAATGTTTCCGGCATAGGCGATTGTTGGATTGGGAGAAGTGATCTAGGATTGCTTGTATTTCGATGAAGGAACTCTGGGTTGTGAGTTGTTGGGACGTTCAGGTTTGGAGTTGTGTCAAGCAGTCAAGCGTGTGTCTGTCTCTTGGTAAATGAATCTCCTGTTGTGGCAGAGGATTTAGCCAGGTTCCTCCTTAAAGGAAGTGTTGATGCATGAGAAGCCTTAGTAAATCTTCTGTAGTCAAAATCGACCGAGTAGGAACAGTAGCCTTCGAGTTAGAGTACCGTAAGAACTGAAGGAAATGCACCCAAGGTTCCATGTTTCGAAATTAATGAGGTGATGGATTGAGCCAGAAGTGGCATTACCTTGGGTAAGTGTCAGTTTTGGTATGGGCAAGACACCCGCATCCTTTCCAATGAGGAATTTCGGGGACAGAATTCTTTTAAGGGGGGAGTGTTGTAACAACCGGGTTTCTTGTGCAAGTATGAAATTTAGTGTTCATTGTGCAAAGTATGAAAGTTAAGGCAAGGGACTATTCTGCAATTTATGAAAGGTATTAATGGACTCAATACCCTAGGGCAGCCTCTATTATTCCAAAATCAGTATTTGGGTTTTGTGGTTGGTGGCTAAGAGAGAAAAGGAAAAAAAGAAGAGTTTTGGGAAGAAATCAGTAAGGTAACTCTTAATCCTTGTTAATTCTTGTGTTCGATCTCTACTGGTTTGGATTCTTGAGATTTATTGTGGTGATTCATTGAGTTTTCACCTCTTTTCCTTCAAAATGGGTTTTAAGGGTTTTTGTATTGTTAAACCGATTTAGAAGTTTATAAATGGATTAAGTGAGTATTTGAGGTTGGTGGATGAACTCTTGTATATATCTAATCGACTTAATGGCAAAAATCGGAGTATAAATCAGTTTTAGACTTGTTAAATTCGAACAGTCGTGTTTTCCGGACACCAGTGTTCGGTGGTGTCCGGATATGTTGCAAGTGTCCGGGTAAGTGCCCCGTGAGGGTGTCCGGGTGTTTCTTAGTATCCGGGTAGCTGAAGTCTCCGGATAAGCTTAGTGTCCGGGTAGTTTTGCCCGGATAAGTCTAGCGTCCGGATTGTTGTGTCCGGAAAAGTGTTGTATCCGAAGAAATGCTGTGTCCGGGAAGGGGTATCCGGACAGTAGGGTTGAGCTATTTATCTGATGTGGATCTATTGCCTTAGGTGTTCTGTGGGTGTAGCTTGAAGGTGTTTAGGAATTGCATTGTACGTCAATCAAGGTGAGTTCCCTAAACCCTTTCTACGGTTTAAAATGTTAAACGTTTTCTTTACTGAGTATGGTTCTTAAAGCGCATGAAATGTTTACAACTAAAATGCATGTTTCTAACGTACGTGCTTATTTATGTTTAAAGAAAGCTTGACATGATGAAATGAGATAGCATGATTTGTAAAGATTCTATTTTTCATGCCTATGAAACGTATGTGCATGTTATGTGATGTCGGTCTGCACTGCGGGGTCAGAGAGCCTCGGGATTCGATGATCCCTTGGATACGAATGGCGAGACGGTAGGTTGGAATTTGTTTCCCTCCTAGGCGGGTATCGGGGAGTCTGCTTGGGCCCCGATCGCGGATGTTTATGTGATTCCCCATACAGTGCAGCACCATCTGTGTGATAGTTCATGAATTATTTTAAAATGATTTCACGTGGTTTATACATGTTGTTTTACGGAGGGAATTCACTAGACCTTTTGGTCTAACCCTCGTTTTTCAAAACTAAACCATTTTCAGGTAAGCAAGTAGTAAGAGGCTCAAGTAAGTGAGCAAGAGCAAAATAGAGTACATGCGCAGCTAGAGTCAGTGCAAGTGCCAGCCATAGGAGTTAGAATATTCTCAGTTGTGTATAGGTTGTTTCCGTCAACCTTAGTTTATGAATGACGTGACGAAATGTTGGGACCCAGTTTTATTGAAAAGAGTTTGATTTTAATGCTATGTATGTCCTATAGTGTTTTCGGGTTGTTACAATTAGAATCTGTGATAATCAACCAATCAACCAACCAAAATATTTTCTTCCAAATCACCTCTTTCATCATACTTTAATAACAATTTTAACTTCAATCTCTGTGGGACGATAATCAGTATTTTACCACTTTATTACTTGAGAGATGACATAGTTCTGTATAAGTATACTTGCTTATTGGTTCTATTAGCACACGTCTGTAGGTGTATTCTAAGCACTCATCAATAATATAAGTTATCAACAGATGGTTAGTTAATGATATTTTCAAAGTCAAATTGTTATGTTTCCCGTCAATTCACTTTAAATTAATCTTTCATAATAGTTGATAAGTTTTCTGATATGATTTAAATTTTTTAAATTACCCCGTGTAATACACGGTTCGAACCTAATAATTTATATACTCAAATATAATCACAAATACAATCACGATGACATTTCTTGCATAAGTCACCAAAAAATTAGGTCAACATGACGACTTTGATTTGTTATCATTAAAATAATCAAGATTAATGTGTATTTTTATAAAATATATTCAAACGCTTGCACCAACATTATTAAAATCATGATGATTACAAACGAAACAATAAAGCGTATTCAAGTGATTCAACATCAACTAAAAGATGTTAATTTCAATAATATGACTTTATGTTATGAAAGAACCCAGAAAAATGTAAGACGTGTCATCTCAAAATTCGTTGATCAGTTCTTCTACGTTTTCCCCCAACCCAACGACATTCTTGCTATTAAAAACAGGGTTATTCTAAACCCACCCGCTGCAAGTTTGTATACCCTCTCTCCTCACATCCCTTAATTTTTTAATTTTTGATTTTATAGTTACACTTTACACCCTTAAACTTATTTATTTAATTTACTTTATACCTTTTAGTTTTCTATTTATCATTTACACTTTCATTATATTAAAACATATAATCGTTTATTAACTAAAATACGTTAAAAAATACTTTTTAATTTTAACTAGTTACACCATTATAATCGTCTCGTCGATACCTTCGAAATGAGCCCAATATGAAATATTTTTTGATTTAATTATATTATTATATGTCATACGTTTACGTTATTTTTTTATTTAATTATATTATTATTCGTCGATACCTTCTTATTTTTTGATTTAATTATATTATTTCGAAATGAGTCCAATATTAACTAAAATACGTTAAAAAAATATTTTTTATTCCAACAAATTCCAACTCTGATTATTCATTTAAATCAATATATCTACGAGTACAAGTACGCTCTATATATTCTTCATACAAATCTAATCTACGTTTGTATGAGACAATCCATGTACTTGCATCTAGAAGTCGATAACGTGTCTAATGGCGTATGAGTGTGGGCATTGGGTATTATTCGTTTAATACCACTTTTATGTAATGATTACCATTAACATGCACTATTGCAATTGACACGTGTTGAGATGATGACGGCGGTTGTGTCCTGAATGGTAAGTATGTCACACTCGCGAGCTGTCTCGTCTCATTTACACCCCTATACCTGCCATACTGAGAACATGTAGTATGACATTGAACCTTGAAGCAACTAGAATTCCCATTTCAGGCATAGCGATCCAATGCGTAGCTGGTGCAAAGACGCCATTCTGAAAAAAATTCAACGCTTCGTAAATTCTTTCACACTCGCTCCCAATCACATAAGAGTAATACTGTTGATACTCAGTTAGTTCAACCATTAACTCTCTTACTTTTTCAATTTTCGTTTTACACTCTTAGTAAGATACGCTTAAAAATACATTTTGATCTTCAAACAAATAAATTTAAAATACATTTAAAAATAAACTTCGAAATGCATTAAAAAAATAAATTTGTAAATAAAAAGTATAGTCAGTCCCGGGTCGGGCCTTGTGATGAAAATCGTAACTAGATAAGAATCGTCGCACCATAACCGATCCCGTATCGAGTCGATCAATCTTGGTTCCAAGTATGTGTAATAATTCAAATTCTAGTAGGTTTAGAAGTTTAGTGGCTAGAGCGAAAGAAATGAAAGTATTGGTGAGGGACTCATTTGCAAAGTATGAAAGATACTTATTTGGACCAAAACCCTAAGTTTTAGGACTGAGCATTCTATTTTCTTTTGGGTTGGCGGCTGAGTAAGAAATCGATAGAAGAAGAAGAAATCAAGAATTGGGCAAGCAAATCAAGAAGGGACTCTTTGTGGTAAGTGTAATTCTCCTATTATGTTATCTCTCTAATTTCTAAGTTCTCCATTAAATCTAACTTAGGTTCCAACCCCATGTTTTAAGCAGTGAATGTATGTTAAGAGGGTTTGTGAATTTTCCTAGAATTTGACGAGTACTGGTTTAGCCTTAACCCTGTTTATGGATTATTAAAGTTGGGAAAAATCGCATTTAAACCTCACAATAAGAAAAGATCGACTGAAAAACCCATAAGGGTAGATGTTAATCGCGGTGGTCTGAGTCCCGTAATTGCTTAGTACCGGGAGTGAGTCCCACAATTGCTTAGTACCGTGAGTGAGTCCCGCAATTGCTTAGTACCGGGAGTGAGTCCCGCAATTGGTTAGTACCGGGAGAGAGAGTCCCGCAATTGGTTGACACCGGGAGTAGTTCACCGGGAGCCAATGCACCGGGACCCAAAGGGGTCGGTACCGGGACTGTGATGCAGGACTGTGGTACCGGAGCTTGGGCCCCGTTGTGGACCAAAGTTTGATGGGCCGATGGTATGTTGGGCCGAGTGATCTTAAATGCCATTTTGGACTTAGAATATTGATGGGCTTCAAGTGTTTAAGTCTTGGACTTAGCAAGCCTTAAAAGAAATCCATCAATTAGTGAATGATCCATAGTTATTTTAGAGTCCGAGTTAAGAGGAGAAATGTAGGATCGAAGTTGAGTTGCATCTAATGAATTTATAAATTATGAATTAGGTGTACGGACGGAACGAGACACAAGGTTAGAAAGGAAATTGCTATCGGGTGAGTTCCCTAAATCCTTTTTACGACGCAAAGTGATATATGTTTTAACTGATTATGGTTTTACCGAGCATGAAATGTTATGAACTGATTGCATGATTTTCACGAACGTATCTGTTCTATTAAATGAAATGTTTAGCATGAAGAAATGAAAGACATGACGTACGGATACTTTAACTTACATGTTTTCATGAACGTACTTGTATGCTATGTGGTGTCGGTCTGCACTGTGGGGTCAGAGAGAGGTTCTCGGGATCTGAGGATCCCTTGGATATGTATGACAGGCCGGTAGGTTGGAATCTGTTTCCCTCCTATCCGGTAGAGGGGAGTCCGAGTGGGCTCTAAGGAGGGCGGAAAGGGAACCTGATGGAACCCCGATCGCGAAATGTTTATGTGATCCACACACAGTGCAGTACCTTGTATGATGATGCATTATAGTTTATTGATAAATGTTTTCCAACTGTTTTACATGCTGTTTTCGGAGGGAATTCACTAGACCTTTTGGTCTAACCCTCGCTTTTTAAAACTAAACCATTTTCAGGTAAACGTGTAGCGAGTTCTTCTAAGTAGAACTAGAGACGGCTTGGAAGCAATGGTGCTCGTGAGGCTCCCAGTTTTGGATTGATATGTCTAGATAGTGCTCGGCTGTGGCTTAGAGAGACTTCCGCTGTTTATGATTAATGTTAACGTTAAAGTTTTTGTTAAGTATGTTTTAGCATCGATGTAAGGACAAGCTCAGTTATGTAATTTGAATGTTAATCTTATGACTTTGACCTTTTATGGAAAGTGGGACGTTACAGTATGTCTCGGGTTGGGCTGAACCTATTTAGCCATTTCTAGGCCCTAAACGCTATAAACCATAGTGTTATGTGTAAGGTGTGCATAACCCGAATAGTCCAAAATCCGAACCCGAGTTCCAACCGGAAATAATGTGTTTGTGCAAAACCCGAATATTCTGAAATCCAAAAATCAAAACGCGACTTTTTGTGGGATACTTAGGTTCGGGTTGGGTTTGATCTTTGACTACCCGACCCGTCCGAAAACCCGAAATAATATAAATAAATTTTTTAAATATTATATAAATATAATTATTTATGTAATTGTCTTTTGAAAATCGTAAATTATAGTCCATCGAAATGTTTTCTAATTTCTAAACTTACTATAGATTTCATCAATCTTTCAGTTGATTGAATTCGTCCTCAAAATTGATTGAATTTATATATACTTTTTGCATTATCATAATATCCGAACCCAACAGACACTAACCTGAAATTCGACTAATCTGAACCGAAGCAATTCGAAAACCTAAACTTAAAATTCGAGTCAATAACTTTACTTTATTTCAAATCAATAACTTTACTTTATTTCAAATCAAATTATTATATATATATATATATAGGGGTCGATTATTTTACAAACCACTGAAATCTAACAAACCGTACAAACCACCGTTTAACCAATCATATTTTTTCTTTTTCTTCACTTTTTCTTTATTTTGAGGGTTGATTAGTCAATAATACATGAAACAATTTCATCAATAATATATGAAGGTTGATTAATCAACAATATATGAAACAAATTTCATCAAAGTGAGAAATACATGAAACGATTTCATTGTTACATAGAAACAAAAATATATGAAACAATTTCATCAACAAATGATTTATATGGAACAATTTCATCATATGAAACAATTTCATTCAATTAAACATTGAAAACAAGAGTTTGTACGATTTTTTGGATTTTACTGGTTTGTAAAATATATGTGTATATATATATATATCGAATTCCTTAACGTAATTATGTATGTTAATGTGATATGTTAAAACGTATTTTTAACATATTTTAGTTAATATATGATTATTATGTTAATGTGATAAGAGTGTAAAACGAAAATTGAAAAAGTAAAAGATGTACCATAAATTAAATAATTAACTATAAGGGTATGAATTGTAAATATAAAAAATATTTTTATATAGGATATATGATATATAATAAAATAATTAAATCAAAAAATATTCAATATTTTTAACACCCTAAAAATATCTGGAATGGTTGACCACCGGGGGCAAATGTCTTTCCTCTGTTTTTTTAAGTTTTAAAGCATATTTTGAATTTTTTTAATAATTTTTCTTCTTAATTTTCTTATTATTAATAGCATATATTAAATCGAGACCATTTTTGTTTTTGTTTACTCGAATCTTAAAATAAAATAGTTACGACTGACGTTTTTGACATGTTTACAGACTTTAATATATAATTGAAATTTCAAACACTTTAAAGAGAGACAATTGTGTCAATCATCAAAATACAAAAATATTAAATCTAATTTTTAAAAAAAATAGCATTTTATCAACAAAATATAAACAATAGCCAAGATGCTTGGAATGATCTACAGATATAATTATTATATAACTTTATATAGTATTATTTAGTGGTGGCCAAATTCCGGTTTCGGGCCGGGGGACAAATCGGGCTCAAACAGTGAATTCAAAAACCGGTTCTGCCGAAAACCGGGTCGGGTCGGGTTTAACCCGAAAATCCCTGACCCGTTTAATTGCATAGAAAACCGGTTTGTATAAAATCGGGCCGGGCCGGGCCCAAAACCGGTTCTTAATCGGGCCTTCGAGTTTTTTTTACTAATTTCTTTGTATAATAATTAATTACTAAACTTTAAAAAGTAAAAAATTGGAGAAACGAATATAGCGAGAGCCGAGAAATGAGAATTGTATGCGTTTTTTGCGAGAAACGAATATAGCGAGAGCCGAGAAATGAGAATTGTATGCGTTTTTTTGCGTTTTGTAAGCAATGTAAGGTGGTGATGGTCTCCATAACACCCCTAGTATTTATATGGGGTTGGAGGAATGGAGGGTGTATTTTGAGGCACAAAAACGGTCACAAAAACATCCCAACGGCTATAAAACGGTCACCTAACGACTCTTTTTTTTGAAAAAAATTTGGGCCGGGCCGGGTCGGGCCAAAAACCGGGCCCCGAACCGGTTTCGGTTCGGGCCGGGTCGGGCCGAAGAAATCCCTAAAAACCCAAACCGGTCCCGGCTTTCGGGCTGGAAACCGGTTCTTGACCGGGTCGGGCTGGAACCGGTTCTTGGTCGGTTTCGGGTCGGGTTGGCCTGTCGGGTCGGGTCGATTTGGCCATCACTAGTATTATTGTTGTGAAAAGTTACTTGTAAGAGTATCTCCAATATATTCTCTATAATTTTTCTAAAATAGGAAATTAAAATTAAAATTCTCTAAAATGAATTATATTTATTATTAAATATTATTTAAATTTATCATCTCAATACGTTTTTTAAAAAGAATTTATACAAAATAATAATAACTCAATCCTATTGGTGGGTATGAATAAAAAAATATTTTCTCTCTCCATCTAGCAAGTTTTAAAGAATTATCTAAACTTGGAGCTTTCTCTAGTTTTCTCTATTATAGTGAACAATATAGAAAAACTGTTGTAGCAATATAAAAAACAAAAATATAACTTTCTCTATTTTAAAAAAGCTGTTGGAGATGCTCTAATAAGTTATTATCAAGTGCCAAACAAAAGTTGCTTACTCCAAAATTTGATGCTTTCTTTTCTGATAGGTTGCCACAAATATACACTTTCCAAAATCAAAATAGAACCATAAAATATTCGAATTTATATCATAATTGAATTGAAAACATTAAAAAATAAGAGCAAACTATGAATAAATATTAAATATTAAATACTTGAGCCACATTATTAACTTCAAATCTTTAAACTTTCTTTTGATTTTAATTCTGATTTTAATTTTATTGATATAGGTTCCTCACCGATTTAAATACACATTAGCTTTATTTTTTTTGTTCAATTGTCAATAAATTATTTTGATAAGAGAATTTTAGTTAGGTTTTCAATAATTTATAAAGAATTTTAAAAAGTTTTGGAAAAGTTGGCAAAGTGAATATTGCCACCGTTTTTTACATAATTGGAGTTGAAAAAAATGGAAGGATTAACATGTGTCACACGACGTATTAATTTTTTTGTTTCATATAATTTTACCGGTTATGACGAGGATGTGAATGTCGAGTAACAAGTGATCTTTTTATTTTTTGGATGTTGGTACTTAATATGTAATTTTTATGAATTCTAAGTCAAAATACAATTTTTGGTACTTAATATGTAATTGTTATTGATATATTTGGATTTTGGACTTTATTCGATGTTGTTTTGGTATGTAATATGTATCACATGATATATATTTACATGGTGTAATTTTGGCTTCTTTTTTTAGTTGAATATTAGCATTTTAGTATAAAAGATAAAAAAAAAATCTCAGTTTCCCCGTTGGGGACGAGGATGAGGATGTGATTATATTCTCCGACGGGTACGGGGACGGGGACAGGGATAGGGATGGATATAGGGATCGGGGACGGGGACGGGAACAAGGATGGATATAGGGATCGGGGACGGGGGCGGGGATAGATATGGGATCGGGGATGGGGATTGGGGTCGCCGCCCCGTACCCGCCCCATTCCCATGCCTATTTAAATTGATCTATTAGACGAGCCACATGCATGGAAACTTGCAGGTGTGGTTTTGGTCGGGCTTTTCTGAGGTATCTAATAACCTTGTTTCTGCTCGCCACAAATAATTCATCTTATAAATTGATCAAAATATCATTATATATGTAATATTTAGGTCCATAATTTGTGGACCTAGTTAAAAGACACACAAAAAAAGACGAATTTATTTAATTCTCTTTAATTTTTAATTTTACAAACCTGAATCCATAATTTGCGGAGTCACGTCTGTTTTTTTTAAAGAAAATAGATCAAATTTGTTTTTTTTATGTCTTTAGCAAGGTCCGTAAATCACAGACCTGGTAATTTGCAAATGTAGTGACATTTTGGTAAAATTGAGGGAGTATTGACCAGAAGACCAATTTAAATATATAAAATGGCTATTTGAGACAATTTCCCATTTTAATATCTAGAAAAGCTAAGGTCTAATATTTAACCCCTAAAATCAAGGATCAACTCATTTTTACCTAAAGTGTTCGTCTCCGGTTAACAAGTGAGGGGCCATTTTTTTAACGAACTGCAATATACGACGAGACAGATTATAATTGTTCATTAATATTGTCACATTTAGCTGTAAATCCGAATTCTTTTTAACATACTAATTACCGAATGGGATTTTTTTATTTTCAAAATCGAATTCAAAATCTTAAACGTTGAGATGTAATTACACATGATGTTGTTTTGTAACCATTATATTAGTATTTAATATTAATTTCTCAAAATCTTAGTATTTGATATTTTATTGATATATGAACTGAAAATATGATAATGTCAATAAATCTCACTCTATGACAAAAATACAAAATGTTACCTACCATGACAAAAGCATAAAGCCTCACAAGTCACAACACAAAGTGGGTGGCTGCTTTTATTTTTTACTACCTTTGTAACTTTTTTTTTACCAAAATACCTTCATGGTTATGTTTTTCTTCTCTCTCTCTCTCTCTCTCTCTCTCACACACACACACATATATATATACACACTATTTTACATTTAATTAAAAAATTACAAAAATATGTCACATATAGATAAAATAACAAAATGTAAGAGCGTCTTATATATCTATAAACGAGTAAGAGCATCCACACACGTCTTGCAAACCCTTTGCAAGATAACATGTCATGCCATGTGGCTTGCAAGGCCTTGCAAGACAACCCTCATCTTTCTAAATTAGAAAGGCCTTTCACAAAATAGATCTATTAAACAAAAGCATTTTTTAATTTAACTAATTTGTTTGTTTGTTTAAACATTAATTATTAATATTATTTATATTATAATTTATTAGTTTAGAAAAGAGTTTGGTCTTGCATGTGTGTGGAAGGTGTTATTGCAAAGCTGATGTGGCACTTTAGAAAGAAGTATGATCTTGCAGGTGTGTGTGGATGGTCTAAAGAACTTTATTTTAAAGTTTTAATCAATTAACTCTAAATATTTAACTTTTTCTTTAAATCTTTATGAAATTTAGAAGAATAAGTTAATTTTTTTGGAGAATGTGGATGTAAAATAGGCAAGGGAATTGGCACAGATCGGGGAACCCGGTCCACCTGCCTCGATCGGGGATGGGGATCGCACTCCCCGCCCCGCCCCCGTTTGTATATTAATTAATATTTTTTGATATATTTTTGGATGTTAGTATGTATTTTGAATGTCAAATCTAAATACAATTACTCGATATGATTTTGGATATTACTCGACATGGTTTTAAATATTAAATGATATGTTTTGGTACATTTGACGCTAAGTTTTTTTAGATTAGATTGATTTGATTTTAGTGTTTGGTTATCAATTGTTATATGATCTTGTGAATTTTTTTGTATTAAATTAAATTCTTTTCGTTTTTAGGTTTACTGGAAATATACGAGATTTAAACATGTACGGTGTCTCACATATTTAATTTAAAATAGTTAATATAAATGGGGAAAAAATCCCCGTTGGAGATGGGGGATGTGATCCTATTCCCCGACGGGGATGGGAACGGGGACGGGAATGAAGATGAAGGATCGGGGACGGGGATGGAGATTGAGGTCCCCGTCCCATTCCCATGCCTAATGTAAATATGTAATTGGAAAGCGATACTAAAAATTAGTCTACATAATTGTATAATTTTTTACATAGTGATTTTTTATTTAAAAATTCATTCAAAAATAAATAAAATCAGAAAAAATATAATTTTCTTAGTAATGAGGAGTCATATTGATTTTTTATTCTCAATTTATAATAACCTAATTTTTTTCTCGAATTTCCTTTTATAAGTGAAAAGTTATATTAATTTTCTTTTCAATTTACGAGAAAACCAGGGACGGAACTAGAAATTTTTTCATACGGTGGCACCATATTTTTTTCATACGGTTTTTATCGACATGTATATCTTTTATACCAACGTTCAATATCGACCAATTTGTTTTATAGCCAAATTTCGACATTTCGAGGGATTTTTAAAGTTTTTGTTTTGATTTTAGGGATTTTTAAGTTTTTTTTTTCGATTTCGAGAGACTTTTTCAGTATTTTTGGTTGATTTCGGGAAATTTTTTTCGGTAATTTTGGTTGATTCAAGAGTTTTCCGGTATTTTTGGTTGATTACGAGGTACGCTTGTACTTTCAAAAGAATACAGGAGCATCTACTAAAACGATAAAGTTGCACCTATCATGAAACCAATTTTTTTTACCCTTCATCGGAGAAATACCATGGTGGCACGTGCCACCGTGTGCCCTTAATTGGGTCCGTCCATGGAGAAAACTAGAATTCACAATGTATACATACACCTATTTTGGCTACCTATATACTATTCTCAAAATTAATCACATAAAGGTATTCGACACCTATTCTTATGTACATGCAAGAGTAATTAGCAATGTTCTAAAAAACTCTCCTTGGCGTCGCTATGGTGCGCCATGGCGTCGAGGTGTAGCCTTGCCCCCATGTTTTATCCCTTGGCACGCCATGGCCCGTTATGACGTTACAAATTAGTGTAGTTTTGATTTTTTTTCGAATCTCCGTACTTCAAAATTAGTGTAGTTTTGATTTTTTATATGAATTTAAACCGTTAATGTCTTAATTATTATTATTCAAGACATTGACATAAACACCCACATATACATATATATACTATATACATATTTGCCGCCTTAAGTCACGCTATGAAAAACGTCAAAGCCTCGCCGTAACTCGATCGTAAGGCATAAGGCTTGACCTCGCCGCCACGCCACGCCTCACGTCATTTAGAACATTGGTAATTAAACACTATTTTGTGTACATTTTATTTCATAAAAGTGACAAAAAATCTCTTTTGTTTATTGTCTATTTCTTCTATTAATTGCTCTATATATAGTGTAAACATATGGGAGTACAACTACAAATAATAGGTTGATAACGATCGCATTTTTTTCTATTTCTTCTTACATAAAATATATATAACAAAAATCTTAATATGAGCATATCCTTTTAAGTATCATAAAAATCTTAGTGATGTAACCTTATATCAATCTAATGTCGGCCACGCATATGCACATATAACCTAAATAAATGTCCCTATCACCCATGAACTCACTACAAAACAAACCATTATTACCGAAGGAACTTCCCGTTGGTAATGGTCGGATCTGTCAGAAATACGCCGGAAACCAGCCGTCGCATATTATTTGGTAGGGAGACTGGTTTCTGACAGATCTCCGACTCGAAATTCAGCGACGGATCACCGACGGCCATGATTACCGGCGGCTAAACCTTCTGACGGAAAATCCGTCGATGATAATAATTAAATAGTCGGAAATCTGATTTTTCTAGTAGCGACTTGATGATCAAAAACCAGCAATTGATGTGAGAAGAACTATAGAATACTTGTAATCTCATAGGAAGATTTTTTCTCTCTACACATGTGCATGACACACACACACACACACACACACACATATATATATATATATATATATATATATATAGAGAGAGAGAGAGAGAGAGAGGAGTTCAATGTCAAACCACATTTAGATTGTGAACTAGAGGGTAAATCTAGGTTTATTTCATCCAAGAACTCACGTTACATAGAGTCTTTAAGTAAAATTATTAGTTAAGAGGATTAGGGATTAAAAATGAAGTTTATTTCAATATTCAATCCAAATACGTCCACTAGTTTACAACCTAAAATTGGTTTGCAATCAAACTCAACCCTCTAATACTTGGGTTGTGGTGTATTGATAAAGCCTTTAGGGGATGTAGTGGAAGCTCATATACCCAGGGTTCAAATCATGTCAAAGCCCTTGTGGCCATGGAGGTTCACCTGCGATGACTCCAGGCCATTCGTGGTCGTCCGGGGATTAGTCGGTGCGCTTATAAGCTGACCCGGAAACCCACGATTACCAAAAAAAAAATGAAAAATTGCAGTAGTGATGAACAAGGTGTCGTCCACCGATTCAGTTAGTTTCATTTCTTATGTCCGAAAACAAACGTAAACTAAAATAGGGGTTCTGAATCGGAATAAACTAGCAAAACACAACTAATTAATTAGTTAAAACAAAGAAAATGCATGTGAGAGTTAACAATGAAAAGAATTCACTTAGTTTATAGTATCAAAATTTATTTGATGGATTGATTATGGACATAGAAAAATCACTAACCCTTTATTAAATTGGTTTTAGTTATTGATACGACCATTTCTCCTTAGTTTATGGGTATCCAAGAGACACTAGTTGACTATTCTCTAATCGACATATATATATATAAATATATAGAGAGAGACTTGAGATCACGTGAGACCAAGCTATTTCCGTGAGACCCGTGAGACCATAAAAATAGCACTAAATCTTCACAACAAAAGATTGTGAAGGTATTGTGAAGGTAAACCTTCACAATGTTTTTGTTGTGAAGGTTCGTTGTTTTTCATACCTTCACAATGAATTGTTGTGAAGCTTTAGTGTTATTTTGTGGTCTCACGGTCTCACGAAAACATGTTGGTCTCACGTTAACCCAACCATATATATATATAGGGATAATAAATTGTAAACCGCTAAATGTGTGTAAACATGTAAACTGTTTCATATTGAAATTGTAAACCGCTAAATTGAAATTGTTTGTTTTGATAAAAATGTTTCATATCATTCATTTCTTAATGAAACTGTTTCATATATTTGTGTTTTTTTATGTAAAACGAAAAAGTTTCATCAAAGTTTCATAGGAATGAAAAAAAATATATGAAACTACATAAAAAATTCAAATATATGAAACAATTTCATCAAGAAATGAATGATATGAAACAATTTCATCAAAATAAACAATTTCATGAAAAAATTTCATTAAAAAACCTAAGAAATCCAAAGTTTACACGAATTTTTTTACAAAATAGTGAGCATATATATATATATATATATATATATATAGAACGATAATCAAATAAGAACCTAAAATAGGTTGAGAACCTTGAAAACCAATCTAAGCCGTTAATTGATTTTTATCTATGGACATTAATATAGACAAAATTAGGTTGAGAACCGTGAGAACCTATGAATGAATTTTTATGTTTTTAAAACCATAGGATCAAAACCAAATGACGGCTTAGATCGGTTCCCACGGTTCTCAACCTATTTTTGGTTCTCAGATGATTTAGCCCATATATATATATATATATATATATATATATGGTGCGTTTATTTTGCAAACCAAGCAATTCGTACAAACTATACAAACCAATCTTAGCCGTTCATCAAGTCTAATAAATATCTGATTTTATTATGTTTCCTAATCTAAAGTCATGATCATAATTAATGAACTTAATCATCTTCCATATATATCACAATCATTATTAATGAATGATAATAATTACCATAAATATATTTGTTGCTGCCTAATATAGTGGTTTGCAAAGTTTGTACAAACTGTTTGGTTTGCAAAAGAAACGCACCCTATATATATATATACAATCCCATTGATCTTATTTAGATTTAATTAATCAACAACAATAAAGAATTAGAGAGATCATAAATTCAAGCCAAAAAAATGGTATGACGATTCATTTAGACTAGATTATAATCCATCTGTAACACCCTCAAATTTTGGAAAAAACAACTAAATAAAAATCTCAATAATACATCCAAAAGAATAAAATTTATTCTTATAAGACAATACGGAAATTACGCCAATTTAAAATCTATGATTTACCCTCAAACAATTATCACTGGAGCCTTATTACAAAGACTAGTTTCACACCGGGTGTTACTTAACACGAGTATAAGTTGCTATTCCCAATTAAGTGCGGAAGATTCACTAATCAAGTCACCTCTCGTGCACTCTACTAGCACTCGCCACTTCACAATGTAGCTAAAGCTACTCCCAACCTGAGCCTGTTGCACATGCCGACAAATAAAAAGGTTAGGCTAACGCCTAATGAATTCAAGAGTTTACATCATGAGCAATTCATTTGATAAGCCAAAAGATTCAATCTTAACAATTTATTTTCAAAAAGGGTTTGTATAAAAGACATCGACAACCCAATTTCCAAACACACACAATTCCCGTGAGGAAAGCTTCCAATGAAAATCGTTTCTCTGCGATTGACTCAATTCCAAAACTCGTATCAAGAGTTAATCAAATAATAATTTCTCAAATAATCGCCGATGCGAATAAAACTCCAATAGTTAAAACATCCAATAAGGATGAAACATAAATCCGTCCATAAATCATGGAAAACAATCCATATGCATATAATATGACTTCGACAACGCAGATAAATAAAATACCCGAAATCAACACCATTCGGTGACGGGGAAGACCCGATCTCATCGAATGTGGCGAACACATAGATTAAACCACAATTAATAAATACAAGTAAGCTTCTTGGATGTGGAAAACATATGACATCAACCATACTAGGTCTTTAGTCCATCTCCGACACCAACCAAAACTAGGTCTTTAGCCCATCTCCGACATCAACCAAAACTAGGTCTTTAGCCCATCTTAGACATCAACCAAAACTAGGTCTTTAGTCCATCTTCGGCATCAACCAAAACTAGGTCTTTAGCTCATCTTAGACATCAACCAAAACTAGGTCTTTAGTCCAAACCACCAAGTTCAATCCTACTGGATCTTTACCTTGGAAACCCACCATCCCAAAACAAGCTTACTCGACTTAACATTTATACATGACCTCAAAAGAATAACCAATGCATTCAAATCATGTAAACATCAAATATAATGCAATTCATGCAATTCCAACCCCAAGCCCACGTCGAGCTTATTAAACCGGCACATGTTCAAATAAAATGCAATTAAGCATATAACACACCCAAGACTCCACCTCGAGTCACCAAAACCGATAAACACTCAAAAGACTCGTTTGAGTATAAATCAAGCCTTTAAAGGCCAAAATAAACGTTTGGTTAAATACGTGTCACTCACACGGTTACGTAAACCAAAATGCATCGTTACCCAAAATCTTTACCTTTTAATTCCTCAATTGGCCATCGGCCCCAAAATAAAGGTTTATAACTCTCAAAACATTCACATGGTCTGATTGACCAAGATCCCCAACTCACACGTTCACGCTTTAAAATGTACCACATCATAGTTATCACAAAATCACAAAATCACTAAAAGTGTATTTTGACCAAATCCTCTTCACTTATGCAATAAATTAACAAAATCTCTTTTACTCGTGATTTATTCATCAACCGTTCAAAATCCCCAAACATGGGTGTTTTACAAGATATGTAAAGTTCAACACTTTGATTTAAATCAAAACCCACCAAATAACTCAACAAGGGATAATTTCACATAAAACACACAAATACTTGGAAAATAACATTTTTGGGATGTACAAAGTTTTCACAAAGCAACTTGAAATTACCTTGCTAGATTTAGGCTAAATCTAGATTTTTCCCCAAACGTAAGCTCCTTTGATGAAGCTTGAACCTTTAAGCCAGATCTTCCAAAAATCCTAAATCCACAAGTTTCCAACCATCAATCACCACATTTAACCATTTAGAATTGTTCCCCAAACATCAACCATCAAAATCTCCATTTATACCAAAAACTCTAATTTTGACCTAACTTTCCTAAAATCATCTAAACCAAAAACTTGAGAAATAAAACGCTAGGAAGTCATAAATGGAGCATTTATAATTCATGAGAAACTTTAGAAACTAGGAGGATTATCTTACAACTAAGGTTTCGATGAAAACCTAGAAAACCCCAAAATCTTCAATGTTGGAGATGAAACTTGATATTTGCATTAAGAGGTGAAACCACTAGCATGAGATGGTGATAGAGCACTCTAATATTCAGAAAAGGACCCCAAAATGAGTTAGGGTTCGTGAGGGAGGAAGGGAAAAGGATTTGGGAGAGAAAGGGGAAAGTTGTGGGGTGAGAAATGAAGAAAAAGACTGAAAAATCGCATTTGACAGCAACCAGGTACCCGTCCGCGACTATGACCAGCGACTTTGACACTGGTCATAGTCGCGGGTCACAGTAGCTCCGCGGCACCGAAACTGTTTTGGCCATAACTTCTTCGTTATAGCTCTGTTTTCGCTCCGGAAAGAACCGTTGGACTCGTATTCGAATTCCCCATCCAACAAGACCATAAAATCTAAGTTTTAAACCAAAATCCTATTTTTCTTAAAAGATCGGTTTCACACTGATTCGAAATTGAAAATTACGGGTGTTACAATCCTCCCAACCTTAGGATGATTTCATCCTCGAAATCTAGTCCCCAAACACCCAAGGGTTATCGAACTCAACCCTATCCATGCTGCCTCGTTTCCAACTGAATTTCGAATCCCTTCTTGCCAGAACTGCTATGACAACTTCATGACGATACTCATTATCAATGACCAATTAGACCCACTACACTTAAGCCCGAGTGAATGCTTAATATTATTAAGGTAGCCTCTAACTGAATGACTCCGGCCATCTCCCAACCTTAGGTGATCCATACTTCCTCATCGTCCGATCTGGACTTCCACTAAGCCCAAGTCTACACGCTTTAAAGTTTCTTCCCCAACCAACCCGAGGTTTGATTACCACTGAAATCAACAAAATCCTCAAATCCAACCGTCCCGATGTTGAATTGACATTTGACCCTAACAAGCACTAATAGACCCCAAAACATGTGGTCGTCCCTGACCCAACGATTATTGCAACTCCAAGAACACATCCCATTACCGATCACCTAATCTGCAAATTCTTTTACCATTCAAGGAAAGTCGTCCCACTAATTCACTTATCACAATTCGAACTTCTTAAAAACACTACAAGTGATACGATTGTCCCTTAAGATTGGACTACAACACTTCCAAATACACTGACGGTTCATGGCCTCAAGATCCAAAGTTGACACTTAATTATACCACCAAGATTCAAACCACTGCAGTACTCTACACACGAGTTCCATTCGCTGAGCATCCCCATAAAACCAAGGTTATCAACACGGTGTCCATAAGGTCCTACACGTTCTTTATGCGAAAATTGACTAAGGCCCAAAACAAGTTGCCAACAATAACGGTTACAACCAATTTCAAAAATAAGATACCACGAATCTAACCCTTCAGTTACAATAAGTACATCGACTCTGCAACCAATACCAACAGCCTACAGTACCAACACGCGTCGGAATATCCAACCTTCCACGGTCGAAGTTCCACACACATACTCTTAACCGGGGTTACTTAATCTTTTCAAGTTCCTAATGAGTTCAAGGTTCTCAAGTGAGCTATTTAACAAATATGACAATCAAAACTTTTTATAGAAATTTTCAACACGGAGGTTTTCATATCAAATTAGTCGTACGCATAAAAACTACTACTATCAATTTGGTAGTTGCGCAAAATGGACACACTCGTCCCACATATGAAAATCATCTTGAAAACCATTTCACCAAAATTCAAGTTATCAACAAGGCGTAAAAGTATGCTCAACAATCTTATGAAATGGACCACCACGGTCTTAGCATAGATTTATTTAGGTCATGCACGTAAAGAAATTCTCATACTTTAAATAGTATGCAACAAAAAGATTTGTACGTATTTCAAAAGGATTTTGAATGCCACCCGATTTCAAAATTCATCTTTCAAATCATGAAATATCATGAAACAAAATTCACCAACAAAGTTCGCACACGTCAGTTTATCTCACAAAGACGGTGAAACAATTCCATAAATATACTTGGGTTAAAACATAAAATGACTTGTGTCAGTTCCAAGTTTAAAGACAAAATCAACACGTTTTCATCATTTGAAGTTATCGACTACAACATCGTGAAGAAATTTCAAATTGGAGTGTGCATGCCACTTGTAACACTTTCTTAGTGGTTTTCCGAAAATAAGTTTACATGCAATAGGCAGTCCACACTAAATTTTTGGAGTAGAAAGTCTCATAAATTCAAGTTTCCAAATTTTCTCATTTAGTCATACAATGACATAGGCGTAAAACCCTTTGACAAACCCATACGCGCTAATGTATTTTCTCAGAACCTAGGAGAGTAATAAGTGCTTGAAATTGGCTGACACCAAAAAGGGTTTAAATCGATTTCAAATCTCGAATCACACAAACAGTGCATATTAATGTTCTAAAACTTAAATAATTTCACAAACCTCAAGGTTACGACAAAGAGCTTTCCAAAATCTCCATCACGGTGCATCTACAACGAAAGTTTTACACTTGTAATATAAATTGTTAAAATGTCAATACTATTTACTCATCAAAATACTCAAGATACTTCTTTTCTCCAAAACCAAAAAGGTTTACATTTCCAAAATGTTCGTTAAGACAGATGTGACCAAAGTTCAACGACTCACGCAATCGTGTTTTCAAAATGTACCGAATCGTAAATCATGCATAAACCCCACAATACTAAAACATATTTTGACCAAATGACCTCCATTTATATAACAAATCAATAAAATACTTTATATCATGATTTATTCATTAGTGTCAAGAATTAGCGGCTACCAAAACATGTATACCCCTAGATCAATATGATGCATTTGCGTGAAATGGAAATAAAATAACCAATTAACCCAAAAGCGCATAGAGCAAATCGTTAGGAAATACAATAAGTATGTTCTTTCATGCATTACTCACGCGACATATAAATCGATCCATACATTGAATAAATTGCAACAAAACGTGCCAACACAATTTTTTTTTGGAAGGGAAAATATGTGTCACCAAAGTTCCAAAAACATTCCCTTAGGCCGTCTCACGGCATAAAATAATATTTCCTAATGAAACCCGCATGAGACAAAATGCCAAATACAACCCATAAATTCTCACATAATGAATGGAGTATGCACATTACGAAATTGCACTTACACGACATAATACGTCTTAAAACAAACTCCATGAAACTCAATGGGACTCAATGGCCTCAAATCAATAAAATATCATCAATCCTTTCACTTCTAGAAACCGAATTGCAATAAGCAAAATTATGACTAAAATGTCAAAATTCCAAAAAATTTCTCTTTGTTGTAATACACTATGAACAACACTTTTCAATAAATCATGCATTAAACAAAACTTTTCAATAAAACCTGGCATAGACATAATGGAAGATAACTTTCCGTCTAAACCTTAACATATGTGGAGGAGATCCAATGTTAAAGTCATAAGCCGTAGTTACTTGTCCAACACCTTAAACAACATTAAAATATGGATATCATTGTATCCGAAAGTAACGTTGGACAATCAACAAAATAAAACAAGTTCCGATGGAGTTTGCAACTCTCGTAATAAAATAATTTCATGCATATTCAAAACCATGATTTAAAATCTTGTGTGTGCTAAACGTTTTCCGAGATTTTGTAACACAATCCACATGAGGATTTGAAACACAAGAAATAAGCGATGCAATTTATCTTAAAAATAAAATTTTGTGCATGAACTTAGTCGGCACTCAACATTTCAAACCATACCCCTCCAATTCCCTCCGGTCACACTACCGTCATCCGGGTTCTCAAACATCCTAAGACAAATTAAAAGTTACATCGATTGACTTTACGATTTTCTTCCCGAATTAAGATCGTTTCAATAAGCCGATGGTTCTAATCCAACCATCAACTTTGACCCAAAATGGTCCACTTAATGCAATGATCATGTTTATTGTCACTCCAAGTGACTAATGCTAGAATCGTCCATCTATTCCAACGACAACTCGCTTAGTAACTCCTTCACTACCCCTACGGTCATCACATTAAAGTAGTTTAAGTAGGCACATGCACTAGTAGGTTCACCATAACACTGGCCAGGTGTTATTATGAACGTACCATACATGCTTATCCTTGCTACTCTCAACGTGATTCTCGTTTCTAGCGACTTCATCGAACTCAAAACATCCTATCTTAAAGTGTCTAATGGTGCAATCTCACTTTCATTTACTTAAAAGAACGCTAGTTTGAGTCTAGGTATCCAAAATCAACACCTAATTCTCTCAAACTTATGCTCTGATACCAACTTGTAACACCCTCAAATTTTGAAAAGAGCAACTAAATAAAAATCTCAATAATACATCCAAAAGAATAAAATTTCTCCTTATAAGACAATACGGAAATTACGTCAATTTAAAATATATGATTTACCCTCAAACAATTATCACTGGAGCCTTATTACAAAGACTAGTTTCACACCTTGTGTTACTTAACACGAGTATAAGTTGCTATTCCCAATTAAGTGCGGAAGATTCACTAATCAAGTCATCTCTCGTGCACTTACTAGCACTCGCCACTTTACAATGTAGCTAAAGCTACTCCCAACCTGAGACTGTTGCACATGCCGACAAATAAAAAGGTTAGGCTAACGCCTAGTGAATTCAAGAGTTTACATCATGAGCAATTCATTTGATAAACCAAAAGATTCAATCTTAAAAATGTATTTTCAAAAAGGGTTTGTATAAAAGACATCGACAACCCAATTTCCAAACACACACAATTCCCGTGAGGAAAGCTTCCAATGAAAATCGTTTCTCTGCAATTGACTCAATTCCAAAACTTGTATCAAGAGTTAATCAAATAATAATTTCTCAAATAATCGCCGATGCGAATAAAACTCCAATAGTTAAAACATCTAATAAGGATGAAACATAAATCCGTCCATAAATCATGGAAAACAATCCATATGCATATAATATGACTTCGACAACGCGGATAAATAAAATACCCGAAATCAACACCCTTCGGTGACGGGGGAGACCCGATCTCATCGAATGTGGCGAAAACACATAGATTAAACCACAATTAATAAATACAAGTAAGCTTCTTGGATGTGGAAAACAGATGACATCAACCATACTAGGTCTTTAGTCCATCTCCGGCATCAACCAAAACTAGGTCTTTATCCCATCTCCGGCATCAACCAAAACTAGGTCTTTAGCCCATCTTAGACATCAACCAAAACTAGGTCTTTAGTCCATCTTCGGCATCAACCAAAACTAGGTCTTTAGCCCATCTTAGACATCAACCAAAACTAGGTCTTTAGCCCATCTTAGACATCAACCAAAACTAGGTCTTTAGTCCAAACCACCAAGTTCAATCCTACTGGATCTTTACCTTGGAAACCCACCATCCCAAAACAAGCTTACTCGACTTAACATTTATACATGACCTCAAAAGAATAACCAATGCATTCAAATCATGTAAACATCAAATATAATGCAATTCATGCAATTCCAACCCCAAGCCCACGTCGAGCTTATTAAACCGGCACATGTTCAAATAAAATGCAATTAAGCATATAACACATCCAAGACTCCACCTCGAGTCACCAAAACCGACAAACACTCAAAAGACTCATTTGAGTATAAATCAAGCCTTTAAAGGCCAAAATAAACGTTTGGTTAAATACGTGTCACTCACACGGTTACATAAACCAAAATGCATCGTTACCCAAAATCTTTACCTTTTAATTCCTCAATTGGCGATCGGCCCCAAAATAAAGGTTTATAACTCTCAAAACATTCACATGGTCGGATTGACCAAGATCCCCAACTCACACGTTCACGCTATAAAATGTACCACATCATAGTTATCACAAAATCACTAAAAATGTATTTTGACCAAATCCTCTTCACTTATGCAATAAATTAACAAAATCTCTTTTACTCGTGATTTATTCATCAACCGTTCAAAATCCCCAAACATGGGTGTTTTACAAGCTATGTAAAGTTCAACACTTTGATTTAAATCAAAACCCACCAAATAACTCAACAAGGGATAATTTCACATAAAACACACAAATACTTGGAAAATAACATTTTTGGCATGTACAAAGTTTTCACAAAGCAACTTGAACTCACCTTGCTAGATTTAGGCTAAATCTAGATTTCCCCCCAAACGTAAGCTCCTTTGATGAAGCTTGAACCTTTAAGCCAAATCTTCTAAAAATCCTAAATCCACAAGTTTCCAACCATCAATCACCACATTTAACCATTTAGAATTGTTCCCCAAACATCAACCATCAAAATCTCCATTTATACCAAAAACTCTAATTTTGACCTAACTTTCCCAAAATCATCTAAACCAAACACTTGAGAAATAAAACACTAGGAAGTCATAAATGGAGCATTTATAACTCATGAGAAACTTTAGAAACTAGGAGGATTAGCTTACCACTAAGGTTTTGATGAAAACCTAGAAAACCCCAAAATCTTCAATGTTGGATATGAAACTTGATCTTTGCATTAAGAGGTGAAACCACTAGCATGAGATGGTGATAGAGCACTCTAATCTTTAAGAAAGGACCCCAAAATGAGTTAGGGTTCGTGAGGGAGGAAGGGAAAACGATTTGGGAGAGAAAGGGGAAAGTTGTGGGGTGAGAAATGAAAAAAAGGCTGAAAAATCGCATTTGACAGCAATCAGGTACCCGTCCGCGACTATGACCAGCGACTTTGACACTGGTCATAGTCGCGGGTCACAGTAGCTCCGCGGTACCGAAACTGTTTTGGCCATAACTTCTTCGTTATAGCTCCGTTTTCGCTCCGGAAAGAACCGTTGGACTCGTCTTCGAATTCCCCATCCAACAAGACCATAAAATCTAAGTTTTAAACCAAAATCCTATTTTTCATATTTTTCTTAAAAGATCGGTTTCACACTGATTCGAAATTGTACTTATCCGAAAATTACGGGTGTTACACCATCACAACATGTAACCATCATCTATATTAATTTGCTACAAATATTATTAGATCGAACATGTTCATAGACAAATACGAGTCTAGAAATCTAAGTGGTGTTTGGGATTGCTTATTTTTTTGACTTATTTGCTTATAGTTTTTCCTCACCGCAAATAAGCTATTTCTAATGTTTGGATGGAAAAAAAACAAAGGTGCTTATAACTTTTTCTCACCAAAAATAAGCTGTTTTTGATAACTTATAGCTTATAGCTTTTCCTCACCGCAAATAAGCTAGTTCATACTAACTTATTTGCTTCTCCTTATCCACTTATTTATCCAAATTACATTTTTACCCCAACTTTTTTTAAACCACTACATAAGACACACTAGAAGAATGCCCCTTTTGGTCATTTTACATATATAAGCAAAATTGTCAAACACTAAAAAAACTCCTTATTTGCTTTATCATGTTTCCACACCACAATAAGCTAATCCAAACACTTTTTAAAAAACTCTTTTTCCTCACCACATAACTGGATAAACACTTTTAAAAATAAGCATAAGTCAAAAAATTAAGCAATCCCAAACACCCCCCTAATAAGTAGTATACTATTTAGATAGTTCACTACACCCTAATGGCCATATTAAGGCGCTCAACCAAGTTAATGAAGTTCTTAATGGATCTTTTGAATTTATATGACCAATAACCGTGCGTCTTATATGATACCGTTACAAAATAAGTTGTTAGAACTAATAGACAATCGAATAAGCTCTACAATAAGATGTTACAACGAAAGTGTACAATATAACAACTTAATAAGTAGTTAATCGTCCTATAAAACTTAATTAGGTTCCCATCTCTGTCATTACAAATTATTATTTCACAAGTATAAAACTTGTTAGGTTGTCTATCATGATTATCTTATTGCTAACCATGAAAACACGACAACTACACACGAAAATTTCCATTGGTGATAGATCATCTACAAAATACCAATGGTTTCGTTAGAATCTGATGGTTTTCAATGATATAAATAAATCAGGGTCCTGGTATTCTGTCACCGATTCGAGTTTCCCACCAACAATTTAATTACCCACCGCCTTGTAGGACGGTAATTGTGACGAGTCTCCCCTTTAGCGATGAATTTTGCAGAGAAAAGCCATAGGTAAAAGTCTTTTATTTAATAGTGAAATCAAAAGAAAAACAATGTTTTGCTCCAACGACCTCTAAGTCAGACCTAATTCACAAAATAAATCAAAATGAATATCATAGGTATAAGTGAAGGGGCGAAAATAAAATAAAAAATTAGAAAATAAATAGACAATTATGCAATCATACCCACACATAACAAAACCACAACTAACACAAAAAAATAGTTCAAGGTCTTGTTAGATATAGTCTTTAAATTTGGTCTCCTTTCTCCCCCATCAATTATCTCTTAATTAGACAAGTTTAAGGGTGTGTTTGTTTACCTCTTAATGATGCCATTAAGAGGAAAAATGTCTGATTCGGTCAGACATAATGTTGTTTGGCAAAAAAAATTAACAGGTATGAATGGTTAAATACATCTGATTCGCACCACCAACAATCCATCCCCCAAACCCTTCAGATCTCGACTTTTCCCACGTTGCCCCTCAATTTCTCGTTTCTTCATCCTCTCACATTGGCGCACCAACATTAATCGATCCTCTTCCTTCTCTCGTTTTTTTGCTACGTTCCACCAGCAATCGATCTAATATGTGGCAAGAGGTTGTTTTAATTGGAATCTCTTTTTTTTGTCTACTACTTTGATCAGTTAGAATGGGTATTTTTAAGATGAGTTTACATGCTTTGAGTTTACTTGAAGGTCGTCTACTAGCTATATGATTATATGATGAAATGCTTGATGAAATCGACGATTCATGTCTAATTTTCATTCTTCAAAGTATATGAAAAATGGTTCCATGTACTATAACACAACACTACAATAAACGACACTAAAATTTTCATTTTTGAATGGTTCAAAGTACTATAAAAGAACACTACAACACTACAATTTTCATTTTTGAATGATGGTGTGTTTTTATATTATGTTAACCTTCCATTCGTGTTTCTATTTTTCATTTAGAAGTTTCAGTCAGAACTTTTGCCCAAAAGTTAATTTTCATTCAATACAAAACTAGAGGTAAAATGGTAATTTTATGTCATTCAGATGGTTGATTCAGAGCAGTTTCCAAACAATCATTTTCTATCTCATACTAAATCATACAGAGTCTCTTAATCATTCTGGCCACTTAATCATACTGTACTTAATCATTCAGTTTCTGCCAAACAGCCCCTAAGAGACCTTGTTCTAAGATATAGCTTTTGCACTAAAAAAAAGGACTTTTATTGACGGACATTAGTGGCAGACATAAAAGTTTGCCACTGATTTGTACGTCATCGATCAATGACGAATTTAAATCCAAGAAATTTGACATTTTATATAACCGAATCATTATGACATACTTCTATGCACTTTCCTAGATTCATTAAGTTTCAATATTGAATTTTACTCGAGAACAATATGACTTAGACTTTAATTCATATTAATTCTGACTTTTCTTTTTTGTAAAAGTGAAACTATTTTGGTTTCCTAACATTATTTCTTTTTTAAGGCCCATATGAAGAAAATATTTGTTTTGATACATTTATTATTTTATTATATCTTGGGTTACAAAGCCAAAAATCACCACAAGAAACATGGTTTTTAGCAACGACTTTTATCGTCGTTAAAAGTTCATTTATCCCTGCAATCGGTAATTTACAAAAACAACATGTCATCGTTATAGCTTGTAAATGAAACTTTTCGTCGCTAAAAGCGCGTCGGTAAAACTCATTTTTCTTGTAGTGTTAATATTGTACTTACTTGGCATATTCATGTCAAACTATCCAAATCTTTGACTGTCAGTATTATTGCATCTAAAATATGTGACTGTCAGTATTGAATTAATCAATGCCGTAACATTTTAAGCCACTTATGACTTACCAACTGGATCATATCCGGTATCAAAATCTGTGACTGTCAGTATTATTGCATCTAAAATTTGGGAAATTGACCAAAATAACCATTTCACCATCCCATCTTCAACTTTTAACCACTCAATTTAACTTTTTACAAAAATAACCAAGATCTCACAAGGCTTGCGGTGTCAGCTTTTTCTGACAAAACGAAAAAAAAAATATTATTTCTGACAAAACGCAAGGCTTGCGGTGGCTTGCGGGATCGTCATTTTTTTAAAAAAATAATATTTTTTTTAGTTGTGTCAGAAAAAGCTGACACCGCAAGCCTTGCGGTGTCAGGCTTGCGGGATTCGTGTTATTTTTGTAAAAAAATAACTTGCATGGTTAAAAGTTGAAGATGTGTTTTTAAAATGGTTATTTAGGTCAATTTCCCCTAAAATTTTCATACTCTAGGAGTCTAGGTTCGGTTTGATGTCATCCTTTGGTTTTAGGTCCATGGGTTTAATTTTGTTTCAGACAACTGCTACAGTTACAACTCTAGATATCATTTTCGTTCATTAATTGGTATTTGGATCTATTTAAATTTGTTTTATTGCACAAGTAGCGATACTGATGGATATTATGTTTATGATTTAATCTTTTTTTTTTGGAAGGGTGTCATAGGCTATGCCTAGACTAATCCTTTGGCAAATTATGACTGTAAGAAATCAATCCTGATTAAACCTCAGTGGCCACAATTATTGGTCTTAATCTTGTAGGACATGTATAGAAGGTGCTGCAACGGCTACATTTCTGTACATTTTACAACATAAAATAATTTATAATTCATCAATTCGAAAATAATCAACAAAAAATTATATATTATAGACCAAAGAGAAATTGATTGTTATTTATTTGGGAGAAAACTCTATTTTTGGTCCCTGAGGTTTAGTGATTTTTTTGAAACCGATCCCCATGGTTTCATAAGTCAAGTTTTGGTCCCTGAGGTTTTGATTTTGATCTGGATTTGGGGTCTCGTCCTTAACCCCGTTAATTGGTGGCGTTAGAGGCAGGGGCATAATGGTCATTTCACATTTCAACCAAATTCCCTCTTATTTTAACCCGCCATATTCTTCTTCTTCTTCACTTCATTCTTCTGTGATCTTTCTGTTTCTTCCTTCTTCCTCCTCCTTTCACGATTCAACCTCAAAATCTGGTAACAATCATGGTGTTATGTTATTGTGGAGGTGAAGCAGCTGTGAGAACCTCATGGACCACTGCAAATCCTGGTAGAAGGTTCTACACTTGTGGAAGAATGGTACACTGCTACGATTCTTCTTCTTCAACAATCATGGTGTAAAGTAATCATGTTTAGCTAATAACATTTAGTTTTTCATGTTAACAGGGCCAATGTTCTTTTTTTGGGTGGTTTGATCCACCTATTTGTTCAAGGTCCATTGATATCATTCCTGGGCTAATCAAAGCCAAAAACAAAGATGAAGAATGTGTCAGAGAGAAAAAGAAGGAAATCTTGAAGTTGAATCTGCTCTTGGTCATGAGTTGGAGTTTTTTTGTGTATTTCATGCATTTAGCCTTGAGTTGATCTGTTTTGTGTATTGGTTATCTTTTGTAATCATCTCCTGTTTATCAGGTGTGTTGGTAGTATTTGTAATGACATCCTAGCTGTTAGAATAGTAATGTTTGGTGGTTTGATCCCTGTGTTTTTTGTAGTATTTGTAATGACATCCCTATGTTTTAATAGTAATGTTTGGTGGTTTGATCCCTCTGTTTTTTGCACATTTGATGATAACAGAACTGTAACCTATGTTGTGTACCTGTTTGTTGATCCAAAAACAAGATAACACATCACATAACATGATACAGATAACAGAGAGTAAAACTCTACTTTTGGTACACAACATTGTTGAAAGCATACCTGTTTTCAATCTTTATCTCCAATATTCTCGCATACCAAACTTATCACATCAGCAGTATTAATCTTCATTAAGCATGAACAGTACTAATATTCTCCAGCAGCACTAATTCATTTCAGCAGTATTAACTCATTCCAACAGCATTAACTTGTTCCAACAGTACTAACTTGACTAGCAGTACTAACTTGACTAGCAGTACTAACCTTGTTCCAGCAGCATTAATGTATCAGCAGTACTAACAATGATCTAGCAGTATTAACTTTGTCTTGCAGTAGTAACCATTGCATAAGCAGTACTAACTTGACTAGCAGTACTAACCTTGTTCCAGCAGCATTAATGTATCAGCAGTACTAACAATGATCTAGCAGTATTAACTTTGTCTTGCAGTAGTAACCATTGCATAAGCAGTACTAACTTGACTAGCAGTACTAACCTTGTTCCAGCAGCATTAATGTATCAGCAGTACTAACAATGATCTAGCAGTATTAACTTTGTCTTGCAGTAGTAACCATTGCATAAGCAGTACTAACTTTGATCTGGCAGTATTAAGGTTGTTCTGGCAGTAGTAATGTAGTTCCCAACAACATTGTAACATAAATGTAACCTGTTTTGGTACCTGTTTGTTAACAGAAATGTAACCTCTGTTTTGGTACACAACATAACAGAATAGTAACCTCTGTTTTGGTACACAACATAACAGAAATGTAACCTGTTTTGGTACACATACAATTCCAAAGAGTAAACACAAAAACAAACCTGTATTCAATACCATACCAAACCATAGATTAAGTAAACATAAAACAAACCTGTTTTGGTACACATACAATTCCAAGAGTAAACATAAAACTAATTGTTTTCAACTAACAACAAACCACAAACCACAGATTAAGTAATTGTTTTCTGCCAACCACAAACCACAGATTAACTAATTGTTTTCAACCATATACAAACCACATATTAGCTAATTGTCCTCATTGTCCTCCTTGTCCTTTACAAGTCCTGGAATTGTGCCCTTGATTCTTACACTTATCACAAGTCACAGTCTTCCCTTTCCTAGGAAGTTTACCAGTGTCCCCACTCCTCTGAGACAACTCCTCATTTGTCTTCCTTCTCTTCTTCTTTGGTCTCCCAATCTGTTTATGGTGAGTTGGAGGGAGTAAAGTTGTTGCCCAGTCACCTTTCTCCCATAGCAGGCTTCCATTGATTGGCTCAATCTTGAAGCTATACATTTCCCTCCATGTGCTTACTTTGTACACATCCTCAGCCCAATCTTCAGGTAACACATTGTTACCATTTGCTGCCATGTCCCAGTTTGTAGCCACAACATGCTTGCATGGAATTCCAGTTAACTCCCACTTCCTACATGAACATGTCCTTTCTCTCATATCTACTATACATTGGTCATTCCAAGGGCCAGAAACCTATAATTCAGTAAATACCACTGGACTCCTTTACATTTGGCATTGATCCCCTACAGACGGCCCTAACTCTTACAACATCATTTCGGATCACCACTATGTCCCTTCTAGTCTGAATTGAATGCTGCTTGATTAGGTTGAGAATGGTTGTTTTATTACCAAATGTCTAGCCTAGATAGAAGACAACCTCCTTACACTGTATTTGGGCCCTACGTTTGCACAAACTGCCATTTTCATCCCCTGAATTAAAATCATCAACCTCAAAAGGATCAATATCACCTTCCACATTCACACTATCACTTCCCTCTCCATTTACACCAATCCAATCCACATAACCATCTACATAATCCTCCGGGTCATCATCTATACCAAATTCCTCATCATAGTCATTACTATTATGGCTCTCTATATCATCATGGTTGTTACTTCCCTGGATCATGTCCAAGTCCAAATCCAAACATTGGTTCAAGTCCAACCCATTGTCCAAACATTGGTTCAAGTCCAACCCATTGTCCAACCGTACTACTGCTTCCTGTTCTGGTACATCTGACTCTAACCCAATGAAAGGATCAAAGCTATGAATTATATGATCCATGCTTTGATTTGGGGTTGACAGGTTAGTCCTACCATGTTCCACAAATACATCAATAAGTTTAATAGCAGGGGCATCAATAAGTAATAGGTTTAACACATCCTGGTTACTACCTAATCCTCTTAACCCAGTATCCATATCACCTTCAGGAATCAAGAAATGGTAAAATTTGATTTCATGTCTATCATACCCTAATTTCATCACCATTAAATGAAACTCCTCTACATTTAATCCTTCTGTGTTAACCAAATCAACATAATCAGTCTTACCATTCTCGTATCTCCTTCCAGGAATGCTTGTAAAGCAACCTCCATGGTTCATCCTTACTGTAAACAATGTTGGGTATAGCTCTGTATGGAAAAATCAACAGAATAATTAGGTATGAAGAATGTGCAGTCCCAAAAATGGAAAAACATAAATGCATGTGAGCTTACCATATACATCACTTGGGTCAAATCCTTTGGCCAAATCCCTCCTTAATATCCATCTAGGTTCTTCCATCGTATCTTGAGCAGGGAACGATTTTGGTCGATAAAGGAGATTTTTGATCGAGAAAGGAAGAATTTTGATCGATGAGTGTGACTCAACACAGTGAAGAGACCGAGGTTTGAACTCTCAGTGAAGACGAAGAGATTAGTCGTTAGAGGGAATTTGTTTTTGGTTGAAATGTGAAATGACCATTATGCCCCTGCCTCTAACGCCACCAATTAACGGGGTTAAGGACGAGACCCCAAATCCAGATCAAAATCAAAACCTCAGGGACCAAAACTTGACTTATGAAACCATGGGGATCGGTTTCAAAAAAATCACTAAACCTCAGGGACCAAAAATAGAGTTTTCTCTTTATTTGGATATAACGAATGGAGAACAATATTAAAAATTAAAAATGAATTAAATTAAAGTTCTCAGAAAAATCATGGGATGTAGACTACGACCACTACTAAACAAACAGGTAAATTCGACGGATTTCCGACAGAAATTAGAAAAATCAAAATCCGTTGACTTCCGACGGAAATCCACCGGCAATCCGCCGATAATATATATTTATTTAAAAAAAATATAACACGTTACCGGCGGATTTCCGCCACAAAAAAATAAAAAATACGCCGTTTCTAACTTATTCGTTTATTTAAAAATAAGAAATAAAAATATTTTCGGCGGAATGATCCGCCGGAAAACCCACCGAAAACTAATTTTTTAATTAACAACTTTGTTAATTTTGGAAAAGTGACCCGATGGGAAAATTTTCCTATCTGCCGGAAAATCCGCCGAAAACCACTGTTGCAGCGGGTAGATTCGCCGGAGATTTACTGTTCCGGCTGATCTGTCCGCCAATATTGATCCTATGTTTTGTAGCGGATTAACTTAATTTCAGGGATATATTCAATTAATTAAATTAAATTAAATAATTTTATAAATATGAGTTACCTTTATGCCATTTTTAATATTTTAAAAATCTTTACTTAATATATTTTTATTTCAATAAATTAATGACTATAATATTTTTTTAATTTTGTTATTTGGTTATTGTAATCCCTCCTCACATAATACATCTGTTTGCCCTTATCTAAACAGCTTGCCATGCAGCATGCTCACCCTCATTTAATATATTATTTTCTTTACATTAGTGTATATGTATGTGCGCCCTATATATATACATCTTGCTGATTACCTAAACCTCTCTCTCTCTCTCTCTCTCTCTCTCTCTCTCTCTCTCTCTCTCTCTCTCTCTCTCTCTCTCTCTCTCTCTCTGAATTAGAAATGAATGGTGGTGGGGTAATCGTGGAAGAACGATTTGTATACGAGAAAGAAAAACATCTGACTGTTATGAAAACGAATCTGTTTTTCGCCAGCGATGGTTTCACCGTTTACGATCACGACGTTCAAGTTGTCTTCCGAGTCGACTCATACGGTCCAGACACTCATGACGCTGGACAACTCGTCCTCATGGATCCCTCCGGCCGTTGCGTCCTCACCGTCCGCCGCAAGGTACATACGTTTATTGAAAGCTTTAACTTTTCCGATAGAACTTCGATTTCCATCACTACAACAAAATTGATCAGTTTACGCCTAAAATAAATAAACGTCCTGATAGAGTTTTTTTATAGGACCAAACAAAAAACCGTCCTATCTAAAAGTGTTACAAAAAGTTTATAGAACGTTTTTGGATGTCATAACAAGTTTTTTAGAACATTTTTCAAATAGAGCGTCCTATTAACACAAGTCCCCTCTAAAAAAATAGGTTTATAGGACACTTTTCAAAAGCGTCTTATAAACTTAGCTAATACGACAGTTTATTTTAAAAATGTTCTAAAAACCTTGCTGTGACGCTCAAATGAGTCCTATAAATTTATTGTAACACTTTTAGATATGACGCTTTTTGTTTGGTTCTATAAATTAAGGTCCTATAAAACACTCTATTAGGACGCTTATTTATTTTAAGTGTCCTGTAAACTTAATTTTGTTGTAATGCATGAACGGTAAATTAATATATAATAAACTGATCATTAACTAGCGGCGGAGTCTACATCAACGGTGGGAAGGATTTGTAGGTGACAGAAAGAAAGGTGATCAGCAGCCGATATTTAGTGTGAAGAGATCATCGATGATAGGGTGGTCAAACGTGGTGGTCGAGCTGTTGGGCGATCGCACCGAGGAGTACCTGATCGAAGGGTCCTTTGTTCAACGGAACTGTACGATATATAATTCGGCAAAGGAAACAATGGCGGTGATCAGACGTAAAGTGGATATTTCGACGAATATGATGCTTGGGAAAGACGTATTTTCGCTGACATTGAATCCGGGGTTCGATGGTGCGTTTGCGATGGGACTTGTTCTGGTTCTTGATCAGACCAACGACGATGACGACGACGACGATGGTGCTGTAAACTACACTGACTACAACGTAGCTGCCCAGCAACCATCATAAACGCATGCAGTTATTAATTTTAAATATGCTCAGCCTTTTGGTCCACTAGGTTAGTTTCCGGTGAAAAATTGAGATTATCGTGAGAAACACGAGAAGTGGTTATGAACTGTTGGATGAGAAATAGATGCACATTAGGATGAGATACATCGAGATAAGATGCACCAGATCAATTCTCTTTTAAGCCGCAATTCAAGAGAGGTATTTGATTAAAAATGATCAATAGTTCAGACCCACTTCTCACGTTTCTCACGTTAACCTCAACTTTTCAAATGATCCTTTCGTGGTCTATTTCTCGTCCTATTTCTTCAATCAAATATTATCAGACATATTAATGATAATTGTGAATATGTAAGTGTTGTATAGAAGTCACATTAACATGTTAAATGCGGGATTTTATTCAAGCTCTTCAAAACTCCTGGATTTTGTACAAACGCTTCATTATCGCCTCTCACTTGTCGTTCCCTCTTTAATCAACTATATTCCCATGATATATACATATAATATATATATATATATATATAATATGAGAAATTGAGGTTAACTTGAGAAACGGATCTGAACTGTTGATCACTTTTAGTCAAATGCCCTCCCGTGATTGCGTCTTACAAGGGAGTTGATATGGTGCATCTCGGTGTATCTCATCCTAATATGTGTCCATTTCTCAACCAACAGTTGAGTTCCGGTGATATCCGCTTCTCACCGGAACTCAACCCTATATATATAGGCTACAATTATTTTGCAACCCAGTAAAAGTTTACAACCCTGTGAAACCCTCATCTAAACCATTCATTTAGCCCATTGCATTTGGATTCTCATTGATTCTCTAAATGAATTTACCTGATTTCGTCGGATTTCTGTAGCAGATGTCGATGCACATAACGGTTCATGCGATGTATCGGATGAAAGTTGTACTTTCATTAAACAATATGCATTCCATATTAGTGTATGCATTTAATGAAAATTACTATATGCATGAAACTAATAATCATTGATGCAATCTACTAACCAATCTAGTGTCTACATAATGAATGGTTTAGATGAGGGTTACACGGGGTTGTAAGTTGTAACCTTTTAAGGAGTTGCAAAATAAACCACCCTATATATATATATATATATATAGAGAGAGAGAGAGAGAGAGAGAGTCGGATTCAAACGAGAACAATAACTATTTAAAAGAACACGAGAACGAACAAAATCATTAGTGATTTTACATTAATCCACAAAAAGCCACGTGGACCTGAAACCGCAACCAAAGTCATATTTTCGTGCGTTAATGTAAAATCACTAATGATTTTGTTCGTTCTCGTGTTCTTTTAAATATGTATTGTTCTCGTTTTACTCGACTCTCTCTCTCTCTCTCTCTCTATATATATATATATGTATATATATATATATATATTCGGATGACTAAAATTGGTTTGTATAGGTTCAAAAGAGAAGTTCACCAAGTCATCTACGTCCCTGGATGTGTTTAATCATATATGATTAACTTTTTATAACATGTATAATCATATATGATTTTGGAACTGATCGTATTCTTGTAAATTCGATCAATTTTTCGTTTAATCCTCCCCCCTCTATGTATAAATATCAAAGTCGTCCATGAATATCAATGAGGTCAGATGAACTATTAATAACTATATAGTCTATAGAATAGTTGGAATCTTATAGAAATATTTATCTTTTTTCCACACATATTTGGTGGTTGTGAAATCTATAAAAAGTATATTTTTTACTGTAATAACAATAGAAAAGAATTCATCTGTTTTTTTTTTACTGAACTGGTTAATTACAATGTATAATATATCCAACAACTTCTTAATTCCTCAATCAATACTCAAGTGGGACTCATTGACTATATCTCTAATCGACACATATTGCCCCACAACACGTACCGTTCTAACGATTTATTTAATTAATCAACAACATTACAAAAAATTAACGAATTCATCAATTTTATATCCCACAACTCGTATTCATTTGCAGGGGCGGACCCAGATTTTTTTTCAAACGGTGGCACTCTTTAACTATAAGAAACAAATATAAAGATGTTTTTCATAAAACCAATGTTGGTTTGGTGGTTAGTCCCTTATTTTTCAAACTTAAGGTCTCAAGTTCAAGTCTCATTATGACCCTTTTTTTTGTGGTCGTGTAGTAGGGGTTGCTTGATAAGAGACTGATCGGGACGGTAAATCGGCTGCTGTGTATCGAAGCCGATGAAGTTGGGAGGGGTTGGTATCAGAACTGGACAGAACATAACAGATAACATTAGATAAAATACAATGAATAAAATATAAAGAATGAATAAAATATAAAATAAAACGTGTAATTGATGTTTTAGAAGAGAAATAGATTTTATTTTGAGGTTATATTGGTAAAACATAAGTCTGTTTCAGCTTGTTCCATGGGGTGCGAGTGGAACAGGCATGTTCCACTCTGTTATTGTCTGTTCCACATAAAAGTCCTGTCAAACGTGGGACAGTGATTACTGTTCTGTTCTGTCATGTCCTGTCCTGTCCAGCGTGGGTTAAAACTTGGAATAAAATTACGAAAGACAACAAATTAAGCAAAACAAAATGTATGAGACATTTAATAATTATAAAAATATTCAGCATCTAGGTATAATATCAAAATTTATTCAATGAATCGATCAATCATACAAAAAATCCATCTGTTTTTTTTAACTGAAATGGTTAATTACACTGTACACAATATGTTAACATATATCTCTTGTATATATCCCAATAGATAATTCCCTTTTATTATGAGATTTATCTCTAAAATAGTTTCCTGTAAATATGGAATATCTCAATAAGAGATATCTCCTAAATTGTTTCCTTAGATAAGGTTTTTGTAATTTGTATATATACTTGGAGAATGGATTGGCAAAGGCAAGCAATTTCTCCCATTCTAACTTGGTATCAGAGCACACACACTCTCGTTTTTTTTTCTCTCCACCCCTCCTCACCATCACCATGACCGGCGCTGTCATACCAGACCCAAAAGACCACAGCCCTCCCAACTCCGGTTTTCACCCAGCCTTTGCCATCAACAACATCAAAAACTTCCTCCCTCTAATCCTTGACCAAGAAGAAGGTCAATATGCGGCTTGGGTGGAACTCTTCCACATCCACGCATGCGCATATAATGTTCTCCATCATATCGATGCCGCCACACCCCGCCCACCTACCGTTGACGATGCCACATGGAAACGTATCGATGCCATTGTCAAACAATGGATATACGGTACAATCTCCAAAGACCTCCTACAAACGATCATCAAACCAGGTGCAACAACCCAAGAACTATGGAAGCGCCTTGAAGAAATTTTTCAAGACAACAAACACACTCGCGCCGTGTACTTAGAAGAACAGTTCAACACCACTCGGCTCGAAAACTTCACCAACATGGCTGACTATTGTAAGCGACTCAAACACCTCGCCGACCAACTAGCCAATGTTGGTAACCCTATCACCGAACCCAAGATGGTTCTCCAATTAATCTTCGGGCTCACCAAAGGCAAATACGATACCATCGCCACCATGATCCAACAGGCAGATCCGCTCCCCAGCTTCAACAAAGCCCGATCTCAACTCCTCTTGGAAGAAACAAGGCGCTCCAAACAGGAAGCCCACGTCCAACAGGCTCTCGTTACCGGACCACGCTCACAACAGCCGACGACAAGCCCGACCCCCAAGGCTGATCGACCTCCTTCCCCATCAACAATCCAGAACGGTCGTGGTCGTGGCCGCGATTCCCAACAGCCACATGGACGACGAGGGCGCGGTCGTGGGCGTGGAAACCGGTCTTCTGGTCTCCCATACCGCTACCAGCAACAAAGTTGGCCTCAATGGCAGACCCCCGGCTCCTGGAATCCACCACCTTCGTGCCCATATCCTACGGCACCACACCAACCTCAGGTTTTCCGTCGTCCACAAGCCGGCCTACTCGGTCCTTTCCCCGCTTCACGGTCTCCTTCCTACCATCAACAACAGGCAATGTTCACCCCGCAATACGGAACACCAATGACACCAACTGACTTGGGCAATGCGTTTAGTACCTTGTCAATGTCTCAACCCGACGATACTTGGTACATGGACAGCGGTGCTACATCTCATCTCACTAGCAACCCCGGTATGTTCTCTAAATTTTTTAATTCGAGCACTCCTACATATATTCTAGTTGGCGATGGAAATCGCATTCCTATTCTTGGTTATGGCAATACCACCACGCCCCCACCCCACCCCCCTTTCAACCTAAAACACGTCCTATACACTCCCCACATTATCAAAAATTTAATTTCCATTCGTAAATTTTCTCGCGATAATCGTGTATCTGTCGAATTTGATCCGTTTGGTTTCTCCGTGAAGGATCTCAATACGGGGACACTGCTTTCGAGATGCAATAGCAACGGAGATCTCTACCCTTTCTCATCGTCATTCTCTGCAGCCAAGCCCTCCATCTCTCTCGCCGCCATCTCCCCGACTACATGGCACAACCGTCTTGGACATCCGGGAGTTCCAGTTTTCAATTTTCTTAGAAACCAGAATTTAATTTCTTGTAATAAGGGAACTAAAACCCATTCTTGTGTTTCTTGCTCAATAGGCAAACATGTTCGTCTTCCTCTTCATTCTTCTAATACACTACGTTTGCCCCTTTCGATATTGTGCATGCCGATTTATGGACATCCCCAATACCGAACACTCTCGGTCATAAATATTATTTAATCTTGCTCGATGATTTTTTCCATTACCTTTGGGTTTTCCCCCTTAAATACAAATCTCAAGTCTTCTCTTTTTTTTATCAATTTTCGAAACTACATCAAAACACAATTTCAAAAGGATATTAAAACCTTTCAATACGACAACGGGCGAGAATTTAACAACTCGCTCTTTCACAATTACAGTGCCAAACATGGCATGGTTTTACGCTTCTCTTGCCCCTACACGTCCCCTCAAAACGGCAAGGCCGAACGGGTCATTCGTACCATAAATAACATAATTCGCACATCCCTACTACACGCTTCTCTCTCACCTAAGTTTTGGGTGTATGCCTTGCATATGGCATCTCACACTCTCAACATTCTTCCATCTTCTATCCGTCAAAACAAAACACCAACGAAAATCCTTTTTCATCGTATTCCCACATATAACCACTTACGAACCTTTGGATGTCTTTGCTTTCCAAATCTCTACCCTACCACCCCCCACAAACTCGCTCCTAGATACACTCCTTGCGTTTTTCTTGGGTACCCGTCCAACCATCGCGGGTACATATGCTATAACTTATCCAACGGAAAACTTCTTCTTTCCCGTCATGTAACCTTTGACGAGAACATATTCCCTTTCTCCAACCTTCAAAACTTCACTCCCCAAGACTACAATTTCTTGGATGACTCAACTCCTTCCCCATACATCACCCATGCATTAAACCCCTCTAGCCCAAACCTAAACGTACACCACCACATTACCACCCCTCTCCTAACGCCCCAACAACCCTCGAACACTCCCCCTCCCCCTCCTACTTCACCTTCACCCATGTCTAACCTCCTCCCCTCACCTCCTACTCATTCGGCAGCCCCTCCCACCACCTCGACAGCCCCCACCAACGCCTCGGCAGCCCCCACCACCACTCCCGAACCCACCCAATCACGCACCTCCACCCACCCAATGCAAACACGCTCAAGCCATGGCCTTTTCAAGCCAAAAACACACTTCAACATCTCGACTCAAGATATATCTCCTCCACCCAAAATCCCAAGGTGGCAATGCATGACCCGAATTGGAATACGGCCATGACCGTGGAATATAATGCTCTTATTAAACAACACACATGGGATCTTGTTCCACGACCGGAAGGGGTGAATATCATCCGTTGTATGTGGCTTTTTCGCCATAAATATCGGGACAATGGTGACCTAGAACGCTATAAAGCACGACTCGTGGTCAATGACAACTCTCAACAGGTTGGAATCGATTGCGAGGAGACATTCAGCCCAGTTGTCAAACCGGCCACCATACGAACAGTTCTAAGTATTGTACTTGGTCGTAATTGGCCAATTCATCAACTCGACGTGAAAAACGCGTTCTTGCATGGAGACCTCAAAGAAACGGTCTACATGCATCAACCACCCGGCTTTTACAATCCATTCCCTGGGCCATGTATGTCGCCTTCGCAAGTCTTTGTACGGCCTAAAGCAAGCCCCTCGGGCTTGGTACCAACGGTTTGCCAACTATATCTTACAGGTTGGTTTTCGGTGCAGCAAAAGTGACAACTCCCTGTTTACCTATCGTCACGGTTACGACATAGCTTACCTGTTGCTATATGTTGACGACATCGTCTTAACGGCGTCCTTCGAAAAGTTGAAATCGGACATAATCTCGGCTCTAAACACAGAATTCGAGATGACCGACTTGGGTAACTTAACATACTTTTTGGGTATTTCTGTCAAACGCACCTCTAAACACATGTTCTTATCTCAGAAGAAGTATGCAAAAACTATCATTAGCAGGGCCAAAATGATGAATTGCAAACCTATGCCCACCCCGGTTGACTCACAATCCAAATTGAGCGCACATACCGGCACTCCGGTTAAAGACCCAACTCTTTATCGCAGCCTTGCGGGTGCTCTACAGTACCTCACCTTTATAAGACCCGACATTGCCTACGCAGTCCAGCAGGTCTGCCTCTTCATGCATGCACCACGGGAACCCCATTTTAGCGCCCTTAAACGAATCATACGGTACGTCAAAGGCACAATTGACTATGGCTTATACCTTTATCCTAGCACCGCACATAGCCTCACTTCCTATACAGACGCAGACTGGGCGGGATGCCCCGACACACGCCGATCCACCTCCGGGTACTGCGTATTTTTAGGCGACAACCTCATTTCTTGGTCGGCAAAACGCCAACCCACTATTTCGCGCTCAAGTGCCGAAGCCGAATATCGCGGAGTGGCTAATGTTGTCGCCGAAACATGTTGGTTACGCAACTTACTTCTTGAACTTGGGTGTCCCACACGTAAAGCTACCCTAGTATACTGTGACAATGTGTCCGCCGTGTACCTATCCGGCAATCCGGTTCAACACCAACGCACCAAACACATCGAGCTCGACATACATTTTGTGCGCGAAAAGGTGGCGATGGGTCAAGTACATGTACTCCATGTTCCTTCTTCCTATCAGTATGCGGACATCTTCACAAAGGGTTTACCGCGCCAATTGTTCCTCGACTTCAGATCCAATTTGAGCGTTCATCCTAGCCACGCTCAAACTGAGGGAGGGTGTTAACATATATCTCTTGTATATATCCCAATAGATAATTCCCTTTTATTATGAGATTTATCTCTAAAATAGTTTCCTGTAAATATGGAATATCTCAATAAGAGATATCTCCTAAATTGTTTCCTTAGATAAGGTTTTTGTAATCTGTATATATACTTGGAGAATGGAATGGCAAAGGCAAGCAATTTCTCCCATTCTAACTCAATATATCCAACAACTTTATAGTTCCTCAATCAATACTCAAGTGGGACTCATTGACCGGTGAAGATACTGTAGGGAAGGTCCTGCGGAAAAATAGCTGGACGCCAGGCTCTAATCGACATCTTTCCCCACAACGCATGCCGCTCTAAGAATTTATTTAATTAATCAACATCAAAAAATTAACGAATCCATCAATTTTATAAGTCATGCTAATATATATTTTTTTGAAATCTAAACCCTAAAACAATTCAATTTTAACTTTCTTTCTTTCATGAAATTACAATTTCTTTTTAATGTTCATCCTATCACTCTTTTAACGAGGTGGCAAAAAAGTGAAATTACAGCTATACTGGCATCGACTATGTCTCTCATCGGTTCTCCAGCATGCGAGTTTATTCAGGGTGCGTTTGGTAGACAGGACTGGACAGAACAGAACAGATAACATTAGATGAAATAAAATAAATAAAATTTAAAGAATGAGTGAAATATAAAATAGAACGTGTATTTGATGTTTTAGGATAGAATTAGATTTTATTTTGAGGTTATATTGGTAAAACATAAGCCTGTTCCACCTTGTTCCAACTTGTTCAATGGGGTAGGGGTGGAACAGGCATGTTCCACTTTGTTTCACTCTGTTCTTGTTTGTTCCACGTAAAAGTCCTGCCAAACATGGAATAGTGATCCCAATTCTGTTATGTTCTATTATGTCCTGTCCAGTGTATCAAATGCACCCTCAGTATCGAAGTCAGCTAGCCTTCATTCAATCAAGGCAAGTTCAATGGAAAATCTCCAGAAAAGACGACCCGGCAAGATTCATCGAATTGATATCCCTTTCCTAAAACAAAATAGTTGAATTACATTACCATTGTATCCCTTTATTCACTGTTTGTGCAATGAACCGTTTGGTTCGTCATTGATTAAAACAGTCAATGGTCAATTTTAGTTAGTAAAACTTGTATTAATTAAGAGGTTAGCAAAAGAATCATGGACTTGGATTTTTTTTCTTCATACGGTGACACCATATTTTTTCATACGGTTTCATCGATGCGTGTTCATCTTTTTATCAACGTTCAACATCGCCCGAATCCCGATGTGTTTTTAGCCAAATTCCAGCGTTTCGAGAGATTTTTAATTTTTTCTTTACCGATTTCGAAAGACTTTTTCGGTATTTTTGGTCGATTTCAGGAGATGTTTTTGGTGTTTTTGGTTGATTTCAAGATTTTTTTGATTTTTTGTTGATTATGAGATACAGTTGTACTTCTAAAATAATACGGTTGCATATTCTAAAACGATGCGGTTGCACCTTTCACAAACTTATTTTTTTTACCTTACGACGAAGAAAATAATACAGTGACACGTACCACCGTGGACACGACTACATATATTATACACAAATAATTCAATATAAATATAATAAATGTTACAAATTCGTGAAAACCAATTTAAACTATCCAATGACTATCTTAATTATGATTCAACTAAATACATTTCTATTTGAACATGTTGAACAATTGGTTATTAACTAGTTAATGAAGTTCAAACGAATTTAAAAGGTTTACCTCCGAAAATTTTCCTCAGAAATCCATCACTGAATGGGTGAGTCGTCACAAAACAATCACAAAAATTGGTGGGTACATTGTTTGTAGGAAATTCAAATCAGTGACAGATTACCTAACGATTTTGTGAGTGTTCCATCGGTAATCACTGTGGATATTATTATCGTAAGATATTGTTTTACATGAATTTTTTCATCCAGCTAATGCTAGTATTTATTGTATTGATGAATATATATTTGTTTCACGATATGTTTCTTCATATGTATTCGTTTTTTAATGTGAAACTTTTTTAATGTGTAATTTTTGTTTTAATAAACATTCTAAAAAGGTTCATTTGGTGAATAAATCACACGTGAATTAAATAAATACATTGTGAAACAATTATATGTTAATTAGTATTCTCAATCCTATCCTTAGAAGAAAAAAATCATACAAAATAACATATGATACACTAGTTCTCAAAGTCATCATAATTTTATAGGTTATTAAAAGAAATTATTTTTCACATTTTTCAATTATTGGGCAAAAAGTTGATTACCAGCAACCCTAACCGGTCCCACACGGAACCTATCTCCAAGGACACCAATGTGAGGGGGCATTTTTTGGCTCACTCAGCAGCCGAGGCTAGTGGAGGGGCTTAGGATCGAACTCAGGACCTGTTATGTATTGGACAAAGCCACCCCACCCCTTTGATTATGTATTTCCGTTTATATGTAAATTTCGGATATAAATACATATAAATAAATTCAGTTTTTCCATTTGATTCTATATTGTGTGTTACGAATTTTAATTCGTGTATCTAAGGTCTAACACTTGTTTGGTAGTGACATTGTTTCATGACATCATCGATCGCATTTCGTCTTTGATTTTTAAACAATAAATGTATATATATTTCTTATCGATAGTTCCTCACACTTTAACATGTGACTTCCAATTCTTATCCAATACTCCTTAAAACAAGTTCTTGTTTGTTTTTTTATAATTTTTTTTATTAATCTTTTATATTTAATTTGTTAAGAGGTAGAGCTATTCAGACTTTTTATTTTTTTCTAAAATTTCAGTCACTTATGTGTTATCGTCCTTTTATCTGGTAAGAGGTAAATCAACTTCTTATTTGTCTCTTATTGTTCTCAATAAATTAACCTTAATAGATCATATATATATATATATATATATATATATACATAAATTCAACACTATACTACTCTAATGGGTCAAATACACAATTTAAACAAATTCAATCATTTATCATATTACAAAAACATGTAGTCTTAATGATTCAGCTTTAAGATTTCAAACTTCACCACTACCTCTTATCAATCAGAAGTAAAATAAGACTTCAGATTTCAACACCTCTTAAAAAACAAACGCCACATAAGTGTTCACAATAATAATAATAATAATATCCAATTGTAAACATATATAATTATTATATTTTTTTAGTAGACTAAACTCTTAAATATTTGTTAACTAACTAAGGGTGGATTTGGAAATCTAGCTTTTTTTCTGGAAAAAAAAACTGAATATGTATTTTAAAACAAATAAAAGTAAAAATATGGACACTTATTCGGGATGAAAAGAATAGTTTTTTTTTTTTGAAAGGCAGACATCTTATAAAACCACCAAAACACTTTACAAAGACAACCAGGAACCTCAAATACAGCATCCCAAACTACAGGAACCAACGAAACCTATTACAACAACAATAGCATATTTCCTAAACTCAAGCAAGCCGCATGAATCACAACCAGAACCCGATATGAACCTGCCATGAGTTCGAAGTGATAAACCTGGAGTTTACGAGAAATAAACAGAATGTCTACCGACCACCAAACCGCTTCAGCAGATTAATATCTCGATTCCGATCCCTAATTCCTCCGACCACCTCGAACCTGATCACTGCACATTAGACGGGTTTACGAGCCAATTTTTCCACTCCATCGAGAATTTCCGATTCCTACTTTTAAACCATTCGAACACCTTCCTTTGAAATTCAAACAACTTCTCACCTATTTTGTTCGCCTCTTTTTCGAATACCATTCGATTTCGATGTGACCAAATTAGGTAAATCAATGCCCATTTAACACCTTCCCACCTGGTATCGCGATAACCCGGTTCATCTCGAAGAAAATCTACTATTGATTGAATGTCCTCGGTTTTTTTTCCACCATTTTCCAACCGCTTTCCACAGATTTTTAACTTCGGGACAGTTTACCAGCGCATGGTCCAATGTTTCTGGATGATCGTTGCATCTTGGACAAAGGACTAAGTCCATGTCTATACCCATTTTATCGAGAAAAGATTAGTTTTCTTTGAAATCGTTCTAAAAATACACTTTTTTGGTTGAAAAATAAATGAAATACTTTTTTTTGGGTTATCACGAAATTTACGTGAAGGGTTATGTGAATAAGAAAATAAAGTTACAGTTGAATTGCAATATAATTTTGAATTGAATATAACTAACTACGGGTTCGTGTGATGCCTAATGTGTGTGTATATATTAATCAATGATTTAACAATCACATTAAATACATAGTAGAGAAAGGCATCGGGTTGGGTTCAAATTACCCTAACCCAATTCCAACCCATTAGATACAGTTTAGTCTAATTTTGTATCAACTATATGTCGTGTTAACTCGTTTGAGTTTTTTCTGGTCTGTCCATGAACAAGAACATAACGATCGCCTCGAAGGATACATCCAACTGATCCAACATCAACTTCGAAAACGATGGTTACTTCTACAAAATATCTTCAATAGTAAGGTTGAAAAATTCTTAGTCACCTATCCCGCCCCAACGACATTCTCACTATTAAGGGAGTTTTTCATTTCATTTATCTTTTGAGAGCAATTTTCACTTTTTTTTAAAAAAAATTTAAAGAATATATCAAAATTTATTTTTAAATAATTTTTCTTCATTTTTTTATTGTTAACAACCATTTGAATTTATAACTGTCAACGCAACCAGTATCGTGATTGTTACGTTATCGTCAATAAATAATACAGTAGCATTTTGCACGTATTAAATTTTAGGTAAGGTCAGTCAAATGAACCTTATACACCACTTACAGACAGCTTCCCAATTTTGGAGAAAATGAGGATTTTGAGGTATATTTTTGCTCCAACAGTTTCCTCAAAACTATCATCAAAATGGAGAAAGTAGGAGGGAGAATAAGTTTTTCTCCAAATATGGAGATAACCTAAAAATGATTACTAGATGAAAACACCAATAGAAATCTTTGAAAAAACATATTTGGAGAGAGAACATAATATTTTAATAGATGAATAGAATATTTTAATATTATAATCAATGTTTGTTTTCTTTAAAATGAGGAATCTGTTGGAGATGAATGTAATTTTTTTAGAGATTTTGATTTTTGGTTCTCCATTTTAAATTTTTTTGAGGAAGCTGTTGTTGGAGATGCTCTTACGTGTTTCATGTCCTGTCAATTCGGTTATTTATATTATTATTACATTATTTATATGATTATTATTATTATTATTATTATTACAATTTTCGTTCTTGTGTTTTTGTGGATTTTCTTGGTTTTTGTCCCTACATTAAGTTTATTTCATTAACTTTGTCATCATGGTTTGTCATATTGCTCCTTGTTGGCCTCTCTCTTTAATAGATATTAAAACTTCTATGAGTTTATTGAAAGAAATTTATTCATTTTTTTTTCTTCTTCTTCTAAGAAGGTAAAAAGTAATATAGTTATGTACTCAATATGATATATTTCCTACATAAATCTTTGAAAATATTAGTTCATAAACATAACTACACTACTAAATGAAAGTCTTTAGACAATGAATTTTTCCCTGGAAAATCTGTCGCTAAAGGGTGATTCTTCACAAAACCATGACAAAAGTTGGTGGGTAAATTGTTGGCGGGTAATGCAAATCAGTGACATTACACAGGGATCCTCTGGGTGATCCATGAGTATTTTCTCGAAAAATGTCGGATTCTACCGAGTCATTGGTATTTTATGGGTGATCCGTGGGTAATCACGACGGAAGTTTTTCAATGTAAATTTTGTGGGTAAAAGTCATTTGTCTTGTAGTGCTAGTTTGATTTGTTACCATTAAATAACCGGGATAGAACATTATAATTTTCATAATACACGGCTATAGGCTAGCACCACGGTAATCGTATTGAAAAGACAAAGCAAGGTCCATAAATGTTGGCTTTAAAAGTATAGTATCAAAACATTTTCAATGAAACTTCTTATAAAAACCTATTTTTTACTATATCATATCTAACCTATCAAATTAAGGATTTGTTTTGATATTATTAAGTATTTGTTTTAATTATATCATGAAATGTTATAATTGATTAATTTTTCAAGATAGGGAAATTAATTAAAATACCCCAAGTTTGACCATCTCTTACCGAAATACCATAAATCTCTTCCAGTTTACAAAAATACCCAAAAAATCCGAGATGGGCCCCGCGATCGTGACGTGGCAAACTGTTTCGGCCAAAAGCCCCGCGAAGCCCCCCAACTTTGCCCGCGTTGGCAAGTTTCGTCCCTGCCCGCGATAGGCCAATTTTTTTTTACATTTTTGGTCCCTGTTTTTTGTGTCTTTGATCAGTAAAAAAAATACAAACTGTCCAAAAGAAATTTTAGCAAAACCGAGCTGCGTGAGCACGAGATTTTGGAGCTGCATTCGTGTCCGCAGGTCGCGCTCGCACACAAGTTCGACGATTTTAACTAGCGAAATCGTCAATCGGCACCCCCCCTGCGCGCGGGTAGGTGTTGGAGTAAAACCATGCAAGGAGCTTGTCAACTCCTCTCACTTCTTTGCTTATAAACCAATGAAAGTTTATTCCTTCTACCTATGTGGGACACATTCCCACACCCAACTTGATTTTTACTAATTTCATGGTTTTTACTTAACTTTGAGTATCGATATCTCATTCATACATACTCCGTTTTCGACGTATTATATATCGTTTTGAAGCTCTCATATAGGAGAACATAAACCCACTAAGAGTTAATTATATATACCATATATATATATATATATATATATATATATATATATATATATATATATATATATATATATATATATATATATTTAAATGTGTCTAAAGTTCCCTAAAAACCATTAAATATAAGAACTTTAGACACATTTAAATATATGTGTTTAAATATATGTGTATATATATATATATTTAAATGTGTATATATATATGTGGTATATATAATTAACTCTTAGTGGGTTTATGTTCTCCTATATGAGAGCTTCAAAACGATATATAATGCGTCGAAAACGGAGTATGTGTGAATATATGTGTATATATATATATATATATTTAAATGTGTCTAAAGTTCTTATATTTAATGGTTTTTAGGGAACTTTAGACACATTTAAATATATATATATATATATATATATATATATATATATATGTGGTATATATAATTAACTCTTAGTGGGTTTATGTTCTTCTATATGAGAGCTTCAAAACGATATATAATGCGTCGAAAACAGAGTATGTGTGAATGAGATATCGATACTCAAAGTTAAGTAAAAACCATGAAATTAGTAAAAATCAAGTTGGGTGTGGGAATGTGTCCCACATAGGTAGAAGGAATAAACTTTCATTGGTTTATAAGCAAAGAAGTGAGAGGAGTTGACAAGCTCCTTGCATGGTTTTACTCCAACACCTACCCGCGTGCAGGGGGGGTGCCGATTGACGATTTTGCTAGCTAAAATCGTCGAACTTGCGTGCGAGCGCGACCTGCGGACACGAATGCAGCTCCAAAATCTCGTGCTTACGCAGCTCGGTTTTGCTAAAATTTCTTTTGGACAGTTTGTATTTTTTTTACTGAACAAAGACACAAAAAACAGGGACCAAAAATGTAAATTTTTTTTGGCCTATCGCGGGCCCATCGCGGGCAGGGACGAAACTTGCCAACGTGGGCAAAGTTGGGGGGCTTCGCGGGGCTTTTGGCCGAAACAGTTTGCCATCGCGGATTTTTTGGGTATTTTTGTAAACTGGAAGAGATTTATGGTATTTCAGTAAGAGATGGTTTGACTTAGGGTATTTTAATTAATTTCCCTTTGTTTTTGGTCATTTTACATTTTTCATTTAATTTATCAACTAAGTTTTGTCAAACATTATTTGTTCATGCATAAACTAGATCATCAACTAACAACTAGTTAATCATCAATTTACCAAACATAGCCTCTATCTTTATTACACCATCCATGGGCTGTATTGTTTCTCCGTCGTAAGGTAAGAAAAATTAGGTTTGTGAAATGTGCAACTGTATCAATTTGAGCTGTGCCACCATATATATTTTGAAACTACATTAAGAACACAAACTTCTATATATATTTTGAAACTACATTAAAGACACAAGTTTCTCTTGGTAGAATTGGTTTGGAAGGTGTTTATTCTACTCAAAACCTAGGTTCAAGTCTTGTTAGAGACATTTTTGTAGTTTTTAGTTTTTAATTTCATATTTACTATGTTTCTAAAAAAATTGGCATAATGGGACTTGAACTTGAGACCTCAAGTTTGAAAAGCAAGGGACTAACCATCATACCAACATTGATTTTGTAAAAAAATATATCTATATTTGTTTCTTATAGTTAAATTGTGCCACCGTTTAAAAAAATTCCTAGGTCCACCCCTGACACCATCCACTACAATACAAGTTCTAACACAATTTTAAATTGTCACATTAACTTTATAAAATTATCTGGATATTATTCTCCACTAGAATGATTTAACTACTTTCTTAAGTATAAAAACCATAATTGAATATTATTTAATATAACTTAATACTTGTAACAACTCAGTCTAAATAAAGCATACATAGCATTAATATTGAACAATTACAAAACTGGGTCCATAAAATTTCATTACATCTGTCTACATAACTTAGGTTGGCGGAAACAACCTATACACAACTGAGAATAACTACCACTAAAAGTATGAGTGACACTGTCTCTACCTACGTCTGCACTCTATCCTGCGGTTGCTCACTTACCGGAGCCTAGGGGTGCTCAAAAACCCGACCAACCCGATCAACCCAACCCAACCCGACGTGAAATAACCCAACCCGAAGCAAACCGATGTCCAATCGAGTTGTAAAATCTTCAAACCGTATGTATTGGGTTGATATCGGGTTGCGAGATTTTGAACCCAACCCAACCCGATGAACCCGACATATATATATATATATATATATTCAATCTCTTATCCATCTCTCTCTCTCTCTCTCTATATATATATATATATAGTAAATACATATATACGCAAATTGAGAAAAATAGTTGATGACAATATGTTTAAGATTTAAGAAATATGCAAATTGAAGACGTCAAGTTATTTGATCATATTTGGTTTAGACATTTTTCTATGTAGTATATAAATATTGTATGAATTATCGGTTATATTTTAAAGACATGTTTCTTTTATTTTTATGTTTCTAATTTTGATTTTACCTTGTTTAAACACAACCCGACCAACCCGATCAACCCGAACAGGTTGGGTTGGGTTGAAAAATTTTCAAACCGCCAACATTGGGTTGATGTGTCGAAATGCCTTCAACCCGATCAACCCAACCCGTGAGCACCCCTACCGGAGCCTCCTACTATCTGTTTACCTGAAAAGGTTTAGTTTGGAAAATGCAAGGGTTAGACCATGAAGTCTAGTTAGTCCCTCCTGACAGTTCTCAAAATCATTTAAACAGTTTCATAAATTTTATCATAAAACATCCACATCACTGTTCATATAAAAACATTCAAGGAATAAGGTCCGCCCCTCGTAAATTGGCACCCTGAAGCCACCCTAAGGTGACAACGAGTCAGTCTCATGCTGTCGTATAGGGTCACACTTCCCTGGCATAAATGGGACACACACCCCGGCATGATCTGGCGGGCCACACCCCCCGACTTAGCCAATTTACACCACAATCTATGTATGCATACATCCCACATAAATTTTTAAACAACGTTCATGCAATCAAAACCATAAGTATAAAACATGGCATTTCTCATCATGTACTTGCTTTAGAAAAACATATTAAAAGCCACACGTTTTAGTTTAGAAAACTCACCTGGTGCTCTTACTTCACGTTTCTAATCAGATCCAAACCTCCACTCGATTTCCCTGAATAAATGGTCAGAAACAATAAGCAGCTTACTCAACTTTCCGGACGTTACCCCTATCCGGACAACACAACCTTTCCGGACAACCATCCTTTCCGGACAACACTACTTCCCGGACAACCTACTTCCCGGACAACACTACTACTCGGACAATACTACTTTTCCGGATCCCTTCTACTTACCGGTTACTCGAATTTACCGGATACTAGACTTTCCGGACACTCATTCGGAAACCTTCAATCATTGAGACTTACCGGATACGCATCCGGTAACCCTCAACCGATGACAGTTTCCAGACGGAGTGCTGGGACGAACAAACGGAGAAAAATCCATTCTAGTCCCTTTTAAAAGCTACAAAACAGTAGTAATTAACCACATAATTGCTCTGTAATAAAATCTCGCTTAGTTTCACTAAACAAACACGGTTTAAGACCATTAATTCTTACTTTAGAGTCTCAAGTAGCTTTATTTAATAAAAACCTTCAAACATTCAAACAATCACCAAATCAACCCTATTTAATGATACAGATTAGGGATTACCTGATAGATTTCTAGCAGAAAACGAAATCCAACTTCACTCCTTCTTCAGATTCCACCAATTGATGATTCTCCTCTTCAAGAGCTCAAGAACCCTCCAAAAACCCTATTTCCCTTTTTCCCCTACTATTCAGCCGCAAGACACCAAATGATTGCACAAAACTAGGGTTTTGTGCCAATCATTGGCTTTTATACTCAAACCCTTATTTACCAAATACACCCCTCAACTTTCAGCTTTAATAAATCTATCCCCAAAACTTGAAACTCTAACAATTTGGTCTCGGTTACTACATTACTCCCCCCTCAAAAGAATTCCGTCCCCGGAATTCCATTCTCGAAAAGGTGGGGGGTACCTGGACTTCATGTCTGCTTCTACTTCCCATGTTGCCTCTCGTCCCTTATGATACCTCCGCTGAGCTTTTACTAGCCAAACTTCTTTGTTCTTCGTTTCGCAAACCTTACCGCTCGCGATTTCTATCGGTTCTTCTACGTAAGTCAACCTCTCATCTATACTGATGTCCCTTCAATGGAACAGCCACAACGACTTCTGACAGACACTTCTCTAAGCCCGAGACATGAAATGTCGGATGAACACTCCTTTTAATCCTCTGGCCAGTCTTACTTATAAGCCACTGCTCTCACTCGCTCAAAAATGGCGAAAGTCAACTCCATATCGCCTGTAATTCTCGCAGGGTCGCGCACTATCTATCTAACTTTCATAACTCCGACGGACCCACCGACGTAGTCCACTTTACCTATCTCTCAATTCTCGAGGTTCAACAGTTTTATGTTTTCAATCCAACCACTCAGTTCTACTTGGCTACCCCATACATGAAACCGCCCTCGGCGAGTCATCACCTGCTATATCGTGCCATCTTGCACTACTTACTTGTACCCTCTTCGATCACTATACTCGCTTAAAACTACCTGATAAATCCAAGGCCAACCGCGCCTCCATTTGCTCGCATCCGTCCACACATCGGGACTCACGGTTTTAAACACGTCTAGTTAAGGTCTCTCATACATTTATACTTCCTTAAGAGAAAGAACTTGGCGGAAATTTCCCGCCACAACAACGAGAATCTTCCACCAGGAAAATTCACTCACTGACAACTTGGCACAAGGCCAACCTTTTACATCCCGACAAGCTCGCACCCAGGAGTCCTATCCTCGGTATACCTGAAATTTCTAGGTTACTTCTTCCAACCGACATTCGGCTATGCAGATCATACTCCTTTCCGGAATCACATCGGCTACAACTCGACAACTAATTCGTACGTTCTCACCACTTCATCATTTCACACTTAACGAGTCTAGTAGTAGGAAACCTCTATAATTCCTTATTTGAGTACTCACCTATCCGAATTGAACTTATCCTGAAGGCTCATCAATTTCTCACTGCTTACCACAAGCGTCCAATCATATAACATAACTTCGGTTACTCTCACTCAACTAGGAGGGGTAACCACAATCACACCCTACCGTTCTTAATAGCTTACACTGAACGATCAGTTCGTTTGAACGTTTCTCACAAAGTCACTACCTTAACTCATTCAGTTGTCTTATCCACTTCTTTCCTGCACAAAATCATACACAATTTCCTTCCTCAATACTCTTTCCAAAAGTTCGCACACTTATCAAGGACAATCTACACAACACTGCACCTATCGGCATTACTGTCAAGTTTACTACTTCCGATTTACTTACTTATTCCGACATACTGTCTTCACCTCCCCACGTTAGCGTGGAACACTGCCCACCAACATTACTCGCCCCTCTCTTCCGACAATTCTCAAGCTGCAAATGTTTTCTCATTACTATACATAACCCAACGGTTGCACTAAAACTCTAACTTAAGGCTTTCAACCAAAACACCTCGAACTGACACCAGAGTTCGACGTCACTATTCATTCTTTAAACTCCAACTTTTACTTTCTCGGACAAAACGTTCACACATAATCAACAGCTCACATTCTTTAAGGATTTCACATCTATTCCGCCACATTTTGACTAACACATCCATCATCTTCTTTAAACTTCCAATGATCCCAAAATATGCTTACTTAGCGACTCTTACTACTAAAAACACTTGGTTTCTCTTTTGGGTAACTACCCACCACCACTCCGTGATGCTACCCTGAACATAACCATATCACAACGTCAACTTACACCCTACGTGCTCCAACAACCCCCAAAAGGCTTCTATCTAATGCTTCCTCTTTCTCTAACATCACATTACTACGACGCTAGCTAGCACATTTAACTTGGCAATTATTGCCACTACATAACTGTACATTCCTCACTCAAAACATCACATTGCAGACCAAAACTCTCATGGCCATTCATACACAATCCAACTTATCTTCAAGATCTCACGCATAAATAACCGAGTCTATCTCGCTACATTGTCTCTCCCCAGCTCTAGTTGAACCACAACACCCAAGTTTCTGATTAATTCTAACATACTCGTTTTGTGCTACCTCTTAGCAATACCAAACCGTTACATTGACAGGGCGCATTTCCTCACAGACCGACATAATCTATACTCTCACTTCGTTTGTGCTAAATACTTCATTCTTAACGAACTATCCACCTCGTAATTAAAACGCTTATCTAAAACAGCAGTCTTTCAATAACTTAACACCCCTACAAGGTGGTCCTTCAACTTTCAACCTTCTGATTCAAGTCTTCGGCCTCATACTCTTTACACAACTGCCGACTTCAACATCAATAGTTGAACTGTTGATAGTTCCTTAACTTATTCTTCAACAATGGTCCCTTACTGAACCTAATCCTTCCAACATATCCTAATCAAATTCACACCCCACCGTCCTCATTTCAAACTCACTCGTGCATCGTCAGTATCACAAGATCTCTTTAAAACTCTTATTCGACGTCGAGGATCTTTCATTTTTACTTCACCACACTACTCATATCGAGTTGCTAAAATGACTTCTAGTCTTTCCTCCGGACACAACCGTCCCTTGGCACCGTATTTCCAGTCACCGAACAAGGGTACAGGCCCTCACACAACCGACACTAAAGTCTACTTCTGACTCTTCCACCGTTCACCTCTCTTCCTGAACACCAGTACCAAAACTACAACCATTCTACCCCGGTTGACCAGCACCTTTTCGCTCTCGGAATCCTTCCATATCTTAAAATGTGATAATCTATGACCTAATGAGTTCATAGCCTTCATGCATGACAACACGATAAATAAATCATTTCGCACTTTTATCATTTTAGAGAAATATCACTTGGAAACAATTTGGGTACACATGACCCCAACATTCTCATAACTCTAATACCCTGCACAACGATCTCGAGAACCGTTCGCACACAACCCTTCAGTAAAACGCAATCTTACTCAATCAAACAACGTTGTTATGACAGTAATAATTTGAATAAAAATCTTTTTATACGACAACATTTAGAAAGAAATTACCGACACGAAATAAACCGGCCGGTTCTCACCCTCATTTATATGACATCGACATTTCAATACTCAGTTTGGTTACAAAAGTTTTGTTGGCAAACATTTTCTTGACTTTTTGCAACAATTTAACTTATCATGAAAATTGCGAAGTATTTTGTAAATTGCTAAGTTCAAAAATTCATTATGCGACGCAAATGGAATTGCCTCTTTCTTTAAATAAACGTTTGCACATGCTGACTCAATCCCGACCAAAATTGCTATTTACGTATTTGCTTTTCATCACGAAGACTCATGTAACACACACACGAACGCAATGCATGAAGCTCTACTCGCAAATGAAGGCTACCCACTCAAACAGGGTCAACCGTTTTACTCACGCAACTTAACATTTGCACTTTATCTTCGATCAATGATCGCCCTCTCGGCCTTGCAACAACTTGCTATACATACATTCCACGGTCCACTTACTCAACCATTTCATACTATTTCGTTTTGTTCAACCATCTCACTTTCCACTTCTACATGGTTTCATTTCACTATAGGTAACTTATTTTATTTATCCCGCTAATGGAAAGCTCGACCAAGAAGCCAGGGCTCCATTGATACCCTCAAGGTTTTGACTCTATCTTTCCTTACCATCTGAACTGATCTATCCCCCTGATTTCTAGAACCAAGACTCTCTAGAAACAGGAGTCTTACTCAAAAATAATCATTCTTCCTCTCCGAATCCACGAAGAGCTACCTCTAGATGACTCGTAACACTCTATACAACATTTCTTCTCTACGATGTATACGTACATCACATCACCATGACTTCTCGTGAAACTTTCCCAAACAAGGGGTCTCAGTCTACTCCTCAGGGGTCTTGCTGACATTCTAAGGTACTGGAACACGACATAAACACTAGCTTCTGACTACTACTTCGGAATAATAAGGCAGGTTAAGCACATACATGTACCTGTAAGTTCGCAATTACACTGGCCAGGTGGAATCTCAAGCTTACCTTACATGACAGTCCTCAGTACCCTATTAGTCCTATCTTTATAATAGTGTCCTACTAACGCATTTCTTGTATTTACAATAGTGCCCTCCTAACGCATCTCCTGATTCTCAGTTGTGATTTCTACTCCCAAGTTTAAGTTTAGGCTCGTCCGGTCACCTAAATCCCTTAAACTATGGCTCTGATACCAATTGTAACAACCCAGTCTAAATAAAGCATACATAGCATTAATATTGAACAATTACAAAACTGGGTCCATAGAATTTCATTACATCTGTCTACATAACTTAGGTTGGCGGAAACAACCTATACACAACTGAGAATAACTACCACTAAAAGTATGAGTGACACTGTCTCTATCTGCGTTTGCACTCTATCCTGCGCTTGCTCACTTACCGGAGCCTCCTACTATCTGTTTACCTGAAAAGGTTTAGTTTGGAAAATGCGAGGGTTAGACCATGAGGTCTAGTGAGTCCATCCTGACAGTTCTCAAAATCATTTAAACAGTTTCATAAATTTTATCATAAAACATCCACATCACTGTTCTTATAAAAACATTCACGGAATAAGGTCTATCCCTCGTAAATTGGCACCCTGAAGCCACCCTAAGGTGACAACGAGTCAGTCGCATGCTGCCGTATAGGGTCACACTTCTCTGGCATAAACGGGACACACACCCTGGCATGATCTGACGGGCCACACCCCCCGACTTAGCCAATTTACACCACAATCTATGTATGCATACATCCCACATAAATTTTTAAACAACGTTCATGCAATCAAAACCATAAGTATAAAACATGGCATTTCTCATCATGTACTTGCTTTAGAAAAACATATTAAAAGCCACACGTTTTAGTTTAGAAAACTCACCTGGTGCTCTTACTTCACGTTTCTAATCAGATCCAAACCTCCACTCGATTTCCCTGAATAAATGGTCAGAAACAATAAGCAGCTTACTCAACTTTTCGGACGTTACCCCTATCCGGACAACACAACCTTTTCGGACAACCATCATTTCCGGACAACACTACTTCCCGGACAACCTACTTCCCGGACAACTACTACCCGGACAACTACTACCCGGACAATACTACTTTTCCGGATCCCTTCTACTTACCGGTTACTCGAATTTACCGGATACTAGACTTTCCGGACACTCATTCGGAAACCTTCAATCATTGAGACTTACCGGATACGCATCCGGTAACCCTCAACCGATGACAGTTTCCGAACGGAGTGCTGGGACGAACAAACAGAGAAAAATCCATTCTAGTCCCTTTTAAAAGCTACAAAACAGTAGTAATTAACCACATAATTGCTCTGTAATAAAATCTCGCTTAGTTTCACTAAACAAACACGGTTTAAGACCATTAATTCTTACTTTAGAGTCTCAAGTAGCTTTATTTAATAAAAACCTTCAAACATTCAAACAATCACCAAATCAACCCTATTTAATGATACAGATTAGGGATTATCTTATAGGTTTCTAGCAGAAAACGAAATCCAACTTCACTCCTTCTTCAGATTCCACCAATTGATGATTCTCCTCTTCAAGAGCTCAAGAACCCTCCAAAAACCCTATTTCCCTTTTTCCCCTACTATTTAGCCGCAAGACACCAAATGATTGCACAAAACTAGGGTTTTGTGCCAATCATTGGCTTTTATACTCAAACCCTTATTTACCAAATACACCCCTCAACTTTCAGCTTTAATAAATCTATCCCCAAAACTTGAAACTCTAACAATTTGGTCTCGGTTACTACAATACTCCCCCCTCAAAAGAATTCCGTCCCCGGAATTCCATTCGCGAAAAGGTGGGGGGTACCTGGACTTCATGTCCGCTTCTACTTCCCATGTTGCCTCTCGTCCCTTATGATACCTCCGCTGAGCTTTTACTAGCCAAACTTCTTTGTTCTTCGTTTAGCAAACCTTACCGCTCGCGATTTCTATCGGTTCTTCTACATAAGTCAACCTCTCATCTATACTGATGTCCCTTCAAAGGAACAGCCACAACGACTTCTGACAGGCACTTCTCTAAGCCCGAGACATGAAATGTCGGATGAACATTCCTTTTAATCCTCTGGCCAGTCTTACTTGTAAGCCACTGCTCTCACTCGCTCAAAAATGGCGAAAGTCAACTCCCTATCGCCTGTAATTCTCGCAGGGTCGCGCACTATCTATCTAACTTTCATAACTCCGACGGACCCACCGACGTAGTCCACTTTACCTATCTCTCAATTCTCGAGGTTCAACAGTTTTATATTTTCAATCCAACCACTCAGTTCTACTTGGCTACCCCATACATGAAACCGCCCTCGGCGAGTCATCACCTGCTATATCGTGCCATCTTGCACTACTTACTTGTACCCTCTTCGATCACTATACTCGCTTAAAACTACCTGATAAATCCAAGGCCAATCGCGCCTCCATTTGCTCGCCTCCGTCCACACATCGGGACTCACGGTTTTAAACACGTCTAATTAAGGTCTCTCATACATTTACACTTCCTTAAGAGAAAGAACTTGGCGGAAATTTCCCGCCACAACAACGAGAATCTTCCACCAGGAAAACTCACTCACTGACAACTTGGCACAAGGCCAACCTTGTACATCCCGACAAGCTCGCACCCAGGAGTCCTCTCCTCGGTATACCTTAAATTTCTAGGTTACTTCTTCCAACCGACATTCGTCTATGCAGATCATACTCCTTTCCCGAATCACATCGGCTACAACTCGACAACTAATTCGTACGTTCTCACCACTTCATCATTTCACACTTAACGAGTCTACTAGTAGGAAACCTCTATAATTCCTTATTTGAGTACTCACCTATCCGAATTGAACTTATCCTGAAGGCTCATAAATTTCTCACTGCTTGCCACAAGCGTCCAATCATATAACATAACTTCGGTTACTCTCACTCAACTAGGAGGGGTAACCACAATCACACCCTACTGTTCTTAATAGCTTACACTGAACGATCAGTTCATTTGAACGTTTCTCACAAAGTCACTAACTTAACTCATTCAGTTGTCTTATCCACTTCTGTCCTGCACAAAATCATACACAATTTCCTTCCTCAATACTCTATCCAAAAGTTCGCACACTTATCAAGGACAATCTACACAACACTGCACCTATCGGCATTACTGTCAAGTTTACTACTTCCGATTTACTTACTTATTCCGACATACTGTCTTTACCTCCACACGTTAGCGTGGAACACTGCCCACCAACATTACTCGCCCCTCTCTTCCGACAATTCTCAAGGTGCAAATGTTTTCTCATTACTATACATAACCCAACGGTTGCACTAAAACTCTAACTTAAGGCTTTCAACCAAAACACCTCGAACTGACACCAGAGTTCGACGTCACTATTCATTCTTTAAACTCCAACTTTTACTTTCTCGGACAAAACGTTCACACATAATCAACAGCTCACATTCTTTAAGGATTTCACATCTATTCCGCCACATTTTGACTAACACATCCATCATCTTCTTTAAACTTCCAATGATCCCAAAATATGCTTACTTAGCGACTCTTACTACTAAAAACACTTGGTTTCACCTTTGGGTAACTACCCACCACCACTCCGTGATGCTACCCTGAACATAACCATATCACAACGTCAACTTACACCCTACGTGCTCCAACAACCCCCAAAAGGCTTCTATCTAATGCTTCCTCTTTCTCTAACATCACATTACTACGACGCTAGCTGGCACATTTAACTTGGCAATTATTGCCACTACATAACTGTACATTCCTCACTCAAAACATCACATTGCAGACCAAAACTCTCATGGCCCGTATCCCGGTATGTAATTTATTAGTATTAATCCTTTTCTTTTAAGTTTGAGTTTTTGAGGTTTCCGTTAGCGGGGTTAGTCGAGTCGGACCAATTTGTTAACATAGGGTCAGTGTAGTGTAGGTTAAAATGTTAGTGAACTTTGACCCTTTCGCAAGATGAGAGAAGTGCAGGGGCTAAAAGTGACTAAGTGGGAAAGTGCATGGGGGGGGGGGGTCGGCCCATAATAGGAACCGACCCATTATCTATTGTTTCTTTCTCTTCACGTCGCAAACAAAGAAAGGAGGTTGAAACCCTATTTCTTTTTCCTTCACCGAGCACCTCATTCCATTTCTCCTTTTCTGCGGCTTCCGTGAAACCACCACCACCACACCAGCGCCGCTGCTGGTGTTGGCCGGAGAGAGAGAGAGAACAGCGCGAGAGAGAGAGATAGAGAGAGAGAACAACGCGAGAGAGAGTGATAGAGAGAGGTCACCGGAAACTGCCGCTGTTGTCGCCGGAGACCACCGCCACCACTGTCGTTCGTCAGAAGTTTCGAGAGAGAGAGAGGAGCAGGTGCGGGTGTGTGGTGTTGTAGCGAGGTAAGTCGTTTCCTTCGTCTCGTTTCCTTTTCTTTTCTTTTCCGGCAAAACAACCACCGCGTCGCCGCCGCCGCCGTACCCCGCTGCCGGAGGTGGCAGTGGGTGGTGCCCGTGGCGGAACCCTAAAACCACCTCTGGCCGTAACCCTAAACCGCCATAGCGGAATCCGAATCGTATAAACCGAACGCGTAAACCGTTTTATAAAGTTATCATTTTATGTGAAAAACGTCCTTTTCTGCCACTGTTTTGCGTTAGCCGTACCTCTTTACTCGTAACTCGGATTGGGGTGAAACCGGTGCCAAAAGTTCCCTTTTCGAGTCTAGTAACTTTTCTGTGTTTTGTGCAAAATCCAGTTCGGAACGTAGCATAGGCCAAGTCGTCGTTTTATACCGATAGCTGCTGTTTTTTCACTGTTCTGCGAACCATTATTATAAAATCCGTATTTAATTGTAGAAAAATCGTTAGGAGGTGTATAATATGTCCTTGAAACCCTATCTCATAGTACTTTCTAATCATGTAATAATATTGAGGATTTACTGGGTTTAAGGAGGTCGAAACAGGTCCCGAACAGACCTGTTTGGCGAGACCGGGAAGTAGTTTTAGTGACGGTTTAAGCGGGTGTCGTGTCGTAGGGTCCGGGTCTCGTATTGATACGTTTTAACGTGCGTTTAGGTGCTGGGAAGTGACCGTAATTGGGAAGCTTGAATTTGTATTGTTGAGCTAGGCGCGCATTCGAGGTGAGTTCTCTCACTATAACTAATGTCGGTTATTTTTACATTACGTTGTGTGTATGTGTGGTAGTTCTATTTGCTTGTGGTGTGGGGTTAAATCGTGGGGTGTCTAGTCGGACCTTTATTGTGTGGCTACGCGGGTGGCGTAGGAGTTCGGTGGGGGCCGAGGATTACATACGCGGGTGGCGTAGTGACTTGGTGGGGCCAAAGGTTGTATACGCGGGTGGCGTATGAACCCGGGGGTGCCGGGTTGCGAAGGTTGTATACGCGGGTGGCGTATGAACCCGGGGGTGCCGGGTTGCGTTTGCACGGTTGTCGTGTGGTCGGTGGGACCGACGTATGCCTATTAGGTGGGTTGGTGTGAGTATGCACGTCTATGATTTGTTCGTAGACTTGTATGCTGTTTATGTGCAATTATCTGTTTATGGTGGTGTGGAAATAACTGTGTTACTTATGGTGTTGAATTCACTAAGCTTCGTGCTTACCCTTTCCCAATAAACTGTGGTTTCAGGTACGGGCGGCTCCAAGGCGTGACGAGTACACACTGGCGCGCGAGGAGAGCTGGTTGCTTTATGGTTTTTAATAATTAAACGTTTATTCCGCTGGTTTTTATTATGAAGATATTAATTATGAGTTTACAAACGAAACGTTGGGATCATTTAATGAGTTGTTATAGGTGAAATGTTTATTTAAAAATTTAAATTTTCTTGTAATTTTTGGGACGTTACAACTTGGTATCAGAGCACGGCTTGAGTGAATCAAACGCATTTCGGTGTGTTTGATCTCAAGTTTGCGGCTATAAAAATTTTCTTTAAAGTTTTTGGGAAATAAAAAGAAGGAAAAATCCGGTTGAGGAACAGTGATCGAGGGCGCAGTGTGTACAGTCAGCCAGAGCCAAGGAGGAAAGGTACATTGCTTAGTGTTGTATTGCTTTCTAGGCATAGGGTATGCATGCTAGATTGCTTGTTGTTGACACTATGCTGTATGGTGACTGCTTGCTAATAGGAATCAATGCTAGTTATAGTGGGTTGTTAAGTGAAGGCCTTATAGGTTGTATGCAGTAAGAATCATATAGCCTTAGAATATTTGATTTAGTTCTATTGCGCAGCTCTTGTTTGAGTCCAATCGTTCTAGGATAGAATCTTGTATTCGAATGTCTATTTGATTCACGCTGCATGCGACTGGGTATTCGCGAGGCAACTCGTTATGGCTAACGGGGATTCCGTTGTAGCAAGGGTAGTGGGATGAGATGAAATTCCTAGTGAGCTGGGAATAGCGTTTACATATGAGTAAGTATGCAAAATTGCTTTCTAGATCATAGGGTATGCATGCTAGATTGCCTGTTGTTAATACTATGTTGTAGTTTGTACTGCTTGCTATTAGGGATTTATACTAGTTATAATCGGTTACTAAGTGAATGCCCTCTAGGTTGTATGCAGTAAGAAATTTATAGCCTTAGAATATTCAATTTAGTTCTATTGCGCAGCTCTTGTTTGAGTCCAACCGTTCTAGGATAGAATCTTATATTCGAATGTCTATTTGTTTCGCGCTGCATGCGACTGGGTATTCGCGAGGCAACTCGTTATGGCTAGTAGGGATTCCGTAGTAGCAAGGGTAGTGGGATGAGATGAAATTCCTAGGGAGCTGGGAAGAGTGTTTACATATGAGTATGTATGCTAGATTGCTTTCTAGAACATAGGAGTATGTGTGCTGGATTGTTTGGTGCTTATTACACTGTACTGCATGTTTGTTGTTTGCTAATAGGAGTTCATGCTAGCCCTGATAAGTTGTTAAGTGAATGCACTATAGGTTGTATGCGGTAGGAACCGAATAGCCTTAGAATGTTAGATTTAGTTCTATTGCGCAGCTCTTGTTTGAGTCCAACCGTTGTAGGATGGAATCTTATTTTCGAATGTCTATCTGGTTTTACACTGTATGCGACTGTGCATTCGCGAGACGACCCGTCATGACTAGTGGGGATTTCGTCATAGCAAGGGTAGTGGAGTTGGGTGGAATTCCTAGGGAGCTAGGAGAAGTGTGTACATATGCCGGTGCGGGCATATGTGTGTAGTTATCAGCGAGAAACTACTTGGACCCATCGGATGGAACTCGGAACGAGTGATGATAGGTGTGGAAGGTAGTAGTAGAGCTCCTACTATCGGAAACACAGGATCAATGCTCGAGTCGGGGAAAGTCACGAGGAATCCAAGGAGTTGAGCGTGAGCGTTGTTAGTGTGAATTATTATGTGCTAATAACTCGTTGTAATATCTACCCTGAATAGCCATCACAAGGAGGAACGACTATAGTAAACCTACTAGTACAGGTGTGTACTTGTTTTGCTTTGATGGGATGGTCGTTGGGGTAGTGTCGAAGGTTATAATTTAGTAGTCGTTGGAATAAAAGGACGATTCTAGTAATAGTCACTTGGAGTGACGATGAGGATGATGTTTGTTTCGGGCCAAGATGGATGATTGTGCTAGAATCATAGGCTTATAGAGCCGACTTTGATTCGAGGAAAAATCGTAGGGATTATTTGACGTAATTTCCCATCTTGCCTAAGAGGTTTAAATGTCCGGATGACGTTAGCGGATCGAAGAGATTTGGAGGAGTAGGAGTCGAGGCGTAGAATGCCGACTGAGTCATGCACAAAGTTTGATTTTGAAATAGAATTGCATTATCTAATTCTTGTGTTTCCAATTCTTATTTGGATTGTGTTGTAGAATTTTGGGTAAGGCGCTTTTAAGTGTTATGTGTCAGTTTGAGTACTTACATATTTGGGGGAGTGAGTCATTCCGAGATAGGCATGTTGTTGGTAGACTGTTTGCATTGGAGCCTTGGTCATGTCAGTCAGTCGTTGGTAACGGTCGGTTGGGTATCTCGGGGTGGGACCCCGGTATTCATGTGTTACGAATTTGACTTTCCAGTGGGCACTAGGAGGATATAGTCTTGAGCACGTACCTGGGAAGTAGACGTTAAGGTGTATCTTGATACGGTGTAACTAGGCTTTGTAGAGCGAGTGTGGGAGATACGTCGACGGTGGAAGGTTGGGTATTCCACGCGTGTGGGTACTGTAGGCCGAATAGTATCGGCTAGGGATTGATGCCTTTTGTAATAAAGAGGATAAATGCGTGGAATTTTTGAAGTAAATAGTATACTTAAGTGTCGATTTTTGGGCTTGAGGCCAAACACCTTAGGGTAATTGGAGAATTGTAGCCGATTTTAAGGAAATTATGTTGATGGTAGTAGTAATCCTGAGATATTTGCTTGTGGTGAATGGTTATGGTGGAATGACCTTCGTGAGTGATTTTAAATTTATTGGTTTGACGATTCGTGTAAGGTAAATTCTGGGAGTCTAGTAGAACTCGTAGGAGTTAATCGACAGTTAATAGTAGGAATGATCGGATCCGAGTATCCAGCTGAGTATATTGGTAAGCAACGTTAGAGTGGTTAGAGCTTGAGTTTTGACTCGGGATGTATGGAATATCTAAGGTTGGGGGACAACCGAAGTCGCTTGGCTAAGATTGATCCCAATTGTTGGAGTGTTCTTCCGATCGTAATCCCAGTGTTCTTGACGGAGTTTTGCTAGTAAGAAAAGTATTCGAGAAATTCTTGTCGGGGTGAGAAATTTAAATCCTAGTTGAGGAAAGTCCAGTGGCAACACAGAAAGGGCTCCGAGTGGACTTGGGAACCCGAGGTTGTGGTGTGGTAAAACTATCCAGAGCTGTTTGCGGACGTAGACTTCGAGGACGAAGTCTAATCCAAGTGGGGGAGAGTTGAAAAGACCGTATCCCGGTATGTAATTTATTAGTATTAATCCTTTTCTTTTAAGTTTGAGTTTTTGAGGTTTCCGTTAGCGGGGTTAGTCGAGTCGGACCAATTTGTTAACATAGGGTCAGTGTAGTGTAGGTTAAAATGTTAGTGAACTTTGACCCTTTCGCAAGATGAGAGAAGTGCAGGGGCTAAAAGTGACTAAGTGGGAAAGTGCATGGGGGGGGGGGGGCGGCCCATAATAGGAACCGACCCATTATCTATTGTTTCTTTCTCTTCACGTCGCAAACAAAGAAAGGAGGTTGAAACCCTATTTCTTTTTCCTTCACCGAGCACCTCATTCCATTTCTCCTTTTCTGCGGCTTCCGTGAAACCACCACCACCACACCAGCGCCGCTGCTGGTGTTGGCCGGAGAGAGAGAGAGAACAGCGCGAGAGAGAGAGATAGAGAGAGAGTGATAGAGAGAGGTCGCCGGAAACTGCTGCTGTCCGCCGCTGTTGTCGCCGGAGACCACCGCCACCACTGTCGTTCGTCAGAAGTTTCGAGAGAGAGAGGAGCAGGTGCGGGTGTGTGGTGTTGTAGCGAGGTAAGTCGTTTCCTTCGTCTCGTTTCCTTTTCTTTTCTTTTCCGGCAAAACAACCACCGCGTCGCCGCCGCCGCCGTACCCCGCTGCCGGAGGTGGCAGTGGGTGGTGCCCGTGGCGGAACCCTAAAACCACCTCTGGCCGTAACCCTAAACCGCCATAGCGGAATCCGAATCGTATAAACCGAACGCGTAAACCGTTTTATAAAGTTATCATTTTATGTGAAAAACGTCCTTTTCTGCCACTGTTTTGCGTTAGCCGTAACTCTTTACTCGTAACTCGGATTGGGGTGAAACCGGTGCCAAAAGTTCCCTTTTCGAGTCTAGTAACTTTTCAGTGTTTTGTACAAAATCCAGTTCGCAACGTAGCATAGGCCAAATCGTCGTTTTATACCGATAGCTGCTGTTTTTTCACTGTTCTGCGAACCATTCTTATAAAATCCGTATTTAAATGTAGAAAAATCGTTAGGAGGTGTATAATATGTCCTTGAAACCCTATCTCATAGTACTTTCTAATAATGTAATAATATTGAGGATTTACTGGGTTTAAGGAGGTCGAAACAGGTCCCGAACAGACCTGTTTGGCGAGACCGGGAAGTAGTTTTAGTGACGGTTTAAGCGGGTGTCGTGTCGTAGGGTCCGGGTCTCGTATTGATACGTTTTAACGTGCGTTTAGGTGCTGGGAAGTGACCGTAATTGGGAAGCTTGAATTTGTATTGTTGAGCTAGGCGCGCATTCGAGGTGAGTTCTCTCACTATAACTAATGTCGGTTATTTTTACATTACGTTGTGTGTATGTGTGGTAGTTCTATTTGCTTGTGGTGTGGGGTTAAATCGTGGGGTGTCTAGTCGGACCTTTATTGTGTGGCTACGCGGGTGGCGTAGGAGTTCGGTGGGGGCCGAGGATTACATACGCGGGTGGCGTAGTGACTTGGTGGGGCCAAAGGTTGTATTCGCGGGTGGCGTATGAACCCGGGGGTGCCGGGTTGCGAAGGTTGTATACGCGGGTGGCGTATGAACCCGAGGGTGCCGGGTTGCGTTTGCACGGTTGTCTTGTGGTCGGTGGGACCGACGTATGCCTATTAGGTGGGTTGGTGTGAGTATGCACGTCTATGATTTGTTCGTAGACTTGTATGCTGTTTATGTGCAATTATCTGTTTATGGTGGTGTGGAAATAACTGTGTTACTTATGGTGTTGAATTCACTAAGTTTCGTGCTTACCCTTTCCCAATAAACTGTGGTTTCAGGTACGGGCGGCTCCAATGCGTGACGAGTACACACTGGCGCGCGAGGAGAGCTGGTTGCTTTATGGTTTTTAATAATTAAACGTTTATTCCGCTGGTTTTTATTATGAAGATATTAATTATGAGTTTACAAACGAAACGTTGGGATCATTTAATGAGTTGTTATAGGTGAAATGTTTATTTAAAAATTTAAATTTTCTTGTAATTTTTGGGACGTTACACATTCATACACAATCCAACTTATCTTCAAGATCTCACGCATAAATAACCGAGTCTATCTCGCTACATTGTCTCTCCCCAGCTCTAGTTGAACCACAACACCCAAGTTTCTGATTAATTCTAACATACTCGTTTTGTGCTAGCTCTTAGCAATACCAAACCGTTACATTGACAGGGCGCATTTCCTCACAGACCGACATAATCTATACTCTCACTTCGTTTGTGCTAAATACTTCATTCTTAACGAACTATCCACCTCGTAATTAAAACGCTTATCTAAAACAGCAGTCTTTCACTAACTTAACACCCCTATAAGGTGGTCCTTCAACTTTCAACCTTCTGATTCAAGTCTTCGGCCTCATACTCTTTACACAACTGCCGACTTCAACGTCAATAGTTGAACTGTTGATACTTCCTTAACTTATTCTTCAACAAGGGTCCCTTACTGAACCTAATCCTTCCAACATATCCTAATCAAATTCACACCCCACCGTCCTCATTTCAAACTCACTCGTGCATCGTCAGTATCACAAGATCTCTTTAAAACTCTTATTCGACGTCGAGGATCTTTCATTTCTACTTCACCACACTACTCATATCGAGTTGCTAAAATGACTTCTAGTCTTTCCTCCGGACACAACCGTCCCTTGGCACTGTATTTCAAGTCACCGAACAAGGGTACAGGCCCTCACACAACCGACACTAAAGTCTACTTCTGACTCTTCCACCGTTCACCTCTCTTCCTGAACACTAGTACCAAAACTACAAACATTCTACCCCGGTTGACCAGCACCTTTTCGCTCTCGGAATCCTTCCATATCTTAAAATGTGATAATCTATGACCTAATGAGTTCATAGCCTTCATGCATGACAACACGATAAATAAATCATTTCGCACTTTTATCATTTTAGAGAAATATCACTTGGAAACAATTTGGGTACACATGACCCAAACATTCTCATAACTCTCATACCCTGCACAACGATCTCGAGAACCGTTCGCACACAACCCTTCAGTAAAACGCAATCTTACTCAATCAAACGACGTTGTTACGACAGTAATAATTTGAATAAAAATCTTTTTATACGACAACATTTAGAAAGAAATTACCGACACAAAATAAACCGGTCGGTTCTCACCCTCATTTATATGACATCGACATTTCAATACTCAGTTTGGTTACAAAAGTTTTGTTGGCAAACATTTTCTTGACTTTTTGCAACAATTTAACTTATCATGAAAATTGCGAAGTATTTTGTAAATTGCTAAGTTCAAAATTTCATTATGCGACGCATATGGAATTGCCTCTTTCTTTAAATACACGTTTGCACATGCTGACTCAATCCCGACCAAAATTGCTATTTACGTATTTGCTTTTCATCACGAAGACTCATGTAACACACACACGAACGCAATGCATGAAGCTCTACTCGCAAATGAAGGCTACTCACTCAAACAGGGTCAACCGTTTTACTCACGCAACTTAACATTTGCACTTTATCTTCGATCAATGGTCGCCCTCTCGGCCTTGCAACAACTTGCTATACATACATTCAACGGTCCACTTACTCAACCATTTCATACTATTTCGTTTTGTTCAACTATCTCACTTTCCACTTCTACATGGTTTCATTTCAGTATAGGTAACTTATTTTATTTATCCCGCTAATGGAAAGCTCGACCAAGAAGCCAGGGCTCCATTGATACCTTTAAGGTTTTGACACAGTCTTTCCTTACCATCTGAACTGATCTATCCCCTCGATTTCTAGAACCAAGCCAGGGCTCCTTCTTCAGATTCCACCAATTGATGATTCTCTTCTTCAAGAGCTCAAGAACCCTCCAAAAACCCTATTTCCCTTTTTCCCCTACTATTCAGCCGCAAGACACCAAATGATTGCACAAAATTAGGGTTTTGTGCCAATCATTGGCTTTTATACTCAAACCCTTATTTACCAAATACACCCATCAACTTTCAGCTTTAATAAATCTATCCCCAAAACTTGAAACTCTAACAATTTGATCTCGGTTACTACAATACTACATAATTGTTATACATTAGTATAAAGTAATTAATTAAAATGTTTTTGATCCAATAAATATAGGGAAATTAATTAAAATACCCCAAGTCAAACTTCATGTTACCGAAATGCCAAAAATCTCTCCCACTTTACCAAAATGCCACAAATTCCCGTGATGGGAGCCCGCGATCGCGGGCCCAGAGACCATTTTTGACACTTTTTGAAACTTGCAGGGACCATTTTAGAAACTTGCAGGGACCAATTTTGAAACTTGTAGCCCGCGTGGTGCTCGCGTACACCACTGTACACCCGCGTTCGACCAATTTTGATGAATTTGAAATGAAATGTTACACTTTCAACCCCTATACTTATTTACTAAATTTACTTTATACCTTTTACTTTCATTATTTAATTTTACATTTAACACATATAATCGTTTATTAACTAAAATATGTTAAAAAATACGTTTTAATTTTAACAAGTTACATCATTATAATCGTCTCTTCGATACGTTCGAAATGAGCCCAATCTTGAATTTTTTTGAATTTATATATTTTAATATGTATCATATACACTACATAAAAAATATTTTTTATATTTAAAATTCATACCCTTATAGTTAATTATTTAATTTATGGTACATCTTTTTTTTTCAATTTTGTTTTACACTCCTATCGCATTAACATAATAATCATATATTAACTAATTCATTAAATCGTTTTAAATTATTATTATTTGAATGTGTTTATAAATATCGTGAATGGCAATAGGAGAAGGTTTCACGAGAGGAATATGAAATGGGGTTTTGACAAGTTGGTATCACTTGACTCATTTAAGAATTGTGAAAATGGGTATTTGACGAATGATGATTCATGTGTGTTTGGAGCTGAAGTATTTGCAGTTACAGAGTATGCACAAAAGGATCGATAATAAAATAAATAAAACGTATTTTAACTATAAGGGTGCGTTTGGTACGCAGACTGGATGGGACGGGACGGGACAAAAAAAATAGTTCCATGTTTGGTATGCCATGGGACAAAAATCAGATGGGACAACATGGAACAAAAACAAGTTTTCATGGGACAAAACATAAGATTTTTTGTTCCACCAAAATAGGTGGAACAACATGGGACTAAAACATCAGATTACTAAAATACCATTTTTTCCAACGTAACTTAGATTAAAATTATCTCCTCCAGTTCAGTCCCGTCACGTCCCATCCAGTTCAGTCCCGTCCAGTTTCGTCCCGTCCCATCTAGTATGCGTACCAAACCCTACCTAAGAGTATCATAAATTAAATAATTAACTATAAGGATATGAATTTTAAATATAAAATATTTTTTATGTAGTGTATATGATATATATTAAAATATATAAATCCAAAAAAATTCAAGATTGGGCTCATTTCGAACGTATCGAAGAGACGATTATAATGGTGTAACTTGTTAAAATTAAAACGTATTTTTTTACGTATTTTAGTTAATAAACGATTATATGTGTTAAATGTAAAATTAAATTATGAAAGTAAAAGGTATAAAGTAAATTTAGTAAATAAGTATAGGGGTTGAAAGTGTAACATTTCATTTCAAATTGTATAGTGATGTACGCGGCACGCGGGCTGCAAGTTTCAAAATTGGTCCCTGCAAGTTTCTAAAATGGTCCCTGCAAGTTTCAAAAAGTGTCAAAAATAGTCCTTGGGCCTGTGATAGGGAATTTGTGGCATTTTTGTAAAGTGGGAGAGATTTGTGGCATTTCGGTAACATGAAGTTTGACTTGGGGTATTTTAATTAATTTCCCATAAATATATGTTTATTATATTTATACTTTAATTTTTTTTGAAGGCCAATTATATGTTTTCTTTAGAAGTGCGAGTGAATGTTATTGTGAGATCATCTATTACGATAATTTCTTAACAATTTCTTAAGTGGCACGTATGATTTTTTTAGGAAGAAATTATGATAGTTGAAAGTACAAATTTTTAATAGGAAACTGACTACTGATAAATGCTAATGTTAAATTGATATAATATTTTTATTTCTTAAACTTTAAATTTTACATTAATGTATTAATAAATATTAAAAAAACACAAAATATAATTGATAGGGAAATTAATTAAAATACCCCAAGTTTGAAGTTGACTTACCACAATACCCTAAAAAATGAAAAGTTTACCCAAATGCTCCAAATTTCCGCGGAGGGGGCCCTCTATAGCGGACAAGGACCAATTGTGAAAATTTTTGCAAGATTATTTACACTTTCAGTCCCCACCACGGGACCGCCGCGGGCCGCGACCGCGGGACTCCACCGCGGGCAGGGACTGAAAGTGTAAATATGAAGCACATAAAATTTCAAAAATGGTCCCTGCCCGCGATCGCGGGACTCCACCGCGGAAATTTGGGGCATTTGAGTAAACTTTTCATTTTTAGGGTAGTTTGGTAAGTCAACTTCAAACTTAGGGTATTTTAATTAATTTCCCTAATTAATATCGTAATACAAATAAAATATATTACTTAATTATGTCTCAATTAATATAGGTTTTCGTTTTTTTCATTATACGTAAATACAATAAAGTTATAATAAACATTAAAAGTTACTATAGTTAATTTAAAGCATAAATATAAACATTTATTTATTAAATCAAGAACATGTTATAAACTAAACTAAACTAAAATATTTTATTTAGTTAGTATTAATTTTTATAATAATTATTTAGTTAATAAATTATTTGGTATTAAGTTATAATAAATAATATTTAATTCTAGTTTTGTTGTTATTTGATTAAATGCAGTTTTATGATAAGATGTCATGTAAGAAAATGAAAGTTTTCATTCTTTGTACCATTTCCTTTTGTAAAAGCGACAAATTTTTATTGAGTCTTTAAGTAAGAGATTTATATCCAGGAAAACCAAGAGTCTAAGATTTAAACCTCACCCGACACATATATATATATATATATATATATATATATATATATTTCGGAATTTTATCAACAATACATGCTATCACCCTTAAAGTAAAGTCAAGGTAAAATTATATGTTTGTACTTAAAGTGGCCATGCATGCCAACAATTAACGAACCAGTTTTTAACGTACATTACAGCATAAGACAAGACAACTCACCATCGTTCATTCGTATTGTTATATTTGATGGTGAATACGAAATTCGTTTAATGCGAATCTCTTTGTCTCATAGGTTGGCAAAATCAATACATCCAAGTAAAACCGAAATAACACCATAAAGTACTTGGAATTAAAAAAATTCAAGCAGTGCATTAATTTTTTTTCATTTCAAATAATTTATCGATTAAGGGTTATTTGGCTTACAGCCATCTAATGATGGAAACAATTCAATTTTAAATTCAATTTTATCCATAAATGTTTTCTATAAAGAATGAGATTACTTAGAAGTTGTGATAATGTACATTCCATTTCTTTGTAATTTTCCTTTTAATAAAGTGTTTTTTTTATAGTTTTATGTATATATAATTATATGTAATTTTCGTTTTGATTTACTTTTTTAACTCTCTAAATAAATATTCCGCAATTAAGCTCTATTGTAGATATGAATGCCTGGTTGGTTGCTTTGAGATTACAAGAAGCGAGATTGCTTTGTGTAACAACACACACCAAACAAGCATGTCAAAAGCTATTTCTTTAGTTCTAAACGCCAAAAATGGCCCAATAAAGTCACACTATCAAGATTACAAAACTGGGTTCATGGAAATAACCATAACTATAGCTGAGAACATAACTACCAGATAAAAAGGGAAAGTCTTCTAATCCTTCTATACGCAAGTTCCAACTCACGTCTTGTCATTACCTCTAAACGAGCTCTCGGCTATCTGCTTACCTGAAAATGTTTTAGTTTTGAAAAACGAGGGTTAGACCATGAGGTCTAGTGAGTTCCCTCAATAACGTTCCCACGATGCAATTTAGCATAATTCGCAAATAATTTATATGAGAGAATTGTAAACATCACACATTGATAAATCAAACACACACAAGCGGCGTATACCGATGGCCCACGCTCTGGTCACACACACACCATTGACAGCGTGTTAGAGCACACATCCGCCCTTATTGATTTATATGAAACAAATTCATATATATCTATATCACACGTTATGGGACACCCCCCCTATCCACACCATAATCCATCGTACGCCCACCCTCGAGTAATCACACCTTTATAAATCACACCATAAACATGCTTAATAACATAAAGTAAAATGTACAGTTTTAATAAGGATATGCGTACATAAATACACTTCATAAAGTCTTTGGTTAAAAGTACTCACCTGGCGTCCAACCATTTCTTTCTCACTGAATAGCACCCTTCTCAAATCGCACACCTAAAAACACATCACACGCACTAGAGGGGTAAGTCACTCAATTTCCACTTAGCATCGACTCTTGGATAGGGGCACACTAAGGTCACCTCACTAAAACACTAAAAATCCCCACTGCACAACTACCCGGAAAGGTTTACCCGGATAGTTAAACTATCCGGAGGGTTTTACCCGGACAGCTAAGCTACCCGGACAGCTAAGCTACCCGGACTAGATACTTCCCGGGTGGAGCATCCCGGATACCTGGGTTCCCGGAAACTCTCACGCTATCCGGATTCTCCCGGATTCCCAAGGGTTTCCGGGTAAATCTTTCTGCTGTCGGAAACTCCTAGCAAATTATCTTGTCCGGATACTACACCAGATACCAGACTCTCCGGATACTAACATCCGGATTCCCACAGAGCGGTATCCGGGTAGCGATTTTCCTCAACCCCAGATCGCTAGTTCTTCTTACCGTTGTTCTAGACTTCTTACAACAACACGGCTTATTAATTCACCCTTCCCCCAAAACCATCAGAACAAAAGCCAAGAACATAACTCAATTTCTCAAGAAGGAATCAATTATTTACTTCCATATCATAAACTTATCCAGGCAACAACTCAAGAAAGAGGGTCATGGATTTTATGGATGAATTAGAGATTACCTTAATGATGATTGCAGATTTCACTTCCAAGTATCGTTTCCCCATGCCTTCCTTGAAGAATCCCATAATTCAGACACACACTAGTCGCACTCCAGCCGCACACAACAACAATAAGGGATTTGTGAGGGTTCTAGGGTTTTCTCTTTTTTATATCATCCACACTTAACATCAAACTTTTGTTTATCACACTTTGGCCACTAAACTTCATTTTATTTCATACACCCTAAACTGGGTTATTACACTGTGTCTTGAGGCGGTAATCTTAACGGCGCTTTGGCTCATTTGGTCACGGGAAGCTTTTTAGAAATTGCAACAACCCAAATTCCACAAAATAAAATTCGTAACATTACAACCAAAAATGGTCCCAAAGTATACAATTTACATCAATTCTAACTCTAGGTACGCATCGGATAAACACCTTCACAACTGAGATGCTACAGGAAGCCCGACGGTAAGCCACAAGCCTCCACTAGACTATACCTCTTCTACAGTGTCACCCCTTTCCATCTTCATGTAATAACAAGGTTTTTCAAAATGTCTAATCATGCCATCATGCTCGATACCCAATTCAGTTATGAAAACTTTACCAAAACATGTCATATGCAATAGCATGTTCAATCATTCATGAGTGAAAACCATGTCCATATGCTTTACCATAATCATTGTTGAAAAACACATACTAATCTTATCACAAGTAAAAAGGTTTAAGGGAACTCACCTGAGCTTTAGCAAATCGCCACACGCTCCGAAACTCACTTTAGCTCAAACCGAACACCTGAATTGGACGTCATAAGAATGGTGTTAAACCATATAACTACATCCCAAAATCATCCCCAATAATCCGTAAAACAATCCCCCAATCGGCGCCTCGATCCTAGACACATACGAAAAACGAGACAAAATGGAAGACGCCCAGGCAGAACCTGGCACGACCTCCCGCGCAGCCCAACCCGTGCCAAAACTCGCGCGGGGCTCTAGTCCTGCAATGCTCGACTTTTCCAGCCAAAACCCTCACCTCCTTTCAAAACAAAACTTTCCAAAATCGATTTTAGGCCACCAAAACGAGGGGATCAAATCCCCAAACTATTTCCTATGATAACCAAGCATCAAATCATCAAATTACCGTTAAATTCCTCCATTGAAAACCATAATTTTTCCCAAAATCGGAGAAATTAAGAACCCTTGAAGGATAACTCCATTAATGGTGATTCCTTGACCAAAACTTCAAGAAACCGACAATCACTCCATAAAACCCATAACTCTTTAGAGTTCAAACTACAAACACTTCAATAATAGAAAAACCCCAAAGACTTCAACCTTAGAATCCCACCAACACCATAGAAGCCAAAGGTGAGGATGCTTACCTTGAAGGAGATGAAGAACACTTCACCAACATCAGCTTCCTTCTTCAATTCTTCCATGAAAGCTCCCAAATCATCTCTGGCCTCCTCTCTTAACCTCCAATACGTTTCATATGAAATATCAAGAAGGGTTTGAGGGTTTTACCCTTTTTTATTTTCCAGATTTTTGCTACCAAGTCCTAACAATTCATCACTTCACACTTTTGCCCCACAATTTCCAAAAGATTCAAACTTTAAGGACATGAGGTGTTACAGAAATCCTAATCCGAAAAAGGCAATGTTATGGGATAATTGTTACTTATTCTTTCCTTTGGATTTCCAATAGGAGTAGTAAGTTATGAGTTAATTGGGTGGGTTGGTTACAAAACCCCTTATGTTCTTTCTGTATTTTGTAATCTCGTTTTCCTAGCGTCTTGCTAGTTATTAAATTTGCCACTGTTCAAAAAAAAATATTCCGTATCTAGAAAAACTAAGAACATCTCCAATGGTTGCTTGAAGAAGACTTGAACAAGGCTTGAACAAGACTTGACCATTGGAGACAAAGACTTGAAATGACTTTACTCATCAAACACTTGATTTTCCTCAAGTGTAACGACCCGGTTACCCATATCATACAACAATTAACATAACATACGTGCATATCATTAAATTACAACAAAGATTACATAATAACCCAAGTACGGTCCCTTTTGTTTCGTAACTACAAAATACATAACATCTTCCTAATCATCATCGGTCCACGAAAGCAGTCTACACCTTATTCTTTCCTTTGCCGCTATCAATGCCTCGACCTGGAAAACATATTTTTGAAAACAAAATGAGGGTTAGACCAAACGGGTCTAGTGAGTTAATCCTGGTCTTTTCCAAAATCAATATATAACTCTTTTCACATAATACTTTGTATCAAAATAGTTTACATAAAACCTTTCGTATAAGCACGCATATACCACACGTATATAATACCACATTGGGACTCGTGCACCGTGTATCTCTCCTCATCTCATCTTCTTTCCCTGGCCACATTAGTTGGTAGCAAGCCAACTAATTATCGTCACTGTACAATACAGTCGACTCCACTGTAATTACATACAGCCCCGCTGCAATTACCTACAGCTCCACTGCAATTTCATGCAGTCTCGCTGTATTTCCATACAGCCCCGCCGAATAATAATTCGGTTCACCTATACTCGTTTCGTGCCATATAAATACAATATATATATATTTCACACATACTCACATACACATATAAACACATATATGTATTCCAGTTGAAAACGTTTTAAAGTAAAACTCACCTCGATCGCTTATCCAAAAACACTTGCAAGTTCCTTTCAAAAAGATCCTATCCTTCACCTTGACTCCACAGAATCTGAAACCAATTAAGATACATATATCGCTTTACTAGCCAAACACATAAAACCTACTAAGTTCCGGCCCTTCAATGTTTCACTTATACTCTTGCCCTTCTGAGTTAACAACAAAACATAACAAGGTACCGGGACTACCCAGAGTACCGGGAGACAACACTACCGGGATTTCCCAGAGTACCGGGAGACAACACTACCGGGATTTCCCAGAGTACCGGGAGTCTCAAGAACACAGCCGGTCGCTTTTCCAATCCAGAACCCAAATCAAATCTATACAGCTAGTATTTAAACTTTCTAATCCGATAGAAACTGTCTATTGATGATTACAAACATAAAACCTAAAGGGTACATACCTTAAAATCGACTCAAACCCATTCAATCGATGCTCAAACCGAACCTTTCCACTTCTGCTCCTTTTTCGCCTCACGAACACACACACACACTGAGATATTCAGATATCTCATCCTCTCTTCCTCTATTAAACCAAATGAGGCGGTGGTATAATTAGGTTTAATCACTCTAACCAATTAAACCCTAACTTCTTTTAATTGTCATAATCTACCCTCCAACCTTCCAATTTATTGTTTAACTTATAATCTATAAAACTAATCCCAAACTTTCCTTAAATCCAAAATAATAAAATTAAGTAATTAATAACATACCTGGTTATTACAACATCCCCCCCTTAAAAGAATTCCGTCCCGGAATTCGGTTAAGCGAAAAGTACGGATACTTAGTTTTCACTACTACATCGAATTTCCACAAGGTCATAGAAATTATCTTAATAGACATTTCACTCTCATCTATCTATAACTCAACTTATCCTATACTTTTCTCATGCAGATAAACAGTAAATCAGAAATCACACTTAATCAATTGCATCGGAGTCAATTAGCACTTTAGCACGTATAGAGTTTATCAGAATCATACCTGTTTTCGTTTCTATCCATACGTCGGTTCCGACTTGTCCTGTTGATTCAAACAAGGTTAATATACACGTAAGCACATACCCAATATAACAAGATATTCCGGTTCCACATGTACTTGTAAGTTCATGATTACACTGGCCAGGTGTAATTTGAAAATACCTTACATGTTGTTCCTTCTACCTTTTTATATTTAACATCCCAAGGTTCTAAAATAATAAGGACATCCTACTTCACATGCAATTTAAGTCTAGGTATAGATCCGTATACCTAAATCCCTTAAACTAGGGCTCTGATACCATTTGTAACGACCCGGTTACCCATATCATACAACAATTAACATAACATACGTGCATATCATTAAATTACAACAAAGATTACATAATAACCCAAGTATGGTCCCTTTTGTTTCGTAACTACAAAATACATAACATCTTTGATAACTCTATTTTTAGAGTTATTATTTCCATTTATTTTCCACTTTATTTTTGTCAATTTTAGCCATTTCACTTCTAAAAACCCCCATTCTTGTTATAATTCTCGAAAATGAGAAAAAGGAGTGAACCATAGTATTTAATGAATTATTTGGTGGAATTTGGGTGTTTTTCACGTTTTATCCTGCAGTGACCACTGTTGTGCTCACTCCGGTTCCCCACTGTTGCCGCTGGAAAAGACAAAAAGAAGAAATCTGAGTTAGACAGCATGGTGGGGGCAGTTAGAAGGTTCAGCAACAAGTACAAGCATGGGGATTATTTTATTCTAGGCTTGCTCCTAAAGAAGATGGCAAAGTGAATTTAATATTCATACCTAAGAGCCTAGAAGTCAACTTTTTGAAGAGTCCCATGGTTAGAAGCATCAAGCCCTTGGTTAAAGAAGAAACATGGGGCACAAATGGTCCTTGTGCTCCCATAATTCAGCTGATGCAAAGTCAAAAGACCTCATTGTGTATTACCCAAGCTCTTTCCTTGGTGTATAAAAGGAAGGGCTTGGGTCATTTAATGGAGAGCATTGTCAATCTTTAATTTTAGCAAGCATCTTAGTTTGTAGACTTAAATTCTCTCAAGTTTAGAACAATTGTTAGTTTTAATTTTCTGCAGTAGTGTAACTTTAATTTCTGGTGTTTTTAAAGCTCTAGTTTAACTTTCAGTTGTAGTTCTCGAACAGTGGGCAACTTACGTTCCCCACTGTGAGCAGTAATTCAAAGTCACTTTTTCAATCATGTCTAAATCTTCATCTTGTGTTTTATTTACTTCAGTTATGTTAGGCTAAACATCCTTTGGGATGTAGGCTAGAGAAGTACCTAGATTTTAGAGAAAATGCTTGAGTAATCTTTATACTTAGAATATTTGTTGTTTTGGTTATTCATTCTCGATTATACCCCAAGGATGCGAACAAGCCGATCACTTGTAAGGATCTAAAAGTCTAGTTCTCAACTCAGAAATGGGTAGAACGTAGTGACACGAGCTTGGATAATGCTAGGGAGTTCGAAAGAATTCTTATGACACTTACGAGAGTGAGGTCAGCACAGTGAGCTAATCTCTCCCCACTGGAGTAGTAGACAAGCTAATTTGTGTATTTAAAACACTTAGAGTATTTGTCTCTACACATTCCATCGAGGCCCGAGAGGGTCCATTCTGAGATTACCATTGACAAAACAACAAGTACAACTAGTATGGGATTTTTACTTAACGGTGTGAGTATTTTGTAACCGGGCTTTTCTAGCGAAAAGACCGACTTCAATTACTAGGATCACTTTTTGAGATCAAGTATTTACTATAAAATCTAGGGAAAATCTAACCTACATTCCATCTTTTAAATCTTTAGTAAAATCGTTAAAAGTAGTTATTTCACCAAACCAACTCAAGATATTATTTTCCTCTCTAATCGAAACTTGTAAAAGGAGCTCATGAGAACCGAATTGTCTTGATTGTCCAGTCCCTGTGGAAACGATTCCGGTATTTTACCGACTATTACTTACTGTGACGATCATAGTGGACAGTGTACACTTGCACTTCCCACTGTGGACAGTTTGCAACCCACTGCGAAATACACATATCGCTTAATACGCAACAAGTTTTTGGCACCGTTGCCGGGGACTGGCGTGATTTTAAATCTCAAGACATTAGTTTTTGTTCGAGCCCGAGTAACTCGTTTTTCTAAGCTTTTCGTGTTGCATGCCACGACAACAACACGAACCTTTGGTACCAATCGATCTTGAAATAGAAAAAACCTTTAGAAGAAGACGTAAAGGTAAAAAAAAATACAAACCGACAACCCCCTGTGAACCCCACTGTGAACATGGCAGGTGTGGGAGGTGAAAGGCCCATCAACCCACCAATAGTGGAGACCACAGTGACGATTGCCGATAGCAAAGATCGAAAAATACGGGAGTATGCTACTCCGGGACTTAATGATTTAAGCTCCGGGATTCTAAGGCCCAACATTATTGCACAACACTTTGAACTCAAACCGGTGATGTTTCAAATGATCCAAGCTATGGGTCAATTTGGAGGATTACCGTCTGAGGATCCACACTCGCACTTAAGATCTTTTTTGGAATTATCAGACTCTTTTCAACTTCAAGATGTGTCTGATGTGGCCTTAAGGCTGAAACTCTTCCCTTTTACATTGAGGGATAGAGCCAGAGCTTGGCTAAATTCACAACCACCAAATTCGATAATTACATGGGCAAATCTTGCTGAAAAGTTTTTACAAAAATACTTTCCTCCTACGAGGAATCTCCAGTTTCGAAATGATATCATTTTATTTCAGCAAGGTGAGGATGAGGCAGTTTCTGATGCATGGGAACGTTTTAAGGAACTTTTACGAAAGTGCCCACATCACGACATCCCACATTGCATCCAATTGGAGACCTTTTACAATGGTCTTTCCAATGATGCCAAGATCATCCTAGATGCCACAGCTGGTGGAGCTTTTACAGCTAAAACCTACAATGAAGGGTATCAAATCCTAGTGAAAGTGTCCAATAACAACACCGAATGGTCAAACCCTAGGGCAAACACACCAAAAACCAACTCTATTGACTCAGATGCACTTAAATCCATTAATGCACAACTAGTAGCCTTAACTAAACTAGTTTTAAATGGAAATATAGGACAGGTCAATTCAGCAGTGGGCACTCCACAACTCCCTGAGAGTTGTTCTTTTTGTGGAGAAGAGCATACCTTTGACTACTGTCCTGGAAACCCTGAGGCTATTAATTTGATAGGAACTCAATCTAGAAATAGCCCATTTTCACAAACCTACAATCCGAATTGGAGAAATCACCCTAACTTCTCCTGGACTTTGAATCAAGGATTTCAACCCCCTGGGGTGAGTCAAGGACAAAACAGGCCACAAAATCCACCTGGATTTCACCAGCCTAGTCATTTTCACAGTGGGCACTCTCCACATAATTTTCACAGTGGGCAGTCCCCACAAAATTTTCACAGTGGGCAGTCCCCACAAAATTTTCAATAAAGACAACAACACGCACTTGATGCACCATCTTCGCTCGAATCATTACTGAAAGGTTTCATGAGTCAAACTCAAGCAGCCATGAGAAATTTTGAGACTCAACTAGGACAATTAGCCGCCGAAGTTAAGAATAGACTACCCGGTAAATTGCCTAGCGACACTGAGCATCCTAAGGGACTAGGAATAGAACATGTCAAGTCCATAACGCTTAGGAGTGGAAAGGATCTGAAAGACATTGTTTTCGAGTCTGATGATTCACCTCAAATACCCACTGTCATTCCCACAGTGGGCACTCCTCAAGTCACTGTCATTCCCACAGTGGGCACTCCTCAAGTCACTGTCATTCTCACAGTGGGCACTCCTCAAGTCACTGTCATCCCCACAGTGGGGAACGACATCCCTGACCTTCCCACTTTTGGACCTGTTCCCAAACCTACTATTTCAAAGCCAATACCACAGCAAACTCAAATTGACCCACGAAGCATTCCCTTTCCTCAAAGAATGAAGCCTAAAAATGTCGATGTTCAGTTTAAAAAATTCTTAGACATTTTTAAGCAACTTCACATTAACATACCCTTGGTAGAGGCTCTCGAGCAAATGCCAAGTTATGTTAAATTTTTAAAGGATATTTTGAACAAAAAGAGAAAGTTGGGTGAATTTGAGACTGTGGCTTTGACCGAAGAATGTAGTGCCCTCCTTACTAGCAAGATTCCACCTAAGTTGAAAGACCCGGGTAGTTTCACCATTCCATGCACAATAGGAGGACAAGAAGTAGGTCAAGCACTCTGTGATCTAGGAGCTAGTGTCAACTTGATGCCACTGTCCATTTTTAAAAAGTTAGGTATTGGAGAGGTTAGACCCACAACCGTGACATTACAACTAGCCGACCGGTCCATTGCCTATCCCAAGGGAAAAATAGAAGACGTTTTGGTCCAAGTGGATAAATTTATCTTCCCCGCCGATTTTCTAGTTCTAGATTATGAGGCTGATAAAGAAATCCCAATCATTTTAGGGCGTCCGTTTCTTGCAACCGGACGTACTTTGATTGATGTGCACAAAGGGGAACTCACGATGCGAGTTAATGACCAAGAGGTAACATTTAATGTCTTCAAGGCCCTTAAGTATATAGATACCGAAGACTGTTTTGCTTTGAGTTCGATTTATGGATCCCACAGTTTTGACACAGTGCCCACAGTGAGAAGCACAGTGCCCACAGTGGGGAGTAAGAGTGAGCACTCTGACTCTAAAAATGATGACACTTTTGAGGATGAGTGTAACGAAATTTTGGCAGCTTTTGAGCTGCTAGATTTCAAGGAGAGACATGTCAAACTACCATATAAACATCCCCCTGACTTGAAATTGAAGTCATTGCCTTCCCACTTAAAGTATGCCTACCTCAATGAGTTAGAAGAACTCTGTCACCACTCCTACATAAATGAAAAAACCAACAAGGAGAAGATCAAGAGGTGGCTTGACCAAAAAATCACAAATGGAAATTTTGTGGAGGGACAAAAAGTGATACTTTTTAATTCAAGGTTAAGGATGTTTCCGGAAAAATTAAAATCTCGATGGAAAGAGCCTTACACTGTGGTCAAGGTAAGTCCTTTTGGAACTCTGGACTTAATGGCTCCTCAATTCGGAAAAATCTTTAAAGTCAATGGACAAAGGGTGAAGCACTTTCTGAGCGACAGTGCCCACTCTCCATCCCGCTCTGGTTAAGCAATGTCACAACCGTTTGTAAATATTTTATTTCAGTTATTGGCTGTCTTTTTATTATTTTTGGTCTTTTTAATTCTGCATGGTAGTTTGTTTTAATGTGTGTAGGAGAAATTGCCGCTTTTTGGAGGAAAATCAAGAAAAAGCTTCGCAGTGGGGAGATGCATGTCCCTGCGTTCCCCACTCCAAATCTGAAGAAGGATAGGACGGTTTTTGAGGGGCCCAAGGCTGACACACATCAACTTTTTCTTACAAATCAGTCAACTTTTGCTGCCATCTTACACCCATTTCTCCATTTTTCAAGAAAAGCTATCATTATCACTCTCTCTCTCTCCAAAAAGGACCGTTTCCCTCCATTTTATTACCCAAAAGATAAACCCTTTCCATTCTAAATTCGAAAAACCACCTTTACTCCAAATATTCAAAAACACACATACTCTTCTTCTCCATTTTTCTCTCTCGAACCACACCAACCCAACCCTACAAAAAAAATCCTTGCACTTAAAAAGAAGAAAGAAAAGGTTGAGAGAAAGAGGAAGGAAGAGGAAGAAAGGCTGGCAAAGGAAGAGGAGGAGAGGAAACAACGAGAGAAATCCGAACGGTTGGCAAGAGAGGAAGAGGAAGAGGAAAGGATTAGGGTCGAAAAGAAGATGGTTTCGAGGAGGACTCTGGCGACAGTTCACCGCAAGCAACCCCGACCCACTAATGGTTTGTTAAAACAATGGTTTCGCTCGTTTGCTCCCTAAAACAATTTTATTTTGCTGTTTTGTTTTAATTTCTGCCTATGGCTAGGCGTTTGACAATATTTGCTGTTTTTGGGTATTGAATGCATGGAAATCCTACTTCTGGGTAGGTACTTTTGGGTACTAACGTAATTGTTGTTTGAATGCTTGTTTGATCTCGTTTCCATTTCAAGGTACAAATTTTGGCTTCCGACTTAAAAAGGTCCCTTTTGTAAGTACGAATCTCAACTTGATACCGTGAAATGATATAGGCCGTTTTTCGCATCCAAAACACGATCCTTTTTGTACCCCAAACCACCAACTTTGTTCGTTAATTCAATGTCACAGTGGGGACACTGTGAGATTTTAAGTTTGAGGTGGGAACTTCCAGAGTGACCTCCAGTCTTCCCACAGTGGGGACACTGTGAAGTCTAAGTTTGAGGTGGGTAAGCCATACCCCCCTCCAAAAAAAAATATATACAAAAACAGAAGAAAAGCGGAGTGTCACTAACAAACTTGATGGTGTGCCTTTCTGGACCATCAAAGTGTTCACTCCCAGAAAAAGATGGTTTGCCTATTCTGGACCATCGGAATACCACTTTCACAAAAATAGCCATACCCAAAATAAAGCCTGAAAGTGTGCGTACATACCCATGAAAAATCCAAAACACCCACTTCTTGAAATAAAAATCTCCAACCGAGATTTTCGGTCCATGTTTGGAAGTACTTGCAAACCCCTTGGGAAAATATTCAAATCCATAAACCCATCGAACCCAAGAAAGCCCTATTGATTAATGCAAAACAAGGGAAAGATTTCGTCAAACACAAAAGTGAAATTTTCAAGTTTGGAACCGAAGGAAGTATCGAAGGAAGGAGATCAACGCCCATTCAAGTCAAGAAATATGTAAGTCCCTAAAAGTTCTACTGCATTTTGTTCATTTTATTTCTTTCTTTTTATTACTTGGGGACAAGTAATGGTTTAAGTTTGAGGTTGTGATAACTCTATTTTTAGAGTTATTATTTCCATTTATTTTCCACTTTATTTTTGTCAATTTTAGCCATTTCACTTCTAAAAACCCCCATTCTTGTTATAATTCTCGAAAATGAGCAAAAGGAGTGAACCATAGTATTTAATGAATTATTTGGTGGAATTTGGGTGTTTTTCACGTTTTATCCTGCAGTGACCACTGTTGTGCTCACTCCGGTTCCCCACTGCTGCCGCTGGAAAAGACAAAAAGAAGAAATATGAGTTAGACAGCATGGTGGGGGCAGTTAGAAGGTTCAGCAACAAGTACAAGCATGGGGATTATTTTATTCTAGGCTTGCTCCTAAAGAAGATGGCAAAGTGAATTTATTATTCATACCTAAGAGCCTAGAAGTCAACTTTTTGAAGAGTCCCATGGTTAGAAGCATCAAGCCCTTGGTTAAAGAAGAAACATGGGGCACAAATGGTCCTTGTGCTCCCATAATTCAGCTGATGCAAAGTCAAAAGACCTCATTGTGTATTACCCAAGCTCTTTCCTTGGTGTATAAAAGGAAGGGCTTGGGTCATTTAATGGAGAGCATTGTCAATCTTTAATTTTAGCAAGCATCTTAGTTTGTAGACTTAAATTCTCTCAAGTTTAGAACAATTGTTAGTTTTAATTTTCTGCAGTAGTGTAACTTTAATTTCTGGTGTTTTTAAAGTTCTAGTTTAACTTTCAGTTGTAGTTCTCGAACAGTGGGCAACTTACGTTCCCCACTGTGAGCAGTAATTCAAAGTCACTTTTTCAATCATGTCTAAATCTTCATCTTGTGTTTTATTTACTTCAGTTATGTTAGGCTAAACATCCTTTGGGATGTAGGCTAGAGAAGTACCTAGATTTTAGAGAAAATGCTTGAGTAATCTTTATACTTAGAATATTTGTTGTTTTGGTTATTCATTCTCGATTATACCCCAAGGATACGAACAAGCCGATCACTTGTAAGGATCTAAAAGTCTAGTTCTCAACTCAGAAATGGGTAGAACGTAGTGACACGAGCTTGGATAATGCTAGAGAGTTCGAAAGAATTCTTATGACACTTACGAGAGTAAGGTCAGCACAGTGAGCTAATATCTCCCCACTGGAGTAGTAGACAAGCTAATTTGTGTATTTAAAACACTTAGAGTATTTGTCTCTACACATTACATCGAGGCCCGAGAGGGTCCATTCTGAGATTACCATTGACAAAACAACAAGTACAACTAGTATGGGATTTTTACTTAACGGTGTGAGTATTTTGTAACCGGGCTTTTCTAGCGAAAAGACCGACTTCAATTACTAGGATCACTTTTTGAGATCAAGTATTTACTATAAAATCTAGGGAAAATCTAACCTACATTCCATCTTTTAAATCTTTAGTAAAAGCGTTAAAAGTAGTTATTTCACCAAACCAACTCAAGATATTATTTTCCTCTCTAATCGAAACTTGTAAAAGGAGCTCATGAGAACCGAATTGTCTTGATTGTCCAGTCCCTGTGGAAACGATTTCGGTATTTTACCGACTATTACTTGCTGTGACGATCATAGTGGACAGTGTACACTTGCACTTCCCACTGTGGACAGTTTGCAACCCACTGCGAAATACACATATCGCTTTTACACGCAACAATCTTCCTAGTCATCATCGGTCCACGAAAGCAGTCTACACCTTATTCTTTCCTTTGCCGCTATCAATGCCTCGACCTGGAAAACATATTTTTGAAAACAAAATGAGGGTTAGACCAAACGGGTCTAGTGAGTTATTCCTGGTCTTTTCCAAAATCAATATAAAACTCTTTTCACATAATACTTTGTATCAAAATAGTTTACATAAAACCTTTCGTATAAGCACGCATATACCACACGTATATAATACCACATTGGGACTCGTGCACCGTGTATCTCTCCTCATCTCATCTTTTTTCCCCTGGCCACATTAGTTGGTAGCAAGCCAACTAATTATCGTCACTGTACAATACAGTCGACTCCACTGTAATTACATACAGCCCCGCTGCAATTACCTACAGCTCCACTGCAATTTCATGCAGTCCCGCTGTATTTCCATACAGCCCCGCCGAATAATAATTCGGTTCACCTATACTCGTTTCGTGCCATATAAATACAATATATATAATTCACACATACTCACATACACATATAAACACATATATGTATTCCAGTTGAAAACGTTTTAAAGTAAAACTCACCTCGATCGCTTATCCAAAAACACTTGCAAGTTCCTTTCAAAAAGATCCTATCCTTCACCTTGACTCCACAGAATCTGAAACCAATTAAGATACATATATCGCTTTACTAGCCAAACACATAAAACCTACTAAGTTCCGGCCCTTCAATGTTTCACTTATACTCTTGCCCTTCTGAGTTAACAACAAAACATAACAAGGTACCGGGACTACCCAGAGTACCGGGAGACAACACTACCGGGATTTCCCAGAGTACCGGGAGACAACACTACCGGGATTTCCCAGAGTACCGGGAGTCTCAAGAACACAGCCGGTCGCTTTTCCAATCCAGAACCCAAATCAAATCTATACAGCTAGTATTTAAACTTTCTAATCCGATAGAAACTGTCTATTGATGATTACAAACATAAAACCTAAAGGGTACATACCTTAAAATCGACTCAAACCCATTCAATCGATGCTCAAACCGAACCTTTCCACTTCTTCTCCTTTTTCGCCTCACGAACACACACACACACTGAGATATTCAGATATCTCATCCTCTCTTCCTCTATTAAACCAAATGAGGCGGTGGTATAATTAGGTTTAATCACTCTAACCAATTAAACCCTAACTTCTTTTAATTGTCATAATCTACCCTCCAACCTTCCAATTTATTCTTTAACTTATAATCTATAAAACTAATCCCAAACTTTCCTTAAATCCAAAATAATAAAATTAAGTAATTAATAACATACCTGGTTATTACATCAAGTCTTTGAAAAACTGAATGTAAGAGGCAAAAGAGAGAGAAAGTATATTATGGTGGGACCAACACATTTTTTATATATATTTATTTTTTTCAAGTCTTTCACAATAACTTAACCATTGTGGATGCCCTAAGGGTCTAAGATTAAGACCTAGCCTGGCCCAACATATATTTTGGGATCCTATTCAGAATACATGTAATCAACCCCGAAAATGAAGGTATATGATGATCATGTTCCATCAACAAATAATCTGATTAGAGCATCCACACAAGTCTTGCAAGACCCCTTGCAAGATCACATGACATGCCATGTGGCTTGCAAGGCCTTGCAAGACCAACCTCATCTTTCTAAATTAGAAAACCCTTTCACAAAATAAATATATTAAACAATAGCATTTTTTAATTTAATTAATTTGTTTGTTTGTTTATTTAAACATTAATTATTAATATGTTTATTATTTATATTATAATTTATTAGTTTAGAAAGGAGTTTGGTCTTACATGTGTGTGGAAAATGTTATTACAAAGTTAATGTGATACTTTAGAAAGAAGTATGATCTTACGGTGTGTGAATGATCTTACTCTCAAATCTACTACAACTCATGAGAAGTCAAACTATCACTATTCATTTATGTTGTCACTTTTAAGGATAAATCCGATTTTTTTAACATGCTAATGCGTCATTATTACCCAAGTATCATGAGCTCTAGTTACATATGATATGGTTTTCTAGACTAATTAATATTACTATTTTATTTATTTTTGAAAATTTAAATATTTTGATATTGTAATGTAAACACATTTCAGGGAAATTGGCTGATATAGCCATCTCAGAAACAGAACTTGGAAAAATAGTCATTCCCTCTCCCGTTTTGCAAAAATAGCCATGGGTCCGTACTTGACCCAACCCGACCCGAGTGCGGACCGCATTATATATCTAAAAGACAAACAAATCAGCCTTGACACGTTTTAGGGCCGGCACCGCACTTGCGCACCGCAAGTGCGGAGTGCGCACCGCAAGTGCGGCCCGGCAGGCCCAATGCGTTTCTTTCTTATAAGCACGTGAACCCTAATATTTTACTCTCCTAAACCCCACAGCCGGTCCCCCCCTCCTCCCCTTTCATCCTTTCCACTCATCGTCTGTTTTCGGTACCTTCCAGGTACTCCGGCGAGCTCCATCGTTCCGTGGTTGGTAGGCTGCCGAACCTGAAGTTCCAGCCCCGTTCGCCGACCTGTTCCCCCTTGATCTTGAACCTCCAGCCATAGTGTTGGATTAAACAAGGGAACGTTTGTAAGTGATCGTTGAATTCTACACCACTCCACGGGAGTATTTATAGAAACACATTGCCCCGCACTTGCGAAGCCGCACTCGCACTTGCTTCTTCTGTCTATAAATACCCATGTTAGTTCCAATTCCAAAGGTCACAACATCCATACAACATTTTCATATCATAGTATAGTCTCTACCCAAACAAATGGCATCGTCATCTAACCCACGCCCTTCACAAGAAATACCCGATAAAATCATGAAGGCGATAAAACACAAGGAAGCGGAGATATCGCAACTGACCCAAGAGTGGAATGAAATGATGGACAGGAAGGCAGTCCACTTGAGAAAGATCGAAGAGGAAGACAAGGAGATCAAAAGGATGAAAAGGGATATAAAAGCTAGGGAGGCTCGTATTCGTCGAGAACAAGAAGCAATTCACCATATTCTGCAAGACTTTGCAATTCTTCAAGACAAGGTAAACGACAAGCAGAGTTGGATTGATGAAACTAAGGCAATTTTTGAGTAGGTGGTAGTAAGGGTCTTGGTTTAGTACTTTGTTCCTTTCATGTTTCTATGTTGTTGTTTCTTCCACTGTACTAGTTTCCATTGTTTATAGGTATCAATAAAATGCAACTTTCATGTTTACTTCTTTTTTACACACAAGAAGACTTAACAGAAACAACAAACTACATTGAAATTAACAGTAAACATAAAGACAAGAAGGTTGAAAGACAATTGAACATAACAGCCATAAATTGAGACTTAACAGAAACAACAAACTACTCGTTCAAATCAATGTTTAGATCGAAAGTATGATGCCTAGAACTTCCGTAGTTGGTCTCCTGAGTCGCTTGTGCCTGAGTTTGCCGGCTACCAGATGCTCCTCTTCGACGTTGCCGGCTACCGGATGCTCCTTCATTCACTGGAAATTCATTATGACAGTTTGACCGATTATGTCCGCTTTGTTTACATCGAGAACATCTTCTCGGTGTCGGATCCTCACCACGGGATGGGATACGATCGTGGTTGCCGAATCTACCAACGCGTTTCTTTATCACCGGAGGATTAACGGTCATAAGTGGTGGGTCTGGAACAACCCACGTTTCAGGAGGCCCAGTCGGATGTACGACCTCTGAGTATATTGCTCGCCAGTTACTTGTCGTGAAGTAATCGAGCGCCAGGTGGGTGACATCTGTACACCGGAGATGTCTTGCAACGGCGATTGCATGACTGCAAGGTAAACCGGACATCTGCCACTTTTTACAACTACAACTACGATTATTGTAAGCCACCTTGGCGTCCTTGCGCATATCGCAAACTTCGTATAAACCATGACCAATTTCATGGACAGTAAACCCCGTTGACTTCATTTATCTCCTTTTAACTTTTGTCATTGCAAATGGGGTTAGAAAATCTACCCATTTGGCTGCAGAAACAAAAATAGTCAAAAATACTTAAAATAATCCCAGTTTTTGATAACAACAGTAGATTGTATGTACGTTGATGTACGTAAAGATGATAACCTGCGTTGTTCCGACGCTTCGAATACCAGTCTTGTTGCATTGATCGAAAGTAATCCATCAGGGACACGATAGGTAACCTTCGAGCGTAACGAGACAGTGCATATACAGACTCTGCACTGTTTGAAGTCATTATGTTGTAACGGATTCCAGGAAAATGGGCCCTAGACCATCTTTTTGGTGTAGTATCTCGTTCCAAAACTTGGACTCCCACAGGTACAGCAGCTCGTAGAGCAGCCATTCTAAGATCAAAGTCACGTTCCGTGTACGCTTTACAGGCCTTCCAAAACAAGGTCTTATAATGGTCGATCCTGTTATCTATGCTTTTCATGTTCATCATAAGATGGCGGGGTACAGAGCGCATGATGGACACCTGGGTACACCGTATTGATAGCTTGGCGTATTGAACCGGCCCTGTCGAAAATGAACACTGTTGGTCCCAAAATGGCTCAACAAGTATTGTAGAAGGGGGTGTTGAATACAATACTCAGATTTTTCACAAGTTTTAATTCAATATATTGAAAATCTTTCAATAAGAATTACACATAGAAAACAAAAGATTGTTGCGGAAAAGAACAGTTAAACTATTCTAACAATCTAACACAAAGTAAACTGAAAAACACTTAGAACAAATTGGACACTTAGACACAAGATGCAGTTTCAGTAAGAAAGGAGCTTGCACTTAGTAATCTTCAGAAGCGTAATTTGCATGGAGAGTCTTCACCTCTATTTATAGTCCATGCATCATTTAATGCATGGGACACTTGTCACCCTTCCATTCATTGTAGAGGTTGACTTCTGAAAAGCTGATATCTCCTTTTTAACTTATCCAAGGAACCAGGAGGACAGTCGTACCAGAAAAAGACCTTATCTGAGAATAGATAAAATGACAAAATGCCACTTTTATCTGACAATAGGATATTGTCTCATAATAAATGATCTTCTCTTTTGTCTATAGAGAATAAGGCTACCGACCTCCCGTATTGAAAACTGCACCAATTCGAAATCTCACTTCTTTAGAAAGGAGAGAGTTTCACCGAAGTGTTTAATATTTTGGTGCAGTCTTCTTGAACTCCCACCGATTTCTGAACACATATCAGTGGAAGTCTTCTTGAACTCCTCACCGAATTTCTTCAATTCGGTGATGTGTGTCCACCGATAGCACAAACATATCGGTGGTGATGTAACTTGTAGAAACTTGCTGCCGATTTTCTCACTTCCGCAATGAGATAGTCTTCGCACTTGGTTTCGGTTGATCTTCGACTTCACCGAACAATTGATATAAGAGTACAAGTTACACAAAAGAATCCAAAAACATTCTAAGTATCTAAGAGGGTTTAATTGAGTCAACTTCAAATCTGTGATGACCCAACAATCTCCCCCTATTTGAATTTGATCTCTATCCTTAGAATGTTAAAGATCAAATGAAAATAAGTGCATTTTGACCCTTTTTACTCTTTTGGGTTCTTTTCACATAGACCTTTTTTTTGTTTTTTTGTTTTTGAACTATGTTTCTTTGAGTATATCTATACAGTATATATAAAGCAAGGAAATAAAGGTATGTACAGCTACATATAAACAAGAGAAGCACTTGAATTTTATAAGTCATTCTCATACATCGGTGAAGTAAGGGAGCAAAAGATTATCAAAAACTATCGAAAGGTAAATGAAAAACCTGCTTCTTTGATGATTGTCGGCGCTTGATCTCATCCATTAGGATTCGGTAGTAGGGTTGAGCGTCGGGGATGTGAGGGAACAAGTTGTGGAGGCCTTCAAGAAATATGGTGTCGGCAACTGGGATTTGAGAGAATCTGAAGAAGGCTCGTTTGCCGAAACCATCGTTGAAATACAGTCCTGGAATCGGTGACAGGCCCAGAGTTGTCGTGGGATATGATGCCGAAGTGGGAAGGGAAAGATTTAAGTTACTTACATTCGGTATCTTTCTTTCCTTTGCCATATCCTTGAAGACAGTGTCGGGAGGATTCTGAACTTTGGGAAGGCGCACTTCTTCCTTCAAGGATTGCAGTTTCGATCTTTCATCGGTGGTCAGTACGATGCTATACTTCTTTTTGATCTCCTTCATCTTTGCCATTAGACCATCAATGTATTTGACAAAGATGTCCTTCTTTGGGTTTGGATTTTTGGCCAAGTGTCGAGAGATCTCGTACCATTCGGGGAGACCGTAAGTTTTGAGTTGGTAGTCTCTCACACTTTTCAAAGAGCCATCTTCCCGATCAATGATAAGGCAGATGTCTTTTGGGTTGGCTCTGGAGGTTGCGATCTTGACACCTGAGATCGGGGTTCTGTCGGATCGGTGGTGCATCTTCTTCTTGTACCATCTCACTTCTTCATTTCTCTCTTGTTCAAATTCACTCAGCACCGATTTCTGTGCCGACACGGCATCGGTGGACTTGGCTTTCTTGGCTTCTTCCTCTGCAACTTTTAAAGAGAGGGCCTTGGTATCATCAAGGGCTTTTTGGGCTAATCTGGCTTCCTCAATTTCTTGAGGAGTCAGTCCGAGATTGGGTTCCTGCAGATGTGATGAAGGAGGTTTAAGTTTGAGTTTGTCTGCATCGGTGGGACGAGTCCCATACTTCATCCTTTCTTTCTCTATTCTTTCTTGTTCGGCCAATTGTTCGGCAGTAAGACGTTTCTTTCCCTTGTCTGTTTTGGCCGCAGAAAGTTGCTCCCCCTCAGTTGTTGCTTTGTCTTCCAAGTCCAACTCTTTTTCTTTAGAGAGTTGCTCCCCCTCAATGTCGGCGGTTTCAGCGTGAGTTTCGGTGGTATCAGGGATGTCATCGGTGGAAGATGGAGGCTTGGGGATGACCGACTGTCTAAGAGATGGCAACTTGGGTTGGGTTGTCTTTTTCTCCCCCTCAGCACCAACCAGAATCTTCATACCCAGCTGTCTGAAAATGTAGTCGAATTTCTTATGAAGAAAAGAGAGTTGTTTCGGTACCTCTTCAGAAACCATGGTGAAGTCACCGAGATCCATCTCCAGTTGGCCGAATTCTGGAAGTTTGGCATGAATGTCACGAAGGGAGTCGGCAGTGGCCTGGCTGAAGTCTTGATGAGACTTAGCTTCTTGAAGCATCCTCTGAAGTTCAGAATCTTTGACGTTGGAGGATGCCTTGAAAGCACCAAAGGAGAAAGCAAGATCCCCAAGAGATCTGGACAAAGATTCCACCCTGGAAACCAAAGAGTTGATGTCGGTGGTAAGGGGTCGTATAGCATCGGCAATAGCATCTGAAAGAGTTTGCGGCAGGCGAGATTCGATAGTGGACATTCGAGAACTCGTCATGGCAATCATTGCAAGAGTGGCCTGTTTGAAAGATTCAAATTGGGTGCCGACAAGCCGACATTGTCGAGCACTTTCTTGTAAGTCTTCAATCAAAGAGGGTGCTTGAACAGTGGTGTCACCCCCGACATCCCCAGTAACTATGTAGCGGATGCGATGGGGATCCTCCGCCGAAATGGGAATGTTGCCGGGATATAGCATTTCATCGGGGAATAGTGGTCTCGGTGGCGGAGTGGGAGCTCGTCGGGGTGAATTCTGACCCGGGGAGGGTGATCGGTGTGGCGTAGGCGATCTTTGGGGAGTTTGAACCAGGGGAGAACTTCGGGGAGAAGTCTGGTTCAAAGGTGACTCTGCCGGTGAGGGGGATGAGGACTCAATGGGGATTGCTCCGACCGACGGGGAGGTTCGGGGAGAACCAGTGTCGTCAAAGAGACCTGCAAAGAAATCATGGGGGAATCTAATGGGGGGAACCATGATTGGGTTGTGCATCATCATCGGTCAAGAAGTGACCGGGTGAAAGGCCGTGAAGTGCGTGGTCCAGACTTTTGGAGGGATTGTCTAGACTTTCGGTGGGAGAGTCTGCGTGTTCACTCAAAGAACGAGTTGGAGGAGGTAAATTTAGGGATGCCTTGGGGATAATCAAATGGTCGGTGGTGAACAAAAATGATTTGGTAGGGGATGGCTCACGGACATTTCCTCGAGATCTCTTTAGACGAATATTCGGGGGGGGGGGGGGGGGACGAAGAGTGCCTCCGCTTAGAAGGTTTTTGGACCGGGGAAGCCACCGATGGGTTAATCGGCGTCATGGTCCTGGAAGCATCGGCGGAGGTGTCGGTGGCCGATTTCTTCTTCGCGCCGACCGACTTTACTCTGGGACGTGGGGAGGAGGTCACAACAGCAGGAAGGACCTCGGGGATATCGGGGTGTTGAAACCCTGGAATTTCAGAATCACCCCATTGAAGTTATGGAGAGAAGGCTAAAGTGATCATACCTCGGCGTAAAGGACGATCGGTGTCGAGAACACCGACGTTGAGAGTCTTGCATCCGACGATCGGGGGAGACCAGTCATAAGTGAATCGGGGAGTGTGAGACTTGCGGTCTTTGTCCAGAGCTTTGCCAAGTTTGTGATGGATGATCATAGAGATAAATCGGGGGTAGGAAACATGGCACTTCTTTGGATGGGAGATCACTTCCACTAATTCGGTGAAGAAGTACTCGGCGAAATCCACTCGGCGTTGAAAGATTAAGGCATGGGCAAGTTTGGTGATGTATGAAGGGGATTGATCGTGGCCGCTCGTCTTTCGGGAGAGGCAGTGGATTACATGGGCAAAGAAGAAGTTCCATACACCACCCATGTGACTCCGAAGAAGAGTTCCAGGACCTTTGGAGCTTTTGGAGTTGTCATCGACCACGTAACCTGTTGTACTGAGGACATCTTCGAGAACGGTATCTGAATGCCATTCGTCATAGGGATCGAAAGCATCGATTTTAAGTGCAGTGCGAACATCATCGACCCCAAAGGTGAGGTCATGATCACCCTCGTCTTCAGAAAGGATGGATGCGTGGATCGCATCATTTGAGGAGTCATACACACAGGTAAGCCAGAATTTCCCAATAAGCATTTTGCTCATTTTGGGATTACAGGTGAAGGCATGAAGAAGGGGAGAGCGAGTGAAGAACTTGATTACGTGGTTGAACTATGGGTGAGAGGGGTCGGGTTCAAATCTTGCAACGTGATTGCATGGGTTGAATTTCAGATCGGCAAAACACCTAGGGGGGTTGTGCTTGGAGGACGCCATTGATGATCGAGAGAGAGCACAAAGATGCAGGTTGATAGAGGAAGCACGAAGGAGATGAAGAAAACGTAAAGGAATAATGAAAGGGAAGAGCCGTGTATTTATAGGGTTTCAAAAAGTGGGGGAACGGTTTAAAAAAATAATAAAATAAAGGAAAATAGAAAAAGCAAGCATGACCACATTGGAAGTTGTGGTCAAGAAGCCGTTTCACAAAACGGGGAGATGAACAGGTCTGACACAAATAGGGTTATAGGTGTGACGTGTGGATAGGATTGAATTTCGGTGGACATCGGTGAGGAAATGAAGAGATCATCGGTGGTGAAAGATATGCCGATATGGAATCGGGGAGGATTTGCTTACCGAAGAGATCCACCGAGGCGTTGAGACACCGAAGAGGACAGATATGCGCACCGAGGAGATCCACCGAGAGAGGAGTCACCGAAAAGATCACTTGGGGTATTTATGCCGAATGTGGATCTTGGTTCTACCGAGAATTATCTGATCATCGAAAAGATCACTGAAGATGCTCATGCCGAAAAAGGATCTTGTTGCCACCGAAAGTTATCAGACCGAAAGGTTTTTTTTTTTGAACCTATTCTAAGTACAACATGCCAAGTTCACCGATGAGGAAGGTGAATCTGGCCTCATCCAGAGGTTTAGTAAACAAATCTGCAAGCTGAAGATTAGTTGGAATAAAATGCAGCTCAATGTCACCTTTGGAGATATGGTCCCTGATGAAATGATATCGGATATCGATGTGTTTGGACCTTGAGTGAAGAACAGGATTGTTTGCAATTGCAATTGCACTTGAATTATCACATAGGATGGGTATCTTGGAGTAGAACTGATTGTAGTCTCTCAACTGGTTTTTCATCCATAGAATCTGTGCGCAGCAACTTCCAGCAGCAACATATTCAGCCTCGGCAGTGGATGTTGAGACTGAATTTTGCTTTTTGTTGGACCAGCTGTTGGGAACTGAAGATATGCCAAGTATGGTTAGTACTGCCAAGACAATTTTACTACTGCCAGTTCTTCGTTACTACTGCTAGACAAGGTTACTACTGCTAGTCAAGGTTACTACTGCTAGTCAAGGTTACTACTGCTAGTCAAGGTTACTACTGCTAGACACGGTTAGTACTGCTAGACCAAATTACTACTGCTAGACATGGTTAGTACTGCTGAGCTGAGTTACTACTGCTTGAAGACTGTAAAGGTTAATACTGCTGAAGGTCGTTAATGCTGCTAAGCCAAATCATTGTTAATACTGCTGACTTGATAAGTTTGGTATGCGATACTTTTGGAGACAAAGAAGGAATTGATCAAGATATGTTTAACGAAGATTCAGAAGATCAATTTACTTTTGATAGTTATCTTGTAATTACTTTTGTATAAATAGTATTGATAGATAGCTATTAGAATAGACGAAATACAATACACAATATACACGATAGCGAGAACAATTATTCAAAAAGTTGTTTAGCCATTCAGAGAGAATTAACCTCAAGGTGCAAGAACCCTATTTCTAGAGAAGTAGAAGTCGTCTTGTTGAGCCTGTTCAACAAGATTGAGGTTTGGTGTAAAGCTTGTGAGTAATACAGTTTGATATATACAGTGTGTTGAATTCTATTGATTGTTCTTTAATTGATTTAGAGTTCTATTCCGCAAGATTCTCTAAATTCTGTTTCTAAGAAGTTTAATTCTTGTTAAGAATCGATCCTGACAAGTGGTATCAGAGCATTGGTATCTTAGAAGCTATGGACAATTCAATGGATACTCACAGTACTCTTGTTTCAAAGGTTCCCATGCTCAAACCCAATGAATTTGACATGTGGAAACTGAGAATCAAGCAGTACATTCTTCTTACTGATTATGCAATATGGGACATCATAGAAAATGGCCCATGTAATGAAGGAAAGATTGGAGCAGATGGAAAGAGACCTCCTCCCAAGACAGATGCTGAAAAGAAAGTCAGACAAATAGAGATGAAGGCCTTGAGCACTCTGCTTTTGGCTATTCCTAATGAGTACCAACATCAATTCCAACACTGCACAGATGCACAGATGTTGTGGAATGCTCTGGAGAAAAGATTTACTGGCACAAAGAGCACAAAGAGAAATCAAAAGGCTATTCTCAGGCAACAATATGAGAACTTCATGTCTGCAAAGAATGAGTCTATGACTCAAACTTTTGACAGATTTAATAAGTTGATTGGAGAATTAGCTACTGTGGGTGTACACATGGATGCTGATGATGTCAATAGAAAGTTCCTTAGGTCATTGGGAGAAGAATGGACCATGTACACAGTATCATTCAGACAGAATGACCAATTGGAGGACAAAGAGCTAGATGACCTCTACAATGATCTGAGAGTATTTGAGGCTGAAATTGAAGCCAAGAAAAGGCCATCTGGATTTGTTTATAATGCTGCTTTATTATCTTCATCCTCTGATAATGCTGCTAACCCTGATTCTGTTAATACTGCAGGTTCTGTTAATGCTGCTGGTGGAACTAACCAAGAGAAGACTACAGATTCTGTAATAGAAGCATTCTTTTCTAGTCATGTTCACTCTTCTCTAATCAATGATGACTTAGAGCAGATTAATGCTGATGATCTGGAAGAGATGGACATCAAGTGGCAGATGGCTATGCTATCAATGAGGGTGAAGAAATTCATCAAAAGGACTGGGAGAAATAACTTTTCCCAGAGAAGAGAAGATGGTGCAGGCTTTGACAAGTCCAAGGTTGAGTGTTATAAGTGTCACAAGATGGGACACTTTGCCAGAGAATGCAGAAGTGGAGGATCACATCAACAGGCTCCAAATGGAAACCAAAACAGAAGCTCCTCTCAAGCCCTTGTTTCTCAACAAGGAATGGGATTTGATTGGAGTGATCAAGCTGAGGAAGCCTGTCAGAATCAAGCTCTTATGGCAGAAGTATCTGATATTCCCACTGAGGTACAATCTAAACTCTGTTCTCAAGCTTGCATTGATGCTGTTAAAAGATATAGGGATCACAATCAGGGTATGTGTGATAACCTTAAGAGGCTAGAGAAAGATGTGAAAGATTATGTTAGGATTGTAGAAAGGTTTGAGGAACAGATTAGAGCTTTTCAAGCTAATGAACTTCAACACCACTATGATACTAACTATTGGAAGTGGGAGAAGAATGAGTATGAGATTAAGCTGAAAGTGTCTGGGGAGGAGAATGAGAAATTAAAAGAAGAGCTTAAGAAGGTTAAACTTGATGTTGAAAAGTTTACCTGTGCTTCTAAAACCATGGATACCATCATTAAGGCTCAAATCCATGACAAGATGAAAGTAGGGATAGGGTACAATGCCACACCTCCACCCTACAATAACAACTACATACCTCCTAAGTCTGATTTGTTAGAGACCAAGGATAGGAAGGATCCTGAATTAAAGATTAATATAGATCCTTGTGAAGAAGAAGTAGTTGTTGAGGATGAGACTGACAAAGCAGGATCTGATGAGGAATGTGAAAGTCCATATGTTAAGAACAATGAGATAAAAAGGACTGAAACAAAAGAGGGAGTTAAGAACAATGGGATAAAAAGGAAAGAAACAGAAAAGGGAGTCCATTACACACAGACCACAGTTGTGGCTCCCAATACCTGTAAACATTGTTCTTGTAAGAAATCTCAAGAGCTTAAGCCCCAAAAACATGATAACAAAAGGGGTAATCAAAGAAATTGGAATAACCAGTGGGCTATGAGACAAGGAGTTGATCTGAACAGAATTAACAGGCCAAAACCTTGTTTCATCTGTGGTAAGCTAAATCATTTAGCCAAACACTGTTATTTCAATCCTGTTAACCAAAGGTTTAATGCTCAAAGATCTTTTCAAAAACCTGGTGGTTACAGAAAGAATGGTGGCTACAAAAAGTCTGCAAAGAAAAATGTGGCAAAGAAACAAGATAAACCCAAAAGCCACATAAAGAAAACGACTGAAAAGGAATGTGGTACTATGTGGGTTCCAAAAGGCACTAAAAACAATACTGCTGCTAGCAGTGTTAGTACTGCTAACACTGTTAGTACTACTTCAAAAGTTAGTGCTGCTAGCAGTGTTAATACTGCTAGTAATCATTCCAAAGTTAGTGCTGCTAGCAGTGTTAATACTGCTAGTAATCAGTCCAATGTTAGTGCTGCTAATACTTTTAGTGCTTCTTCTTCAGATAGTACTGCTGCTAGCAGTATTAACTCTGTTAATACTGCTTCTAGCAGTGTTAACTCTGTTAATACTGCTACCTCTGTTAGTACTGCTGATACTGCTGCTAACAATACTGCTGCTCCCAGTATTAGTACTGCTAGCACTGTTAGTACTTCTAAGGTTAATACTGCTGCTACACCAATAATTTTGACAAAGTACTCCAGTACTGCAGTACCTAAATTTGAAAATCTCATCAAAACCAAGTGCAAGTACTTTGATGAGCAAGGGAGACCCAAGACCACTTCGGCTTGGGTTCCCAATAAAAACTAATTGATTTATCAGATGTGCAGGGCAACCAACAGCTCAAGGGGAAGAGCATATGGCATGTTGATAGTGGTTGCTCCAGGCACATGACAGGTAACATGGCCTGCCTCAAGAATTTCAAATAAATTGATGGAGGACATGTTACTTTTGGAAATAATCCTGCAGAAGGTAAGAGAAGTGGTAAAGGTGATATGTCAGAAGGTAAGATGACATTTGAGGATTTGACTAGTAATGCAAAGTGCAGAGTTAATACTGCCCTTGCAGTTAATACTGCTAAGCAGTTAATACTGCTTGTGCAGTTAATACTGCTTGTGCAGTTAATACTGCTTAGCAGTTAATACTGCTTGTGTAGTTAATACTGCTTGTGCAGTTAATACTGCTTGTAGTTAATACTGCTCAGTAGTTAATACTGCTTATGTCGTTAATACTGCTTGTGTAGTTAATACTGCCCTTGTGTAGTTAATACTGCTAGTGCACAGTTAATACTGCTTGTGTAGTTAATACTGCTCAGTAGTTAATACTGCTTGTGTAGTTAATACTGCTCAGTCGTTAATACTGCTTGTGTAGTTAATACTGCCTCGCAGTTAATACTGCTTATGTCATTAATACTGCTTGTGTTAATTCTAGGGTTAATACTGCGTATAAATACCCTGTAAACCCGCCTTCGCTCATAACGTCTCTTTGAACTCGATTCTCTCTCACTCTCTTTCTAACCTATTCTCCCAAGAATTTCTGTGTTTGCTCAAGGATTTTCAGATACAATGGCTCAAAGAGAGTTTGTTGATGAACACAATGAGATTGCAATGCTTCAGAAGCCGAAGCAATCTGCAGGATTCCATGAAATTGTCGATTTTCTCAGGTCTTCGCATATCTCCTATGCACTAACAGTGGCTCCCAAGATATTCATTGAACATCAAAAACAATTTTGGGACAATGCTACTGTGGTGACAGAAAACGGGCAAACGGAGATTCGAGCCAGGGTTTGTGATAAACCCTTGAAAGTCACAGAGGAGGTTATTCGCATCTCTCTTCACTTGGATGATGCCTCAGGTATAACCTCTCTATCTTCTGATGACTTATATTCGACTTTACAAAGAATGGGGTATGAAGGTCCCATTGATGTTTTTAAATTCTACAAGTCAAAAATTTTCAACCAATGGAGATTTCTTGTTCATACCCTGATGCACTGTATTTCCAAGAAAACTACTGGATGGAGTGAGTTCAGCAGTCCCATTGCATATGCCTTGGTCTGCTTATCCACTGCCAGAAAGTACAATTTTTCAGCTATGATCTTTAATGATCTTGTATCAAACTTGGAATCCAAAAAGAGCTTTTACATGTATCCAAGGTTTGTGCAAGAAGTTATTAACAAGGAATTGATGGACTTACCTCAGTTTACTGAGGTATATGTACCCAAATCCCCTAAAGGGAAGGTTTTTTTCAAATATGAAAAGACTTCCTAGGGACTCGGAAGGAGTTGACACACCATTGTTCTCTACAATGATGGTTGTGTCCCACCCCTCTGAAGGTATGGCATCAGGATCAAGGCCCTCATTAGATCATCCCACTGATGACCAAACCCCACCTTCCCTCACTATAAATATCCCTCAGCACATACTTCAAAAGCCCACTCCTGCTTTATCCAACAAGTTTCAAAGAAGAAAGGTACACAAGGTTCCTTCCCTTGATGTATCTCCTAAGAGCCCTAATCCTTTAAGCCCTCAGTTGGAGCATTCTCCAACTGAGAATATCAACAGGGAAACCACAGGGGTGTCTCCCAACCCCAAGAAGGTGCTCTCTAAGGAGAAGGATGAGCATATGGGTGCTAAGGCTGCCACTACTTCTGCTAGCACAGAGAAGGACAGTGGTAACATAAATAAGACCTTCCCCATGGCAACTCTAAATGAGAAATCATTAGGAGGACCCAGGTGCCGAGAAACCAAGGGGGCAGTTAGTGCTTCTGCTAGGCAGAAGGCTTCTGCTAAAACTTCCAAGGATCCCTTAAAGAAGGTAAAATCTTCTAAAAAGGGTGAGGATAGACATAACAAAGAGGAATTGATGGCTACTTCCAGTGATCCTTTAAAGAAGGTAAACACTTCTAAACAAGGTGAGGATAGATATAACTATGATGAATTGATGGAAACAATTGGAAATATCAACTTGGATGTTATGGCACAAAAGAAGGAGATTGAGCAACTGAAGACTGTGGTCACCTACCAACAGTCTCAAATTGAGAAGCTCAAGAAGATGGTCACCAAGTTGTTGCACAGACAGAAAAAGGCAAGATTTGTGCTGAGAAGAAGAATTCCAACTGATGATGCTCCCAAAAAGGGGGAGTCAGAATCAGAAGCAGAACTGAATATGAAGGGTCTACAAGTTGAGGGGGAGACAGTTCAGATGGAGACTGAGATGGAAATTGATAATGCACAGTTTAAGGGGGAGTCCAGTGCACAGAATAAGGGGGAGACAGAAAAGGTGGAAGAGCTTGTTAAAGAAGCAGAAACTACAACAGCAGCAGAAACCACAGCAGCAGAAACTGTTAATGCTGCTGAGTTTGAACAAGCAGCAGAAACAGTTAATGCTGCTGAAGGCCAAACAGAAAAAGCAGCAGAAACTGAGCAGGAAGCAGTAACTACATCTCAAGCTGAAATTGATGAAGAAGTATACTGGATTGTGAAGAACAGTGTTGAAGCAGCATCATTACATGTTCTAAGAGAAACAGTAACAGCCATAGCAGCAGAAATGGTTATTGCTGCTGAAAAACTTAAAACAGCTGAACCAACTCCTGAAGCTGTTAAAACTCTTAAAAGAACCAAGATGATGTCAAAGAAAAGACCAAGCACCAAGCCCATAACTTCACAGAAGAAAAATGAAAAGAAGCCAAGGGTGGAGCCAACTGCAGAAGAGGCCCAGGAGGAAACAGTGAAAGAAAAATCTGATCCAAAAGTTGCTGAAGAAGAAGTGGCAACTCCATCAGGGCAATCAAGCAATGTACAATCACAAACTGATGCCCAATGTGATTTGTATATTACTGGTGTTGACTCTAACCCAATTCCAATTCAGGCTGAACCAATATCATCTAAGGCTCCTGAAATCATCTTTTGGGACACTTTGAAAGATGGTAGAAAGGAGTTCATTAGGATAAAAAGAGCAGATGGAAAATTTGAAGTCTTTTCAACTTGGGGAAAAATTGTCAGAACTTGCTCAAGATCAGACTTAGAAGAGATGTTCAAAGTTGGGATGAGGCTATATGAAAACATGCTGACTGAGCAAGGGATGTCAATCTCTAAAATGGTACTTGAATTCTTGTGCCAAATGTTCAAACCTGAAGCGGTTCAGCATAGGATAAACACACAGTTTCAAGCCATTACCAACTGGATGCTCTATGAAAACTGTGGAGTATATGTCATCTCCCTTGACTCTGCGACTCAAGAATACTATCTGGTGGATGAAATATACAATCACAGCATGAAGAGGCTGAAAGGAATGCTACATGCTAAGTTGACCTGCAACAAGGATTCAGCAATGGGTAGATTCTTGGTAAAAAGGATTCTCAATCAAAGTCTGGGATTGAATCCTAATCTAGGCATGTATGATTAGGTTTTGGAAGCATCATCTGAAGAACTTGACTTCTTTTCCTAAAAGTCAAGTTAGGGGGAGATTGTTGGGAACTGAAGATATGCCAAGTATGGTTAGTACTGCCAAGACAATTTTACTACTGCCAGTTCTTCGTTACTACTGCTAGACAAGGTTACTACTGCTAGTCAAGGTTACTACTGCTAGTCAAGGTTACTACTGCTAGACGAAGTTACTACTGCTAGACACGGTTAGTACTGCTAGACCAAATTACTAGTGCTAGACATGGTTAGTACTGCTGAGCTGAGTTACTACTGCTTGAAGACTGTGAAGGTTAATACTGCTGAAGGTCGTTAATGCTGCTAAGCCAAATCATTGTTAATACTGCTGACTTGATAAGTTTGGTATGCGATACTTTTGGATACAAAGAAGGAATTGATCAAGATATGTTTAACGAAGATTCAGAAGATCAATTTACTTTTGATAGTTATCTTGTAATTACTTTTGTATAAATAGTATTGATAGATAGCTATTAGAATAGACGAAATACAATAGACAATATACACGATAGCGAGAACAATTATTCAAAAAGTTGTTTAGCCATTCAGAGAGAATTAACCTCAAGGTGCAAGAACCCTATTTCTAGAGAAGTAGAAGTCGTCTTGTTGAGCCTGTTCAACAAGATTGAGGTTTGGTGTAAAGCTTGTGAGTAATACAGTTTGATATATACAGTGTGTTGAATTCTATTGATTGTTCTTTAATTGATTTAGAGTTCTATTCCGCAAGATTCTCTAAATTCTGTTTCTAAGAAGTTTAATTCTTGTTAAGAATCGATCCTGACACCAGCTTACCAGTTTTCCACCAAGGAATTGACAACTGCATGTTGTGCTTTTTCTATCATTTTTAGAACCTGCAAAGTCAGAATCTGAATATCCCATGAGTTCAAAACCTGAGTCTTTGGGATACCAAAGACCCAGATGCATGGTACCCTTTAGATACCTGAAAATCCGTTTCACAGCATCCAAATGAGATTTCTTTGGATTTGCTTGATAACGGGCACACAGACAAGTAGCAAACATGATATCTGGTCTGCTAGCAGTTAAATAAAGCAAAGAACCAATCATGCCCCTATAATGGGTAACGTCCACAGATTCACCATTTAAATCGGTATCAAGTTTCAAAGGTGGTGCCATGGGAGTTTTCATGGGGGAGGAGTTTTCAAAGCCAAATTTTTCAGAAGATCTTTAATGTACTTGCTTTGGTTTATGAAAATTCCTTCTGAAATTTGCTTCACTTGAAGACCTAAGAAAAAAGTTAGCTCCCCCATCATGCTCATCTCATATTCACTTTTCATGAGAGAGGCAAAGTCATCACACAGAGACTCATCGGTGGCACCGAAAATAATGTCATCCACATAGATTTGAACAAGAATGAGATTACCTGAAGTTTGCTTGTGGAAGAGAGTGTTGTCAATTGTACCTCTAGTATAGCCATGCTTGAGTAGAAAGATGGCAAGAGTGTCATACCAGGCCCGAGGAGCCTGCTTGAGCCCATACAGAGCTTTGTCAAGTCGGTACACATAGTCTGGATGTGTGGAATCTTCAAAGCCTAGAGGTTGCTTCACATAGACTTCCTCAGCTAGTTCTCCATTCAGAAAAGCACTTTTCACATCCATTTGAAATACCCTGAAGTTCTTGTGAGCAGCATGAGCAAGAAAGATCCTGATAGCTTCAAGTCTGGCAACAGGAGCAAATGTTTCATCATAGTCAATGCCCTCTTCCTATCGGTAGCCTTGAGCTACGAGTCTGGCTTTGTTTCTGATGACAGTACCATCTTCATCCATTTTGTTTCTGAAGACCCATTTTGTGCCGATGATTGTTTTCCTTGAAGGTCTAGGCACAAGTCTCCAGACTTTGTTTCTTTGAAATTGGGAGAGTTCTTCTTGCATGGCCGAAACCCAACATGGGTCACTTAGGGCTTCTTCAATCTTTTTAGGTTCAACAAGAGATAGGAAATTCACATAGAGACAGATGTTGCTGGTACCTCTCCTTGTTTGAACACCAGCTTGCTGATCACCGATGATTTGATCAATGGGATGATCTTTGGTCCATTTAAGAGCAGGGGGCATCGGTGAAGGAATAATTAAAGTGGAAGGGAAGTTCGGGGCTGGAGTGTTGGCAGGGTGTGATGAAGGTGGGTCGTCAGAGGGATTATTGGCAGGAAGAGGTTCGGTGATGGGGTTAATTTCGGTGGATGATGGATAAGGTTCGGTGGGGGCAATTTCGGCAGAGAGGGTTTCAGGTGATAGAGAAGATGACCCAACTTGATTGTTTGGAACAGAGGAAATATTTGGAGTACAAGGTGGATCGGTGGAGGTTGAAATGGGAGAATCCCCAATGCATGATGATATCCATCTACGTAATTCTTCATCATCATTTGTCAAGGTAGATGATCTTTAATCATCACACTTTACATGGATAGATTCATCAATGCATTCTCTCCGAAGATTGTAAACTCGGTAGGCTTTGGAAGTCAAGGAATATCCCACAAAGATTCCTTCATCTGCCTTAGGATCAAATTTCCCAAGATTTTCCCTGTCATTTAGGATAAAGCACACACAGCCAAAGACATGAAGGAACCCAATGTTTGGTTTTCTTCCATGAAAGACTTCATACGGGGTTTTCTCATGTCTTTTTGTTATCACCGACCTGTTTTGAGTGAAACAGGCAGTGTTGACAGCTTCGGCCCAAAAATAGGTTGCCAGTTTTGCTTCACTCAACATAGACCTCGCTGCTTCACAAAGAGTTCTGTTTCTTCTTTCCGCAACACCATTTTGTTGTGGAGTTCTGACAGCAGAGAAGTTTTGAGAGATTCCTTTCTCATTGAAGAAGTCTTCTAAACCACTGTTTCTGAATTCAGTGCCATTGTCACTTCTTACAGATCTGACAAGCTGACCATTCAGAATTTCATTCTTTTTGACAAAGTTGATGATTTCTTCAGTTGCATCACTTTTGTACCTGAGAAAAGACACCCAAGTATATCTAGAGAATCCATCAACAATAACAAGAATGTACCTTCTTCTTCCTAGACTGGGAGTGCTGACTGGCCCACATAGATCCATATGCAGCATCTGAAGTGGGAGATTGATGGAAGAGCATTGCTTGGTTTTGAAAGAAGATTTGGTGAGCTTCCCTTTTTCACATGCATCACACAGCTATTCTTTGACGAAGTTCAACTTAGGCATGCCAGTCACCAGCTCTTTGTTTGATAATATATGAAGGGTTTTGAAGTTAAGATGAGACAAACGTTTATGCCACAGCCAGTTTCTTTTGACTGTATCGTCAGACACGAAGCAGACATTTGAAGAGTTGTTTTGACTCATATCAATGATATACACATTATCTAGCCTTCTTCCAGAGAGGACAACCTTCATATTCTTGTCAACAACAGTACAGATACGCAGTTCAAAGATAACTTTGTATCCAAGATCACACAGTTGGCTAATACTAAGGAGGTTATGCATGAGACCTTCAACAAATGCCACTTTATTGAAGGTGAGGGTTCCATTCGTGAGAGTTCCATACCCTTTAGTGTGACCTCTGGAGTTGTCCCCAAAGGTTACAGAAGGACCCTTTTCTGACACATAGTTTACAAGAAGATGTTTGTTTCCAGTCATGTGACGTGAGCACCCGCTATCTAAATACCAAACTTGTTGGTGCTCAAAAACCTGCAGACAACATCAAGTCAGTTCTTAGGTACCCATTTGGTAATGGGTCCTTTTGGGTTAGAAATGTGAGAGACCTTGGGTTTGGATCTGTCGATTCTTTCCCTTGGGCAGTCCTTAGCAAGATAAAAGGTATCACCACAATTATAACATTTTCGGTAGATGAAAGTTCTTTTGGGTTTTTGTTCCTTTCCTTTTTCCTTTCCAATTATATCAATCTTAATCTTTGGACCGAAAAGGGGATTGCGAGGACCTCTAAAAAGTTCGGTTCTTGAGGTTGAAGCATGGTCAGGGGTCTTTCTTGAGAAAACTTCGGTCTTTCTGTAACAACCCACTATCCAAAATATACAAATAACATATAATTCATAACATGTTTACAACAAAAGTACTTCACGTTTTGGTCCCAACTAAAGCCTAGACATAATAAGAAATTCAGTACAAAAGTATCCACATTTTTCTTAACGATCCTCCTCCCAAAAGTTACACATCAAGCATTCAAATCACTGGTTCTTACTGGAATCATCACCTGGTATACATATTTTTAAAACAGAAAATGAGGGTTAGACCTAAGGGTCTAGTGAGTAAATCCCTGACATTTGGAAATCAATAAAAATTCATTTATATAAAATACACTTTTATATAAATATACATATATCACACGTAAATTAATACCAACCAATATTTGTACATCATACCTGTCTCATCCCACCTTATCCCTCCACCAATGGCCAAATCTATTGGTTGCGAGCCAATTTAACACACCGGTCCAAAGCCCGGCCACGTATTATGTTTCCATATAATACTCACGTAATTATAATATCTCAATATATTATAATCACCCACGTATGACATATTCATACCACATATCAAATATTTGTTATTCACATAATGTATTCCAGTAAAATACTTTTAAAGTAAAACTCACCTGGTATGTTTATCACAAAAGCTTTTCCAAGATAAATCACGTATGACCACCCTTCACAGAATCTGAAATCACACAAAATACCAAATACCTCTTTTAAAACTAAACTTACGAAATCCTCGACTCAAGTCGCAACCCACTAAAAAGTAAATTAAAATCGCAATGAATAGTACCAAGTCGCAACCATCTACTGCGACTTCACCCCGAAATCGCAACCCACTATTGCGACTTCAATCCTAAGTCGCAATCAACTACTGCGATTCCAAACCCAAATCGCAATCAACTACTGCGATTCCAAGCCAAGTCGCAAACGACCATTGCGACTTCATAACCAAGTCGCAATCAACCATTGCGACTTCGATGAATGTCGCAGTCGTCCATTGCGACTTCGATGAATGTCTCAGTCCACTGATCATCCTAAAACCCAGATTTTTGTAGTTTTATACTATGCATGTTACTGATAATTTGCAGATATGTTTAATACCATAAGCATAACCTAACCTTAAGCTTAGATTTCCCAAAACATCCATTTTTAACAAAACCCACTTAAGAACTTAACTAGCAACCTTCAAGAACACTTTTAAGAGATTAATACATATAAAAGGATGGATTTGTTACCTTGTTTACTTCAACCTAGTCCTTAAATCACAGCAGCAACTTTGATTTCCTTCTTCTTCTTTGTTTCCTTCGATTTCTTACTCTCCCTCTCCAAACCGAATACACCACACACACACTAATACTTTTGATATTTCTTTCTATGGAGGACACCTCCTATGTGTTAAGAGTATGGCGGTAGAGGTGGAGAAGTTTGGTAAAAAGTACCAAACAAACCTCTAACTTATTCTAGTTGGCAAGATTTACCCCCAAACTTTCAAATAAAAATTAAAACTTATCCCTTAACTTCTAACTCTATAAAACTAAAATAAATACTTATTTAAATTCTTCAAATTTAATTTAGATAAAATACCTGGTTATTACACTTTCCCTTTTGGACAAAATCGGTGAAGGATTTTTCCATGGTGTGTTTTTCTTTGAAAGCTTGAGATTTTGAAAGATTTGAAGAGTTGTTATCAATGGTTAAATCTTTGAACACATCATGAATGGGTTTAACAGTATCCTTCAAAATTTGCACTTTATGGGTTTGATCAGATGAAGATTCTTTGGCTTTTAAAAACATTCCATATTTTAAGGCTTCACTAAGATCAGCAGAATTTAAAGAAATGGAATCACAAGAGTTTGACTCAGAGTCATCATCCCATGTATCGGTGATGGGAACAAGTGCATGGGAAGATTTTTCAAGCATGGATTTTTCATATCCTAACCCAAACTTGTTATTACCACCGATTTGGTCTTGAAAGATCTATTCAAGATTCCTTGAAGAATTTGTCCATTTTCTGACAACTTCCTGTTCTTTCTTTAACTTCTTGAACAATTTATTCTTCTCCTTTTCAATTTCATGATTTATGACTTTTAGATTTTCAAGCTCAGTTTTGATTATCTCAAACTTTCCAAGTTGACACATGAAAGATTCAAGTTGAGATTTAAGATTTTTAACTTGAGCAGATTTTCTTTTCTTGCTTTCTTTGACATTGTAAAAGTCTTGAGTTAGAGATTCATAAGCATTTATCTTTTCAATATCAGTCATGTCATTGAAGGGATGTACCTGAGAGTATGATGATGAGCATTCAGTTGAAACTAATGCCATTGGAGACTTTGCCTTTTCTTCTTCCACCTCTTCTGATATGGCCATAAAGCACATATTTTGAGAATCACTGTCAGAGGTTTCTTCTTCTTCCCAGTCATGAGCCTCTGCCATTAATCCTTTTCCTTTCCTTTGAGATCCTTCATTTCTTTCTTTTTCCTTCTTGTACTTAGCTTTGTACTTTTCAGCACGTTCCTGATGAGAGAGTGAGGAGGATTGAGAATCTTTCTTGAAATATGATTTATCTTTGGATTTCTCAAATTTGGAAGGATATTTGTCAGAGGACGTAGAATTGACTTTTGACACACGCTTGTTTCTGCACTCAGCAGCAAAGTGTCCTTTCTTACCACAGTTGAAACATTCTTCATTTGTCTTATCAGAAGAAGACATTTTTGTAAAGGATGGTTTTCTGAAACTTCTGGGTTTGTTGAAATTTCGAGATTTATTTTTAAAACCGGCCATCATAGCCATTTCATCAGACATTCGGTCTACCGAAGTTTCATCACCTTCATCATCGGCATCACTCAGATATGCCTCCGTTTGGTGAGAACGGTTGTTCTGATTTTCGGTGTCAGAGTCTGAAGAGGGATATGTGATACAAGGAACATTTTGACTTTTCTTGGAACTTTCACAGATAAGAGCTATTGAAGAGTTTTTTATCTCTTTGAAGATGGTTTTCCTATGAAGCTTGGTTTGTTCAAAGTTGAACAGAGTTCCATACAAAACAGTTAAAGGCATGTATTCCAAATCCTTGGTAGTTTTAATGTAAGTGCAAATGTTTTCCCAAAAGTCAGGAAGACAATCCATAAACTTGCATAGAACTTCCTCATTATCATAAACTCTACCTAGTAACTTTAAATCATTTAAGAGAGAGTTGAAACGGTTACAATACTAGCTTAAATTGTAAACATATACTTTCAATATAAAACTTGCTTAGCAAATACAACCTATTTCTCATACTTTTTCATGGAATAAAATATACTCAACACGAATCACTTTACATCACGGAAAATTTCTTAATTTTATTAAACCTGTAAACTTCATCCTACCATTTCCATTTCCCATTATAGCATAGCATAATCACTATATTCACACAACCATACTTAATTGCACTTAACACCAAATCCTTCATCAAATTAAAATAAAGTCTAAATAGCAACTTAATTTCTCGAATATCCGCAAAACACAATCTCAAATATTCCCATTATCTCAATAACCTTACCACCATAACTCATACCGACTTCTATCCAAGAATATCAATACCAATTTATTTCTTAATAAAATAACAAACTCGTTATCACATCAATTCTTTACATATCCAATTTAGCATAAAAATACTAACACAAATCTGTAGACATTTGATTCACTTAAACCACTCTGCAATTGAAATTCATCAACACCGGTCTCACATTACCTAACTAATAAAATTACCAAATCACCACATAATAATTTTACTACAAAATTAAGCCGAAAAGAACTCATCACAACTCCGATAAAATTATTAAAATTTCTCGTCACTAATCATACAACTCATTAACGACTTAACATGCAAGGTCTAGCATAAAATTTAAAACAACTCTTTAACTTAAACAACTCCATAAAGAAGGTTCATCACACAACCATCAAAATATTTATTTCTTCTCGCTAATCATAACACTTAATATTATAAATCCCTTTTACCACTTAAATCCTCCAATCCAAGGGAAGTATTAGGTAAACACCCAACTTATTAAACCATTTTTCTATACTAAGAAAATCTCAAGCATCAATTTCTTATACCCTATTAACATAATATAAATTTTCTCTCTTAGCTTAAGTCTAGGTTATTAACAACCTAGTTTCTAATCTTGCGACCTACTATCGCCAATGCTTCCCCCACAATAATCCACTTTTGATCCACTCTGATGTTTTCTAATGGTACCACAATACTTGCTTCGGCTAAGCCCTTCCGCAGAACCGACACAGGAAAGGTCGAATGAACTCTCATTATGCATAACCCTTCCTTACTAAGGTGCATACAACAATTTAGTACTCTCCTGACTACAACAATTCTTACTTCAAGAAGAAAACCCGCGTGATATAAACAAGGTATAATATCTCAAATCAATCTTACTAATATTATTCACACATCTAGACTCCAGGTTCACCTCATCCTACTACCCTTGCTATGATGGAATCTCCACTAGTCATGACGTGTCGTCTCGCGAATGCACAAACGCATACAGTGTGAAATTAGTTAGACATTCGAATAAAAGATTCTATCCCACGACGGTTAGACTCAAACAAGAGCTGCGCAATAGAACTAAATCAAACATTCTAAAGCTAATTAGTTCCAACTGTATACCACTTATAAGACATTCACTTAACAACCTATCAGGACTAGCATAAATTCCTACTAGCAAGTAATAGTCATGCAGCAAAGTGTAATAGGCACCAGGCAATCTAGCACACATTCTTCTATGTTCTAGAAATCAATAAATTACACTAAATACTCTACCTTTTTCCTTGTCATCGGCTGACTGAGCACACTGCGCCTTCGATCATCGTCCCAACAATCTGACACTCCAAAAATAACGATATTCTACTCTCCAATAGATTTCAAATCAACTTGGAGTATTACCTTAACCCGTAGTTAAACTTTTCTCCATAGACCATTTCCAACTCTACCGTCATTTCTCTAACCCAAAATATGTCTAAGACAGACAACACTTTCTTGCATGAATTACACCGACTACGAACCTTAAATTACAATTGATTTCCACACTTGCCACAACATCACTCTCGTACTACTACCACGTCTTATCCAATGGTCTTTCACCCCGATCATTACATTCAACTACTTTCTTCCACTCTCTTCTCAACATAAAACACGTTTTCCCAAGGGTAGCTCACTAGAAGGTGCTCACTCTAGACCAATCCTATGAGTTAGCTTTCTTTTACTTCCAAACCAATCACACGCACCTAGTTTCAACAATTACTATACTTAACCAACAATTTCACCATACCTCATTTCAGGAACTTAACAGATTTAATCCGAAGTCACACTCAATGCTCGAAACAACCACACACTTTTCATTGCTCAATTATCATTAACATCTTCTTTTAAAACGATAATAAACAAATTGGATCCACACCATACACCCATCCCCAAAATATAATAACCATACAAATATTTTATTAACCAAAATCAGTACATCTTTATTTCACCTCGTGCCTCATTTAGCACAAATTATCTCATCATGCCTCTTTCAGCACACAATTCTATATATATTTTTTTATATATATCACAAATCATTTAACACAATTGAAATTTTATTCATAATATAAACTTTAACATTTGGAGGCATAACTTAGCGTTTGAAAAACTAAATTATACCCAACGCCCAATTCTACACTTTCGCAATATCTTTCCAAAATTCTAACATGCAATTTTAATTTGAAAATTGCTAACAATTGTAAGTGTTAGATCATTCATTCCAAATTAAACTACTAACCACTTTCGTTCTCATAAAATAAATCTTATTACCACCTTGATCAATCTTTCAAATCCAAACACATATGATAACAGGTTATCACCTTTGATCACTAATGGCTTTTCCTTATTAATCATTCCCAATAACACTCTTCACTTTCTAGTTTCGATTATCCTTGATTTCTCACTTAAATCTATCCCAAGCAATATCATAATGAATAAACATACTAATTTTGATATCATTCAAAAATAATTGTTACACTCTTCCTTAAATTAAAACCAACCCCCTTCACCCCAAATACTTCCAAACTTACATTCTTACTAAGCCTTATCACAAATAATTCATATATCCCCAATATAACATTTGTTAACAAATGAAAACTTTAAATCAATCGCTCGACAATCTCTTCTTTCATCATAACTACTTATTCCAATATATACTGAATTACTGAGAATCACCTATCATTACCTAATCGAAAGTTTTAACAAAATCAAGTTCAACACCATCCTATACTTACTACTACCTCAAATTCCAACAAAAAAAAAATAACTTAATAGGCACTCCACTCCTATCTATATTACCAACACAATTATCAAATTCTTTTCTAATGCAAATAAGCAACAAAAGATTGAAAGCACAATTAATCGGATTGCACCGAAATCAAATAGCACTTTAGCACATGTAGAGTTTATATAAATATACCTGTCTTCGTCTCTATCCATATGTCGAGACCGACTTGCCACTCTGTAGGTTTCAACAAGGTTAATATACACATAAGCACATACCCCATATAATAAGGTATTCCAGTCCAAACATGTAACTGTAAGTTCACAACTACACTGGCCAGGTGTAACTCGAATTTACCTTACATAATGTTCCTTCTACCTTGTATACTTAATATCCCAAGGTTCTAAGATAATAGGGACATCCTACTTCACATGCAGTTTAAGTCTAGGTACAAATACTAATACCTAGATCTCTTAAACTAGGGCTCTGATACCATTTGTAACAACCCACTATCCAAAATATACAAATAACATATAATTCATAACATGTTTACAACAAAAGTACTTCACGTTTTGGTCCCAACTAAAGCCTAGACATAATAAGAAATTCAGTACAAAAGTATCCACATTTTTCTTAACGATCCTCCTCCCAAAAGTTACACATCAAGCATTCAAATCACTGGTTCTTACTGGAATCATCGCCTGGTATACATATTTTTAAAACAGAAAATGAGGGTTAGACCTAAGGGTCTAGTGAGTAAATCCCTGACATTTGGAAATCAATAAAAATTCATTTATATAAAATACTCTTTTATATAAATATACATATATCACACGTAAAATAATACCAACCAATATTTGTACATCATACCTGTCTCATCCCACCTTATCCCTCCACCAATGGCCAAATCTATTGGTTGCGAGCCAATTTAACACACCGGTCCAAAGCCCGGCCACGTATTATATTTCCATATAATACTCACGTAATTATAATATCTCAATATATTATAATCACCCACGTATGACATATTCATACCACATATCAAATATTTGTTATTCACATAATGTATTCCAGTAAAATACTTTTAAAGTAAAACTCACCTGGTATGTTTATCACAAAAGCTTTTCCAAGATAAATCACGTATGACCACCCTTCACAGAATCTGAAATCACACAAAATACCAAATACCTCTTTTAAAACTAAACTTACAAAATCCTCGACTCAAGTCGCAACCCACTAAAAAGTAAATTAAAATCGCAATGAATAGTACCAAGTCGCAACCATCTACTGCGACTTCACCCCGAAATCGCAACCCACTATTGCGACTTCAATCCTAAGTCGCAATCAACTACTGCGATTCCAAACCCAAATCGCAATCAACTACTGCGATTCCAAGCCAAGTCGCAAACGACCATTGCGACTTCATAACCAAGTCGCAACCAACCATTGCGACTTCGATGAATGTCGCAGTCGTCCATTGCGACTTCGATGAATGTCTCAGTCCACTGTTCATCCTAAAACCCAGATTTTTGCAGTTTTATACTATGCATGTTACTGATAATTTGCAGATATGTTTAATACCATAAGCATAACCTAACCTTAAGCTTAGATTTCCCAAAACATCCATTTTTAACAAAACCCACTTAAGAACTTAACTAGCAACCTTCAAGAACACTTTTAAGAGATTAATACATATAAAAGGATGGATTTGTTACCTTGTTTACTTCAACCTAGTCCTTAAATCACAGCAGCAACTTTGATTTCCTTCTTCTTCTTTGTTTCCTTCGATTTCTTACTCTCCCTCTCCAAACCGAATACACCACACACACTAATACTTTTGCTATTTCTTTATATGGAGGACACCTCCTATGTGTTAAGAGTATGGCGGTGGAGGTGGAGAAGTTTGGTAAAAAGTACCAAACAAACCTCTAACTTATTCTAGTTGGCAAGATTTACCCCCAAACTTTCAAAGAAAAATTAAAACTTATCCCTTAACTTCTAACTCTATAAAACTAAAATAAATACTTATTTAAATTCTTCAAATTTAATTTAGATAAAATACCTGGTTATTACACTTTCCCTTTTGGACAAAATCGGTGAAGGATTTTTCCATGGTGTGTTTTTCTTTGAAAGCTTGAGATTTTGAAAGATTTGAAGAGTTGTTATCAATGGTTAAATCTTTGAACACATCATGAATGGGTTTAACAGTATCCTTCAAAATTTGCACTTTATGGGTTTGATCAGATGAAGATTCTTTGGCTTTTAAAAACATTCCATATTTTAAGGCTTCACTAAGATCAGCAGAATTTAAAGAAATGGAATCACAAGAGTTTGACTCAGAGTCATCATCCCATGTATCAGTGATGGGAACAAGTGCATGGGAAGATTTTTCAAGCATGGATTTTTCATATCCTAACCCAAACTTGTTATTACCACCGATTTGGTCTTGAAAGATCTGTTCAAGATTCCTTGAAGAATTTGTCCATTTTCTGACAACTTCCTGTTCTTTCTTTAACTTCTTGAACAATTTATTCTTCTCCTTTTCAATTTCATGATTTATGACTTTTAGATTTTCAAGCTCAGTTTTGATTATCTCAAACTTTCCAAGTTGACACATGAAAGATTCAAGTTGAGATTTAAGATTTTTAACTTGAGCAGATTTTCTTTTCTTGCTTTCTTTGACATTGTAAAAGTCTTGAGTTAGAGATTCATAAGCATTTATCTTTTCAATATCAGTCATGTCATTGAAGGGATGTACCTGAGAGTATGATGATGAGCATTCAGTTGAAACTAATGCCATTGGAGACTTTGCCTTTTCTTCTTCCACCTCTTCTGATATGGCCATAAAGCACATATTTTGAGAATCACTGTCAGAGGTTTCTTCTTCTTCCCAGTCATGAGCCTCTGCCATTAATCCTTTTCCTTTCCTTTGAGATCCTTCATTTCTTTCTTTTTCCTTCTTGTACTTAGCTTTGTACTTTTCAGCACGTTCCTGGTGAGAGAGTGAGGAGGATTGAGAATCTTTCTTGAAATATGATTTATCTTTGGATTTCTCAAATTTGGAAGGATATTTGTCAGAGGACGTAGAATTGACTTTTGACACACGCTTGTTTCTGCACTCAGCAGCAAAGTGTCCTTTCTTACCACAGTTGAAACATTCTTCATTTGTCTTATCAGAAGAAGACATTTTTGTAAAGGATGGTTTTCTGAAACTTCTGGGTTTGTTGAAATTTCGAGATTTATTTTTAAAACCGGCCATCATAGCCATTTCATCAGACATTCGGTCTACCGAAGTTTCATCACCTTCATCATCGGCATCACTCAGATATGCCTCCTTTTGGTGAGAACGGTTGTTCTGATTTTCGGTGTCAGAGTCTGAAGAGGGATATGTGATACAAGGAACATTTTGACTTTTCTTGGAACTTTCACAGATAAGAGCTATTGAAGAGATTTTTATCTCTTTGAAGATGGTTTTCCTATGAAGCTTGGTTTGTTCAAAGTTGAACAGAGTTCCATACAAAACAGTTAAAGGCATGTATTCCAAATCCTTGGTAGTTTTAATGCAAGTGCAAATGTTTTCCCAAAAGTCAGGAAGACAATCCATAAACTTGCATAGAACTTCCTCATTATCATAAACTCTACCTAGTAACTTTAAATCATTTAAGAGAGAGTTGAAACGGTTATAAAAGCTTGGAAGAGATTCTCCCTTTTCATAGGCAAAGAGCTCATATTTTCGAATGAGGCCAATCTTTTTGCTTTTCTTCACTTCCTCTGTACCCTCATAAAGTACACACAAAGTAGTCCACATCTCTTTAGCAGTACCGAAATTAACAAGAGAGTGATAGACTTCATCAGGAAGTGAGAGAGCAATGATTGCTCTAAGCCGAGAATCCAGAGACACCAATCGTTTTTCCTCATCAGTATATTCCTTTGGGTTTTTTAGAATGTAACGACCAGTAGTCTTTGCTTTCTCTACGTTGGAAGGTTCAGAATCATCAGAGTCACTTGACTTGTCAACTGTTTCCTTACCAGGCCTCTGCTTTTTCATAGCGAGCCCAAACTCTCGGGATGATAGGTCCCTCCTTGAGAATGGTTGGATATCTAGTATCCACTCCTTCCATAAATAGCATCATACGGCTTTTCCATAGAGAAAAGTTGTTAGGATTAAACTTGGGAGGTTTTGAAATGGAACCATTTTCAGCAAAATTGTTTTGACCAGTGTTTTCAACAGTTAGGGATGAAGATGAGGCAGCCATTGCGGATCAAGTTTATGAATTAAACTTTCCGCTCTGATACCACTTGTTGGTCCCAAAATGGCTCAACAAGTATTGTAGAAGGGGGTTGAATACAATACTCAGATTTTTCACAAGTTTTAATTCAATATATTGAAAATCTTTCAATAAGAATTACACATAGAAAACAAAAGATTGTTGCGGAAAAGAACAGTTAAACTATTCTAACAATCTAACACAAAGTAAACTGAAAAACACTTAGAACAAATTGGACACTTAGACACAAGATGCAGTTTCAGTAAGAAAGGAGCTTGCACTTAGTAATCTTCAGAAGCGTAATTTGCATGGAGAGTCTTCACCTATGTTTATAGTCCATGCATCATTTAATGCATGGGACACTTGTCACTCTTCCATTCATTGTAGAGGTTGACTTCTGAAAAGCTGATATCTCCTTTTTAACTTATCCAAGGAACCAGGAGGACAGTCGTACCAGAAAAAAGACCTTATCTGAGAATAGATAAAATGACAAAATGCCACTTTTATCTGACAATAGGATATTGTCTCATAATAAATGATCTTCTCTTTTGTCTATAGAGAATAAGGCTACCGACCTCCTGTATTGAAAACTGCACCAGTTCGAAATCTCACTTCTTTAGAAAGGAGAGAGTTTCACTGAAGTGTTTAATATTTCGGTGCAGTCTTCTTGAACTCCCACCGATTTCTGAACACATATCGGTGGAAGTCTTCTTGAACTCCTCACCGAATTTCTTCAATTCGGTGATGCGTGTCCACCGATAGCACAAGCATATCGGTGGTGATGTAACTTGTAGAAACTTGTTGCCGATTTTCTCACTTCCGCAATGAGATAGTCTTCGCACTTGGTTTCGGTTGATCTTCGACTTCACCGAACAATTGATATAAGAGTACAAGTTACACAAAAGAATCCAAAAACATTCTAAGTATCTAAGAGGGTTTAATTGAGTCAACTTCAAATCTGTGATGACCCAACAAACACCAACCCTTCTAGTTCGCCGATACATTGCCTCAGGTTGGACAAAAAATAAGTCCATCCCTCTCCACTCTCAGACCTACCAACTCCGAAAGCGAGCATGAATATTTGATTATTGTCGTCCATAGCAACGGCTAAGAACATTGTGCCCAAGTAAGGCCCCTTCAAATGAGCGCCGTCTATTATAATGATCGGGCGCAAATAGCTCGTAAACGATCGGATCTAAGAAATGTTATGCTGAAAACGTTAGAATACTATATAATATAATGAAAGTGTAGACTATATAACAGGAAATAATATATACCGCGCAACCAAGGGCGTAAAAACAAAGGTTAAAACGTCCTGTAATATCTGTTTGTATTCGCGAAAAGGTACTAGGGTTTTGAAGCTCCAAATTATAGAAAAACCCGGGGAGTCGTCTGTAAGAATCATGGGGGTCGCCCCGCACCAAGGCTAGAGCAAAAGCTTTCGCACGCCACGCTTGCCAATACGAGATATCTACGTTGTATTGCTCCTTGATGTCCTTCACAATGTCGGATCCACGGAGTTTACGGCTTACATCCTGTACTTTAGGCAAGATTATATGACCTAGTACTCTTCTATTGGCGTTACGGTGGTTAGGATGCATCTGGGTCCTTGAACAAACGTGTACGTCATTCCGCCTGCGTACCTGGAACATAATGCTATCTTTCACATTTGCATCATACAAACGCCAATCATAGCTACGATCCCTACACCTCGCTTCAAATCGGGAATTTGAAGATCTTTCCACATAATATTGGTAACCCTCTTCAACAAACTTTTTTCCAAGGGCGACTGTCAGGTCGTCTTTCGTGACGAATATATCCCCTTCATTCACTCTGTTACTACGATTATAACCTACGGGCGCTTGGGGTGGTGTTATCAAGTTGTCATCCCGATCTGGAAGGGGAGGAGGTTGGCCAAAAAAATCATTTATTCCAGCATATGATTTAATAGGACTGCTTTCACCGTCTTCATCTTCTTCATCGTCTTCTTCATCGTCTTCTTCCTCGCCAATAATACCAGGAATATCCAAATGGTAAACATGGGACTCATCGTCTTCTTCTTCTTCTTCTTCTTCTTCTTCTTGTGGTTCTTCTACAGGTTCTTGGGTCTCCGGAACAATTTTGGGGTTATACTCACTATAACAGTAATTATTTTGAGTAAGAAAGTCATTATTATACCCATACACAGGTTCTTGGGTCTCCGGAACAATTTCGGGGTTATACTCACTATAACAGTAATTATTTTAAGTAAGAAAGTCATTATTATACCCATACACACGCTGCTCATCTTCATCCTGAAATTGAGGCACGTAAGATTGAGTCTGCTCAACGGCAGAGACATCTGGTTCTCGTACGGCGTTCAAACCACCACCAACATAAAAGGAAGATTGACTCTCCTCAGCAACAGACACACTAGTCTCCCAACCGCTGCTGGAACCACCCCCAACATTGTTTGTATGGAAGCCTTCAGGATCGACATATACAAAAAGTGTTGGTGGATTTCTTACAGCCGCAGCAGATTCCATAAAACCTTGTACATCTTCAGTGTTGAGTAACTCATAAGTTTGGCCAGAAAATTGGTACGCTATTTTTAGCGTACCAATATTCGGGTTGATTCCACATTTGTGTTGAACACACCTAACCAGCTTAGAATGTGTAATGTTGGGGGCCACCATGACTCGCATTATAGGGAGTGCGGAAACATACTCCCACTCCGTCCCATTCTGTTGCCAATAACCCCCAGGCCAAATACGTAGCTTAACTTTATCAGGTAATGAACTCATTTTTAGAAAGGCTAGAAAACAGAGACAAGAATCTGAATAATTGAAGAAGGGTTTGAAAATATTAGTTTTATAGCAATTGAAACAATTTGGCAAAAATCTTATAGAAAAAATTAGTATATATAGCAATTAGGGTTAGGGTTTCAAATTAGGGTTTTAGGCCGGTGCGCACTCCGCACTTGCGGTGCGCAAGTGCGGTGCCGGCCCTAAAACGTGTCAAGGCTGATTTGTTTGTCTTTTAGCTATATAATGCGGTCCGCACTCGGATCGGGTCGGGTCAAGTGCAGACCCATGGCTATTTTTGCAAAACGGGAGAGGTAATGGCTATTTTTCCAAGTTCTGTTTATGAGATGGCTATATCAGCCGATTTCCCCACATTTCATCCAATAATTGTTATGACAAAAGTACAAATTGTTACCTACGATGACAAAAGCCTCATGTCATAAAGTGGAAACGTGTCTGCCATTTTTCTACCATTTATTTTAGGTTGGTTGAATACATTTTTATATATAGTTAAATACTAGAAGTCTACTCGTGCAATGCAGTGCGATATATCTCGATTTAATGTTCTAATTTATTTTAATGTGTGATTTTGAGAAAATGGTCAAGTTTTTTTATACATTTGTTTAAAGAATGACGCTTAGTCGCTTTTTAAGTAGTTCATGATTTGAGGATTTGAAAGTGGCTAGAGATAATGATTAATTAATAAGAGTCCACGATTTAAGGATTTGAAGGTTGTTAAAGATAAGTATTAATCAAGTAATTAGCATTAAAAGCGGTACATAAAGCTTCATTAGTTGTTTTAAGAGATTTTAAGTAATTAACAATAAATAGCGGTACATGAAGCTTTAGGGTTGTTTTTAAGAGTTTTTCATAAATATTTTATAATATAGTATATATATACTTAATTTTTTTTTTCACATATATTAATATCAATTGTTTTTTAGTTTTTCGATACATTACTTTGACGTGACTCTAGCAATGTTCTTTATTTTTACCAAAATACCTTCATGAATCATGATTATGTTTTTTTCTTTTTTCTCTCTCACGAAAAACATACACACATCACATATATATATATATATATATATAGGGTCGGATTCATAAGAAAACCTCATAAAAATAAAAAAATAAAGAACATTTTGATAGTCCTTCATCTGAACGGTATGCATAGAAGTAATTTGTAACATGCAAACGTGCATATACACAAGTGCATAAATACCAAAAAAATAACATAATTTAATGATTTACTTGTGTGTACAAGTGCATACCGTTCAGATGAAGGACCATCAGGGTGTTCTTTAATTTTCTATTTTTTAAGGTTTTTCCTTGAATCTCTCTCTTTCTCTCTCTCTCTCTATATATATATATATATGTATATACATCTACACTATTTTAATTTAGTTTCAGAAAACTAAATAAATCTTAAATTGAATAATATATAATTATCAAAAAAGGCCTAAGTACAAATCAATTAATCATTAAATATATAGATGAAATAACAGAATGTAGAACATGCTTTATGTCTATAATACAAGTACACAAAATTATTCTTAAAGTTTTAATCATATTTTTTTAGTATGTAATTCTATTTTTATCTTTTTGTTAAAATGTATAAAAATTAGCTAATATGTGGATGTAATTAGGAGGTGACATGTTTCAAAAAATAAAATAAAACAATTAAAAAAATTATTATTAATGAAAAAATTTGTATTAATTTTTCTATTCTGGATATACAATAACATTTTTAATAAAAAGTATATATTAATTTTGGATTTTCAATTTACAAGAAAATTATAATTACACTACATCGCAACGAGAATATACATAAACCTTACAAAAAAACCCAAATTTTAATTGCAGACACATGACTTCAAAACCCCTCAAATTTAAGCACAAATTAAAACGTACTTAATACCTAATTAATTTATTATGCACATGAGTATTTAAACACTTCAATAATAAATTTTCACAACTAAGCATAAATCAAATTTAACCAAATAATTAATCGTGTTATGTGTTTGATTCAATATATTTATTACTAAGTGGATATATTCCGTCGACATGTGACTTTCTTATAAGTTTTCTGTCGTAAAAGTTACATGTAACAAAAACATCTTTTGTTTATTGTTTCTTTCTTCTTTGTGAGTATAAATAATAGGTTGATTACGACTGAATAGACTGTCTTTCAATTTCTTCCTAAATAAAAATATAATAATTCTTAATATGTAAATATCGTAAAGATCATATATAGTGATGCAGCCGCCTTAGGTTCAATAGAGAAGTCCAAATATTTGGAGAAATAGAGAAGTGATCTTGGCCATTTATTCGGTCAAGATCGGTTATAATTGGTCAAAAGTTGCGGCTTTGACTGGTCAAAAGTTGCGACTGTTCCAAAAATAGAAGGGCAATTTCGTAACTTTTACAAAAAACACGGGCTGGGTTCATATATGAATCTGTGTGATTCACATATGAACTATACGTTCATATATGAACCTTTGTGTTTCATATATAAAACTAATTAACTGTAGGTTCATATATGAATCAGTTGAACCAATTAATTGATTCATATATGAATCTTTGTGTTCATATATGAACCTTTGTGATTCATATATGAATTTTTTTAACTAATTCATATATGAACCTTTGTGTTCATATATGAATCTTTGTGATTCATATATGAATTTTTTTAACTACTTCTCATATGAACAAATTAACTGATTCATATATGAATCACAAAGGTTCATATATGAATTAGTTAAAAAGAGTTTATATGTGAATTACAAATGTTCATATATGAACGTATAGTTCATATGTGAATCACACAGATTCATATGTGAATCACACAGATTCATATATGAACTCAACGCGTGTATTTTTTACGAAACTACCCCTCTATCTTGTGCAGACCACGCGAGTAATTATCCGCTGCTTCTCGGTCAAAGTCGCCGATCTTGACCGAATAAATGGCCAAGATCACTTCTCTATTTCTCTAAATATTTGGACTTCTCTATTGAACTCTTCCCTAGTGATGCAATCTCTTATATTAATATAGTGTCCGCCATGTATATATATGTACATATATCACCTAAATAAAAATCCCAATCAACCATGAATCTTGATGAACAAGAACTTAGGGGTGTGCAGAAAGTCAACCGATCCAATCAGAACCGACCGATCCACTTAAAACCGACCGACATTGATTGGATATCCAATTGAAATTGGATCGGATCGGATCGAAATTTTCAACATCCAGTTTGGATCGGTCGGTTCTTGGATGACAGTCCAGAACCGACCAAAACCAAACTTAACCGAATCGATTCACCATCCATCCAATTATCATCCGATTATCATCCAGCTACCATCCAAAACATTATAATCCAAATTTTCAAAAGTAAAAAGTTTTTATTTTTAAAACGTTATTATTTAAAAACATTTGTAATTTTTTTTAAAAGGAAACATAAAAACAATGGATATATGGATCCAATCCGATCATCCATTGGATGTTGGATGGATCTGATCCGATCCGATGGATATCCAATGGATGGAACCGAACCGATCCAATCATCCATTGAATGTCCAATTATCCAACATCTAATGGATGATTGGATCGGTTCGGTTGGAAAAATTAGACATCCAATGGATGATTGAATCGGTTCGGTTCCCCTCACATCCATTGAATATCAACCGATGAACACCCCTACAAGAACTACTAGTAGGCATGATAATACTTGCAATCTCATTCACATATTCAACAGATTGATTTTTTGTATTTGAAAAACCAAGTAAACTAAAATGGGAATAAACTAACAAAAAGACAACTAATTAATTAAACAAAAATCATGTATGGGAGATTCAATTTAATAGCCCTAAACCTTCATCAATGGATGGATTTTGATGAATTAAATGATGTTTTGATGTTAGGTTAATGGTTAAAATGATTTAGAGCTTTGATTCTCTCAATTTTGGAGCATAAAATCGAGTTGAGAAGGATTAGGCATGAGTGGCTTAAGGGTTTTTGGGTGAAGAATTTGTAAAACATGAAACAGGCATGAATGCGAGTTTCATGTGACCTGGGTCGTACAGAAGTCACGTTTATCATTGTTTCGTGTTGTTTCAATTTCGTTTCGTTTCTTGTTTTAGTGTAGATTTGAGGCATCGATTAAGGGATTTTCTTAGGTTGCACAAGAGATGGTTTTAAGGTATTTAAGATGGTTTTACCCCATTCCTATGTCGTTTAATTCAAGTGTTCGGTTTGGGAATTCTTAGTTTGCAAGTGTGTGATTTAGGTGGGCTTTCCCTAACTCTTTATATTTTTATTTGATCTATTGTGGTTAGTAAGATCGGTGAATTAGATGAAGGTACGGAAAGAGAGGGATTCGAAACGAGCATTGTTTATGCATAATGGTTTATTAAAATGCTTTCTTTTATTGAACATTTCATGGTTAGAACATGATCACTATTTTCATTGTGTGCATAGGGGTGCGCGTGTGATGGCTTATTATGGGAGGTGTAACCCAAATAGAATGCATGAATTCGTTTCATGTCGTTCATCTAAGGGCAGATGTGAGTTCAAACACGTTGTCACAGGTGTGTGTGACCAAAACCGTCTGTTATCTATGAGTGTTGAAATGCATAACGGTTTATCGTGTGAATCATCACTACTCCTTTTATATCTTGTTCATGGTAATATTTTTTGGCGTGAACTTTATTACTCGAGGGAACTCGCTAGAACTCGGGTCTAACCCTCTCTTTTAAAAAATTGAAAACCATTTTCAGGTAAGCATGTTAGTGAGAGCTTTAGCAAGGGGAAGGACAAGATATGAGCCCGAAGCCTAGAAGATAGAAGTGATGACTAGTAGCTCTTTGTTTAGACCTTTTCACACTTATTTTATTTTATAATTATCAGTTGTGGAGGTGTTTACCCGCAGTAAACTGTTAGGATGTATTTGAATATTTGATTTGTGGATGTTGGGCCCGTTTTGGCATCATTTTATATATCATGGTTGATTTAAGTTTTGAGCTGTTACATTCAACAATGAAAAAGAAGTCACTAGTCGGGTATAAGATCAAACTTTATTTGATGGACTCATCATGGACATAGAAGATTCACCACCCTTTACTAAACTGGTTTTAGTTATTGGTACGACCCAACAACTGTTTCTACTTAGTTTCTAAGGGTGCGTTTGGTATACTGTACATGACAGAACAGAACAGAACAGGTCCACTGTCTCACGTTTGGCAGGACTTTTATGTGGAACAAAGTGGAATAAACTGGAACAGGCATGTTCCACCCCCACCCCATGGAACAAGGTGGAACAGGCTTATGTTTTACCAATATAACCTTAAAATAAAATCTAATTCTATTCTAAAATATCAAATAAACCTTCTATTTCATATTTTATTCATTCTTTAAATTTAGTAAGGTTAAATTGGTCAATGTTATATGTTCTGTTCTGTCTAGTTTTGCCTTACCAAACGTGGAACAACTGTTCTGTCCTGTTATGTCCTGTCCCACCTTGTCTTGTCCTATTCTGTCTGCATACCAAACGCACCCTAAGAGACACTAGTTGACTATTCTCTAATCAACATATAATCCCACAATTTTTTTTAAAGATTTAAGTAATCAACAAGATTAAAGAATTAGAGAAACCCTAGATTCTAGCCAACAAATTGGTATGACGATTTATTTTTCAAAGGTTATAGTTGATTCATCAAAACACGTATTCATCATCCATATTTACTATAAATATTATTGTAGACAAATAATTAATGAGTCTATATATATCTTTAATTAATAGAATAATATTCGTATACTACACCTTATAATGAGTATATTAGAGCGCTCAACCGTGTTAATGAAGTTCTTAATGGAACTTTTTACTTTATATGACCAACAACACCGTGTGTCTTATATGATTGTGTTACAAATAAGTTGTTAGAATCAAATTAGGCAACCAAACTAGTTCCACAAGATATAAGATTTTACAGAGACATCGTAGTTTAGCACGCAACTTAAAGTCGCGCAACTCTTTGAAACATTTTTATCGAGAACAATGACTTACGCGGGATTCCCCGTGGCTTCATCCCCCGCTCGTACTTACGTGATCTAAGGCCGCGGGCCTAGTCACGCAAGTCTCTGTCCGATAGTTACTTGTCGGTTTAGTTTGGTTGACATAGGATGCATACCAATACCCTATTGTTTCTCGTTTTTTTGCAGATTTTTCTCATACTTTTCTGGGTTCTCTCTTGTTCTTCATCGATCCATTAATTATGGAGCATACGTTTGACTCGACGAGTTCATGTTTGATATTTGAACGGGTTGTTAAATCTTCTAGAAATACGTCCACAAAACGACCAAACGAGGGACAAATTTCTGTCTAAAGACATTGCAAGCGCAAGACTCAATCATGTTTACGATCTTCATCAAGTGTACATTAAGATCATCGAGTTACTCGTCATATTTTTACTCTTTTCGATTATATATTTATCTACGTACATATATCTTTCGACAATATATTTATATATATAATTTCTATTTTATATGGTTTCCAATAATAATTATTGTGTGAACGAATTTCTTATTCGAATATCTAAGTACTAACACAAGAGGGTAGTGGACAAGTCTAGACGGAACAAGATTGAATATGACAAGTTGTCTTTTTGTTATTTGTTAACATCCTTGTCCCATGTTGTGACAGTGGGTGTAAATAGGTCAGGTTGGGTTGGGTTCGGGTTCAACCCATTTATTAATTGGCTTGAAAACCTCAACCCAACCCAACTTGTTTAAGTAAATGGGTTGAGATTTTCAACCCAACCCAACCTGGTACTTAAATGGGTTGGTAGTGGGTTGACATGTTTATGATTTTCTCAACCCAACCTGTTTAATAAATGGGTTGAACCTGGGTTGACCATTTAGTTTTAAAACTTTACCTAAAATAAAAAAGGACTAAAACTGTAACAACCCAGTCTAAAATAAAGCATGCAATTCATATAAATGAAACATCCCAAAATCGGGTCCCAAAATTTCTTACATCATAACAAATCTGGTTGGCGGAATCAACCTACACAACTGAGAATAACGTCAAAACTAGATAATAGTGTCACTACACTACCAAGCTTCCTTGCTAACCGCCCTGCTCACTTGCCAGAGCCTTTCGTTACTTGCTTCCCTGAAAAAGTTTTAATTTGAAAATGAGAGGGTTAGACCATGAGGTCTAGTGAGTCCCTCTTAACAGTTATCAAAGCATTTAAAACAGTTATCATTTTCAGAATATATCATTCATAAATCTGTTCATGTAAAATCGTTCACGGATGAAGGTCCGCCCCTCGTAAATTGACACCCTGAAGTCACCCTAAGGTAACAACGAGTCAGTCTCATGCTGCCTTACATGGGGCCACACTACCCCTTGGCATAAACGGGTCACACCTCCCGACACGAGCTGGCGGGCCACACCCCCCGACTTAGCCAATTTACAACTCAAACAATGTATGCATACATCCCATATAAAACTTTAAACAACTTTCATGATATTAACGCAATGAAACATGGCATTTCTCATCATGTACTCGCTTTAGAAAACACATTAAAAGTCACGCATTTTAGTTAGAAAACTCACCTGATGCTCTTACTTCTCTTTTCTAGTCTGTTCCCGACTCCCAATCGATTTCCCTGAATGAATAGGCAAAACATAAGCTAAACATCCATCTTTCCGGACACAACCCTTTCCGGACAGCCCCACTTTCCGGACGACACAACATCCCGGATAACACTACGCTTTCCAGACGACACAACATTCCGGACATCACCAAATCCCGGGTACTTCCCACTTACCGGATACTTACACTTACCGGATACTTACACTTACCGGATACTTACACTTACCGGATACTTACCCGGTAACCTTCATCACTGAAACTTTCCGGGTAAGGCGCTGGAATGAGTTTAGAGGCTAAATTCTTGTTAAACTCCCTTTAATCGAAATGATAACACGATAAATACTTGTATAAACATTCTAAAACCATTTCTTACCATTCCTTGCTATTTAAACACGAATTATGGTGATTAAATCTTCTCTTAGAGTCTCATTAATAACTTTAAGTCAAGAACTCTCAAACTCAACAATCCAACCAACAATCAAAAATAGGGTTATATATTAGGAATTACCTGATGGATTCTCTGTAGAAAACGAATCTCACTCCACCCCTTTTTTCGATTTTCAAAGAATGAAGATCTTCTTCTTCAATTCACAAGGACCCCAAAAATCTTTCTCTTCCTTCTATTCTCTCTTAGCCGCCAACCACAAATGAAATGGTCTCTCTAGGGTTTAGTGGCAATCATTTGGGCTTTTTTTACCCTAACATAAATTAACCAAATAGTCCCTCAACATTCAGTTTTTTATTAAACTTTCCCAAAAGACTTGAAACTCCTTAAATTTCGGTCTCGGATATTACAACACTCACCCCTCAAAAGAATTCCGTCCCCAGAATTCCATTCTCAAAAGATAAGGGTATTTGGACTTCATATCTGATTCTACTTCCCACGTTGCCTCTCGTCCCTTATGATATCTTCACTGAACTTTTACTAGACGAACCTCTCTATTCCTTGTTCTCCGGATCTTACTGCTCCCGATTTCAATCAGTTCTCCTATGTAAGTCGACCTCTCACTTATACTGATGTCCCCTAAAGGACCATCCACCTCGGCATCTGACAAACACTTTTTTTTAAGTCCGAGACATGAAGTGTCGGAGAAACATTCTTTAATTCCTCTGACCAGTCTTACTTGTATGGCGCTGCTCTAATTCGCTTACTAATGACAAAAGTCAACTTCTTATCGTCTGCATCTCTTGCAAGGTCGCCATCATCTCACTTCCCACCTCGGCTCTCCACAAAAGAGATGTGCATCACACTACGAATTTCTTCTCAAACTTCAAGGCTCAAAGTCTTATGTTTTTCAATCCAACCACTCAGTTCTACTCAGTTGCCTCAGACCGTTCAGATGGGAAACATAACCACACCCCATACTTTGAAACCGCCCTCGGCGAGACACCACTTGCTATATCGTGCCCTCTTGCACTACTTACTTGTACACTCTTCGATCACTATACTAGCTTAAAACTACCTGATAAAACCAAGGCCAACCGCGCCTCCATTTGCTTGCCTCCGTCCACACATCGGGACTCACGGTTTTAAACACGTCTAAACAAGGTCTCTCGTACATGTATACTTCCTTAAGAGAAAGAACTTGGCGGAAATTCCCGCCACAACAACGAGAATCTTCCACCAGGAAAACTCACTCACTGACAACTTGGCACAAGGCCAACCTTGTACATCCCGACAAGCTCACACCCAGGAGTTCCCTCCTCGGTATACCTGAAATTTTTAGGTTATTTCTTCCAACCAACATTCGTCTATGCAGATCATACTCCTTTCCCGAATCACATCGGCTACAACTCGACAACTAATTCGTACGTTCTCACCACTTCATCATTTCACACTTAACGTGTCTAATAGTAGGAAACCTCTATAATTCCTTATTTGAGTACTCACCTATCCGAATTGTACTTATCCTGAAGGCTCATCAATTTCTCGCTGCTTGCCACAAGCGTCCAGTCATATAACATAACTTCGGTTACTCCCACTCAACTAGGAGGGGTAACCACGAACACACCCTACTATTCTCAATAGCTTACACTAAACGATCAATTCGTTTGAACGTTTCTCACAAGGTCACTAACTTAACTCATTCAGTTGTCTTATCGACTTCTTTCCTGCGCAAAATCATACACAACTTCCTTCCTCAATACTCTTTCCAAAAGTTCGCACACTTATCAAGGACAATCTACACAACACTGCGCCTATCAGCATTACTGTCAAGTTTACTACTTTCGATTTACTTACTTATTCCGACATACTGTCTTCACCTCCCCACGTTAGCGTGGAGCACTGCCCACCAACATTACTCGCCCCTCTCTTCCGACAATTCTCAAGCTGCAAATGTTGTCTCATTACTATACATAACCAAACGGTTGCACTAAAATTCTAACTTAAGGCTTTCGACTAAAACACCTCGAACTGACACCAGAGTTCGACGTCACTATACATTCTTTAAACTCCAACTTTTACTTTCTCAGACAATTCGTTCACACATAAGCAACAACTCACATTCTTTAAGGATTTCACATCTATTCCACCACATTTTGACTAATACGTCCATCATCTTCTTTAAATTTCCAATGATTCCAAAAATATACTTACTTAGCGACTCCCACAACTAAAAAATATTTGGTTTCTCATTTGGGTAACCACCCACTATCGCTCTGACATTCTACACGACCACTTACAAACCACGTACTCTAACAGCTTAATTAACAAATCGAACACCTCCACCGAAATCTTTGACAAGGCTTCCCCTTTCTAACATCACATTACTACAACACTGACTGACACATTTAACTTGGCAATTATTGCCACTACATAACTGTACATTCCTCGCTCATAACATCTTACTGCAGACCAGTTCTCTCATGGTCATTCGTACACAATTCAAACTTACCTTCGTGTTCTCCTGCATAAATAACCGAGTCTATCTCGCTGCTTGCCTCTCCCCAGCTCTAGCTGAACCACCACACACGAGTTACTGATTAACTCCAACATACTCATTTCTTGCTAGCTATATGCAATTCCAAACCATTACATCGACAGGGTACAGTTCCTCACAGATCGACATAATCTATACCCTCACTTAGTTTGTGCTAAATACTTCATTCTTTACGAACCATTCATCTCGTAAGTAAAACGCTTATCTAAAACAGTAGTCTTTCACTATCTTAACACCCCTACAAGGTGGTCCTTCAACTTTCAACCTTCTGATTCGAAACTTCGGCCTCGTACACCTTACACAACTGCCGACTTTACCGTCAATAGCTGACCTGTTGATACTTCCTTAACCTATTCTTCAACAAGGGTCCCTTACTGAACCTAATCCTTCCAACATATCATAATCAAATTCACATCCCGCCGTCCTCATTTCAAACTCACTCGTGCATCGTCAGTCTCACAAGATCTCTTTACAACCCTTACTCGACGTCAAGGATGTTTCATTCCTACTTCACCACCCTACTCATACCGAGTTGCTAATACCAACACCCTGAAGACTTCTAGTCCTTCCCCTGAACACAACCGTCCCTCGGCAACTGTATTTCCAGTCACCGCACAAGGGTACAGACCCTCAAACAACCGACACTAAAGTCCACTTCCGACTCTTCTACTGCTCACCTTTCCTCTAGGACACAAATATCAAAGCTACAAACGTTCTCCCCTGATTTGTCCAACACCTCCCCACTCTAGGAGTTCTTCCTTAGCTTAAAATGTAATACTCTACAACCAAGTGAGTTCATAGCCTTCATGTCTGACAACGCGATAAATGAATCATTTCACACTTTTGATCATTTTAAAGAAACAACACTTGAAAACGACTTGGGTACACACGACCCCAACATTCTCATAACTCTAATGCCCTGCACAACGATCTTGAGGGTCGTTTGCATGCAAGCTTTCCGTAAAACTTAATCTTACTCCACCCAAAAATGTGTTGTTACGACAGAAATAAATATTGGATGAAAAATCTTTCCATACGACAAAATTTTGAAAGCAATTACCGATACGAAGTAAACCAGTCGATCCTCACACTCATTTATATAACTTCAACATGTCAATACTCATTTTGGTTATAAAAGTTGTGCATTCAAACGTTTTCTTGGCTTATCATGAAAAGAGTGGAATATTTTGCAAATCGTAAACCTCAAGACTTCATTGTACGATGTAAATGGATTTGTATTTTTCTTTAAACATACGCTTGCACACGCCGACTCATACCCGATCAAATTTGATATTTACACGTTTACTTTTCTTATGAAAAAAATCTCATGTACACATATACGAACTCAATGCATGACACTCTACTTGCAATTGAAGACTACTCACTCAAACAAGGTCAATCGCTTTACTCACGCAACTTATCATTGACACTCTACTTTTGACTAGTGGTCGCCCTCTCGGTCTTGCAACGACTTGCTATATATACATTCAACGGTCCACTTACTCAACCATTTCATACTATTTCGTTTTGATCAACTATCTCACTTTCCACTTCTACACGGTTTCATTTCACTATAGGTATCTTATTTCATTTATCCTGCTAATGGAAGCTCGACCAAGAACCCAGGGCTCCATTGATACCTTCAAGGTTTTGACACTGTCTTTCCTTACCATCCTAACTGATCTATCCCATGATTTCTAGAACTGGGACGCTCCCGAAACAGGAGTCTTACTCAAACTCAAGCATTCTTCCTCTCCGAATCCACGAAGAGCTACCTCTAGACGACTCGTAATACTCTATACAACATTTCTTTTCTACGATGTATACATACATCACATCACCATGACTCCTCATGAAACTTCCCCGACAAGGGGTCTCAGTCTACCCCTCAGGGATCTTGCTGACATTCTAAAGTACGGGAACACGACATAAACACTAGCTTCTGACTACCACTTCGGAGTAATAAGGAAGGTTAAGCACATACATGTACCTGTAAGTTCGCAATTACACTAGCCAGGTGGAATCTCAAACTTACCTTACATGGCAGTCCTCAGTACCCTATTAGTCCTATCTCTATAATAGTGTCCTCCTAACGCATTTCCTGTATCTACAATAGTGCCCTCTTAACGAATTTCCTGATTCTCAGTTGTGATTTCTACTTCCAAGTTTAAGTTTAGGCCCGTCCGATCACCTAAATCCCTTAAACTATGGCTCTGATACCAATTGTAACAACCCAGTCTAAAATAAAGCATGCAATTCATATAAATGAAACATCCCAAAATCGGGTCCCAAAATTTCTTACATCATAACAAATCTGGTTGGCGGAATCAACCTACACAACTGAGAATAACGTCTAAACTAGATAATAGTGTCACTACACTACCAAGCTTCCTTGATAACCGCTCTGCTCACTTGCCAGAGCCTTTCGTTACTTGATTCCCTGAAAAGGTTTTAATTTGAGAATGCGAGGGTTAGACCATGAGGTCTAGTGAGTCCCTCTTAACAGTTATCAAAGCATTTAAAACAGTTATCATTTTCAGAATATATCATTCATAAATCTGTTCATGTAAAATCGTTCACGGATGAAGGTCCGCCCCTCGTAAATTGACACCCTGAAGTCACCCTAAGGTAACAACGAGTCAGTCTCATGCTGCCTTACACGGGGCCACACTACCCCTTGGGGCCACACTACCCCTTGGCATAAACGGGTCACACCTCCCGACACGAGCTGGCGGGCCACACCCCCCGACTTAGCCAATTTACAACTCAAACAATGTATGCATACATCCCATATAAAACTTTAAACAACTTTCATGAAATTAACACAATGAAACATGGCATTTCTCATCATGTACTCGCTTTAGAAAACACATTAAAAGTCACGCATTTTAGTTAGAAAACTCACCTGATGCTCTTACTTCTCTTTTCTAGTCTGTTCCCGACTCCCAATCGATTTCCCTGAATGAATAGGCAAAACATAAGCTAAACATCCATCTTTTCGGACACAACCCTTTCCGGACAGCCCCACTTTCCGGACGACACGACATCCCGGATAACACTACGCTTTCCAGACGACACAACATTCCGGACATCACCAAATCCTGGGTACTTCCCACTTACCGGATACTTACACTTACCGGATACTTACACTTACCAGATACTTACACTTACCGGATACTTACCCGTTAACCTTCATCACTGAAACTTTCCGGGTAAGGCGCTGGAATGAGTTTAGAGGCTAAATTCTTGTTAAACGCCCTTTAATCGAAACGATAACACGATAAATACTTGTATAAACATTCTAAAACCATTTCTTACCATTCCTTGCTATTTAAACACGAATTATGGTGATTAAATCTTCTCTTAGAGTCTCATTAATAACTTTCAAGTCAAGAACTCTCAAACTCAACAATCCAACCAACAATCAAAAATAGGGTTATAGATTAGGAATTACCTGATGGATTCTCTGCAGAAAACGAATCTCACTCCACCCCTTTTTCCGATTTTCAAAGAATGAAGATCTTCTTTTTCAATTCACAAGGACCCCAAAAATCTTTCTCTTCCTTCTATTCTCTCTTAGCCGCCAACTGTTTGGGCAAAAAATCACGTCGCTCGACCACGACCAGAACAAGTAAGACGTATGATTAAGGACTATATCTTGTATTAAGATAAGGTATCGACAAAGACCCAGAACACCATCGTCGTCCCTCATAAAAGGTAAATCGAGAGTTCCTTACGACGCTCGACCATAGTGTCGCCCGATCCGCACGACTATTATATAAAGATGTGCGACCTCGACCAAAGCTAACGTTCACCATGACCGTTTGTTAAGTGTTTAATGCAGGAGTAAAAGTCATTAAGGAGCAACGACTATAACCGACGCAATCTTTAAACAGCCGGCGACCGTAACGGACAAAGATCATTACTCCGGCGACCGTTTCCAACCGTTAAGGCCATTAAAGGAGCATTCATGGATGAAGCTAAGGACACGAAGACTATAAATATCAAGCTCAATCAACATTTCAGGACATCGAATATCCGGCGATTAACAACCGAAGCAATATCCAAGAATACCTGAAGTGAAGAACCATTATTCTAAGTATCGCTCTCGACGCACGACAACAGCCCTCGACCAGCAGTTCACACTTTGTTTCGTACACGACAAACACCTGTTTTTACGTTCAAACACTTGTACTTTACATTTTGAAGCATTTTCTTCATCTGTATTGTAATCGTTGTACGATCGACACCAGTATCCAAGGACATCGCCCCTGATTGGCGACCATAGTATAGCGACGACACCCACTGTCGTCCGCAGGTTTTTTCCTCGTTTGAGGTTTTTCCTGCGTCATCAAATCCCTTGTTTCTTTATTTTATTTATCGTCGCACGTCTCGTCGAAAGATTCTTTCTTTAGTTGTTTAAATCCACATCGACCTTAAGTTATCCCTTTGGTGCGATTTTTGGCATTAACACCAACCACAAATGAAATGGTCTCTCTAGGGTTTAGTGGCAATCATTTGGGCTTTTATACCCGAACATAAATTAACCAAATAGTCCCTCAACATTCAGTTTTTTATTAAACTTTCCCAAAAGACTTGAAACTCCTTAAATTTTGGTCTCGGATATTACAAAAACATAATTCCATGACAAATACACAAGTCACAACCACAAAACCAAATAAATTGTTCAAAGTTTCAATAAAACACAACCATAAAGTAAAATAAATTGTTCAAAGTTTCAATAACGCAATGATAAAGTCAAACAAATAAGTTTCTAATTGAGTTTGAACGATGACATGGAATATTGGAATGGAAGGAGTTCTCTTTAGTCTTTAGTCAGTTAGTGGAATCATATTTAGTTTTTTTTATTACGTTTTTAGTTATTAATTATAATTAAATAATGATAATAAATTAAAAAGAAGTCATAAATGGGTTACAAACAGGTTGTAAATGGGTTAAAAATATGTTGTAAATAGGTTGAAAACAGGTTGTAAATGGGTTGAAAACAGGTCGAAAATTTCAACCCAATCCAACCCATTTATTAATTGGGTTAGGCGGGTTGGCCCATTTAACTTAAATGGGTTGAAAAATCTCAACCCAACCTACTACTATTGGGTTGGGTTCGGGTTGGGTTGAGGGGTTGAATTCGGGTTGGGTTGACGGGTTGGGTCACTTTTTGCCACCCCTATGCGACACACGTCAGACATTGAGTTTTTGTGCTATTGCATATCATGTCGAACGTGTGGTAGTAGCTACGTTTTGTCCGATCCCATTCTGTTCCATATACCAAACGTAACCTGTAACCTGGTTAAACATCAATAATAGATTCAATTATAGTTTTAACATGTAGTAGCAAATACCAACTTGGTGACAGTGTGACAGAGTTAGAATTTGAAATCTTTTTTTTTCCTAATAAAGATGACAACTAATTAATTTGAAAGAAATAATCTGTTGGGGTACATTTATTATAGTTTTGTGGTTACAAGTTACAACAAAACCAAAAATATTGTATTTACTAATCATAATTCACAAGTCAGACTATCCAATTAAATGCTTAACAAATGTTTGACTTTACAAAAATACAAACGGTTCATTATTAATAACATCAAATACAGCTTTTAATTAAGTTGTTTTTATATTTTGGGTCATGGGAAGTTACACTTAGATTATATATATATATATATATATATATATATAGAGAGAGAGAGAGAGAGAGAGAGAGAGAGAGGCTCCGTAAAATGCAAACCTTGCATTTGTTACATATCTTACAAACCACAGTCTGCATATGTGCACAACCAGTCTGCATATGTGCACAATATGCATTTACATATGCATATGCATACGTGCAAGAATATACATATAATGAACATACATTCATATGGGACAATGCATATATGCAGACTGGTTGTGCACATATGCAGACTGTGGTTTGTAAGGGGTGCAACAAATACATTGTTTGTATATGATTTGTACCCTATATATATATATATATATATATCATATGATTAATTTGTACACACTCTTAACAATTTTTTATAAAAACACACCTTTAACAATTTTTTATAAAAACAGTTTTTTTATAAAAAATTGTTAAGAGTGTGTTTTTATAAAAACACACTTTTAACAATTTTTTTATAAAAAAACACTCTTAACAATTTTTATATGAAAAAGCACACTATAACAACATACACATTATAACTAGGGCTGTAAACGAACCGAACGTTCAGTGAACCGTTCGTGAACTGTTCGGCGGGAAGTTCGTTTATGTTCGTTTATTTAATAAATGAACGAACATGAACACGTTTTTTTGTTCGTTTAGTTAAATGAACGAACATGAACAATGGTCTCGTTCGTTCATTTAGGTTCGTGAACGTTCGTTCATTTATGTTCGTTAATGTTCGTTCGTTTACGTTCGTTTATGTTCATTTATGTTCGTTTATGCTTGTTTATACATAAACATATTTATATAATATGAAATTAATGTGTAAAATCATCAAGTAAATTTTTTAGAATTTATTTTTCATACCTCATAAGTTAACCCGGTTTTTCATTTTGTTGAGGTATTTTTTATGAACGAATTTATGAGTATGGTGGGTTTTTTTTGTTCATTTGGGTTCGTTCGTTTATGTTCATTTAAGTTCGTTCGTTTATGTTCATTTAAAGTCGTTCGTTTACGTTCGTTTATGTTCATTTAAGTTTGTTCGTTTACGTTCGTTTAACTCTTAATGAACGAACATGAACAAAAAAATTCTTAACGAACGAACATGAACACAAAAAATCTCGTTCGTTTACCGTTTGTGTTCGTTCATTTGTCCGGTTAAGTTAAACGAACGAACATGAACAAGCCTCCGTTCGTGTTCGTTCGGTTCGTTTACAGCCCTAATTATAACATACAAATATCACATTCAAACATAAAACCATAAAACTATAACAATTTTTTTATAAAAACACACTCTTAACAATTTTTTATAAAAAAACTGTTTTTATAAAAAAATTGTTAAGAATGTGTTTTTTAAGAATGACAACTTAGGTCCCTACGGTTTTAAGAATGACAACTTAGGTCCCTAAACTTTTAAGAATGCCAATTAGGTCCTAAACTTTTAAGAATGACAACTAGGGTCCCTAAACCGCACTTTATCTATATATAACAATATGATACGTTGAAATAAAATAAACCGCACTTTATCTATATATAACACTATTATACGTTGAAATAAAATACCACCGCACTTTATCTATATATAACAATATGATACGTTGAAATAAAATAAACCACACTTTATCTATATATAACACTATTATAAGTTGAAATAAAATACCACCGCACTTTATCTATATATAACAATATGATACGTTGAAATAAAATAAACCGCACTTTATCTATATATAACACTATTATACGTTGAAATAAAATACCACCGCACTTTATCTATATATAACAATATGATACGTTGAAATAAAATAAACCGCACTTTATCTATATATAACACTATTATACGTTGAAATAAAATATCACCGCACTTTATCTATATATAACACTATTATACGTTGAAATAAAATACCACCGCACTTTATCTATATATAACAATATGATACGTTGAAATAAAATAAACCGCACTTTATCTATATATAACACTATTATACGTTGAAATAAAATACCACCGCACTTTATCTATATATAATATTATTATACGTTGAAATAAAATACCACCGCACTTTATCTATATATAACACTATTATACGTTGAAATAAAATACCACCGCACTTTATCTATATATAACAATATGATACGTTGAAATAAAATAAACCGCACTTTATCTATATATAACAATATGATACGTTGAAATAAAATAAACCGCACTTTATCTATATATAACACTATTATACGTTGAAATAAAATACCACCGCACTTTATCTATATATAACAATATGATACGTTGAAATAAAATAAACCGCAACATCTATATAAAATAAAATAAAACCGCAGCATCTATATATAACACTAACTATAACATCTGTGAATGACTATGTAGAAGGATTTCTTTAACATCGACTTGACGGTAAGGTGCAAAGTTTCCTACATCGAGGAATTAGGAGCGCTCTTTAGGGGATTAGATGATCGCGCGGATACCCTTGAGACCATCTATAGAGGGACACCGTTTGGGCCATGGATGGATGTGTCTTACTCTGGTGGCGACCCTACGCTAGTACACATGTTTCTACAGTTGGAGGTCGAGGGCGCCAACGCTGAGCCGGAGGAGATGCATTTTGATTTCTTCGGCTCTCAATTGCATTTTGGGCGTCGTGAGTTCTGTCTAATTACAGGACTACGTTTTGGAGAGGCTCCCCCTTCCTCCCTTAGAAGACTGCTCCTTCGTTCCTAGGGTTTGGGGCATTTCAGCATCTCGTTTGAAGCTGAAGGCAGCCCGGGACATGATGAAAGAGGGCCTTAGTGCCCTAACCGACGACGATGCTGTCCGTGTATGCTTGGTGGTGATCGTGGATATGGGCTTCCTGGGTCGTGAGTATAGCCAGTATGCTTCCGAGACGGTCCTTAGGGCCGTCGAGGACCTTGAGCTGTTTAACAGCTACCCGTGGGGTAGCCATATCTGGACACATTGCTACTCTATTCTGCACCGAGCCATAGCCAGACGCGTTGATCGACATGCAAAGATGAATCTTTGTGGTTTTACATACGCCTTTAAGGTTAGATACGTAGTATAACAATTGTTAATAATACATACAAACTGTTTGGCTTTTCTTTTTACGTACTTGCTCTTCTTGTCTAATTCCAAATATGGATCTTGGAAATGTTTCCCGCATCAATCCGATATTTCGTCAAGCGCGACGATCGAGTACTTAGGGGAACCCGTTGGGACAAGCGTGTTACCCTAAGTAGGTCGCTTTGGTTTCAGTTCTTCAATGCGTCTAGAAATGTAAGTTCTTTTACTATGTTTACAATTTGCATACGTTAGTCCCGCTTATTAATTTCTTTTATGTTTTATCATATATTTAGCAGCCACTCTTGCCTTTCGATCGCCTTGTGCCTACTGTCGACGAGATGGGCACAGATTGGTACAGAGACAGCGTGGCCTTTATTGACGCAGAGGCGGAAAGGGCTCGACGTCCCCCTACTTCCGAAGATGAGGAAGACGACGACAGGCCCCCTTCCGGTGGATACCAGCCGCCCCCTTCCTCCTCCTACCAGCCGGCCCGTTCCTCCTCCTACCAGCCGCCCCATTCCTCCTCCTACAATCCATATGAGACGGCCCCTTCCTACGAGCCACAGCGTGGCTCTCATGAGCACCTGTGGGACTACGTCCACGGGCCGCTAGAGTCACGTGTACAGCTTCTGGAGGGATTCTACAGACAGTTTAGCGCTGTCAATGTTAGTGTTTAACTTAATTTGTTGGCCACGTTTATTTAGTTTGTATATTAATATTACGTTCTAAATTTGTTTTAGCTGTCGAGTACGACACCGATCCCCGCTCCGTTCGGACAGGGGGCACAGGCGACGTTTGCCACCACATCATATCCGTCATTCCCTGAAAATGTAAGTGACATTGAGTAACCATTATAGTTATATGTTTGTTCCTAAGTTTGTAACTCTTATAATGATCAATGTCACGCAGGCCGGGATGTCGGGGGCCGGGATGTCCCAAACGCCGTTCACCACCACATCCTATTCTACTATCCCGGAGAGTGTAAGTGACACTGAGTAACCATTATAGTTATATGTTTGTTCCTAATTTTGTAACTATTTTAATGATCAATGTCACGCAGGCCGGGATGTCGGGGGCCGGGATGTCCCAAACGCCGTTCGTGGCCACATCCTATTCTACTATACCGGAGAGTGTAAGTGACACTGAGTAACCATTATAGTTATATGTTTGTTCCTAATTTTGTAACTATTTTAATGATCAATGTCACGCAGGCCGGGATGTCGGGGGCATACACAAACATCTTTGGCGGTTCGGTCGATGACTATTACAGGCCGGAAATGCATACTGTAAGTTATTTTGGTAGTTTTGGTTTAATTGTGAACATTTCCTAAATTGTACTTAAAACATTGAGTAACGTAATTTTCAGACGGGGTCTCCTATTATCCAGGATCACTTCTCGGAGCACTTCTCGGAGCCTGACGATGACTCGATGGATGTTGTAGATCCACCACCACAGGTGACCCCGCTCCCTCAAAAGCGGCCGCATAAAATTTCACAATGGTTTCGTCACCCGTTTGGCCAACAAGGATCTACGACACCACCGGCCGCTAAAAGACAAGCAAAGAAAGCGGGGGGAAATAAGGGAGGAAAGAAAAAGGGAAAGGTCCCTTCACCGGAGCCTCAACCGGCATCGGAAATATTGAGGATGTGTCGGACTGGTCGCCTCTCCCCCATGATATTCGTCCCTTACTTGAGCATGGAAATCACCCCCCGCTTTTTCCAAGTATTGCTGGCGGATGACCCTTTGGAGTCTGAGTTACAGGATGTGGTTAGTATGAAGTTTAACTATAGTCATATAATCAAATATATTTATAATACATGTCTAACCATCTATTTTTTATGTATAGCACATCGATTGTTGGGTCTCGCTGCTGCAAAGACATCGTGGAACAGACACGAGGTGGACCATAATGTAAAGTATTTTCTTTCCCTACCTGTTGCTCCCCCATCAAGGTCCCGCCTCCGTGGCCAACTCATGCAACGGCGTGGAAGGGGTTTCTTGGGCTCTCCTCGATGTGGTATGTAAATCGTTTTACTCTTATTTTATTTAAGTTGTTTTGTTGCTAACTAAGTTGTCTAATATTGTAATATTTCAGGTGTACATCCCAATATGCATTCATCCCAAACATTGGCTGCTCGGAGTGTTTGAGCTTGACGCTATGACCATGACCATATATGACAGCGATAGTGCCAGTCTCTTCAGAGACCAATTGGAAGACCAGATGAGAATGTTTAAAGATGTGCTATTTGACTTCTTTTGTCGGGTCAAGGACACGAGGCGTCGCGATAGGTCAGAGCTCTTTCGCCATAAGTTCGCCAAGAATACACCCCAGCAGGGCGGGATGAATGCGGATTGCGGTGTCTGGGTATGTCGTAATGCCAGCATCTTGATAAATAACGATGTGGTATTTGTACACCCTGACCAGACCGAGGCCGAGGCCAAGGCATTTCGCATACATATGGCGAAGTCCATTTATGCGCATTGTCAAATAAATCAAACTTAGGTTGTTTATGTAACATTAAATAATTGTTATTTTTAGTATTAACTTATTTTGTTAAAGTATTGTGATTGACTTACTGTTTACTTCATTTGGTTTTTGCTAATTTCATCCATTTACTCAACTTTGAGTATCGATATCTCTTTCACACATACTCTATTTTGGACGCATTATATATCATTTCGAAAATCTCATATAGAAGAACATAAACCTACTAAAAGTTAGTTATATATAACACATATATATAAATTTAAATGCGTCCAAAGTTTAGTAAAACCCATATTTCCAACACCTAGTAAGTAGGTTTATGAAACTTGCGATAATCCTAATACAGAGATTATTGGGGTATTGGTTCTTGTTGTCTGAAAGTGATTCATATGATGCAAAAATTGGTATCATGTAATGTAGAACAATATCTATATTATAGAAACTTGCATTTGATAGTACCATATAAATCTGATCTAAATTCTCATTAATTAGCTATGTAGTGTATAACTGTATATGATATATATTAAAATATATAAATCTAAAAAAATTCAAGATTGGGCTCATTTCGAACGTATCGAAGAGACGATTATAATGGTGTAATTTGTTAAAATTAAAACGTATTTTTTTAACGTATTTTAGTTAATAAACGATTATATGTGTTAAATGTAAAATTAAAATAATGAAAGTAAAAGGTATAAAGTAAATTTAGTAAATAAGTATATGGGTTGAAAGTGTAACATTCCAATTCAAATTCATCAAATTGGACGAAAGCGCGGGTGAACAGTGTCAAACGCGGGTGAATTTTTCATAAATGGTCCCTGGAATTTTTCAAAAATGGTCCCTTGCAATTGAAAAGTCACAAAATAATCCCATCACGGGATTCCTTCGCGATCGCGGGATGCCATTTTTCAAAAATGGTCCCTGCAAGTTTAAAAAAGTGTCAGAAATGGTCCCTGGCCCGCGATCGTGGGCTCCCATCGCGGAAAAAAGGGTATTTTTGCAAAGTGTGAGAGATTTAGGGTATTTCGGTAACAGTTGGTCAAACTTGGGGTATTTTAATTAATTTCCCTTAAATATATAATATATATATATTATTTGACATATATATATATATATATATATATATATATATATATTATTCTTTTTTTTATATATATATAGGGGTGTCAATTTTATATTGAGACAAACTAACTAATTCCCATACCAACCGTATCAATTTAATTGGTACCAATTTAGTTGGTACAGACCTAATTGGTTGATATACCGTACCAACTATTTAAACTGGTTGGTACGTGGTATTAGAAGTCGTGTACCACGGTAATACTGTACCGTACCGACTTATTTTTTTAAATATTTATTAATTAAAGTTTAACAATAATATTGTATATTTTGATTTATAAAATTTTAAATTATCTTGTTTTACGTTTTGTTAAATTATTCTATATTGGTTGGTACATGTTGGTACTGTTTTGTACCAAAATCTCAAAAATTGAATTATGAATTAATTAGATTGACATCTTTACCAAGTAGATCTAGATGCACTAAACATGTCGAGTATTAATAATTGTTGATATGCTTTGTACCACTCAAATAATATTCATATAACACAAATATTCACTAATAGTTTAATACAAACGACAATTAATGAGCGAGAATGAACCATGAAGAGTGGAGATGTAGGCGAGTTATCAAAGTTATTAAGGATAAGCGAATGAATTCAATCAAGTTCTATATATCAATTTGTATTACAATTTAACAAAACGTAAAACAAGATAATTTAAAATTTTATAAATCAAAATATACAATATTATTGTTAAACTTTAATTAATAAATATTTAAAAAAATAAGTCGGTACGGTACCGTATTACCGTGATACACGACTTCTAATACCACGTACCAACCAAGTTTAAATAGTTGGTACGGTATACCAACCAATTAGGTCGGTACCAACTAAATTGATACCAATTAAATTGATACGGTTGGTATGGGAATTGATTGGTTTGTCTCGGTATAAAATTGACACCCTATATATATAAACAAAAAGAATAATATATATATATTTCTATATTTCTAATATATATATATAACAAATAAATAATATAGAGGAAGGTTCAAACGAGGAGCGCACCAAAACGTGAGAACGTGAGGAGCAATTGACAGTTATGAATCACATGTGATTGGCAGTTGTGGATCACATGTGATTCACAACTGATCTGGAGGAGCAATTGACAGTTATGAATCACATATGATTTACAACTAAAATCATTAATGATCCGCGACTTGCACGCCTCGCGAACCACCTCGCGCCACTTTTGCGCGAATTTTCGAGTTAATCCGATTTTTTAGGGTTATAAATCATATGTGATCAGAAGCATGGGAGTGCTCCTCACGTTCTCTTAAATTGATGCGCTCCTCGTTTGAACCCGGCTCAAATAATATATATATATATATGTCAAATAATATATATATATATATATATATGTCAAATAATATATATATATATATATATATATATATATTATATATATATTATATATATATTTAAATCAAAAAATGATTGGTTATGAAAACAATGCAATCAAATTTGACTTTTTTGATGCCATTAGCCTTTTTTGGTGCCATTAGCCTCCCCGGATTTAATTTTGTTTCAGACAACAGCTACAGTTAGGATTTTGGATATCTTTTTGTTCATTAATTGGTTTGGATCCATTTCATTTTGTTTAAAGCACAAGTTGCATGCGATGGTGATGGATATTATATATGTTTATGCTCTTAACGTGTTTGTTTATATTTTTTTTTGAACCGGCGGAAAGAAATTTATTAAAGAAAACAGCAAAACAGGGGGCCGACTAGTAAGGAGCTAGCCGGCGGAACAACACAACCAGACCACAAGGAAAGAAAAAACAGACAAACAACACCAACGCCCGCTATCGCCTATCGGAGTGCAATCAAAGGATTTTTCAGCCAATCTCTCCAATCACTCCTACCTTTCCCCAACCGGTGCGAAATCCAACCGAAGGAGTTAAGGGTTATCGAGTCAAAGATACCGTCTTTGCGGGGTTTTATAACATTGAACACCAGTCTATTTCGGAATCCCCATATGACCCAGAAAACACATCTGTTTGTTTATATATTTCACTCCTAACGTGTTTATCTTTTATACAATCGTAGGAGATTAATTAAGTGGTTATTAATTTTTAGGGAAGGTTTACTAAAGAGAATTTAATTAAAATATCCAAAGTTTGACTTTGACTTATCAAAATACCCATTTTTTCCAGTTTTGCAAAAATACTCATTTTTTCCGCGATGGGGTCCGCGATCGCGGGCCAGGGTCTAAATTGAAAATTTTTATCCCGCGTACGCAAGGTGTGTCCCGCGAAGAAATGAATTTGGTGATTTTTAATTAAATTTTACACTTTCAACCCCTATACTTATTTACTTACTTTACTTTATACATTTTACTTTCATAATTTTAATTTTACATTTAACACCTATAATCGTTTATTAACTAAAACACGTTAAAAAATACGTTTTAATTTTAACAAGTTACACCATTATAATCGTCTCTTCGATACGTTCGAAATGAGCCCAATATTGAATTTGTTTGATTTATATATTTTAATATATATCATATACACTACATAAAAATATTTTTTATATTTAAAATTCATATTCTTATAGTTAATTATTTAATTTATGGTATTCTTAAATAATTTATGAAAAATAAGAGATGTACCATAAATTAAATAATTAACTATAAGGGTATGAATTTAAAATATAAACAATATTTTTATGTAGTGTATATGTTATATATTAAAATATATAAATAAAAAAAATTCAATATTGGACTCATTTCGAACGTATCGAAGAGACGATTATAATGGTGTAACTTGTTAAAATTAAAACGTATTTTTTTAACGTGTTTTAGTTGATAAACGATTATATGTGTTAAATGTAAAATTAAAATTATGAAAGTAAAAGGTATAAAGTAAAGTAAGTAAATAAGTATAGGGGTTGAAAGTGTAAAATTTAATTAAAAACTCATCAATTTCATTTCTTCGCGGGACACACCCCGCATACGCGGGATAAAAATTTTCAATTTAGACCGTGGCCCGCGATCGCAGACCCATAGCGGAAAAAATGGGTATTTTTGCAAAACTGAAAAAAATGAGTATTTTGGTAAGTCAAAGTCAAACTTTGGGTATTTTAATTAAATTCGTTTTACTAAAAGTGTCACTATATTTAGAGAATCTAGAAGCTTTTTTAAAACCTTCTCTGAAAGTACCTTTTAGTGACACTTCTAAATTGTCACTAATACCGGAGAAAGGTCCATATACATACTTTCAGAGAAGCTTTTCAAAATAAAGCAACAGACCTTTAGGGTGAGTTTGGTTGCAGGACAGGACAGAACAGGACATGACAGAATAGGACAGGACAGAACAGAACAGAACAGGACAAGACAGAACAGGACAACTGTCCAGCGTTTGGTAGAACATAACTAAACTGGACAGAACAGAACAGGACTGACTAAATGACCAATTTACCCCCAGTGAGCTATTTAGTGTTTTTTTACAATATTTTCAGCATCAAATAAGCATCAAACAACAACAAAACTATATTTTCAGCATCAAATAGGCATCAAACAGCAACAAAACTATATTTCCAACATCAAACAACAACAAAATTATATTTCCAGCATCAAATAGCAACAAAACTTCATTTTCAGCATCAAATAAGCATCAAACAGCAAAACAAACTATATTTTCAGCATCAAATAAGCATCAAACAACAAAATACATCAACAAAACTATATTTCCAGCATCAAACAGCAACAAACAGCAACAAAACTATATTTCCGACATAAAAAGCAACAAAACTATATTTCCAGCATCAAACAACAACAAAACCATACTTCCAGCATCAAACAACAACAAAAGCATATTTCCAGCATCAAATAAGCATCAAATAGCAAGAAACATCAACAAATCTATATTTTCAGCAACAAATCGATTTTTCCAGAATCAAACAACAACAAATCGTTATTTCCAGCATCAAAACAACAACAAACAACAACAAAACTATATTTCCAGCATAAAAAAGCAACAAAACTATATTTCCAGCACCAAATAAGCATCAAACAGCAACAAAACCATATTTCCAGCATCAAATAAGCATCAAACAGCAACAAAAGCATATTTCCATCATCAAATAAGCATCAAATAGCAAGAAACAACAACAAATCTATATTTTCAGCATCAAAATAGCAACAAACAGCAACAAATCGATTTTGCCAGCATCAAACAACAACAAATCGTTATTTACAGCATCAAAACAACATCAAACAGCAACAAATCTATATTTTCAGCATCAAAACAACATAAAAAACAAAAATCGATTTTTCAGAAACATAAATCGTGAGGGTTCATAAAGATAAATCGATTTCAGAGAAGTAGTAGAAGAAAATCGACTTCACAAGCTGTTATCTATCTCGATTTTCAGATGAAGAAATCGATTTTAGAAAGAAATCGATTTTCATAAAGATAAGTCGATTTTAGAAAGAAATCAGAGCTGTTACCTATCTCGATTTTCAGATGAAGAGCTCGAGGTGGATGGAAGAAGCTGTCGTGGATGGAGGTTCTCGATCTAGAAGAAGCTATCGTCGATGGAAGCTCTCAATCTGGATGAAGAAGCTGTTGTCGATCGTGGATGAAGAAGCAGGGTGCGAATTAGGTTAGAAGAGGGCATATTGGTAAAAAGTGAGTCAGTTCCATCTTGTTCTAGGGGGTATGGTGGTGACGCAGCGTAGGTTTGCGGAAGGATCGACAAGCGTCCAAATCCCTTTTGATAGCGAGATTATGAAACATAATACTCGAAAAACTAAGAGAAAACTCTTAAAAAGTAAGTTTATTGAATAATTGAACTGATTAACAATAAAACCTAACAACCATATTTATAGTCTTAGAATAACTAAGAGATAACTATGGATTGAATTCAAATCTAATCCTAATCCTAAAACAACTAAATAACTATTTAAATAATTAATAAAAAGAAACTAAATAATAATCCTAATCTAGTTATAAAATAAATAAGTAATAATTAAAACCAATAATAATTGTCCTAACTTAAAATAATTAAAATAAAGAAGGAAATCAATCTGGTAGTCATCGGTACTTGTATTGGGACTTGAGTCTCGGTGTAACTACCGGTAGGGGCTGTTTGATCCTTCTCCGATGCCAAATTCCAAGACTATTTCGAGTTCGTTTTCTTCTTTTCCAATGATCTATGAAAACCCTCGTTAACTCACAAAACCTCCCTGTATCAGTCACCCTCACTTGAAAAGAACTCGTCCTCGAGTTCACTTGAAATATAACTTCACCCGACTTGTAGAACATGTGCTTCAAAACGCTTGGATTCACAATTTGGCCTCTAAAATTCAAAAAATTTGACCAAGCTTCGAATTCCAACAGAGGTTGTCGCGACTGCTTCAATACGAACGATATTTTATCAAACTCAAAAGGGTAAGAGATTAGAGTAACTTTACCGGGAATTGTTTTGATTTGATCCGGAGCTTTGGGTGCTTGAATAATGAAAGCATCACTTTCGGGATCATCGTTCTTGACATCTTGTGACAAAGGTTTCGTCGGCTTGAGAATGTCTTCCATTAGCTTGTTTTCGGTTTCTTTGACCGGGGACCCGAAATCTGTTGTCGACTCTTTAGGATCGATACCGGTCTCGTGTTGTGATTTTGTTTCAACGGTAACGATTTCATCTTCAACCTTGTCCGACAAGACTTCCTCTTTTTCCGGTTGTCTTTCCGGAATGTGTGATTGATTGAGTGGGGAAGAAATCGAATTTATATTACAATTATAGTTGTTGCTTTTCTTGTCGGTGCTTTCTTCGAAGTTGTTAACTGGTCTCATGGCAATCTTTTGGTCGCCCCAACGGAATAGTACGATGTTGTGTCGGCGTTTGTAAGTGGCATTAGTATCGAATTGCCACGGTTGACCCAATAGTGGCAAGCGTCCATATCAAGGACATCACATAGGACCTCTTCTCGATATTGTTTGCCAATTGAGATAGGTACCCGACAAGTTTGAGTGACTCTAACGTGAAAACCGTCCTTGACCCAACCAAGAGAATAAAGAGCTTCATGTGGTTGAGTAGGTAGGTTAAAGTAATCGACTAATTTTTGGGACATGAGGTTCACACAACTTCCATTATCAATAACTAAGTTACTTACCTTTTTGTACACCGAACAATCAGACCGAAAAAGATCTTCGTGTTGGCTCTCTTCCTTTGACGAAAGGAGTATTCGTTGAAGTACGATATTCATCTTTTCTTGGGAGTCTTCCTCCTCCTCTTCGGATTCGGAACTCGAGAGATTAACCCGATTATGGTTTCCATCGTGCGGAACCCTAACCGGTCCTTCAAACCTGTCTCTTCTCCGACAATTGTCGTTGACGATTTTGGGTTGAAGCCTATTAACAACCGCTGTCAGATTCGCGAGTGTTGTGGATAAGGCCACATCCGACTCAGCCAAGTCTGCTTTGGTAGCGAGTTGTTGATCTGCCATTGATGGTGAAAAGACAGGTGAATCCTGCTCTGATACACTTGACGCAGCGTAGGTTTGCGGAAGGATCGACAAGCGTCCAAATCCCTTTTGATAGCGAGATTATGAAACATAATACTCGAAAAACTAAGAGAAAACTCTTAAAAAGTAAGTTTATTGAATAATTGAACTGATTAACAATAAAACCTAACAACCATATTTATAGTCTTAGAATAACTAAGAGATAACTATGGATTGAATTCAAATTTAATCCTAATCCTAAAACAACTAAAGAACTATTTAAATAATTAATAAAAAGAAACTAAATAATAATCCTAATCTAGTTATAAAATAAATAAGTAATAATTAAAACCAATAATAATTATCCTAACTTAAAATAATTAAAATAAAGAAGGAAATCAATCTGGTAGTCATCGGTACTTGTATTGGGACTTGAGTCTCGGTGTAACTACCGGTAGGGGCTGTTTGATCCTTCTCCGATGCCAAATTCCAAGACTCTTTCGAGTTCGTTTTCTTCTTTTCCAATGATCTATGAAAACCCTCGTTAACTCACAAAACCTCCCTGTATCAGGTGGAACACGCGTGTTCCATGTTTGTTCCATTTAGTTCTGTTCCGTTCCATCTTAAGTCACGCCAAACATGGGACAAGAGCCCTTGTTCTGTTCTGTTCCACCTACCAAACACACCCTTAGAGAAGCTTTAAAAGTGTACTTAAAACCCAAAAAAATGTATCTAAAACTTGACATAAACATACCTTATAGAGGGAAGCTTTCTGACGGAATTTAAAAACTTTTCTAAACATACCTTATTGCTTTTCCCCACCACAAATAAGTTGATTTTGATAAGTTAATCCATTTTAACTTATTTGAAAGTGCTTATAACTTATTTGTTCAAATTACATTTTTACCCCCCAACTCTTTTTTATCATGACATAAGTCGATAAGCATTTTTAAAAATAAGCATAAGTTGTTTTAAATAAGCAATCCCAAACACCCCCGAAATCACCATAAAAAAAGAAAATGATGGATTAATTATTATCATGAAATATATTTAGAATTTCGAATTATACAAACTATATGCACGCACACAATTTGGTCGATCTCAAGCTGCACTTTTCATGTCCGTAGATCACTTAGGCCACCCGTAGCGCCCTCGGGTACGCAGGCGGGTTCGACCGAGGTGGCAATCGGGTTAGCGGACTTAGGCCACCCGTAGCGCCCTCGGGTACGCAGGCGGATTCGACCGAGGTGGCAATCGGATTAGCGGGTAAGGGGGTACGCGGGGGGGGGGGGGGGGGGGGGGGGGTAGACGGTACTCATGGTCTTATACGCACAAGTTAAATAGTCCGAGCCCAATTTTCCACACACGCAGAGTCTTTCCTTTGATGAGTCTTCTTTTACAGCATATCCAATAGATTCTCCAAAACGGAGAATTAAAAGTCAAAATCTCTAAAAACATTTACATTCATCTTCAACTGATTCCTCATCTTGAAGAAACAAACATTGATTATAATCTAGTAATCATTTTAGGGTTATCTCAGTTTTTGGGTAGAATAAGACCTTGAGCAGTGGTACGACTTTGTCACCACTATATCATATCACATATAATCATATATGCCCTATATATGCATCTGTTTACCCATTATCTAAACCCCCATGCTCATCCTCTCTCTAGATCTCTCTCTAATTGATCTGAACTTAATCGCTCAATAACTGCAAAAATCATCGGTTGGGAAAACAATCAGTGATCCAGGAGAAGGAGAATTTGAAATGAAAGGTGGCGGGGTTATCGTGGAAGAACAATTTGTATACGAAAAAGAAAAACATCTGACTGTTATGAAAACTAATCTGTTTTTCGCCAGCGATGGTTTCACCGTTTATGATCACGACGTTCAAGTCGTCTTCCGAGTCGACTCATACGGTCCAGACACTCATGACGCCGGACAACTCGTCCTCATGGATCACTCCGGCCGTTGCATCCTCACCGTCCGCCGCAAGGTACGTACGTTTATTCAAAGTTTTAATTAATTTTTCTGATAGAGGTTCGATTTATACATATGAAAGGTAAACTAATAGTAAACTGATGATTATATAACAGCGGCGGAGTCTACACCAACGGTGGGAAGGATTTGTAGGTGACAGAAAGAAAGGTGATCAGAAGCCGATATTTAGTGTGAAGAGATCGTCGATGATAGGGTGGTCAAACGTGGTGGTGGAGCTGTTGGGCGATCGCACCGAGGAGTACCTGATCGAAGGGTCCTTTGTTCAACGGAACTGTACGGTATATAATTCGGCAAAGGAAACAATGGCGGTGATCAGACGTAAAGTGGATATTTCGACGAATATGATGCTTGGGAAAGACGTATTCTCGCTGACATTGAAGCCGGGGTTCGATGGTGCATTTGCGATGGGACTTGTTCTGGTTCTTGATCAGACCAACGGAGATGACGACGGCGACGATGGTGCTGTCGGTAAATGACGCTGACTACAGTATAATTTCCCATGCGACCAACTTAAACACATGCAATTATTGATGTTATATGGGTAGCCAATTGGTCCACTAGGGTTTTTGTGGATAAAAAAGTTGCTGGTTTCTGATCTTATTTGACCCAATCAAATTTCAACATATTTAAAGATATAATCGTAGTAAGAGCAACAGCTTTCCAAAAGGCTTACGTCTCGTCAGTTTTTTTTTTTAACGGCAGTAGAACACACACGTTCCCGGGGTATCCGGGCTCCCACTTAAGGGTGCCACCCGACTAATCCCCGTCGACTCGGCCCAGCCTATGGCTGGCCCAAGACCCGGCCCAAATGGGCCGTCCTGAAGTCTGGATACCGCAGAAGCTCACCACGGGGTTCGAACCCGGGTAGTCAGGGATTCCTCCACTGCCCCTCCCAAGGATGTTACCTTACCACTGGGCTAGCACTTCGTTGGTGCTTACGTCTCGTTAGTGCTTCTCTAATTTTATCGTTCCATCTTCAATCAATGTACACTACAAAAATAACCACTATCACCAAGAGAAAATCCCTCGCTAAAGCTTAGACCTGTCGTTGATAGTCGATGGATCTAAAAGATGTAGGTGATGTTATCAGCGATGGATCAACGACGAACATTAATTAGCGACAAATTAACGAGGGACTAGTATCAGCAACGGATTAGCGTGGGACTTAACCACAAACATAAACCCACAACCCCATTCTCCAAACAACATTATTGCAAAAATGGTAAGTTGCAAGATCTTGAGAAGAAAGACTAATTTCAGATGACGAATTTGAAGAAATTGTTTTGATTGGTGTTAACAATAATAGAAATAACAAAACATAAGAAAAACATGGGTTTGAGCCTAGCTTGTGGTGAGACGTAAACTTAATGAACTTAGATTGGACTTTGATGAATTGTTATTAACCTTGATTGGTTGTATATGACTTAGTGACTGTTAATGAAACATTCATGGATTTTGGTGATTCTTAATAAATTGTATTGTGTCATAGGGGCCGTTTACCAACTGTTAGTTTTAGGGATTACAGAATAACAATAATACTTGGATAATTTCTAGGATCGTGATTGAATCACTTTCCGAAATCTGTAATTCGTCCCTATTGCTTTGGGTTACACGAATTCAGAAGTGGGATAATCCAAGAAATCAGATTCGGATTACAAGCCTAATCTAAATCCACAAACACAGAATACTTTGCGATGGATTGCGTTTTTCAGAGACATAGAGTTGCAGAGAAGAAATCGTTTTCTTCCTTCGTTGTTTTTTTCAATATTCCAACAAATCGAAAATTTATAGAAAAATTTTTGGCGGGAAAAATTTCTTTCCGGGTAAGTGCTGTCTGGGTAAGAGTGTTGTCCGGGGTAAGTGTTGTCCTCGATAAGTGCTATCCGGGTAAGAGTGTTTGCCAAGTGTTTTTTGGTAAGTGCTTATCGACAAAAAATGACCATTTTAACCCTTTTATAATTATATTCTAAATTAAATGTAATTATTTCCATTACAAATCATTTAATGGAAGAAAAAAACAAACTTCATACTTTAAATAATTTTTTAACAAAAATATACTCATTTTTATATAATATTTAATAAACTATAAGGATTAAAAACGTGTTCTACTCTATTGAAAGAAAAGAAAAGGTTTTGTCACTCTTTTCACTTTTGTCTTTATCCTCCCTCATCTTTCTCTTTCCATAAACTCCTTTTCCTCTCATTCTTCATGTGCAATTTAGGATTTTACCTTTTCACACCCACAAACAAACACACACATACACACACATTGTTCCTCTAGAGAGGTTCCACATTTATTCTTCCAAGTCTTCCAACCCTAATGAATTTATCATCAATCCCTAAATGATCCCTCATCACTACAGGAGCAGAAGAAGGAACGATAACATCTTCATCATCACTTT